>OW387799.2:4042500-5540000 GCA_936446665.2 Synanthedon andrenaeformis | reverse complement strand
TGATTAAAAAAAATTAAAAAAATGTATACTATATAAAATATTTCTATACAACATTCAAATAAAGAATAAATAACTATTAATAAAAAATCAAACACTGCTACTACACACTACTTATGTATGATAATACTATACAAAACAATACAAGAAATAAATAAATAAAAATTTTATCTACACAAACAAGGCCTCTTAAAGATTAGTTACAAAAGAAAAAAATAACATTACTAAAGTTTGTGGGCGCTGATGAAAGTCAACAGACTCCGTGTTTTGTGATCAAAAAAATTAGTACAGTGCAATATAAAATGAGGACAATATAATGTACAGGAGACAGGAAAATATAAGGAGAAATGATAAAAAAATGTATAAAAAAAACACAACAAGCACTTATCTACTAATTAATCAAAATCGCTTTCATCTGATTCCAATTCAGAATCAGGTTCCAAATTGGACACATCTACAACTTCAAATGGAGATTCTGGAAACTTGATCAATTCTAAAGTTTCAGCAAAGAAATTCTTACCTTTTTTAGTTTCTAATTTCGGTCTTTGAGAAGAGATTAATGGATCAGACGAAAGAATCAGCATATTTAATATATCGGCATTTGAAGCTTGCCTGGACATTTTTCGCGAATTATGTTCCCGAAATCTCCTAAAGTCTTTGTTGCGGGCCTCTGAGGCTTCTTCTGAAAGGATACCTATCGGAACAATATCATTATTAGCGATTATGTCTGCACCATGTATCAGTAGCTTATGAACGGTCGATGACATGTGGTACCAATCATATAACTCCACGTATCTTTCAGCAGTTTTACGTGCATATTCTTTAAATTTTATAACCTCAATTACCTCTCCAGATGTTATTGCTTGAAGAATAACAGCAAATCTTCTGACTAGCTCTTCATCCAACCCAGTGATGGCTGCAGTTATATCGGGGAACTCGAAGAACCTTCTTGCTGTATTCCCATCATTTGTTGTCCCTGAGCCTTGTTTTACAATATCAATCAATAGATTGAGTTCGTCTTTGAATTTATTTTGAATTATTTTTTTTCGATTCTCTAGCAAAGCCTTGTGTTCTTCTCCTCGAGCAGCCCACTTTTTGAAGTCCAGTCTGTATGCAATATGTAAAAGGCATTCCATCGTATTTATACGAGCGTGTAACGATGATAGTCCAAATTCGTATACATCACTGTTCACTGATTTTGACGTTGCAATATCTAAGCGGTTCATCTCTGTAGGCTTAGCTAAGCAAAGATAGCACGATGCATTCGATCTAGCTTCCGAAAGATACGTACAAATTTTAGCATCAATCATTGTCATCTTAAGTTGATGGCTCACCTTGTTTCTGTTGTAATCAGTGGGGATAAGCAACTTAATTTCGTCATCCATTTGCTTTTTGTGATTGATGACCACTTTTTCACTTCACTGGACGACAATATAACGCAGAGCATGGCTTGGGATTCAACCACAAAATGTCGTCTCCATCAGTCAGGCTTAATGGCACCAAGGACGTCATAAATATGCTTGAATCTTCTTGTTGTCCATCCATTTTCTGTTTATAACGACTTTGGTTGGAAGCACCATCAAAGCCCCACTTAGATATTAACTTTAAGTCCTTATTTTGCACACTTTCAGGAAGACTTTCCAGGATCCTCTTCACTGTGATGTCAAGCAATGCTTGAAGCGTAATTCTTGCAGCGTAATCCGTTACAGTCACTGATTGCTCATTAGAATAACACTGTTTTTTTACTTGTTGTAATTTATAATATGACGGGTAAATGTCAGTTGCACCCTCTCGGAAGGTAGTCTCTCTCAGCGTCATATATTGCCACTTTGATAATTTTAGCGAAAGAAGCAATCCTAGTGCTTTTTCTGGAGTAAAGATAACTCTTTTAACTGGTTTTTTAATCATTTCGTTTAATTTTGTTGCTGCTTCTGGGTTTTTCAACATATGTTCGATAACAGATGCGATATCCTCACGACCTTCTTCCTTTAAAAGAACTGCAGCGTAATATGCCAATTCATTTGGATCTTCATTTTTGTGATCATCAGACCTCCTCTTCTTTTGTTTTCTTCCAAGATCTTCAAATGCTTTCCTTGATGTTTTTGTCATTGTCCCAACAGATGATGTTGATGGTCCTGGACAGATTGAAAGTGCACTAGGTCCTGGCTGTTCTTCTTCACTGGATTGTGGCATGACCATACTGATTGGCACGCAACTTGGCCAATCGACATTAGACATAAGCCAATTTTCGTACTGCTTTCTGAATGTATCCAGAATGCGGTGAGATTTTTGCCATCTTTGTGATGCAGCACGTGTGAATCGTCGACAAAATTCCTTAAGTGTCACCCGATTCTCGTCCGAAATGTTATCACCAAGTTGATTTACAACTGCACTAAACAATACTTCGTGATTGAATGAAGTACCTTCACTTCTCAACAAAACGAACAAGTCTAAATTGGTACGCAGACTTTCCATTTTAAATATTTTAAAGTTCGGGATTTCAATTTAATGTTAACAGCACAAAAGTTTGAAATAAACTGAATTATGTGTTAAAAATATTGTTCATTTATAGTTGTTATAGGACTGATTTTAAGTGATCAGCAAATTGCCGATTTCTTAATTACTCTCTAATAATAGCTAATTGGTGCTCATATCTTTACTTCTTTATTATTACTAGAATTCATTCCTCATTAGCCAATCACTTTTCAGAACAAACTAATTACCTAATCACTTTTCAGAACAAACTAATTACTTAATCACTTTTCAGAATAAAATAACAATAACAATTGTTTTGGTATGTTCTATTAGAAAATATCATTGTTTATTTAGTTAATATCACTTATTCACACCAGAAAGGTAATAAAATGTAATTGGTACTTTGTGTTTAAAAAATTAAATTAAATTAAAAAAAATAACACAACTATTAATTTTTTAAAAAAATTCTGCAGCAATAACCGTTGTATGTAATATGTCAAAAAATGACAAATAATTAGTAGTAACACTATCTAGAAGGATATTACGGTTTGACTTGCAGGTCCGTAGAAAATGGGATTTTTCAAGAAAGCTCCATACGACTTATTCTCCAAAAAAAAAAAAATTCTTCGCAGAAATGCCCAATTACTTTTTTTTACATATTTAGGCATAGTTACTGTAAACAAAAACCATATCCAACAAAAACAGCGATATTTAAGAATTAACATTCCTATGTCTATGAAAGCCGATTTTCGTCCCACTGTGCGACGGGCCGCCAATTGTCAACTTATATAACGGACGACGCGAGCTCACTCACCCTCACACCCTGTCACTGACACTCCACTCCCACTCACTCACTCACTCACTCACTCCCACCCGCCCACTCACTCACTCCAACTCACTTACTCTCTTATGTACTCAGTCACTCACTCACTCACTCACTCACTCACTTGTTCGTTCTCATTTGCACCCACCCACCTGGGGATGCAAGCAATTTTGCTTTTAGGACTAACTACCAGTGGGGTGTTTTCTTTTTAATTTTGTTTTTTTTTACTCTCGCCCTCTCACTTGCACTCTACTCGAGGACGTTCCACTCGTGGGTTGTTTTTTTAATTACATATTTCATTATTATTATTATTTTACTCTCACCCCTCTCCTCACTCACTCACACACACTCACTCACTCACTAATATTTTTTTTTACTCACTCTCTCCTCACTCACCCCCACCCACTCACTCACTCACTAATTTTTTTTTACTCTCACTCCTCACTCCCACCCACTCACTCACTCACTCACTCCCACTCTCACACACCTTCACTCACTCACTCACTAATTTAATTATTTATTTATTTTACTCTCACTCTCTCCTCACTCACTCACTCACTCCCACCCACCCACCCACCCACCCACCCACTCACTCACTCACTCACTCACTCACTCACTCACTCACTCACACATTCACAGTGGGGTGTTTTTTTTTGTTTTTTTAATTTTGTTTTTTATGTTCGCCCTCTCACTCGCACTACTCGCACTCACTCACTGACACACACTCACTCACTCACTCACTAATATTTTTTTTTTTTTACTCACTCTCCTCACTCACCCCCACCCACTCACTCACTCACTAATTTTTTTTTTACTCTCACTCCTCACTCCCACCCACTCACTCACTCACTCACTCACTCCCACTCTCACACACCTTCACTCACTCACTCACTAATTTAATTAATTATTTATTTTACTCTCACTCTCTCCTCACTCACTCACTCACACACACTCACTCATTCACAGTGGGGTGTTTTTTTTTTTTTTTTTAATTTTGTTTTTTATGTTCGCCCTCTCACTCGCACTACTCGCACCCACCCACCTGCGGCACCCCACAAGGAAATTTATTTGCTTTGCACTGTTGATTTTTCTTTTAGGACATTCTACTCGTGGGGTGTTTTTTTAATTATTTAATTATTATTATTTTTTTACTCACTCACCCTCTCACACACACACACACACACACACACACACACACTCACTCGCTCATTTAATTATTATTATTTTTACTCACTCTCCTCACTCACTCACTCCCACTCACTCACTCACTCACTCACTCACTCACTCACACAGGCTGTTTTTTTTTTTGTTTTTTTTTATTTTTTTTTTTGTTTTTTACTCTCGCCCTCTCACTCGCACTACTCGCACCGAATACCGAAAATTCTAATTAGAAAAAACTGTCCGCAGATATAGTGGTACTTACTTTAAAAACAAAACAAAAAAAAAATCGAAATGCATAACGAAGTGTCATCAAAGTTCGTTAATATGTTAATATTAATTATATGTTAATGTTAATAATTTATGTTAATAATTTACAATTAAAAAAAAAATAATACTATAAATCGTGATTAAAAACTTTTCAATCTTTTAAGCTGGAACAAATTACACACAGTTACGAAGTTTTATCAAAATCTGTTCAGTAGTTTAGGAGTTCATCAAGCACACACACACGTGACACGTAATTTTTATATATACACTAGCGGTCCGCTCCCGGCTTCGCTCGGGGTGCATTTTTTTTTACGTAAAAACCTTCCCTGATTATCCCTCTGTCCATGAGTGAAGACAGAATTAAAATCGGTCCACCCGTTCTCGAGTTTTGCGCTTAGCAATACATTTAGGGATTCATTTTTATATTATAGATTCGCTGTTCAAATCGAGTTAACTCTGACGGGCGACACCGGACTCTTATATATTCAGAGAGCTATGCTCTAGGACAGGGATTCCCAAAGTGGTCGATATCGACCCCTTGGGGTCGATATCGGTTTCCTAGGGGTCGACATAAACGAAAAGTGATTTTGGGGGTCGACGAGGTCTAAAAATCGACCCCTATTATATTAACACAAGTTCTTATTTAAAACTTTCAAGATAGGTAAGTAGGTAGTTACTGTATTGTTTATGTTGTGTTACGTGTACTAAGAATAATTAATATTTTTGTAGGAAATAATGTTCCAGGAATGTAAAGTTTCAAGTTCGTACAAGATGAAAAACTCGGCAAGTCTATGTGGACAAGTTTGTGCAAGATTGAGTTGGAGCGTACGTCTTTCAGCGGCGTTTTGACTTGCTCTCTATTTGACGATAAAGTGCTTATCACACTATTCAATTTGAACGATTCCTATTTAGGAATCTAAGTAGTGAGCTCGTGATCACACTACGCTAAATTGATTTCTAAATCGAAGATATAGAGTTGAAAATGGATAAACTCTTAATTGAATCCAATCTGTTCTAACTGCGATCACACCTTCCGATTTCCTAAATTGGAATCGTTCAAATTGAATAGTGTGATAGCGGCTTTACGCGAATTAAGACGAACGAATTCATGATCAAGTCCAAACATGTTCCTGATATTTTACTATTTAACGAGCTTGCATTTAGGTTGAAAGTTCATTTGCGTTTTGAAATTCGTTGGAGCTTGAACGATAAAAACTCATATAGCTAAGTACTCATTTATTTCAAGAGATTACAAACTTATTACAAAGCTAAATTAAGTGAAGTAAAGTGACTGAAAAAGTGTTAAACACAACATACAACATATTTTAAATAGGTATGTATAATTGTATTTGTAAAAATTACTAACACTTAAGTCTTTGGTTTTCGTTCTTATTCTACCTAATTACCTAATACGAAGTTTCTATACCTAATTACCTACTGTAGTTACTTCCCAATATAGGTATCAAAGTTTATCAAAGAGTAAGTCAGTAATACTTAACAAGAATCCATTAACTGAGTGTGATAAAAATAAGATAGTGTGCAAATTTAACAGTTTATTATTGTTTTTTATTTAGGTTCCTTATTTTTTTGTTTGCAGAATTACTGAAAGTTTTATGATGGCGGACACGAAAAAAAAATGCAGACAATACAGTTTGGAATACTTGAAGTTCGGATTTATTGCATCTCCATCAAATCAACACTTCCCGATGTGTCTCATATGTGAAAAAGTATTTAGTAACGATGCCATGAAGCCTTCAAAAATGGATGACCACTTATCAAGAGTACATGCTAACAAAAAAAGTAAGCCCTTGTCATATTTTCAAGCACTGAAAGAAAAACTAGACAAAAGGCCATCCATAGGATCGATGTTTGCGTCATCATCTATTCGAGACAATGATGGTTTACGAGCGTCCTATAATATATCTTTACTAATAGCGAAGTCGGGGAAACCCCATACAATTGGAGAGCAGCTTATCTTACCAGCCATTGCGGAGGTCCTTAACAATGTATTGCACAAACCCGCACATGATATTTTAAAGAGAATACCTTTGAGCAACAACACCGTTCAGAGACGCATAGATGAGATGGGACGCGATGTGGAAAACATTTTATGCAAGTTCTTACAGACCCGCAGATTCTCTCTCCAGTTGGACGAGTCTACATTACCCGGCAATGAAGCTCTATTGTTAGGATATGTTCGATTTATCAAAGATGAAAATATGTGCCAAGAACTGATTTTTGCTGCATATTTAGAGACTGATACTAGAGGAGAATCGATTTTTCAGGCCGTGGAACATTTTTTTACTGATAAAGCTATTCCATGGAAGAATATTGTTTCTGTTGCGACTGATGGTGCACCGTCTATGGTTGGTCGTCATCGTGGCTTTATAGCTCACTTAAAGCGACAACTGCCTGATGTACTGGTTATTCACTGTGTGATTCACAGGCAGCATTTAGCAGCAAAAAAGCTGAGTCCTAGATTGCATAAGTCTTTACAATATGTAATAAATGCTATCAACAAGATTCGAAGCAATTCTTTGAACTCTCGGTTATTTGCTCAACTATGTGACGAAAACGACGAAGTCTTTACTCGGTTACTTCTGCACACTGAAGTTCGCTGGCTATCAAGAGGCTCTTGCTTAGAAAGATTTTCAGCCCTTTTTGAATCTGTGTTGGAGTTTTTACAAGAAAAAGATCCGAATTTGAAAGAAAATCTGAACAATTGTAAAACAGATATTTATTACTTGACTGATATCTTTGGAATGTTCAACAAAGTTAATTTGCAACTACAGGGTGATGATCTTAACTTGATTAAAACAAAATCAATAATATCGGCCTTCGTGGGTAAACTAGTTCTTTATAAACAAAATTTAGGCAGAAAAGAATATTCGCAGTTTCCGCATTTGTCAAAATTACCAAAAATGCTTCAAGATGATGACATTTTATTATATGTTACTCACTTGGACGCATTACACAAGGATTTTACGGAGAGGTTTGATGATCTTTTAAATTTACAAATTCCTCAATGGATAATAAATCCGTATAACACCACAGCCATAGAAGAAGCCAATGTGATAATGCAAGAAGAGTTGATTACCATCAGCACAGACGAAGAGCTTAAGCAAAAGTTCAACCAAGGCTATCAGAAGTTCTGGTTGCAACGCAAAATTGAAACACAGTATCCTACATTGTGGAACATTGCTGAAAAATACCTTATCGCTTTTCCATCATCATATCTAGTTGAAAAAAGCTTCAGTGTGGTAACAAACATTTTGACAAAACAAAGAAACCGTTTGAAAATCAACGAACGTGGAGATTTAAGGCTGCAACTCACTAATATTGAACCGGATGTAGCTAGATTGGTAGATAGTCACCAGGTTCATCCATCGCACTGAATGTTTTATTTTCTCTTTGCGAATTAATAGTTTTTAAAATATAATTTCCTACCAACTTAAGATGCTTTATGTATTAATTTGTAATAATTATAAATTAAACTTGATATTTACTGAATTGGATTGTCTTTTTATTTTGTTAAATTTTGACGAGAAAATGAAATCAACTTCACTCACTTAACCAAGTGCAAAGTTTTCTAATTGGCACCTTAGTACCTAGGTATTTTGTACCAATAGGAAAAAACTAAAGATAGACTAAGATAGATAGCTGCTTTAAGTTAGCGGACCATTATGAATAAGGGGGTTGGTCTTAAAAGTAGGTAATTTGACCATGGGGGTCTGAGGTAACAGTTCATTGTTGAAAAGGGGTCACTTGTCCAAAATAGTTTGGGGAACCCTGCTCTAGGATATTCGAGAAAGTTTGAGAATATTTTCTTTCTTACACCTTTTAGAATGTTCTCGACATTATCGTCCGCCGTAACAATAGGTTCTGCAGCTGTAGCATACGTAGTAAAGGCGCGAAATTTAAAAACATAAATTTTAAAATGTTTTCAGAACTAATTTGAATAACTAAAATTATGTCGCTTTAACTCCAAAATATAAGTTAGCCACTGCTGTGTATAAATACACAACATTTAATAACTTTATTATAGTAACAAATGTAATTTAAGACTTCATTGAAATTGGAATTTTAAATTTCGCGCCATTACTACACATGCTGCAATTGCTCGCAGCGCCTTTCGAAATGCAACCCAAATATATCTAGATATAGAGATTATTTTTTAACACGTGACCTGGGATCACGTGACCATACATGGAAAATAAAATAAATAATTAATAAACCAATCGAAAAAACAATTTCATAGTACCGACTTTTACGTTTGTTGTCGTGCTTGATTGAAACTAATATCGTCGTTGCAAATTTAAAATATCTTATGTGCAGTTTTAGACATTTCGAGAAAGTGACATCAATTGTTTTACACGAATGCGTTACATATGTTATGTATTTAATGTATTTTATTTACTACTAGCGATCCGTTCCCGGCTCCGCACGGGTGCAATTTTTTTTCTGCAAATTAAACGTAGAAACCTTCCTCGTTAAACGCTCTTCCCATTAATGAAAATAGTATAAAAATCCGTTCGGTAGTTTTTGAGAATCGCAAACATACAGACAGACAGACGCGGCGGGGGGACTTTGTTTTATAATATTAAAAAACGTAAATTTAATAATGTTGTCTGCGTGAGCGAATTGATTTTTGTTTAATTGTGCGTAACTTTGTCTTTTTCCTGTGTATATTAGTTCAACTGAGATAAGAGAACGCAGTTCGGCGAAATATGGGTATATATCAAGCTGACTGATGATCGTTAGGCAGAAAAGATAAATGTTTCAACTTATTCGTGTACATAGACTTTTCGAGTTTAATGAGAATGATGCTTATGCATTAAGATAGCCTCACTCTACTTCCTTCGAAATAAATATAACAAATCACCCATCAGGTTTAACAAATTTTTAAATTTCTAAAAATTTTGACGATGTTCTGAAATTTCAAAAAATCTTATTAAATTATCTGAAAAAGTGAAGAAAGTTTTCATAGAATTTTCTAGAAACTTTTGAAATTTTTCGAGAAACTTCTAGAATTTTCTTAAAACTTCTAGAATTTTCCATAAACATGTAGAATTTTCTAGAATGTTAGCGAAAAAAAATCCGTTCCTATTAATAATACATAATGAGCGACTCAGCCAAAGAAAAGATATGCCACAAAGAGAACTCATCGTATTGCATGAACCTTCGTTTCAGTTGTTAACAACAAATGCAATTGTTATGAACGAAAAAATTCTTTTTTTTATTGTCACAGGGTTAGTAACTTTTTTTCAGTAAAAGAAAAAATATCGCGTTTAAAAAACTCGAATATATTGCATAGATCCCGTTTTTTATTGTTTATAGCGGCCCGCTCCCGGCTTCGTCCGGGGTGTATTTTTTCTAAAATAAACGTAGCATAAGTTACTCCTTATTACATCAGCTACCTGCCAATAAAAGTCCCGTCAAAATCGGTCTAGCTATTTCAGAGATTAGCCGGAACAAACAGACAGACAGACAAAAATTGTAAAAAATGTTATTTTGGTGTATGTACCGCAATTTACATAAACAAAAAGTAGCCTATGTTACTCCTGACGACCCCCTCTTCATGTCTGCAAAGTTTCATCGAAATCGCTTCAGCCGTTTCTGAGATTACCCCGAACAGACAGACAGAAAGACAGACAGACAGACAGACAGACAGACAGACAGACAGACAGACAGACAGACAAAAATTCTAAAAAAGTTATTTACGTTTTAACAGCATGCGAATGACTCTCTAAGCTTAGTTTGAGGCAGTTTTTCGCAAATCACAGACAGACACTCTGATTTTATTTATATAGATTTATATACTATTTTTTTTTATGTATATATATATATATATATTTTAAAATATATGAAGTTTCAGAGATATTGCGCCATTTACACAATATTAATTAAAAAAAGAACAATGTTATTCTTTCGGCGTGTTTCAGGCAGTTTTTGTAAATAAATGTGCACATTTTCATGTGAAGGAACTAAAATAACACTCGTCTTTTCAGTAGTCATTTAAATGATAAATACGAATCGTATACACAAAAAGAGTACTTTTTTAAAATCTTTAAGCTACAAGACCTCTTTTATGTGACGATATTTCGCACATAAGAGATTTTGAATTTCGATTAAATGTAAGAATTTACATAAGTTATGACATAGCTCAGAAAATAAAAGCGATTTGATATGGAAGTTTTTTTTAAACGATAGGAAATATTTTTTCTCTCCAAAATATTGAAAAAAAACGCATTTTGACCAACTTGTCACATAAGAGGTTTTAAATTTGCAACGACAATATATTTTATGTTACCCCCGAGTATAATTCACTTCTATTGAAGGAGGTGAAGAAGTCCTTTTCAGTAGGTACTTGTTGCGATAAATGAATTACCAACGATACGTTTGACACTTAATTTTAACGGTAACTGTTGTTGGTGTTTTGAACAGATTTTTATGATTTTTGTTTTCTTTTACAGTAGTAGTAAATAAGGAAAAAAAAAAATCTTAATGAAAATAAATAAATTAAGCATAAAAATTTAACCTGTTCAATAGCCGTTGTTGTGTGGTGCCAATAATTTTCTAGCAGTCGAGTCAGCATAGCCTGCCCCCAAATTTTACCTAAAATAAAACAAAATAATTAGGAAATAAATGTGTTGACTCTAGGGCTTGTAATTCGAATATTCGTCCATTTTTACTATTCGAATATCAAGCGATGTTAAATTCGAATATTCAAATATTTTTTTAGTTAAGTTTAAAAGTACAAACACAGATAACATAATACTATACTCCACGTACAAACTAAGTCTATGTCAATCTATTACACTCTCAAGTTTGTTAGAGGTATTTTGTTGAATGTGAGAGGGTATTTTCATCTTCAAAATATCAATCATCTGATATGTGCTTTACAGGACGACTCTATAGACGCCCTAAGTTTTCTTAGATCGCATTACCAAAGTTTACGTTAATTCTATAAATGATTATTGTGATTTGCAGTGTGATTTATGATAATCTCATTTATTTTTATTATAAAACTTATTATTGCTTTTTAGAAGGTTACATACTTCAATTTGACTAAGATTATTTAATTTTCTTAGTACAAATACTTTTTTGTCAGTTACTTACATACCTACGTACGTTACGTAAAATTAGAATAAAATATTATGCTAACATGATTTGATCTCAAGTATTCTCAAGTGCCTTATAGTCCAGTCATTATATACATTTGGAAACAAAAATGAACATAAAAAGCTGATTTTTGGATATTGTGTTCGGGGGGCTCAAAAAAGCTTAACTTCAAATTGTCGACCAAGATTTCCTATGAGCTTTCGCCGCCATCTTTGAAAAAGGGATAAATTTTGATTTTTTAGCGATAACTCGGCTCTCCGTCATTATACGAAAATTTTGATGATATACTTTTTGGTTGCTTTTTTTATGCTCTACAATTTAGGTCATTAGCATTTTTCCTTTATTGTTGATCGTTGTTGAGATATCGGACGAGAAAGTATAAAATTGATGTTGAAACTTGTTTTTTGCTATTCTCTCTTTTCTCGTAAAACATATAAAAAATATGTTTATTATCAAACTTGTAGAGCATACTGATACTTACAATGTGCTTTTTTGTTTTTTTTTTTTCGGACAAAAATTACTATTTTGAGCTCCCCGTAAAGTTGGCAAGTCCGCGCGAAGTTTCGATTTCATAGCTCGTGCGGTTGTGTTAATATGTTTCGACGGATTAATGGTTCCAGAAAAATATATTAAAATACAATATTAACAAATATAACAACAAGAATATGAATGACACGTCCAATATTTATTTGAAAAATACATAATTTGATTTTATAGAAGTAGAAATTGAAGATTCATCGAGGTCCGTTTTGTATTTATAATTTTTGTCGTTTCGATGGTCTCGGTCCACATTCTTCCTCCTCAGGGTATTCTTCGAAATGTTGAGATTTTGGATGAATGGATGATGATCCATGAGATGATTCTTGGATAATACAATCATCCACATCATCCTCGTCACACAAGAAGTCGACTTTAGAAAAAAAAAACCAAAAAAGCACATTGTAAGTGTCAGTATGCTCTACAAGTTTGATAATAGACATATTTTCTATATGTTTTACGAGAAAAGAAAGAATAGCAAAAAACAAGTTTCAACATATCAATTTTAAACTTTCTCGTCCGATATCTCAACAACGATCAACAATAAAGGAAAAATGCTAATGACCTAAATTGTAGAGCATAAAAAAGTAATCAAAAAGTATATCATCAAAATTTTCGTATCATGACGGAGAGCCAAGTTATCGCTAAAAAATAAAAATTTACCCCTTTTTCAAGATGGCGGCGAAAACTCATAGGAAATCTTAGTCGACAATTTGAAGTTAAGCTTTTCTGAGCTCCCCGAACACAATATCCAAAAATCAGCTTTTTATGTTCATTTTGATTTCTTTGCCTTTTTTTCGGATATAATGACTGGACTATTATAACTTAAAACTAAGGTTTCGTTATGTTTTCTCACACAGTGCGTGTTAATTTTTATGAGAAATATTTTTGTTTTGTTTAGAATTAAGTTTATTGTTTTTTTTTTAAATAGAATGTTAAACGATGTTACTGAAAGGTGATTCAATTTCATAATAAAATAAATACTCAAATATGACTTGTTTATTAACTGTTCATGTATGCTCTTTCATGGCTTTAATGTAGTTTCAAATAAAAAGAGCTGGTATTCGAATAAAATTCGAATAATTCGAATACTTCCTGTAAAACTTTCGAATATTCGAACATTTAAAAACTTCGAATATTTACAAGCCCTAGTTGACTCGGATAATTTTACATTTAACAATAAAAATTTAAAAAAATAAATACATCAAACACATAATTGAACTTACAAATTATTAAGTATAATATGAATGTGTAGCAAGGTAAGTTTGTGTGTGTCAAGGTTTGTCGAAAAATAAAAAATATATAAGCAATATAACGCAGATGGCATTGCTATTACGCTTTTGGCAGGCGTTAGTTTATTTTTGATTAATTATCAGATGACTTATATTTATTTTTTATTTATTTATTTATTTATTTATTTACAGGAACATAATTCATATAGTTAACTATGAAGACACACACTAGGCATGCAAGCCTGTATCGTGTGCTTCATAAATGTAATATATTTTTTGATATTTAAAATAAATATCAAAAATAAAAATATTAATTATAATAATTAAAAATACATATAATAACAAATTATAAATGACTAAATACACTAAATTACCTAATAATAAGTAGTTACATATTAAATTAAAAGACACAATAAATTTAAAAATTGAGGCTATCGAAATATGTGGTAGGTATTAGTTTTTCAACATAGTCGTATTTAAGACTGGACAACCATTTTTTAATCTTAACCTTAACTTCACGTATGGTATATTGCTTAAAGTCTATGTTTAGTAATTTTGTTGTAAATGCTTAATTGTACATACGGATTAAAACGTTTCGCAAATTCTGTTCGTACTAGTGGCAGAGGAATTTTAAATATTCGCTTTTTTAAAAGGTCTGTGTATTGACGAGAATTGATAACTTGTTTATGAGCAAATAAAGTCATTTTCAGTAAAAAAAGTTTTCTAACGCTAAGTACTTTGCTTTCTTTATATAATTCTGTAGTGGGATATCTAAAGTTTTTCTTCAGCATTGTTTTAAGGACCGATCTCTGAGCTCTTTCGATTTCTATCATGATTGTTTTAGAGGATCCTCCCCAACAGGAATTACAGTACATTAAGATCGATTGGCAGAGGGCAAAATATACGTTTGTTAGAATACTAGGTGAAGCTATGTTACGGAGTTTGCGCATTATGTGAACTATAGTACGGACTTTCTTAGACAAGTTTTAAGTAATTGGCTGCTATGCTACATGTATGTATAAGACACTATTGTTTTAAAACATACCAGCCTTCCAGCCCGGATTGAGTGCTGAGGTACCTGAGGTACTGGAGCCAATGGAGTATCTGCTACTTGCGCTCGCAAAACTCAGGCTGGAAATTGGAAAAAGGAAAAAAATTAGAAAAAAGCTTACTAAGATTTAATAATAGAAAAAAAATTCTGCGAAAAATAGTAGTTGAAATTGCGGCGAAGGCAAAGGCCCGAGGTGACCCTGGGAAGTCCAGAACACGGAAAAGATGAGAGGAGGCAAGGGGAGGGAAAGGCCCTCTCACCCTACTAAAATATGAAACATGATTACGTCGGAGGATGCATAGAGTCCCCCCATACCCCCCAAATATTATTAAATAAATTTCATTAATTATATTGTGTAATATTATTGTTGTTTTAATATATTTAAAAGAAAATGTCATTGTTTACCTATTTTTATTATTTAATTGTTATAATTGTAATTAATTAGTTAGTTGCCATTTAGTGTAGTTGTCCCGTGGGGGTAGCGTAACCCCTGGGAGGAAGCCATTAAAAAAAACATACCAGCTTTCTCTCTACTTGCGGCTTCCTCAAAAGTCTATCAGATACAGACGGTGCAAATTTTCGGCATGCAACCTTTCTCCAGTAACCTCCCAGGCATTACCTAAGTTTTTTAGGTAGTATTTCTTCACCTGTAAAAAAACAAATTTGAACCACTTTTTAGATAGGTATTTTTAATTATACCTTCTTAAATTAACCCCTTTCTCAGGAATTTGATAAATAATTGTAGATTTTGTTAAATTAGGTTTTTGGAGTTTATTTCTTACGAAAGGATTTTCATATAAGGCCCCCGGTATGTATCCCCCGGCAGTAGATGGGGACAATTACTCACCTTCCACCCATGGTCCTACCCGCTTTGCGGCATAACGGACCAAATCGCGGGAGATGCACGCGGTACTTACTCTGGGCTCTTTCTTCACTTCCTACAAAATCTCAAGCACAACAATGGTACTTCGCGTTCGCAGGCTGATTCTTGAGATCGCACTACTCAAGTTCCTTACGCTTTTTGTGCAAAGAGTGCGCAAAACTTTTCAGCAGATGGAAATTCTCCACGCAGGTACTAACCAGGTCCGAGTGATAAATAGGTCCAATTCTTGTTCTCTGCAGGCCGTCTATCATGGTAATCATGGTATCATTTTTCGACCCCTTTATGGAACCTCCTCCTCGATAATATGAAGTTGCCGAAACCAGATGGCGTTAACATCATCAGAACCACCACCGCCTCTTTAGCTTGTAAATAGTGGAGTACGTTCAGTACATAGTGACTACTTACTTAGAAAAACGAAATAATTTAAAGTGAAATTTACTTGGACCTACGTCAAACATTACTTACAAATTGACTAGTTTGAATGAAAAACGGTTATTTTGATAATTTTTTCGCAGCCCGCGCCAAATAATCACTAATTGGCATTGTTTGATTCATCGAGTTAATCCATTACAAACGATTCAGTAAAAATAGTTGAAAAATAAAAAATTAAAGTTGATATTCGTAATTATATATTTTTTTATTAATTGCCACAGTTTATTAATTGTTAACCTAATATAGTTTTTTTACAGACACGGCTCGTTTACGATTTCATTAGGTATATGGTATAGAAAATAATGATAACATATTTTCATAGTACTAAACTAAAAATAAATCAAAAGTAATTACCATATAAATAATTCATGTGTGCAGGTAGAGAATATGAAAATGGTACCACCACATATATGTTGTAGATTTCTTCTGTCAGCCTCTCCATCATGCTTCTTGTTAATCTGAAAAATACCAGATGACATTTCGTTAAATGTCGCCTTCAAACGCAACTAAAATATTATAACGCAGAGATCTTCTTCTTTCTTCTTCTTTTGATGTCTTGGCTCCATCAGATTTTCTCCGAAGATTTTGCCAGTGTCATTAGTAAAAATAGCAATTTGTAAGTCTTTTTTAAATAAAAAAGACTAAATTGAAATTAAAATCAAAAATAGCAGATCCCGAGACTAGTCAGTCAAGTCAAGTCAAGTCAAGTCTAATTTTTCTAGAGATTTCCAAAACAGGTCCGTCAAGTCCAAAGCAGTCAGGTCAAGTCTCAACGCAGAGATCATATTTGCTATAAAGAAAGTGACAGGCGTTGTATGATGTACGTAAATGAAATGCTACTGTTAACTTTTTTTATTTATTTATTTAAATGTAAATATCATCAGACAGGCTGACAGCCCATTTAATGATAAATGGCTGTATTCTTCATCTAAACTTTTAACACAATCGAATATTATGATGAAGAGCTCTAGGAAAGATTTGATATTTTTGTATGTTTGTTTGTAATGAATAAATTTAAAAATTAATAAGCCCATATTAAAAATTCCTTTATCTGTACAAAGGTACATTAACAGCGAATTAAATGGAGTGCATTATTTTAAAAAAAAATGTGTGTGTCAGAAAAACACTCCGAAAGCACAACATTGTTCTTTTTTTAAATAATATTGTTTAAATGGCGCATTATTTCTGAAACTTCAGATATTGGAACGTAACTATAATATAACTAATATAACGCATTCATGTGACAATTTTGATTTTACTCCCATAAATTTTCACACCACGGGCTTATATATATGTAAACTCCAATTATTAAAAAAAAAAAAAAACATATAGGTATTCATTATTTGGCGTACGCTGAGAAAACTACATAAGTATAGCTATTGACTTATACATAAAACAAATTGTACTGAAAGTTTATATGAAAAATAATAATGCACTACATTGTAGGTATACCCAGTTGCGATAATTAAAGAATGAAATTACAAACCTCCTGTTGCTTGGTGTTAAAGTTTCGAAAAAAGTATCATCAGCTATTAATATCATAGAGGAGTTTCATAAACATAAAAATTTTTGATAAAAAAGACATAAAAAAGACAACCTATCTTTTTTTTCTTTTACAATTGAAAAAAAAAAAAAAAATTTTAAAGTAAATCAAAATGAATAAATGAACTAAGCATAAAGATCTAACCTGTTAGTTGGGTGGCGCGACTCTAGCAGTCAATTCAGCGTAGCCCACTCCCAAATTTTACCTCGATCTGGAAATTACAAAATAAATAATATTCGTTGATTCATTTATAATATAATAGGTATAATTTAATTAATCTCTAACATTGTTGTGCTTTCCTATAATTTAAATTCATACTTGTAATGTTCCTTTCTGTAAGTGTTGTATGTTGTGATTAAGCATGTATTTAGTTGGTAAGCCTTTTGAAATAAATAAATAGAAAAGCTGAAGAGTTTGTTTGTTTGGTTGAACGCGCTAATCTCAGGAACTACTCCATTTACCGAGGAAGAAGGCTTTTTTTAGTTTGATTTTATTTATTTTTTACTTTTGAAGCAACAGCAGGAAGGAGAATGTTATCGTCTACGCTATCTTAAGTTTCATCATGCGTTTCTGGAATATTAGGGTTTTTTCAACATCAGAATTAGCTAAATCTTCACCTTCACTAAGCAAGTCATCACCAAGTGTTTGTAATGTATGTTGTATGTACATTACAAAACGTTACATAAAAACGATTGTGATCTATTTTTCTAAAGAAAGCGAAAAGCTAAAATTTAGAAAAGCAAAAATAAGAACCGTTTGACTGCACCCAAAACCGCTAGATGAATTTCCAAAAAAAAAATACAATTTTTGTTGAAAGAATATTGCGCCATCTGTCGTTTACTTTCAAAAGCATCAGGAGGCACGATAGTTCAATTTGCGAACTGTGACCGTATTTCCATCGTCGTCAATAGATGTCGGCAAATCATACACAATTTACAATTGACAAAATTTAATAGGTACTAAGCTCAGAGTAAACATAACTTGCTTATTATGTTTACTCCAAGTTTACTCTGAGGTACTAGGTATATAGAGGACTCAATGCTACTAAAAATGTGAAAGTTTTCAAAGTTTGTGATGAGCAATGAGCATGTATGTTGTAGTTGTAGTGTATGTTTGTTAATTCCATCGATAAAATGCTTAAATTTAGTATTTTATCCATGTTAATAACTCACAAAAACGGCTCAATGGATTTAGATAAATTTAGCACATAGATAGTTTATTACCAGGATTTACATACAGACCCTTATACGAAAAAGATACTTTGCCCATTTTTGCTTAACATTAAGTTTACTTAATGGTCTTCATGCAACTTGAAACTTTTAAAACAATACAGCTGGAGATGTGGTGGATATATGTCTAATCCTATCCTCACTTTCTTACTAAACCTTGTAAAATAATTATCACCCGGTAGCGAGCGTTCCTTCTCACAAAAAAAATTATTGCGTCGTAAACGAAAGTGGCTAAAATAATAGGGGTTAAAGTATGAAATTGCCGTTTTATTGTAATAGGTACTTCGAATTGACATAGAACCTTCATGGTTTGAGATTTTTGAGTGAAACTTTTTTCATACGGTACCTATGTAGTTCTTCTTTTAAAAAATGTGCAACATTCGATTATCAACTTTCAGTTGTTTTTTTTATTCAGCTTAGACAATAAAGATGGATACTTCGAAAATTCGTGTGATTTTTGAATACGAGTTCCGACGCGGAACTAACGCGGCAGAAACAGCTCGCAATATTAATGTTGCGTTTGGAGAGGGGACTGCTAATGAACGCACTGTGCGATTTTGGTTTAAACGCTTTCGTGATGGAAACTTCGATTTGAAGAACGAACCACGTGGAAGACCGCCCACACAGGTGAATAACAATGATTTGAAAGAGATGGTGGAAGCCGATCCGAGCCAAACTACCCAGGAATTAGCGGCATGGTTTAACGTTACCTTACCAACAATATTGACTCATTTGCGTCAAATCAATAAAATAAAAAAATATGAAAAATGGGTGCCTCATGATTTGACTGATCTGCAGACTCTACAGGAACTGCAATTAGAAACCATTCGTCACCCTCCGTATTCGCCAGACCTTGCTCCAACGGACTACCATTTTTTTCGTGATTTGGACAATTTTCTTCTCAGGAGGCAGTGCAAAATGCTTTCACACAGTTTGTCGAATCTAGATCACCAGAGTTCTATCGCAAAGGCATAAATGAGCTTCCTATTAGATGGCAGCAATGTATAGATAATAATGGTAATTATTTTGATTAAATAAATATGTTAAATTAAAAAAAAAACGAATTTTTATTTTTCAGTACAAATCGGCAATTTCATACTTTAACCCCTAATAGATTGAAATCGTTTTTTCGTGCATAGGCAAGTTACACAGTAAAATCACACTAAAGTAGGCAAAAATCAAAAAGGAATATTTTAACAAAACACCAAAATTAACACGTTCATATTATCTCAATTCATAAATACATATCTACCTACTAACTCGCCATGCCCGCGGCTTCGCCCGCGTGGAATATTTAGCGTATGTCCATCCTGCAATTCTATTCTAACTATTGGTGAAATAATTTTGTCGAAGAATTAATTAATTAGACGAGTAGTTTGGAAGAAAACAAAATGCAACACCTACAACAGCCCCCAAGGCTACACCTCAACCCGATAGGTACCTATATAATAAGAAATCGAAACTTTACAGAGAAATGAGAATAAAAAAACGTTTTTCTGTTTGCATTTTAACAAAAATAAGGCAAAATAATTACATTTCTATACGTGATTATTTAACTATTCACGGATTTTTGCAGAACAAAAAAAAAACGTGACTCGTGGGGGCCGCCATTATGTAGAAAAATTAAAATGTACATACCTGGTTTATTATTTCGCTCACTAATTTAAAAACTTTAAAATATATAAATAATCCCGTGTTGTAACTTTTCTAGAACGATCCGCGGTCTAGTATATTATTCAGCATCAGCATACAGCAACAATCCCTGCTTCTTGCTACCCTTGCGTCGACAAAATGACAGAGCAAATTTGA
Source organism: Synanthedon andrenaeformis (assembly GCA_936446665.2). NCBI lineage: Eukaryota > Metazoa > Arthropoda > Insecta > Lepidoptera > Sesiidae > Synanthedon > Synanthedon andrenaeformis. The sequence goes on along the minus strand of OW387799.2, from coordinate 5,519,439 downwards.
GCAAAATGAAATGAAGAAGAGGACAAAGAGACTAGGGATGTGCTTGTCGTCAAACAAAAACTCATCAACTCATACAAAATTATCGAATAATCGCAACACTATTTATTCTTGATAAAATTATTGTGACGCTGACGGCTGTTTAATATTTTATTATTATTATTATTATTTTAAGTCAAAATAACATAAAAAATATTAATTTGTTGGTTTTGTTATATGTCGCATACAATTATATGTCGTCAGGTATTTTCTAGTAGTTTTCCTATTCTTTTCCTCTCAAAAATTGTATGGTATGTATGCATAAATATATGGTTGGCACAAAAGTATTGAGACACTCTACAAAACTCTATACATTTCCTTTTTCAAGTTAATTATTTTCGATAATATTCTAGTATGTTGTAGAACATTCTAGGTACTTCTAATGTGGGGATATACAAAGCCGCCCTCGCGATCGGTTTAGTCAGTTTGAAGAAAAATGGACGAGCGACAAGTTCGAACACTATACTTATACGAGTACTTGTTAGGTCACAGTGCGCAGGCTGCCGCTGACAATATCAACACTGCATTGGGCGCTGGAAGTACAAGCCATGCCACGGTGTCCCGATGGTTTGACTGTTTTAAATCAGGAGACAGGAGCCTTGAAAGCCAGCCACGCTCAGGACGACCACCCGCATTGGATGATGACGATTTACGCCGCGAACTGCAGTCGAATCCAGATGCTACCACACGTGAATTAGCGGAAGCACTTAACTGCAGCCACCACGCCGTGGAATATCATCTGCATGATCTTGGGCATCGAAAAGTTTTGGCTCGATGGGTACCGCACATCCTTCCAGACGCCAGTCGTGCAGTCCGTGTTGCTATCTGTCAATCACTTTTGCTGCGACCCCAACGTAAAGATTTTTTGTCTGATTTGGTTACTGGAGATGAATCATGGATTCATTACAAGAACGACACCCGTCGTGCTTTTTGGCTTCCTCGAGAAGAAACGCCACCATCTCAACCGAAGCTGAATCAAAAGAGCCGCTTAAAAGTTCTGCTTTGCTGTTTCTGGGACGCGCAAGGCATACTGTTTTATGAACTATTACACAATGAAACTATAAACGCTGACAAATATTCAACCCAGCTCACCAAACTATCTGCTGCTATCAAGAAAAAACGACGAAGACGAGTCAATGTAGTTTTACTACACGATAACGCTCGACCTCACGTCGCATCTGCCGTTCGCCAACAGTTGGAGAACTTGAACTGGGAGACGATATGACTTATTCCCCAGAGCTTGCCCCATCAGACTATCATTTGTTTAGAGCCCTGAAACAACATTTGCGGGGTAAACAATTTAATGATTTCTCTGATGTAGAGGCGGAGTTGAACAACTTTTTCGAGACACAGCCATTAGAGTTCTGGGCGAAAGGCATCCAAACTTTGCCGGACCGTAGGCAAGAAGTCTTTGATGCTAATGGTGATTACATCATTGACTAAGCTTTTTGTATTGTAATAATAATAAATAATATAAAACGTAAACCAAGTGTCTCATTACTTTTGTGCCAACCCGATATGTATACAAATAATCGTTTCACAAATATGTTTTTAAAAACGTTTATTATATATGTGGACATATAAAATGCGGTATATATGTTTCTCAAAACGTTTATTATATTTGAGACTAGCGATCCGTTCCCGGCTTCGCACGGGTGCAATTTTTTTCTGCAAATTAAACGTAGAAACCTTCCTCGTTTAACGCTCTTCCCATTAATGAAAACAGTACAAAAATCCGTTCGGTAGTTTTTGAGAATCACAAACATATAGACAGACAGACGCAGCGGGGGGACTTTGTTTTATAATATTAAAAAACGTAAATTTAATAATGTTGTCTTCGTGAGCGAATTGATTTTTGTTTAATTGTGCGTAACTTTGTCTTTTTCCTGTGTATATTAGTTCCACTGAGATAAGAGAACGCAGTTCGGCGAAATATGGGTATATTCTATCTCAAAACTTCGATGATGAATACTAAAGCTGTCTATCAAGCTGATAGTGATGATCGTTAGGCAGAAAAGATAAATGTTTCAACTTATTCGTGTACATAGACTTTTCGAGTTTAATGAGAATGATGCTTATGCATTAAGATAGCCTCACTCTACTTCCTTCGAAATAAATATAACAAATCGCCCATCAGGTTTAACAATTTTTTAAATTTCTAAAAATTTTGACGATGTTCTGAAATTTCAAAAAATCTTATTAAATTATCTGAAAAAGTGAAGAAAGTTTTCATAGAATTTTCTAGAAACTTCTGAAATTTTCGAGAAACTTATAGAATTTTCGAGAAACTTCTAGAATTTTCTAAAAACTTCTAGAATTTTCTATAAAATTTACATAAACAAAAAGTAGCCTATGTTACTCCTGACGACCCCCTCTTCATGTCTGCAAAGTTTCATCGAAATCGCTTCAGCCGTTTCTGAGATTACCCCGAACAGACAGACAGACAGACAACAATTCTAAAAAAAGTTATTTACGTTTTAACAGCATGCGAATGACTCTCTAAGCTTAGTTTGAGGCAGTTTTTCGCAAATCACAGACAGACACTCCGATTTTATTTATATAGATTAATAGAAACGGATTTTTTTCGCTAACATTCTAGAAAATTCTAGATGTTTATAGAAAATTCTAGAAGTTTTTAGAAAATTCTAGAAGTTTCTCGAAAATTTCAGAAAATTTTAGAAAATTCCAGAAGTTTCTAGGAAATTCTCGCATATATGAAAACTTTCTTCACTTTTTCAGATAATTTAATAAGATTTTTTGAAATTTCAGAACCTGATGAGTGATTTGTTATATTTATTTCGAAGGAAGTAGAGTGAGGCTATCTTAATGCATAAGCATCATTCTCATTAAACTCGAAAAGTCTATGTACACGAATGCACCCGGGCGAAGCCGGGAACGAGTCGCTAGTCTAAAATAAACGTAGCCTAAGTTACTCCTTATTACATCAGCTACCTTACAATAAAAGTCCCGTCAAAATCGGTCTAGCTATTTCAGAGATTAGCCGGAACAAACAGACAGACAGACAAAAATTGTAAAAAATATTATTTTGGTGTATGTACCGCAATTTACATAAACAAAAAGTAGCCTATGTTACTCCTGACGACCCCCTCTTCATGTCTGCAAAGTTTCATCGAAATCGCTTCAGCCGTTTCTGAGATTACCCCGGACAGACAGACAGACAGACAGACAGACAGACAGACAGACAGACAGACAGACAGACAGACAGACAAAAATTCTAAAAAAGTTATTTACGTTTTAACAGCATGCGAATGACTCTCTAAGCTTAGTGTGAGGCAGTTTTTCGCAAATCACAGACAGACACTCTGATTTTATTTATATAGAAGACTAGCGACTCGTTCCCGGCTTCGCCCGGGTGCATTCGTGTACATAGACTTTTCGAGTTTAATGAGAATGATGCTTATGCATTAAGATAGCCTCACTCTACTTCCTTCGAAATAAATATAACAAATCACCCATCAGGTTCTGAAATTTCAAAAAATCTTATTAAATTATCTGAAAAAGTGAAGAAAGTTTTCATATATGCAAGAATTTCCTAGAAACTTCTGGAATTTTCTATTGGTGATTTATTATATTTATTTCGAAGGAAGTAGAGTAAGGCTATCTTAATGCATAAGCATCATTCTCATTAAACTCTAAAAGTCTATGTACACGTGTTAAAAAAGGTGTTCTAGAATTTGCTCGCACAGATTGTTTGTTTGCTTCCATTCTTCGCCCTTCCTTTAGTTTCCAGAGGGTTCTCCAAGCGTCATAAACAATAAAAAACGGGATCTATGCAATATATTCGATTTTTTCAAACGCGATATTTTTTCTTTTACTGAAAAAAGTTACTAACCCTGTGACAATAAAAAAAAAGAATTTTTTCGTTCATAACAATTGCATTTGTTGTTAACAACTGAAACGAAGGTTCATGCAATACGATGAGTTCTCCTTGCGGCATATCTTTTCTTTGGCTGAGTCCCTCATTATGTATTATTAATAGGAACGGATTTTTTTTTGCTAACATTCTAGAAAATTCTAGATGTTTATAGAAAATTCTAGAAGTTTTTAGAAAATTCTAGAAGTTTCTCGAAAATTTTCAGAAGTTTCTAGAAAATTCCAGAAGTTTCTAGAAAATTCTATGAAAACTTTCTTCACTTTTTCAGATAATTTAATAAGATTTTTTGAAATTTCAGAACATCGTCAAAATTTTTAGAAATTTAAAAATTTGTTAAACCTGATGGGTGATTTGTTATATTTATTTCGAAGGAAGTAGAGTGAGGCTATCTTAATGCATAAGCATCATTCTCATTAAACTCGAAAAGTCTATGTACACGAAGAATTTGAAACATTTATCTTTTCTGCCTAACGATCATCACTATCAGCTTGATAGACAGCTTTAGTATTCATCATCGAAGTTTTGAGATAGAATATACCCATATTTCGCCGAACTGCGTTCTCTTATCTCAGTGGAACTAATATACACAGGAAAAAGACAAAGTTACGCACAATTAAACAAAAATCAATTCGCTCACGAAGACAACATTATTAAATTTACGTTTTTTAATATTATAAAACAAAGTCCCCCCGCTGCGTCTGTCTGTCTATATGTTTGCGATTCTCAAAAACTACCGAACGGATTTTTATACTGTTTTCATTAATGGGAAGAGCGTTAAACGAGGAAGGTTTCTACGTTTAATTTGCAGAAAAAAATTGCACCCGTGCGAAGCCGGGAACGGATCGCTAGTGTGAAATAAGTCTTCAAGGAACCAATTTAAAACTGCTAACAATGTCGACTTCGAGACAGTGGAAAGTTTAAAAGAGAAAGAAACAAATTGAAAAACATTCCGGAAATGTTACTTAGTGATCGACGTTCAAAAACTAAAGGGCTTACAATTTTAATAAGTAAGACTTGTTTAATTTATCATCTATATAAATAAAATCAGAGTGTCTGTCTGTGATTTGCGAAAAACTGCCTCAAACTAAGCTTAGACAGTCATTCGCATGCTGTTAAAACGTAAATAACTTTTTTTAGAATTTTTGTCTGTCTGTCTGTCTGTCTGTCTGTCTGTCTGTCTGTCCGGGGTAATCTCAGAAACGGCTGAAGCGATTTCGATGAAACTTTGCAGACATGAAAAGGGGGGTCGTCAGGAGTAACATAGGCTACTTTTTGTTTATGTAAATTGCGGGTACATACACCAAAATAACATTTTTTACAATTTTTGTCTGTCTGTCTGTTTGTTCCGGCTAATCTCTGAAATAGCTGGACCGATTTTGACGGGACTTTTATTGGCAGGTAGCTGATGTAATAAGGAGTAACTTAGGCTACGTTTATTTTAGACTAGCGACTCGTTCCCGGCTTCGCCCGGGTGCATTCGTGTACATAGACTTTTCGAGTTTAATGAGAATGATGCTTATGCATTAAGATAGCCTCACTCTACTTCCTTCGAAATAAATATAACAAATCACCCATCAGGTTCTGAAATTTCAAAAAATCTTATTAAATTATCTGAAAAAGTGAAGAAAGTTTTCATATATGCGAGAATTTCCTAGAAACTTCTGGAATTTTCTAGAAATTTCTGAAATTTTCGAGAAACTTCTAGAATTTTCTAAAAACTTCTAGAATTTTCTATAGACATCTAGAATTTTCTAGAATGTTAGCGAAAAAAAATCCGTTTCTATTAATCTATATAAATAAAATCAGAGTGTCTGTCTGTGATTTGCGAAAAACTGCCTCAAACTAAGCTTTGAGTCATTCGCATGCTGTTAAAACGTAAATAACTTTTTTTAGAATTGTTTGTCTGTCTGTCTGTCTGTTCGGGGTAATCTCAGAAACGGCTGAAGCGATTTCGATGAAACTTTGCAGACATGAAGAGGGGGTCGTCAGGAGTAACATAGGCTACTTTTTGTTTATGTAAATTTTATAGAAAATTCTAGAAGTTTTTAGAAAATTCTAGAAGTTTCTCGAAAATTTCAGAAGTTTCTAGAAAATTCTCGCATATATGAAAACTTTCTTCACTTTTTCAGATAATTTAATAAGATTTTTTGAAATTACAGAACATCGTCAAAATTTTTAGAAATTTAAAAATTTGTTAAACCTGATGGGTGATTTATTATATTTATTTCGAAGGAAGTAGAGTAAGGCTATCTTAATGCATAAGCATCATTCTCATTAAACTCGAAAAGTCTATGTACACGTGTTAAAAAAGGTGTTCTAGAATTTGCTCGCACAGATTGTTTGTTTGCTTCCATTCTTCGCCCTTCCTTTAGTTTCCAGAGGGTTCTCCAAGCGTCATAAACAATAAAAAACGGGATCTATGCAATATATTCGATTTTTTCAAACGCGATATTTTTTCTTTTACTGAAAAAAGTTACTAACCCTGTGACAATAAAAAAAAAGAATTTTTTCGTTCATAACAATTGCATTTGTTGTTAACAACTGAAACGAAGGTTCATGCAATACGATGAGTTCTCCTTGCGGCATATCTTTTCTTTGGCTGAGTCGCTCATTATGTATTATTAATAGGAACGGATTTTTTTTTGCTAACAGTCTAGAAAATTCTAGATGTTTATAGAAAATTCTAGAAGTTTTTAGAAAATTCTAGAAGTTTCTCGAAAATTTTCAGAAGTTTCTAGAAAATTCCAGAAGTTTCTAGAAAATTCTATGAAAACTTTCTTCACTTTTTCAGATAATTTAATAAGATTTTTTGAAATTTCAGAACATCGTCAAAATTTTTAGAAATTTAAAAATTTGTTAAACCTGATGGGTGATTTGTTATATTTATTTCGAAGGAAGTAGAGTGAGGCTATCTTAATGCATAAGCATCATTCTCATTAAACTCGAAAAGTCTATGTACACGAATAAGTTGAAACATTTATCTTTTCTGCCTAACGATCATCACTATCAGCTTGATAGACAGCTTTAGTATTCATCATCGAAGTTTTGAGATAGAATATACCCATATTTCGCCGAACTGCGTTCTCTTATCTCAGTGGAACTAATATACACAGGAAAAAGACAAAGTTACGCACAATTAAACAAAAATCAATTCGCTCACGAAGACAACATTATTAAATTTACGTTTTTTAATATTACAAAACAAAGTCCCCCCCGCTGCGTCTGTCTGTCTATATGTTTGCGATTCTCAAAAACTACCGAACGGATTTTTATACTGTTTTCATTAATGGGAAGAGCGTTAAACGAGGAAGGTTTCTACGTTTAATTTGCAGAAAAAAATTGCACCCGTGCGAAGCCGGGAACGGATCGCTAGTAGATTAATAGAAACGGATTTTTTTTCGCTAACATTCTAGAAAATTCTAGATGTTTATAGAAAATTCTAGAAGTTTCACGAAAATTTCAGAAATTTCTAGAAAATTCCAGAAGTTTCTAGGAAATTCTCGCATATATGAAAACTTTCTTCACTTTTTCAGATAATTTAATAAGATTTTTTGAAATTTCAGAACCTGATGGGTGATTTGTTATATTTATTTCGAAGGAAGTAGAGTGAGGCTATCTTAATGCATAAGCATCATTCTCATTAAACTCGAAAAGTCTATGTACACGAATGCACCCGGGCGAAGCCGGGAACGAGTCGCTAGTCTAAAATAAACGTAGCCTAAGTTACTCCTTATTACATCAGCTACCTGCCAATAAAAGTCCCGTCAAAATCGGTCCAGCTATTTCAGAGATTAGCCGGAACAAACAGACAGACAGACAAAAATTGTAAAAAATGTTATTTTGGTGTATGTACCGCAATTTACATAAACAAAAAGTAGCCTATGTTACTCCTGACGACCCCCTCTTCATGTCTGCAAAGTTTCATCGAAATCGCTTCAGCCGTTTCTGAGATTACCCCGAACAGACAGACAGACAGACAGACAGACAGACAGACAGACAGACAGACAGACAGACAGACAGACAGACAGACAGACAGACAGACAGACAGACAGACAGACAGACAGACAGACAGACAGACAGACAGACAGACAGACAGACAGACAGACAGACAGACAGACAACAATTCTAAAAAAAGTTATTTACGTTTTAACAGCATGCGAATGACTCTCTAAGCTTAGTTTAAGGCAGTTTTTCGCAAATCACAGACAGACACTCTGATTTTATTTATATAGATGTCATATGTATGTCCCAGATATTAAAAAAAACTGCATACCTACCTACTTAAATTGGCACTCTTTTTAAAATAAATAATGAATAATAATATTCGCAACAGTAACGTTAAGTAATAATTTGTATGCTCCTAGTCACGTGACCACCGTGAAGCTTTTTGTTTGTTTGCAATGAAATTACAACTGAATATCCTATACATATTCTTCATAACTAGCGGTCCGCTCCCGGCTTCGCCCGAGGTGCATTTTTTTTAACGTAAAAACCTTCCCTGATTATCGTTCTGTCCATGAATGAAGACAGAATTAAAATCGGTCCACCCGTTCTCGAGTTTTGCGCTTAGCAATACATTTAGCGGCCCGCTCCCGGCTTCGTCCGGGGTGTATTTTTTCTAAAATAAACGTAGCCTAAGTTACTTCTTATTACATCAGCTACCTGCCAATAAAAGTCCCGTCAAAATCGGACCAGCTATTTCAGAGATTAGCCGGAACAAACAGACAGACAGACAAAAATTGTAAAAAATGTTATTTTGGTGTATGTACCGCAATTTACATAAACAAAAAGTAGCCCTCTTCATGTCTGCAAAGTTTCATCGAAATCGCTTCAGCCGTTTCTGAGATTACCCCGGACAGACAGACAGACAGACAAAAATTCTAAAAAAAGTTATTAACGTTTTAACAGCATGCGAATGACTCTCTAAGCTTAGTTTGAGGCAGTTTTTCGCAAATCACAGACACTCTGATTTTATTTATATAGATTATTCGTGTACATAGACTTTTCGAGTTTAATGAGAATGATGCTTATACATTAAGATAGCCTCACTCTACTTCCTTCGAAATAAATATAACAAATCACCCATCAGGTTTAACAAATTTTTAAATTTCTAAAAATTTTGACGTTCTGAAATTTCAAAAAATCTTATTAAATTATCTGAAAAAGTGAAGAAAGTTTTCATAGAATTTTCTAGAAACTTCTGAAATTTTCGAGAAACTTCTAGAATTTTCGAGAAACTTCTAGAATTTTCGAGAAACTTCTAGAATTTTCTATAAACATCTAGAATTTTCTAGAATATTAGCGAAAAAAAATCCGTTCCTAATAATCTATATAAATAAAATCAGAGTGTCTGTCTGTGATTTGCGAAAAACTGCCTCAAACTAAGCTTAGAGAGTCATTCGCATGCTGTTAAAACGTAAATAACATTTTTTAGAATTTTTGTCTGTCTGTCTGTCTGTCTGTCTGTCTGTCTGTCTGTCTGTCTGTCTGTCTGTCTGTCCGGGGTAATCTCAGAAACGGCTGAAGCGATTTCGATGAAACTTTGCAGACATGAAGAGGGGGTCGTCAGGAGTAACATAGGCTACTTTTTGTTTATGTAAATTGCGGTACATACACCAAAATAACATTTTTTACAATTTTTGTCTGTCTGTCTGTTTGTTCCGGCTAATCTCTGAAATAGCTGGACCGATTTTGACGGCACTTTTATTGGCAGGTAGCTGATGTAATAAGGAGTAACTTAGGCTACGTTTATTTTAGAAAAAAAAATACACCCCGGACGAAGCCGGGAGCGGGCCGCTATAAACAATAAAAAACGGGATCTATGCAATATATTCGAGTTTTTCAAACGCGATATTTTTTCTTTTACTGAAAAAAAGTTACTAACCCTGTGACAATAAAAAAAAAAGATTTTTTTCGTTCATAACAATTGCATTTGTTGCATCGATATACATACTATGTATATCGATGATTTGTTGTTAACAACTGAAACGAAGGTTCATGCAATACGATGAGTTCTCCTTGCGGCATATCTTTTCTTTGGCTGAGTCGCTCATTATGTATTATTAACAGGAACGGATTTTTTTTCGCTAACATTCTAGAAAATTCTAGATGTTTATAGAAAATTCTAGATGTTTATAGAAAATTCTAGAAGTTTTTAGAAAATTCTAGAAGTTTCTCGAAAATTCTAGAAGTTTCTCGAAAATTTCAGAAGTTTCTAGAAAATTCTATGAAAACTTTCTTCACTTTTTCAGATAATTTAATAAGATTTTTTGAAATTTCAGAACATCGTCAAAATTTTTAAAAAATTAAAAATTTGTTAAACCTGATGGGTGATTTGTTATATTTATTTCGAAGGAAGTAGAGTGAGGCTATCTTAATGCATAAGCATCATTCTCATTAAACTCGAAAAGTCTATGTACACGAATAAGTTGAAACGTTTATCTTTTCTGCCTAACGATCATCACTCAGCGTGATAGACAGCTTTAGTATTCATCATCGAAGTTTTGAGATAGAATATACCCATATTTCGCCGAACTGCGTTCTCTTATCTCAGTTGAACTAATATACACAGGAAAAAGACAAAGTTACGCACAATTAAACAAAAATCAATTCGCTCACGCAGACAACATTATTAAATTTACGTTTTTTAATATTATAAAACAAAGTCCCCCCCGCCGCGTCTGTCTGTATGTTTGCGATTCTCAAAAACTACCGAACGGATTTTTATACTGATTTCGTTAATGGGAAGAGCGTTAAACGAGGAAGGTTTCTACGTTTAATTTGCAGAAAAAAATTGCACCCGTGCGAAGCCGGGAACGGATCGCTAGTAATACATAATGAGCGACTCAGCCAAAGAAAAGATATGCATGCCGCAAGGAGAACTCATCGTATTGCATGAACCTTCGTTTCAGTTGTTAACAACAAATGCAATTGTTATGAACGAAAAAATTCTTTTTTTTTTATTGTCACAGGGTTAGTAACTTTTTTCAGTAAAAGAAAAAATATCGCGTTTGAAAAACTCGAATATATTGCATAGATCCCGTTTTTTATTGTTTATAGCGGCCCGCTCCCGGCTTCGTCCGGGGTGTATTTTTTCTAAAATAAACGTAGCCTAAGTTACTCCTTATTACATCAGCTACCTGCCAATAAAAGTCCCGTCAAAATCGGTCCAGCTATTTCAGAGATTAGCCGGAACAAAAAGACAGACAGACAAAAATTGTAAAAAATGTTATTTTGGTGTATGTACCGCAATTTACATAAACAAAAAGTAGCCTATGTTACTCCTGACGACCTCCTCTTCATGTCTGCAAAGTTTCATCGAAATCGCTTCAGCCGTTTCTGAGATTACCCCGGACAGACAGACAGACAGACAGACAGACAGACAGACAGACAGACAGACAGACAAAAATTCTAAAAAAAGTTATTTACGTTTTAACAGCATGCGAATGACTCTCTAAGCTTAGTTTGAGGCAGTTTTTCGCAAATCACAGACAGACACTCTGATTTTATTTATATTGATTATACTATGTATTCACTATTAACAATTGTAAAAACCTCTACATACTTAGTATAATTTGAAGTAGCTTTCTGCGTCTACGAACTATTTTTTCAACTATAAAAACTACGACATTCATAAAATTGTTCGTAAGCATTTCAAGTAACAGAAATGAAACTTAATTGAAAAGAATCAATTTATCAAAAAATTGTGAGATTTGCACTATAAAATACCAATTAAATCCCTTGTGTTTAATAAAAATGTAACACCATAAATTAAAATAAAATCAAATTTGCATTTACTTTTGTGTAGGTACCTACTATTGTGACGAACAAACACAATGTATTCTTTTTATCTATATAAATAAAATCAGAGTGTCTGTCTGTGATTTGCGAAAAACTGCCTCAAACTAAGCTTAGAGAGTCATTCGCATGCTGTTAAAACGTAAATAACTTTTTTTAGAATTTTTGTCTGTCTGTCTGTCTGTTCGGGGTAATCTCAGAAACGGCTGAAGCGATTTCGATGAAACTTTGCAGACATGAAGAGGGGGTCGTCAGGAGTAACATAGGCTACTTTTTGTTTATGTAAATTGCGGTACATACACCAAAATAACATTTTTTACATTTTTTGTCTGTCTGTCTGTTTGTTCCGGCTAATCTCTGAAATAGCTAGACCGATTTTGACGGGACTTTTATTGGCAGGTAGCTGATGTAATAAGGAGTAACTTAGGCTACGTTTATTTTAGAAAAAATACACCCCGGACGAAGCCGGGAGCGGGCCGCTATAAACAATAAAAAACGGGATCTATGCAATATATTCGAGTTTTTCAAAAGCGATATTTTTTCTTTTACTGAAAAAAAGTTACTAACCCTGTGACAATAAAAAAAAAGATTTTTTTCGTTCATAACAATTGCATTTGTTGTAAACAACTGAAACGAAGGTTCATGCAATACGATTTCTCCTTGCGGCATATCTTTTCTTTGGCTGAGTCGCTCATTATGTATTATTAATAGGAACGGATTTTTTTTCGCTAACATTCTAGAAAATTCTAGATGTTTATAGAAAATTCTAGAAGTTTTTAGAAAATTCTAGAAGTTTCTCGAAAATTCTAGGAGTTTCTCGAAAATTTCAGAAGTTTCTAGAAAATTCCAGAAGTTTCTAGAAAATTCTATGAAAACTTTCTTCACTTTTTCAGATAATTTAATAAGAATTTTTGAAAATTCAGAACATCGTCAAAATTTTTAGAAATTTAAAAATTTGTTCAACCTGATGGGTGATTTGTTATATTTATTTCGAAGGAAGTAGAATGAGGCTATCTTAATGCATAAGCATCATTCTCATTAAACTCGAAAAGTCTATGTACACGAATAAGTTGAAACATTTATCTATTCTGCCTAACGATCATCACTCAGCTTGATAGACAGCTTTAGTATTCATCATCGAAGTTTTGAGATAGAATATACCCATATTTCGCCGAACTGCGTTCTCTTATCTCAGTTGGACTAATATACACAGGAAAAAGAAAGTTACGCACAATTAAACAAAAATCAATTCGCTCACGAAGACAACATTATTAAATTTACGTTTTTTAATATTATAAAACAAAGTCCCCCCGCCGCGTCTGTCTGTCTGTGTATGTTTGCGATTCTCAAAAACTACCGAACGGATTTTTATACTGTTTTCATTAATAGGAAGAGCGTTAAACGAGGAAGGTTTCTACGTTTAACTTGCAGAAAAAAATTGCACCCGTGCGAAGCCGGGAACGGATCGCTAGTTTGCAATAAAATATCATTTGAGCAAATGAGGTTTGATAGCTGATTTACGGTAACGTTAGGGAAAAAAAATCTTTATTTATTTTCAGTTGCTTCTGTATGTACTTCTGTGTATTAATTAAAGAAGCATTTGCTTTGTGAAATATGTTCATAAACTACAATACAATTTTGTTAAGTAAATTATATTACGTATAGCCAATTTTGAAAAGTCGATGAAAGAAATTCCCGCTGATCGCCGTATGCATTCTTAACGTTTTCCATACCAAATATTAATTAAACATGTCTATTAAAACACTTTCATTACAGTAACAATAAAAATAGTAAGTTGTAATTATTATTTGGAAGAACTTTTTTAACCATAAAAAAATACAGAATAGCTGCGTATAATCAGTTTATATTACTTAACTTATATATTCGTGTCACTGATAGTGATAACCTGCTTGTTTTTTAATTCGCTCTTGTTTTTTAATTTGTACGAGTAGGGAGATGTAATTGCACATCACTAGTGGTCAATGCAGCAATTATTAAGGATTACTAAAGATTATCGGTCACACTAATTATTAATTACTTATAAATTAATTTTAAAAGGAATATTAAAGTTGTGAAAACTTTTCCTTTGAGGCTTTTAAGTCTTAAAATAAATAATAGTTACTTTTACTCCAGTCAACTTCCGCCGACGTTAGGAAACGGAAGCGCGTTATTTCATTTTAAAGTGGCATTTGATTGGTTAAAATCTACAATTAAATACGGTATTGGTGAATTGTTATGTAAAGTGACATGTGTCAAAACAAAATGTGCAAGAATCCTTGCGAAATGCGAGGGTTTCTCCAAAATTGCATATTTACTTATTGTTTATTATAATAGCATCTAAACAAGTAAATACTTAGTAATTTTATGTATTCATTACATCGTTAAGCTAAGGTTGTCAAGTAACAGCTCGGCTAGTAAGGTAATTTTTATTTAACACTTAAAAAAACGTTAGGTATATGAAGTTTTCTTCTAACTTTTACATTATGTTTAAACCGCTTTTGTCTCCTACTGATAGAAGCACAGATACACAATGTTCTGATGATTCTTTAAGTTGTAACTAAAAAACAATAATTTATTTACAGATGCCGAAATACTGCGTACCCAGGATGTAAGTCCAACTACAATAAAACTGAAGACAGGGAACAGAAATGACCCACAATATATTTGTCGTGTCCAGAAAAGAACAATGTCTCTACATTAAGAACCGAAGTGACTGATGAAGGCGATCTCTGAGAAAATAATATTCCTGACTTATCTGTGATGTGTGATGCACTTTAGCGATAGTGAAGTGAAATGAATGTTTTATCAATCGGCCTTAACATTTTTTTCATATATACTAGCTGGTGCCCGTGACTTCGTCCGCGTTTAAAAATAAAAGATATAACGCCAGACTAAATATGTAAAGCAATATACCTAACACTTGAAATACTCTTGGAGGTATTCAGTTTTTATGTAAAACCAAGCAAAAAATAAATTTACTTGGCTTATGTACTAGAGATTTGTAGTTCTTCTAAAATCCTAAATAAAACTCTACGATGGCATCTGTTACGGTTGACTCGCAGTAACCATTTCTTTCATTAAAAAATTATAATCTCTACATAGGTATTATAAATCTGCCATGTCTATTTCTTCGTTAACTACTTTTAAACAACTAAACAGATTATAATACAATTTTCAATTATGGATAGAGGGATAAACTAGGTATACAAAAAATTGCATCCTGTGCAAAGCCAGGCATCGGTTGCCAGTATAATTTATAGAAGTAATGTTATATACTCTTTTTGTTTGTAGATAACAAATAGATAACACTAGAACAAGCGAAGACATGAAAACAAGTATTTAGAACTATAATTTTAAAATTAATATAATGTCTGTAGGCTTATCTAAATACATTGTCTCTGTAGTCTGATGCCAATTGAAGCATAAAATGCACTTTTTATTTAATCCTTCAATGCAATTCATACCTACTAAAGAAACATGGTTGAGTTGTATTGTTTTGAGTTTCTATATAAATAACTAGCCGAACTCGGCCACGCTTCGTTGTGGCTCAGTCAGCAATGTTCCACGGTTGCAATAACAGCGGTTAACATATGAAAATTATGTTGTTTTTTTAATAAAAGTATATTAAGATTATTCCTCTGTTTAAATGCAATGTAGTGTAAAAATTTTATGTTGGCTAGTTTTCGAGTTTTTGAAGTATACACTAACATTTTTATACAATATAGAAAATGATATTCTTTAGGTTCAAACTATAACTACTAACTGGTACCCGCAAGTCCGGCCACATTGAAGAATGTAGGTTTTAAAACAATAATAAATGACATTATGTACCTACTAGTTTTTAGTGTTTTATTTTGTTTTTTAGGGTCAAATGCTAAATTGCAGGAGCACTGTTAGTTTTCACTACTACTCATCTAAGTTTTTTTCTTATGAATTCTGGAAAACCCCTGCAATATTACATTGTTTTGATGGTCCACTTGATGGCTACCATCGCCACAAACAACAGCCTTGTACGCGCTGTAGTTTGTTTTTGAAAATGTCACAGAAACCTAACATTTTTCCGGGATAAAAAGTATCCCGGAAAAACCCGTTTAACTCAGGTAACATAAATACTGTTAATGAATTTGAACTTAAATACTGGCAGTATTGATATAGGTTTGATTTTCAAACATAGAAAAGGAAAAAGTTATTATTGACTTGATTGACATGAAGAAAAAATGGAGTCGATTGGATGTTTTGGATATTTGAGAAGAGAGTAAAAATGATTTATTAGTTTATTTATATTGTTTATGTGTTTAATTATTAAAATTATAATGTAATAGATAAAAGTGAAATAAAGAAGATGTGCACATAAAAACAAAATGGTTTTTTGATGAATAGGTATATAGGTACAGATCCCATAATAAATATGAAAAGGTAAATTGAATATAATAATAAGAAATACTTCAGGTAATAATTTTAAAACAATATCTTATATTGGCAACACCGGTGGCGAGAGGAAGGGCTGGTTGCCGGGCGACGGAATAACAGAGAGAAGAAAGAGAAAAGACGAATAAGAAAACCCGAATTGTATTCTGTTTAAAGAAGTCTAAAATACCTATATGTTGTTTTATCGAGTGAAGTCTTAATATTCTCTTGATTACCTACTAACTGAGTAAAATACAAGTACATTTCAGGTAGAAGATAACATCAGAAGTGACCCTGCACACGCCAAAATGGGCAGGAAAAGGAGGTGTCGAGCTTCGACAAGCTCGTCTAGTAGCTCTGCTAGCTCTGTCATCAGCGAAGGGAGGCCACCTCCACACCGTAAGAGTAAGAAAAAAAAAACCGAAAGGCCGAGTCTGTGAGTAAGTTCAACCTGACATCATAATGTGATGGCGGTGCTCGAACCATTAAAATCTAAATGATAATGTCGTTACATGGGTTAATGTAATTAAATTTCAAGCATCAACGTTTCTCTGGTTCGATAGTATGGTTCGACAATAACGATCAATATGGTGTAATTCTATGTTACGTAATAGTAGACAGCTCTTGAATTAGTTGGTTGTGACATATTGATTGTGCGAAGTGTAACTGAAAGTTCAGATTGGATGTACTTACATGTTGGAGACATTTTAATTATACGTCAGATTAAATTAACTTCTGGAATCAGTTGTTTATACCCGAGTTCTAATTTTGCATTAGTTCACGTCATAATAACTTGCAGATACTTATTCGGAAATAAATAGTACTAGCTTTTGTACGCGACTTCGCCTGCGTAATTTTATAAAATATAGCCTATATTACTCGCTGATAACGTGGCTTTCTATAGGTGAAAGATTATTTTTAAATCGGTCTGGTAGTTTTTGAGTTTTAGCTTTCTATAGGTGAAAGATTATTTTTAAATCGGTCTGGTAGTTTTATTCATTACAAACATACAAATCTTCTTTCTTTATAATATTAGTATAGATGTATACAAGAACTAGGTAAAGTTAATAATTGCGAAATGGAAATTAACGTAGGCAAGCGATTCTAAACCTGTTAGGATCGCGATCGTGTTCAATTTAAGCCATATACTCATTCAAACAGACAAATTATGGGAGAATGAACTTAATGAACTTTTAAATAATAAAATCATACGCAAAAGTAATTCCCCTTATGCAGGCCGGTCCAATATTATACGTAAATTAAAAAAAAATCGGAATAAGGGTAGTGTAATAGTTTAGCGTACCCTAAATAAAATTACATTTACCAATTTAAATGCAGGATTCCGAATTAGTGTGTATTCAGTATATTTTGTGGTCAGGAGATAAAGACGCACACAAAAGTATATTTCGTGATTATGGGCGATAAGGTGTATGTACAGGCGAACGGATCACAGTCGTCGGTGGGTAGTATCTGGCAAATCTGCATTTGTTTTTGTATCTGGCAAATCATAAAATTTAATCACGACGACCTTGCTCATGTCGCTTTGGATAAAACATTTGAGGGATATACACTCTTATACTGTTTCCCTAAAATGCGACGCATAGTAAAGGAGTACAGTGGGGGGTACGAAAACCTTTGCCAGTTTTCAAATTCAGTCCTTTATTAAGTAGTAGACTCTTAGTATTTTTTTTTTTTTGAAATAATATTAAGCAAACAATTTTATTGCATTTGAAAGTATACTTATTTGATATGAAGTTCAAAGTTCATTACGAAGATCAAGTCAAATATGTTCTATTTAATCATAGAGTTACAAACTGTTACTGTTACAACTGAATTTAATAGTCAGGTATGTTAGTGTCATGTGTTTTCGCTTATTTTTCTTGCGATCAACAAAAAAAATCGTATTGAATTAAATAGTGCAAAGGAAGTTAAGTTTCCATCAGAGGACTACAATTTGTGATTGATGCGAATGACGGATATAATATATATATGTATATATATATTTTCTTTTGGACAAAAACACGTCAATGGTTTAATATCATAATTGATTTCGGGATTAGTCACAGTTCCCTAGTTTTCTTATTAATTTACCTATCAGTGAACTAGCCTATTTCAATTGTCAATGCGATATTCTTTTTGTTTGAAATGAAATGTTGGTATAACTGATAATTGCCCTGGTGCAAGCAAATGTCGACTTACAGGCGTCAAACTTTTTCATATTTCTTAAAAAAATAACTGTTTAAATTATATTTATTATAAAATTGAAGGGTATCGCTATGAGGTTACTGGGCTGCGAGGGTGTAAAAAGAGCAATCAGAGATATACAGGCAGTGCAGCTGCTGAAAATATGTAGCTGTGAGTTAACAGATGGATGAGAAGGGTGATATTTAGTACACATAATAATGTGTTTGAGGTAACAAATCAATGTACTTGTTTTACAGCTTTAGACGGGAAATCTGCTTAAATAAATGGCTTAAACCCATTCTTGTATTTTAAACGTTTTCTTATATCTTACATACTTATTAATCGAAAGGCAGGGAATGCTCGTATTGGCAATGGTATTCTGTGAGTAAAGGTGTGTACCGATATAAGTAATAATTATATGTAACGTCAAGTATTACACATAACATATACATATGTTGTTTTACAAATTTAATGGAACACTTAGCTAGTTATTTTGTGTTTATACATTAATTATAGTATATTAAAATCTTTTTCAAATTATTTCTTCTGTTTGTATGACGTTTTTCTGAGCCGGATAGACCGAAATGGGCCAAAAACTATATGTCAAAATAGTTGGACATGGACAGTCTTACGCCTGGAAAAAACGAATTTTAAAAGTGCCAGTTACAGATGTCAGACCGTTAGCCTGAAGCGTACAGGGACGGATCTAGGGGTGGTCAGGTCACAAAGCGGGATCGTTTGCCTTAACGTTGTAGGGATGGATCTTGGCGTGACCAGGACACAAAGCGGGATCGTTGCCTGAACGTTACAGGGACGCATCTTGGCGTGGCCAGGTCACAAAGCGGGATCGTTTGCCTAAACGTTATGGGGAGGGATCTTGGCGTGGCCAGGTCACAAAAGGGAGATCGTTAACCTGAGCGTTGCGGGGACGGATCTACATGAGTTATTTTGAGTCAATTTAAGAACTGGGAATTGTATTTCAGAATGATAATTTGCGAAAGAAAAGAAGAAATAATTTGAGTCAATGTTGGTCATGAACGGCCGAGTGGTTTGAATATTATAGTTAACAAATCCTAATATGTTATTGTTTTTTGGATAACAGTGGACACTGGCAGTATCCTGCGGATGAGGTTGGAGCACCTGGGGCATGTGCTCGGCAGAATGGCCGTATTGGCAACACCGGTGGCGAGAGGAAGGGCTGGTTGCCGGGCGACGGAATAACAGAGAGAAGAAAGAGAAAAGACGAATAAGAAAACCCGAATTGTATTCTGTTTAAAGAAGTCTAAAATACCTATATGTTGTTTTATCGAGTGAAGTCTTAATATTCTCTTGATTACCTACTAACTGAGTAAAATACAAGTACATTTCAGGTAGAAGATAACACTTATGTACAATGGTTGTTATTTACAGACAAAGGGTTGTTTTTTTTATGTAATTTTACATTCATGACAGATATTTCAAATAGAGCGGTTATTACGAAACTCAAAGAAATTGATCTTGTTCGCTGTGACGCCATCTACCATGGTGTAGCTAAACCACGTAAGATGATAATTACAAGATATTTGGGCTATACTATACATCGATGGAGCTATTACACATAAGATGTCACTACTTAGTATGTTTTCATACACTATTTTACCTATGGTCCCAATCCCAACGATTTTCTACAACTAAACCTGTTGGTAAGATACTACCACAAATATACTTATATATAATCTTTGTAGGACCATTAAAGGTATCATCTGCTACTAAATTCGTGCGTAACTGCTACTAAATGCAATTGAAGCCTTATACACATGCATACACCCCAATGTACCATTTGGTTTGTTTTAGTTTTATTTTGCTTTTCTTTTTTATTTATATGTACATTTAACTAAAAATAACATTTATTATTCATTTACTTTTTAGGTTCAGGCAAGACTGAAAAGAAAGAATAAACAGCTGTACAAACAATAAATGAAATGCTGTTCCATGTATCGGAATATCTGCCAATCCATTGAACGATGAAGTTTTCAGTGAATTTACGCTTCATATTGCTAAAAATCCTGTACAAACAACAAATGAAATGCTGTTCCATGTATCGGGCCAATTCATTGAATTACTTTATGAAATTATTAATACGTTATACATGACATAATCCAATTTTTATGTGTGTTACAGAACCTTCAACGTCGACCTTGGATACTGCCGTAATTAACTTAAAAATAAATAGATCCTGCAGTCCTCAAAGATTTTATGTGAAGTTACTCTTGTAGGGAGCTGGGTGCCAATCGGCGATAACCGTAAACTGTATGATAGTAATAAAGCAATGATTGTAATTATCTGATTTTTTATTTGCCAATAAATAATATTTAAAATTATGTAAGGCATAGAGGTATATGCTAGCTTATATAAACTCTATGATGTAAGGCAGGCAGGCGCAACTCAAAGGAAAGAAAATGAATGAACCGGGGGAAATTTTTAATGGCGGAATAACCCGACTAAGTCAAGGCGATTGCGAAACCCGTAGAGGGAGGATAACATTAAGTTATTAGACATCGCCGATTCTCTAGTTTGGCCGTATTATACATCAAAACCACAAACAACCATCGGCGCCATATTGAATTATTGATTGATGTGTTGCAATATGGCGTCTTTCATTTCAACTGTGTTTGTTTGTTGTTTATTTTCGGATTTTTCGGCAAGCAGAGTATTGATTTTTATAAAACTTACCAAAATTTTAGTGTTTAAATACTCTTTCTTCGTAGTGTTATATTTGGTGTATCGTGTTTAGTATTCTAGATGCCGAAAGTAAGCTGCGAAATATGTGGCCTAAGAACGAGTCGCATTCGTCGCATTGATAATAAAAAACGAATATTTTTGGCCCAATTCCCGCTGGATGAAGATAGGTTAGTACATATTATATCTTGCTGCTGTTCTAAAACCATATATAATATAATTTATTGGGACTTTAGTTCAAATTCTCGAATAAAATGGTATTGCATGTAAACAACAGTGCAGTGCCATTTTTTATCGACAATCGGTAAAAATTTCTTTTTATTTTATTGCACTCAATGATAAGAAATGAACACATGCATACACCCCAATGTACCAATTGGTTTGTTTTAGTTTTATTTTGCCTTTCTTTTTTATTTATATGTATATTTTACTAAAAAATAACATTTATTATTCATTTACTTTCTAGGTGCAGGCGAGACTGAAAAGAAAAAAAAAAACAGCTGTACAAACAATAAATGAAATGCTGTTCCATGTATCGGAATCTCTGCCAATTCATTGAACGATGAGGTTTTTAGTGAATTCCCGCTCCATATTGCTAAAAATGCTGTAAGAGATGTACACATGCATACACCTCAATGTACCATTTGGTTTATTTTAGTTTTATTTTGCCTTTCTTTTTTATTTATATGTACTTTTAACTAAAAATAACATTTATTATTCATTTACTTTCTAGGTGCAGGCAAGACTGAAAAGAAAAAAAAACAGCTGTACAAACAATAAATGAAATGTTGTTCCATGTATCGGAATATCTGCCAATCCATTGAACGATGAAGTTTTCAGTGAATTTACGCTTCATATTGCTAAAAATCCTGTACAAACAACAAATGAAATGCTGTTCCATGTATCGGGCCAATCCATTGAATTACTTTATGAAATTATTAATACGTTATACATGACATAATCCAATTTTTATGTGTGTTACAGAACCTTCAACGTCGACCTTGGATACTGCCGTAATTAACTTAAAAATAAATAGATCCTGCAGTCCTCAAAGATTTTATGTGAAGTTACTCTTGTAGGGAGCTGGGTGCCAATCGGCGATAACCGTAAACTGTATGATAGTAATAAAGCAATGATTGTAATTATTTGATTTTTTATTTGTCATTAAATAATATTTAAAATTATGTAAGGGCTTTTTTTGGGATTTTCATAAACTATAGACTATAGAGTCAATTATACTATCGACCTCATTTATCGAAACAATAGCACATCCTTATTTTTATGTTCGTTATGTTGGCAGCATCGTACTTTTTAATTTTGGTTAGGTTGATACTGGAGCACTTCGTCGCTGGCATAGAACAGTGATTTTCATTGTATGGGAGTCCCGTCTCTTGTAACGTAGTGATTATATACTCTTTGATGTAAGGGCTTTTTTTGGGATTTTCATAAAACCATAGACTATAGAGTCAATTATACTATCGACCTCATTTATCGTAACAATAGCACATCCTTATCTTTTTGTTAGTTATGTTGGCAGCATCGTACTTTTTAATTTTGGTTAGGTTGGTACTAGAGCACTTCCTCATTGTCATAGAACAGTGAATTTCATTTTCATTGTATGGGAGTCCCGTCTCTTAAAACGTAGTGATTATATACTCTTTGTTACTATCTTCTGTATAATATATTGTTATAATTACAGATATGAGGACCAATTAAAAGTGCAGACGGATTTGATACAATTGAATACTCGTATCAAAACTAAATGCAATGGCTCTATTTTTGGGATAAATTAATGTAAATCTAATAAATTCTATGAGAGCCATGAGGGAAAGGAAAACAGAACATTAATAACCAAAACCAGTTCAGGTAACTGACTGACGGGGGAATCGATAGTATATATACCACTAGTGGCCCGCTCCCGGCTTCGCCTGGGTTCAAAATATAACCTATCCTATTTTTTAAGTTGGACGAAGTTTTATCAAACTCGGTCCAGTAATTTAGGAGTTTATCGCGAACAAACATGTGACACGTAATTTCGCTGCTGATCATAAAGTGCTATAGGGCGAAGCTTTTTTTTTTTTTTAACGAGCGAAGAAACTTTCAAAAAGTACCTTATGACAAATACCGCATGCAAAGACAAATGTCATAAGGTTATGTGGGATTCTTACCGCACTAAAACTCCAACTCGGGATGGGTATGGTTCAGTCCTGAGGGGACTTTAGAACCGTCACCGGGCTTCGGGGGGGCGTGAAGCGCCCGGCCCTTACAAAAATAATTCTTACAAACTAACTTAACTATGAGGGACCGGCTAGCCCTGTGGGGCCATTTGCGTCTGTCGCGGCTTGAGCCACGGCAGCTACAAGTGGTCCACGGGCCGGGAGGTCCCTCGCAGGCGCTGGGTCCAGGTCGCGCCTCGTGGGTGTGGAGCCGCGTGGCGGTCGTCCTCTTCTGATGCGGTGGTCCAACAGGATGTGTCGGGGTCCTCTTCTGAAACGAGAAAGAGTGTGATTAGGATCGGGGGTGTAGGTTAGAGAGCTGGACGCTAGCAGGTAGGGATGGTGGATGTCATGAGCGTTGAAGTACGCTAACGACAGGGAGGTGGGTTTAGTTCGAGTGGTGGTGGCCATTGAGCTAGTCAAGGGCTGCCCTCACCCGACTGAGGGATTTGAGGAGGTGTTCGTGGCGGGCTAGCACTGCCAGAAGTTGCAGCGGCTGGTTGCTGCAGGTTTTGAACTCGTGGAAGAGAACATAAAGCTCTTCCACGTCAATGTTCTCAGAGAGTTCTGAGTAGAACCTCTGCATAGTGTTAACCGGCGCGGGAGGTGGATGACGGGCGGCCGTCGTCAGCGGAGGAGGCGCGGGCCTCCCTCTGGTAGCACCGGGTGCGTGGGTGTGCGCGGCTTGGGGAGGCTCGGGCCTCCTCCAAGTGGCGGTGGGAGCGGGGGCAGGCGCGGGCCTGGCCCATGCTGGCGTGAGTGCCAGCGCGGAAGCTGCTTTTGGCAGCCGCGGGAAATGGTCATCGGTCCGCAGGGGCGGTGCGCGGGAGGCCGCGGGTCCCGCTCTTGCGGTTTGCTGTGGGGATGGGCGAGGAGGTGCCCTGAAAGGCTTCCTCTTGGGAGCCTTGGGGCATCCGCAATAATTCGCTGGATGGCCGTACTCTCCGCAGAGTACGCATGCGGGTGGATCGGTCGCGTCCGCGGGTCGCGTGCATTCACGGGTGGCGTGAATGCCTAGGCATTTGACGCACCGGGGCGTCGCAAAGCAGTTACGGGCCGAGTGCCCGTAGAGTTGGCAGTTGTGACACTGCCCTAGCGTGTGACGCTTTCGAGGGTGTTCGAATCGGACTCCGGATAGTCCGTAGATCGTGGGGACGCCGAAAATGCGTTTCCCCTCGGGTGTGTTCTCCAGGACGAGGAGAACCATGTCAAAAGGATTGCGGTCGCGCGAGTGCATCCGATGCACTTCTAGGACGGGGAGCCCTTGCTCCTTGAGGTCGCCGAGGATGGCTGCCTCACTAAACTCGCGGGGTAGGCCTCGCGCGACGACGCGGAGGTGTCTCTCCTCGGGGAGGGAGTAAGTATGGAAGGAGATAAGCTCCTTCCTCAAAATGGTGGTGAGAGTGCGGTAGTCGGCTACCGAGTTCTAGGGCGAAGCGCGGCCTTCGACGTGCTATTTATAGGCACGTGCCGCCGGCCGCCGCAACCGCTATGTCCCTGCATTTTAAATCTCTAATATCTTCGAAAATATTCATTTAAATTACATGCTGTAAAGGGCCATATTGATCTATATTAAATGCAAATGTATTTAAGGTACTTAATTGGATAAGGATAAATGCTGTATTGCTTCAAATCGCTTTGTAAATAAGCCATTATTTCTCGTAAAAAGTAATGTATAAAAAATTGGTTATTGTGGGTTATCTCTAAGAGATAGACATATACCATCGCGGACTTTTTTGTAGACCTTTTTAAGGTAATGTACTGTACTGTAGTACATTATTTTTATCTATCTCGTAAGGTTCAGCCAGCGTTTGCAATGTAAGCGCAAAAAATGTGTATATTTACGACATCACATTAGAAACCTCTAAAATTATTAGTGTTTCTCTACTATATTATGCATGTATTATACATATAGACCTTCCTCTTGAATCACTTTATCTATTAAAAAAACCGCATTAAAATCCGTTGCGTAGTTTTAAAGATCAAGTATACATAGAGACAGACAGGCAGGCGCAACTCAAAGGAAAGAAAATGATGTATGAACCGGGGGAAGTTTGTAATGGCGGAATAACCCGACTAAAGACGATTGCGAAACCCATTAAATTATTACGCCGATTCTGTAGTTTGGCCGTATTATACATCAATCAAAACCACAAACAAGAACAACCATCGGCGCCATATTGTCCATATTGACGTGTTGCAATATGGCGTCTTTCATTTCAACTGTGTTAGTAGGGAGATATTGAGGAAGCTGGATCACAGGAGATCCATCATCCTCAATATCTCCCTACGCTTCGCAGTTGCTAATAGTGAATCTATTCATCACGTGTTAATCATCTTTACGGTTTTATCAACTTAGATTAATGCATTCATTACATAATATCTAGAGTTTCTATGATCCAGCATCCTCAATACCCCTAATAATAGTGAATCTACTCATTACGTAATAATCATCTTTTCAGTCTTATCAATTCAGATTAATGTGTTCATTATGTAATATCTAGGATATTTACGATAAGCGTACTAACCGCGTTAGTATTCAATTAAATCAATCATCTTTTTAGTTTCATCAATTCGCAGTACCCGTGCTTGAACATGTAAACCTAAATATCGTATTTTAGGTAGAGTGAATGCTACTTTTCTTGTATTCGGAATTAAAACTGCGTCGAAATCTTCATATCCTATTATTTTAACAATGTGAAGTCCAGATAATCTCCATTCAATAATAATAACAAATACTAAATCCCCAACTTTAATCGAATTCATTTGTTTGACTAACAAGATTAATACAACAGATTACTATTCGTTGGTGAATTATCAACTGAACAAACCGTAACCAGCTTACCATACTTATCTGCCTCTATAAAATCACTTCTTTTCGCATTATTATACTATAGAAGAGCCTGTTTATTTTGTTATCAATAGAGTAAAAGGGTATAGGAAATGAAAAATGTTATTAATTTACAATTTTTAGAAGATTTTATTATCAATACACCATTTATTTAAGCAAGTTACACTTTTGAGGGCACATATAGATGAATGATTAATACAGCTAAAAATATCATTTGACGTACTATAATTCTCATATAAACTTAATATACTAGGACAACCATATCTTTCCAGATTATATTAGGGGTTAAAGTATGAAATTGCCGATTTGTACTGAAAAATAAAAATTCGTTTTTTTTTTTAATTTAACATATTTATTTAATCAAAATAATTACCATTATTATCTATACATTGCTGCCATCTAATAGGAAGCTCATTTATGCCTTTGCGATAGAACTCTGGTGATCTAGATTCGACAAACTGTGTGAAAGCATTTTGCACTGCCTCCTGAGAAGAAAACTTTTTATCACGCAGAAAATTGTCCAAATCACGAAAAAAATGGTAGTCCGTTGGAGCAAGGTCTGGCGAATGCGGAGGGTGACGAATGGTTTCTAATTGCAGTTCCTGTAGAGTCTGCAGATCAGTCAAATCATGAGGCACCCATTTTTCATATTTTTTTATTTTATTGATTTGACGCAAATGAGTCAATATTGTTGGTAAGGTAACGTTAAACCATGCCGCTAATTCCTGGGTAGTTTGGCTCGGATCGGCTTCCACCATCTCTTTCAAATCATTGTTATTCACCTGTGTGGGCGGTCTTCCACGTGGTTCGTTCTTCAAATCGAAGTTTCCACCACGAAAGCGTTTAAACCAAAATCGCACAGTGCGTTCATTAGCAGTCCCCTCTCCAAACGCAACATTAATATTGCGAGCTGTTTCTGCCGCGTTAGTTCCGCGTCGGAACTCGTATTCAAAAATCACACGAATTTTCGAAGTATCCATCTTTATTGTCTAAGCTGAATAAAAAAAACAACTGAAAGTTGATAATCGAATGTTGCACATTTTTTAAAAGAAGAACTACATAGGTACCGTATGAAAAAAGTTTCACTCAAAAATCTCAAACCATGAAGGTTCTATGTCAATTCGAAGTACCTATTACAATAAAACGGCAATTTCATACTTTAACCCCTATTATATTATTTTATCACTCCCCAATATTTCTGTTAGCCAAGATACCTTTTCAACACCTTTTGTATAAACACGTTTATTTTTTATAAATTTTATGATATCATTCATGAAATAATTGTTGTTATAGGGCACAACTCCTTCATTCCAAAATATTTTTCCGTTTTTTTCAATCCAACTTACTTGTAGTCTTTCTTTCTTTGTTAGGTTGTAAAATGGGTATGGTGGTTTTATTAAAAGAGTTTGTATTTTTTCACCACATATTATAGCAATTTCCTTTACTATAAACTTATTTTCTTCAGTTTTAAATTCTTGTACATCAACAATGACATTAATGATAACTTTCGTACAATGCTGCTCAATGGTTTGTACTCAATAATGCGATCGTTTATAATAAGACAGTATGCGGTTGTGTTATCCGGAATTTCATGTGAACATTCTATATCCAAACGAACGTCAACTGGTCCTGTTTTCAAATTTTCATTCTGTCTTGAACAGTCGATGACAAACAAGGGAGCTTTATCTTTAAAACTGTGTAGATCAAGCAACGGTTCTGTACTGAGGTTATAATAAGACTGACGAAATTTACTATACATCTCGTATAATATAGTATATTTGTCTTCATCAAACTTCAGGTTAAGAGAGTCATATGGATAGTATTGCGAATTTAAGTAAAGTGTAACATTAGTTATTTTACAGTGATCAAATAAAGAACAATCTTTTGTCTTGCTGTTTTTCCTATTTGTTTGTAAACCGAATATAACGTATCGCGGTTTTTCAAGTTGAGATGCTGTTTTGACGGACCAAGAATGTTTTGTAGCTTTAGGTAATAAGGGATATTCATATAAATCCCAATTTCTAAAAGCCATTTGTATTGGATGATCTTTTTCTAAATATTTAAGTAGCGATAATCTTTCTCGGTCGGAGACTCTAATATGTGGTACACGCCATTGTAATCTTTGTATGTTAATTTCAATAACATCATCGTTACTCATAATTACACTATTTAAATTAGAACTACACCTGTTTAATATAAGTTCATGCTTGCAATTAATTATTATTTTATTATAATCCTCAGCAAATCCCATCAACCTATTTAAAGGAATGATAAAACTAAAGGATCCTTCGCTTTGTTTGTATCCATTAAGATTCCAACCCCACATATCAGCAACTTTGCTTTCTCCTTCATTCATGGATATGTATGACTTCATAGTTGTCGTTATTCCCACATTTTTAACACGATCTATTTCAACACCGTTAAGTTCATATCTAATGTCTTGAAATATGAAGGATATGGGATTATTAGTGAAGTTAATTTTTTTCTTTAACGGTTGTCCTGCTTGATCTTTACCAGTAATTGTCGCATATCCCTCAATTAAGATACTGCTAGCAGATGGTAGCACATATATATCTTGTTGATGAATTGGTATTCGAATTTCATCATTTATGTTAAAACTGTTGTTGTAAGGGTTATAACTATGAATCTCATAACTTTCAATAGAATTATCAAATTGCACCAAATCTTTAATTCGTAGCATATTCATATTTTAAATCCTAGAGCTCTAAGAAATTCTTTGTTAGTCTTACTTATTTTCTGTACACTTTTTATCTCACGTCTGTTCACTCTCGTTGTGTTAGCGGAAATGAGCTGTTTTTCATTGGTATTCATGATTTTATTAAACACAATCATTTTACTTTATTTAAAATAAAGACAAACCCTTTATATTAATTAGCAATCGATTCTAACCACGGTCACTGAAAGAATGTTAACAGATTGAAAAAATTCTTACTATTTATTAACTCCATCGATTCATTTTAGGGATTGTCTATGTCATGGGCTATATGTTGTTTACGTTATATTATCTATTATTAAGTCAAAAAATAAAAAGCAAGCTATAATTCAAACTATATTTAATTTTAAAAGAGGAATGATATTTCTGTGTAAATCGGTTGAATACTTAACAATATTACAGTGTTATTATATATTTACAAAGTAACTTTCTGGCTCCAAAAGTTTTGAAAGAATTTAATACAAAGGTGCCCGCAATTAAAGGTATTATTTCCTTGCAAATTGTTGTAATTATAATTAATGTTTGATCCAACATATCTTATAAACTCTTTTGGCGGTTTTAAGTTCCCATAACTATCAAAGTATTCAACATAATCATTCAATTTTACATAAGCTACCCAATGAGTACCAGGATTTTCTAGGGAGTCTAGATTAATGATACCACATTCTTTAATTAGTGGATAATTTGGTAACGAATTTCTCATGAATACACCACGAAAATATGGTATATATTTACTATATTTCATGATGTCGATGTTGGTAAGTGCTTGATTGGGTAGCGAACTTTCTAGTTTTTTTTCTTTCCTGAGACATAAATACCCAAACCGTTCCTGTAGGGTTTAAGATGCAATCCATTTCCAATAGAAACTGCTTTCATTTGTTTATTGTCTTTTTGTAACTCTGCTAGTTGCTTTTTTGCAGTTTTATATTCTTTAACAGTTTTAACGATACCGAAAATCCCTCCTGCTAAACTGCCCACAGCAGATAAACCGGCGAACAGAGGTATCAAAGGAAGAAAACCGCCAGTCTTCGGTACTGGTATAATACTCGGCAGTTCCACAGGTAAATCCTTAGCCAATTCCTTGGCAGTTGCAAACGCTAATTCTATTGCTGCTTTCTTACATTTCGGTTTCATTTTGCGAATGTGTTTTTTAGTATTAGTCACAATGTTCTTAAAATTTTTCTTCATACCAGCACCAGAACTTACTTTCGCTATCATCGTTGTATTAACTATGTTAGCTGCTATTTTCTCACCTAAACTAGCATTTGAAGAAGACGTACGTGTTTTTGCCATTTTTATTAAAATTTTGTCAGCTATATGGCGATCTTTTAATTCAGATGACTTGCTATATGCAATATCGTGTTGTCTGCAAAATTCGTCTAATTGATTAATCGGCTTATCTTTCCGAGCAAGTCTTTCACGTAGTATTGTTCCAGGTCCACAATAATTATATCCTGGTAAATGTAATTCGAATGGTAATTTATTAATCAAGTTGTTAACAAGTCCTCTTCCCTTCATAGATACATATAAAATGAATGATTGGGGAGGTTCAACATAATTTATAATAATATCAGTTCAACCTATGTAACATAATTAGTATTCGCTATCCAACTATTTTCACTGCAAGGTAAACCCATCCATTTTACAAGTAATTTATTTCCTCTTCGTTTCAAAACTTTTTCTACTAAGTAGAGGTTAGGGTTATTAGTTTTCTGTAGTTCTTGAGCGTAGAAAGCTCCTAAAATAGGTTGTTTCTTGATATCCTCAATTAAATAAGTAATAGGATTTGTATTTTGAACTTTTTTAATTTTGAATATTTCTGTCGACCAATTGGGTGTATATCCTTTCTCAAAACAACCTTTGTATTTACTGATTCGTACTGAGTCACCAACTTTAAATTTATTTTTCTTCAGTTTTGCATGCGGTTGATTAGCTAATTTATGTAAAATCATGTTCTTATTTGTATTGTTTACACAGGCAGGTCTTTCACCAATTGTACTATGAATAGTATTATTGTATATTTTGATTATGTCTTGAAGAGTACCATCGTACCATCTATAATTACCCTTTATATTAAATTCTTTGTAAAGTTTACTTTTTAGAGTTCGTATGAATCTTTCTACGATTGAAGCCTTTTTTGTTGAATAAGTGGAATAATGGTTTATGTTGTATGTTTTCATAAGTTTTTTAATTTCATCATTGTAAAACTCCTTGCCTAAATCTGTTTGTAGATTTACAGGTAATCGACCTCCCCTAAGTAACGATAATAAAGCTCGCGAGACTTGTATTTTTGTTTTCTGTTTTAACGGCACCGCCCACGCGTATTTTGAGAAAGAATCGATGACTACTAAAATGTATTTGTAACCTGCATTTTGTTTGGATAGGTTATGAATGTCAATCAAGTCTGCTTGCCAAAGATCATCTATATCTTTTATTATAACATGTCTCCTAGGAAAATTTATTCTTGCGTTTCTATGAAGTTCGTTTACTATATCTGTTTTGCTCATCGTTGTTTTCAAGGAATTGAGAAGTTTCTCTATCTTTGTTAGCCTATTAGCTGTTGAAACCTTTTCAACACTATCGTAGACATATCTAAGACAGAGGATATTGAATTAATTTTATTCTTTATGCAAGTAGTATCCAAATTTGTTGACATTCATTATAGACCATCGATAGAATACTAAATAAAAATTATTTTTGTTTATTCTTTTATAATACCAGCTTCTTTTAATTCTTCGATAATTGATATGATTTCATTGTCATGATTGCTATTACCGGCATTCTTCGATGCTACTAAAAGTTTTAGCCTGTCAAATAGTTCATTTGGATCATCCCAATATACGAAATCTGTATATTTTCTGTATTTTTTTAATATTGGTAAACCACTCCCGGTTTTTGTTTCAGGTTTTCTCTTCAAGTCATAAGTTTCTTTATTTAATGGTTTAATTACTTCTCTATATTTTATTCCTTTGTCTCCTTTTATTTGACTCAAAGGATTATAATCTCTTTTGTGCGCATTTGAAATATACAATATATCCTTATAGACAAGTTAATCTTGTTCTTTAACTAACAATATCAGGCTTTTTACGAAGTAATAATTCCTTTAACCCCGGTGTTAATTCGTATTGTTTATCAATATTAATAAAATAAGTCTTCTCTTTAGTTGACATATTTTCATTAAAAGAAAACTTCACTGGTAGATTCCCCATCATAAACTTTCTATTTTCACTGCGTACACCGAAGGGAATATTCAATTTATCGTAAAAATCATTAATATCCTCTTTATCGAGTGACATATCCATGAGATTTTCAGATTTAAAAGGTAGTTCTTCATCTTCCTCGAGTTCACTATAATGTTCGGGGGATACTTGATTCCTCACTCGGGGGAGGTTCACTTATGGCATCACATTCAATGTTTGCTGAATCACATAACATTTTCGGTATTGTTTTCATTTTTAACTGACATTAAGGGTTCTAATTTTTCCGTGTCGATTCCATGACTATTTACAGTTATCATTTTCTTCAATGGATCTATAATAGGTTTAAAGATTGTATTTACTTGAAAATCCGTCTCAATCTATTGATCTCGCATGCGTTTTATTTTACCTTTTATAGCATCCGCGGATTTAATCAACTGTTCTTTAATATTCTGTTCCATGGTAACAAGATGACATTCAGCTCGAAATGATAATATTCAAATGAAGTATATTTGATATTACAATTAGTTTATATAGTTACTATTCAAAATGAATAAATTCGTCAAACATTTTTCTGTATCTACCGTTATTCAGTTCACAGTCTTTATTAATGATTAGAAAGTTATATTTATTTTGCCATATTTTTGAACACAAATCCTTAAAGTTAAGCCATGTCATATCAGAGTTCACATGTTCATTGTAAATATATCGCAAGTTTAAGTCGTCTTGTTTAAATATTATCAAAAAGTTAACGTTGTCACGAATTAACTGCTTAGGAATCTTTGAATATGTTTGCGTTAGATAAAAACAATCAATCTGCTTATGTCTCCCCATACAAAAATAATTGCGTAGGTATATTTGTTTGATTCTCACAAGCAACATCATCAAAGATGATTATAGAATTCACTAAAGCATCGTTAGGATGAACAACACATTTATTGTCATCAAAAATAAAAAAACCTATTTCAGGTACACTTTTTAGAACTTGATTTAAAAAGCAATATTTAGGTTGAAAGGTTGTCTTTGAATATAAATAAACGTTCTGGAAGCAGACACCATTTTCATGTAATAATATACTCAGCATAACATTTGTTTTACCGCAATTTGAGGGGCCACATATAATGCAGCGAATAGTATTAGGAAAAAGAATACTATTTTGTCAACTTTTATATCGTTCACGTCTAGTGATAGCGGGTGTTTAATTAACTTCATGATTACGTCTAATGGAATCGATTGTAGATTCTTCTTTATATACCTATAATTTATGTTTGTGCGAGTATTATGTAAGTACGCATATAGAAAGACATTCGAGGTATTAAAAAATAAAAGTCGTATATATCTGTTAATTCCTGAATAAACAAACAAATATGAATTACATGCAAACACATATTGTACATACTCTTTTATACAAGAAGTAAAGATAATAAACGGTAAAGTTGTATTATTACTATTGTTATAACCAACCTAAAGTATTAAATATAAGCAATGATGACCTAATACGTACATCGCATTCATTCCTTAAACAAATTTCAATGGTTTAATAAATTGAGTTCGAGTGACCCCAAGGTAAGGTTTCGATCTGGTTAGTAAGTACTCTTCTTTTATCATCGTGTCTACTTAATACTATTTTATTTACTTGTTGGGAGTATAATTCATGCTTTATTGATTTGATTACATTCATGTTATGACTGAAAATTTTATTGTTAAATAAAGCATCGTTAAAATTAGAACTTACTAATTTCTTTGTAACCGGTCTTGACACTCCTTTTGCTTTTTTTAATTTGAGTTTTAACGCTATTTATACAATAAAGTTTTGCTCTCAATCCAACAAATTCAGTAATCAAATCACCTTCTAGTTCATCCTTAAATAAACCAAGTACTTTAGCGTTTAGTCTAGGCATACCGTAAGGATTATTATCAGCAAAATTACTGGTGTCGAATAATGATATTTCATGATACATATCCCTGTATACATCTTGAGTGTTAATTAAGTAAAGAAGACTATCCGTATCAGTGTAACAAAGCCTTGCTTTGTTATTGTATTTCTGTTTAATAAAATTGTAATGAAATTCATACAAGTATTCTTTCGCGTATTCCAAAACCGAAAATCCTATATAAATGGGTCTATCTAATACGATTTTATCTAAGGTTAACTGGATAGCTGCAAGGTTTTCAGAAAAAATTGAAATGCTCTTTAAATTTGGTTTAGTAATTAACTTTTCCGCACCTACTATTTTGTTTGTTATGTTTTCATTATCATCCCATTTTGTGACTAACTTTACATTAACTTGTTTTCGTCTATTTTCAATAGTTTTACCGAAAATAGAATTATTTAAAAGCTTGAAAAAATCTTTTTGAAATTCTGTTGTAGATGATTTTCGTAACTTAGTATTTAAGTCAATATATTTTTTTAAATAATTTTCTTGACGAAAACTAAGAATTTTATGAATCTTCCTCAAAATAAGACCATTTTGTAAACATCTTTTTAAATGAACGTAGTGAATAACGTAGTTAAATTTATCATACAAATTTGCGACTAATTTTTGAGTTTTCCCTCCAGGCGGAAAGAATTTTTCCGCAGCAAAAGGCAAGTCACTATGTAACTCATGCAAATGATCCGGATAATATAAATCTACTTCTAAAATATAACCATAATCAGCACAGTCTGAAATGCTCAATACATTAAAATTATTTATTTCATTGTATGATAAAAATTTAAATTCACCGATAGGTAACTGTTTTGTCATAGCAAAGCCGTAAAGATTATTACAGTCAAGATATAACAAAAAACTTGACGGTTTTGTTTGATCATAATTCGGTAAGTATTTATTATTTGCTTCCGCATGTCGAAGCGAACATTGAGCCAGCCCTCCTCGTATACCCTTTTCTAATAAGTGATACATATTGAAATCATGAATTAAATCTAATTCAACACCAGTGTATAAAAGCATTGCATCCCAACTTAAACTAGGTGAACTTACATAGTAAGCTGGATCGAGCTTATAATACTTTAAGCTCATGTTCCTAAAACTTTCGAAATGTCGCATAAGAGTAACACATCGCATTTTAAGTATAAGTCCGTATATTCACCTAGCGATTTAATGTTAAAAACGTTCCAAACAGATTGAGCATGAGCATATTCCTCGTCTTTTATATGACTCATATTCAAACTATTATAAAAGCATTCTTTCGAGGGGAGTTGAATTTCATTGAATCTACTCCATGAATCCATGTAATCATAAGGATAAATTCCTTTTTTTCGGATTAAATTAAAATGTTCTGTATTCTTAATTTCTTGCTGTAAATGTACAAAATCATTTTCAGATAAATTTAAGCTTAGTGTATCTAAGCTCGAACTCAAGAACTGGAAGGAATCAATAAATTTAATTTGTAATGGATGTGAACAGCCCTTTTTCCCTATTATTTTAGTTATAGATAAATACTTTTCTTTAGTTCTCGGTATAACTTTAATTGAACCGTCATGTTTTGCTAACTCCTTAATAAATATATGAGAATCATAGCCAGACAAATTATGGAAAACAACAGGCACAAACGAGCATACCTTAAATATCAAGTTGCAATGAGCGTGTGCAGCTCCTCTGTAATAGGATGTAATGTGATCGTGATCACAAACCTTGTCGTCAAATAATAATTCTTTATATATATGACAATGAGTAGCTTTTAAAAAATCGTTTTCTTGTTCTATTGTTAAGGGTGTCATAGATTTCTTATTTAGTAACATATTATGTATCCGCTTTGCATCTTTTATTAATCGGTCAACGAATACTTCTACGCAGTCCGACCCTCTGTACGTAACGTATTTATTTAAACCGCTATCATGAGAACAACATATATAATATGCAAAACATGATGGTTGGTGATATTTAAGTTTGCGCGTATTACTTTTAATTTTACTGTCAGTAACATCGGTGAAATTAAATAATAGACTTTCAAAATCAGCGTAAATAACAAAATTAATTTTTTGTTGCCTTTCATAGTGTTTGAATTTGAGTACAGAATTTTTTTCCGGTAATATAGTTCAAATTTTATTACAACTATGAGATCTATACATCAAATCACATGTAAAGAATTGTAAGCATTCCTCACATAGATACATTTTATTTTTATGTTTACTTACTTGACGTTGCACTAATCTTGCAAGGTCTTTAATTAAACAATAATGGCCTTTATTCTCATGCTCGATATACAATAAATTGACGTGATTAATTTTCTTTGACTTTGTTGTATATAATGGGCCTGTAATAGTATGCTTATCTACACCATAAATTAAATGCTTATTTCTGAATTATTTTTTTCAAATAATTGAATATCTCGGTGTGATGGCGGGAATGTCATTCCCTTTATATTCAATACATGAGAATAATGTGGATACGAACTTATTCTGCACACGTTATTTTTAGCTGGAAATAATGCCGCGACAATACTCCATAAGAAACAATAATTATCATTATTTTGTATATTTAAACAACTTTTGGTATTGGCAACAGCAGGGGGTAATTTTGTATAAGTACCACCTCGCATTGGGGAATATTTGTTTATATTAATTTCAAGATGACTTATTGACAGGAAAGACCAACCAGACTCGCAATGCTCGAACTCAGATAATTTTTGTTTAAAGACATCAATTATGCTTAAATACATTACATTTAAATCACTGTTATTGGTAATAATCTCATATTTCGAACTAAAAGACTTCAATTGTTGATCACTACTTTTCGGTAGAATAAAATAAGCAAACAACTCAAAGCTCACTTTGATGCAGACATGTTTCTTCAATGATATATTTATAAGATTAACAATATCCTTCTCATGGTCATGTAAGAATCCCTCAGGCGTAAGGTACTCAAGACCTTGAGTAGGATTTAGACGGTATGTTACTATTCTGTTTTTGAATGCACTAACAATGATGTCGATGTTTCTAAATTCAGTTTTTAGTAAACAGTTAGATTTATGCAAATTTGTTCTCAAATGATATTGATACGTCTTTCTTGGTAATTGAATATTACATTTTTGACAGTAAACTGAATCTAATCGTTTCTGATTCATGAATTGATTAACTGTAAAAGAAAAAAAGAATATTTGTTTATAAAAGTAGGGGGACAGTTTCTAAACTCGCGGCGTGTGGCTGTAACAAAATCGGTAAGGTGACGCCATGCCTCGGTACCCTCATCTGTCTTATTTTTCACGCATATGACAGCATGCCGCCACCTATTCATTGGCTGCACATTTTCAATTTCTTCACAGCGATACACTTTTAATTCAATGAAATGCGACCCAGGCTTTATATCTTGTCTGACGAGTGTGACCGTTCGCAACTCTACGTGTCATGTATGACATTATAGGTGTTTGTTTTTTACCTATCAGGGGTGCTGGTTCCACCTCTTCTTCACTGTCCGTGCCAAACAGGTCGTGTGCGGTGGCCGGTTTCATGTGAACGGGGGTGACAGTAACCTTTTTCTTCTTTGACCGGCTCGACTCCGCCGGTCGCTCCCGCTGAGGTGAAGCTGAGGAAGACGTTGAAGGATGCGAATGCGTTAAACGTCTCTTGAGTCGGCTTGATTTTCCCTCACAAGACTCATCATCAGAGAGTATGGGGAAGAGAGAGGTGGCAGTGGACCTGAATTAAACAAAAACTGTTATTCATTGGTTACATAG
The DNA here is from genome assembly GCA_936446665.2 of Synanthedon andrenaeformis. NCBI lineage: Eukaryota > Metazoa > Arthropoda > Insecta > Lepidoptera > Sesiidae > Synanthedon > Synanthedon andrenaeformis. Next base: position 5,481,728 of record OW387799.2, on the reverse strand, counting down.
AAATAAGTAATAATTTAATAATAATTTTGTTTGTAATAATAGTAATTAAATTTCAATATGAAACGATATCATGCAGATCCACTCGGGAACCTACATAAATAGGCTCTATGTAACACAATATTAAAAGAAAGAAAGCTACAAACCTGTAAACTACATCTAAATCTTTGAAAACACACATAGGTATTTTTATTTAAGTATATAAAACATTACTTACATTTTTTTTAATGAATGTGATGCCTGCTGTCTGGTAGAATTAGCGCTCTCGCCTTGGTCAGGTTGAAATGTGATGGGTATGAAGTGCAGTCCCGGTTTATATAGCAGTGAAACTTCAGCCAAAACACACCATATTTGTAATTATGAAGAGTAAGCGAATACTAAACTTCTTACATGTACGACTCACTCCCCATATATTTACTAAGGAATGTCGGGATTATTTCGGTTCTATTAGCAACCTTATCTTACATGAAATCATCGCTCCCATATATGTACTAAGGAATTTCGAGATTATTTCGGTTCTAGTTACCAACCTTATTTGGTTTGTAATGCATCACATTCGAAGGAATGTGTCTTTCAGTGTTTGATTTCAGCTCTAATATCAAACTTATTGACGTGAAATTTATGTATAAATTGAGTGTTAAGGCCAGGCCCTGTGAAACTAAGGGAACTTTAAATAAATGTGCTGAGTCAACCACATATCTGATCAATGTGGAATTTACATATATATATTTTGAGACCTTTATCTGTAGATTATCAAGTCAGAAACATAATTAGGTGATTTTCATTCGATACATTTTTCGATCGAAATCGGCGCCTTTTCCGGAGAATATTACATTTTTCTACTAAACGGCTTGAGTTATATCGCCAAAAAACAGCTCGTAGCAAGGAAACATTGTTTACCAGTGATTGTCAAAATAAAATAAACTTAGGTTTATTTTTACTCCTATAATTAACGAAAACAATTTTGAGACTTACGTTGTTTAGTTCCGAGCTAGTGCACACCAAATCATGCTTCAAATAATGTACACAATATTCAACCTTACGTAAGCTGTATCTTGCGATATATTAAAAAAAATCCTAGAGAGCCGCCGAGCAACTTGTAACTCTCGGGTGGCGGGACGTGGGCGGAGCGAGCGTAGGAATTTTTTTTGTGGGGCCTGCTCTTAAATCACGGGAAAATATCATTATACGTTTTGAAACGAATCGATCAACTTGTTTGAGGCTACTGTCATAATAAGTGATGTCGGTAAGTAACATTTCTAAACATTTATTTTAAGAACAGTTTAATTATTAGTTATATATTTAAATTTTAATATCGTTGTCTTTCAGGATTCCGATGATTACTTCAACTTTGTACCCATGAATACTGAAGGCATTCAGAGAAAGGCGGTGAACTACATTGAAAGAAATCCGGGGGAAGGTGGCTCTCGCAAAAGAACGAAGGATGTGAAGTACTTCTCATTTATTAAAAGACCTATGAATGGCTCGAAGATAATAAAAATAGAAATTTGGGATAGTGAGAAGCTTGAAGACGCTAACAATACGACATACATGTAACGCGGAGGTGTGTGCCCAGTATGTTTTAAAGAGCACATTCATGGATGATGTATATAAGTCAGCTAATGAATTAATTAGTAAAATACAAGACTCAATACATTTAAAAAATGAGTAATCATATTATTAATAAATATAAATACTTATAACCTTGTTTTTATTTTATATTTAGATATAAGTGCGATTAGATACGAATGAATTTATATAAAATTGAATGTAACATAGAAATAACATTAAATTTTTTTGAAATGAATCGATTCAAGTTGTTTGGAGCTAATGTTATACATGATATCTGTAAGTATTTTTAAATGTATGTAATTAGTGGAATCTTTGCATTAAGATAAGTAGAATGCTGGATCGTAGAAATCCTAGATGTTATGTAATGAATACATTAATCTAAGTGGATAAAACTGAGATATGATTATTACGTAATGAATAGATTAACTACTCTCAGGATTGAGAATGCTGGATCGTAGTAATCCTAGATATTATGTAATGAATACATTAATTTAATTTGATAAAACTGTAAAGATGATTAACACATGATGAATAGATTCACTATTAGCAACTGCGAAGCGTAGGGAGATATTGAGGATGATGGATCTCCTGTGATCCAGCTTCCTCAATATCTCCCTACTTGTGTTTGTTTGTTGTTTATTTTCGGATTTTTCGGCAAGCAGAGTATTGATTTTTATAAAACTTGCCAAAATTTTAGTGTTTAAATACTCTTTCTTCGTAGTGTTATATTTGGTGTATCGTGTTTAGTGTTCTAGATGCCGAAAGTAAGCTGCGAAATATGTGGCCTAAGAACGAATCGCATTGATAATAAAAAACGAATATTTTTGGCCCAATTCCCGCTGGATGAAGATAGGTTAGTACATATTATATCTTGCTGCTGTTCTAAAACCATGTACAATATAATTTATTGGGACTTTAGTTCAAATTTTCGAATAAAATTGTATTGCATGTAAACAATAGTGCAGTGCCATTTTTTATCGACAATCGGCAAAAATTTCTTTTTTATTTTATTGCACTGAATGATAAGAAATTAACACATGCATACACCCCAATGTACCAATTGGTTTGTTTTAGTTTTATTTTGCCTTTCTTTTTTATTTATATGTATATTTTACTAAAAAATAACATTTATTATTCATTTACTTTCTAGGTGCAGGCGAGACTTTGAAAAGAAAAAAACAACAAATGAAATGCTGTTCCATGTATCGGAATCTCTGCCAATCCATTATACGATGAGGTTTTTAGTGAATTCCCGCTCCATATTGCTAAAAATGCTGTAAGAGATGTACACATGCATAGACTTCAATGTACCATTTGGTTTGTTTTAGTTTTATTTTGCCTTTCTTTTTTATTTATATGTACATTTAACTAAAAATAACATTTATTATTCATTTACTTTCTAGGTGCAGGCAAGACTGAAAAGAAAAAAAAAACAGCTGTACAAACAATAAATGAAATGTTGTTCCATGTATCGGAATATCTGCCAATCCATTGAACGATGAAGTTTTCAGTGAATTTACGCTCCATATTGCTAAAAATTTTGTACAAACAACAAATGAAATGCTGTTCCATGTATCGGGCCAATCCATTGAATTACTTTATGAAATTATTAATACGTTATACATGACATAATCCAATTTTTATGTGTGTTACAGAACCTTCAACGGCGACCTTGGATACTGCCGTAATTAACTTAAAAATAAATAGATCCTGCAGTCCTCAAAGATTTTATGTGAAGTTACTCTTGTGGCTAGGGAGCTGGGTGCCAATCGGCGATAACCGTAAACTGTATGATAGTAATAAAGCAATGATTGTAATTATTTGATTTTTTATTTGTCATTAAATAATATTTAAAATTACGTAAGGGCTTCTTTTGGGATTTTCATAAACCATAGACTATAGAGTCAATTATACTATCGACCTCATTTATCGTAACAATAGCACATCCTTATTTTCTTGTTCGTTATGTTGGCAGCATCGTACTTTTTAATTTTGGTTAGGTTGGTACTGGAGCACTTCCTCGTTTTCATAGAACAGTGAATTTCATTTTCATTGTATGGGAGTCCCGTCTCTTGTAACGTAGTGATTATATACTCTTTGGAGACAGACAGACGGAAAGCGATTTTGTTTTATACTATGTAGTGATTAAACCATAGACACTATTATACTTGATTAAACAAAAAGCTTCTTGTCATATTTGTTAAATTTGACAAACCGTAGCTAAATATTATATTAATGTTTAAAAGACAAATGAAGACCAATGACAAGAGCGATTAAATAATAACCACCACGAAAATGATACATATTTACATTGGAACCTGTTATATAGTAACTATTAATATGTTTTATGCAATTTAGTTATGATTTTTTTCACATTTTGGGAATGTTACATTATTTTTCTATGATTACATTAATTTTTTTCAACTAGCAACACTTAAAAAATTGACCAATCGCCATTGAGCAATGTGCCACAATGAACGCGACCATAACGCGACCAAGGTCCAACCAAAAGCAAAATCAAACCGACTCGACTTCAGTCAACTGCACTGTCAACTTTGAAGTTCGACTGTGCTGTGCTTGGACTGTGCCGACTTCGCGTTCGTTTTGTTCGTACTGTGATGTGTTCCTTGAGAGCTCCTCTATAAAGTTGTGCGTCTTTATAAATTAAATTGTTTGTTTGTGTATGAAAAGCAAATATAAAATATATTTTTTAAATTAATTAATGCTTGATTCGTTGCAAAATATACTTGCAACGGGTGGCTACTATTTAAAGAAACAATAATTTCGTGATAGCAAAACATCGTTTCTCCCCTAGTTGAAACTACAGGGCATTCATGTTTATAAATATTGATTTGTTGCATTTCGACGTTACTAACGTTTCTATTGTGCTTTGAAACGTGAAGTGAAATGTAGGTAACCGAAGAAATAAGTGTTAAACTTGTGGAAAATGCAACAATGTTGCATACTCGCCATGGCGTTATTACACCCGTGAAATTTTCTGGTGTTTTTTGATAGTAGTGTATTTTAAATTTGTGTTTATTTGACAATGGAGGGAACTACTGAGAAGGATTGTTCGCCGCTATGGAATCTATATCAACAGATCATTTCCGATATGAAGGTACGTTATGTATTCATTTTCTACTGTATCGAAATGATAAGACGCAATCGACTTTCGTAAAATTAAACTTTTGCCGGTCAAGCCGTGTTATCGGTCAAATTAGATATTATAATATTAAATATAAAGGTTCTCTTTATTATTTACATTATTCCGTTATCGGCGCATCAAAGTGGTATGTATTGATTTGTAATGTTTCTGTCAATAAAATAAAAATAATGATAAAGAACGCAGACATTTAAATACCTACCTACTTGCTGTGTTATTCTTTAATTTACTTTGGCATTATTTTATTTTATTTATGCTTATAATGCCACAATTTTTAAGATGAATATTTAATCCAATAAGTTTCTGTTTTGATTTATAATAATTTGTATTTCTGTATTTTCGTGCTTGACAATTTATTATCAACAGTATCTACCTGATTTTATATAGAGAATGATTTTTGAAGAAATCATTGAACTTTAAAAAAATTAAAATTTTAAAAAAAATCATTGAACTCGCGACAGTGTCATGTGATGTAATATAATCGTAAATGACATCTCTGTATATTTTTACATATAGCGCTGATATTAATTTAAAAAAAGAACAATTCTTGAGATGGGAAAAAACCATTGAACTAATTTTGTGAAGCTTAGTTTTCACATCTGATGTGCAGTCCAACGAATGACATGTTTTTTTTGTATGTTTGCTTGTTATCTAAATATTCTTTCACATATAAAAAGCAACATTGAGTTACTCATAGGCTATATTTTATTTAAAACAATAAAATTTGAGATCCCTCTTCAAATTACAATAATGTGACCCAAGTTATCAAAAATTTGAAAATTTGCTGCAAGAGCACTGCTGACCATAGTATTATTAAGGATGGGGATTAGGAATGGATAAGGAAATGGGCTCTGGCATCCTTACTCACTCACCGAAACACAACAGCAGACATGCTATTATTTCACTGTGGTCTTTCTGTAAGGGGGTGGTCACTGCTACCAGAACCACTCATCCAAGGGCCTCATTAAAATTATATACAGTAGAAATGACAGATCGACAGGGTGAAGCCAGGGGCAGGTCGTTAGTCAGATGATATATATAAGAGAAAGGGTTATTTTAGTCTGATCTATAGATCTGTTTTGTAAAGACAATTTTATTAATATATACAGGATGGAAAAATAAGTCGGGCCCTGGAGGAAAACTGGAGGATGTGTGTTAGAGAAATTTTATCCTGAATAATAATCCTATCGATTAGTATAATAAAATAGTGTTTGTTTTTTTTAATTTTCGTTGGTTCGAGTCCCGGGCGAGCCAAGCGAGTTTTAGAAAATCCTTGAATGCAGTTTTGTTTCTTTTTAAAAACAAAGGAATGTCTCCTTTATGTAAAATGAACTAACTTAAGGATTTAAGGTAGTTTCCCTCCAGGGCCTGACTTATTTTTCCACCCTGTATATGGCAGATTTTTTTGTTTCCAAGTCATATCAGCTGTATACCAAACAAAATCACAGAAGTCACAGAAGTCCTATAATATTTTTTTGTTTACTTTAATGGATAACTAACTAAATATTAACATTAAACAAACATACACTGCAATTAATATGCAAGGACTCGTTTTGAATCTTTGTTATTCTAAGTACATAATGCATTGGGGGATTGAAGGGAAATCTTCATTGCATTCAAATGGAACCTTATGTTGTATCTTATACCTATTATTAGGTCACGTGCCAATCTTCCCTCAGACATATAGTTCACTAATTCAGTCAGTTATTCAGTATCATTCAGCATCAGTTCTTGCATGATCATTTAGTTTTACACTCAGGTTTCGTCAAAGTTGGCCGTGTTTGTGCTTAATATCAACTCTATTCACATTACAATATGTGCCTATCCATCACTGATGTTCATTATACAAGTACGCTGGAGAAAATATTCCATACGAAATGACAGTTGTTTCTTGTGCAAAATCAATTTTTTTTATCATTAGGATAATATGCATATTTTGTAAAACCTGCTATGAAAAAGGTAGTGGTATAACTTTCCACAAGTAACTATACTTGTGGAAGTACTGACTAATATTACGGTTTGAACATTTCCATCCCCAAAATAAGTTTCATGGACGCTCACGCTGGTATTGGCGCCAAAATGGCGAAAATCAAATAGCTTCATTTTCGCATCAGTAGTATTCTGTCGAGCGTACTTGTATTATGGAGGTCAGTGCTATCCATACATTGCTAATTTGAACTACACCACGGAATACCATAATAGTACAAGTGTTAGCTTCACTCCGCGAAGTCATTCAAATAAATAACTAGTTAATACAAAAGTGCTGATTGTACCAGTGGCTGAAGCAATGACAAATTTTTATGAATTTATAAAATAATTCGCCATTTACGTATGCAAATTATGACAAGGTGTTACTTAAGTTTGAAAATTTATGATCTGTCAATAAAATTGACCTTTACACGGGTAACCTTGTGCGCTAAGACCTATTGCAATTAGATAACGCGCTAAAATAGATTTGATATAGTATAAAGTGATGTCACTAGGATAATAAACCAAAATTAGTATGAAAAAGATGTTAAGGATTAAAAAAAAATGGAATTGTGACATAATGTTTAAAAAAAGTTATTGACAGGACATTTAATGGCGGCACATAGCTTGCTTATGTATCCTCTAAGGCGGCACATAATTTTTAAATTTTATTTATATAGGAATTTTGATGAAATTTTCAATCTTCAGATTAGTCCAGCACGTGATCCTGTGAAGTTTTGTAGCGATCCGATAAGAAAAATGGACGCGGACGAAGTCGGGGGAAAAACCTAGTATTATAATAAACTTTATTACTAATATGAAATTGTAATACTTAACATAAAAAACCCCTATAACTAACTATCTTAAATAGATTATATTCTTTTTACAAGCACTGGTTCCCCAAGGATTTTCGTTTACAGTCCGACCCATTTATATACCACCCAACGGATTTTGATACTGTTTTCACTAGTTAATGGAAAGAGGGATTAGCGAGGAAGGTTTGTGTATTTCAAAAATGGCATCCTGGGAGAAGCCGGGCGCGGGTCATTAGTCTATGACTGGCTATATATACCGATGCACTCGAATAAAGCCGGGGGCACATCTGTCAAGTAGTTGATAAAATAAAGTATAACTAACTAATGCACAATAAAATAAGCCTATTATCTTGTCTGTTATCTTAATTGGTCATTTATATCTCGCAGACAAACTTTGCGCGACTGTCGTGCGCTTTGAGACTTTGTAGGAGTTTATAACTGGATGGATTGCTTGCTTACCTCTATTTTTGGTTATAGTGATCAAGATTTTGCCTCACGTATATCCTACATCCTACTAATATTATACCTGAATGTGAGAATGGATGTATAGATGGATGTTTGGTAACTGCTCTTATCACGCAAAACGACAACGGATTTGTATGGAACGGAATGGAATGGCCCACAGATAGTTTATTACCTGAGTTTATGATACTTTATATCTGAAAAATGATCCTAAAATCCTTTTTATATCCTAAAAATATAAACAATTGGGCGTCACTGTGGACGTGGCGGCGTCACCGTCGTCGCAGCGATAAAGATGTCAGATAATTTCTTCATTTTTCAACGCAGACGAAGTCGCGTGCAACAGTTTGTTTCTAATAAATGAAAGATATTTCTCGCTTTGCGTACGTAAAACCAATATCCGTTCTGGTTTCAATGGTTCATTGAAACTGTCGTAGTAGACTCAATTAGATGAACCATAACTATGACATATTCAGATTTTACCAACCAAGTAACAATTTTTTCTGGATTTATCGTGAAGAGCTTAATGACTACCGGATACATCGAGTCTACCAACACATTTGAGACAATATAAGGATTCTGTAGGATCAACGCGTTATTCTTTCAACTAATAGTAATATTGAATCGTCTGTAATTTAATGTTACGCGAGAACACAACTTGGTGTTCACGCTCTGTAACTTACGAAAAAGTGTTTCGTTACACGCGATTATCTATGGCTCGTTCGTACGTTTAGTTCTATTTGGTAAGCGTTATAATTGTTGCTGCAAATAGATTATAGAAAAATTACAATTGCGAGCAATTAAGATTTACTTCGGAGAGTGTGCCCAGGAGCTGCATAGAGCTCACACCGCCTACCCCTTTTTCCATCGGACATTCAGAGGTACGGCTGGTTACCATCCTCTTCTTGACGAAATCCCTCTTTTCTGACCAAGCGCTTTAAAACATCCTTTATAATGCGCACTGCCAAGGTTTGAAACTCCCTGCCGGCGTCTGTGTTTCCGAGCTCATATAACCCAATTATTTTTAAAGTTCGAGTGAATAGGCATCTTCTGCGTGAGCTCGCTCCATCATAGGCCTCGTGTTCGCTACATGGCTGGGTGCTGGCTAAGACCAAACCCACCGCTAATTAAAAAAAAAAGTTAAAATTAGAAACAATTTTCGGTAGCCGACATATTATATTGATATAAAAATGTAGATACTTTATAGAAGACTAGCTGGTGCCCACGACTTCGTCCGCGTTGAAAAATATTAAGTAGCCTATCCTGTGTCCCGTACGTCCAAATGTTTATCTACCAAGTTTCATGAAAATCAGTTAATTCGTTTCAAAGTTATGGAGGAACATACATACATACAGAAAAAATTCTAAAAATCGTTAATTTAGTTTCAGTATTATGTATAGAGCCTATAAACACGATATCTCTGAAAACAAAGTAACTTACTCCATGATCGACCCTTACAGATTTATTATTAGTATTGATTATGCTATTTTTCTTTAACACAGAAGTTATTAGAATAGTGTACATAGCTATTTTAAACCTTTATTATAAACAAATAATATAGGTTAAACGCCCGATTTTACGTGTGTTAAGCAAACGGAAACACGGAAATGTTTCAACATGGCGGTGTCGGTGGCGTGGCACTAAATATAACGGAGGGAAGCCAGAAACGGTTGTTCAGTCAATTTATAAGGATTGCTAAGTTCGTTATTCATTTCCTCTTGTCTTTTATGTTTGAAATCAGCGTTCTCAGGGTCATACGAATTAGTCGCTACTGGTATAGTTTATTAAATGCATCAGGTAGTATTCACTCAGATCACTTTTTCATCTAAAAATCATTTCCGAAACTCCAAACTAATTCACAAACCTTATTATAATTTATTATTATAAAAACCAAAATTTCATTTATTTGTAGATATTTATCAATGTTTGTCATTATTATATTAATTGATATAAAGCTAATGAAAACAAAACACTTGTCGAATGCATCAAGATGTCTGCAGGCCAGACGTAACATAACCGCTCTCAGTGCGAACGAAACGTCTCAATTGGCGTCATTTCCTCCCTACGCTATTGTCGACCCTTTGACTATGAGGCCCCTTAGTCTGGAGGCGCTCGATTGATGCATTTTACAAGAGAGTGTCTCTTCACTATTAAGAGATTAGAGGCGGCTAAAAGAGTCTCATGATCGTCGTATTCCATTAGGGTTCAAATTGGCTTCACTTGACGAACCCGTTGGATGAGTGGTTAGGGTACTCGCCCTAACGCTCTGTTCCACGGTTCCCGGGTTCGTTTCCTGGCAGGGTCAACTTTGGAAATAAACTTTTCAAAGTTGGCTCTGGAAAGTAGTGATAGGGCACACTGTGTTTCGCAGTCATTTGGGCATCCCGTCTGGAGGCAGTTATTAAACTTTTACAGAAGACCACCGTGAAATAACAGCATATTTGCTGTTGTGTTTCGTTGAGTGAGTAAGGGATGCATGAGTCTATTACTTTATCCCTTATCCTTAATCCTACTACAGTCGGCAGCGCACTTGTAGCACCTGTGGCGTCTCTTGATTTATAGGCGACGACGGACCGTCAAGTGGACCGTCAGCCTGTATCAACTACCTAAAGTCCTGTACATCCTATACGCCATCTCAAATACTTAGAGCAGTAAAAAACTTTCGAATAAAAGAGAAACGAGTCTTCTACGATGAAACCTTTCAACTGTTAAATTGCGAATGCCAGACGCACAGTAACGTAATATACCAGCGTGAGGTATCATTTGTGAGGTGAAAATTTGTGTTTTCGTATTGAAAAAGCATTAAGGGTCTACTCAATCGGCCGATGTTTTGGACGAATATTCGGACATTTCACACCCTGAAATCATTCTTTCGAGGTTAAATCCGACGGTCAGTCCAACCAAAGTTAAATTGTTCTTTGATATGTATATATATTATATACAAAACGCTTATATATCATTATTATAAAAAAAATAATTATTCGGGCATTACCCGAATATTCGGCCGAAACATCGACCCGACCGATTGACGTTCAAAAAACAACAAAAAAAGAACCGAAATTTTTATCATACATTATTTAAACACAGACTGTCTTTAAATAATGTATGATAAAAATTTCGCACGCGAAAAAGAGGTCTTTTAAAAATATTTGATAAATAACACGATAACTCAGCAAATACAAATAAAGTGTTTATTAAATTTACATTTAATAGCAGACAGAGAAAAAGGTGGATATTACGGACAGTCTGAATTTAGAAAATAAGTTAAAAAATAAAAAATTGTGTGTGTCAGCTCCGACATATGACCAGAGTTTACTACGAACGATTATAAAATTTAAATTTTCACAATTCGATCACACCGAAAGAACAAAATTGTTCTTTTTTTAAATAATATTATTTAGATGGTGCAATATCTCTGAAACTTCAGATATTCTAAAATATTAAAAAAAAAAATAGAACATATAATGCATAAACATAACGCATACGCATAAGTGCCACCATAACAATTTTGATTTTACAAAACGCGTCTGGTAATTATAGAATAATTATACCCTGGAGAAACATATCTATCGTACCTGGTCTACCTTTTAGAACCTGAATCATGGGGAATGACAAAATCGTATTTGTAAGCTGAGAATAATTCCTGATTCTTCGGTTTGCTGTGGCAGGAACCTGTTCTGAAACCTACATCGTTGAACACCGGTTCTCTTGAAACTAGGACGTGACGCAGTGTCTGCAATTGTGTGGGGAAATAGGTTGTAAGCTGTGTGTAAAGCTAAGTCTCATGTTCGCATTTCAGCTGCTAACTTATCACACTTTAAATTAACTAAAAGAAGTCGCCATTATTTAAAACGGTTTTAATTTATTGTCATTTATTTATGATTTTTGTAGTGGCATATGGCACACTGCGAAGTTGGGCAGCCGGTCTGTCGGCAGTAATAAGCTCCAGTAATCGTGCATGTGTGGTGTTATATTTATGTGATGGCGTGAGTGATTCCTGCCTATACTTTATACTTATTTTAACTAAGGTTTGCAGCACACTTGCAGCATTTAAAGCATTTCTTGTGTTAATAGGGAACCGGCAACGGTAGCCACCTCAACATAAAGTGGATCGCGCTAGTTACGAAATAATGTCGCCGTCCACTTCTGACTGTTTCTCCGCTTCTAAACTATCCAACGGATGTTTTCATACGGTTTCCACATTCGTTTTCCATTAGAAAAGAGCCATAAACGAGGAAAGTTTGCAGGGAAAAATGCTTCTTTTCGCACAGGTCCCGGGTCTCTAATAAATTGAGAAGATAAAATTCTCAACGGAACCCTGTAAACGCGTGTCCACTCGCATTTTTGTTCAGGTTTTACAAACAAAACGTTTTAATTTGTGTTATCAAATATGTAGGTGCAACAAATGCATGTGATGCAATATTACTGTTCATGTCAGTGTTTTTTAACGCGATGGTCTGACGACTTTTTGCGAACGTCCGGACTTGTAAACGAGTTTAATTGCGAAATTTAATGCAGCATGAAGATAAAAACAGGTTTTAAAAAGGAACAATGAACTTTGTATGCTCTATTGATTTTCCAAATATAGGCACGGTTAATGTAAGTATCTATGTGGTTAGGTTATCTACTCACTGAGACGTAGTACGTCCATTTTTTAACAATTAATTTTGTCTTTTTTTACCTAAGTAAGTTGCGCTAGTCTTTACGCTGTGTGTCCTGCCACAAATAAATATATATTATATATATATATATGGGTGATTCTACGATAAGAGGTTTCAAGTTCATAGAGGAAACGGCCAAGGAGAAAAGTTGGAATTTTTTCATGAAACCTTTATATTATGATTTTTGTCCTGTTTAATTACTTTTTCACTTAAGGGCAAGTCACTTTATACGTATTTTATTAATTTTTCAAAGACCAGGGTAAATACACCTGGCAGGAGAGAGACATCAAGATCAGGGTAGATACTTATTTCACCAGGGGAGAGAATTTGACACAATAACATAATTAACAAAATCAATAAAATCAACTTTTATTAAACATTCTTCTGAACATATAATCAGACTATCTTATTAATCATTAATCTAATACTAATTGAGTAGACTAGCGCTTCTTAAGTGATAATCAGGATAATTTTCATATTGCCCATAACCATACGCTTCGGTCACATTCTGTATACGGTTCATTAAATGAACATATTTTAATAATATTATAAAATGAAAAATAACATAAATCTGAATCGACTTTTTCAAATATTTAGTTATCTTTCTTGCCTTAAACGTTTTCGGATGATTTATGTTGGTGGAGACGGATTCCCACTCTGTAGACAATTTGAATACTATTATCAAATGTATAATTTTATTCTTCATTACTTCATAACCGGCTTTGGCTTTCCTTTTATTTTCTATTAATCGTACTTTTCAAAATTTTCTCAAAAGTTTCAAATTTTTTTCGTTCTGTAGTATATCATATTTTTACACTAGTTTCCCGCTTATCATTCTTTTATTTATTTTCTATAAGGTACACCAACAGCACAAAAAAAAACTTACAATAGGTATAGGTAACATAAGGCAACTTTAAGGCATACACAGATGAACTATAAACTAGAAATTGATACAATCGATAACACATGCATAGCAACTAAACAATAAATAACTAAAAGCAAACAAAGCATAAAGACCAAAATCAAAGACATTATAACTATATCTAAATGACAAGTAAATAATTAATAAAATAAAACAATAACAAAAAAAAAAGAAAACCGCTCAGCTAAACAGTATAGCCTTCAATTTACGCTTTTGATAATTCTTTTTTTTTATTAATTAAATATCTTTGTCTTCTAGTTTGGTCTGATTTAACTTCGGCTATAATTCTTCTATGGAAATTACTTTGCGGCATCTGATGATCACCATCTGAAATTGATGGTGTTGCCGGAACATTAGTTATATTTTGAAGAGCAAGTCATTGCCTACGCTCTCTTGCTTTTTTTTCATATCTTTTTGCCTTACGATGCTCTCTAGGAGTGATTTGTTAGACAGTTTTGATGATTTCTTTCTCCTTCTTTTTTAAATATTTTTCCTTTCAATTTTGCTTTTATAAATCATACTTTTCTGGATCATTTTTAATCTTTTGATTGACGTTCTGCCTCTGCTTCACGTTTCTTCTGTAATCTTTCTTCACGTGTTAAACTTTTCCGTGGTGCCACAATCTGTAATAATGACAATAATATAATAACAATATGAACTAAGAACCTCCTTTAATTTTTTTAACCTCCTTTAATTTTCATTTGCAATAATTATTTGTAATTTCAAACTGGCGTTGATAGAAGTTAGATATATCTGCGTTTTTACAAACCTCCTTTAATGGATATTATCTCCCCTGGTCAGTGATTCTCTCCCCTGGCAGTTATGTTGACAGGGGATATACGGCAGGGGAGAGACGTTTTCATGACAAATTCAGTTGTTTTATTTGACTGAATTATTTTTTGGGTTAATTGTATATCTCACTTTAATTATCACAGTATTGTTAAATTGGGGCAGTAAATGCAAATAAATTAAATGAATATTATAAGTTTTATGACTTACCAGTGGAGAGACACAATCACCTTGCGAAAGCACTACAACGCACAGTCGCGTCGCAACAATTAAAAAATGGCGTCAAACAATTAAAAACTTCACACCAATAAATGTCCTTGAGGGCTATTTCCAATATGGTCTTCCTTCAATTTATGTTTGTATTAGCGGGACGAATTTTGGCAGGGTAGATACACAAAAAAAGCGGGACAAAAGTTAATTTTAAAAATTAATTGAAATAAACAAAATTATTTCATTTTTTATTTAATAATACTTAAGTATATTTATTTAAATTCCGATTAAACCTACTTTAGTTTAGCATCTGATACAAAAAACATATGTATTGTCTGAAAGTTAAATTGAAACCAGCAAGGGGACAGGCCAGGGTAGAGACTTTTTAAGATTTTGTAAGGAATTTCAGAAAAATGGGTTTTCATTAGGCATTCAATCGTGATGTTATTTAATAAAGTACATTAAGATGATGTGATTCATTGTAAAAAATAGCAACAAATAGAATAAAAAAACTGTTTTAAACTGATTGCCGCACAATTTACCTCTTATCGTAGAATCACCCATATATATCTTATTAATAACGAATCAAATGATTTATTAGTGATTTATTTTTTAAAGCGTGAAAGCGTGTCATATAAAAACTAACCCGAAAACTAACGTCAAAAGTTCAAACTAAGTATTGAATAAATGAAAATTGTTGAACACCCTCGTTTAGGGGCGCAATCAGAGGGTGAGTATCGATCTTGGACAAGGTTAGGGTTACATTTGTGATTTGGTTATGGACACAGGCTACGATTCCATATAGTTTTCGTTGCGTAACCACGCAACCGATTATTGTACAAAGCTTCATTTGAATAGTACAAATTGCACTATGTTTTATCTATTTCATACGTAACAACATGATTTCTTTTTAACCTATTGCTACATGTCTCCAATAATTTTAATATTGGACAAATTTAGGACAGGCAGATTTCTTATCCACACGCGAAATCGAAGAACACTTAAATTGAAGTAAAGTTGATATCGAATACCTTAGTAGCAACGAACCACAGCCTCACCTGGGTGCAATTGAATAAATTACTCAAATTGTACCTAGCCTTTTTCATTTTTGAGATGGGATAAAATCATGGACCGAAATTGAAAGCTCTGTATATAACTAAGTACTAAGCAGACAACTGCATGTGAAAGTAATCTTACTAGATATGATAACAAGGATCAATATTGTATACACCTTTGACCAAAGCAGACAAGACATTTTTATGGGAAAAACCATTGAACTCGCTTTGCTGTTACTGTCCTCTGTTGACAATTATAAAAGGACACAGTAATTTCAAATAAAAATATAAAACGGCTAGTGATATTCCAAAAAGGTCTTCTACAAAAATATATGTTAAATTTCACATGTCACAATAAAATATTTCCGGACAATTCAAAAAATAAACACGTAATTAACGCAACGGCACCGAATTCCGACCACTGATCGAAATGACTAAATGAATCCTTCAAAAGATAAAAAAATTACTCAAGAGTTCATAAAAAGAAATGCTTTTCTGAAAGATTATGTACTATAATTTTAAAAAATGTACATAATTGTATCTTATAATGGCTATTTTATTCCTATATTTGCCATTAAGTCCAGGCCCTGTGAAACTAAGGGAACTTTAAATAAATGTGCTGAGTCAACCACATATCTGATCAATGTGGAATTTACATATATATATTTTGAGACCTTTATCTGTAGATTATCAAGTCAGAAACATAATTAGGTGATTTTCATTCGATGCATTTTTTGATCGAAATCGGCGCCTTTTCCGGAGAATATTACATTACAAGGAAACATTGTTTACCAGTGATTGTCAAAATAAAATAAACTTAGGTTTATTTTTACTCCTATAATTAACGAAAACTATTTTGAGACTTACGTTGTTTAGTTCCGAGCTAGTGCATACCAAATCATGCTTCAAATAATGTACGCAATATTCAACCTTACGTAAGCTGTATCTTGCGATATATTAAAAAAATTCTAACTCTCGGGTGGCGGGACGTAGGGCGGAGCGAGCGTAGGAATTTTTTTCGTGGGGCCTGCTCTTAAACTGTAAGGACTGGAAATAAACTGAAAGCACAGTTTTCCGACCGACTGACTACACATGTCCGTGTATCCGACCATTGAGTAGCTAGATTCCGACCACGCATACGTGACCTACTAAAACGAACCTTATGGCTTAAAAAATACAGTGGAAATTCGTAAAACAACAACCATTTTAAATAACATATTTAAAATGGGGGAATTTAAATCTAGTATTTATTAGGAAAATGAAATAGTTATTTATTTATCTATTTATTTATTGTACAAGGCCTCCAACGAGGCAGGCATCAAACAAAATCGTCATCATTCCAGTTAGGCAACACTTGGTTATGTCAACAAATGACGAACAAATTAAATAAAATCGGCACGAAAATAACAAAAATTAACTTTTATTTAACAAAATGTAAATAACAGATTGACAGGATGTAAAATCAGAAAGGAAATCACAGTTTTAAAAAATCATTTATGTAAAATGTTGGTTCACATTTTCTATGAACTCAGCAATTTTTCTATACTCTAGGATCTAAACCAACCAAGATACCCCTTTTAAAAAAAGTCTCAATGCTGATCTTTTTTGATATCATGTTAATTCCTTTATTATATTATAACAATAAAATAAAATTACTATTTCTTGTCACACATATACACCCTAATCCTAGAATCTATTTCACATGAAGCATTTTTTTTTGAGCTTATCAGTACAGTTGGAGCCTATGTTGCCTGGATTTTTATACTTTTCTTTTAAGGTGTCAAATATCGTTGTTTTTGAACGTTGATCAAAAAGTTGTTTTAGCATCCTGATTTATGCTCATCTTCTTCTCCCATATGTCTTGTAGCACTTTCTCCATGTTATCTTGTGAATACTTTAAACCTCTTTTTTCATTCATGATGATGCACCTGAAATAAATACATGCAATCTCACTCAAGCACACCGAAACCAAAAGCCTCCGAGTTGGACGGAAACAGGAAAATGAGAAACAATTCGAATCCTGATTCCGACCAATCCTATATTTGCGTAATAAAGTCTCTAAACTAAAGTTAATAATGTATTTTTAGTGTGTTTTTACTTAAACACACTTATAAAGATACAATATCGTAATTATGCAATTAGTTATGTGTAATAAACATAAAATATAAGGTTTCAAAGCTACAGTGATCTTTGGAAATGAATTGGAAATTATCAGAAAAATAGTGGAAGTTGAAACTCTTATTACAAAGAAACTATTAAAGTTAGCATAGGTCGCATACAGGTGTATTATGTAAGGACAGCGTTTAGAATTAATAACTGAATACGAAACACTCACAAAACAACCAGTACCATAGAAAATTAACTTCATTTACAAAGCGCAAAAATCCTGTTACCGACCAAGTGGTCGGTATCCGGAATGTTATTATTTTATAGGGCTCCGCATTCCGTCCATTATTATTTGCTCAATAAATCTACGAAAACACACAATTTTTGCTAGCATGTTGAAATTTTAAGATTTTAATAAACCAATAAAGCCTATAAAGTAAAAAAACCTCGAACTTACCACAGTATTCTCCGAAAAAATCCAGATGTTTGTTTTCGCCAATTTATGTTTTTTTCGCATTCAATCCAATGCAAACTGCACCCTTGCGTAGCTTTTGTTAAAATTAAAGATTTTCCGTTAATATTTGATAGCCAAGTTCTGACAGGTGGGTTATGATGAGAGATTGAATTGAATGCATTCCGTTTCATAACATTTGTGCAAATTTTGAACATTTTAGCGAATAAAAACCAAAATGGTCGGATAAAGGAGGCCAGTCGGTAACCGGTGCCGTTGCGTTATACAAGTTTTATTGTCATAGTGTGTCAGTGTCATATACAGGGTGGAAAGATAAGTCGGGCCCTGGAGGGAAACTACCTTAAATCCTTAAGTTAGCTCATTTTACATAAAGGAAACATTTCTTTATTTTTAAAAAGAAACAAAACTGCATTCAAAGATTTTCTAAAATTCGCTTGGCTCGCCCGGGACTCGAACCAACTAAAATTAAAAAAAACAAACACTATTTTATTATACTAATCGATAGGATTATTATTCAGGATAAAATTTCTCTAACAAACATTTGGTCTTACTCTCGTCTGTCGTACAAGATATCCATAAAGAATACCTATTTAGTACACAAGTTCTTTAATGAACGTAATGTAAAAAATTTTATTTATGAAACCTGTTATGACACCGTGCAAGAGCTAAGGGTTGTAGAAAATGTGACATGTAATGTGACATTATTATTATTATTTATTTCATTTTTTTTTTATTATTATCATTAGTATTATAGTTTAGATTAGATTAGATTTAGGTTTAGTACATGGGATGTTGCTTGGAGCTCTTACTGGTGCATGTTGAGCCTCCTATAATTGCGGCAGCATCCGCCTAGTGCCGATTATTCTGAACAACGTGTTTTAATTTGATGCCTGCCTCGTTGGGGGCCTTGTTTAAAAAAAATGTTATTAGGGGCATACACCACAACACTTTGCTGAAGGCTACAAGAAATGAATTTCAACGGAGACTAAATTTGTGTATCCGGAACGAGGGGGCTGATTTCGAACAATTTATCAGTTAATAAAATTTAAGTATAACAAATTGTTAACAAAATAAAGTTAATGTTAGATTTTACAATCATTTTTATTTTTAAGACCAAATGTTTGTTAGAGAAATTTTATCTTGAATAATAATCCTATCGATTAGTATAATAAAATAGTGAGTGTTTGTTTTTTTTAATTTTACTTGGTTCGAGTCCCGGGCGAGCCAAGCGAGTTTTAGAAAATCTTTGAATGCAGTTTTGTTTCTTTTTAAAAATAAAGGAATGTTTTCTTTATGTAAAATGAGCTAACTTAAGGATTTAAGGTAGTTTCCCTCCAGGGCCCGACTTATCTTTCCACCCTGTATATATATTCTCTTGTATTTCTTGCGATCAATAATTTTGTGAAGCTTAGTTTTCACTTCTGACGTGCAGTCCAACGACTGACATCTTTTTTTTTTCTAGGACATGTTTTTCTATACTATACACATACACTTGGAAAAATATTTTTTAGTTTGTATAGTATTTCCTGAGATTATCCTTAACATATAAACGTACTAAGAAAATCCGTTCTTGTTTAGGGGATGATGGGGCTGACATGCCTTTCTAAGGTACAAGCCCCAAAATAAAAAAAGATAATATAAAAAAAATAATCCGTTCTTTTTCTTTGTAATAAAATTATGAGTATACTCGTAGTATTTATTTATTTTATTTGTTGCCACTCTATAATTCTTTGATTTCTACTATTATGTCACGACTTAGTGATATAATAGTATAGTTTAGCTTATAATATAGTTTAGCTTGTTTGCCCGTGTAAGTTTTCGATAATTTTAATAAAAAAATTCTTTGGCCCCAATTTCTATTATTCATATTTCTTTTGTAGAAGTTATAGCTATTCTAAATTAAGTAAGCCTTAAACCCTTTTTTACCACGTTATTATATAAGTATTAAGATAGGTATTATAAATAAATGAATATGATATTACCAGCTCTCATGTATTCTGCCTATTCAGAAAGCGTGAAGAAGTAATTACTTTAATAATATACGTCGTGTAGTAGCTCACTCTTCAAACGGCTAAAAGTGTAAATAAATATAATAAATAAATGAATTAAGTATAAAATGTAGGTAGAATAGAAAGTGAATTATATAAAAAACAAATTTGTGTGTGTCAGCTCCAACACACGACTGGAGTTTATTCCTCGAACGATTATAAAATTTAGATTTTTACAATCCGAACACGCCGAAAGAACTACATTGTTTTTTTTAAATAATATTGTGTAGATGGCGCAATATCTGAAACTTGAGATATTCTAAAATATTTTAAAAAATAGAACGTAACTATAATGCATAACATAACGCATTCGTGTGAGAATTTTGATTTTACTCCCGTAAATTTTCATACCATGGGCTTTTATATATATGCAAATCGATTCTTAAGGAGTAAACTCCAAAAAAAAACAATCTATAGTAGACCTTCTAATTCTTCATTTGAACAAATAATTGTAGTTACTCGTTGTTTTGGGCATCCTACTAATATATATATGTATACTCGTATATATGCAAAAGTTTGTGAGTGTGGATGCAGGGATGCATGTTTGTTCCTAGATGGACGGCGCAGCGAACTGAGCTCGCTGCGACCATTGGACTCGACTTCTCTCTGCCGGCCGTAGTAAAAGCTATGGTCGGCAGCAGAGACGCTTGGCGAGCAACTCAATCCTTCTGCGAAGATGTCATCTCGCAGAAGGAGGCGACGGAGAGAGAACGAGAGGACGACGTCCTGTCTCATCCTCTCCGTCGCCGAAGAACTGGTCGCAGGCGGCTGGCGTACGCTCGCCACCTGGATCCCTGACAGGACTAGGGCGGTAGATGGGGACACTACCGCTCGCTTCATCCTGAGAGGCACGGCGCACTTTGGCAGTTCGGGTGCGCCGTCCCAATGAGCAGTGTCCGGTTACGGACCCCCGCGGCGTAGTTGCGGAAGAGTGTTCGTCCGATCTCGCAACTTCGCCTATAGCGGACGTGGAGGACGCCAAGAGGTTTAGTCGGTAGGTCTACCCCACTACCATCTCGGGGCAGGAGTCCGACATAACCGGCCCGGGGACAGGCCGGTGGGTATCCATGATGGATTCCTCTTGTAAAAAAAAAAAGGGATGCATGTTTGTTACTCTTTCACGCAAAACGTCTTACCCGTTTTGGGTGATGTTTGGCACGCAGATAGTTTATTACCTGAATTAACATATAGGATACTTTTTATCCTGAAATTTTTTTAGGTTTCCGAGGTTTAGGCGATGAGATGAAAAACGAAGAAAATTTTTCAACGCAAACGAAGTCGCGGTCACTAGCTAGTAGTACATTAAAAATCTAGAATACTCGTACTTACTCATATTTGGAGATTTTCTCTATAAATTCTAAAGTGCTTTTATTTTATTTTATCCATTGAGTCCTTTCAGCGCCACATATAATGAACTAACTACTTTTGCAGTCTATGAAGACCCTCAAATATAAGTTAGTATAGGTATAAATTATATAAGTTTTTTTACTATTAAAGCTTTTATTTTGTCTACATACGGAACAGCGAACCATGTGCGTTTCTACTTAAAATTCGCGGCGAGAACATTGCGAGATATAAGTATAGGCCATTTTCCGACAATCGCGCCTTTGCATTATGCATTGCATGATATAAAACTTCTCTTTGGTCCAAGAGAAAAGTTGAAGAGATCGTTTCATCCATGCAATCTGAGTAGGTCTTTTGTTTTATCTCTAGTCTCTATCCAGTTGAATAGTATGCTGGTCGCCTTGGACTTCTAACCAACGCAACGTAAATATATTTAGATACTGTTTGTGTATTGTATATAAAATTGTATCCGTGCGAAGCTGGGGCTAGTAGCTAGTTATAGAAATATAACAGTATACTAAGGCTTAAATAAAGACTTAAACTGAAATCATATTTTGAGAAAAAAGAACTACAATGCCTAAATATTACTTATTTTTTGGGGATGTATTATTTATATATGGACTATGAAAATTTCAATTTTAACAAGGGCTGGACACTACTGCGGGTTTGCAGTCATTAAACGGTCGTAAATCTGATTGCACTAAAACGCAAGGCAGCTGCCATCTCTTTACCCAAGACCACAGTGAAATAAAAGCACTATGTGTTGGGATATTAAGCACATGTTAATATCAATATTACATCACGGAGAAACACGATGAATAAAATGGATTTACAATTTACAATACTCGTAAATACGACAAAAATAATAATAAGACAAAAAAAAATTGACAGCAAGAAAATTAGAAAACAACTCGCGATAATATATCAAAAAGACTTAAGATCATAAACTATTAGTTCTCTTAATGTAAGTTTACTGATGGTCCCCTATGAATTGCACCGCAACCTTAGAAAGCGTATGATCTCAGTGACTGTAACATTGAAGAAAGTCATTCGTACACTTATACGGCATATTAAGATAATAGTACATAATGATGCCATTATAACGAAAGGTGAACTTGAATGGAAGCTTTGTAATCTAGTTCCGTGATCTGTGTTGTACTTGACGGAAGAAACTAATTATAAAGTGCATTTTATTTATAACTAGCGTCCCGCCTCCGACTTTGCACAGGCGACGGTTGCCGTCAAGTGGACCGTCAACCTATCTGTGGACCCAATATAAATTACTATAGATAGATGGGTACACATCTTACAAGGCTTCCATCTATACTTTTAGAACCACTCAATTAGTAAATCTGTTGATCGTTCTTAATTTTAGCTCTGATCGCACTGAATTTATCCTAATTTTAAATCGGAACGTTCTACGATCCGGCTCGATAGATTGAACATAATAAAAAAGGAAATAAATCTTTTATTCTACTATAATATTTCGTTCTTAACTACACTAGTCACAGGTGTAACCGTGGATCCTTTGAAAACTAATTATTGTCATTTTTGTTATGTGACTAATCATCTCTTTAAATAAAATATTAGTAAGCAGTAACCTCCTTTTTCCAGAAGATAATCACGCCATAGGATAAGCACGTGTTCTATTGTAATTCGGTGCGTGAATATCAAAGCTAATTTCTGTATTTTTCACCTCTATTCTGTCTAGGTCAACATTGCACTTGTAAAACCTGTTGTTTGTGTTGTTGTATGTTCTTAGACGACAGTAGCCATTTACCACCATAAACCACGAGCCAGCCTGCCGCACTTTATGACGAGATATAAATGAGATGGTTTTTTCAAAGCTGTTATGATTTCATTAACTATTCCAACCTAATCTACATTTAATCGTCAGCAACAACCTCGTGGGATATCGGCCGTGCCGTTACAAACCAGTAACAATGGCGATACGACCGGCTTCTTTGAAAATTACTCCAATTTTGTGACAAAGTTCACTGGTACGTTGTACTGTACGGTTCATTATTTCTTTTTGAAAAGAAAAAAAAATCTCCCGATAATACCAATACCCGCCAATGCCATTTCTGAGGACCTATTTAATATTTAATTCAGTTGAGACCTCTTATTCATCTTTACTATCGAAAAACATTTTATTTCTTAATGTCGATAAGCAGATGATTCAGTTGTAGGTAGTTATTAATTTATTGATGACGGCACTAAATCATACATAACAGTAGCGTGTTGTATTTTTATGTTCAGCTTTGACACAAGCAATATTCCATGTCTGTTTATATTGACACTAGTAGTTAGTAGTGCTTTGCGTTTTACTTAAATGTCCTTTCGATACGAAGGATGAGGTTTCACCCGCCAAGGGCATAACTGATCTGAAGGGAGACGACCATGCCTTTCAACTGCGCGGAATGGTATCTCGTTGACGAGAAGGGATTACCACTCCTAATCCCTTATGCTTAATACTACTGAAGTCGGCAACGCACTTGCAGCACATGTGACGTTGCTTGTGTCAACCTATAATTAAGTAGACCGTCAGCATGTCTGACGATCTTTACATAAAAAACAAAACCTAATTGTTTCCTAAAATAACTAAAGTAATAACTCTTGTAACATAATTCCAACATAAAGAGTTAAGAGTAGTCAAAATCTGAAGACGACAAGCAAAGCATTCAATCGGTAACCGAGTCATACATTGATGACGTCCGTCCGTTAGCTCGGTGCATAGCGGTAATTAGACACGGCCATGGCCATGCGTGCGCATACGCAGACATTTGTACAATCGAACTACATGTTTTTGAATATCCTTTATTGAGACAATACCGATTCATAAGCTAATTATTCACAATATTTATGGCAATCATATTATGGATTGTAATATGTGAGTATAAGGAATATAGCGCATTAAGTATTTGACGACTACAAACTGTATTCTAAATAGATTTGTTTTATTCTAAAGCAAATCTATTTAGAATAGGATTGCTAGATCCACTCCCGGCGTCGCACTGGTGCAATTTTTGACTGGGCTATATGTACTTTCAATGGAACGAAATTGGAGCGAAGCACAGTTTAATGAAACTGTTGATTGTAATAATAAATAGTTTGCGGAGAGTAGTCTAGATTTGTTCCGCAGGGAACTAGGGCAAAGCTTTGTGATGTGGGCTGCCTCCGAGCGAGATAGCGGGATGGAACTTAAAAAAGGCCACAAAAGCTTTTTCTGTGACAGCGGGTTGAATTAAAAAATAAGCTTTCTCGTGAATTCTGAACTGTATAAAAAAATTTGGGTCAAATTTTAAGGTCCTGCAGAGAACACAATATTTATTTTCACTACTTTCGACGATGTAATAATTTATATCGTTAACCTTTTTTGTAATGCTAAGGTCGACAGACTTGCATTGTTTGTGCACACATAACACAAGCAATGCAAGTCCACTGCCGACTGAAGTTGGATGTGCTGTTATTTTACGGTGGTCTTCTGTAAAGGGAATACCTTACAACCTCAACCTGGGAGATCGTCAACCTGATGAAAAATAAAGGAATATGTTTACTTATTTAAAATTACTTAAAGTGCTATAAACTTGTTACCATATATGATATTATGCCTGCTTTTACGGTTGAGTTTCAAAGTTTAAGTTGCTTCTAAACATATTTGCTTTTTTAAAATAATAATACTCATGGTCACTGTATTGGCCTCTGATTTAGAAGTACTTTTACGCTAATTTAAACTTAGTAATTCTCTGGCGCTAAATGGCAAGCCACTTACTGAAACTGCTTACAAAAACCTACCTAACTTCCTATTCTATTCATAGTCACGATCTTCATCTTATAAGTCTTTTATCGTCGACAAGTGGTTTCTCTTTTATTTTTACAGTGGCTCGAAAATGGGGTGTGTTGAATTCTTGTATTGAATTCTGCAAACCTAGAATTCGGTTTTGTCATTTTAAAAACACCATCTAACTATGCATTTCTTAGAAGAGCACATCATCCTTTGGATTTTGTTAAATATAGCAGAAGTCGTTTTTTCTAAGCTTTCAAAGGCAACTGGAATTGATTTAGGATAAAATCTACAGATTTTTTGATTTCTGTTTACTTGTTACTTTTATGAATAGAAATTAGCTCAAAGGCATAAAGTTATGAATGTTTTCTTTATTCCTTTGACCTATGATTGTCAAGCATTTTACTATCTAGTAAAATGGGTAATCTTGTGTCTAGTCACGTGGCACGGGTCAATAAAGCCCCAGGTCACTGCACCGTATGTGGGTCGCGAAAGTCAATGCAGGGGCGGGGTAGTGTCATCCTAACCATTTTTAGATTTTATGAGCTTTGGCGTTAATCACCTGCAGTATCTTCGTGGGTTTAGGAGAACGTAATTTGTTTGTGAAGAGATTTCCTTATTAGCTCCTCTGTAATTAGCGTTGGAACTTAACGGTACCTACTAAGTTCCTTGTTGTGGTAGAGTATTATCCGGTAATGGAGCACCCTTATCTTTTTCTTAGTTGTATGTTTTATTATTAAAAAATAAACAATAAGTAGCAAAAAAACAACTCGCCTTCTCGATTATTTTAGTTTTTTAAGAATCAAACTACTACTTATTAATTTTAATTAAGAATAATTATAAGCGAAGACAATTAAAACTATTTTTTTGTTTGAAATTAATTATCTCTGGAACGACAATTCCAGACAGTTCAAAACTTGGAAAATTTTGAAAAATTCAAATCCAACTGACGAGTGAATTTTTTTTTAATTGAAATTAAATGTGTTGTAAAACTTCTTAAAACTTCAACTTTATTCATTCAGTCATTCAATTAATCTGACTGTAATTATTTTTGAAATAAGGCAACCATCTCTACACTCTAACCGTGTCAACATCCATCTTGACAACCACAGACTATAAAATGAATACAATACAAATAGCAGCCCTCCCCGGCTTCGCACGGGTATTTAACAAATTATTCGATTCCGCACACGACCGCTGCGTAGGGAGCCGATCGCGCGGCATTTCTTGACATTGACTCCCCCTCCCGTACTGAAGTTCTTCAAAACAGCTATAAAGAAACTTTAACAAAAAAATTAAACCGCCGAAAAAACTGAAAAGAAAAAAATAATAAACCTTTTTTATTTAGCTTTAATAACAAATTCGTAAACTAATGTAAGTATACCTAAGTAATTTTGAGTCACGCACTAGCGGGCACCAGCTAGTACTGTATTTTAGCTTTTTGTACTCTTTCTTCTTATAAATTTTAATGCTAATCCATGCACGCAATATGCTTCAAAAGTTTCTCTTACTTACTTTTATATTTAACTAGCTGTTGCACGCGACTTCGTCCGCGTAACTTTATAAAATATAGCCTATGTTGCTAGCTGATAATATTATAGCTTTCTATAGGTGAAAGAATTTTCAAAATCGGTTCAGTAGTTTAGGAGTTCATCGCAGACAAACAACGTGAAACAACACGAATTTTTTATAAATTAAGACTAGTGGCCAGCTTCCGGCTTCGCACGGGTTCAAAATAAAAACTATCCTATCTTTTAAGCATAGTTACGAAGTTTTATCAAAATCGGTTCAGTAGTTTAGAAGTTCATCCCGGAGACACAATGTGACACGTAATTTTTATGTATATGGAGATATTAAAATTTAATTAAAACTTAAATTCGTTTAAATAATCAGTGCTCCTTAAATTCAACCTCTAAAATTCCCAACGTTAAACCTTTTATGTTCTTGTCATCTGTCAGTTACAGTTTCGTAGATTTGCGATTTCAAAGGTTCAGGTGGATTTTAGATTGGAGTTTTATTAATAAGCTTATCTTGAACACTTTATCTTGGTATATTGTATTCTAATAATAAGTTTCTAATTTTGGCTTACGGATATTTAATTCACGTATTTCCTGACATAGAAGTGTAGTAGACATGCGTTCAGCAGTCAATAAACTAGAAAGTCCGTCTTGCGGCAATAACTACCCTCTTGCCCGCAGAAGACCACAATGAACTTTGCCTTTGTCTTACAAGTACGAGCAAGGTTATTCATTAATGCTGGGACAACCTGTATATGCAAATCGATTCTTAAGGAGTAAACTCCAAAAAGATAGTGCGCTTGTTATGTTTCTTGTGTTTATAGAAGAAAGTAGTAGTCGTCAGCGTGGACCAAGTGGACCGTCAGTCAGGCGGCCCGGCTATCATTTTTCTAAGAAAAACGAACTAACTATTTTTTTGTTATTAAATTTACTTTTCAGTTTGCCATCCATCAAATGAGGTAGTTCTGATTTTTTTATATGTTGGTACTGATAAAATGGTAATGACATCCAAATTTTCCACCCCGAAAGCCTTTCGGATCATTGTTAAATTAATTAAAATTGAGGTATTTTTCAGTTTTTGTCGATTTTTACTGCCAAGGACCTGTGCTGCGGCGAAAGTCACTATGCACACTTTTTAATTAGATTTAATTTAGAATTAATTTTAGAATGAAAATAATTTAGTTTTGGTAGGCCAAATGGTTTTAAAGATTCAGAGGTTTGCAAACTGTAAAAAAATGGATGTTTTACAGTTGTTTACAGTACTAAGAAATGTGTATTATAAGTTATTAAAGTGCACTAAATTTCCAATAATATGAGATAAATTTGGTTTACATAGACTATAGACCTGATAGTTCCTGAACTTTAATAACGCCGCTTGTTTGATACGATTTCCATGGACTATTGATAATGCTTAATTGATTAAGTTGGGAGTGATGAATTTTTTGACCTTGTGAGTTGTTGACTTGGAAGGCTGGCTCGTTGTAGGCTGAAATTGCTTTATTATTACATTAGTCGTGCCGAGAGAGTTTACAATTACCATGTTTTATTAAAAATTTTGGACATATGAAAACTAAGGTTTGTATTGCTTTTCCTAACATATAATAGCCTAAGATCCCACTGCTTGATCCTGCAAGTATCTGTTTTTTTGATGAAATTAATTTTAAATAAATCTTGAGAATGTATGCAATGGATGAAGGATTGGTTGCCTTGTAAAAATTAGCCGCAATTACTTGTAATTAATTTTAATGTCATTAATTCACAAGTGTAATTTGCAGCTATATGTTTTTTTAGTCAATTTCATGTCATTTGAAAGAAAATGATGTAACGAATTGAAATAAAAATGGTTGCCAGTTGGACAATGGCCGCAAACAGAGGTTACCATGATTTTTGTGAACGACTCTCGCTCCAGGTAAGTGGAAGCGCAAGAGAGAAGGTGCACGAATTGTTACGTGCTGTAAACAAGAGTATAATGTTGTGAAAATTGGAGTGTTTTCATTTGTTTCTTCCATGTTAATGGATAGTAATACAGTAGAAACCGGATATAACGACATCGGTTACAACGACTAAATGGTAAGGTCCCTGTTAAATGCCTATAACGATTTAATATTGCTTATAATGACTATCCGTTTATTACGACAAAATTTTGTGGTCCCAGGGAAGGTCGTTATAACCGATTTTCACAGTATTTTTGTTTTATTAAGAACTACTTTTACTTTTATTATTAATTTTAACAATATTATTCATATTGATGCTTATGAAATAGATCGTCCATTTATTATTAAAGTGAAAACCATCAAAATGTAGGTTGTTTATAACATATAATTTAATCAATAATGAAATCATTATTTTACTCGCATGCTTGTGCTATTTGTGAATAAACATAAAATGTACTCGTTTAGACTATTCATTTTGAACAATGAATAACTGGCTTAAGATAATGGACTTCATTTTTTCCCTGAAAGCTTTATTGTGAGATCGATTTAAATCTTAAATGAATACTATTATTTGATTATTTAATTAGCATGGCTACAAGTCAGCGATTTTTTTATACAAAAAATTTTTACTTTCATAATTTACCCTACACTTTTTGTTACGTTTTATTTCTCTTACACATGCACACATTTCATATTTGCACATATTCTTATGCGAAAATAGTGCAAAAATTATAAAAACCATTTACTCATGAATACTATTGACAATCATAAATAATTCTAAAGCCAACTTTGAATTGTAAAAAATTTAAATCATTTCTTTGAGAATTAATACGTCGTAACATACTATTTAATTATTTTATTTAAAAAACGATATAACAAATTACTAAATTACCTCAGACATAAACAAAATGTTTTTATTGATGGTAAACAAGTGAGTAATAGAATATTTTGAGATACGTGACTGCAAATCAATTTATTATTAATCGTTAATCGAGCCTTCTAAAATGCAACACAAATTGTTATATAATTCATATTTTTAACAATACTATCATATTTCATTTGTGATAATTACTACACATCAATATACATCAATCAATCAGAGCAATGGAACATAAAATAAAGTCGTTAAACAATAATTTTAATTTCAAAGTTTTTTTGTAGTAAAAGTAAAAATCCATTTTTTTACATATTATTTGTTGAATATTATACTTATTCTAAAGTTATTCATTATTATTTCATTATACTTATTCTATGCTTTGTCCTTATTTATTGCACGTAACAATGCGTGCACCTTCTCTCTTGCGCTTCCACTTACCTGGAGCGAGAGTCGTTCACAAAAATCATGGTAACCTCTGTTTGCGGCCATTGTCCAACTGGCAACCATTTTTATTTCAATTCGTTACATCATTTTCTTTCAAATGACATGAAATTGACTAAAAAAACATATAGCTGCAAATTACACTTGTGAATTAATGACATTAAAATTAATTACAGGTAATTGCGGCTACTTTTTACAAGGCAACCAATCCTTAATCCATTGCATACATTCTCAAGATTTATTTAAAATTAATTTCATCAAAAAAACAGATACCTGCAGGATCAAGCAGTGGGATCTTAGGCTATAATAGTTTTATTTATTCGATGCTCATAAGAGGGAGAAGTTTTCATTTAAAGTATTTTTTTTTAAAGCAACGACACAGGTGTTACAAGATTAAGGATAAGGGATTGGGAAAGGATAGGGAAAATGGGCTCTAGCATTCCTTACTCACTCACAAACGTAACACGTACTGTTATTCATGGTCTCCTTCTAGTCGGGGAAAAATAAAATTTTGAAGACGTTATTTCGTATAGTTCGTTTTTCTTGTTTTGAATATAGTTTAGTTTCATTAGAAATCCGTGTTACACTTTTTCCCCTCCCTCCCAATATCTATTACGAGAAAGAGGGGGTAAAATATTTAATTGCTATATATTTTATTGTAAAAAACCTACAGTAGAGATTTTTAGTGTTTTCATTTAGTTCTGTATTTCGTTAATTGTAATTAAAAATTCCACAATTTTTTTTATTGAAAATTTTAGCTACACAATACGTTAAAATGTTGTTTTTAAAGAATTTCTAATAAACTATCTTAAAAAATCATACACACGGTGAATTTTTGATATTATGATCTCTAGATATATCCAGTAGCCACTATAAGTTTTCACCCGGGTGACTATAAAACATCTATAAAAAAACAGCTATAATGAAGTTTTTTGTCTTTATTTTACTGATATATTAATTGTACAGAAGATATTCTATGACATACACATTTGTATGCATATTATACACACTCAACAAAAAGTCACCAAAATTTTATGACATATTGAAGCAAACAGAATTAATTTAAAATTTAAATGCCAAATTGCTCGTTTAGAAAGTGTCATAATAATACCAAAAACATAAATAAAGCTAGTGGTGTTACATTTCATTCGTAATTACCTATTTTTTGTATTTTTATTCAATAGGAACTTCAAAATAATCCGTAAAGTTGGAAACCAGTATAACTAGAGCTCCTTACGCAAATGAATTCCATGCTGTCTGAGATCTAACATATTTCAAAATGGCTGTTGTGTGATGTGACTATTATAACTAGAACGCTTTACAAGCGCGATTAGTACGTAGTTGGAGCTCATTATTTTTTTTATTTAAGGACTAGTATAACTAGGCCGTCTGCATAAACAGCATTTGCGCGCTATCGGAGTTCAAATAAAATTGGTCTTTGCGAATCCAGTATTTTTGTAGCGTTCGCACAAACATTATTAATTATTTAATATTTTTTCATTTTTATTTTATATATTATACTTATTATACGATGTAAAGCGTGGAAAAATAAAATGAGAATTATTAATTATAATAGTTTCAACAAAGCTATTTAGTATTAATTTAACTTTACCATTTTTTTGTTTTTTTTTTTTTATTTTACTATTCAACCTTTAATATTTTATTATACTTAGACTGCAATCAAATATATTGCTTCTTTCGGTAAAACAACATACTCAATTTCGGTATTTAGGCTAATTTAAGGAGAAATGGATAAAAATTATTCAAGATGAACGACGTGATGAATGCTGGTTACCAACGAAATTCAGTAATGTTCCAGTCATTTTAAGTCAGAAGATTTTTATTTTACGGTCGGCGAAAAATAAAATCCAGATCGATACAGATGAGCTTTTACGAAGATATTTGCGACAGTGCATAATTGACACGTAGAGTGAATTGGTGACGACTTTTGGCAAGTTTTACGGTTAAATTGGAGAAGCTCTGTAATATTGGAAGTATTCCTGGTCTGCGAAAATAAATCGTGTTCCTATACCCCTAAACGGCATTTTAACTTACCCTGCGCGTAACAATACTATTGTAATAATCATAATATACCTAATAGCATTTCTTATAAATGTAGACTTTATAAGTCTATAATGTCATAATGTCACAATAAAACTGATAAACAAAAAAAAAGAAAATAAAAAAAAAAGTTCTTTTACTTGCTGACAGTACAGTACCGACCGAGGGGGAGTACGTATTCCAGCTATCGTCACAGTCACGTTTGAAGTAAGGAATTTATGAGCACTGTGTTGTCTGTGTTTAAAAGTGTGTTTAGACAAAAGACTCGCATTGCTATAAAAATGTATAACTGTGAATGTATATGTATTTTGTAACAATGTTTGTAACACAGTTTCGCTAGTAAGGGCACATCTCTCGATTTAAATCTTTGTCCTAGCTGTTGCACGTTACTTCGCCCGTTTAACTTTAAAAAATATAGCCCATGTTACTCGCTGATAATGTAGCTTTCTATAGTGAAAGGATTTTTCATTACAAACATAAAAAATACAAATTAGTATAGATTATTTTTTAATTTAATGTCTAATTTTTTCATCAGACTTGGTATTAATGTATAGATCAATACTAGAGGTACGAACAGTGATATGTTAAACAAGACAGGATGCGCCCTTGCAAAAAAATGGTCCTCCAATTTGCACATTTACTAAAAATAGTTTGTTTTCATTGCCATCTTAATACGTATTTTTATTTCTTATTGGCGTATTCTGTTATTGTAAAGTGTTCTCATTGGTTGGTAATTGACTGTGTCACATCTGTGTCAAACTAATTGAATGTTGTAAGCAAAAACAAACCTCTTTGTCCTAACGGCAGTAAAAAAACTAAAAACAAACGTCGTGTAGCGCATGCCATCTCTTTCTTCATTGAGATAAATCACGATGTTAGATAGAGACAGCGACATTATTCTTTTGCGAGTCAAAATTTTAACACGTGTAAAAACGGACAGGGCCGGATTTGAGACATGAATATTATTTGCTAAAATACAGGGCCGGATTTCAGATGTGAATATTATTTGTTAAAATACTTATTAAGATTAAGTGCAAGCAAATAATAATAAATGATTTAGTCTTTATTTAATAAGTAATGAAGATTAAATAATTTCTTTGTGCAGAAAATATATGTATTATATTCACGAGCGGCGTTAGGGTAGGGCGCGGTTGGGCGACCGCCCCAGGGCGCCAGATATACAGGGGCGCCGCGGTTACAACTAGACTGTTTTTTACAGATTTTTTTTCGACTGCTGACTAGATAGTTTCTTCAAACGCAGTTACCTATTTTTTCGACAAGTTAAGCGAAAAAGCCGTTATGTTGGCAAAATTAGAATGGAACGCAGTGTTCAAGCCGTTCAATCGGAGCACTGCATGCAGTTTATTTTACCGGGAATCCCCGACCATAGAGAAACACATTATCTATCCCTTTTTAAAATTGTAGTTAAAAAGAGTTGGCGTTATTTTTGACGAAGCGGCTTATTCTCGTTCATCGTTCATCACATCGATGCAGATGCACGCACTTAAAACACTTGACATCCAATTGAAATTAACTGTAGACTCTAAATCTGATATAGTATGTTGTGTGATGAACTTCTAAGTCTGAAATCTTTTTTGCCTGACCAGAATGTCGTTACTCCTGTTTTTGTTTTAAATTTTATCAAAGATCGCAACTTGCAAGAACTGTATCCAAATGTATGGATAGCATTGCGAATATTATTTACTATACCTGTAATGGTTGCTAGTGGAGAGAGGTTTTTCTAACCTTAAGCTGATAAAAACCTATCTGCGATCGACAATATCTCAATCTAGATTAACAAAAGGGGTAGCGTGTTAAGAAGGGTCTGGCGGCCCCCACCGGTTTTGATACAATCGTCCCAGAAATCTTGGAGGGCCAAAAAAATTTTTTTGGCCCCCCAAGATTTTTGGGACGAAGATATCAAAACCGGTGGGGGCCGCCAGACCCTTCTTAACCCCGCTACCCCCTTTGGCAACTGTGTCGATCGAAAATAAAATTGCTGAAAAAATCGACTTTGATAACCTAATAA
The DNA here is from genome assembly GCA_936446665.2 of Synanthedon andrenaeformis. NCBI lineage: Eukaryota > Metazoa > Arthropoda > Insecta > Lepidoptera > Sesiidae > Synanthedon > Synanthedon andrenaeformis. Next base: position 5,447,501 of record OW387799.2, on the reverse strand, counting down.
AAGAGTTCGCCGATAGAAAGGCTAGAAAGGTAAAATTTTATTAGTTTTTAAGAAATGGTTATTTCTTTAATAAATCGTTATATCATTATGTTCTTTGCCTTTTTTTCGTATGGGTTTGAATTGCAGTTAGGGGGCGCCACAGAAATCTCGCCCAGGGCGCTGCTAGTGCTAAAACCGGCACTGATTATATTATGAGTAACATAACTTTATTAAGTCCATATAGTACATAGGTTTGGGACAAAAAAAAATTTTGATTAAACACAAATGTAGGGTGTACGCGACTATTACAATCTGAGGTCAAAGGACACAAAACACAAACGCCTTCGATTCTTCAGTTGCAACAACTGTTTTTCTTGATGCCATTCGACAGCTGGACTCTTCGCTTTTGTCGGATTTTTCCCGATTTCGGCTTCCACGGCATAGCCGAAATTCTGCTGGTCCCCACTGGTGGGAACCCTTAGTGGGCCTCCGCGGAAGCACGAAAGGTAACCATAAAAAGAAGAACGACCAGGCGAGTGCACCGGAGAAAAATCGTTCAAATCGGACCAGTAGTTTCGGAGATATCGCAAGATTAAAATTTCCCGAAAACTGCCCTGATTTCGGAAATCTGTGTCTCCTCAAGGAAAAAGTCGCGCGGTAGTGATCAACAGTGTGTTACAGAGTGTTTCCTCCTCTATTTTTTGGCGAAAAAACCAAGAAGATCAGCCAAGAAACCGCAAAGATACAGCCAAAAACATTTTATACAATAATCGGGACAAAATTGTGAAATTTTATATACGTAAAATTGTTTTAAAAGTCAGAATCCTCAAATCCTCATTTTTATCAAAAAGGCATATACCATCTGATAGCCCATCTCAAAAAGTGGGGATATTGAAAAAATTGTAATTTTTGGACATTGAGGACCAGTGTTATAGGGCACCAAACTTTTTCATACAGAGGAGTCCTGTTAACTGGGCTGTGTCGACGAGTCTTCTGCTTACCCTGAAGTCCAGGATCATCGAAGGAGGAAAACACCACCACCACTTATTCCACTTTTGCCACTCTATCCGACGACACAAGCAGCTCCGGAATCGGACTCGGGCGGGAGCCGGGACACTTCGGGAGAAAATTGTAGTTCCTCTCTAAGTTGACCCGCCGCACTGTGGGACGAAAAGGTCATTCGCGTCTCATAAATGTTTTTATCAAATCGATGGTATTGACCATTTAGCGATTGGAATAGGTTTAGGAAGACTTGAATTACATAATGACTATCTTTTTTTTTTTTTTCTTAATTATTTCTATTTTTATATGACTCTAAAGTAGTTACTACAGATTACCTCAAACTAGCAGCATTATATATTTCTCTTTTTGATGATTTTATGTATTTTACTGTTAAGAGTGATTACAGTGTTATATATTTTTGAAAAGGTTGTCTTTTCGGGAATGCAAATTGATTATCAGAATACGAATAAATGTATATGCACAGACCGTCACATATTTTTAAAGAAAAGCCTTCCGTTTTTTGTAAAATTTAACTTCTAATAGAGTTTTATACCTTTCCGCTGTCCTCCGCTGCTGATTTATCGGCCTTAATTAATTGATCACATTACACTGAAGTAGAAAAAAGTGAAATTGGCTGCTGCTTCTCTGCATTTCTATGCTTTTTAGCGGCAAAAGTGACTTAAGTCAAAACGTCAAACAAACTGAAAACACTATTTAGCGCACTTTTTCTCAAGTTCTATTAAAAACAAATAATTTTTGCATTACTCGATATTTACCAGACGTGTATACTCAAAAGAAAAATCTCTATAATGGGCAAAAAAATATATATTGTCACAGTATGGTCGAAGATAAGGCAAAGATAAAAAATAAATTATCAAACTTTTCTCACGGTAATTTTTTTATTTTTTCAAGTTGCATTGGTTTTGTGGTTGATAACTAATCATAAAAAGTGGTTTTTGCACACCAAACTTTTAATGGTTTTAATTTCTCACATTTGTATTGCACTCAGACCTTAGGGTAAAATAGGTACTATAAAATGCGTGGTATTTTCATTAATGTCATCAGAAGCTCACCAAGATTTTAATAATATATCATTACTTTCGTTAAGGGGTTTGCTGGTAATTTTGTTCATCATCCTAACGGTGACACAGAAATTCAATAAAATGAGTGAGTTTACAATTTCTAAACGTGATTTGTGCAACTACATATTTAATTAATAATGGAAAAGAAATGGAAGATCTTCGAGTTTCTACACGACAACTTTAACTTGACTGATACAAGACTCGAAATCGTGGTATTATCTATCGATAAAAATTTTATTTCAAAATTTAATGATCGCTGGGCTAAAGCAGGACGATCTAAAGATCGATTCGAAAAAAACAATAAACAGTGGCTGGACAGTGAATTTGTTGTAAGGTTTTATGAAAATGAACCAACTCCATTTTCATCTGGAGAGCGTGGAAGACCTATTTTACCTTATGATGAGTCATCTGAAAAAACAAAGAAACGAAAGAATATGGAATTGATCCAAGAATTTGGATTCGATTACGTACAAAATGCATACGTGCAAGAACTACTGCACAACTTTATGTGGAGAAATATAATTGGTATTATATGCCTTCTTCAGTACATAAGATATTAATACATGGTGAAGCTATAATAAAACATTTCGCAGTATTGCCCATAGGACAGTTATCGGAAGATGCACAGGAGTCACGCAATAAAGATTACAAAAAAATTCGTTTGACACATTCAAGAAAATGTTCTAGGGAAGCAACAAATGAAGATGTTTTCCAGATTGTTATTAACATCAGATCCATTTATTTCAAGCTTTAGAAAAACTAAAGCATCAGTAAGCAAAGATCTTTGGGAAGAAGTTTTAGCACTTTTGGAAAATTAAGTTTTTTGGTGATTTAAGTGCTTAGTAAATAATAATAACTTGGTTTTGTGCATAATTTTTTTTGTATTCTTTAAAAATTTTTAAAAAATTTCTTAGTATACTTGTACGTAATTTAATTTAAAAATATATATATTAATATTTAATTTTTGATTAATATTAAAATAATCTATGATTTATTTTATAATTTCTAATATTTTTAAATTTAAGATGTTTTTACATATATTAAAAATAAATATATGCAACGAAAAACTTTTGTTTAAATGATAGTAAATATATTCAAGAATATGTGTAAAAAAAAATCATAACATTATCTAACTAAACTCAAAAGTTATAGAATTATGAGACGCGAATGACCTTTCCGTCCCACTGTGCGCCGGCCGCTACACTGCTACCATACTACTGCCTGCACCCGGATGTGTCCACAGAATTTAAAATAGATCTTAAAAAGCTAATATCTCCACAACCAATAGCGCTAAAATTTTGTGAGACACGCCGTCAGGTTTGGAAAATTAACATCTGTTTTCCCAACTTGGAGGGACCACTATTATCCTCACCCGACTTCACCTGTAAAAAATTGAAAAACCTATAACTTCCCTGTCCTAAGTAGTACATAGACGTGCGATACGTTGTTGGATAGGCCTCGACGGGACCTGTCTGGGGACCTATAACGCTGGACTAGTGCTACACCCGGCTTCGTCTGAAATTTTAAATTAAATTATTTTTGGCCATATTTATCTAATACTTAAAAATCTTTTCTAAATTCTCTACCAAGCCGACCTTTGAGAACCTTCTTCCCCCCTTATTTGGCTACCCCCCTCCCGATTTTTTGCAAATATCTCGTTTTCTATGGGGTTTTCGCTATTTGTATTTATTATCAATATTGTAGAGGATTAAATTCCCTACAACTTTTGTTTCAAAAAATTTTTTAAACGTTGAATCGTTTTCGAGTAAGAGGGTGGAGAGCGCGCGGTTAGAGCATGATCTAAGGTCAACCGGTAGTCCCGGTCAAAAACACGCTATATAAAGTTTATTAATTACTAGCTGACCCGGCGAACTTCGTTCCGCCTAATAGTCGATTCTTTTAGGTTCTTCAATATTACAAACAGACACTCCAATTTTATTTATATTAATAATTTTCATTATTATCTTATTAGCTATTATAATCAATATTGAAGTCATAGTGGCGAAGTGGTGGAGGAACCTCAGCTAATACCTATGACAGAAACACGTTATACAATTACAATTACCAACTGTTTATTATAATAAATTACAACGACGGGTATGTTATGTGAGGTTTGTCTGCACTTAGACAAGACATAAAATTTGCTACAATTTGAGTGCAACAACAGCTATGTATCAGATCCCCAGATACACTACTTCAAAAATGGGCCATTTTGTCCAAAAAGTTAGGAATTTTCACACTTTTTTTCGCTTATAACTTCTGAAAAGTGCATTCTACGGAAAAGTCATCTTACACAATATTCAAGAAAATAAAAATTTCTACAATTTAAGTGCAATTGCAGCTCTGTATGTCAAATAGATCCCGAGATACACTACTTCAAAAATCGGTCATTTTTCCCAAAAAGTTAGAAATTTGTAGTTAGCTGTTTACACCCCCCCTCGTAAGCGGTTCGCGCGGGTTTCATAGTAAGTTTGTCGAATTCAACTTCTATAGGTATTTTTTATGATTCGAAATAATAAAACAATATAATTTTTTTTGTATGCCATCTCAAACCATCGGAAAAGAACGGAGTTGCCGATTAGCCTCTCTACTACAAAACAATCCAATGCAATGACTATACGCATTCATACTTTGATATGCTTTGAGAATGAAAAGTAAAATAAATTAATCTGGCATTGATTTGCTAACTTTCACTATGCAATTCGATATTTGCGATCTTGCCACAAAAATTCGAGTACGCTACTTCATTTCTTTGTATAGTGAGGTACGTTGCAGCTGTAATCGAACACAAGAAGTAATGTACTTAAAAGTGACAGTAATGACGCGAACTGTGATAACCGTGTTAGAAGTCGACGTACATGTTGAAACTTGAATCGGACCGCATTGACAAGGGCAGCGTCCTACCTCACCGCCCGCTTTACCCTTTCTCCTCGATAAATATTTCATTACTATTTTTTGCAATACTAGAAACAGTGTTTGTATTTTCAGGTGATAATTTCATTTTGAGACAAGTTATCAATTATTATTTTATTTGCATAAAATAAATTCTGTAGATTTACTCATATGTATAAAAAACAAAAATAACGGTTTAAAAAAAAACCGTAGTAGTCACCCGAGTGAAAATTTATGGTATAGTTTTCCATAAATAAATATATGTTATAGTGAAAAATCACCGATTGTCGGGTTTTTATTTTAGAGTTATATTTTTTCTATTCTATTTAAAACCTTTGAGAGCAAAAAACCACCTATTTTTAAGAAAAATCGGTGGATTTTTTGGATTTTATTACTAATATTTATTATAAGTCCCTCAATAAAAAAGTCACCCCTGTAGTATTTACTCTCATTCAAATATTGAAAATTTAACATTCAAACGGCATTTAAAAAAACATCCGGAACGTCACCCTGTGAAAAATTCGAAAATACCATTTACAAGCTAATATTTAATCAAACTACAAAATAAAACCTTCTGTAAGATTTAATGTAATTTTTCCATACAAACTTTTTTTCCTTGCCCCGACTATTCTATAAAAGGGGTGGTTATTGCCGCCATACGGGCTGCCCAAATGACTGCAAAAGGCAATGGGGCACACTTACCACTAAAATTGAAAGTTTAATATAGTTATCGACACCTTGTGTTAAATTAATTAAAAGAAGCCTTATACATTCTCGGGAGATGGAATAAGGCGTTGCCCTTTGATTATAGAGAAAAATTTGGTGAAATTTTCGAAATAATGTCTGACATCTACTTATTATTATTGTACTTGGAACACGCCTATTATAAACACAGATTTTTGCACATGTGGAGCGAGATAATGAACACAATACCTCATTTCGGTAGGTATTCACTTTCGAAAGGTTATTCTTGACGTCATCATTATGTATAACGAACGACCTACTTCGCATACGTCATCAAGTAGTTCAAGAGATCAACCGGCAGGCTTATTATCTAAATGCGTCTGCTAGCCACAGGCGCAAAATTTGTGCATAATTTGTGCAATATCACACTAAATCGTGTTTTTGGTATCACGTAACTCATAACAGTAGTGTGGTTTGCGTAAACGACGGTGCTGCTTCTGACGTGCTGCACAAATTATGCACAATTTTTGCGCCTTTCGCTAGCAGAGGCATTTAGACATTTAGATAATAAGCCTGCGGTATCGGTTAATCTGTAGAACAATCTCCATCTATTGCCGACACCGTTTACTCCGCCAAGAGCTTTTGTGTATTGTAATATGATTCTAACAGACTAGAAGTAGGAAAAGAAACGATATGTATACAAGTTAGGATACCGTTGGAGCATTCAAAAATAAAATAGACATAGTATCATTTAAACAGAGTAGAAATCACTAAATAAATAAATAAATAAGTTTGTATGTATGAATGTTTGTTACGCAATAACGACTGAACGGATTTTGATGAAATTTGGCACACATATAGTTGATATATTCCCTTTATGTCGAGTCCCGTTATCTTGAGTCGTGAGCTTGTTCTCTCTTTAATTCCCTTTACGTCGAGCCTATTTATTAGCTGTATTACATAAGGATACTTTTATATATAGCCCATCACCATCCTGAAATTCTATTCTAACCATTGGTAAATCGGATGAGTAGTTTTAAATATTACCTCTCTCCTACATCCACAAACTAACTAACAAACATCATACAAGTTTTAAGTCTCTTTATTATATTAGTATAATAGATAAAGATAGTAAAATCTGGTGTGTTATATGGACACCCTAATACCCTGAAACCAATAAGTTTCTGAGAATACGCTTGCGGCGACTAACATGCTATGCCAACCGCATAACGTGGAACTTAATAATAATTTAATCTATATATATAAAAATCTCGTGTCACGATGTATGTTCGCGATAAACTCTGAAACTACTGAACCGATTTTGATAAAATTTCGTAACTATATGTAATTTGGTCCAACTTAAAAGATAGGATAGTTTATATCTCATTTTGTTTATTATTTTTTTGCAAATTGTATAATATTATTAACATAGCGCCATCTGTTGATACTTATTCAATACAGCAATTATTTATCTGTGAGTTCCATAAGGTTCTCACAGATGGCGGTTTAAAGTAATTTATCGGCTGGATTGCAAAAAAGCACCCCGGGCGAAGCCGGGAGCGGGCCACCAGTATGACTATATATTTGTAAGTAATTTTCTGCTATTTAAGCTGTCTTCTAATTTTATCAATCGTGTGCGATGTACATTTTTTAATTTAGGTAATTCATCTTGTATCTTTGTATTAGTATATATTCAAAGTCGCTGTTTGCCTCTGTCTGTTTCTCCGCTTACTTCTTCTAACTAAAGCGTTTAATTAATTTTGGTACAATTTTCATTAATGCAAAAGAGCGATAAACAAGGAAGGTGTGCGTATATAATTTGCAGAATAAAAATTGCATTCGAGCAAAGCCGGGTGCAAATATCTGTAATATAATAACACTTTTGTTGCATATTGTGTTTCAGTAAGGCCACTAGTTGAAATGGCAGAGAACATTCTATTATTCTAATCTCAATCCCACTCATTCCTCTTGCAATGTTTGCAATATAGCAGAAATTAGCAAATGCCCGGACAATTGCATTTGCAAAAATATTTAAAAATTATGCTTATTACCATAAGCATAATTTTTAAATATTTTTACCACTCAACCGATCATTATAAAATTTTGCTTACACGTCAGGGATACAAAAAGGGTACCTTTTATCCATTAAGATAAAGGAATGTTCCCGAGGGATCATCTTAAAATGAAAATACAAAATTCAACACCCGACTAAAATATAAGGGCAATAAAGAAGAATCAATTAAATTAAAATTCATTTATTTTCAGGCAACTGGACCCATATGATCATTATTATACATTAATTATTATATCTGGACAGTTCCGTATTAAAACGTAAAAGTATAACTACTAACAGTAATGAGACAAGATTAATGCTTTAATTAACACATAGGGGCAAAATCGCGGGCAACTGGTAATAAATAAAGTTAAGAAACTAAAAAGCGTCATAAGTTTCAACACAGTGAGTAACATTTCACAGATGGGTGTTTTGTCACCCTCAATTGGAAATTAGGGGTGTGACATAAAACAGTCCATTTTCTGGCGATCGTCCAAATTGTCGCAAGAAACATTGTTGAAGTCCAAAACACTCGCATAAATTGTCTTCTAAAATGTAAATTGAATCTCTTGTTTGGCGGGTAATATATTTTAAATTTTTCTACAAGTAGGTACATACCCTAAGCTCCTATAGAAAAGGTATTAATTGGTTAAACTTTTTAGGTATTTTGTTTTAACATTAAGGTTTCACTGTCATTTAGGATATTATAGGTTTTTAGTTGTTAGAAGGAAAATAAAAATACAAATTTTCTCGCAAATAGTCACATTGGTCGTTTTAATGTTTTCATCTAGTTCAGTATTCCGTTTATGAGTAAATTAATTTATTTTTAATTTCCAACAACTTATGTAATTAACAGAGTAATAACTTATTATCAATATAAATAAAACTTTATAATAACAAAATTAACATTAAACTTTTAAATACAAAACAATTATAAAAAGAATACGCCATCTTAAAGGTTCGCCTGCGGCATGGACCCTATTATACTTGCAATGTTACCTCTCTGTACTGCCAGAGCGATGCGTTGACAGAAGTAAATGCCAGCCCTGAGGTCCCCTGTAGAGTCGACCAACCGTGCCGACAGTGCCCTTAATAATTTCTTCATGTCAGCTGACCAGGGCCCCAGTGTCTCCATTGCGAACGCCGCAAGCGCATAGTCCTTGAGTAAGGATGAGTATTTGTGGCGCTTGAGAATTTGGGCCTGGTCAGCAGCAGCGCCAGCCTGTGTGCGGGTCGCTTTGATGTGGGACTGTGCGATACAGGCGGCCAGCGCTTCTCGCATAAGAAAGGCCATGTCTTTTCTACTTCAATGTCAAAATTTAATATGCACGGATTCGCCCTTAGTCCGTTCATAGACAATTGGGCGTTTATAACACCACAACCCTTATAATAGTTGTTACTTTAAAGGTTATACAATCGGCGTGTTTAGACTTGACTGTTTATTTATTTATTAAAATAAATAAATAAACATCAATTAAAATACTATGCTAATTCAATCTTCGAATCACAAACGCTTTAGACATAAAGAGCAATTCGTGTCATTTTTTAATAGTTTATTTATTAGGTTGTTTCTCTTAAATGTGTTAACAAATTTCCTTTTTCATAGAATAAATTATTTTGTGTCTAACAAAAATTTAATCCCCTCAATCTGGTATCTTACAATCTCTTGGCAGACTACCTTCTACCTTTGGAACTGTTTCGAAATGAAGACCGAGCTACGTAATGTTGAAAGTATGACTACAGTTTTATGGGTCTGCGATTCAACTCGAAAGAAGCTTGAATGTTCGAGCGTTTTAGATGATGCCAAATTCAATACATCGTTTGAGTAAAATTTTATTATAGCTTCCAATGCTTGTCATCTCTTTTGGATCATCAATATAACTATAGAGTCATCTCTAGACATGAAACTTCAAATAGTACCATAAATTGTTTTATATAATCATTATCTCTATATACTCGTATATAAATATTTCGTCTCACGCCGATGAACTCCTAAAGTACTGAACCAATTTTGATAAAACTCCGTAACTATGTGTAATTTGTTCCAACTTAAGAATAGGATAGTTTTTATTTTGAACCCGGGCGAAGCCGGGAGTGGGCCACTAGTATATTTTAATACTAAGTTTATACTTTGAAACAAAGGTTTTGTCAGTTACTTTCGTTTGTCTACAGTTCTCATCTCTGATTCGATCTCGTTAGCTCGTTGAACGACGTTGAGCTTTCTTAAAAAGCCCTTAGTTATGGCACCACATTCGCTCATAGTTATTTAGACATAATAATACCTATCATATAATGTAACCTATATTGAAATCGTGTAAAATTGATGTTAATAATAATTTTCTTTTACAGGTACGTTAAAAAGTATACTGCAACACCGGGGCGTTAGTTTGTAAGTGATTTCTTCTTATTTCTTTTTATAATGTTATCTATATAAATAAAATCAGAGTGTCTGTCTGTGATTTGCGAAAAACTGCCTCAAACTAAGCTTAGAGAGTCATTCGCATGCTGTTAAAACGTAAATAACTTTTTTTAGAATTTTTGTCTGTCTGTCTGTCTGTCTGTCTGTCTGTCTGTCTGTCTGTCTGTCTGTCTGTCTGTCTGTCTGTCTGTCTGTTCGGGGTAATCTCAGAAACGGCTGAAGCGATTTCGTTGAAACTTTGCAGACATGAAGAGGGGGTCGTCAGGAGTAACATAGGCTACTTTTTGTTTATGTAAATTGCGGTACATACACCAAAATAACATTTTTTACAATTTTTGTCTGTCTGTCTGTTTGTTCCGGCTAATCTCTGAAATAGCTAGACCGATTTTGACGGGACTTTTATTGGCAGGTAGCTGATGTAATAAGGAGTAACTTAGGCTACGTTTATTTTAGAAAAAATACACCCCGGACGAAGCCGGGAGCGGGCCGCTATAAACAATAAAAAACGGGATCTATGCAATATATTCGAGTTTTTCAAACGCGATATTTTTTCTTTTACTGAAAAAAAGTTACTAACCCTGTGACAATAAAAAAAAAGATTTTTTTCGTTCATAACAATTGCATTTGTTGTTAACAACTGAAACGAAGGTTCATGCAATACGATGAGTTCTCTTTGTGGCATATCTTTTCTTTGGCTGAGTCGCTCATTATGTATTATTAATAGGAACGGATTTTTTTTCGCTCACATTCTAGGAAATTCTAGAATGTTTATGGAAAATTCTAGAAGTTTCTCGAAAATTCTAGAAGTTTCTCGAAAAATTTCAGAAGTTTCTAGAAAATTCTATGAAAACTTTCTTCACTTTTTCAGATAATTTAATAAGATTTTTTGAAATTTCAGAACATCGTCAAAATTTTTAGAAATTTAAAAATTTGTTAAACCTGATGGGTGATTTGTTATATTTATTTCGAAGGAAGTAGAGTGAGGCTATCTTAATGCATAAGCATCATTCTCATTAAACTCGAAAAGTCTATGTACACGAATAAGTTGAAACATTTATCTTTTCTGCCTAACGATCATCACTCAGCTTGATAGACAGCTTTAGTATTCATCATCGAAGTTTTGAGATAGAATATACCCATATTTCGCCGAACTGCGTTCTCTTATCTCAGTTGAACTAATATACACAGGAAAAAGACAAAGTTACGCACAATTAAACAAAAATCAATTCGCTCACGCAGACAACATTATTAAATTTACGTTTTTTAATATTATAAAACAAAGTCCCCTCGCCGCGTCTGTCTGTCTGTATGTTTGCGATTCTCAAAAACTACCGAACGGATTTTTATACTGTTTTCATTAATGGGAAGAGCGTTAAACGAGGAAGGTTTCTACGTTTAATTTGCAGAAAAAAATTGCACCCGTGCGAAGCCGGGAACGGATCGCTAGTATACAATAAAAGCTATGATGATTGTCTGCGAGAAATTATCTGACAAATGGCCTGACGGAAATCTTACAGCGTACAATTGCGAAATAGTTGCACAAAAATGATGTCTAACGTTAAATTCCTGATACGTTATTGATGAAATTTCATGGACGTAATCATCAGCTTTCTGACGCGAAGTGATCTAAGACGATTTCTTTTTCCTTTCGTAATGAAAGCTAAAAAATCCAAAAAGCTTTACCATGGTGCAGTTCGCAAAAATTTTTTTTATCCTATACACACGTCGTTGTAAGGGCGTACAGATTTTATTCAATTATTAAAATTAACAAATTATATTTTTATAATATAAATTGTAAGATTACTTAACACTTAATATTCTTCTTGACTGGAATTCTTGGCAGGCGTATTATGAATTAGTTTTTAAAAAGTTTGGTTAAAAGAAGGATTTCAACAAGACGTAGACGGTAACCTGCAGTACGTCTAAATGTACGACGGAAGAAAGGGGAAGGCAATAAGGCTCATGCAGCACCTGAGCGCACTCTCTGAAGTACATCTTATTAAATCTTCTAATATCTTATTCTTTGTACTTTTAAGCTGGCGCTAGACTTGCAGCACATATGGTTTTACTCGTATAGTCACATTAATATAGGTTACCTTACATAAAAACAAAAAAAGCCTTTACATAAAAAGGTACTGTAACAACTGTACATAAAAACTGTAAAGGTTTTTGCCGACCTTTACATAAAAAAAGAAACTCCAATTAGCTGACAGGGTTAACCAATTAAATTTCATAGGCATTGACACCGTTTTCTTCCCACGCATCTACGCTTTGTATTGTATTCTGGCACTTATTATGATTGTTTGTATTTTCTTTGACGATTAACATTAGTTGAAGGGAACTATTTAAATGTAACCAAACGTATTGAAATTATGCAAATGTTGCAATGTCATAGCGGCTCAAGACTTGACTTATAGGAGTAGAAAGTTAGAGCAGTTTGCCAAAATAAATAAATATCATAGCACCGAAACTGGAGACAGCCATTATGCAGTTATACCCTCAAATTTAGGGTATATAAATATAGAAACGTTTCTTCTAAATTTATAAACTCCACTATTATCATTGCCAACTCATATTTTGACATCATCATCATCTCGGGACGTCAACTGTTGAACTATATCTTCCCTATGATTTTTTACTAGTAGAATCGATCAGAAGCAGCCTAAGATCTAGCATCGAAAAATTATAAAGAGTAATTGAAAATATTTAATTTGTCCTTTTTATTATAATTAATAGATCGTTTTAAACTCTTAATTTTGAAGACAAGTTGTCACTTGTAACTGCGTCACCAGCCATATCTGATATTTTACAATGATTACGTGATTTTTTTACCGGACTTCTGAGCCTCTTTATTGAACAACGAACAAGTTTAGTGTAGTCATAAAATTTATGTCTTTAATTTAAGATGTTCGTGTTTATATGTTTTGCGTGCTAATTAATAGTGCAGATCAACGACGTCGCTTTCCATCCATACAATGATCTACAAACAACTCTATTGTTTTCTTGGCGAAAGTAATTCATTTTCAGTTTGCAGTTTTTAACTCGTACAAAAATTTTATACTGGAAAGTTTGATTGATTCTTCTTCCTCCTTCGAGTCTTGTATAGATGGATCAAAGTTTTGATTGATCTATACGACACTGATTAAATTTTTGTATTGCTTAGTTACCTTAATTAATTTTAAACAAGTTATAAATAATAATCTATATAAATAAAATCAGAGTCTCTGTCTGTGATTTGCGAAAAACTGCCTCAAACTAAGCTTAGAGAGTCATTCGCATGCTGTTAAAACGTAAATAACTTTTTTTAGAATTTTTGTCTGTCTGTCTGTCTGTCTGTCTGTCTGTCTGTCTGTCTGTCTGTCTGTCTGTCTGTCTGTCTGTCTGTCTGTCTGTCTGTCTGTCTGTCTGTCTGTCTGTCTGTCTGTCTGTTCGGGGTAATCTCAGAAACGGCTGAAGCGATTTCGATGAAACTTTGCAGACATGAAGAGGGGGTCGTCAGGAGTAACATAGGCTACTTTTTGATTATGTAAATTGCGGTACATACACCAAAATAACATTTTTTACAATTTTTGTCTGTCTGTCTGTTTGTTCCGGCTAATCTCTGAAATAGCTAGACCGATTTTGACGGGACTTTTATTGGCAGGTAGCTGATGTAATAAGGAGTAACTTAGGCTACGTTTATTTTAGAAAAAATACACCCCGGACGAAGCCGGGAGCGGGCCGCTATAAACAATAAAAAACGGGATCTATGCAATATATTCGAGTTTTTCAAACGCGATATTTTTTCTTTTACTGAAAAAAAGTTACTAACCCTGTGACAATAAAAAAAAAGATTTTTTTCGTTCATAACAATTGCATTTGTTGTAAACAACTGAAACGAAGGTTCATGCAATACGATGAGTTCTCCTTGCGGCATATCTTTTCTTTGGCTGAGTCGCTCATTATGTATTATTAATAGGAACGGATTTTTTTTCGCTAACATTCTAGAAAATTCTAGATGTTTATAGAAAATTCTAGAAGTTTTTAGAAAATTCTAGAAGTTTCTCGAAAATTTCAGAAGTTTCTAGAAAATTCCAGAAGTTTCTAGAAAATTCTATGAAAACTTTCTTCACTTTTTCAGATAATTTAATAAGATTTTTTGAAATTTCAGAACATCATCAAAATTTTTAGAAATTTAAAAATTTGTTAAACCTGATGGGTGATTTGTTATATTTATTTCGAAGGAAGTAGAGTGAGGCTATCTTAATGCATAAGCATCATTCTCATTAAACTCGAAAAGTCTATGTACACGAATAAGTTGAAACATTTATCTTTTCTGCCTAACGATCATCACTCAGCTTGATAGACAGCTTTAGTATTCATCATCGAAGTTTTGAGATAGAATATACCCATATTTCGCCGAACTGCGTTCTCTTATCTCAGTTGGGCTAATATACACAGGAAAAAGACAAAGTTACGCACAATTAAACAAAAATCAATTCGCTCACGCAGACAACATTATTAAATTTACGTTTTTTAATATTATAAAACAAAGTCCCCCCGCCGCGTCTGTCTGTCTGTATGTTTGCGATTCTCAAAAACTACCGAACCGATTTTTATACTGTTTTCATTAATGGGAAGAGCGTTAAACGAGGAAGGTTTCTACGTTTAATTTGCAGAAAAAAATTGCACCCGTGCGAAGCCGGGAACGGATCGCTAGTTGTAAAATAAATATGATAAGTATATATCAGATCGTCAGAAAGGCTGGCGGTCCACTTGAGGGTAGGCAGTTGGCTGATCGTCTTTAATGGAATATTTGAGTATATTATCTAAATAAACGTACATAAATTCTCTACAAGACATGACACATGTTTCGTAGTAATGCTTATTTATCCATACAATAAAACCACCAACCGCACATAAAAGCGAAATTACAAACCCACTTTCCAAGGTTTGTAATTCGATAGACATATGGAAAGCAATAGAAATGAAATTGGTGACGTCGTCATCGCCAATATACGACATACGAGTTCGAGCAACAAGCGAGGTTCGTATACTCAAAAAGCTTTTTAAGAAATAAAAGCTTTCTAAACATCCAAAACTACTTTAATTCGTTCATTTTAAGATGAGTTCTGTGAGAAAGTCTTCAGTTTCTTTAAATAAAATTAATCTACGGAGAAGAAAGATTTCTCAAGTTACCACCACATATCTGCTACATAGACGACGTTTCCTGTCTGTCCCTAAGAGTTGAACTTAACAATTTGAACCAAACAATCAGGTACGTAGCACTAGCTTTTCATTAATTTTTGTATTATATATGGTTGGCACAAAAGTATTGAGACACTCTACAAAACTCTATACATTTCCTTTTTCAAGTTAATTATTTTCGATAATATTCTAGTATGTTGTAGAACATTCTAGGTACTTCTGATGTGGGTGTATATAAAGCCGCCCTCGCGATCCGTTTAGTCAGTTTGAAGAAAAATGGACGAGCGACAAGTTCGAACACTATACTTATACGAGTACGAGTACTTGTTAGGCCACAGTGCGCGGCCTGCGGCTGACAATATCAACACTGCATTGGGCGCTGGAAGTACAAGCCATGCCACGGTGTCCCGATGGTTTGACTGTTTTATATCAGGAAAAAAGGAGCCCTGAAAGTCAGCCACGCTCAAGACGACCACCCGCATTGAATGATGACGATTTACGCCGCGAACTGCAGTCGAATCCAGATGCTACCACTCGTGAATTAGCGGAAGCACTTAACTGCAGTCACCACTGGGGAATATCATCTGCATGATCTTGGGTATCGAAAAGTTTTGGCTCGGTGGGTACCGCATATCCTTACAGACGCCAGTCGTGCAGTCCGTGTTGCTATCTGTCAATCACTTTTGCTGCGATCCCAACGTAAAGAGTTTTTGTCTGATCTGGTTACTGGAGATGAATCATGGATTCATTACAAGAACGACACACGTCGTGCTTTTTGGCTGCCTCGAGAAGAAACGCCACCAACTCAACTGAAGCTGAGTCAAAAGAGCCGCTTAAAAGTTCTGCTTTGCTATTTCTGGAACGCGCAAGGCATGCTGTTTTATGAACTATTACACTATTATCTGCTGCTATCAAGAAAAAACGACGAAGATGAGTCAATGTAGTTTTACTACACGATAACGCTCGACCTCACGTCGCATCTGCGGTTCGCCAACAGCTGGAGAACTTGAACTGGGAGACGATACCCCACCCACCTTATTCCCCAGACCTCGCCCCATCAGACTATCATTTGTTTAGAGCCCTGAAACAACATTTGCGGGGTAAACAATTTAGTGATTTCTCTGATGTAGAGGATTGAACAACTTTTTCGAGGCACAGCCATTAGAGTTCTGGGCGAAAGGCATCCAAACTTTGCCGGATCGTAGGCAAGAAGTCTTAGATGCTAATGGTGATTACATCATTGACTAAGCTTTTTGTATTGTAATAATAATAAAAAATATAAAACGTAAACCAAGTGTCTCATTACTTTTGTGCCAACCCGATATATTTAACTAGCGATCCGTTCTCGGATTCGCACGGATGTTTTTTTTTTCTAAAAGTTATATACACAAATCTTACTGTTTATTGCTGTTTGTATCGAAATTCGTTGAGTGGATTAATATTAAGTGATTAACTAACTAACTAATTTGAAGTAACAAGTTTTTTCCGTGTTCTATTATAGTAAAATTCAAGAAAAGTTTGCTCTAAGTTAAAAATAACTTAACGGACTTTTACCCGTCACGTATGTTTGTGGGATAAACTCGTTAAAGCAAGGAATAGGTTACGAACGGCTTGACCGTGTTCAACGTGTGAGGTTCGAAAGCTATTTGTTTTTCATGTTCAAATCAAACTGCTCCGTTGGATCGACACACTATAGCAGAATGCCTAAAAAAATTCCTTTCAAAAATTCCTTTGAACACTAAAGCGAATGATAAAAGCCATCCTACGCTTATAGTCTAACAAAAAGGGAATATTCTCTCTAGGAACTCTTTTAAGAAGGAGGTACTGTGTCGTATATCATGAAGAGATAAAGTTGGTATATCAGTTTGTTTATATGTAGGAGGTACCTAATCTAAACTATTCATCCGATAAAAAAAAAATCTTTCACTAATAGTTCGAATAGAATTTCAGCCTAATTTCTTCTCCTCTCCTAAAAGGATGGAAATAGGCTAAATATTCCAATAGGGAATCAGCTATCTAAAACTAAAGATCCAACCGCTTGGCAAAAGTATTAACGTCAGGCGTCAATGTATGTCAGACGTTATATCTTTAATTTTTCAACACGGACGTAGTCGTGGGCACCAGCTAGTCAATTTAAGTAGGTACATAATGAAATAACATTTAGTTTCCTAGTATATATTTACTAATCGTCTGCATTCGCAAACGATTGTTAGGAAAAGTTTGTGGCAGTGTTTAAGTCAATTTATTAGAATTCTTTTGTTAAGAAAATTATTAGAAAGTTAATTGCCCCTCAAGCTTATTAAATTGTGAAACATCTGCATTGTTATTTTTTTTTTAACAATTCTCTTCCGAAATGTTATTATTTATCAAATTATTAAACTTATTATTACACTCCTTATATTGTTGTAAAAATAAGTAGGGACAAAGTATGTAAAGGCGGTATAAAGCTATATTGCATCATAGGATGTAAAATAGATATTTTTTATGCTGGCGATTTTTTCCTCTTCACGCATCTGTAAGTCTATTGATGCGCATGTCGCAATGGCAATAAAGATATGAGATGTGCATCTCATTAGGCGACAGGAAGAAGATAGGTTCGTAGCGCAAAAACTCCCGTCCAAGTCAACGACCTTACCGCAACGCCATGGTACAGTAGCGATTGAACTGGCTTCAATGGTTTGCTTATCGATAAAAGTATTTTTTATCGATAGCTAACCTACTTACTTCTAAAAAGATAACTACTCGTAAGTTTAACTAATATAAACCAAAACTAGAATTTGCGGAATGCGGAAGCTCTTGCAATCGACATGGCGTTGCTTGTATGTTGGCTACGGTAGCCACCTACTAAAAAGTGAACCCTCTGCCTGTCTGACGACCTTTACATAAAAAAAGAATGGAGGTTTATAGAGGTTTATTGGCTGTCACAATAAAAATAAAATTGTGCATGTCAATGACCTACGGCTCGCGGGTCAACGCTGGAATCAGGCTGCTTCTGATCGGACTGGAAACTTATGGGAGAGGCCTATGTCCATCAGTGGGCGTCCTACGACTTGAGATGATGAAGGTGGTTTTAGATATTGATTTTGTATCGTTATTGTATCATTAACCTGGTAAACATTTGTTTTTTTATATTATTAGTTTCTTTTTGTTCTTCCGATTTACAACCTTCGTTTAAATACGTCTGCGACTTGGTCATAAAATAAAGTTTAAACAATAAAATGGTAACTCCATCTCTGAACTGGTTATTGCCGTGTTCATAAGCCTCGTTAAGGAACAGAAGTTGTGGACTGTACATACTAATGGCATTTCAACGATGTTGTTGAACGAACTTTTGTGTTGTCTGTTGTTATTTTATAGCTTGTTTTTTTTCTTCTTTTTAGCAAATTTTAGCAAGCACCGTTCATTTATTTGAAATTGGAGGTACACTCGCTGGAAGCTAAATTAAAAGAATATACTAAGCTCTGTGTCTGGGTATGTGTATGTGTACATGTGTGGTTTATTTTTCATTCGTAACAAACTATAATATTATATAATTATTTTATATAACTATAATATTCAACATTGGAAGAGCACACAAAGTTTCGCCGCGAAATAACAGCATCTTCCGTATAAGGCATATAAGGCAATTGTCCCACCGCCGGCGAGCAAGCGACAACTATTTTCTCGCTCAAGAAACGTACAACCTACATTCCGTAGGAACGAAAGAGTTGTTTACTAGTTCGTCGCAGATATCTTCCAAGCTGTCTTTCACGTCTAATTGTTTATAGGAAGGTAGTTTAATAAAAAACTCATCCATTGAAACAAAACACCCCTCTTTATTTTGTTGATAACACGTACGTAGCTCGCGCAGGACTAACCCCGCTAGCCGCCCTGAGCGTGTGGTGTGAGTAATAGCCCGTCGCACAAGAACATATTCGCTTATATTCGAGCTACACACTCGCTTCTCGCTGCTCGCCAACTTGTTTCTAGTTTCTCGCTCTAATCGCTACTCGTTCATCGTCGGCGGCGGGACAACTGCCTAAGAATTTTGTGTAAAGAAGATCACCGCGAAATAGAAGCATGCGTGTTGTGTTTCGGTGAGTTAGTAAGGGGTAATACCAGAGTCAATTTTCCCAACCCCTCCGAATCCCTATCCCACTATCTTGCAGGATAACTTGCGTTGTTTGTTCATGTCAATCTGTCTGTGGAACATTACATTTGAAAAAAAATTGTAGTATGTACACTATTTTCTCGTTGTTTATTTATTTATGAATTATTTTTTATCGATATCAACATAAATTTCCAGTGAAGCCGCATCACTAGTTGTAGTTGATGCGTGACGATGCAACTCACGGCATCAACAGAGGTCTTTATCATCAGAAACTTCAGATCTATCTCCGTTCAACACCTCCTTGAATGGTGTTATAATATTTCTTATATTAGCTTGTATTGATGAAACATATTGTCGTGGTGGACTGTTATGAAAAAACATCTAATCATTGAAGTTAATGATATTAATTAGTACATGAGTCAATATATGTAGAATAACACATTAGAAGTATCGTTGTCAATAAAGATGAAACGTACTTGCAAAGGATGTTTGTTAAACATTTATTTTAATCAAACTTTAAGTAGTGTGCATTGTTTTTTTAAATATTTTATTGGTGTAAAATATTAATTAACATGATCTAATTATCCCGAATTGTTGTATGTCGAAAATGTAGTCATGTCCATAATACAGACATGTCAGTCATGTCATGATATAATACAGTTTACAATTATGTACGTGACTATATCTGTTTAAAAACTACAAAAAACGATTGTAAATATTTTTTTTTAAATACCTAGTTACAAAAAAGACAGGGGATAGGGCGGGAATTGTCATTCTTCAATTTAATGCGTCTAATATCCGGGTAACTACTAACTCTTTCTACCATTAAGTAAGCCGGTCGGTATATCAGTAGACTATTTAACCGGACCGGTATTAAAACCGTAGAACAATTGTTTTAAGACAAGCAGAGATTTAAGCAATTGACTATAATGGAGGGTTTAGTAGTGATGAGGCACAAAAAAAAGAAGAATACTACCAGTACATGGCTTAAAAAAAAGATTGTTTTTTTTCCGTTAGTAGGATAAGTTGAAAATTGTGCATTTTCGAATCTGTTAGATAACCTGCCTGTTACAGTAAAACGACACGCATCATCTAGCTATAACGTATCTACTTCAGTGTGTCGTCGCTATGTCCATTGAATCCTTTGCCTTAAATAAAGTGAAATTTGTACGAATCATTTACCTACTAAAAACAAGCTAATCATCAGGTCAAAGACCTTACGGCGTGCACTCAAATTGAAAACCAACAATACCCACATCACATCACATACGCCCTTTCTCACTCGGAAGCATGTGAAACGGGGGGGAGTGGAAAGCGAAATGCATAGTGCACTGCCTTTGTAAACGGGCATTCGTGTGTGGATGGTCTTTTGTTTCGGCAAAAAAGAGCACAAACTATTCGAGTTTCGTGCATTGAAAGGACCATCATCGGTTGGATTGTCGGTTTTGTGAACGATTTCCGTTCCTTTCTCTGGTCAATTGGGCGCAAGACCAAAAGTTTTGTTCTAAGTTTCGGGTGGCATATATTATTATTATGTACATTATAAGTAGAGTATATCGTTTTATTATTATAATATAAAGACGAGCCTTTACAGTTCGTTTATCTATCGAGGAATGATATTAACAAAACAATGACATAATTGTTTCTATTGGGATAAGAACATCGTGAGACCGTAATATAAAAGGCCATTGCTTATTACAATCGCTTTTGATATCAAATATTTACTGCGTACGTAATTGGAGCAATATAGTATAAGCCATTTTTTTAAGTAGTGGCATGGGACGAACGAGGATATTTTTCGAATGTGTGACAAAATATCGGGACGAACGAGGGATAAATCTGCGTATCGCAGTCATTTAGGCAGCCCGTCTCGCGGCAGTAACCACCCCTTACAGAAGACCACCGTGAAATAATAGCATGTCTGCTGTTGTGTTTCGGTGAGTGAGTAAGAGATGCCAGAGCCCATTTCCTAATCTTTTATCCTTAATCATACTACAGTCGGCAGCGCACATCAAGGGGTTGCAGATAAGAAAGGCATAGAAAAGCACACATGCTGCTATTTCACGGTGGTCTTCCGTAATGGGGTGGTTATTGTCACTAGACTGGGCTGTCCCAGTGACTGCAAAAGCAAGACTTTCATTTTCAAAGTTCGAACCCGGGACCCCTGAAACGGGGCGAAATGCACCTTAATCACTCGACCAAGGGGCTCGTCAAAAATTCATCTAAGTGAGTAAATACACAGAGTGGTGCTTCTTACAGTACCTAATCTTATGTCATAGCGTTGAGCATTCCATTCAGTGTTGAGGTGACGTCACAAGTCACAATAGTAGTGTAAAGTTGTTGGCAAAGTGTCAACGGGTGAATGCACCGTGTAGTGGAAGTCGGTGGTGGGGACGAGATTACGACGGCTTATAACAACTCGCGGTTGTAGGTCTTGACGAGAACCCTAATGATTCTTCTAAGCTAACCAGATTTTTTTGTATTAATAACTATACCAGCAAGCCACAACTTGCATTTCTATGTGATAGTTGGTTCAAAGACACCAAGAATTCAAAGCAGAAAGGTTAATTTTTCAATGCAGAGAGAACGTTTTGTTTAACGAATTTTTATTTTGTCTGTTCAGATATATTTATTTATTTTATTTTATCAAACCTTACAGCATTACATATAATAACAAACAAAATAAAAAATAAATATTTAAAATGTTAACAGGTTTTAATCTTTGTGAAATATCACAAAACTTTTGAATAGGTTATTTTTTATATCTAATCTGTGCTTACTGAAAACTCGTCGCTCATCTTTTTAATAATATCAACCAAAAAATATGATAAAATTATTAAATTATATTATCTTACTACAAATATTATATTATTCTATTCTATTCTATTCTATAAAAAAATTGTAAATTAGCATTGTAGAAAATATATTTTAAAAAGTTTACCGTTCTTAAATTTTATGTTATGTTATTTTCAATTTTTCGTTTAGATTTTGCTGTCCTGTGACTCTATAGAGTTGAAACCCGATTGAAACAGTTACGCAGAATTGTTATTATCGAGATCGTGATAAAGAAAGAGCGGCGAGTAAATAAATATTCTGTATTCCAGTTTTACCCCACAAACAAGATCCACAATTTGATCTGTGTGCATCTAGAATCTTGACGTAATAAGTTAAGTCTTAACGTAGCTATTCTTAAGTCAACTTTAAAAAACTACATCTGCTTGTAATTGGAATTCTTCTCGTTAGTTACCTAATTGGATTTATGTAAGCGATACAATTTAATCACGGCGGATTGACTGAAAAAGGTACCTATAATTTTCAGAGAGTATTTTCCTAGAGCGGAAGACGCTAAGTAGGGACAAGTAGTTACATAGTAGTTCTTCATTGTCACTGAATACATATTTTTAAAAGGCCATCGCCTCATCGCTTTTGTTATACTGTCTTTGCATACTAAGTAATCAAATTCTACTAACTAAAAGAATACGTGATTCTTCACATACTAGAATGCTTTCGAGTATAATTTAATATTTGGTAAAATGAATTGAATTCCCTTTATTTATACACACATAGATTATTTTTTATATAAGGTAATTTCTGCAACGATATTGAACCGATTATAAAAACAGCTTCATGAGTAAATAAAAACTCAAAATCATGATTTAAAAATAACATCACCACTGCAAATTGTTATAAATTTATAATAAATGAGATAAAAAAAAGTGTGTGTGTCAGCTCCGACGCACGATTGGAGATTACTCCTTACGAACGATTATAAAATACATAGATTGGTAAATGAGGGTAAATAAATGCATTTTGTTAGGTTATTAGTTTGTTAATTTTCTCAATTTACAAATAAATATCAATGGATATAAATATCAATATATTACATATATTATATTATATTAATATGTATTGAAGCATATTGTAGCCTGTAACGTGTGACATGTGATTTTATTTCCATAAATTTTCATATGATAAAAACTTTTTAACAAAAAAATTAAACCGCTGAAATCGAAAATGCCCTGTAATCAAGTCGCCAAAAAAATTTCTTAGCGAGAACTGCCTAAGTTACTAGACATTCGCTCGTGTGAAAGCAATAAATAAATATTGTCATAGGTATTTCTATTTCTGTACGAAGATTAGGTGCTTATTTTGCCATCCTCTTACAAACGAGCTATCCAATTGGCCGAAAAAAAAAAACATTCAAGTGAAATGCCCGCTAATAAAAACGTTTATTGTGCCAACGTATGACCCTTTGCGAAGGTGGTTATGAGGTTTTGCACAAAATTGTACTCTAAATGGTGTTTTGACCTTTCAACGATACACTGCTTTTAAGAGCTGTGTGTGTTTTAGTTGAGTATAACTGACTCGAAATCAGTTAAGTTTCGTAAGTTATATTACGACCAACTACTTGGCGCACATTGAATCCAGGCTGCTATTGAATCCTATTGAAAATTATGGAGAATGCCTATGCCTGGTAGTGGACTTCCTACGGCAGAGGTGATGATGATGATGATGATGATGACTCGCCACTTTTGTCCACTAGAAATAGATATTTATGAAATCTTAATATTTAATCTGAACTAATATTATAAATGCGAAAGTGAGTTTGTTTGCTTGTTCTTGTTATGCTCTAACGTCGTAACTACTCGACCAATCATTATTAAATTTTGCATACATCAGGGATAGTATAAAGGGACATAAAGGTCCAAAACATAAAGGTCATAAAGGTCCTTTCATCCAAAAAAGGTACTGTTCCTTTGGTACGCAGTCTAAGTCGCGGTCAAAAGCTAGTATTAAAATAAAAAAAGTTTAATTATGGAATGGTATTCAAGTTTCGCAAATTCACGAGGTAACGAACGGTAGTCAACGGCTGTATACAGGTACGGTCGAGAATCGATCGCATGAATCCATTATTTACGGAAAAATGTAGTACTTATGTAATAAATAAAAGTTGATCACACGCCTCGTTGTCGTCTTGCGTTAGTAACCCCATTTGTAGAATATACATAATGCATAAAGAAGCGAATTGGGAGTTTGATGAGAGATCAGGTTATAAATACTAATATTGAACCTATTAGCTGTTAAATAAAGAAATACTGTCAACATAATAGAAATAGGCTCTTGTGCAATGTTACAATGGTTTACATTTTTAGTATTGTCAGGACACACTGCATTTTGCAGTCATAAAATGGGCAATAACCGTCTGGCGACTGTAACCACTCCGACATAATAGAATTTGCTGTTGGTTAAGTAAGGGATTTCCATATACCCTTTTTAATCCTTTCTCCTACTAAGGTCGGTAGAGAACTTGCAGCACCTTTGGCTTTCTTTTTTTTTTAATCTTTGTTTAAGGCTTTTCCCTTAGGGACATGTCGCCTCATTGGGCAAGGTCTTATATATATATAGCTAAACTATACTAGATACTACTATACTAAACTATTACTAAACACTAAATCTAGAGTGGTAATTATTGTACAGCTCCCTGGCATCATCAGATAACGGGAAAGCCAGGGCGCTGTTCAGGTCACCTACTTGCAACCTAAATTGGCCACTGAAGCCCAGCCTACGCACCCTCTCGTTCCGGACACATTCCTTCAAAACATGGTACACGTTCAGGTACACGTCCTCCACAATGTTGCACTCAGTACATTTCGGCGTTGCCACTTTTCGCATCAGGTGTTCAAATTTGTTTGAAGGAACGTGTCCAGAACGCAGTCTCATAGCTGTCACGTAGTCATGTCTGCCCAGCGGAGCATTAACAAACCATGGTATGTCTAGCTAGAGGATGCGGCTGAATGGTCTTATACCAGATACCTCTTTCTAATGATCTCTTATCAAAATTGGCGTTGCTTATGTTAACATAATGGGCGAAGAGTTGCTAACCATCAAATTTACCGTCGGCCTGTCTGTCAT
Source organism: Synanthedon andrenaeformis (assembly GCA_936446665.2). NCBI lineage: Eukaryota > Metazoa > Arthropoda > Insecta > Lepidoptera > Sesiidae > Synanthedon > Synanthedon andrenaeformis. The sequence goes on along the minus strand of OW387799.2, from coordinate 5,422,200 downwards.
CTGTCATTTATATAAGAAAATGCTTTGTCCTTCTGTTTCGTCCGCCTTAATAACAGAACATAATAAAAATCTTCTCCATGAAAAATCAAAACAATTTTATTCGTGGAAAACTTAAGGGTGATCAGTTAAACGGTTTCTGAGTTTAAAAATTACGGATAGGTAGGCGTAGGTAGTCCAGAAAGAAAGAAAGAAAGAAATATATTTCGGAATTATTACAATCCATTTTCGATGCAAAAAGTCGGGGTTAGGTAATTAAAATTTCACTAATATATTACGGCTTTTACAATACCTAAACCTGGCTTTTACCTACTTATCTATTTTATGTCCTAATACCACAATACCTAAATATTATTTGGATTTGGAATTTGAAATCTTAGGTTTATATTTCTTGGATAGTAATAAAAAGAAATTCAACTGAAATGGAAATTTATCAGTATGTTGAAGAAAAATCTTCAAAAGAAACTCAAGAACGGAAAGCTTTTAGGCTGGCTTCTTTTCGCCACTGTAGGTCCTCTTGAGAACACTTGGCAACAATTTCTTCTAGCCAAAAGCAATTGGGGTTAAAAAGGGTTGGCTCGGTACAGACCGAGATAAGTTTTGTCGGAAATGTGTCAGGTCAGTAGGTGGAAAGTCAGGTTTTAACCTATGCTCTTAACCTTTTGAGATTGTCGATATAAATAAAGGTCTTGTTTTAAATAGAATGTTTTAGCTTTCTCAAGTGTAAAGTGCATTATAAAGTGAGTTTCTAAATAAAATATACATAAAAATTCCGTTTGTAAAATGTCCGTTGCGGATATTTGTAAAATAAATTCTTAGCCATAGGACGTCCACTGCTGGACTTAGGCTCTCCAATAACTTTATAATAGAAGCAGCATGGATCCACTGCCGACCTGTGTTAAACCACAAATAAAATCACAATTTTATAAATTTTGGAAATTTAATTTTGGAACTATATAGTTACCAAAGTTGGCTTTGATCACTCCGTATAATACATGAAGAATTTTAGAATTTTAGAAGAATCAGATTCACAGAGTAGCAGTACAAAATATATTTTTAATAATATTGCCGTTAAAAGCAATAACTAGAATGTATAATACATTAAATTTGGTATAGAAAGGTTGTAGAAAGGGCAACGGGGAGTAGAACTTTACGTAATGTTTTCGGCGACAGGCTGTGGGTGCTAGATGTATGCGTGGGAGGTCTACCGTGTTGTACCACGATTTAACCTCGGTGAGACTAGTCGGTTGCTTTTCGTTCCAATACGTTATAATGTTGTACAATTTATGGTGTTCCTATTATAATACTGATAGTTTTAGTGTTGGTGGGAAGTTTTGGTCTAAGACATTGCGCCATTACTATCATTATCATCATCATCTTAGAACCTTAGAACTTTCTCTGCAGGCCATCCAAAATTTTCCAGGAGGACCAGACAGAAGCAGCCTGGATCCAAAGTGTGCCCAGTAGTGGGACCTTCACTACTTATTACTTACGAACGTAAATGATTTCAAGTCTGTTTTCTTTCAACTAAACAGCTCTAAAGGCAATGTATCGTTGAGAGGTCAAAGGTAAGTATTGAGTCTAATTTTGTCCATCAGCCTGAATCTCAGCGTCGAACTGCGACCCTTATCACGAGTATTTATCAGTCCATCTTTTGAGAGGGGTCCTACGCTGCCCTCTCCGGTCATATTATTGAAATAATGTACATAATCTATACTCGTACTAATATTATAAAGAATTTGTTTGTTTGTTTGCATTGAATAGGCTGCGAAACTATTGGACCGATTTGAAAAATTCTTTCACTGTTGGGAAGCTATATTATCAACGAGTAACATAGGCTATATTATATTAAAAAAAAAAGGAACCTTACTAAAACTCCAATAATGTAACCCAAGGTGTAAAAAAAAGACCTCAGATACATAGCGTGCGCTGCGAAAACTATTGATGATAGAACAAAATAATGTACTACGACTTTGCACAACACATCATTATCTACAAAAAGTGTCGCGACAGCGTATGTCTCACTATTATAGTTATGCCACAATAATTGTTCTTTTATTTTAAAAATTTAATTGAAATGCCGCCGCTAGAAAAGGCTCTTTATTTTTATTTTGGTACTAGCGACTCGTTCATATATAACATATAACATGAAATCTATACTTTACTAATATTATAAAGCTGAAGAGTTTGTTTGTTTGAACGCGTTAATCCCAGGAACTACTGGTTCGAATTGAAAAAATCTTTTTGTGTTGGATAGTCCATTTGTCGAGGAAGGCTTTTGGCTATATTACATCACGCTGCGACCAATAGGAGCGGGGCGTCAATTGGTCGCAGCCTGTCGCAGCGTCAATTTTGATCGAAATTAATTCATTATTTGCGAAGGTGTTTTATCAACATGATATTAATCCTAATCCAAATAAATACGTTATTCATCACAAGTATTTAGTTGTGAACAAAATTGCCCTTGACCTCACTTGATTTCAATCATCGTAGGAGATATCATAATTTTAAAATAACTCCGCTATAAATTAGGTACGATAACGTTCGAGTCGGTTCAATTCACGCACACGCATCATTATAAAGAATTGCGCGCCACTGTCGCGTGGCGGCGCCACCCTTATTAATCTATCCATTTTTTTACTACTGTACATGGGTAGGTACAAAAAGCAAATGAACATACCCATTTGTACTTATTTTTTGCATGTCACTTGACAAAATATTCACAAGTACCTAATCGTATTCTGCGACCGTGATAGTTTGTTTTCCATTCGTCAACATAACTGTTATCAAGCTGCTATTTTGTGTTTCCGTAGTAAAGAGAAATGATTTAGCACATTTACGTGGCTTTTTGAATAAAATATCATAAATCAGAAAGCTCGCAACAGGACAGTTTCGAGTTCATTATCGAGTGCAAGCGGAGAGCGGCGAGTCGGCGCCGAGTCGGCTAGCGTAGCGGTATTATGACCCTGTCCTTACTTGTGGTTTAATGGAAAGTGTAAGCGGGTCTTTATAAACATAAAAAATGTGTGTGTGTGTGCGCGCGCGCGCGTGTGTGTGTCAGCTCCGACGCACGACTGGAGTTTACTCCTTACGAACGATTATAAAAAAATAAATAAAATAAATATAATTTAAATAATTAATAAATTTAATAAATAAATAAATATCAGCGCCATCTGTTCGAATTATGATACTTACATGATCACCTTTTCCAAGGATGTATTATTACGTAACATATTCTAGTTTCAGAGATATTGTGTAGGTGGCGCAATATCTCTGAAACTTCAGAGATGTTCTAAAATATTCGAAAATAGAATGTAACGCATTTTCCGTCGGACAATTTTCATTTTACTCCCATAAATTTTCATACAGTGGGCTATATGGAATAAACTCCAATAAAGTAAGCTTTTGCCTGGCTTTTGCCCGCAATTTCATCCGCCTCCCTTGGAAGAATTTTTCAATTGTAGTTAGTAAAAAATAGATTAGTAATAAAATAAACATTTTTACTAAAAGTCAATTTATAATAATATTTAGGACAGACTCCTTTTAAAGCTGAAAGATTGACTTTTTTAAACCAAAGATTATAAAAGTAATATACGTAACTATGTTTAAAAAATGTCCCATTTTGGCCATTCATACAAAACAAAAACTATCGAAATTTTTCAACATTTGGGTTGAGTATGGAACAATCAAATCATTATCAGGCGATGAAATAAGAATTTTAGATCAAATAATTGCTATGGGTTGAGAAAAAAATACAAATAGGTCGAATTAGGAAAATAATAATAATAGTAGGGTGAGTACGAAGCGACCCATATTTATTGTATTCATAACTTGTATACATTCACAAGAGATTCTTTCGTAAATTTACTAGTTACTGAATTACAAATAGGTAAAGATAAAACAGTTCAATTTTCGCAACCTCTTTCTGTACAGTTTGATTTTTATTTGTTTGGTATGACGAGCTTTAGTGTTGTCATTAAAAAGAAAAGAAAAAAAGAGCTTTTTTCCTTTTTTTTTTTTCATTTTCCAAAAATGTTTACAGTCGAATTTCGACCAGAGGGCAAACACCAGTAAATATAAATATACGATTTATTTTTCATCGCATAAATACCAATCATAATATTTTAAAGTAATTTTCAGTTTTCATTATTGTTCCCAACTGCTTTTAATTTGTACCAAACATTGCAGGCCGAAATGAATACACGGCTTGGCAATAAGCAAATTCGCTTATTTAAATGTTAGCAAAGCGTAACTTTTATTAAAGGAGTTACTATCGGAAATAATGAAGTATCTACACACTAAAAAATGTATTATGTAACCATAGATTCTTGCTTATGTTTGAGCGTTGAAATCTTTTAAGGCTGACTTGCTATCAGATAATAGATATTTAGTCCAAAATTTTTAGATGTTCGGTCTGCAAAAAATCCTGCCAATTGATTTTTCCATTGGATAATCCAAATTTTTGTTTTGGAAATCTGGAATCTTGGAAGAAATCCAAATGGTAATTTTTGGAAATCGAAAAACATGTAATTTTACGAGATATTTGCATAAAGGCGTTTTTCAAGATGGCAGCTAACGCTCGCGGCTTCGGACGCCAAAAACTTGGATTTATACTTAGGAGACAGTCTGTGACATAATCCAATCGAAAAATCAATTGGCAGGATTTTTTGCACATCGAACCCATTTTTGGAGCTAAAAATCTTGGACTAATTGATTTCCGTGATATTCGTGTAGTCAGACGGCTGTGATGGCATATAATATTCTAACACCACTAACTAATATTATTATAACAATTATAATATTCTTATATTATAATTGACAGAACGCTAAACTATTTTTGTTTCATCACCGGACGTCTTCACTCAACAAGTTTCACCCGAACGCGATGATCCAATAGCTGTGGGTGTTTCGTTTAGTTGCGCCATTCAGATTTTACTAGGTATTGTTTTTATTGTTTTAATTGAAGACTGTCGACCTAGATGTGCGATGTTTATAACAATTTCGTTTTTACCTCGTTCGCACATCGTTCCGCTTCCTTTCTTTGAGTTTCTATACGCGATTAATCACATAGTACAAATGTTTCTTGCATTGACTTCTTGGGCAATTATTGCTCACCCAAGATCCCCCTGTCTTTGAAACAGCATTTTATTTCAAAACCTATATCATGTTTTATATTTTTTTCTTTGCAATTACTCTGTAAAAATTCTGTACTTAAAATAATAACTGTTTCATTATTACGGACGACTTGAACTTAACCTGGCGAAACAACTGTATCAATAATATAATATGTGTTTTACGTAACAAATTTGTTAACAATGAGAATAGTCGTGTATGCATACGTGCTTTGAATTGTACAGACGAGGCTTGTTTACATTCGACGACTTCATTTTGTACAAATAACCAATAAAGAATTGCAAGTGAAAACTATGGACTTAAGGAACATTTAAATACATAGTTTAATATTATTCATATACTTTGAAAGGATGGCTTGCAGGTAGGCTGACAGTCCACTTGATGCAAAGCAAGACCTTGACACGGCAATTACTTGATTGGATAAGGTTTAATTAAACACAGGATTAAGCATGCAGTACTAGTTGTTCCTAGTGTCTTCGCCTGGTTAAAAAAATAATTCAGATGAATCCTGCGCGCGAATGGGACCAGAACTAATATCAATCACCGAAGTCCTAAATTTCGGACATGTTTACGGTGACGTGACACCGACCTTACAATATTGAAATCACAAACTGTAAATGCAAGCTAAGCTTAAGCTTAACAGATAGTGCAAGCTATCAATTAGAAAAATATTTTATAGAATAAACATTTTTTATATCTTGAATAATTAATGTTGATTAATCTTACGAGTTCTCAAAATTATAAAACAGCAAAGGGATAATGAACGGAGAGTTGTTACTGCTTTAATATGCAATGTTTGCCTAGTCATATAAAGCAAAACATGAGATATTAAAAATTTTATACTACTTTTAACGTATATACTTATACAATATTACAATACATAAAATTATACCGAGTAAAGGTAGCTTATAAAATATTTGTTCATATATAATCACGTTACGGTCTCGCTAGCAGTAATAACTACGGAACTCCCAAGTTTCTTATTATGTTGCCGCGAGGGCATGTCGTTGCATATTTTTAGGTGTCGTCCTGTCCCGTTCACTTGGTTGTTTGAAAGGCTCTCTTTTGTAAAACAGAATGCTCTGCTGGACGAGTAGTGGAATATTAATAATTGCTTGTGTAAATTAAAACGGAGTTCATTAACATTCAAATCCTGTGTTAGAACCACGGAACATCTTAATTAAGATGTTCCGTGGTTAGAACCATATCTAAATCCTTTGCGTAGCGCAGTAGAACTAAGCCAGCGATCAGATAGTAACTTCGTTTAATATTACTTTTGCTAACACAAAAGTATGAATCTGTTGTTAGGTCTGTGTGTTAGACTTAAAAGATGAAAAATATAGAAATCCAAGAACTTAAGTATTCATCCCAAGATCTAAGTATTTGTCACGACATTTGAGCTCGCAAGAGATTTACACAAACTCAGTCTGTCCGTCCTCGCTGAAATGGATTTGCGATTCCTTTTGAGAGAGACGCGCCTCTGATAAAATGTTTACCGACTTTTATTTCAACTGTAAGAAACTTGAATAGTGGTTCTTCTTCGAAACAATCGTTGTAATTGTGTTGTCATTCAGCTAATAGTAATATGTAAGATTAGGTAAATGGTTAATTGATATCTTGAAGTTTCATAATATCTTTTGTCTCCAATTATGTGTATCAAAACAAAAATGTGGATGTTATTTTTGAAGTGAAAACTTAATTAATATTAATTTGTCACGCTGTTGGTTTTTTTAAGTTCAAAATACCTAAGGGAAACTTAATTATATAAATTTTTTTATCCTTCCAAAAATACTTCCAAAGTAAGGCCATAAATAAAAACCGCAGTAATACCCACACTTACCCTAGATGTGATAACAAGGATCAATGTGGTTTACACCTCTGACCAATAATCTAGTTTTATATCAACATCAAACCTTTTTCATGGTCTGTCATTTAATTATGTTCTATTTATTATTGTCATTGTGTGTGTCATATATTTTCTCTTGTATTCTTGCGATCAATAATAATCGTATCTACCTAATTCGATGAGCGTAATGCCAAGGAATTTAAATCATTCAATTATTTTTGTGAAGCTACGTTTTCACTTCTGACGTGCAGTCTTACGACTGACATGTTTTTTTTAATAATATTTCTTAAGTGCAAACCTCTATTTTAAATAGTTTTTTTTAAACTTTTTTATGTAAATCTTATCTATTTTTTCGTTACTGCGCAGTCTTTAATTTAAATAGATCATTCGGTTAACTACCTGTCTAAAAGTAAACATTTCTTTTGAATGTCTTAAAGCTCGTGGCATTGGCATCGTGCCACCAGTCCTATCGGTCGCAAGGTCCATCGCAGAAAGCTTCGGATTAACCCGAATACGTGAACACTATGACGAGTGGTTTACTATGTACGACATCGGGACATACTTGAAATGTTGACGGGTGACAGTGACAGTATGAACTGGTGGAATTTTACAGTCAGACGAATATATTATTAATATTCGCATTGAATTACACTAATGTCAGCAATAAGTGTGGTTTGGGATGTCATTCTTTATGTACCTGACAAATATTATAAAGAGAAATAGAGAGAGGGGATTTTGTAAGTTTTGTAAAAATTTGTTGCAGTACACACTACGTTTCGCAATCAGTTCTATTATTCGTTAGTGAAATATTTTTTAGAATGGATTTATAATGTCAATTAATTATTCACAAGATTAATTAATTTAGTAGTAGCAGGGCACACTGCGCTTCGCAGTTACTTGGGCAGCCAGCATAGACAGCTGGCGACAGTAACCACCCCTTTACAAGAGCTGAAATAACAGTATGTGTGTTGTTGTGTTTCGGTGTGAGTAAGGGGATGCCACAACAAATTTCCCTATCCTCCTTCCTAATCCTTGAAATCTACTGTGGTAGGCAACGCACTTGCATCACACGTGGTATCGCTTATGTGATTGTGAAACCTTTGCATAAATTTATCTATACGTATAAATCGTAAACTAAATATTTCTCCAAAAAATAAATTGTTTTAGATTGATTTTAGAATTTCTGTCTCTTTGTCTGCGTTTGCGCACGCTAATCTCAGAAACGGCCTAACCGATTTGAATGCGGTTTTCACTGATGTGTTGATGATTACCTAAAACTTACAATTATAAGTTTATATATCTACTTGACATTTTTCTCTCTGCCCAAAATATCTTTCAAGCGCAGTGTCGTAAGTGCACTAAAATACAAATAATTACACATACACACATAATTTAGAATGATTCTCAATTGTATACATTTATTTTTTATATTTCTTTGAGGTTATTTTTCAAAATAAATAAGTATTTTCTTAAAAAAAACTGCCCGTCCATATCTATCTCAATTATAGCGACCTCAACAATGTTAATTTCAGAGGTCTTCAATCGACAATGAATGTAGCTTCGTATGTTGAGTCCCCTCTAGTGTTTCGCCCGCTATAAAACTTTGATGATACAGCTGTTTTCCTTAATGTGTTTAGTTGTAAAGGTCAAGAGTACTTCGCGTGGTTTGTGATGTTACGCTATTGTATGGTCTACAATCTACATGATTGAAACAGTATTAACGTTTGATAGGTCAGCAACACCATTACTAGTGATCTATTCTTAAACATAACACCACCATTGTTTAGAACCTGTGTTCTATAGGCGGGTTTTATTATTATTTCGTTATTCTTGTTTATTGCGTTAGTTGTAGCTGTGTTATTTTATTATTACTAAATAAAATATGTATATTATTAATCCTTATATATATAAAAATTTCGTGTTATATAAAAATTTCGTGTCACGTTGTTTGTCCGCGATGAACTCCCAAACTACTGAACCGATTTTGATAAAATTTCGTAACTATATGTAATTTGGTCCAACTTAAAAGATAGGATATTTTATATCTCATTTTGTTTATTATTTTTTTTGCAAATTATATAATATTATTAACATAGCGCTATCTGTTGATACCTATTCAATCCAGTTATTCAATGCAATTATCTGTGAGTTCCATAAGAATTTAACAGATGGCGGTGTAAGGTAATTTATCGGCTGGATTGAATAAAAAATTGCACCCGTGCAAAGCCGGGAGCGGGCCACTAGTATAATAATATATTATGTGGATGCGGCGCAGTTATAAACAAATTCATATGATTATTACAATTACTTCATAGTAAAGCAGTTAAATGATTTATTTTATGTTAAGGTCAACAGCCAGGCAGGCGGATACACTTAATGGTTATGGTAGGTGGCTACCGTCTCCTATAACACAAGCAAAGCCACAGGTGCTGTAAGTGCGATGGCGACCATAGTAGGATTAAGGATAGGTATTAGGAAGGCATAGGGAAACTGGGCGGTGACATCCCTTACTCATTCACCGAAACACAACAACACACATGCTATTATTTTACGGTGGTCTTCTGTAAGGAGGTGGTTACTGCCGCCAGATGGTCTGCCCAAATGACTGTTAGATGCAGCGTGCCACTACCATTATAAGAGTTTGTGATATGATTGCATTATTGTAGTAAAAGGCTCGTAGAACTTAAAGTTATGCCCGAAATTGCACAATTATCAACCGCCCACTCTGTGGACTAAGCGGTATAGTGATGCGATGATGTTGGCTCGATTTCTTATTGAAACTTTCAGATATAATGATAACCATCCGCATCCGCTTGGTTTGCTTAGTTATTCGAATCTAGGTCAGGTAGAATTTATAAGGTGTTCAGAACACCACCGTGGAAAAAATGTTTGTTGTTGTATTTCGGTGAAAGAGTAATCCGAAGGTGAAAGCACCTGTGGCGTTGCTTGTGTTAATAGCCGACGATAGGCACGCACCATCATGTGGATCGTCAGTCTGTCTGACGACCTTTACATACCATTTAAATGACTGTGTACAGAAAATTAAAATTAAAATAATAAATTGTCGTAAACAGATTCAAGTCAATTACAAATTTTTACGTTGATGCTTTTGGAGTATATCAAAATAAATTTCTTACTTTAACAAGAAACATTAATTTTATTACAACAGCTCTTTGTGTCATACACAATGACTATAAGTAGTAAATAGGAACACACCTTTCTGCTAAATTTAAAGTAACTAATTAAATAATATCATTTACTACTAATTCAATCTTTCATTGCTTCCCAGAAACCAATAGATATTAAAATGAGATCAATTGATAATTGAAATCTTCAATCAATGTTTAAAAATAATTTAAAAAACGGTGTACACAACCACGTTTTTTTTTTATAAAACAGAAACAAATACTTCCTAACCACATATAGGGGTCGTCCTTTGCGGATTTCGGTAAACAAAATTTCCTATACAATATTCCCAACACGAAATACGTGTCACCGTAACATTTTGAATACGAAATCATCAATCGTATGTCGATATGCAACTCACGTTGGCCTCACTAAAGCTCCTACGTACCTACTCTCCGTTTGAATTTTCATTTCGATTCTAATCCTAATGCGCGTCGCTTTAAGAGTGAAGTTAAAATCAAAATTTACACTTTAAACGGATATTGCTTTCTACAACCCACTAGCTAATCTGATTTACTAGGATGCCAAAGTTTCCCTCTCCGGAAAGCAATCGGAATGCTTTTGATGTAAAATGTATTAAATTTACTATTAAACTTGACAACGCGACTTCGTTCACGTATTTTTACAAATTGTAACTATTGTTTTATTCTTATGTACAAACTATGTTAGGTACTGGTAAAGTTGCATCAAGATCCATTTAATAGTTTTTTTAATGCTATCAGAGTGTGATCCCCTTGGAAGGTATGTATAGAATTTCATCGAATTATCTATTTCTCGAACGCGAATGTACCATAGACGAAATTCTTACATACTGGGTTAACAAATGTACTTCGATCGAATAACTAAAACTCAAAAAAGGGCGGGGCTAATTCGGATAAATGTTTTTCAACTATTCATAGTCCGAGGAATGTTCTTACGAGGAAAAATATTGGAAAAAATATACGTAAAAACTCAACTTTTTTTTCTCGTCCAAAGTTTCTATAGTTCAATTCAAACATTTCAATGAAATATTGCAGAAAAAATTACAACTCTGCTGCCACAGTCCATTAGCTTTTGACATGTGAACTAAATTCAATATATATAAAAAACCGAACATTCCACTCTCCACCCTCAATTATAAAATTGGCTGTTATCATATTATACCAACTATATTATAGTTGGTGCCTGGGACTATGTCTGCGTTGAAAAAGAAAATTCATGACTAATTATTATACGATGAGATATCGCAAAAACAAATTAAAAAAACAGTTGCTAATCGAAATTATACTAAAATTATAGATTAAATATCTATAATTTGATGCATATATAAGCGTAATTGGTCTATATATAAGCGTGATGTTATATAGCCCAAAGCCTTCCTCGATAAATGGACTATCCACGCTTTCCAGGCCAGAGAGGAACTACTGTGTTACGCGTCGAGAGTTGTTAGCTGTAGTGAAGATCTTGCAGCACTTTCAGAAATATCTCACTGGACGTGAGTTCATCACCTTAAGGACGGACCATGCTGCACTTAAATGGCTCCTTCAATTTAAAAGTCCTTAAGGACAGGTAGCACGGTGGATTGAGCAATTGCAGGAATCCTACAGAACATCGAAGTGGAAAAGGTCATGGTAATGCTGACGCTCTATCGAGAAGACCATGTCCTGAAAGCTGTAAACACTGCGGGAAACAAGAGTCCCAGGAATCAGTAAAAAATATCCGTACCCAAGGATTAGACGACGATTGGTGTGGAGAAAATATGAGGAAATTGCGCAAGAGGAAGATGACGACCTGCGATTGATCTTAGATTGGATGAAAAAAGTAATGAAATCTGAGTGGGCGGACGTATCAGTTTCCAGTCCTGTTACAAAAAGTTATTGGGCTCAATGGGATAGTTTGGCCCTGGAAGGCGGATTCTTATTTATATAATAGTATAGATAAAAACTATTAATATAATATAGATAATATGTAAATGTGAACATTAAACGACATTAGAAGTATGTTATCATTATAATTTATTTAAAAGAAAATAAACTACTCCTGGGGGTGGTGTAAAAATGTAAAAAAAGCTTTTGTCAGTCTGTCGGGCAGCTAGTCTATATATATATAAAAATTACGTATTACGTTGTTTGACGCCAATGAACTCCTAAACTACTGAACCGATTTTGATAAAACTCCGTAACTGTGTAATTTGGTCCAACTTAAAAAATAGAATAGTTTTTATTTTGCACCTGGGCGAAGCGGCGTGTAGCTAGTATAATATAAAACATAACGGTATACATGGGAGCACTTGAAACCCCATATTTTCGACAGGTTTAAATATATCCCGCGTTGAAGACGTGGGCTTGATGACTGTGTTTATTGGGTTAATTGGGGAGAGATTTGGGTCGCCACTTGACTTAACGCCGGTCTTTTGTTAGACGAACTGACGAAGGTTGGATTTATTTTGAAAATAATTACTGAATCAAAATTACGCTATTATAATTATAAAAATTTACCTTAATGCTTTTAAATTATATTCAAATCTCGAAAAATATTCATTTCATTTGTTAACTATTTTACTTTTGCGGCTTCGCTGAATTTATGAAGTTATAATATTGGTATTGGTGAAACAATTTTGGTAATCTGAGTTTTTTCTGAGTTATAGGTAGAAACAGAAAAAACATAACCTCATAATCCTTGACCACAAAGGAGTAGAGTAGAATTAATTACTCATATTATATTACTAAGATTTAAATCCTCCTTTCCCCGCATATTCTTAATCACTCAAATATTATTAACTACATTTTGAGTACCTACCTAAGTATGAAGAATTCTTTTTTATTTTTTATTTATTTATAAATAATGGATTTGCTCTTCATACTCACTTTCCTTCCTTATAGTACTTCAATTACCACTTTATGGGGTTGAAATTTGAAATCTAGCAACAAAACATGTTCTTGGGTACCAATAACGTCATCTGAATACTTACACATATATGGCACCTACATGTGTTTCATTTTTATTGCACACGCGATCCTATATTTCCGGAGTGGGATGTAAAATTTTCATTTCAACCAATTTATCGGATGGTAATCTTGATATTGTAATGAATTTAGCGAAGCACTTACGAACCCCGTCGTCTACTCAAATTAGGTTATTCTCAAAATTATTATCGACAGACTCCAAGTGAAATTTGGAACCAAAAGTCCGTGAGAGTAAAAGTAATAAAAATAATATATGAGATCATTTCGTGTAGTCTCCATTTTTTTAACTTTTATACTTAATGAGAATTTTAAAAAATGTAGTTTTTCTTCGTCGTTGCTTATTGCTTATTGTCGTTGTTTATTTATTTTTAAATGCATGCCAAACAAGACCCCGCTGTAAATATACAATATTTATATATTATTAAATATGTTTTTTACAAGTTTACTTCAAAAATTATAATCAGATTCTCTGTTTCAATATAATTTTAAAAAGTTAAGCTTTATCCTACCGTTGGTAATTTGGCCTACCATCTTGGCTATACCATATATGGAGATGTTTACGAAATCCATTTTAAAGGTTATGCAGACGAGATTGAGTTATTGCTTTTTATAAATGTTTGATATTTTGCGCTTATTACTTTCTCTCCACTCCACTTCACAATCAAACTGAATTAAGGAAATGTAATCCGTTAGAAAAAAAGAGATAGAACAGAACATCGCCACTTCTGTGTCCATTAAAATGCACGATTTGTCACAGTCGTTCGTCCGACGATTTCCCACACGGCCGTAAAATAACATTAAATTGTATGAGGCGAAGTAATAATTCTGAGTATGCAGCCTATTAGACAAAGCAAGGCGAAAAATCTTTTATTAACTATCATCTTTTTTTTCTTTCTTCTATGGGGTTATTTAGTATAAACACAGGAAAAGTTATGGATTCTTTAGTGTACCATTAACCTCACCTAACCTAACCTCATTATAAGCAAATTAACCTTGCTATATATCGAGATAATGCAGCTAGCATACTTGCACCCTCTAAGGGCAGGCCTCTTTCACTTCATGTACTTGCGCGCGCTAAGTGCCTACGCGCCGCTGTACTTTCCAAGGTACACATTCACGCGGTTGCCACCGACGCGAGCGAGCGCATTCACATTTATTTTTTTCTTCTTTGATCTCCGCCAGGAGTAATTGTGTTCCGTGTCTTTGATTTACATTTCGGAAAGAATAATAGGTATTATGCCTCGTAATACGTGTGCAGTGGAAGGATGTAAATCCGTGAAAACTAAAAAATATAATACGGAGAATTTAAATTTTTTTCACTATAGAACAATAATGTATCGCCAAATAATTTTATGTCGAGAACAATTTAGCAGCGAGCTCTCCGACTATTTCATCAAAACTCGATGTTTGGTCGACTTTGTGTTGTGTGGATTTGTGGACTAATGATATACACAATTTAAGATTTTTTATTTGGTCTCGTCAGTGGAAATAGGAATAAGTACCTACCAATATGAAAACCTTTAGGTACCTACAAGGTTTTTTATCATTGCTCGTTACCTACTAGTACTTATTTACATCTTAAAAATCATGTTATTCTGATCAACTTGAACTGAGAAGTTGTAAGCTTATAGTTACTAGTTAATAATTACTTAATAAATAGTTACTAGCGGCTTAATTAGCTTTGTATTTTGGGACGGCCTAGAAAAACTCAGTAGTAGTAGCCCTGACTTTATTACTATTACTTCAATGTCACGCGGACGCGTGCGGCTGCAGAGCAATAACAACTCAACGTTTGAACTATAAGGTATATTTTTCCGCTAAGCAGTTGGCGAGGCAAAACGGTAGGCATTTAAAAAAGTTGTGATGGTCTTTTTGTTAGGGAGTGATTTATCTGTTACGGTAGTAACTACTTATTAATCTGTGCTAAGGGACCGAACCTAGATGTACAATAAATACAATATTAAATTTAGAATATCAATAAAATAAATAAAATAATATTTTTTATCCGATAGATTGTTAATATTTCTTCTATCTATTGCAAGGGTTGGATCTACTTACATTTAATTAATTGTGACATATTTTATTTTGTGAAAGTTTCTAGAGTAACAGCTATGTTACCAATGCTCGCAAAATTTTTTCATTTACAACACAGACTAAATAGCTGCTAGTTAGTCAACTACCTACTTGTTTACTTCTATAATAGTCGTAAAAAAGTATTTGAAAGTCGGACAAATTTTTAATAAGATATATTTTTTAGAAGTCTGCTTCCGTGTGCCACTGTGTTTTGAAATTTAAAATTAGTTTACATCTTACGTATTCACTACAATCTCGACGACAATCAAGTTGACGAAAATAGAAAAGGCAATCGATTCTAGGGATAACCTATAAGGAACTTGTGACTTTAAGTATAATGTCATAAGATTGAAATTCGTTTTATGTGTCGCTGAAGAAGGGAAGAAAAAATACTTACCAACGGGCAATAAAAGCAGAACCCCTGTGAATCGTTATTATCAATTTTGATTGGAGTGAGTTTTATACTTTACGCAAATTCAAAAAAGACTAATTTTAATGAGAAAATAGCTACCGGTTTACGATTGTTTAGAAAAATTGGTTTTGAGATTGCTTAAACTAAAATTTTTGAAAATATTGGGAACACAAAGGACGCCAAGATGAACTCTGCTCAATCCATTATAGCTATGTGTAACTAATATTATAAAGCTGAAGAGTTTGTTTGTTTGGTTGAACGCGCTAATCACAGGAAATACAGGTTCGAATTGAAAAATTCTTTTTGTGTTGGATAGTCCATTTATCGAGGAAGGCTTTAGGTTTCATAACATTTTGAACGCGGACGAAGTAGCGGGCACCAGCTAGTGTGTAATATAGCGTTGGTAAGCCAGTACAGCATTAACTCCATTTGGATCTAGGCGCCATAATAACTTTTGTTCGGCTCAAAAATAGCTTTCCATAGCTATTGGGGGGGGTCGTCGTCCCAAAATTGGCAAAAGGCCTATGTTCTAAACGATTTTCAACACTTAGTAGTTTTTGCTTTCCGGTGATAGTCAATCAGGAGATTTTATAAGTGCTTATAGATAGATAGCTTTAATTTAGACTTTGTAGTAAGAATTATTTATGTATTTTCTACAAAAACCGATTGCGGACAATTAGACGTATTTAACGTAACAACACTTATGTAATCAATACATCAAAATACCGCATTGTTTATAGGAATATCTTCAGTAAACTGATTTAAAATTGATAAATATTTAAATTTAATACATTTAAAAGTATCAATGCAAGAAAGTGAGCAAAAGAAATAAAAGACGGATGCACGTGTAATCCACCAATCACCATCGAACGGTTATGAATGCCTCCACGGACCCTTCCTTATTACAAGGGGGATACGGATACCTTAATATTGCTTTGCTACTGAATGAAATTGCTGATTCAGAATCTTAGATATGAGTCGCATTGTTATAAGAATTATTGTGCTTTTCAAAGCACTCGCCGTTACTTCTGTATCACTGGCTTGTTAATCAACTCGCCAACACCTTATTTGAATTTTACCTACCTAGTACAGCAGTTAGATGTGTTTTAGGAGGAGGGAATACATATGCCTCATGCTATATAAATATGGGATTCATACCCACTAAAAACCGCCCTCGGGATGGGTGGGGTTCTAGTCCTGATTTGGGGGGACTTTGAGACCGTCACCGGGCAACAGTTAAAAAAGGAATGATATGAAAATGTTCTTTTTATTTTACAACTAGCTTTTTTTATTTATAAAAGAAGGAAGACAAAAGACTAGTATTTAAAAATGGAAGTGAGTGGGCGAATATTCTTATGGTCCTGTTAAATAAGAGGATATTTCCAAAACTATTTTGGCCACTTACAAAATGGTGTTAACAATAAATTAGTCTGAATATTATTTTTAAGAAGCCCTTGAATGTTATTAGCACAGCTTGTTAAGTTTTGTTTATTCAAGCTTTGTTTACTTGTAAACTCGACTCACCTTACTCGATTTGTTGTAGCACTAGACATAAGCCGACGACATGTTTATTGACATTTCAATTGATCCGTCTCAAGGGCAAAACGTTATGGTTTATTGCCCTTAATGGTCTCGCCAGCATAAACGGCCGCATTGTAATCCCATCTAAACTATTCAGCTTTAAGAGTACGCTCACATGTCAGCGGAAGATAAAGCAGTGTTTATAACATTATTATTTATGTATCTTTCAAAGAAAAAAATGTGACTATAGTCACAGCGATCCGTACTACAACTATTTATTCATCATTATTATCTCAGCCACAGAAAGTCTACTGCTGTACATAGGATTTTCTATAATATTCCAACAGGACCGGGCAGATGCAGCCTAGTCGACTAGCGATTTTCTTTAGTCGTCAGTTTATCTTGTCTCCTGTACTGCCTGCTGCTCATTCATTGCCACTTCAACTTACTAATTCGCAGTTATCGGTGACTGCCGCCGAGCTTCCCTGAAATATTATCTAATTGATGGTATAAACCGAATCAAAATCAGTTGCGTGGTTCAGGAGAAGTTAGCTGATATATACAGGCAGCGACATACGCGGAAAGCGACTTGAATTTATACTATGTTACTACTTGTAGTAGGTGCTATTACTTATTCTGTGACTATGTAACAGTGATATGTTAACATATCACTGCTATGTAAGGATTAGTATTAGGATATACATATATGTAGTAGGATTCTGATATCTTAACATAACGTTAAGTTTGTTGGCATTGTTCATTGCATGTTGTGCAGACAACATACAACAACTTAGTGGATTAGTAAATTAGGACAAGTGGACCATCAAAGCGTGACAAGCACTCATTATTAAGCGGCAGAGATTTAAAATTAGAATGATTTGATACGGGCATGTTAAGACCGGAACTCCAACTGCATTATCAGATTAACAATTTGCATTACAGACCACCCCCAGTTAAACTTGTGACTCATTTTACTATTTCAGTTATTGTTTCTGATTACCGCTTAATAATTACATAGTAATGATGGATTAAAACAAGGTGTAATTAAAATTATAACCCCCATCCCCCGACTTTGTATTGAGCCCAAAGACGCTATATCTGCTGTGTTGCATAGGAGTTGGGTGTCCCGCAGACTACTTGATGCTACAGCATCAAATTAGTGAAATCCCTTCAACTAGGAAATGACTGATGAACTTCAAACGCTTGAACAGATCTTCATGAATTATGGTTTTTGCGTCGGGCGTCGGAGGTTATTAATAATTCGTTAGAGACCATATAGTATGTTGAGACTGTCTATTACCAACTGACAAACCACGCTGTCCACCTGGTTGGTCAGTTAGGAATTTTTTGAAGTGAAAACTTCTTTAGGCGCGTTGGGCATTTTTGAGATGGGATAAAATCAATGAATTCGTTACAGTGTCATGTTATGTAATGTAACCGAAATTTTAAAAAAGAACATATTTTGAGATGGGATAAAATCATTGAACTCGCGACAGTGTAGTGTTACTGTAAGCGTTGATGTAGTTGATGTTAATTTAAATAAAATTTAAAAAAAGAGCAATAAGCAGACAACTGCATATGAAATAAAAAGTTACTAGATATGATAACAAGGATCAATATGATAACAAGGATCACTTCTGACCAATAAACTAGTTTCATATCAACATCAAACCTTTTTAATGGTCTGTCATTATGAAGTTCATGTTAAATAATTATGTTCTATTTATTGTCATTGTGTGTCAGTGTCATATATTTTCTCTTGTATTCTTGTGATCAATAATTTTGTGAAGCTTAGTTTTCACTTCTTACGTGCTGTCCAACGACTGACACTTTTTTTTTCCTAACCTACAACCTGGTTTGTCGGTTGCAATTAATTTTTAATTGCAATTAACCTCGATGTGTATGAGACCCTGTCTGCACTTATAACCATTATGTTAAAGTTCTTGTAAATTTAGGAGTCGAAGTTATACGAGTATGTATGCAGCCCCGGATTTACAAATTTTTCGAATCGGGGCAGAAACTTGATAATGGCGCCCCCCTCTCACCAGCGTTTAAGATAAATTGTGTGAAAAAAATCACAAATAAGTATAATGGGTGAACTTTTTGCACTCTTTTTTACCTATTATCTAATATTTCTTTCATTTGTGTGAAAAAATTAAATACATAAGGAAATTTAACCAGGAAAGACAAAAGACATTTCTTCAATCTTTAGTGTAGTTCACAAGTTCAAATTGGTGTTAGATTTTGAAAAAGTTCTTAAAAATATGTACAACATATCACTGGATTCCGAATTATGTCTAGAAAAATGTATTTAAATGTACATAAAAATTGCATAAGTAAGTTGTAAACAAATTAAGATGAGAAGAAAAAGACATCTAGTTTTTCGCTAATAACCAAAAAAATTATAAGCGATAACTAAAATCGGAAAAAAGATTTTTAAAGAGGGGGAAATTCCCGATTAAAAAAAAAACTTCCAATTCCCGGATCTGTAGCTTTCTGAGCTGGCGGTTCAGTTGGGCCACGACGGGAATGACAGCATAGTTGTCAGAACTGCTGTCAATTTTATTATAATGTTTTGCGCTTATATAAAACACATTTAGTGATCCATTTTTATTGATTGAGATTTTATGATTTTGGCGCCCCCTGAATCTGCCGCCCGGGGCAGGTGCCCTGGTTTGTCCCAAGCACCCCCACCCCCCCCCTAGATCCGGGCCTGTATGTATGTTGTAATATTACCGTCAAATTCCCAATTTCGATGACAGACGACTTCCTTAATTGTTAATATCACGGATGCAGCAGGTGAATGAACACAAAAATGTTTATGTTACGTCCCTATTGTGCTATTTTTGGGTTAATTTCGACCCGAGATTTGAAATAGAACTCTATAAACATTATGGTTATCTTTGCCAGTTGTTTTCCTGGTTGTGGTATTTCAGTTTGCACAATAAAGACTTATGTCCACTTTTGTGGCTGTATTTCGTAACTAGCTACGTAAAAAGAATTTTTTTCTTTAGTAACTTTTATACCTAATCGACTAAAATAGATAAAATGCATTATTGTAACTAGTTATTTAAAAATATACGATTTTTTATGTACTTAGTTGATATTGAAAACAAGCAACGAATATGTAGCAATGTCCATTACTAGTCAGAAAGAATTAAAGAAAAAGAAATCGTTGCTATACTTACGTAACTTCGCCTCCACACTACCTACTCGCGAAGTTGGCCGAGGCGAAGCGAATACGAGTGCGGACGGGCACTTCGGGGCCTAGCCAAGATGTACATTAAAGAAACGCTCCCTAGCGAACTTTACGAAGCGAACAAAATAAAGCCCGGTGATTGGTTGTTGTAACGCCCACATAAAATTTTGACCAATCACAAAGCTTTGTCCCAGTGTAGCGTAGCGTTTACGACTGTAGAAAGCACTGCGTTTGCATCTTGGCTAGGGCCCCTGGGGCCTTAGTCAAAGTAACATTTTAAAAACGATAACGAAGTTCGAAAGAATAAAATGTATGGGATGTATCACGTGATTTAGCGACGGCATATTTCAATCCCATACATGTTATCGTTTTCGAACTTCGTTATCGTTTCGTTATCGTTTTAAATTCTTCCTTTGACTAGGGCCCCTGTACACACGCTATTATTTCACTGTGGTCTTCTCTAATTTTGCTCGTGCTTTGGTACTACTTTTCAAAACCAGACCAGAGTCAACTTTGAAATGTTTATTTCCTCAGTTGACTCTGTGGGAACCCTGAGACAGAGCGTTTAGGCAAGCACCCTTACCATTCATTGATTCTTATTGAAATCTAATCAAGTAGACAGCTTTATTGAAAAAATCTTAAAACAAATGAATTGGTAACTTAGTGATAACTTTTCTAAACATTTCTTAAAACTTTTTGAGTCTATTTTAATTTATAATCTTATTGATTAAAACTTAACATATTTCTAAGTATTCTAAATTGGCAGTTACGCATACACATATCTTAGCATCTAGATAGGTCTGGCCCCTGGGGCCCTAGCCAAGATGCAAACGCAGTGCTTTCTACAGTCGTAAACGCTACGCTACACTGGGACAAAGCTTTGTGATTGGTCAAAATTTTATGTGGGCGTTACAACAACCAATCACCGGGCTTTATTTTGTTCGCTTCGTAAAGTTCGCTAGGGAGCGTTTCTTTAATGTACATCTTGGCTAGGCCCCCTGGTCTTACTTTGTCTAACTTTACCTCGCCTCGGGCGACTTCCATTTGTTGTCGGTTTTTGCGCCCGAGTCAAAGGACTCGAAGTAGCCCGAAGTGCGCACACGAAGTGCCTTCCTACACTACTCGGCTGACTTCAGTTCGCGTCGATACGTGCGTGTTGTATTATTTTATTTACACACGATTATGAGCGGTGTGAAGTGGTCACAGGAGCAAATTATGTTGTTCCTTGAAACACTGCAATCAGTGCCAATTATTTGGGACCCAAATGAGAGAGGTCATGACGATAGAATTATAGAACATTAATTTAGTTAGAAATGATATTAATTATTATTTAATTGTTTAAATTATATTTTTTGCAAAGTCCGTGCTATAAGTCGCAATTCTTTTCGATTATTATTTTTTTATGATGAGAATATTTTCATAGGTGACATAAAATTATCACAAAATAATAGCTATGTAATGCATTATACTATTTTTTATTTATTTGCCTTCACATATAAATTGTGAGTTGTTTTTTTATTTATTCCAAACCGACTTGGTCATTAGTAATTTTAATTTAAACGAAATTCAAACCTTAAAATAACAATAATACGAATGTTAAATCAATAAAACAAGATCATAAAATCTCTTTTCTGGAGTTTACTCCTTAAGAATCGATTACCATATGTAAGCCCGGGGTATGAAAATTCATGGGAGTATAATCAAAATTGTCACACGGTATGCGTTAAGTTCTATTTTCGAATATTTTAGAATATCTGAAGTTTCAGACATATTGCGCCATCTACACAATATCTCTGAAACTAAAATATGTTACGTAATAATACAACCTTGCGAAAACTAGATGGCATCGGCAATCATTCGAAGAGAGATGGCGCTGATGTTAATTAGTTATGATAAATGTTTTTATAATTTTATTACCTATGTATTTTATAATCATTCGCAAGGAGTAAACCAGTCGTGCGTCGGAGCTGACACACACACTTTTTTAAAAACTATTAGGTAAATAGTTTTTAAAGGTGGTAATCGAATACTGAGTTACGATCTTTGAAAGAGTGACTAACAAATAAATCCAACTTCCAGCCAGGATGTCTTTCTCCTGCCTCTGCTACGCTTGCCTTGTATTTTCCCTTGCATCGCTAGTTGAAGACGGTATCTTTCTCGATGTGCCTGAAATATTGCAGCTTCCTTTCCTTTTTATCGTTTATAAGACTCACATTTTCTTTCTCATTAGATGCTAAATTTCAAGATTTGTTATCTTCTGCGTCTATGATATGCCAAAAACGCGCGCCCTCAGAAAATACTACTACTAGTCGATATACTAGAAAAATTTAAAAGAACATATTTTTCAACAGTTATCAATGTTACCAAGCGAGTAAATGGACTACTTGACGAATTGATTTTAGCAGCGAACGCATCTTTACATAGTCTGTCCCTCCGCATGGGTGATTTTAATGCGACTTTCACCATCGGTTATATAAGCAATAAACCTATGGAAGGTTTAAGTGTATAATAAAACCTAAATAAGGTTTTTTGTAATTAGAAAAGAAAAACAATAACTATTTTACAACCAAGTCTACGAAAAATAGAATTTATGGCTTATTTACGCTACCTTAAGATAAACCAAAAAAATGATGTTAGTCTTATCAGTCAGAAGTTGTCATTGTGCAAGAAATAGTTAGGTATACACAGTTCGCGAATAATTTAGAGAAAAAAAAATTAAGTTTTTTTCATTTATAAGCGTGTGCCACAGTGCAAGTCGCGGAAACAGTATTTTATTTTTTCTGAATGAAAAAAAAAACCTTTTCTGTATCCCTGACAACGTGTACGCAAAATTTCATGATGATCGGTTGTTCAAGGCGTGAAAGCGTAAGAAACAAACTCATTTTCGCAGCAATAGTTACTAGTTATGCATACTTACAAAACCGTTTGTCCTAACTAACTATCAACGCACAGCCAAAAGTCTACCCAGAAAGCTGAAATGTCTACCCATAGGTTTATTTTATATGTTTTACATCCGCTAAGCAAGATTTTTGTGACGCGTTGGGACGCGTTGAGAAACGAGCATTACTTACCGAGAAGAGCCGGGCCGGGTATGCCTTTGTCAATTTAAATGTAACAACGGATGAAACCTCAAAGCACATTTAGTTTATCATCACCTAGAGAACAGACCATAATTTTATGCCTGAATTTTCAAACGTTTCTGATGCAATATTAGGAGTGTCTTAAAAAGATAATGGCTCACAACTTGTACAAAGAATAATTACACAATAGGACCACGTTAATTCAAAGTGGCCTATTTCCTTTGAGAATTTCCTTCTACAATGATTAGTTTTTTATTGAAGTTTTTTTTAATATTGTAATACCTACATAATTAGTGAATTATGTTCATTGCTTAACGAGCATCCATATGACAACACAGTCACGCAAGCGCATTTGTGCTTAAAATATCACTTGTGCAAATAAAGAAAAAAAAAAACATGTCAGTCGTTGGACTGCACGTTAGAAGTGAAAACTAAGCTTCACAAAATTACATTACATGACAGTGTCGCGAGTTCAATGGTTTTTTCCATCTCAAAAATTGTTCTTTTTTAAAATTAATATCAGCGCTATATCTGAAAATATACAAAGATGTCATTTACAGTTACATTACATGTCAAATCTAGGGTAAATGGGCACTTACTAGTTAAGCGTGGTCCACCTTCGGCCGCATCTGCACCTTACATCAAGTGAGATCGCGGCAGTGAAATAATTTTTCAAATCGGTCCAGTAGTTTCGGAGCCTATTCAATGCAAGCAAACAAACAAACAAACAAAACTTTCCTCTTTATAATATTAGTATAGATAATACAAGTTTATTTTTTTAAACCAATTCGGCTATATACTCACATTATTTTTATTTTGGTAAAACGTTTGAATGATATGTTCAACAAAAAAATTCATGAATGTTCATGAATATTTATTTATTTATGAAATAAATAAATAATTTCTCATTCGTAATTTATAACACAATTAAACTCTTTACAATTGCTACCATGTCGTTCTAAAATTGTCTTCGAGCACCGTGAAACAACATCCATCCGTTACCTGTTGAGAATATTAGATAAATTGCCATCATCCGCCACACGTCACACGAGATGTACCTCGCGGATCGCCTAACAATGGAGTGCACATTGGCGATACACTTTCTTGACCTTCTTTCGAACGTAACAATATGCACATACTTATGATTGATGGTCGTGTTCTTTTGTCTTTTTTTGTAGCAGTAGGTCATGCCGCGTATCTTTCTCATAAAACACCTTATACCAGTGGTACTCAGACTTGAACTTGCACATACTTAAGTAGTTTCGGTTGGTATCATGGCATTGGTAGAAAGTTTCCAAAATAATCAACAAAATCAAAGTGCCGCGGTTTTTCTTTTTATTTATTTATTTATTATACATAAAAAGTTATCTTAATAATATTTACATTGTCCCATAAAACTGGGAAGCAGACTTAAGCTTAGTAAATTTAAAGTAATTAAAGTTTTAGTCATTTATATATACAATTAATATAATTTATTTAAATAAAAGTTATAAAGTTACTCGAAGAAAGTCGCGTGCAATGGTTGGATTTATTTTAATCGTAGTCTTCTAAGGTTTCAGATTTCGGAGAAATACTATATGTGATAATAAATTACTATAAACCCGCGAACGGATTTGCCAAAGGTGTTAGCCAAGTCAAATTTAATATTTGAACATACATTTTGCACGCGTTAAGTTTTGAGTGCTACTTAATGTTTAATCCCAACCACACGGTCTCCTTCATGTTTCTACTTCATAAGTTAATGCCAAGCCTGATAAAGGTCCAAGATATTATACTGAACGCAAACGCTTCTGGCATACTGGGCAAAACGTAGTGATTATAAATACTCTTTGTACTGGGCCATAAATCATTCTAGCACTAGGCTTGTTTCGCACAATAGCTAGGGTTGTGCATGTTCCGCACGCATTGTCTTGCTAAGAGATTTTTTTTTTTTTTTCAATTTAATCCGCAATCAGTTGTAAGACTAATTGGAAATGTTGCAATTGAAATTTGGTTGCAGCAGGAATTGATTGTAAGCATGTTGATTTTTCTTCGTTGTTAATATTAAATATGTTTCATATTTTAAATTGTGTATAATTTTAGGCTGTGGATTTTGTTAAGCAAATAAATAAATATGATTAAAAAATATAACAAAATACAATAAAACATATATTTGTAATAAAACAAAAGTTTTATTTACATAATCGATAGTGATGCACTCGTCATCACTATTCCGATGGCGAAACTGCTCCAAAATTTTATGGCCCCGTGTGCCAGAAGCGTTTGCGTTCACTATAGGATTGGAGCAAAATTCAAATTATCGTATAGTTTCTATGGACGAGTCCACACTTATCTATGAAGATGGTTTATACATTTAAAGAGCGGTGTATACCTACTGTGTACGATTAAGAAATAGTATCAATAAGAATGTCTTTACTATTAAAATTTAAGAGATTAATCCAATAATTAATTTCATTAATTTGAAAGTTTTAAATTTTCTGTAAATTATAATATTCTTTTCCATTAATTTATGTTTTATGAGGACTTATTATAAATGAAGATCTGTTCAGGCGTTTGAAGACCATGGGCCCATTTCCTAGTTAACTAGGAGATTTCACTAACTTCCACGTGTTCGATTGATGTGAAGTTTGATATACTATTATTACTTCGGTGATATTTCCAAGAATGGTAACCTTAACCTGATACTGCAGCATCAAGTACACTTCAGAAAGTCGGGGATTATAATTTTAGTTATAGCTTTTTACATTTTGTCTAGGATTCTATAAATTATTACTCACCTCACAGGATGCCTGTCACAGGCAGCCTGTGACTTATTTAATCAAAACCACTGCAAGGATTGCATATTGATTGAAACCCGCTTGTTTTCTAGATAACCAGTGATTAATGAGAACATAACCACGATATTTAATATGTATGTATTTTTCTTTACAGAACACCGCGCCGATATGGGAGGAGTTCATATCCAAAGCAACCAAACTTCACTCAGCTTTAAAGTGAGTTTACACACATTTTCATTTGTAATAATCTTTATATAAAAACAATGATCCTACTAATATTATAAATGCGAAGGTTTGTGTGGATAGATGGATGAAATTTTGCACACAGATAGTTTATTATCAGGATTAACATATAGGATACTTTTTATCTTGAAAAAATGGTAGGATCGTTTAAAAGTATAAAAATTGGGCGCCACACCACTGTCGTCACAGCGATAAAGGTGTCAACGCGGAAGAAGTCGCGGGCACCAGTTACTTATGTATAATTCATAAGGGCTACTCCAATATATCTTTCTACCTTCATATATATATTACTTTTTCTTGTAAATTTTATTGTGCATTCCATGGGTCAACGGTTTCCAGTTAAATTATTTGAGGGATTGATGACAGACATCAAATAAATTAACAAATGAAGAGCTAAGTCTATCGCGTCCCAAATGTGACAATCGCAATCGTTTAGCACCAATTGAATGAACGTGTACGTTGACGTCATCCAACTCTTCATACTCAGCGGGTTAAGAGTAGGGAACGAAGTGATGATAAATGAATGGTTTCTGAGGTTCTTTGATCAAGCACCGGAACACAATAGCTCATAATAATATGCTGTACAATTTCACGACATCTTTCTTGTAAGAATTTTTGAAAGAACTTGGTTAAGTACTATTTACTCTATGCTAGAACGCAATGTGCCTAGCAAAATTTACGGATGATCTGGACGAGCATTAGTTTTTTCTCCTTTTTTTAAAATTTGAGTCAAAAGCCCACTTCAGAAAAAATACCTATTACTTGACTATACTATGACTTTTCTTTGTCTTAGAGGCGAACTCATAAATTGACGTAATACTTAAACTGCAGGAAAGAAAAAAAAAACGAGTGACTAATTTTATATCAAATCAAAATTGTCGATCTAATAGAATAATGAGATAATCGCACTCAACTGAGAATAGGTTTTGAATATGGGAATAAGTTTCTTTGGGGACTACCCCGCTGCAATTGATTTTCTATTTATACTTTTAAATATAATTCTGTTGATAAATTTACAGGTCAGCATTGGTGGCTGTAGCGGCGTTTCTAGACACCTTCCAAAAGATTGCAGATGCAGCTACAAATGCAAGAGGTAATTTATTTCATTATGTAAATCTAGTCCTAATAAAATATTTGAATTTAAAACTATGTAAATTTAACTTTTGTTTATAGAAATGGAACTGTAGGGAAAAATCGGAAATAGCTCCGGGTCACTGGATATATTTGCCCTGATAAGCGCACGAAGCAAAGGAAAGTGAATAGGTTAAATTTACATAAAACTTATCGTGTTTGGTATCGCAACACTCGGTAGTCGGAAACCTGGATTGAGTAAACTTTCTCACCGGATGTTCTAAACATTGATAAGTTTATAAGGCGCGTGAAAAAGCCTTTTTAAAATAGAACGAGTTTCATAAGTCTTTTATATGGATATCGAAATAATCGTCAATAACAGATGATAGATAGACAGACAAGACCGTCATGACGTGCTTATGTTGCTCTATGCCAAGTTCTGCTGTGACGAGTATAACATCTCTATAAGATATAGGACTGCCATATCCAAAATCCAAGTCTTGGATCGCGTAACTATAACTGACACTTATTAAGAAATGAACATTTACGAATGATTGTGATCGGAAATTAAATAAAATTGTGTGAAAATAATTTTAATTCTTTAAAAATAATCTCGTAATTAATTTTACACTTCAGTTTTATTCGCATTTACTTGCGCAGTTTTACACATCACTTACGTCACTTGAATATAAAATGTTAATTATTTATTATTGTACACACTTATTCAAATACTCACTTTGCTTACCTTGGCAAAAATAAGTGTAGTTATTCAAGGGGTCATTTGAGATCTTATCCAGGGAAGATACTCGTAAACATTGGTGTAAACTCCTGGAATGTTTTCGATACCGCACGGCGTTGGACCAAAACTAACAATACCGACCACTTCGTATATCTTTCCGTTCTCGTACATCAACGGACCACCGGAGTCACCCTTGCACGAATCCTTGCCTTTCTCGCCACCAGCGCACACCTGACCTTTCCACAGAGGCATATTTCGTTTTGGATCGATGTAAGGTATTTCACATTCCTGAAAGAATTGAACGTGAAATATGAGACAGGAAAGTATATGGCAATATCATCTCATCATCGACATCATCTCTTAGCCGTAGGACGTCTACTGCTGTGCCCTATCCCACAAAACTTTACAAGTGTACAATTCGACAAAATTGTTAAATTGTAAACAAAAAAAATGTACCACAATAATTACAAATATGTATTCGTTACAAGTTTGCAGTATACAAATATGTCACTTTTGTGAAAACGTATCACAAAGAATAAAGCTATGTCACGACAGCTACATAATTGTAGGATTGTTGATTTGTAAATATACAAGCAAAAAATTGTAATGTTACAACTACAAATATGTAATAATTTATTTTGCTTCTTTATAAAAAATATTTTTTTTATTTTATTAAAATTCTAAATTCGGTCCACAAAATACCATAACATTTATAGAATAATCTCCTTTTCGATCAACAAAACCAGCTTCATTTTGATGTGGAGCATCTATCAGTATTAATAATCCATCTATAATACCTGCGACCCTAGCGAAAATTGGTTTGTGCCCATCTCGTCAGAGTTTCAACTCGTCAGACTTTGAGTTTCAAATCGTCAGAGTTTCAACTCGTCAGAGTTTCATTTGGTCAGAGCACAATCAAACAAATTATAATTCAAATTTTATTGAATTAATTACAATAAATCAATTTTAAAATAAAAATAACCCAAACGGATAGACCAGATTTGATAGTTTTTTTTTTTGTTTGAAATCTAATTAATTCGAAGTAGTTTTCATATAATTTATGAAGATTTGTTCAGCTGTTTGAAGATCATCAAGAAGGGATCTCACTAACTTCCACAAATTCGATTGATTTGTAATTTGGTGTACTGTTACTTGGTGGTATGTCCATGACATGGTAACGTTGACTTGATTCTAAATCATCAAGTAGTCTGCGAAATACCCAACTCTTCAGCAATTTACAGCAGATGTAGCTTGTTGGGCTCATTGGAATGGTCGCAACAGAATGTTGGAAATTAGTTTATAATTTTTAATAACAGCATTTGAGCCCTGTTTATCTTTCATTAAGCTCTGGTGTAGTTTATTTATAAGAACAAACTATTATTTATTTAATTAATTTAAAGAGAACAAAAAATGTATAACAAGTAAAATTTTCTTTTTATCGCCATGAGTAGGTGTTTCTGTAAGAGAAATGTAGTTATTAGTTTTATTTTAATTTTAAAATTGATTTATTGTAATTAATTCACTTTAATAAAATTTGAATATAATTTATGTTTGATTGTACTCTGACCAAATGAAACTCTGACGAGTTGAAACTCTTGACGATTTGAAACTCTTGACGATTTGAAACTCTGACGAGTTGAAACTCTGACGATTTGAAACTCTGACGAGATGGGACCAAACCGGAAAATTTACATATGATGCTGCAATAAAATCTTGAGAAATTATGTTTCCATTTGTTGGCCATCTTACTTCACTTCCCAGTAATTTTCCACATACTGCGTGAATCGAACGACACATTGTCATTTTGGAAACACCATGAGCATCGCCAGTGACGTGATATTGAAATCCTGAGCCCAACCATCTTAAAACAGTCAGTAACTGTTGTTTAGGATAAAGAGCGCGACTTCTGTAGTAGATATTCGACGCTAGATTTACTCACTAAACCTCTGATTAAATGTAAAATCCGTTATGTTCAAAGTTAAATTTATACGTTCTCTATATGTCCTAGGACGTCTTACAATTAATTCTTCTTCACTATCACTGCTACTTGAACTAAACATTTCGTGGTACAAAGGGTTGGAAACGCTAAATATGATAAAATATACTGCAATTACTAGTATTCGTATAGTAGCAAGAGGGTGTGACACACGTTTAGAGAATTGTTAACTTGTAGGTACAAATCTACATGTATGTATAATTATTACTACAATTTAATGTAGCACAAAACAATTATCAGCTACAAATTTGTAGGTTTTCCGGAAAAGATATGTATCGTATGTAAAATTTTGTGATACAATAAATTGTAGACTTGTCGATACAATTTACATATTTGTAAGAATTTTCCACTACAAATTTGTTACTTGTATATTTTGTGGTACGCACACTTGTATTATTACAAACTTGTAACTTGACTTGACCATAATTTTCCAATAGGACAATGAAGGAAAGCCATCTCACATTGTTTTTTCTTACTTACATCCCCATTTTAAACATCTTTTGATGGTAAATTTCTAACTTTACTCTTATTACCATATTTAATATTAAAAGTTGTAAAATAATACGTACACTATGCTGCACGAAAGGTAGGTCAACATGAAGTTTTACTCGACTGCTTGTGCGTGTTTCGTCAGCTCCCCAACCCGCCGCGAACAATCTCTTAAGGAGTGGTTGTTGGTATGCTGATATGTCCTGAGTGGGCAAACAGATGGGACGGACAAAATCTGAAAGTAGTATTAATAGTACATAATATCAGCTGCAATAATAAAAAGAGTATAATAACGACTGACTACATAGAAGTAGTTTTAATGTTGGTGATTTAAGATTTTCTTATTATGAATTTTATCTCGCATGGATACCATTAGGATAGCTATTTCGAAAACTCTCTGATACATGGTGGGTAAATGATAATAATTACCCGTGTATTGGGCCACATTTCGAAGTTTTAGTAAGGCGATGTCGTTCCTCTTGAGTTTGTCTTGAGGATTGTAGTCTGGATGAGGGATGATACGTTCTATTGGGATGACGATCACTTCCAGTGTACAATCATTGCCGCCGCCCTCTGTGGTTACGCAGTCAGGTCCTTTGTGCGTAGTATCGTATTCACCGAGACGTACGTTTGTACTGAAATTAATTTATTGAAATTTTATTGTTGAAATGTTAAAATAAAATCAAGAATTACTGCCCTATTTAAATGAGCGCCTGTCTGTAAAAAAACTGTATGTACCCAGAAATGCCTAGTACTACCGTTAGAACCTTGTAAAAAAAAATCTGTTAGAATTATGTCCCTAACATTTTGCTCATTCGAGACTCCATTGGTTCAACTATTTATGTTCCATTTTTCCCTTTCATAGGAACTTTCATTTGGCTTCTAAACATTTTCCACCAACTTTAGTAGAATACAGCATAGTTCGTCATGACATAGTTTGTTATTGAAATTTAATTAGACATTCTTAAAGTCGCTTTGTTAGACAAATTCGCTTGTTTAAAACAGATGTGATTTTTAAAACAATGTTTTTAAATTTTTTGATTCACTTTTAGAAAGTATGCAATATCAACTAACACGTCAACAGTTAGCCCCTCTCTCCCAATTAAATAAAAAAAAGTCACTGCATATTACTTACGGTGTTCCAAAATTAAGTACAGCTCCTGTCACACAATGTCCGGCGGTCAAAACATATTTTCCACTTACTAGAGCACCGCCACACAACAGTCTAAGTCGGTTGTCTTTTCCTATATACTCTATGATTGTCAACCATGGATACTGGTCTATTGCAGTTTCATTGCCACCTGAAATCATAATTAACAGTTTTTATTATTTTCTAATTTTATTATGAACTAACTGTGCCTCGTGGTTTAACCTCCCTGGGCGGGCACACCTCGTTTTTCGATTTCATATGTGGAGTAATGCGTCTCCTAGAAGACTAGATTTTTCGAAAGGGGCTGGTTCCCGTTTAACGCGGTGCCAATACTTATTGACTGGCAAAAGAACACTAAACTCTACGGTTATAAGTCTCTAGCATCATTATCTCATTCTTTTAACAAAAAAATCGTGAAATACTTGCAAAAGACGTGAGATGTCTTGGACCATTCCTCTCTATACCATTTTGATTTCTTTATTATTTAACTACACTACGACCCTCCAGTGTTTCACAAATCATACGTAGAGTACGCGCCAAACAACTATCGACCTCTGAAGTTGTCGCAAGTTGCTTTGCAATAGCTAAAAGCAGGTATCAGCCAATCAGCGAGAACGCGCGTTTGACTAACTTCAGAGGTCGATAGTTGTTCGGCGCGGACTCTAATGTCTCATATTATCATAACAAAAATCTCACCAACAATTCTGTTGCCGGCGCTGCCGTCAACGCCGCAGCAGTCCGATCTTGGGTCGGGCGGTGCAGCGGTGAGTAAACATTCCCCGGATGTAACTGATGGAGTTGGCCCAACCAATGGCCTAGTTACCTCTAGCGTATCTGAACAGCATACGCTGTATTGATCTATGCCGTTGCATCTGAAATGAAAACCAGATAACCGATTTGAGAACAAATACCCAGACAAAATGTATGACATTGTAGCATGTTTAACATAACTTTTTTATGTATAACATTTTACTGCTCGGTTTCGTGAGAGTAAAATCGTGCAAATGCAACGGAAACGTGTTACAGAAAGTCAGGATTTATAAAACGCACGCTATTTCATTTGATCAATGAGTGCACGCGGAAGTCATCACAGTGTTGCAAAAGTGAAATATTAAAAATCGGTAAAGTTTCCAACAAAAAAAATCGGGACAATTTTATTCCAAACTAGTGGGTGTCCGCGGCTTCGTCTGCGCCCGATCGCTACCAAACTTCGCTGGACTAATCTGAAGGTTGTCTGAAAATTTCATCAAAATCGGTTCAGCGGTTTCGGAGTCTATAGGGAACAAACATACATACACACATTGCCTTTTATATATTCGAAATAAAACTAAAATATTTGTGTTTTAACAGCAATAATTTGTGTGGAATTTGAACAGTAATTTTTAAATTGTCAAAATCATGAAAAAACATTGGAACATAGAGGCCATAACCATGACTTATTACCAAGGTGAGATGTCAGATGTTACACATCACAATGCGACTACAGTAAGGTCCGTTTACTTTTTCTTAAATGCCATAAATAACAGTATACTGTTAAATATACCAACAGTATAAATAAAACATATTAGCATTTATTATTTTACTAATTGGAACTACATTACTGTGTTCTTGAACTTTTTTTTGGTGGCGTAACCCTTAGGAGGAAACCATAAAAAAGAGCTTGTCTGTGTAGCTTAACAACAAAAATATAATCGAAACTATAAACGAGGTTATCGTGTAGATTAGAAAAAATCCTCTTCGTTTCCTTAAAAAATTGCAACTTTTAAATGATATCCAAGCTAAGTAATAAATCGCGGTAATGAATATCAACTAGAGGTCAGATTTATTGACATCAACTAGAGGTCGCGCGCTTTTTCCTCGAGTTTAATAAAATTATAAAACGTTAATTTTTCCTCAAATCGATTAGATAATAGTGACACTTGCAACATTGCTTAGTATAAAAACATTTTATACAGATACGTGTTCATAAATTTTTAACAGGAAAATGGCTTTTAAAATAACGTAACGAAGGATTCAAGTCGACACAAACTTGAATGCGAACAAGTATTTGTGTTGAAAATATGATTTAGGTGCATTGGTCACGCCTACGCAGGTGACACTTCAAAGTTAAATTGACATCTCATCTCAACCTACAAGTAGGTGTGTATTTTATAATTAATGACAGTGTTTATTATAATGGCCTCACTTTTCTATTATAAAGTTTTAGATAGAAATATAAATCAAGAAATCATAATTCATGTTCCGATCAGCTTCTAACTAAGCAATTCAAAACAGGAAATCTGTTTTGTGTATTTATTAAATATATGTAATTTGAATTCATAATGTAACAGTAATGTTTATTAGACGCCGAACCCACTGCCGGGTTCTCTAGAAAATATTATTGAATCTAGGTGGCTAGACTAGACATCTTATGCACGCGACTATAGATCAAATATATCTATGTAATAGTGCAAGATTATAGCAAGTATTGTACTGAGTTGCGCGATATAACCAATAACATTCCGGCTACATAATTGTAGCTAAAAATCAACTAGAAATTGACAAAAAACTATTTATTTTATGTCCTACAATATTTATTAAAAAATAATATCTTCATATCTTCGGCGCCATTGTATAGAACTGCTTAGTTCGGCCTATTGTAAATAATTAAAACTATCTAAACCAAACAACTGTAATGTAATTTTCGTCGAAATTATTAATTGACTAGCTGGTGCCCGCGACTTCGTCCGCGTTGAAAAAGGAAAAAGTAGCCTATCCTGTGTCCCGTACGTCCAAATGTTTATCTACCAAGTTTCATGAAAATCAGTTAATTCGTTTCAGAGTTATGGAGGAACATACATACATACATACATACATACATACATACATACATACATACATACATACATACATACATACATACATACAGAAAAAAATCTAAAAATCGTCAATTTAGTATCAGTATCATGTATAGAGCCTATAAACACGATATCTCTGAAAACAAAGTAACTTACTCCATGTACCGACCCTTACAGATTTATTATTAGTATATGATAAATTAAGTATAATTTTTTTTTACCTTGAATTTTTAACAAGTGCTATGTCGGCCTGAGAGGCCTGAGCTGTCAGCAATTTCGACAACTGCGGACAAGCATGTATCTGCACGCATTTGCCTGTTTGTCCGTTTATTGTCTGACATGGCCCTGGACAGCACACCTGAAATTTTAATTTAAGCAAAAATAGTTATATAAACATTTTTATGTAAAACTAAATTCTCTACAATATTTGTCTTAAATTTTTTTTGGAGTTTACTCCTTAAGAATCTATTTTCATATAAGGCCCCCCGGTATGGAAAGGTATGGTAATTATATTAGAAGTAAAATTAATACAATACAGCGTTAAATGTAAAGCGTTATGTTTTTCTGCGCAACGAACCTTGTGGCACCTTTCACTTAAAAAAAAAAATTCAAAATTCAAAATCAAAATTCATTCAAATTATGTGTATTAAGGAGTAAACTCCAGTCGTGTGACGGAGGTGACACACAACTTTTTTTGTATTATAACTCAATTACCATTTTTGTATAATTTGAGGAATTTTTTTGCACCCCTACTAAAGGTTGGAATTGAAAACTACTCTTATCAATCGATATTATACATATTCTATAAATTTATATCAAAGATCCCCAAAGGGACTTAAATTTTGATTTGTTAGTAAATTTTCCTGGACTACAATGTTCAGGGAAGGTAACGAACTAGTGAGCAATATTATCATGTGTCAGAAGCTTTATAGTAGTTGGGAGGAAAGAAGTGCAAAAATAACTAACTGTTTAGTCACCTAATAACAGGTTTTTAACGTAATAACGTATTTAACGAGAAATAATTTAACACGATTCTATAAATACATATTCAAGCTTAGGGACAAGTTTAAGGAAAATTCGAGTCAAACAGGTTCAAATGGATTTGTCAGTCACTGTAATCATTATTAAAAATTCGACGATACCGTTCTCAATTAATGTTTTTATCCAGATTATATGTTATCCTATATTTACAATTATAATATTGTAAGTTGTATACTATAATATCTTCACTTCGTCCGCTTATTTTTATAAGTTACTAGCGACCTGCTCCCGACTTTGCCCGGGATACATTTGATAGCGCCATCTATATGTTGTAGTTTAAAATAGAATTAGGTGAAGTTTAAAATATATATTTTTAGCGACCCGCTCCAATGTAGATGGATCATTATAGCGCTATCAAGTGTAATACAATATTTTTTATTTTTCAACGCGGACGAAGTTCTTTAGTTATCGCTTGTATCTTTTAGTTCTTTCAATAATATCTATGAGCTATAAAAAGGATTACTCTGCAAGATCCAAAATAATTTAGACAATGAAAGGCACCGACATAACCCCGCTTATTATTAGGTTGATGTGATGATAGGATGGACAGACGGCCTATTGAGAACCGAGATCATGAATAGATCCAGGCTGCTTCCGAACGGTCCTATGGGAAAATTAAAAAGGAGGCCTATGACCAGCAGTGGACGATGTCCGGCAGAAATGATGCCTACGATTGCATTAGGGGGAAACCTATGGTGTGAAACAGTCCGCAAATAAACTGTTGTGTTTATTACCTATGTAGTAGGTATATAATGTGTAAATGAGAGTTACCTTCGGCGTAGTCTTGTCGTAACCGCAATGCGACTGCCTGAGAATGTCTAAGTCTTTTTGAGTCTTGTCTTTCTTCGTGACTAGAGTGAGCAGCGGTTGACATCTGTTGATTACCACGCAGTCACCATTGCCGCCAGTTGCTGTCATACATGATTCTGGAAATAAGACGTTTTAAGATTTTAACTATGACTCGTTTTGTGACTCAGGTTATGTTAGCAGGGTTTAACAATATCTCTATCTGTACAGTATCTAAATATGGTATAGTGTACCTATTGTAGGCCATAAATGCAATATTTACGCTTCAGAAGCATGCTGTTCTTGTTCTTTACAAAATGGATCATAGCACTGAGAAACTGTACAGAAATCAATATAATCGCAATAAATTTATGAAAACTTAATGGATGTTTATAAGATTTATTGAGATTATACAATTTAAACTAAGAAATAAATATGTATAAACTTATTGTTCATAGTTTCAGGCTCCATGAAATTCTTTAATAGTTATATAGTTACTTTTTGTCACGGATATATTTAAATATCCTTGAGCTGTAATTCTAAACATTTGCCCTAACCTTTACTAATATAAAGAGGTAAGTTTTCTAAAGTTTGTATAAAGAGGCACCAGCTTGTAGATTTATAGTTGTCCATAGTTGTCTTTTAATTTATAATTTCAAATGGATTATTGAAATTTCCATTGTTTTGACAGGATCAATATTGAATTGCAAATGGTAATTTTCATGTACGGTATGACAAGTGCACTTCGTTGCATGCACGTTCATAAAATTGGAACATTGAACACTGACAACGCTAAACGTTGGCAGTCAACTCTGCCTCTAAGAACCGGTTTAGAAGAATATACTAGTTTTTTACTAAATAAACGCACAATGCATTTTAACAGGAAAATCCTTCAATATTGTCGTTTCTCCGATAAATTTCAGATTTCGTTACATCACATTCGTTGCCCCAAGGGTTTTTACGTCCGTTCGACGACATCAAGGCACGCTATTCAATACTAATGTTTAATAACCTTAATGCTTTGCATAACTCATAAACTCGTCACATTATCTGGCGATAATAACAACATAACCAACCCCATGAATAATTGTTGTGTGAGAGATGCCGGAATTGCCGGAGCCTGGTCTATTCTCATCTCGAATCTTATCCATTACCCATACCCCCTATCTAGGTCGACGCGCGACGGCACACTTGCAATTCCACTGACGCTTGTGTTGTGTTTTTACAAGTTGGTGGACTTCATTGTAGCCAAGACACCAAGTCCTGTCAAGTCCTATTATTTTCACAAATCAGTCAACTTGTCTGCGGACCGATATCATAAAAAAATATTATTTTTTGTTTACTCTGTTTTATGAAAATAAACACACATCTGTGAATGGTGAAAATAAAATGTCAGTTATATAATTAAGAATAAAAAGGTTTTTAAGTTTCAATGAAACTACTTGCCCATTTCCAACACAGTTACATGAGGAAAAGTACGGATATTGTAAATTCTAAATTAGAGTAAAAATTTGAATGATGACTAGCGCTTGTTTGATTTAAATGACGAAAATTAAATTACTAGATGATATTAGTCATATCTTGCGGTGGAATAAACAGAAATACATATTGCAGTCACTGCGCCTAGTATTTACGATTCTCGAATGAGTTGTTAGTTTTTTTAAGTGCTACACTGTTCTAAGGAACTCGCTGAACGGGTTTTTACGCATTATATTAATTCTACACAATTTAAAGCAGATATAGGCATAGACGAGTTTAAGGACTTCTCATTGAAATGTTCGTTCAAATCTTCTCTTTTTTATGCACTAAAATTTTTGATATACTTAAGACCCTTGAAGTCGTCAATGACGTGGGTAATTTTTCTGTTTTTGTTTGTTTTACAGTAACAAAACGTATTTTGGTCCTTAATCCTTTAGCCGTCAGAGTGATAATTATTTTCGTGTCCAGAATTATTTCGCCACAGCCTATTCCTATTTATACGAAAAATTCCTCTACTTGTATTAAATCATTGCGTTGCTTTCTCTTATAAAAAATGCGGATCAAGCGCTAGGTGCACGACAACTACAAAACCAAAGGGTTAAATAAGTGGTTTACGCATGGTCATTGACCATATTACTCACTATTATAGCAGTGCCCACAGGAACCTAACATTTTTCTAAGATAAAAAGTATCCTATATGTTAATCCAGGTCATATGTGTGCCAAATTTCATCCAAATTGCACAAACGCATCGACAAACAGCCAGACAAAGATTTAAATAAGAATTCTAAAAACAATTTTTTGACCTCGGTAACATAAGTACAACGTGTACAAATTGATTTTTGGAAAAAAATTAATGTTATTGTTTCATATCTAAGTTTTTTAATTTAAGGCTCGTTTAAGATTTTATTATGTGTATAGATTTTTCCTATCGCACAAAGAATATAATAATAATAATAATAATAGCCTTTTATTCCTAATCATAGGGTTACAAGAGGTCCCTAAGTTCGGTGTGCCTTTTGGCATAGGCCTCCTCCAATTCCTTCCAATGGGTCCTGTCCCTTGCTACTCTCAACCAGAATGGTCCCGCTGTCTGTCTCAAATCATCTTCCCATCTTCTGACTTGACGACCCCTACTTCTTTTGCCGTCTCTTGGTTGCCAGAGGGTGACTTGCTTGCTCCATTTGTTAATGGGGTGGCGTAGCATATGTCCAACCCATCTCCATTTTTGGACGTCTATCCGGGTAAGAATGTCTGTGAGCTTTGTTCTTTTTCTTATGTCTGCGTTCCTGACTCTGTCTTTGATAGTGAAAAGTAAGGATCTAGGAAATCACATTAAAAAGAAAACATTCGAGACCTGTATTCTACCAGTTCTTACCTATGGCTGTGAAACTTGGTCACTAACACTTCACCACAGGGAAAGGCTAGCAAAATGCCAACGTGCCATGGAAAGAAGCATGCTAGGGTTAAAAATCAAAGAGAGTCAGTAACGCACAAAGAATATAGTTTATTTTAATATTTTCACACTGTCTTGTTATCATTTGCGTCGGGCCAATTTAAAAATAAATTTATCTTCTGAATTATGGACTCGTTTCTCCTTCAACCTTGTATACCTACACGCTTTGACATCTTATTGCATTGATAACCTCAATATAATATTTACCATGAATTTATGCTGCTTCCTTAATAAATATTAGGTGCAATATTGGAGTGGGTTTAACATACATGAGGAAATAAATGTGTCTACCCAAGTCTTTGTTTTCGATCTGTTTTGTACAATAACCTGTTTTGTGCAATCATTATTCAATATAAACATTAAAATTTAAAGCAATAAAGGTTTTGTTGTGAGTTTTGTAATTGTGATACTTAATCGTTTCTATCATTAAGACAAGAACTAACTTTGGTCTACCAAATTGAACACAACCTAATAACATGCTGATTAAGGTGCAATATTGCACAACAAATGTTTGTAGCTTCTCGGAGATAACTGCCAAGTTATCTCCGAGTCCTCACACTCTCGAATTTAAAATTTATAGTAGGATCTGGTTGGTCTCTTTTTATCACATATAAAGAATATTGAAACTCATTTTTCATTACATATTTCATACTTAAAATTAGTCATAAAATTTTCTGTTACTTTTTGCCATCGATAAAATGCATGTTTCAATATCTAAAGCGGGTATGCTTCGCTTAACATCGTACACAAATTAACAAATATTTCAAGACAAACAGGTTTTTGTTTATGACACCTATTTTTTTGCATTTAACGGCTTGAAAACATCTTGAGAAGGTAATATTAATTGGTTATTTATCTCATTCCATAGTTAATACGATGGTATGTCTAGTAATAATAATTTTTGCACAAAGAGTAATTTACATTAGAAACTAGTCTCCAGGTTTTACCCAACGGTTATCCCTGCTCGTATTGTCTTTAAATGAGAATCTACGATTTGGAGTTTAACTCGTAATAAATGATGATGAAGTTTCTTTGATAGCGTTTTAACTCAAAAAACACACAGATCACGGAAGTACTGTAAACAATTAATAAAAGATTGGAATCACAAACAACCAAAAAAAAGACGCCAGTACTAACCCAATCGTAATAATACAAATGAAGCCATTTTTAAAACTTACGGCTTTCGACGATGCATAGATATGATGAAACTAAAGCTGTTATGAACAGGATAGACGACATTTTGAACAGTAATCACACAGCATTTCACGTTACTTTGTAAACGATATTCGCGTACGTCCGCACGCCTCGGACGCCGGTCAAACTGTGGTTGACTTTTGCAAAAGGATACTTTGGATTGAGTTCGCGTTCGCGGTCAACCGGATAATGACAGTATGAGCAATCCACGCGGACATTGTTATAACAGACTCAAAAACGTTGATATTATTGAGTATATATTATTTTTTTAAGAAGGTTGTTTTATATTCATTTCTTCTTTTGAAGTGAAAACTTCTTTAGGCGCGTTGGGCATTTTTGAGATGGGAAAAAAACCATTGAACTCGCGACACTGTTACCGTAACCGACACCTCTTTATATAAGTATCTACATATATTTTAAAATATTTCCTGATGATTCAAAAAATACAAACGTAATTGTGCAAGTTTTCACTTTTGTCGGCACGAGTGCCGTCCCGGAGTGCCACTGTTTTTTTTTTTTTAAAATCAGTGGCAATTTTAATATGAATTTCAAAAAAAAAAAAATAAATGAAATTAAAAAGCCTATTCATCAACGCCTTATGATGAGTGTCTATTAACTAGTGCGTATAGCTTCTTTTTTTTAAAATTTGTATACGGGAAAGCGTTTGCCGCTGGAGATCACTTGCCCGTTAGTAGCCTATTCACTATGTTCTTAAAAATACCCATATTATATATTACAAATTACAAGGAACACTGAAGAATGATAATCCAGTCCATAGGTGTGCGTCTAATAAAATTAGAGGCTAAATGCTTCGACAGGTGATTTGTCCACAACGTAAGGGTGAAAATCCGCTCCATGTCTAGTAGTCTGTAGTTATAGTACTGGGCAGCCTGGGCGGGCAGCAACTGTCCCTCTACAGAAGGACACAGTGAAATAACAAATAGCTTATATGTTATTGTGACTGAGTAAGTGAGTAAGGAATGCTAGACTACAATCTCCTATCTACTGCTTATCCCTTTGCTTTAATCCTATCAAGGTTGGCAGCGCACTTGCAACCCCTATAACGTTGTATGTGTTTATAGAAACCTACATCAAAGGTTCGCCTATCTGCCAGTCATTTTCATGAAAAAAATTAACATTTAAAAATTTCAACGGTTATATTATCGTTTTGTGTAAGTAATATATTAACACAAAGACTCGAAGTGTTAATTTCATAAATAAACAGAACCATTTTTTCTGATATTTGAGAAAGAATTGGAAGCTTCGAAATGTTGATTTTATGAGGAAGAACTAGAAAAAAGGCTCATTCCACTTAATTTGTCATAAAATGACTAGAAATCAATGCAATTTTAATAACTTAGTAATCATCAAAAAAAAAAAAATCGAGTTCTACTAACCTAACTAACTATCGAGCGGAACGGTCAATGATCCAAAGACTGATTGCGGAAAAGGAGGAATTTTCTTCGGAAAATAATAAAAGGAAAAGTTTGGCTATATCGGCCTGATCTGTTGAATCGCATTGAGAGCTAGTAAGAGATACAAATACAATACAAATAATAAATGTTAAATTCTGATCAATATTGGAATAGATTAATTATGAAGCAGGTACTAACGAACTGTTTTAATGTAAGCAAAAACGCGCTTCAAGTCTAGTACAAATACAACATACTATATGTATTGTATTAGACAATGGAATTATGGTCTTCCGCTGTTCGATTAACTGGCTATAATATAATATGTACTTAGTTAAAACACGATTTTTATCATGAAACCAGTTCAGGCTCTCATGATTTCCCTCTCGTGAACACGTGACTTGAGTTGCATGTCTGAAGTAGCATTGTTTTCTACTGAAATGATGCAATGCCTTTGTAACATGTGCTTGCAGTCACGTGACAAGATGACAATTGTATTGGTTTTTTTTTCAGATGTCTACCTCTATATTTATATTAGATTGTTGCATAAAATACACCTTACTAGCGACCTGCACCCAGTTTCTCATGTATTTTTTACTGTAAATTATACAGTGTTTAAAAAAAAGAAAAATTTTAATATTTCAAAAACCATTAGATTTTTGTTTGGACAATTTTAGTCATAATGGTTGCAAATGACCTCCACTATGACACTGAAAAGTTTACATCGTTGCGCCAAACAACACAAACCTTCCTAGGTTTTCGTTCTTTTCATAAGTGAAAACCGTTCATTACAAACCGTTCATACAACCGTTCATATTTTATGAAATATAGCCTATACAGGGTGGAATTTTGTAATGCCACCTGAAGGGAAAGTACTCTTAATACTGTAGATAGAAAATTTTACTCAAAGAAAACATTCCTTTATTTTTGAAACGAAAGAAAACTGCATTCAAAGATTTTCGAAAATTCGCTTACCACACCCGGGAATCGAATCGACTAAAATCTGTAAAAATTACACCCTGTACTTTTATTGCATCGATCGTTAGGATCAATTATAAGGATGAAATCTCTATAACAAACTTGATAAATTAAATGAAAGGAAAACCATGAAATCTGGACTTATAAATTCAATGAGTCAAGTTAAAGCTCTTTAACTCAAAGATTCATCTGTTTACTTATGTTAGTAATTAATAATTATCATTGACGTCATTTATCCATGTGAAAATCATGTAAAAGAAGGGAATCAATGTGAAAAATCAAATTTACATTAAATCTTATGTGAATGTAAACAAGTTGAGAGTTGAAGTTCAAAATGTAAGATTTCATGGTTTTCCTTTCATTTAATTTATCAAGTTTGTTAGAGAGATTTCATCCTTATAATTGACCCTAACGATCGATGCAATAAAAGTACAGGTGTAATTTTTACAGATTTTATTCGGTTCGATTCCCGGGTGTGGCAAGCAAATTTTCGAAAATCTTTGAATGCAGTTTTCTTTCGTTTC
Organism: Synanthedon andrenaeformis; assembly: GCA_936446665.2. Lineage (NCBI taxonomy): Eukaryota > Metazoa > Arthropoda > Insecta > Lepidoptera > Sesiidae > Synanthedon > Synanthedon andrenaeformis. The sequence continues at coordinate 5,378,637 of OW387799.2, read as the reverse complement.
AAAAATAAAGGAATGTTTTCTTTGAGTAAAATTTTCTATCTACAGTATTAAGAGTACTTTCCCTTCAGGTGGCATTACAAAATTCCACCCTGTATATTACTCGCTAATACTGTAGCTTCTATAGGTGAAAGAATTTTTAAAATCGGTCCAGTAGTTTTTGAGTATTCATTACAAACAAAAATACAAATCTTCTCATTTTATAGATATTCGCATTTTTTAAAACAAATATTCTTACGTATAATTGTAGCAACTAAGTTTGAAATAAAATATTTTTATAAACCTTCATGTGAAAATTTCCCGATTTTTTTTGTCAATATCTGAAGTATACTTTCATGCACATTATCAGATTTTGGTTTGAAAACCACGTAATCTGTCTGTCTAGCCAGCACATGTTAGGCATTTGGACATCGAAATAATATATCTGCAAGCACATTTGGAGCATTCAGTAAAGCCATTCGCGACATATATTAGGTTTCAACTTTTTTTAAATAAAATAACATCTGTTTCTAGCCAATATAGTAATGGTTGAATTGAGTAATTGTTGCTAACGAAATTCTCAAACTTATTTACTAGGTACAAATGGTTATTTGTGAAAATATAAGGTAAAGCCATATAACGAAAACAATATGTAGACATACCCGACCCTTACTGAGTTTTACAACATCTAGATTTTAGGACTAGATTTTAGAGTTTCCTTTATATGTTTTTAATGAAACAAATAGTATTTTTATATTCGTCAAAGATATGTTACAAAAGTTTTGAAGAGTCTCAGTATAAAGCAAATTCATCAATTCGAATTTATGTGGCATCTAATTTTTTCGGTTATTCATCTACAACTACGGAACGCATTTTAATGCGATTTTTCATTATATTCGAGAGAATTTACCCGTGCGAAGCCTGGTCGAATAATGCTAATAAAATGTTTTTCGTTTTTCAGGAGCGACAAAAGAGATCGGCACAGCATTGACGAGAGTATGCCTTCGTCATCGCGCTATCGAAACCAGGATGAAGACGTTTATCAGGTATTTAAAAGGTTTATAAAAGAACACTTATGGTGGCATAACTATAATAGTGAGACATACGCTGTCGCGACACTTTTTGTAGATAATGATGTGTTCTGCAAAGTCGTAGTACATTATTTTGTTCTATCATCAATAGTTTTCGCAGCGCACGCGATGTAAGGAATATTATAGGACATTTTTTTACACCTTGGGTTACATTATTGGAGTTTTAGTAAGGATCCCTAATTTTTTTGAAAATATAATATAGCCTATGTTACTCGCTGAGAATATAACAGTGAAATAATTTTTCAAATCGGTCTAGTAGTTTCGGAGCCTATTCAATGCAAACAAACAAACAAGTCTTTCGTTTTTATAATATTAGTATATATACGTAATTTTTAATAGTTGGCTCTGGATCTGGCAAGAAGTGGCGGGCCACACTGCTTGTCGCAGTCATTTAGGCAGCACTTCTGGTGACAGTAACCACCCCCTTACCATAGTAAAATAACAGTGAGTAAGGGATGCCAGAACCCATTATTGGTCATTATGCCAGAGCCTAGAGTGTGTGTGTGTGATCACCTGTGGCATTTAATGTATAGAGAACCGGTTCTGTTTCAAGGAACCGGGATTTTCGGTACCGGAGTAAGCTGGAACCGGGATTTCCCGGGATTTTCGGTAATTTCGGTAATTTTTCGATAATATATATAATATTATATTTATTGATAAATTTAAACTATAATGGTCTTATCTAAAGAATAAAACTACAAATAAGAATCATAAAAAACTTATAATTCAGCAGTAATCAGCTTTAGCTACAACCAAACTTAATATTAATACTTATAATCTAGACTAGATACAAATTACAATCAGTCAGTTCAGTATGTCATTGAATGAGATCAATAGAAATCAAATTAAGCTACATCTATCTAATCAACTGAAAAACGTATTCTTACACCAATCAACTTATCTATATAAATAAAATCAGAGTGTCTGTCTGTGATTTGCGAAAAACTGCCTCAAACTAAGCTTAGAGAGTCATTCGCATGCTGTTAAAACGTAAATAACTTTTTTTAGAATTGTTGTCTGTCTGTCTGTCTGTCTGTCTGTCTGTCTGTCTGTCTGTCTGTCTGTCTGTCTGTCTGTTCGGGGTCTTTGCAGACATGAAGAGGGGGTCGTCAGGAGTAACATAGGCTACTTTTTGTTTATGTAAATTGCGGTACATACACCAAAATAACATTTTTTACAATTTTTGTCTGTCTGTCTATTTGTTCCGGATAATCTCTGAAATAGCTGGACCGATTTTGACGGGAATTTTATTGGCAGGTAGCTGATGTAATAAGGAGTAACTTAGGCTACGTTTATTTTAGAAAAAATACACCCCGGACGAAGCCGGGAGCGGGCCGCTAAATGTATTGCTAAGCGCAAAACTCGAGAACGGGTGGACCGATTTTAATTCTGTCTTCACTCATGGACAGAGGGATAATCAGGGAAGGTTTTTACGTTAAAAAAATGCACCTCGGGCGAAGCCGGGAGCGGACCGCTAGTTTTAAATAAAGTTCAACTCTCAAATATAACCAAAATAATAAAATTTGCACAAATAATCACCAATAGAACTATTTTTAAGAAACAAGTCTCTCATTGAATGAGAATAATGACAAACAATATTTATTAAAATCTAGTAAAAATCAGACTATAAAAGTACTCGTAATTTACGTCATGAGATTAATAGGAACGCTGAGTAAACTTTTAGTAGAAAGGCTGCATTAAAGTTACAAACAAAATAAAATTCAAATGTTTAACAATCAATTAAAATACCTTAACAGATAAACCGACGCCTTAACAGATAAACCGAAATTATTTGGTCTTTTTGAAAGCTTTTTTTTCATTGTAATATGTCCTTAAAAAGACATTGACATTTAATATTTTAAATTTATTTGCAACTGAATTTTAAATTTAATGTAATATTATTCTCATATAGAGCTGTAGCTAGTAGCTACCTGAAATAAATGAATTTTATTTATTTTTAAAAAAATCCCGAAAGTACCGAAAATCCCGGTTCCGAGTATTTGAATTCCCGGTTCTTTTACCGCTCAAAAATCCCGGGAATTCCCGGGATTTTCGGTACCGGGATTTCCCGGTTCTATACACTAGTGGCATTGCTTGTGTATACGCGGCGGTTGTCACCTTACCACCAAATGCAGGGCGACCTGGTTAAGGTCAAATAAATAAAAAAAACCAAGCTCAAATACTATCTACTATCGGTAGTTTGCGTACACGAAATCAACAAATGCAAGGTCACGGAAGCATCGATGCAAATTAATCACAGATCACCCCCAAATAGATTCCGAATGAAGGCAATTTACGCGCGCAACACGTATATGCTTTTTGCATATACATAAACCGCGCTATCATATCGCCACTTTAGTGCCGACCAGGTCTGTGAGCTGTGAGCACGTCACCATTATTATCAATTTAAAATTTGTTTTGTATCCAAAACTAAGTTACAATGTCTACTTGTGCTATATGCCGGAGGTCAACGTAATCTGGTTAAAAATAGCGCGTATTACATGCTAGATATGAGCGCCGATGGTCTATTCCACGGCGGCGGCGTGGTCTAAAATTTTCCACGGCGGCGGCGGCGTCGCGGCGGCGTGGCCGTGGGCGTTACATTTTTTATTAGGGATTTTTTTTAAATCAAATATTCAGGAAAACAACACTGTTACTACCAAAGAAAGATTCATATTTTTATTAAAGAAACAGAGAAACAAAAGAAACAAAACAAAAAAGAAACAGAGGATATTAACAGTCTTAATTGCTTAATTCTTACATTTTACACAATTTTTAACAACAATAAATCACATTCTAAGTTAAAATTATTACATACACTATCATTTCTGCCATCTCTATATTCCCCTGCTTATAACATTTTTTTTTTAAATCCCAGCGCTTAATTTCAATCTGACTTGAAGTTCAAAATTACTTACTTAAATATAAATCAAAATCTCTTCAATAAAGTAACATAATATATAGTTATTTCTTCTAAAGGTTATTTACAAAGTTAAATATTACAAGGTATTAAAATAAAATAGCAAATATTACTTGTTAATGGCAATTTGACATACAAGAGAAACAAATACGTGATCAGTTAACTGAAAAATAATCGTTTCAGTATAAATAAAAAATAAAGGCTTAGGCCTATTATTACAATTTCTTGGTATTTATTACAATTTCTTTGGTAATTAAAAAAATTACATATTTATGGATTCTTTGCAGAATTCATAATTATCATGGATAAATACTATCCTATTTAATCTTAAAGGATTTAATCGTGATCGTTTCGCAGTTAGTACTAATCCAGCTGTGGAAAAAACTCTCTCGCTCGGCGTGCTGGTGGCAGGTATATTTAAGATCGAGCGTGCAAGAGCATATAATGATGGCAAAGAAGTTTTCCTGTCTTTCCAGTACTTTAGAATGTCTCCGCCGTAAGGCTCTAAGTCCTCAGGACTTGCTGTACTGAAATATCTCCAGCATTCATTTTCTATTGCACTTTCAGAATCGCGTTGAGTAGAAGTGTGCTTTTTTGCCAAATCCAGTAGAAAGGTTGAACTCGGCCCAGCTACAGCGGGATCCGCAACTTTATTTTGAGGAATATCTTCTGATACCAATCGACTTCTGAGCAATGATGATAGAAAAGAAACCTTAGTAACTCTTTTTGATTGCATGTATTCATCAATCTCGTTAATGGCGTGGAATCGACAATCAAGTAATGTTGCAGCAACGACAACATCGGTTAAAGGAAATCGTAATTCCAGACCCTCTAACATATTATTTTTGAGCCTACTTATGAGGAGAGGCTCATCATCGCTCACCTCTTCAAGCAATCTTTTTATTTCCGAGCGAAATAAGAGAACCAAATTCATGGTAGGTTGCGTTTCTGAGCTTAGAACTTCCACAATTTTTTTAAAATTCTCAAGAAATTTTATCAGTGCCTCAATGTTTTCATAGTCTACATCTTGTAATACGAGACTACCTCGACCGATTTCATTGAGAATTGTGTTAATAGGCTGACGATTTGCGTAGTTATTAATACTTTTAAGCATCATCAAAATGCTGTGCCACCTTGTATTTGTGCTCGTTTTAATTGTGGGAGGAGGCTGTAAATGCTGTCTGGAACTTGAAGCCCGTTCAGTTATCTCAGTTGCTTCTGATTCAGAATCAGTTGAGTCGCTATCTTCCAAATGTTCGGCGAATTCTTCAACAGAAGAAAGCAATTCGTTTTGTTCAACAGATGCAGCAGCTTCAATACGTGGTGCCCTGTATCGAACATGCTTTACAATCTTTTTGCATTTTTTTAAAAGTCTGAATATTTCTCTGGTGTTTCCGATACCATTTACGTTGACCAGATTATGTAAAGCATGACCAAGACAGAGGTGGTTATCAAATCCCAATAAGTTCGCAGCTCTTTTCATGTTAGCACCTGCATCCGTAACTAAATAAATATTTTTTTCTTCTATTCTAAAACTACGCAAAACCTCCAGAATTTCGTCACGAATTGTATCACCAGTGTGTTTCTTGGTGATTTCTTTTGTAATTAGTGTAAATTTAATGAGGGTCATGTCTTCAGAAATAAAGTGATAAGTACAAGTGATATAATTGCGCCGTCTATACTTATCGGTCCACATATCGGCTGTCAAGGCACCAAAACGAGGACTTTGTTTTGAAATGAAAGCGTTTATATGTGCCAGCATACTTTTATACACATCTTCCAGCCCTTCTCTTGCTATATTGTGTCTTGTTGGTAAGTCTGCGTCGGATACAATGACGCTGTATTTTTTTAAAAAGTCAATCATTGCATCGTTGTCCACGGTGTCAAAAGGCATCAATGATCTTGCAAACCAAAGAGCTAAATCTCGAGACAGAGACCACTTATCGCTCTTCTTGCTGCTTCCGTATTTGTCACTCGTTTTCGGATTTCTCGGTAAAAAAAACTCTTTGATGCTCAACGGTTGAGATTTTTGAGTATCTTCTAAACTATGTGCATCTTTCAAATGTCTAAGAAATTTACTTGTGGCTATGCTTTTGCCGTAAGCTTTCACTTGAGCCCTGAAAAGTTAAATAAATTATAAATTAATAAACACTTATCGTTACGTTAATGATTATAATCATTCATTACATTTACATATGAATTTGATTTTAGAAGTAAATATTTGATTTTAGAGGTTAATATGTCTATTGTCTATAACGGTTGCGTTATTTATAAAGTGAATGATACAGACAGAATAGGACTGATTAAGTCTATCCAGCGAATCGACTATAATTCCTAGTATTGGAAACCACATAAATTCTAGTCTACCAAGAATATTACATAAAAGAAACTTACTTTGAAAACAAACACTCCTCGTCTTCATTTTTTGCGTTTCGTAGACAAGCGGCACAAAATACTTGTTCACCTAGAACAGTTCTTCGTCTTCCATTAAATTCCACTGATAATTGGCCGAATTCTGTCCAGCAAAAACTATGTGTTTGTTTTGTGGAAATATTTTTCATTGGCGTTATATAAATATCTTTTATTTTTGTTTTATAAACATCAATATGAGTTGAAGTACCTGCCGCCGCCATTTTCGACGCCACGTAACAACGAACGAACACACGAAAACACGTTCACTCGGTGAAATACTCGACTCGACTGCTGTGCGAGCGAGGGGAGGGCGTACTCGCGCGCGGGCGGGACGGCGAAAGAGAATATAATCACTACGTTTTGTCGTGACTTGTCGTGACGGCGCGGTGGCGGCGCGCCGCGTGCTTTACTCGACGGCGGCGCGCTGACACGAATTCACGACGACGGCGGCGCGTCGGCGCGGCGCTCATATCTATTACATGCATAGTGTTGTTATGATTTGAAATGCTCTAATTCGTCGATATCGATATTTTAAGTAAAATTTAATGAATTTACCGAAAACAAAACTTTTTGCAAGAATTTAACTAAAGGCTTCAGCGCAATGTCAAAAATGTCATAAATCCAAGATGGCGGCCAACTTCTTCATTTTTGGGCCGATTTCGATGAAACTCGGTTTTGGTAGGTATTTTGACTAGAAGACAACAGCGCTTTGACAAAAATGTCATAAATCCAAGATGGCGGCCAACTTCTTCGTTTTTCGGCCGATTTCGATGAAACTCGGTTTTGGTAGGTATTTTGACTAGAAGACAACAACGCTTTGACAAAAATGTCATAAATCCAAGATGGCGGCCAACTTCTTCGTTTTTCGGCCGATTTCGATGAAACTCGGTTTTGGTAGGTATTTTGACTAGAAGACAACGCTTTGACAAAAATGTCATAAATCCAAGATGGCGGCCAACTTCTTCGTTTTTGGGCCGATTTCGATGAAACTCGGTTTTGGTAGGTATTTTGATTAGAAGACAACAGCGCTTTGACAAAAATGTCATAAATCCAAGATGGCGGCCAACTTCTTAGTTTTTGGGCCGATTTCGATGAAACTCAGTTTTGGTAGGTATTTTGATTAGAAGACAACAGCGCTTTGACAAAAATGTCATAAATCCAAGATGGCGGCCAACTTTTCTTTTTATCGGGTGCTGTGAGTGAAGGCCTTATAAATTAATGGTAAAAAAATCCTTTTAAAAACAAGCTTTTATTTAAGTGCCCTAAAATGAAGAAAATAAATTACTATTAATTTATTTTAATTTTTAAGTAATGATTGAGGACTAAAAAAGTTTAGTGTTCTCCTCAGCTAGCCCTTTCATTTGACACCCGTACCACAGTATATTGAAGTGCATTTATCCAAAAGTGCAATAATCCTGTATTTATCAAAAAGTGCATGGCCGCCATCTTGGATTTGAAAATGAATGTCATTTTCATAATCGGCACCCCAAGAAACCTTAAAAATGACATCCATATCTGTATTTATCAAAAAATGCATGGCCGCCATCTTGGATTTGAAAATGAATCATTTTCATTAATCGGCATCACAAGAAACCTCGAAAATGTCATCCATATCTGTATTTATCAAAAAATGCATGGCCGCCATCTTGGATTTGAAAATGAATGTCATTTTCATAATCGGCATCACAAGAAACCTCGAAAATGACATTCATATCTATATTTATCAAAGAATGCATGGCCGCCATCTTGGATTTGAAAATGAATGTCATTTTCATAATCGGCATCACAAGAAACCTCGAAAATGACATCCATACCTGTATTTATCAAAAAATGCATGGCCACAATCTTGGATGATCCGCCATATTGGAATTAGAATGACGTCATATAGCTAAGCTTGCATTGTCATCGAAAATAAGCGTGAATACCAAATTTCAGCTCAATCGGTTAGATTTAAAATTCAGTTGCAAGATTCCACTCGGACAAATATACATACATACATACATTGCAAGTTAATAAAAAGCTTGTAAAAAGGATTATTTTTTACTTTATTAAACTTAAAATGCCTATTCTATTCATTTTAGAAATTATCGATAAGAAATGTTACTCGATAAATTAATTAGTCTCTCTCGCCCCATCACTACAGTTTTTATGTAGCCAATCACAGCTCTTCTGTCACATCCCCCCCAACGCGTGCGGTCCGTCAAATTCGGTGAGCTTGAATCAGTACAAATCTTCAATAATGGGGAATCTATTGGGGGTTATCTGTGAAATTAATCGAAGGTCACGGGGTGTTATGTATAAGAATGGTAATGGTTTTCCAGTGCGCTTATGGACGCCCTGATAAGTCCGCTGTCCGAGAGGGCCGAGGAATGGCGCCGCGGGGGCTGTGCTACGGGAGCCTTAAGTCGCGAACACGCCCGAGAGTGCAAACGAGCCAGAGCCGAGTTAAGGCGGAGGTTGCACGATGCCCACAGACACGCCCGGAAGGCGCGCAGGGCGCCTCCCGACGCCAAGCGACGCTCCGACGTATCTATGCAGGTAACAATAATAATTAAAATATTCCTTTATACTAGTTAGCTTAGGCGCTGTAGTTCGCTTTCTTGAAAATCCCACAGGAAAAAGTAACCTATAGTGTAGTCCACGTTATCATCAGTACATCAGTGAAAACTGCATGAAATCGGTTACGCCGGTTTCTGAGATTAGCGTGCACAAACGCACATTCAGACAAACAGACAAAAATTCTAATCGGTAACGTAAGTACAACAAGTACAAATTGTTTTTTTGAAAAAATATTTAATGTACAGCCAAGGCTCGTTTGCGATTTTATTATTGTACCTATAGAGTAGATTATTATATGTATTGATTGTATATACATATAAGACGTAATAAATTCCACTTACCACCATATTTTACTAGTTTTTAAATGCATATTGTATGCGGAAAAACTGGTAAGGCACCTAATAGTTGCTCTTTTCAACATTAAGTACCTGGGCGACTGAGCTGCGCTCGTTGTTTTTTTTTCCAATATTTAATCTAATTATTTTACGGAATTTTAGAGTGGTTTTCTTATAGGTAAAGCTATCACATTACTGTATAAATATCCTCATCAAGTGATTGTGAATCTGTTCCAGGATATACAGGAGCGAAAACAGCAGTTGGAAGAGATGGAGGAGAAGGCTGTCAAAGCCGCTCTCATAGAAGAACGCAGCCGCTTCTGTCACTTCGTTTCATTACTCAACCCTGTGGTGGTAAGTTCTACAATTTACTAAATTACTAAATCTTAGAAAATTTAATATTAAATCAAAAGTCCTTGAGTCCTTCAAAATCAATCAAAATTGAGTCCTTTAAGTGTATTTTTGATGTAAGTTTCTAAAATATATGTTATGCTATTCGCTAGAAATTTTTATGCTATCCTATAGAAGGGATGGAAAAAAAAAATACATTTCAGTCGTTGGACTGCACGTCAGAAGTGAAAGCAGCTTCACAAATTTATTGATCGCAAGAAATACAAGAGAAAATATATATATACGACACTGATACACAATGACAGTAATAAATTCATAATGACAGACCATTAAAAAGGTTTGAAGTTGATATGAAACTATTTTATTGGTCAGAGGTGTATACCATATTGATCCTTGTTATCATATCTAGTAAGTTTACTTTCATATGCAGTTGTGTCTACCTAGTACTTCTATACAGAGCTGTCAATTTCGGTAAGGTAAACTAACATGACGAGTTCAATGATTTTACCCCATCTCAAAAATTGTTCTTTTCCTAAATTATTTTAAATTATTATCAGCTACATCAACAGTTCGTTACGCTTACATTACTTACGTAAAGTAACAAAACATGTCGCGAGTTCAATGATTTTATCCCATCTCAAAAATACCCAATGAGCATAAAGTAGTTTTTACTTCAAAAAATAAAAATGTGTTTTTTCCAAATTATACAAAAATTAGAAAAAATGTTTCAGATATAAATATTGTAGAGAATTTAATTTTAAATAAAAAGGTTCATACATAATTTTTGCTATTATAAAATTAAAATTTACATGAATTCGAAAAAACTCAGATGGTGCATCGGGATTTGAACCTCGTCAGTCAATGGTGTGTCTAAATGGGGTGTCGCCGTTCAAACCTACTGTGAACAAGGAGGGCCATTGATCACATTGATTCTTGATATTCGTTATAATACTTGGCTTACGCGCTTGGCGTCGCGTAGAATTAAAATTACAAATCTATACTAATACTAGCTACACGCTCCCGGCTTCGCACGGGTGCAAAATAAAAACTATCCTATCTTAAGTTGAACCAAATTACACACAGTTACGAAATTTTATCAAAATCGGTTCAGTAGTTTAGGAGTTCATTGGCGTCAAACTACGTGACACGTAATTTTTATATAATATATAGATTATATAAAGAGAGAAGATTTGTATTTTTGTATGTTTGTAACGAATAAACTCAAAAAGTACGGGGGTGATTTTAAAAATTATTTCTCCTATAGAAAGCTATATAATCAGCGAGTAATATAGGCTATATTTTATAGTTACGAGGACGAAGTCGCGTGCAATAGATAGTGAGTGATACGTTCCTATGTTTTTCCAGGAGTGTGAAGTGGCAATGCTAGCAGAGGTGGGGCATCTCCAAGAAGGAAGCGAACAACTTATACGACACACCGCCGAGCCCAGGACTTTGACTGCGGGCAGTTTACAGGTATATATGCCTCATCTCTTAAAATAAGTAGATCTATCTCCTAAAAACCCGAAAGACATACTTTTGGTTGGTATAAGCATTTTCAATTTGAAACTTAGAGACAAGAAGCGACATAGCGAAATAAGAGAAATGACAAAAATGACTGATGCGTTAACTCATTGCAAGAAACTTAAGTGGAAATGGGCCGGTCACATTGCACGTCAGGACAAAGAGAAATGGACTAGAAAAATTACTACATGGTCTAGCCCTCCCGGAAAAAGATAAAGAGGACGCCCCATAGAAAGGTGGGAAAACGAGTTTAAGAAACTTGTGAATAGCGACTGGATTAAGACAGCCCAAGACCGAGAGGTCCTTAATAACTAAAATAACTAAAAAAAAACAGTGGCACTCCAGGAGTGCCGACGGAAGTGTAAACTTGAACAATGACGTGTGTATTTTTTGAATCGTCAGGAAATATTTTACAATATATGTACATACTTATATACAGCGGTGTCGGTTAAGGTAACAGTAAGTAAGGTAAGGTACAGCGGTGTCGGTTAAGGTCGCGAGTTCAATGGTTTTTTCCCATCTCAAAAATGCCCAACGCGTCTTGTTGAAAAACGCCTATTTATTTTTGTGGCTATTTGAAAAACGTCATTTTGACGCTGTAGGCTATAGAACAGTGTCCACGGAACTAGAATCAGTGATGTCCGCATGTCGACATCTAAGATAGAGTATAATATCCTCATGTTTTAAAACTCAAGCGGAGACAAATAAACCTAAACACTCCCTAAGACATCAACAAATAGAATAAAACATAAAAATACCCAAACGTCAAAATTAGTTCTCTGCACAATCAAGGGCGGCGTTTCAAAATGGCACAAAAAATAAGCTGTCATTTGTATGGCCTGTCCAGCGGTATATATTACAGGTCAGTGACAATATTGTTGTTGTTAAGGAAATAAAAGGCTTTATTGTAATTGATTGGCAGGTGATTTGCGACGTGAAGGCGTGCTACAGTGGATGGGCGGAGAGCGCGTCCGCCCCGCATTCGCCGTCCGCCGGTTCGCGTCTCGGCAGTCGCAAGTCCTCACTCACCTCGATCTCATCACTCAACAGCCACTCCTCAGACCATCAACACGGTCAGTATATTGGGTTATGATATTATTCAATTAGTTACTTTTAGGGCCAGTTTTATAACAATCCGTTAGTTAAATTTTATATCAAATAGACGAAAAAATGATCTAATAGTATAATATAGTTTATTATAACAATATATTCGTAAGTCAACAGTATAATTTGACAGCTAGCGTTTACTGGCTCGTTACTGACTATGATAGGGTTGGTTTATCTTACGTATCGTTTATTTTGTTATACATATTTGTAAATAAATGTGTTTGCGACGCGAAACTTGACAGTTCTTGACAGACTACAACGAAACCGTCGACAATATTCATAAACTTCGGCGTATTTTTACGGATAGCTACCGAATGTTTAATTTCTTTTATAGAACCACCGTCAGTAAACGTTATTGACGGACCGTTAACCGTTCGTTACCAGCACTGTAACGAACGGGAAAAAGGTATGTCGTTTATAAAACTGGCCCTTAGATTAGCATAAAGGTGTGTTCGTATTTACTACTAAGGGGCGCAGTTAGAACTGACTAAAGCTCAAAGTCAAACGTATTTGTAATAAACTTGTAATAAACTTAATTAATGTTTATATGTGTGAAGGAGAAAGACTCAGTCTACTTGTTAGAGTGAGACAGATTTATTTTGATATATTCCAACAGAGTACTCTTCAACCAATAGCACAGGAACACTTGTATAATCCCTTAGGATCAGTACTTTTTTTCTGGATGAAAGGTACCCTATGTCCTTTCTTGTATTCCTGACAACGTGTATACGTAATTTCATGATGATCGGTTGAGTAATTAAGGCGTGAAAAGGTATCAGACAGACAGAGTTACTTTCACATTTATAATACATATTAGTACGGACTTGTTACTTGTATGAAATAGGTGGTTACCACAAAAATCATTTATTTTTGTGCACTTTCGTTAATTAAGTGAAATGTTTGTTTTATTTTTTGAACCTTTTGATGCGTTAATCGCCTTAACTACAAAGGACAATGTTGATTGTTTTAGGATCGAGTGTGAGCTGTTCCACTCCGATATCGAACGCGTCTTCGACCGGTACTCTGCCAGCGCCGACCAACGAATCCCACTGTTTGTCACAGGTATCGTTTTTTGCTCCATTCGGTGGCAGACAGGCAGACACCGCGTACGGCCGATGGACTTTCACCCAATGGAATATATCACTTTTTAAGGATAAATTATTAATACTTTTGCTACATTTATAACAAAAATTGGTTTGATTTTGGGGTTAGTTCAAGATTTTTTTTTATGTAGATGTACTTATTATTTTATCCTAAATTTAATTGCTTATAATTTAAAAGTAAGAAAGGGTCCATACTATGTCATTTTAAAGGGATCGATATTTATAGTAAATGAAAAGAATCGCAAGCAGAGTTAATAAAAAAAATAAAAAAATACCTTTCATTTGGTTTTACGATAGACAATTATTGCGTATTTTGCGTCCTCTTCGAATTTTTTCATCTTAATTATTAATTTTTGAGATAGTTAAATTCAAATGCGACAATGTTTTATGGTTACTTTGATATTAATGTAATTCTATATATGGAGAATATTTTTTCAAATTTTTTAAATGCTTTTCTAAATAGATTTTAACATGAAAAATCGAATTTTCATGAATCCTTACTCGTATAAGTTTTTAGAGTTTTATTGATAATAATAAAATTATATTCCTCTGATGAATTCTCCCTTAGTCCGCATTTCGTCTCGCAAGTGTGTGCAGCGCTGATTCCGGTTTTCGTTCTCAGGACGCTTTGCTGAGACGTTCGCTCTACGTTGACAATGTAATTTTTGTTTTGTTATTTTTTTTTTGTTATTTTATCTATTTTTTTTCTTTTTAATTTTATCTGTGAATCTGCAGATGATATTGCAAATAATTCCACACAAAACGACCCTCAAATGTGAAAGACTATCGTTCACCGTTTTCCCTTGAGGTGCGCAAGCGCAACAAAATGGTGTCGTTCCACTAAAGAAGTGTCTTTAATGTTGGTACAGTTCGTATCAAACAAATGTATTGTATTGTTAAATTTTTTCATGCTTTTAAAACTAGGTATATTTTCAATAATACATTTGGGGTAAGAAAAGATTCGTCACCTTAAAGTCGACATTTGTTGCACTAGGGCAATTGATCAGTGATGCCAAAATTTCATTTCAAACGTCTGTCTGTCAATTGTCGGCTTAGTGCTCTAGTTTCAAAAGGTAATTGTATATTTTATTAAATCAACACTTTGATCGAAAGTGTTTGAGCCAGAAAATGGTGGACGATAATCTGTCATTCATTATATATCACTCTTTCAAATATATTATGCACTTTCATAACATTGAAGGAAGAGTGCATTATTGGGAATTTTTCATTGTTTATTTTCTCGTAATATATTTTTTAAATTTTATTTCAAACGCTTTATTTAAAATGTGGCCTAATGTCCTATGTTCTTAAGTTTTTTTTTTATTTTAAATTTATAACAATTAATTTTACTTTGTACAGAAAATAATACGAGTTAGATAATAATACCTCAATTTGTGTTTTTATTTGTGTGATATCTATCTTTGGCGATGAATGAATAGGGCTCTGATGACCAGAGTGTGAGCAGCGAATGTGTGACTCCAGCGAAGAGCGCCCTGGACGATGACCGCTCGGATCCCCTCAGCGGAGACATGGGAAATGCCGGTAATTATATCTAATTTTAATTATAATTATATAAATTGGGCAAGCCGTCTGGCGGTAGTAACCAACCCCTTACAGAAGACCATGTTTGTTTTTAAGCCAATCTGAGCCACATATTGACTATTTTCAGTAAAGCGGCTACAAGCTTTGAAGTTGAAGGTTATTAATTTCGTTGTTATACTAGCCCACCGGTTATTATATTGCATTTTTCCTAACAAAAAGGCCCAATGAAATTATAGACGGTAAGAGTCATATTGAAGGATGATTGTGATGATGATTTTTGCAGCTTCAGCGACATGGCCCGATCTGAAGGACACTGCGCAGTTCGAAAGGGCCGCATCAGCCATAATGGGCGGAAGGCCGCATACAATATCTGCTGGTGATTACTTAAACCGTTTCTACTCTGTCTTCGACATTACTAGTCACCTAAGGGAACTTGTTCTCATATGATTATAATGTGTCCTCGGTCAGGGTACGAGCGTGGTCACCCTCGTCCAGCGCTAAGTGTCCACACGTTCGAAGTGGACAGCGCATCGTCCACTCCAACGCGCGACAACGGCATCTACGCCAGACCTCCTTTACCGACAGTAAGTATACTAGGGATAAGTGAATTCTTTTCCCACATACCTACTACGTAAATGAACTATTAAGTTGAAAAGCTCAAGCCGTAGAATCTTAGTACCTTTTTAAACTAAAACACTAAGCAGAAAATTGACACAAATTTGCAATGCCCCGTTGCAAGCAAATGTCGACTTTATGGTGACGAACTTATTCTTACTGCGACCGTTAATTTTAAATTAGAATTTAAAACACACTTATGAATGCCAAATGAATCACAAATGCCAAAGCGGCACATAAAAAGTACGCCTAAAACGGAATCATGGCGGAATCTTGTCTGCGCGCGTCGATGGTAACGACCAAGTTCTACTATTCATTTTAAACTCTAATGTGTTAACTTAAAGTCACATTTTCTATAAATCACAGATGCTTGGTTGGTTTTAAATGACAGATGACAGAGTTGATGCTTTACGCATATGTCACTTTTAAATGTTCCATAAAGTTCGTAGTGTTTTGTATGGCGTGCGAAATCCATAGTTGTAGTAGATTGATGGGCAAGACACATAGTAAGGACAGACTTAGGACCTGCAAGCGCAGCTTGGAAGTCCACCCACAGGGTGGACAGACGACCTGATTAGGGCCATGGATCCACAGTGGATCCAGGCTGCTTCTGACAGGTCCTTTTAAAAAATTATCGAGTAGCCCCATGTCTAGTAGTGGACAACCTGCAGCTGAGATGATTAATGTTTTCAATGGAAAATTCACGTTTTTGGAGTTTACTCTTTAAGAATCGATTTTCATATATAAGCCCGTATGAAAATTTATGGGAGTAAAATGTCACATGTCACACGCTACGCGTTATAAGTTACAATATGCTTCAATAATTATATTTATTAAATTATTTATGAATTTATTAAATGTATTAATTATTTAAATTATCTATGTATTTTAGCATGGTTCGTAAGGAGTAAACTTCAGTCGTGCGTCGGAGCTGACACACACACTTTTTTTGAGACTGTCACAATACTAGAGTCAGTTCGGTCTTTAAGAAATCTTTTTAGTGTGAAAGAATCTCTGGTGAAATTATTTTGGAAACGACAAATAGTGAATGCTTGTTATCTCTGAACAGCGATGCTCGTCCCTGGAGCGTCCATCAGTTCCGGCCAAGACAAACAACGCGAACACAGGACACCAAGAAATCAAGTCCATCAAACCGTCTTCATTGCCGCCACATCTCACTAAAGGTTCGATATTGCCTCTTTGGTTTTTAGGTTGAAGAAATTGTATTTACTTATTTTCTTGAAACAAAGGAATTGTTCCGACAAAATTTTATGAAATCTTAAACTAACTGGAACGTTTTTCACATTTATACTACATACTTATTTTTTCAAATATCCCGAAATAGAACTTTATATTAATATTGTAAATGCATTCCCGTGCTTCGTCTTATTTCGTTAGTTCAGGTGTATTTCAATGACCGTCACATGACCATATGACCGTCAGCCTGTCTGTCAACCTTTAACAATAAAAAAAAAAATCAGAAACAATGAATCCAAGAAATTATTTCAAATTTCACTGATTGACCAGTGATTTTAAGATTATTCGCCAATATATTATAAACGTATTATTTTTTAAGAAATATTTACAAAATTTTAAATATTAATTTTTAGGAGTAAATTACCATGTCTTTAAGAGTTATGTTGTATTTACGAGATTTTATAAAATTAATATAGGGCTGGCTAAAAGTAATGGTGATGTTACAGAAATTCCTCAAGCGGTGTACGTGAATATGTCTGAACTGGCAACCCTAGCGGCGTCTCGTGCGCAGCAGCAGCAGCAACACGCTGAACATCCCCACCAGGAGAAGGTAATTTATTGTTTCAATACTTTATTTTTTTCTACAATGGCTCAAGGCTTCTCACCTTTTATAATTGACTAACATATTTCCAATTTAAATTGCTGTAAGAGAGAAACCTCTGTTTATTCTTAAGGATTTAAAGAAGTTCTTTTACAATAAACACATATAAACTACATATAGGTTGTGAGTGAGGGATTCCAGTCTATTCCTAAATCCAGAATTTAGTGTTAAATAAACAAACTTTTTTAAAGTTTCAGAATTGTTGATAGCTTACCTTCCAGTCGAGGGTTTCTGTTTTTCGTTTATTGAAATACTCAAGTTTGTTCGATTTCTTTTATTTTTAGCCATATAATAAACATTATACACTCCTCAAAAGAAACATAAAGAACAAAATTCTTTATCTGCAAATAATTTTACATATGAAATGGAGAAAATCAAAAGTTTTTACTCTTGTGAATTTGTATCTCGTAATCGATAATTTTGTATTTTTTTTTTTGTAAATAATCAATTATTGTCTTGTCTGTAGTATTGTGATTTATATATTTTTATTTCAGCCTAGCCTATTCATCAAAGTTTTTGTTAGTCACAATAACGTAATTTGTTATATGATAGGAAATAAATTTTAAATCGTAAACAAGTATATGTTGTCGACTAAAAATTATAATTTTAATCATTGTGTATTGAAAATTCTCATGTCAGTCTCCTTATCCAAGTAATATAGTGGTTTCTCTTGAATTAATTTGCTAGGTCGATTTGATCTAAAAAAAAAGAAAAAACATATACAATTAACATTTTTGCGTAAAAAATCAATCATATTGTAGTCGCAGGGCACACTGCGTTGCACAGTAATAAAATGGACAGTCTTTGTGGTGGCAGTAACCACACCTTTATTACAGAAGACCACCGTAAAATAAAAGAACGTGTGTCGTTGTGTTTCTGGGAGTAAGAGATTCTTATGTCCCTTCTTCAAAATCCCTTCTTATGAGAGATCATTTAGGAAGGAATTACAAGGAGGACATTTGCAACCAATATGCATTACCAACCAAGAGTTGCTTGCGCTAGCGAACTCTAGGCGACGCTATTATACCATCAGGTGGACCGTAATTTTTGTTTAAAAAAATTACTGCTGTCCCCTAAAATTACATACATTTTCTCCCAATTGAATTTGTTGGCCAAGGATTCGGAGAGCTGATGCTCTTTGAGTTGCTTTTGGACGACTCGCTCGACCAGACGTAACGATGAGAATATATGCTGCACATTATAAGGCTGACGGTTGCGGGCGGTCATCTGAAAACATAGATTATAATATCATTATCATCCTAATAATACGACTTTAAGTAACATATGTAAACTCACCATAATTTCCACTGCTTCAAATAACTTGTTCATTTCTTTCTTCTCTCTCTCGGTCATGTTAGGGTCTTGCCAATTGAATATACCACTGTCCTTTAGCTTGGCTTTGATCTTCTCCAATGTTATGGGTGTCATCAAATCGACATTTTCACCGGATTTATAAGCGGCTTTCGTGTCGTCTGACAGTTTTTCGGGTCTGAAATTTAAAATCGTCTCCACTAAATTTCCATTTAATCCCTAACCACTACACTATATGCTTGGATTTGTTTTTGTTCGCCATTATAAGGAAGGCGGACATTTCAATTCAATTCAATCATTTATTGAATGTTTCATTTCATAGCAGATAGATATTCATGTAGGCACACATGGGATTGGGATACAACGCTATTGGGATACAAATGCGTTACCAGCAAAATCAAGGGTAAACAAAAAGGTAGCAGGGAGTGGAGATAGAGAAATGGGCTCTGTTATCTAGCATCGAAACAACAATACGCGTGATTTTATTTTACGACGATCTTTAGCAACGGGAAATAAATATGCTGTCAACAATTACGAGTACATCACAACACAATTGAGTACACACAGACGTGTATATGTTCTATGAGATCATGTGGTTTTATGACCCCAAAAAGCAGCATGGCCTGTCACTACAGATATACAGACAATGAAAACCTGATTATGCAAACTACGAAAATGTTTATTTTTACCCTATTTAAAACAGTCGAAAAATAAAATCGATTTCGGTTCCAAACTTAAATGGCTTCAAGAATGATAAATTTTAGGCAAAGGTTATGGAATAGATATATGTATATTGGGTGTGAAAAATTAAAATGAATTTGCGGTGTAATCCTTGAAATATTTTTAATGATAAAGTATCTTACCGTTGCTCAGTTGCGTTTATGTTTGCAGAAATTCTGTAATGCAAAACATATTTAATTAATGAAAATAAGTAATAAAATCAACCTGAACCTATTATAATATACATTTGTATAGGCTATAAAACTTAATATACTATTTATAATATGATATTTTATACTACATATATATACTAAGAACGTGATTAGCACATGCAAAGAAAATTGTAATCTACCAAGCTTTGTTATTGCAATCTGAGGAATGTAAGAAAGGTTCAATTCTTACATTCTTATGATACCTCAACTTGCCTAAGAAGATTAACAAAGTCCAAAGATATGAAAGTTTTGAAATTTTAGTAGGCATGGTGCCTTCTCACATAGAGGTCTGTATTCAATAGTGTGACACATATAAAGCATGCTACTCCCAGACATGTAAAATAGTATTATGTACACATATACTTAAAAAGTTATCTTGTTTTTTGAAATCGAATAATTTTTACCACATGTTGAAATCCACTAGACACCTACATCGCAGCGACAGACATAAGGTCATGCCTACTAATCAACTGTGTTTTTCGATTTTGACTAATAGATAATATCTAAAAAAAAACGAGTCTAAGAAGATGAAGATTGCATATGCGTCTTATGTAAAAGTGGGATCCACGTTTTCCAAAAACACTTGCCAATGTTCAGCCTTACATTGCGAAGAGAAAAGTAATATAATACATGAGAAAATATACTCACAAGATATGAATAAGTAAGAATTTTAGCGTCGTTAACATTTTGCACTTAAAAAGCGTGTCCACAATCGTGTTTTCAGTACTGACTTTGCTGCTTAACTGAGGGAATTTTTTTCACTGTTCATTGTCGCGCTCCATTGAAACTCATTGCATACATATTGGACTAACAGTTTTGATACTATTGGAAATAAGTGTTCATAGAAAAGATAGAACTGTTCACTGCTGTGCATTTTAAGTATAAATGGTTTTAATAAAAATGAAGTTGTGCATCATAATCATAAAATTTTGTTATTTTGGTCTAGTGGCTAGTAACCCTAGCTGTCAACCAAACGGTCGCGGGTTCGAATCCCGAGGGGCAAAATGTTTATGTGTTAACATTTACCTTTGTATTCGAGTCATGGATGTTTGTATTTATAATATGTATGTATTTACAAAAAAAAAAAGTAATCTATGTAGTATATCAACTATCTGGTATCCATAATACAAGCTTTAAATTGCTTAGTGTGGAACTAGATGGTGCTGTGTGGAATGTGGAAGATATTTATATTATATTATATTTATATTATATATTAAAAAAGACTCAAGCTTTTTACACCCGATTACAAGATATAAACGATAGCCTTTTCGCTTTTGTTTATAAATTTAATTAGATTTTTTATTGATACCTTCGAATCCTCTAAATAATAATAAAAACCGCATCAAAATTAATTAATAATCAATTAAATAATTACAAGGATATGTGAAAAGTTAATTAAAAGTAGATTAAGAAAGTAGATAAAGTCATTAGTTCTTACCAAAGGCGAGAAACAGTTGCAGATAGTTTTAGTTTTTGTATTAAAATTTGTCCTTTAAACTAGCTGTGCCCGAGACATCGTACGAGCTGTAGTTCGGTACCTACATTTTTCGTTTTTTTGAAACTCGATAACATAAGTAATACAAATTATAGATGAAACATGGGCCTCAAACGGTGACATTAAACGTTCTTCGGATTTGAGTGCATTTGAACAATGTTTATTTCTTATATCAAGTTGGCAAAGACAATTTAATTTATATTCTTTAAATATATTGTATAGGTTCACACGGTTCCTGAAAGAAAAAACCATAAATAAACATTAAGTATCAAGATACGAGAGCGGTTTATGTTTATGTATGCTTGAGTTCGTTCAGTATAAACAGAAATCCATTGTTCGATTGTATCAAAATTAATAATTGACAACGCTGTCTTTATTGTGTTAAAACTTGTCTAATACATTTTCAAATTTAGATATTTAGATCTGCAGTTTTAAAAGGGGGGGGGGGGGGAAGAATCTTTAGTATTATAATAAAAAAAATACAAAAGAAAATATGTTCTAAACGCAACGTAAGTATGTTGTGTTTATGCGCAATGGTTTATGAATTTTGTTTTTAACACTATGCAATAAAATTGCAACGGAATTACCTTACGTTAGTAGTGTTAAGGAAATTATTATTACAACCAAGATAAGAATTTCAGAATGAGTAGTTGTATGTGATTTCATTCCATCACTGATGCTGAAAATAGAATGGATTGATTGAAATATTTTTTGACGCCTGAAATTAACTTTTGCCAGGGGTTATCTTTTTTTAGTTAGCTGGTGCCCGCGGCTTCGCCCGCGTGGATTAAAATTTTTAAGAAAAAATTCCAAGAAATAGGGAAAAATCTACACCTTAGATGACATTTTTGGGTATTGGTGATGGTTTTTTGTGTAATTCTAAATAAATATGCTCTTGATTGCAAGTCATAAATTCAATAGTGGATTCTGTTAGTTTCCTATAAATGACACCCCTTGGCAAGTATACTAAAAAAAAATGGCCCACTTAATCAAGATTTTAAAATAGTAAAGTCGGGTTACGAAAACCTTCGTCAGTTTTCAAATTCATTCTTTTATCAAAATCTAGTAGACTTAGTACCTTTTGAAACTGAAGCACTAAGCAGACAACTTTGAAATGAAAATTTGGCATGGCTGAGAATTGTGCTAGTGCAACCAAATGTCGACTTAAAGGTGACGAACCTTTTCTTACCCCGACTGTACAACATAATATGCTTAATAATCTTTTGAATATTTTCTTCTGACATGCAGTCCTACGACTGACAGGTTTTATTATTATTATTATTATTGTTTCAGGTGTGTTCCGAAAGCAGTGCCAGTGAATCCTCTTTAGAATCGTCCAGTGGTTACGGCAGTCAAGGTGCTTTTGCTGCCGAGGAGCACGCTCATCAGCACCAATTGCAACACCCCGACGGTAGGTGGAAATCCACCATTGTTCGAAATTCAACTATAGTTTTCTTTTTTGAGTGTGTAGTGGATGCATGACAGTGTATGCATTGATGCTTTTTTTTATTTTAGTTTTCCAATTTGTACATACACTTAACCAGCGACTTGCGGCCCTTTGTAATTTTTTTTAACGAATATTAGGGCGAGGACTTAGCAGAAAAGCGTTATTTTCGCCGCCTAATTTGACTTATTAGAGTACAATTAAAACTTAGATGAAATTACAGTGCATAATAGACTTTATTTGAAATAGTTTGAATCTGGTAGAATTATACAAAAAAATATTTTTTTCTAAAAAAAAATATAGTAAATTACTGCCCAAAAAACTTTTCTTATAACAGTTACAAAAAAAAAATTGCGCAAATATTGCACCTTATCATAGGCTTAATATTTTGCGCTTATTCTGGTAAATTGGTTGAATTGGTATTTAAATGTGTATCTATAATTTATATAGTTAAGTAATTCATTAAAGCTAGAGGAAGAATTCGGAATTGTCATAAATACTATCATGTTTAAAAAGCATCTCTAAAGACATTAATTTTATAAAACATCCAGCATATAAAGGAGGCATTACTTTTTTTCTCTTTTCTTTTTTTTTACTAATTTTGTTGTACGCCTTGCATGCATTTTTGAAACTAGTCGAATCCGAGATAGTGACACTACGTCGTGAAAGCGATGCTTCAATTGCCGCCGCTCGCGAGAGCTTTTCGATCTCACTGGGGAGTCTGGAGGAGGCGGTGAGGTCTCTCGACGAGGCAAATGAGTCGGGTGAGGCGCCGGCGTTTGCCACTATAGGCAAGAAGCCAGCAGTGCCAAAGCGAAGACCGGTCTCTATGGCAGGTGATGTATTGGGCCAAATATGGTTCCCTGTGCTACCCCGAAACTTGTTAATACGATACTTTAAGTACTGTGCGATTCACTGTAGTATAGCATATTAAGCATGTTTGCTTTAGTTATTTTGTGTTTGATGAACACTAAATGTGTCAAAGGCTTTTCAAATAAATAAATAAATAAAAGGTGTACTACCGATTCCAGTTAATTTTGCATGCAAACGATGTCCAGAAACAATTTATTTTACATTCGTGTTATAAATTTTGGTTTGTTCGACATTCTGCTTCTAGTTACGTTTGTGATTTTTGTAAACTTCATAAGTTTTTGAGAGAAGCAATAAGAAATATTCATTCCTTGCAATATCTGGATACGGACATATCAAGTAAGGTCATCATCATGATATGATTATTTACAATGCCCTAATTGATTAACGATTAAAAAGTGTGAATTAGAATTCCTCAGTGTCAAAATAAATGTAATCTCCTTGTAGATATGTTCAATCTGCTAAACCTACTTCGAACCTTTATCGAACTACTGCGTACCATTGATTAGAAATTTCACTCCTAGACTTGTTTAGACAGCCTTAAAATTTATTTGGAGGTTTAAAAAAAGCTGAAATTCAGCGTTATCGGGATTGTCCAGCCAGGCGTTTGAATACTATCAGACCATTTCTGAATTGACGAAGGGATTTCACTCATTTCCACAGGTTCAGTTGATGTGAAATTTGGTATACTGTTATTTCGGTGGTATTCCATGACATGGTAACCTTGATCCGATGCTGCAGCACCAAAACAGTCTGCGGGACACCCGACGCAAATATATCATATCTGATCTCAATGGAATGTTGTTGGATAGTTTATTATAATGTTTAATTATAGCTTTTACGAAAGAAGGAAGTCGATTTTCACAAATTTTAATAACATTTCCTTTCGGTACAGCAACAGTTTGGTCCAGACGTGGTTCGTCCAGTTCCCTGGGGAAGCCTCCGCCGCCTGTGCGACGTTCGTCTTCTATTTCGAGGCCTCGACAACCGCAATACGGACAGGTAATATCAGCATTTATCCCCGCTATAATTATCGCAAATCGTATTGGGCTCTGGCGATATAACGTGTCAAAAAAACTCATGAAAGTAAAACAAGTCGTTAAATCCTAAGAGTAAATAATTAATAACAATGATTGTTGATAATTTTAGAGCAATGCGCAAAACCTAAGTTCGGGGTCGACCGACGCTGACAACCTTCCACCGCCGCCGGCTTTCCTATTGCAGCCAGACCACGAGGCCAATGCCGGTGAGAGATATCCTTCGCCCATCTGTTTAAAGAATAACAATAAAGAAATTTATAGTTATATGTACAAAACAAACAAACAGTAGCATTAGTTGGGGAAAAAAAATAAGAAAATAAAGTAAAGTTAAATTTGTGAGATGTGATTGTATGTGAATCTGACGTCTGAAAATTACAAAATATTACAAAATCAACGATAAAATTGTGTTGCCTATTAAAATATGCTTCATTAAAAAAAAAGCTGCTGTGCTGTGTCCATCTCTATTACACAGCACATTACGCTTAATGCTTCTATGCTTGCTCAAATATTTACCTTCACTCATTTTTTTCTAACAGCTCAATCGACAATAAACGTGGCCGAAACTGTAAAACAACTGACCGAATTGAAGCACATGCCGGCCTCTCCGGGACTAGTCCGTCGCAGTTTACAGCAACTGCAAAACCAAAACTCGAACTCGAACATAAACGCGAACTTCAATCAGCAAAGTCCCGCACAGATGACCACGTTCCAACAGGCCAAGAGCAACTTCTCGTCGAACACCAGTCTAAACAGCACCGGCAACCTGAACCCGATCTACGGACAGACGGGTCACCGGATAATGGCTTATGTGGAGCAGAACGCGATCTACGGAAGGAAGAACAGTCTGAACAGTTCGAATTCGGATCTGTTCAGGGAGGGGAACGGAATCTACGATAGGGGATCCCCCCACGGGTCGAGTCCGTCGACGCCCAGTTACGGCGAAGCGAACACATTCAGTAGTTTCGGGCCCAAAATGACAAACGACTCTCATTACGGACAAGCCGGTGAGTTTTATGTTTCAAAAATGTTTTGTAGCCTACAATTTTGCTCAATGAAATATATAAAACAATGAATCTTTTCTATGAAATATCTAAGTACAATTTTTTTTATTATAATACCAGCCATCCGGGAGTCAATTTTCTTATATACACAAACCTTCCTAGTTTATCCCTCTTTCCATTAGTGTTAAAAATGTATGCAAATCCGTTGGTTGGTTCAGAAGTAGTTAGCGGAAAAACAGACAGACGCAGAAAGCGACATTGTATTGTATGAGCTAGTTAACTTCATGATAGGTTGAAATTCTTGAGTTAATAAAGCATACAAAGATCACAGTTACATACGCCATAGTTACATATTCCCATAGTTGTTAGGTTCCATGTTATAGTTAAGTTATGGTTGTATTTCTAATTTTCTATTAACTATCAAATCAAAATTCGAGTCCTCAGCGGTACACAACTCCTCAGCAACTTACAGGCTATTATAAAATCACTGACTATTTAAGCGACAACGAAGCCTGGATTTAAGCGATTCGGAGCTCATATTATGTTTAGTATTGTATACTTTTTTTAAAAATTAAGTGTAATTGTTGTTATTTTATATTTTAAACATGACAAAAAGAATAGTATGTATCCTGATTTTCTTTTGGAGTTTCTTATCAGGATCGTCATCTTGGCTTTATTTCCAAAACCCTGGTAAATTTAAATTTATAATGATCATAAGAGTTTCTTGTAGAAACCTAATTGATACATAACTAATTTGAGCTCAATAGAAAGTCGGGGTTTAGTTTATTATTTATTATAGCTTGTTTGTTTGTATATTGTTAAGTTGTATTTTTCTTAATGTGAGGACGACAGACAGACAGTAGGTGACTATCGTCGCTTATAATACAAACAACGCGGTTACCGCCGCCAGACGCGCCACAACTTGATGTGTGTTTGTCGCGATGCAGGCTACAAGGTGCAGCAGCAGCAGCAGCAGCAGCAGCAACAGGAGAAGAAGTACAGCAACAGCATATACGCGCAGCCAGCGGCCGCTCTCAGTCCACTGGCGCTGCGCAGGAACATCGCCGCCAGGTCTCACAGCGCCGACAGGCATGAACGTGAGTATACTAACACCACTCCCAGAAGACCACACTGCAATAACAGCATATCTGCTATGCACTCCTAAATTAATAATTAATATTTAAGTGAAAACTTCG
Source organism: Synanthedon andrenaeformis (assembly GCA_936446665.2). Lineage (NCBI taxonomy): Eukaryota > Metazoa > Arthropoda > Insecta > Lepidoptera > Sesiidae > Synanthedon > Synanthedon andrenaeformis. Next base: position 5,351,958 of record OW387799.2, on the reverse strand, counting down.
TTAGGCACGTTGGAAACTTTTTTATTTTTGAATGATCCCTTTCTGTTTCATGATGATTGGTTGAACAGTTAGGCGTGAACAGACAGACTTCCACATTTATAACATTAATATTGGTTTATACATATATTAATTCGTACTAGCTGGTAAAAAATGAAGAACAAAAACGGAACCCCGAGTTTAATATCATGTCGTTCGGAGCCGATAATTTCAGGGACAGTCCTGAGATTATGTTTTCCCTCTTATTTGACTCGTTAAATGACCTAAATAGCAAGCGTTTAATGATAATGTAATTTCTGATTTGAAATACCATTCAATTAATTAGTTCTAAAAAATATTGTTCATCGATAAAATTGGTCAGAAATAAAATCATTTTGAATTCTAGGTCAGAATGACATTTGATTAAATGATCGATCACTAGTGACTTAAGTTTCTCTTTAGATTGGTTTCCATTTGGAGTCAAATAAATCTAGGCTTACAACTAACATTCTCCAGGTTATACATACACATTACAAGAACAGTAATATAATCATCTATACTTCTATACCAATAAATGAAATTAAAGTGTAATGTCAAAAACTACTTTTTACCGAAGAATTAGAAGAAAAAGTTAGTTATAAAGAAAGAAGTTAGAAAAAAGTTAAGTTTTATATTAGGTATTCAGTACAAATACATATTACATTTTATGGAATTAAAAAAAGATGTTACTTACATATTACTACATATTACTAGGTGTTCGCCCGGTAGTCGTAATACGTCCACAAAAAGTACTAACTTTCAAAAAAAAATTATGGATACACTAATCTCGTCAATACCTACCTACTAAAGAAAATCAGTTCAAAAACAGAATAGAAAATGATTCTTAACTATTTCGTCCTGTTTATTATCTTTACTAATATTATAAAGATAAAAGATTTTATTATTGTTTGTAATGAATATACACAAAAACTACTGAGTCGATTTTAAAAATTCTTTCACCTATAAAAAGCTAAATTATCAGCGAGTAACATAGGCTATATTTTATAAAGTTACGCGGACGAAGTCGCGTGCAACAGCTAATGACATATTATACAAACACATAATAATAAAACATACATATAATATACAATAAATAAAATAGAGAGACTACACAGCACATACAACGCACTTCACAATTTGATTTCCTATCAGTTATTGTAAACTCAGAAGATTTCGGAAACTAGTTACTTAGTGTACCTACAGAACGGATTCCCTTCTTTGTCTCATCTCAATACGCACAGCATGAGTATAAGTACTATTTATTTTCCCAAAAGCTTCTTTAGCACAACGCTATACAAGTGTTGGTATGGCATGTGTTGGTACGAGTCATTCCATTGGTTTCTTACGTCATTATGTTGTCATTGCGTCGTCATCGCGTCGTCATCGCGTCGTCATCGCGTCGTCATCGCGTCGTCATCGCGTCGTCATCGCGTCGTCATCGCGTCCTCATTGCCGTGCGGACGTGACCGACATGCTGTAGAATGGAAGGAGTCTATAAAACGTATAGAACTATAAGAAGTTCTGGCCCACTGGAAGTGTCTGTCAATGTTGTATATTATTTTGTAATAATATTCTACAAAACGTACATAAAAATCATTACAAAATAAGGGAAGTTAGTCCTATTTTTACTTACCTTTATGACCCGATAGCTCTAAATTGACCGTCTATGCAGCTCAACAGATACGCACACGTCCAAAGTAAATATTCCGAACACTACTTGATTCAACACATTTTGAATAAAAACAATTAAAAAAAAAATTATTATCCACATTTTTCAATCTTGGGCCATATAAAAACTTCCATGTGAATTTAAATCGAAGTGTCGGAATTTTGTACGCGTAGGTAAAATAAAGTTGATGCGTACTACAACGCTCAGATCGAATGACTAATTAATGAAATATGAACATGTCTATTTTGCGTGCATTATTTACCTACCTATTTTACCGTAAACATTTGTTCGTTACATACTCTTGTTTTTACTATTCACAGAAATACCTTTTACGTCAATATTAAAGGTAATTTCAATGTTTTTGCAATGTGTGCAATGCAATGTGCAATGTGGATCCCAGACCAAATAAGACTTATAAACAGAATTTTGCGGACAACATAGTGAAGCCAGTTTTAAATTAGCATTTCGAAGCAAGCGTCAATGGCGTCATCGTCGCTGTGGCACTGAAGTGGCGTCAGTGACACCTTGGTGACTTTTGGATAGCCACGACAGACGCTATTTTCTTTTGCAATTTTTTGAACTTTTGAATAATAATTTATTTAAAGTACTTACTATTTTGTGTAGAATATTTTTAATTCAGTAAATTGAATTTAGATCATAAGTGTGTTTTTATTTTATAAACACTTTTCCAATGGTTCTCTGTAAATAGCAAATGACATCAAACTATTATATGTCCAGAGCATTATATGGATTTTTAACTAATGTCTCACTTGTAAGCAATTTACGTCATAGTACATTGTTTATGTTTTCTGAGAAGTGTAACAATGTACGTATACAGTTAAAATCATGAAAACATTTTTTAAAAAGTCTAAATTTTTTTTTTAACAATTATAAAAACGATTTAATTATTAATTTTTTACTTTTTTTTACCCTTAACCAAATTCTCCGTACAAACAATTACCTAAGCCCGCCTGTTTTCACTTAAAAAAAAAAAACTATAGATTTATATTAGTACTAGTGGCCCGTTCCCGGCTTCGCACGGGTGCAATTTTTTACTCAATCCAGCTGATAAAATTACCTTACATCGCCATCTGTTAGAATCTTTTGGAACTCACAGATAAATAATTGCTGGATTGAATAGATATCAACAGATGGCGCTATGTTTTAATATTATATAATTTGCAAAAAAATAATAAACAAAATGAGATATAAACTATCCTATCTTTTAAGTTGAACCAAATTACATATAGTTACGAAATTTTATCAAATTCGGTTCAGTAGTTTGGGAGTTCATCGCGGACAAACATGTGACGTAATTTTTATATATATAAGGATAGATAGATATTGCCGCAATCACTCTGCACTCGATACAAAATGTTTGCAACATTTCAGAAGGTGGACTAATAGCAAGTCTCAGCGCCAAGTTGGCTCCGCAACTGTCCCCCAGGACTACTCGTCGCGCCATATCAACCATCACTGCGGCCGATCCACCGCCAAAGCCCAAAGGTAAGGTACCAGCTCTTTTCGCGGTTTGACTGGACCTTTTTTGGATGTAATTTGTCACACAGATACTTTTTATCCTGAAAAAAATTCCCGAGGGATTTTCAAAAAACGAACTACGGCGCATACCTAGTCGCGGCCATAGCTAGTATAATGGTAGGGGAGCCCACGATGCTAAATATAGAGTCACTCGAGTGTCGTGGGGACCTATTGGATTTTGAAGACTAGGTTGGTAGGAAGAAAAAAAGGTTATATGTAATTTCCCATTTCAACGGTGGGGTGAGCGTCTACAGGCGTTCAAAAGTTTGTAAACGCTGTATTTAAAAATATCCTTCAAATAATCGTTAGATTAAGAATCAGCACTATCAGGAATTCAGGCTGAACCGTCTGTATGAAAATTTGATGCGCTCGAGCAAAATGGCAATCGCCAAAAATCTTTTTTGCATTTTCAAAAAGCTGCCACGAGCTTGCGTTACATCCGAATCGTCTGTATTTTAAATGGGAGCTTAGTTTGGGTTCACTTAACGTACTCTCTGAATATCTAAGATCTAAATATCGCTCGTTGTATTTAAATTGTTACGCCAACCCCTATCAACCCCACCATCCAAACCGGCAGATTAATCATATCCGTTATCGGAGACACGTGGGGAATATTGTATTTCTGATATATCGGTCGGACATTAAAAGTATTGGGACTAAACATAAACTGGTTTTAATTAGAGAGTGAGAGTGAAGTAGATGTAAACGTATATTTGGTGATTGCAGGCACGATGTCGGCGTCAGTGAAACCGGCTTTCCTCGACAAGCTGTCGGCCACGATTCAGCAACAGCGCCGACATCTTGACACGACTCGCGCCAAGTCCGTGCGCGAAATGATCAATGCACACGCTCAGGTAGATACAATCTTTTCATTATTCCACACTTTTCCTCATGGTTCACACGTTATATTTTATTTTTCAAAAATGTCATTCTCAAGTGACCAAAGACGGGTGAACAAGCATACTCGAACCATTTCTACGATAGTGAGCGTCCAAGTATGCTATGCGATGGATGACGCTTCGGCAATGGTTTGTTTAATATTTGCTATGAAAAAACCGCAGACATAAAATAAACTAATAAAGACTGGTTACAAAAAAGAGGGCATTATTCAAAAGAGGGAATTAGTATGTATAATAAGCTTAACTTCGTCAATAGTTTGTTAAGATGTTAACATATGGCGTAGCTTTAACTTCTGGCGTGCAGTCTTACAACTGACAGTTTTTACTTGTGCAAGTCTATACTTGTGCAAGTCTTTACTTGCGAAAGTATATACTTGTGCAAGTCTATCTATACTTGCGAAAGTCTATACTTGTGCAAGTCTATCTATACTTGCGAAAGTCTATACTTGCGTCAGTATATAGTTACGTGTATGGCTACCATTATTCACGTAACGAAACACAACTACTCACGTACGGCTGCTTCCGTACTGTACTATGAGATGAAGCTATGCGTCCTGTTTCAGCCGGACCCACGCGTGTGCCACACGTCACTGATGGAACAAATCAAACGCGGGGCAACCCTACGCCGGAACAAGCACTGCAACGATCGATCCGCGCCTAAGATACGCTAGAGTGAGTATCATTATATGCAGCTATTTAGGGTTGTCAGCTTCATTTTCATAATTACAGGGCGTCCATCTTTTTGTGAGATGTTTCTATGCACTACATCTTTAAATAGAATAGTTATTTTTTAATCCCTGATGTCCGACGCAAAAAAGGGCTGTTAACTGAGTTTAACTGTGTATTTGTGTATCTGTATGGACTGTATTCTGTTGAATCGTTACCCCAAAACTGATAGACCAAAACTGATGATAGTGTATAGTAAAGCTAACGTGATCGGTTAGTTCTTATGAAGATCTTTTCAGGCGTTCGAAAAACACCAGCTGATTTCGTAGTTGACGAAGGGATTTAACTAACTTCCACATGTTCGATTAATGTGAAATTTGGTATACTGTTACTTCGGTGGCGTTTCCATGACATGATAGCCTTGACTTGATGCTGCAGCATCAAGCAGTCTGCGAGATACCCAACTCCTCAGAAATATACAGCAGATATAGCGTGTTTGGACTCAATACAAAGTTTATAATTTGTAAACTATAAGTTTATAGTTTTATAATTTCAATTATAGCTTGTTTATTCTATTGTTTGATGGATTTTTTTATATTTCACATAAAAATGATAATTCAATTGACCTAAAAAACGATTTTTGTACAATTCTTATAAAATATTAAATTATAAAATACTAGGCTGTTCTTTATAAAACGTAGCCTATGTTACTTGCTGATAATGTAGCTTTTAATAGGTGAAAGAAATTAAAAAAAAAGGTCCAGTAATTTTTGACTTTATTCAATACGAACATACAAATCATTCCCCATTATAATATTATCATAAATATATTATTATGTAATACTACTACATACATACTAAATAACTTGATTCATACTGTAAGTTTTACGATAGAGGAAAAACTGTAGCGTTTCGTAACATTTACGTTTTTAAAAGGCCCATAAATGGGAATAAATTGCGTTTTACTTAACCTCATGTCACTATACGTCATTATACGTTATTATGACAGCATTTTCACTGTTGCTAGGAAGTCTCGAGTGCGTATGTCCGAACTACCAACTGCTAATTAATATTGAGGAAAATATTACTTGAAGATTATACTTCTTTCATTCATTCAGATTATAATTGCGCATGGCCTAGTTTATTGGTTTTAATGTTTCGATTCTTAACCCAAATCTTTACATATTATAAAATAAAGTCCCACGCCGCGTTTGTATGTATGTATGTATGTATGTGCGATGATCTCAAAAACGACTGGACTGATTTTCATGCGGTTTTCACTCATGGAAAAAGCGTTAAACGTGGAACGTTTTTATATATAATTTGCAGAAAAAAATGCCTATGTTCGATTGATGTGAAATTTGTTATTCTGTTACTTCGGTGACATGACATAGTAACCTTGATGTGATGCTGCAGCATCTAGTAGTCTGCGGGATGCTCAACTCCTCAGCTACTTACAGCAGATATAGCGTTTTTGGGCTCAATAGAAAGTTAGTTTATAATTTTAATTATAGTATGTTATAATTTGTCATTTAACATCTCACGTTTTCTTTTTTTCTTTTTTCTTTTAGGTGGATGAGGCCTCAACGGGGGATAGTCCCTAAGTTAAGTTTTTTAAACTATATGTCTATATATGTCTAAAATATACTGAATAGGAACTATCCTCGTGTAAAAGAGGCCTATTTTGCAACTGGCCTGTAACTCGAATGAGTTTTTGGACAATACCTTGTAAGTTGCTTAAAATAATATTTAATTTTAAATAGAAAAATTCATGTTAGTAATTTTATTGACATAAAGAATTTTCATTCTGAATCAAATTTTTATATGGTGGTCGCGATACAACTTGATTAATTAAATTAAATTAAATGATTTTTGAAAAGTTTTTATATCGCATTTTTTTTATTAAATTTATAATTCATTGATTGCATTTTTGTTTTTGTATTATTTTGAAGGACTTACTTTCGTGTATTATTAAAAAGAAACTCGAAGGTTTCTGTTTGAGATTTAGATCCCTTTTTAGATTTTGTTATTCTCAAATGACACGACCATTATGTGTTCCACTGTAACCTTCGAAGCCTTTTAGACAAAGTTACTAGTGACTGAAGACTGAACTGAATCATCTATAATTTACAATTTACTTTAAACGAATACTAATTAATTTTTAATTAATATTTGTTAAATATTTCTGATTATTACGTCATTTTTAAAGAAACTTTTTGATTTCAAATATTAGAATATAAATTTTGATTTTAATTGACGAGCCCGTCGGATGAGTGGTAAGGGTATTTGCCTAACGTCTCAAGGGCCCCGGGTTCGATTCCCGGCGTGGTAAAATTTGAAAAGTGAACTTTTCAAAGTTGGCTGGATTCGTAAAGTAGTGTGCCCTACATTGCGTTTCGCAGTCACTTTGGGCAGCCCCTCTGGCGACAGTAACCACCTCCTTACAGAAGACCCCCCCCCCCCCCCCATGAAATAACAGCACTTGTGCTGTTGTGTTTCGGCAAGTGTCTCTCATCCACCTCCCATCCAGTTGACCGTCAAGCCTTGACTTAAAAAATGTTTAAAAAAATCCACTTTCACTTATCTAAAGTTCTCAGTCATATTGACGCCCTCGAAAGTAGCCAAGTGATTTATAAACCTATGAAATTATCATATAAAATATGTAATTCTCAACTATATATTTATTTATCGACATTTTAACTACATATTTCAAAGATGATTCAATTATTTGCAAGCAACAGTTGCCAAATGATTGTTATCACCCATTTTGTTAATTAATAGCTTATATTCAATATCAGTCTTAATGATTAATTTTTAATTTTTTTTTTTTTATATGTATTTACATAATGTACTTGAAAATAAACTAATATAGTAGAGTAAAAATGAAAAAAAAAAAAAAATTTAAAAAAAATAAACTAATAACATGCTTAAATTTTGCGCTACAAATTGGTTTAAAATTAAATACCTAGTTAATTGAATTGACCAACTATGGTGTGCAACTTGTGTTATAGGCGACGGTAGCCATCTACCATCAAGTGGACCGTTAGCGTGTCTTATCGATTTAACATTCATAATAAAATGAAAAATAAATCACAGATTGGAAAGAAACTTTATATATATATTTTTTTATTTCAATATAAAATGCTTACTAAAGCTAAATTTAATAAAATTGTAAATAATTTATAATACATATACTAGCGACCCGCTACCGACTTCGCCCGGGGTGCAAGTTTCATATATAAAATTCTTCCCCGTTTATCCCACTTCCCATATGTGAAAACCGAATTAAGATTGGTCTACTCATTCTCAAGTTTTTGAAGCATATACACAAACCAACTTAACATTTTTCATATATAAACTAGCGAGCCGCTCCCGACTTCGCACGGGTGCAATTTTATATTCAGGTCAATAAATGACATCTTTTAAATTGGACGAAACTGCAGGGTAGTTACGAAATTTGATCAAAATCGGTTCAGTAGTTTCCGAGATTATCTCGAACATACATCGTGACACGAGATTTTTTTATATCTATATATATCACGGTTTAATTTTGAATTTTCAAGCACACCTGCTTATTTTGGAATAAACAATTAAATTGAATTCTCGATCGCTGGCGCTGGTCACTTTGTCTAGGCGTTTTGTTAAGTCTACCTAAACTGCTTTAACTTTTACGATTGCAATGTAAAAAGAAAATATATCATATATGTTAGTGAACCTACACGAATGTACACATTTTGACTTGAATCTTTTCGACTATGTACAAAAGTATATAATAAGCATGACGTTTACATATGTACACATACAGTGTGTTTTAATATGTATATTAAAATAAAATATATCAATTTCTATAAAACACTTATACAAAGTGACATATCTCTTTTGTAGAATATACATATATATGATGATATATGAATGTTTTATGGTTTTTCTTTTTCTGAGAGATCACATAGTATTATCTGTGCATTACATATACATATAAAGGGTATTAGGGAAATTCTCCCGAAAACGAAGACTGGCGATAGTACTAAATACCATTGACGATTGGTCAGAAAAAAAAATCGACCCCAATGAAAAAAAAATCATCAAAATGGTGTAGCGTGAATATTGCTGATAAAACTTTTTAAAAATATGTTTTTTTTTTCATTGCAATTTTTTTTCTGACCCATTGTCAAAGGTGTCATAAGTTACCATAGGTCAGTCTTTGTTTTCGGGAATCCTATCATCCTGTATGTTTTATTTATATACATACAGTACTGAATATAGAACTTTATATAGTATGTTTTTATTTTATTTAAATTAATTGTAGGTCTTATAGCTAGCTAATTGTGTCAACATACAAAGGCTAATGTTAATTTATTATTTTTATATGACGCATGCTAATAATAACGATATAGTATATTTATTAACGGCATAGATGCGCTCGGTTCTGTAAAAAAAGATGTTTTCAGTTTTTTTTATTATAATTTATTTTCTTAGCGATAATATAGCATACTAAATGTAGGTACGTAAGTGTGTTTATCGATTAAAAAAAATTAAAAGGGGCAATCCTAATTTCTATACAAGCTTATCAATATGTTGTCTAAAAAAAATGTTTTAAATTACAGATCATAATTTTGACTAGTATGGGTATAAATTTGAAAAGTACTCGCAATGCGGGTAGTTGTAAAAACAAAAACAAAAAACTGTTTTTGAGCTATAAGTTTGTATAGAACATATGATAGCATAGCACCTTAAGTAGTAATTTCTTAACATATCCATTTCGAAATAAATATAAATATACGTCCAGTTTTGCATGTTGTGGGTAAAAACTAAATATTAGAGATAATTTTTTTGGAACATTAACAGCTTTCAATGAAACCTACTGCCAATTTGTAACATATTTTAATTTTTTACACATTGAAGCACTATTCGCTAAATCTTTAAGAAACATCGTATAAAAATATAGATTTTGTCTTCCTACCTCCACTTCGATTTTGGAAAAAAATATTATTAATATTTTTTTTTTGTTTCATTTCATATTTTCCTCTTCAGCCAGTAATGATTCTAGTTAATTGGATTCTCGATGTTTCTTATAAAAAATTTTTTTTATCATTTTAAATAAATTCATTCACGACCAAAAATTGCTGTCTTTATTTTCTTGCAATGCAATAAACCAAGTTATACTTGAAAATATGAATTATATTTAAGACAATAATAATAGTATATGTTATAATTATAAAATGCTTTTTATAAAGTATTTCTGTGTAATAGATACATTGAAACAATTGGTTTTTTGGTCGCGAATTATCAATTATTGAAAATGTAATAGATATGAATTATATCAAATGATTATTTCGTATAAATGTAAGAAATGCGAATGTAATGATGTTCATTTTGTGAAATAAATGATTATGTCCCTAAAATGTGTTGTATTATTTGTTTTATGCGGTAGTTTTATGTAATCTAAGAGAATCGCAAATGTAATAAATAAAAAAAGATGCAAAATTTTCTTATACTTTGTACACTTTTGTATTATCTTTTATTTTTATTTTTGGAACACGCCCTAGTTCATCAGTCAGATCAACTGTGGCCGCCACTTCGTATGCGCTTTAGTTCGTGTTTTGAAAATCCCTCCGGATTTCATTTTTTCAGGATAAGAAATAAATCCTATAAATTAATCCACATAAAAATCTATCTATGTGCCAAATTTCATCCAAATCCGTTTAGCCGTTTTTGTGTGATCGAGTAACAAACATCCATACATAGAAACTTTCGCATTTATAATATTACAGTAGGATTAGGGGAGAAAGAAAAGTTAGTAGAAAGTATTTTAGACATTAGTTACATTTTAGATGGTTATCCGCCATCTGGTACATTTTCCAGTAATACGTCATCAATTTTTTGTATGAAAACCAAATGTAATATAAACATATATGTATAATATATACTTACATTATTATGTATATTTATTACTTAACACGATTTAACTTTGTTTTAAAATTCCCATTATATGTATCAGGAAAAAATATTAGTTATATCGAATTTACATATGTTCAGAGTTAGTGATGGGAAGGATGAACTCGTTTAATAAATAATTTATTATAAATCAAAAAATTAATTAAATATTAAAATTAATTAAAATTTATTTTATTTTAATTTCAACAAACACTCAACGGAGTATTCCCATTCGTGCTACTATTTTGTTCTATTAGTATTAAAAATGGTTGGTCTACTTGGTCATATTGATAGAACAGATGGGAATTTAAATTTCAGAAATACAGAAAATATCAACACACAATTCAGAGCATTGCTAATAATTACATTGCCACTTATTATGTACAGGATTTCCTTATGAAAACAGATATTAAGTTTTAAAAATAAAATCACTTTTAAATGATAGAGGATCTGGGTAAGAATTTAGTGTGTGTGTGTGTGTGTGTCTTTAAATGTTAAGGTCGACAGATAGGCTGACGGTCCACTTAATAGTAGGTCGCTACCGTCGCCATTACACAAGCAACGCCAGAGGTGCTGCAAGTTCGCTGCCGACCACAGAAGTATTAAGGATAAGGGATAAGGAAGGAATGTGCTCTGGCATCCCTTACCCACTCATCGAAACACAAAAGCACATATGCTATTATTTAACGGCGGTATACGGTAAGGGGGTGTCATTTGGAACGTCCAATATATAATTATCATTGCAAGTTTTAGGTAATCTAGACTTATCTCGAGAAACCGAATCTAGAGAAACCGTATCATTTCGAGAGTCTCCGAATTCCGAGTTTCCGTAAGAGAAAAACTTGAAATGATTTGAAAAAGCTAAAGTATATCCAAATTTCTATTTATTTTTAAATAAAGCGCCTACTTAGTCTACTTAAAAAGGCAATATAGTTTTTTTCTAGAACATAAAATGCAAAAAAATGCTCAATATAAATAAATATATTTAGGTCATAATATGTCGATAATTATTGAATTAATTATCCTAGTCAAACTAAAGCACAGAACTACTCTAACATGACTATAAATATTTGTAATTGGCGTAATACACACTCTCAGTCTTCCTCAACTAACATCGTTGTTAGGACCACAATAGAGGCCAATATATGGCTCACAAGTTGGTCCAACAACAATCTAAATTTACCAAAAAAAATTACAACTTATAATTCGTTTACCTATACACTTATGTGTTTTTAAATTCGAATTGTTTTTAATGTATTTTAAAAATGAATACTATTTTGGTTCTATTCCTGTTTTGTGATATCGTGGCCGTGATGTGCAATTTGAGGACAAATATTAACAGAGAAGGTAAAGTAAGAACATTATTGTTTTTAACGCTCGACGCAAAAACGGGGTTTTATATGTTTGATGTGTGTGTATACATAATTATATCTGTGTAACTGTGTGTCTGTTGTGGAATCATAGCTCCCAACGACCCCACCGAAAAGCTAATGTAATCGAGATTGTTCTAAGTTATAATTTATGAAGACCTAGTTGATGAAGGGATTTCACTAACTTTCACATGTGCGATTGATGTGAAATTTGTTATTCTGTTACTTCGGTGGTATTTCCATGACATGATAACCTTGATCTGATGCTGCAGCATCTAGTAGTCTGCAGGATGTCCAACTCCTTAGCAACTGAGAACATATCGTGTTTGGGCTCAATAGAAGTTCATAATTTTTATTTATAGCTTGATGAATGATAAAGATATTGTGTTATTGGCGACGGTAGCTACCTAGCCATCAGATTATCAAGATGGACCATCAGCCTGACTCCCTTAACATAAAAAAAATAATTATATACAAACTTTTTTCATAGGACCTTAAAGAGGCATTTTTTTCTCCACCCTAGAAATTATTGTGGTCGAATTTTCTAAGAAACTAGTTAAAAAAAAATACTAAAATTAACCCTTTAACTTCCAGAGTCGGATAATTATTTTCGTGTCCATTTCCCCAGAGCCTTATATGTACGTCAAAATCCTCCACTTGTAAGATATTTATTTTTAAATCATTGCGTTGCTTTCTTTAAAAAAGAAAAACAACAGTCGCACTCCGGGAGTGCCGACAGAAGTGAAAACTTGAACAATTACGTGTTTATTTTTATGAAACATACTTATATACAGAGGTGTCGTTTATGGTAACAGTATCACGAGTTCAATCGTTTTTTCCATCTCAAAAATGCTCAACGTGCCTAACAAGTTTCACTTCAAAAATTCGAGTCAAATGCTAGGGGCACGACAACTCCTACAAAACCAAGTGGTTAAGTATTACCATCACATAATGACTACTAATCCCGTCAATATTTCTTAAAATGTAGGAAAGAAATGCGGCGTGGAAACGAGTCTTAATGCGATTCATAAGAACCCGTGGCTAGTTTTTCTCGAGTACTACCGCAAAGGACACATGACGGAGATAAGATGCGGGGGCACTCTTATCGACAGCAAACATATAGTGACAGCAGCTCATTGTGTCACCAGCGCTAAATTTACTAAGTAAGTTCATTCGAATATACTTTGATTTCTTCCCTACCTGAAGGAAACACAACACGAAAAAGGTTTTCATCGTTGGAACGTGTTACTGGCCGGCAGTGCTGGCCCTAGCCCTTGACCAGGGCAGAGCAAGATTGTCAGACTAAATTCAAGCCTAGTCTAACCGCTTAGAACAGAATAAAAAAAGTTTGTAGATCTACGGATTTATCTAGAGGCAAAAGGCGCAATTTTGGCGTTTTGGCGCCTAGAGCGACCGCTCCTCTTGCTTTACCCCACCCAAGGCCGGCACTGCTAATCGGCTGTATAAGTGAAAAGTTTAATTGATGATTTCATTTTGTTGACATTGTTATTTATTACCTCTTTTTTGCCCATTGATTAGTGTAGATGCATTATAACTTGGACGTAACATTGTGTGTCGATATGGACCCAGTAAATCTGTTTTCATGTAATTGATTTTTCATTTGATGGCTAAACATGAAGAGGTGAAATTAAATAAGATATGTCAAGGTCGGGATAAAGAAATGGACTGACATCATTCTGCTATCATTTCACAGTGGTCTAAAAAAAGCAGTTAAAAGCAGTTAAGTTATTGTTTTCAGATTGATGGCCCGACTTGGCGAATATAATACTGAATCTAAAGAGGACTGTGTAAACGGAGTTTGCGCTGATCCTTTGAAGCGGATCGCGGTGAAGCAATTTTTTGTGCATCCGGAGTATGATGACAAAGAGCATGATATAGCTGTATTGAAATTGTACAGCGATGCGCCTTATACTGGTAAGTCTTTAACTGGACTGCATGGATCCTTGGGATTTAGTGAATTTGGCAGGTCTTCGCATTAAGAGATTAACAATACTGTGTGGCCACAGTAACCACTTCTTACAGAAGACCATCACGAAATAACAGCGCTTGTGTCGTTGCACTTAATGAGAAAGGGATACCAGAACATATTTTTTAAATCTCGTGTCTTTTATTCATTTACTAGCTTTTGTTAGCTTTTTTTATTGTTGTTTTTGATTGTGATACAGAAATAGGATCCCTCGGGAACCTAACATTTTTTCAGTATTAAAAGTAGGCATCCTATATGTTAATCCAAGTAACAAACTGTCTGTGTGGCAAATTTCATCCAAATCCGTTTAGTAGTTTTTACGTGAAAGAGTATCAAACATCCATTTATACACATCAACCTATCCTTTGAAACACTCGCTTTTATAATATTAGTAGGACCGCAGGAAAATTAAAATGGTTTTTACCGTAAGAACTTATGTACTGGAGTAATCAGTTTACCTTCGGCTAGAAAGTTTGGAGACTTGAATTAGACTGTCAACCTGCAGTTAAATGAAATTTTCTTCATCTCCTTTTCCCTTGCATTAGCAGGAATCAAACTCAAAACCCTTAACTCAAACAGCAAACATTCTACTTCTAGACTCTCAGACGTCAGTCTGTACTCGGTTTAGCTCTCATTTCATTTTTTCTATAATGACAAATCAATAATTGGGCTTATTTCAGATTTCATAAGACCCGTCTGTCTTCCGAGTGGCGGCTTCGAGGTTAAATCAGTTTTTTACGCAACAGGCTGGGGTGAAGTGCCCTCTAAAGGGGTTTACAGTGATGTTAAAAAGATAATTCCCCTGCCACACGTCCCCACTGCCACTTGTACGAAGGATTACGTCAGCAAGCTCCCACAACACATAATTTGTGCTGGAGGCGATAAAGGCATAGACACTTGCAGAGGAGATTCAGGAGGTCCCTTGACTTTAAATAGAGAAAGAGTGGAACTGTGGGGTGTGACAAGCTTAGGAAACAATAGATGCGGTGAAAGAGGGAAGCCGGGCATCTACACTAGTGTTGTGGAACATATGGAGTGGATCAATGAGATTGTAAATATGTAAATAAAACAAATGCAAAGAAAACATCTTGTTCTGTTGTATGAAACTTTTATTGTTTATAGCATTGTTAAACAATATAACCATGCAATGTTGTTTTATCAAAATTATCTATTTTGGTTTTATTATCCTTTTACTTTTGTATAAAGTCTTCTAGAAAAGTGATAAAGCATTTCATAAGGTCTTTTGAGATGATTTTTATGTAAATTCCTTATAATTTTATTTCTATTAACTTATTCACTTTTGAAATAAAAATTAAACAACTTGTTAAGGTTTAAGCTTAAACAAATATGAGACTGAATGCTTAATAATAATCATTTTTAGAATATTTTTTAATAATATAATATATGTATGTGTAAAATTTGTCTAAAGTGCAGCAAATATTCCATAAAATCATTTACAAATTTTATTTTATTACTTTTAAGCGTTAAAAATTGCATTATCTATACAGGGTGGGAAAATAAGTCGGGCCCTGGAGGGAAACTACCTTAAATCCTTAAGCTAGTTCATTTTACATAAAGGAGACATTCCTTTATTTTTAAAAAGAAACAAAACTGCATTCAAAGATTTTTTTAAACTCGCTTGGCTCGCCCGGGACTCGAACCAACTAAAATTAAAAAAAAAAACAAACACTCGCTGTTTTATTATACTAATCGATAGGATTATTATTCAGGATAAAATTTGGTCTTAAAAATAAAAATGATCGTAAAATCTAACATTAACTTTATTTTGTTATTAATTTGTTACACTTAAATTATTTAACTGATAAATTGTAAGAAATGATATTTAGTTACATATATACCTCGTTCCGGATACACAAATTTAGTCTCCTTTGAAATTCCTTTCTTGTAGCCTTCAGAAAAGTGTTGTGGTGTATGCCCCTAATAACATTTTCTACAACCCTTAGCTCTTGCACGGTGTCATAACAGTTTTCATAAATAACATTTTTTACATTACATTCATTAAAGAACTTGTGTACTAAATAGGTATTCTTTATGGATATCTTGTACGACAGACGAGAGTAAGACCAAATGTTAGAGAAATTTTGTCCTGAATAATAATCCTATCGATTAGTATAATAAAATAGCGAGTGTTTGTTTTTTAATTTTAGTTGGTTCGAATCCCGGGCGAGCCAAGCGAGTTATAGAAAATCTGAATGCAGTTTTGTTTCTTTTTAAAAATAAAGGAATGTTTCCTTTATGTAAAATGAGCTAACTTAAGGATTTAAGCTAGTTTCCCTCCAGGGCCCGACTTATTTTTCCACCCTGTATAGCTAGTTTTACACCGAGCATAGTCATTGTAGTTTTACATATTTTTGGAAGGGAAACGAAAACATCCAGTTACTTTAAAAATTATTTACTACTAACTTTATATTACACATTTATAAAGAAAATCCTTATTGTATTATCCTTTTAATTTAATATTGTATATACATGATGCCCTAGTCGAGTTTATCGTCAAAGCGTGGGCAAGGTGGGCGGGTCCATCGCCAAGTCTATCAAATCATCGATGTCATCTTGGTTCCAGAAAGAAAGCTCCACCTGAAATTTGACAAATAGAAAAATATTTAGGGTACTTTTGCTGTAAAATAGAGGTAAAATACTGTAAAATAGTAGGTTTTTTGAAATTTGGGTATATCTATAGAATACAATCTAGTTGTACTATCCTAATGATATCAAAATGTGAAAGTTTGTATGCTTGGATATTTATCAAAAATGGCTTGATTTGGATGAAATTTGGCATACAGACAATTTATATCTTGGATAAGGGTACTTTTTATCGTAAAAAAGTATTTATCTGCATACTTTTCAAAAAACGAACTACATCGTGTACGAAGTCGTTTACGAATTGAGCGTCACTGAGCTTCACTGAGCTTCATTGAGCGTCACTTAGCTTCATTGAGCTTCATTGAGCGTCACTTAGTTTCATTGAGTTTCACTGAGCGTCATTGAGCGCCATTGAGCGCCATTGAGCGCCACTAAGGGTGACTCACTAAGCGTTTCGCTCCGGATTCTCTGTTTTACCTCCTTACCAAATTCCCCATACTAGAAGCGCCCAACGCCCAAGTCATGAACTCACCGTGGGCGCGACAGTGCAGGGGCGACAGTGCAGGGCGGCGTCGCGACACTCGCAGCGAGCGCGACTGCAGCCCCGCGCCACGGCCGCCGCCGCCGCACGCCCTCCCAGCACCGTCGACAGCGACGCGTCGTAGTAAACAAATGGACTCACCGTGGGCGCGTCCGTGCAGGGGCGACAGTGTAAGGCGGCGTCGCGACACTCGCAGCGAGCGCTACTGCAGCCCCGCGCCACGGCCGCCGCCGCCGCGCGTCCTCCCAGCACCGTCGACAGACGACGCGCCGGCGCGCGCTCGCCCGACAGCTTCGAGCCGGCGAAAATCGTCCCTACCACACACAATCCCTTTGCTATTACAACTACAGTTCTATCACTCTGAGAAGGCGGCGGTTGCACGTAGTGGTATACCATACACCACTACATGTAACCGCCGCGTGCGGGGTCGTGCGAGACAGGAATAAACCGGATTGAGCTAACGCTGTTTACACTATTCGTGTGCAGGCACACATTCAAGCGCCGTCTTCTTGGAGTGATTATGATACTCATTACATACGATAACAATTGCGTGCTAGTTCTACGACGACTCTACGTGACTGAAAATTAACCTCATTTTGTAATTCCTACTTACACAACACATATTGACGTCTTTCATCTTTTAAATTATGTCGAGTTACTAGTGATGAAGAACCACTTGCGGTCTTTCTATTTTATAGAAACAGAAGACGACTTTGAAAAAAAAAATAAAGGAAAATATTTGATATCTTTTCTCATGTAGTCTGGAAGTTTGTAATTGTATAAACATGGTCAATTTTCAATGTCCTGTACAAATGTAATATTTAGTTCTTGCTTCGCCGCAATCTTGTCAGCAAGAGCAGTCGCGAACGCGTAGGGGACCGGTAGAATAGCGGTGGCGTAGTGTGCCGTACGTAGACGACTTGATCTTAAAACATACCGTTAGTCTCCATCGCGAGCGATGTGCACACGCCGAGCTTTTCTTTGGGCAGCTTGACTTGTCTGCGAAGGCTGGCGTCGCCTACCAGACGCTCGTAGTCTTTGTTTGTGTAGGCGTAAGTGCTGTCTACGCCTGAAACGTAAAATTCACCTTTGCTTTATTGAAGTGAAAACTTCTTTAGGTGCGTTGGGCATTTTTGAGATTGGAAAAAACCATTGAACTCGCGACCTGTAACCGTAATGTAACCGACACCTCTGTATATTTTCAGATATTGCGCCATCTACACAATACCACTGAAACTAGAATATGTTACGTAATAATACATTCTTGCGAAAACTAATTGAATTGAAATAATACATCAATGCGAACAGAGATGGCGCTGACAGTTTAAAAAAATTAAAACATTTTTTGAGATGGAAACAAACCATTGAACTCGCGACCTGTTACCGTAACCGACACTGCTGTACATAAGTATGTACTTTCCTGACGATTCAAAAAATACACACGTAATTGTTCAAGTTTTCACTTCTTGCCACTGTTTTTTTTTAAATATTCAAGCAGAAGAGCTGCTTCATTTCCTGCCTCAAAGACACTTAGCGAAACTCAGTCATCAGTTGGAAGAAATAACAACAAAACTTCAGTGGCGAAATAGCCCCTGGATCAACTTTTTTTCAAACTTGATATTTTCACAGTGGGAAGTAGTATAGACACAAAAATTAGATTTTGGAAATCGCTAACAAACAGACAGCCTATTATTACAAGACGTCCATTTTCAAATTTTCAGATTGACAATATGTCAGCAATGCGGTCACGCAAAAAAGAATGAAGGGAGAAAATAGGAGAAACAGTAAAAGAAAAAGTGGGGTTCGAGACTGTCTTAAACAGAAAAGCACTTTTGCTATTATTTTACAACGGTCTTCTGCACACGTTACCCAGATTATGACTTCTTCTTGACACACCTATTTCCAATGAGAGAAGTAATATTATTACGTATTTATTTTAGTTTAGCAAATGGGTAAAATTCTACTGGATTTATTTGGGCCCTATCCCCTCTCTTAAAAATTAAAGATTTCTACAAATTGGAATGTTGTACTCACCAAACAAATACTTAGAGACGCGTTTCTTGTTCAGCATGAAATCGTCGTCCATCAAAATGTGTAGAATGACTGAATTCTCCATCAGGTTATGATATATTGTCGAGTAATCCAACTGCGATGGGAGAATAAAAATTAATTTATTTACAAAATTGTAAATAACTAACCCCCGACTTTCTAATGAGCCCAAACACGCTATACTTGCTGTCAGTTGCTGAGGAGTTGGGTGTCCCGAAGACTACTTGATGCTGCAGCATCAGGTCAAGGTAATACCATCGAATAAGGTCAGGTCAATCTCATGGATATACCACCGACGTAACAGTTAGTAAGATCCCTTCGTCAACTGGGTGATGGGCTTGATTGTTTTCAAAGGCCTGAACAGATCTTTATAAATTATAGTCAAGAACGATCTCGATCACGTCAGCTTGAAAAAAAAAAACGATCAAAAACGGTCCATCCGTTCGGGAGCTACGATTCCACACACATCACCCCGTTTTTGCGTCGGGCGTCGGTGAGAGTCCCTTTAAAATAAAATGGTTCCTTATATGAGAGAAAAATGAAATGGTATGTCTCACTCTCATATTGGCGAGGTCACACTTGGTGCAAGGCAGAAGCAGTAGCGTGCGAGTGACGCCGGCGCGGAACGGCAGCGATCCCGTCGCGAAACGCAACGCGCTGAACACGTCCGCGCCCGCAGACTCATTGCGCCTGTCTGCGGCTACATCCCGCTTGTCTGCGGACCAATCGACATTATTGTCATCATCATCTTTCCAATATGACCGGTCAGAACTCAAACATATGACACAAAATTAAGTATTATGGAATCAGATTAGTAAAAAAAAAACATAAATAGTGTCGACTAAGGTTTACTTTGTAGTTTGTCTTCCATAGTCAACTGTACAAGGATTCGGGTCCGGAACCTCTGGGCTAACACCTAGTGGTCTAAACCAATCGACCACTGGGCTCTTTGTTTATAGGTAAGTTAATTAATTAACAAATGCTCTGTATGAATAAGTGCATGACAATGACGACACACTGCTTATTAAGGTAATGAAAACAATGTCTGTCTCTTTCTCGCGCACGGACTAACTTATGAATGCGACAAAGACTTAACTGTTGCTTTGTACGTTCTTAAGGTCTTATTAAATACAGGGGAAATCCATTAACGCGCCGGCTTTAGTCAACTGCGACCATCAATTTACTACAACTATGAATTTTGCGTCACAAATGCCAACGAGGCACATAAAAAATACGCCTAAAACGGAATCATTGCGGAATATTGCCTTCGCGCATCGATGGTAAAAGGTAATAACGACCACAAGTTATACTATTGATTTTAAACATAAAGTTCGTAGTGTTTTGTATAGCATGCGAAATCCATAGTTGTAGTAGATTGATTGGTTGCGATACATACCTATTTGGATGTGGTCGAAGTGGTTTGGTATGTCGATGGCGTTGGTGAAGACGCGATTGTCGACGTAGAGCGCTCGCGGACGGGAGAACACTCCGCCGCCTCCGTAGCCCACTATCGCGTATCTGCATAACCAATATTCTCTGTGTTAAATGTAAATTAAGAATACTATATGGCGCTAGGTGCATGTTGAATGTTTATTAGAACGGTTGTTGAAATGCATCTAGCAGTCGCAAATACTGTCGCGGACACGCTAATGAAATGAAAGTACCTATATATTAAATATTGTCTTCTACCAGGGCTGGGTGTTTTATTTAAAGAAGAAGTAAACCCGAGTTTATACTATTCATTCATATTATAAAAATATGAGTAGGAGTATCCTTTCCGCTGTGACAATATAGCTCTTCAACGATTGGTTTTGAGGCCAACTCTCTTTATGGGACAGGCCTCGACTATCTATAGTATAGATAGTCGAGGCCTGTCCTATAGTATAGATTATATACTAATATTATAAAGAGAAAATTTGTATTTTTGTTTGTAATTTGTACTTTTCGATTTTAATTTTTTTTTCTGTTTTTTATGAACAAAAACTGAATAGCTACGATTCCTTAAACAGACACATGCAGATACACTCATACACAAATGCACACGTCAAACTTGTAACACACGGGTTTTGCGTCGGGAGTTAAAAATTGTTAAAAATCTCACCTGTTGTCAGAGAGGCCGCTGGCTTGCATTTTAGTGTCAAACGCCTCAACGAACAGATCAATGTTCCTATTCTTCCTGATATTGTTGTTGCACTTGGAAGCTTCCACCACGAAAACGATGTCCGTGGAACTGGGCACGTATTGGAGCTCGTGGAAGGAACCTTCCTCTATTGTGTCGCCTTGCGGTGTACTGCATCTGTAAGTGAAGTGTAATAATTTTATAACGAGCCCAAACACGCTATATCTGCTGTAAGTTGCTGAAGAACTCTTGTATGTCCCGCTGAACACTCGATGCAAAGTTACCGTGTCATGGAAATACCACCGGAGTAACAGTATACCGAAATTCACATCATTTGAACATGTGGAAGTTAGTGAAATCCCTTCTATGGGCTGATGATCTTCAAACGCCTGAACAGATCTTCATAAATTATGGCTATAAAAAATTCCAAAAAATAAACAAAAGAAATTAATTGATAAATAATATTTTAATCATAATATAAATAGAAAAGTTGCAGTTTAAATTTGTGAATTAGTGTGGTGTGAAGATACTGACTGCAGACAATGGTCGGGAATGTGAGTGGGCACGTGCTGATGCGCGCACAGCTCGAGGTATGCGCTGGCGAGTGCGCACGCGTCCGCGCCCCACGAACACTCTCGCAGGAACGGCTCTGCCGAGATCTGCGCAACGACAATGCATTATTATTGAGTACATTATGTATACTACTAGCCAATAAGCCAATTACCATGACGTCTAGTTGCTGACAAAGAAATAAAGTTCTTCTATCGCAACCAGTTGCGGATAAAGAAAGTTAATTCTTCTGTCACTCCTGGTTACAGTATTCAGTTGCGATGGCGGTTGGAGGGGCCTCAAAGACATTTTTACTTCAAACTTTTCGGAAAATTTTCAAATCCAGAAAATAACAGAAGGTCCATGGCAACAGAGCAAGAACACTTACAAACTTCCAGACTACATGAGAAAAAATATCCAGTATTTACTAAAGATTTATAAATAGAAAGACCGCAAGTGCTTCTTCGTCACTCAACACAATTAAAAAGATGAAAGCCGTCAAAATTTTTTTCTTGTAAAATAAAAAAATAATGTTTATTTACAGTCAGAAAAATCGGAAGCCTGTGCCAGAAGCCTTCGCTCTTCCATAAAAACTAGTAACAATTATTTTTCTTGTGTAATCTATATAAATAAAATCGGAGTGTCTGTCTGTGATTTGCGAAAAACTGCCTCAAACTAAGCTTAGAGAGTCATTCGCATGCTGTTAAAACGTAAATAACTTTTTTTAGAATTTTTGTCTGTCTGTCTGTCTGTCTGTCTGTCTGTCTGTCTGTCTGTCTGTCTGTCTGTCTGTCTGTCTGTCTGTCTGTCTGTCTGTCTGTCTGTCTGTCTGTCTGTCTGTCCGGGGTAATCTCAGAAACGGCTGAAGCGATTTCGATGAAACTTTGCAGACATGAAGAGGGGGTCGTCAGGAGTAACATAGGCTACTTTTTGTTTATGTAAATTGCGGTACATACACCAAAATAATATTTTTTACAATTTTTGTCTGTCTGTCTGTTTGTTCCGGCTAATCTCTGAAATAGCTGGACCGATTTTGACGGGACTTTTATTGGCAGGTAGCTGATGTAATAAGGAGTAACTTAGGCTACGTTTATTTTAGACTAGCGACTCGTTCCCGGCTTCGCCCGGGTGCATTCGTGTACATAGACTTTTCGAGTTTAATGAGAATGATGCTTATGCATTAAGATAGCCTCACTCTACTTCCTTCGAAATAAATATAACAAATCACCCATCAGGTTCTGAAATTTCAAAAAATCTTATTAAATTATCTGAAAAAGTGAAGAAAGTTTTCATATATGCGAGAATTTCCTAGAAACTTCTGGCATTTTCTAGAATTTTCTGAAATTTTCGAGAAACTTCTAGAATTTTCTAAAAACTTCTAGAATTTTCTATAAACATCTAGAATTTTCTAGAATGTTAGCGAAAAAAAATCCGTTTCTATTAATCTATATAAATAAAATCAGAGTGTCTGTCTGTGATTTGCGAAAAACTGCCTCAAACTAAGCTTTGAGTCGTAAATAACTTTTTTTAGAATTGTTTGTCTGTCTGTCTGTCTGTTCGGGGTAATCTCAGAAACGGCTGAAGCGATTTCGATGAAACTTTGCAGACATGAAGAGGGGGTCGTCAGGAGTAACATAGGCTACTTTTTGTTTATGTAAATTTTATAGAAAATTCTAGAAGTTTTTAGAAAATTCTAGAAGTTTCTCGAAAATTTCAGAAGTTTCTAGAAAATTCTCGCATATATGAAAACTTTCTTCACTTTTTCAGATAATTTAATAAGATTTTTTGAAATTACAGAACATCGTCAAAATTTTTAGAAATTTAAAAATTTGTTAAACCTGATGGGTGATTTATTATATTTATTTCGAAGGAAGTAGAGTAAGGCTATCTTAATGCATAAGCATCATTCTCATTAAACTCGAAAAGTCTATGTACACGTGTTAAAAAAGGTGTTCTAGAATTTGCTCGCACAGATTGTTTGTTTGCTTCCATTCTTCGCCCTTCCTTTAGTTTCCAGAGGGTTCTCCAAGCGTCATAAACAATAAAAAACGGGATCTATGCAATATATTCGATTTTTTCAAACGCGATATTTTTTCTTTTACTGAAAAAAGTTACTAACCCTGTGACAATAAAAAAAAAGAATTTTTTCGTTCATAACAATTGCATTTGTTGTTAACAACTGAAACGAAGGTTCATGCAATACGATGAGTTCTCCTTGCGGCATATCTTTTCTTTGGCTAAGTCGCTCATTATGTATTATTAATAGGAACGGATTTTTTTTTGCTAACATTCTAGAAAATTCTAGATGTTTATAGAAAATTCTAGAAGTTTTTAGAAAATTCTAGAAGTTTCTCGAAAATTTTCAGAAGTTTCTAGAAAATTCCAGAAGTTTCTAGAAAATTCTATGAAAACTTTCTTCACTTTTTCAGATAATTTAATAAGATTTTTTGAAATTTCAGAACATCGTCAAAATTTTTAGAAATTTAAAAATTTGTTAAACCTGATGGGTGATTTGTTATATTTATTTCGAAGGAAGTAGAGTGAGGCTATCTTAATGCATAAGCATCATTCTCATTAAACTCGAAAAGTCTATGTACACGAATAAGTTGAAACATTTATCTTTTCTTGCCTAACGATCATCACTATCAGCTTGATAGACAGCTTTAGTATTCATCATCGAAGTTTTGAGATAGAATATACCCATATTTCGCCGAACTGCGTTCTCTTATCTCAGTGGAACTAATATACACAGGAAAAAGACAAAGTAACGCACAATTAAACAAAAATCAATTCGCTCACGAAGACAACATTATTAAATTTACGTTTTTTAATATTATAAAACAAAGTCCCCCCGCTGCGTCTGTCTGTCTATATGTTTGCGATTCTCAAAAACTACCGAACGGATTTTTATACTGTTTTCATTAATGGGAAGAGCGTTAAACGAGGAAGGTTTCTACGTTTAATTTGCAGAAAAAAATTGCACCCGTGCGAAGCCGGGAACGGATCGCTAGTCTATATAAATAAAATCGGAGTGTCTGTCTGTGATTTGCGAAAAACTGCCTCAAACTAAGCTTAGAGAGTCATTCGCATGCTGTTAAAACGTAAATAACCTTTTTTAGAATTGTTGTCTGTCTGTCTGTCTGTCTGTCTGTCTGTCCGGGGTAATCTCAGAAACGGCTGAAGCGATTTCGATGAAACTTTGCAGACATGAAGAGGGGGTCGTCAGGAGTAACATAGGCTACTTTTTGTTTATGTAAATTGCGGTACATACATCAAAATAAATTTTTTTACAATTTTTGTCTGTCTGTCTGTTTGTTCCGGCTAATCTCTGAAATAGCTAGACCGATTTTGACGGGACTTTTATTGGCAGGTAGCTGATGTAATAAGGAGTAACTTAGGCTACGTTTATTTTAGACTAGCGACTCGTTCCCGGCTTCGCCCGGGTGCATTCGTGTACATAGACTTTTCGAGTTTAATGAGAATGATGCTTATGCATTAAAATAGCCTCACTCTACTTCCTTCGAAATAAATATAACAAATCACCCATCAGGTTCTGAAATTTCAAAAAATCTTATTAAATTATCTGAAAAAGTGAAGAAAGTTTTCATATATGCGAGAATTTCCTAGAAACTTCTGGAATTTTCTAGAAATTTCTGAAATTTTCGAGAAACCTAGAATTTTCTAAAAACTTCTAGAATTTTCTATAAACATCTAGAATTTTCTAGAATGTTAGCGAAAAAAAATCCGTTTCTATTAATCTATATAAATAAAATCAGAGTGTCTGTCTGTGATTTGCGAAAAACTGCCTCAAACTAAGCTTTGAGAGTCATTCGCATGCTGTTAAAACGTAAATAACTTTTTTTAGAATTGTTGTCTGTCTGTCTGTCTGTCTGTCTGTTCGGGGTAATCTCAGAAACGGCTGATGCGATTTCGATGAAACTTTGCAGACATGAAGAGGGGGTCGTCAGGAGTAACATAGACTACTTTTTGTTTATGTAAATTTTATAGAAAATTCTAGAAGTTTCTCGAAAATTCTAGAAGTTTCTCGAAAATTCTATAAGTTTCTCGAAAATTTCAGAAGTTTCTAGAAAATTCTCGCATATATGAAAACCTTCTTCACTTTTTCAGATAATTTAATAAGATTTTTTGAAATTTCAGAACATCGTCAAAATTTTTAGAAATTTAAAAATTTGTTAAACCTGATGGGTGATTTATTATATTTATTTCGAAGGAAGTAGAGTAAGGCTATCTTAATGCATAAGCATCATTCTCATTAAACTCGAAAAGTCTATGTACACGTGTTAAAAAAGGTGTTCTAGAATTTGCTCGCACAGATTGTTTGTTTGCTTCCATTCTTCGCCCTTCCTTTAGTTTCCAGAGGGTTCTCCAAGCGTCATCTATCTATATAAATAAAATCAGAGTGTCTGTCTGTGATTTGCGAAAAACTGCCTCAAACTAAGCTTAGAGAGTCATTCGCATGCTGTTAAAACGTAAATAACCTTTTTTAGAATTGTTGTCTGTCTGTCTGTCTGTCTGTCTGTCTGTTCGGGGTAATCTCAGAAACGGCTGAAGCGATTTCGATGAAACTTTGCAGACATGAAGAGGGGGTCGTCAGGAGTAACATAGGCTACTTTTTGTTTATGTAAATTGCGATACATACACCAAAATAATATTTTTTACAACTTTTGTCTGTCTGTCTGTTTGTTCCGGCTAATCTCTGAAATAGCTAGACCGATTTTGACGGGACTTTTATTGGCAGGTAGCTGATGTAATAAGGAGTAACTTAGGCTACGTTTATTTTAGACTAGCGACTCGTTCCCGGCTTCGCCCGGGTGCATTCGTGTACATAGACTTTTCGAGTTTAATGAGAATGATACTTATGCATTAAGATAGCCTCACTCTACTTCCTTCGAAATAAATATAACAAATCACCCATCAGGTTCTGAAATTTCAAAAAATCTTATTAAATTATCTGAAAAAGTGAAGAAAGTTTTCATATATGCGAGAATTTCCTAGAAACTTCTGGAATTTTCTAGAATTTTCTGAAATTTTCGAGAAACTTCTAGAATTTTCTATAAACATCTAGAATTTTCTAGAATGTTAGCGAAAAAAAATCCGTTCCTAATAATAATACATAATGAGCGACTCAGCCAATGATGGTGGTGCCAAATGAACAACAACGCCGAGCATCAGGCGGCGGTTAATTAACCTGGTCCGGTGGCCTAATCAGCCGCCTTTGTCGTAGGTAGGAAATGACCTTCACAACCCGTAACCTTCCGAGGCCGGGGATCTTGGCTTAACTGTCCGGATCGCGAGGAAGAAAACCTCTTTAAAATAATTACCCTAATCCTAAGGTGTGGACCGTGCCGAGAGGATGTATGGCTGAAAGGAATTCAGCAGCTAGCGCCAACCTCGACGGACCCGGCTAACGTCGTTGTATCGTGCCTTCTCACAGGAATGGGCGTTACCCTGTGAGTGACAAATTAAATCGACCCTACTCGTGGGAATCATATGGAAAATTTACAACAAACCCAACCCCCCTCCAACCGCAACATGCAACAAGAAGCAAACCGAAAGGTTATCACCCAACAAGCCTTCCTAAGGAATTTCCTTGAATGCAGACCAAGATCTTCGTCCTTATCTGCGCTTCCAATCGGTGAAGATGGTAGCATGCAACTATTCAAGGAGCAATCAAACTCTTCGAAAGATACCCCACCGCTAACTCAAAAGCAACCACCTCCCTGGCAGCGAGTCCCTACAAGAAAAAAACGTAAATACTGCAATGAGCCTCCCTCACCAGAAGGCATTAGCTGCACTAACAGTTTCTCTGGGCTTTCAACCGATATAGCTGAAGACCCTCCTGCTAAGTCGAAACCACCTAACAAGCCCCCACCTATAATCTTGTATGGAATAGAGAATGTTAACGAACTGACAAAACTCCTGCACTCCGTAGTTCAAGCAGAGGAGTTTAGATACAAAATTGTCAATAAGAACCTCCTCCGAATAATGGTTGACTCCACGGCAAACTATCAAAAAGTAATAGACCTCGTAAGATCCAAAGGTCTAATTGGGCACACCTTTTCCAGGAAAGACACAAGATGTCACCGAGTGGTTATTAAAAACCTTCACCACACCACTCCCCATGAGGCCATTACAGAAGCTATAGAGAGCACCGGAAACAAAATACGAGGCGAAATCATAAACGCTCGCTATGGTCCTGACAAAGTCCCAACTTCCACATTCTTTGTGAATGTCGATCCTGGCATAAACAATAAACATTTAAAATCTATTCAATATATATACCATCAACGCGTCAAAATCGAAGACCCACGCAAATCAACAACGATAGTCCAGTGCAAACGATGCCAACAATACGGACACTCCAAGAATAATTGCATGCGGCCTTATCGCTGCTTGAAGTGTGCCGAGGGACATAACACCGCTAACTGTCCTAAAAAGGACCGAAACTCTCCAGCGAAATGTGCTCTATGTCTTCAAGACCACCCTGCTAACTTCAAAGGCTGCCAAGTATATAGAGAGATCCTGGCAAGGAAAACAAAGAAAACCCGGCCAAAACCACTCACAGCCGCCTTCGATGTTGATAGTAGTCAGCGAACATCTAAAACAAACGCTGAGGTCATAAGACAAACCCAGAACGGTGGCACCGGACCTTCAATTGGACGCACTTCGGGTCAAAGATCATACTCCGACGCGGTGACTGGACAAAATCTTAACCCACTGGAAACACATTATTCTGGACACATAAGTGGATCAAACAATCAACAACCAACTAAAATAGAACTACTCCTAATAAAGCAAAGTGAAAAAAATTGACACTCTCCTTCAACAGATAGGTACCCTTATGGGACTATTGACTACAGTAATCACTAAATTATTTCCAAAATGATTGGGTTACGGATGGCAATATGGAACATCAATGGACTCTCGCCGAATATACAGGAGCTTGCAACCATACTCTCAAGTAACAAACTCGATGTAGCACTCATATCCGAAACTCATGCCACTGTGCGCAGCTCGTTTCAAATCAAAGGCTACCATGTGTATAGTACTCCTCATCCCGACGGCGGCGCTCATGCGGGATCAGCTGTGGTCATAAAGACCAATCTGAAACACTCACCCCTGAAAGCTTTTTCCTCTGACTTCCTCCAAGCCACGTCGATAAGACTGGAGGACCGTGCTGGCCCTATAGTTCTTTCTGCCGTCTACTGTCCACCGAAACATCGAATTTCCGAAGAAATGTACCTGCAATATTTTCGGACACTTGGTCCGCGCTTTATTGCAGGCGGCGATTGGAACGCGAAACACGTTTTCTGGGGCTCCCGTTGCACAGTGACCAGAGGCCGGGTGCTCAAGGACTGCGTCGACAAAATGAATCTGCATACATGGTCGTCGGGCCATCCCACCTACTGGCCATCAGACACCAAAAGGATACCCGATCTTCTTGACTTTTACATTGTAAAAGGCGTCAGTCACCTGTACACTAGTATAGAGCCAAGTCTTGACGGATCATCAGACCACACTCCAGTCATTCTCAACTTATGTGCTGAAGTGATTAACAAGGAGAAACCGGAGAAACTATACAATCATAAGACTGACTGGGATGGCTTCCGCACTTACCTGGAAGACAAAACTAACCTGCGTACTCCATTGAAGTCATGCGCAGATGTGGACGAGGCCTGCCTGTACATTACAAACTTGATCCAAACGGCAGCCTGGCTAAATACACCTAGCCTACCTGACTCACACAAGTATCTCATTACGCCGAAGGACATCAGATTAAAGCTCGAGGAAAAGCGTCGCCTTAGGAGAAACTGGCATCAGTCACATCTCCCGGCCGACAAGACTAGATTTAATCGTGCTGCAAGGGAACTGAAAGCTATGCTCAGGGAGTCCTCTAATCATAGACTAAGAACTACTTTAGAGCTGATGTCACCCACTGGACGGAATGACTACTCTCTATGGAAGGCGTCCAGAAGTGTTGACAAGTCGCAGAAACACTGCCCTCCCATAAAAACTGATACTACTTGGGCGAAAACAGACAGTGAAAAAGCCGAAGCCTTTGCTTCTCATCTATCTCGTGTATTCCAACCCAACGATGCCAATCCCGGCGGCGATGATTGTGAACTGGACGCGATACTAAGCCAGGATCTACAAATGACTTTGCCCCTAAGACCGACGTCCCCCAGAGAAGTTGCACGCATGATTAGGACCTTGCACTCTGGGAAGGCCCCGGGCTATGACCTGATTACCCCGAAGCTGCTCAAGGAACTTCCAAAGAAATCCATCACATTCCTGGCCTGTTTGTTTAATGCGATCTTCAGAACGTCTAGCTTCCCTGCACCTTGGAAGGTCTCGCAGATTATTATGGTACATAAGCCTGGTAAACCTGCTCAGGATATAACATCTTACCGCCCTATCAGTTTAACTCCCGTGCTGTCGAAACTCTGGGAAAGAATATTTCTAGTTCGATTGAAATCCCAAATGGATGAATGTAATTTCATACCATCGCATCAGTTTGGATTCAGAAAATCACACTCCACCATTGAACAAGTTCATAGA
Organism: Synanthedon andrenaeformis; assembly: GCA_936446665.2. NCBI lineage: Eukaryota > Metazoa > Arthropoda > Insecta > Lepidoptera > Sesiidae > Synanthedon > Synanthedon andrenaeformis. The sequence goes on along the minus strand of OW387799.2, from coordinate 5,321,437 downwards.
GTTCACGACGTTGTACGACAGTGCTTTGAACTGAAACAATACTGTTCGGCAGCCTTCTTGGACGTGCAACAGGCGTTTGACCGTGTCTGGCATAAAGGCCTGCTTTGCAAAATAAAACAATTGTTACCGCACTCCTTCTTCAACATCCTGGCCTCGTACTTAGCCGAAAGAATTTACCAGGTTAGACATGGCGATGCTAGATCAGGCTTCTATAACATCAGGGCTGGAGTACCGCAGGGTTCAGTGATTGGCCCTACTCTCTACAACATATTCACCTACGACTTGCCCACATCAGATAATGTGACTGTCGCCACCTACGCGGACGACATCGCCTACCTGTCCTGTCATGACTCAGCCGAACTGGCTAGTGAGCAGTTGCAGCAGGTACTGAACAGCACGTTCTATTGGTTGGTGAAATGGCGGATTAAAGCCAGCGCCCAGAAATCAAATCATATCACGTTCAGCCTGAGAAGAGGAATCTGCCCTCCAGTCCAACTAGGCAATGATATCCTCCCACATTGCGAGTCTGTCAAGTACCTAGGGTTCCACCTGGATCGCCGCCTCACTTGGAAGACCCATATAAAGCATAAACGCAATGAGGTCAACCTCAAATTCAAAAACCTATACTGGTTAATGAGACGAAATTCAATTCTGTCTCTGGAGAACAAATTACTGTTGTACAATGCAGTTATCAAACCCGTATGGACCTACGGCATCCAGTTGTGGGGGATTGCCAGTGACAGCAACATAATGTGTCTGCAAAGAGCGCAAAACGCAATCTTGCGGACAATTGTAAATGCACCTTGGTTTGCTCGCAGTGACGAGATACATGACTACCTGGAAGTGCCTACCGTAAAGGAGGAAGTTAAGGAATACACTAGACGCTACGCTGAGCGCTTAGCCATACACCCAAATCTTTTGGCTGTTAAATTGCTTGACTCCTCTCAAGCCGTGAGAAGACTGAAACGAAAGCAAATAGCGTTAAAATAAGGGTTGGCTGAGGCAATGGCTTCCGAAACCTAACTTCCCTATGAAATACATCTGAACTGATTATAGTCACTAATGACTGATGGCAGTTTTAATTATAAAAAAAAAAAAAAAAAATTAGGAACGGATTTTTTTTCGCTAACATTCTAGAAAATTCTAGATGTTTATAGAAAATTCTAGAAGTTTTTAGAAAATTCTAGAAGTTTCTCGAAAATTCTCGAGCGGGCTGCTATCTATAATATAAAAGTAAATCCCTAAATGTGTTGCTAACCGCAAAATTCGAGAACGGCTGGGCCGATTTTAATTCTGTCTTCACTCATGGATAGAGGGATAATCAGGGAAGGTTTTTACGTAAAAAAATGCACCCTGGGCGAAGCCGGGAACATGCCGCTAGTTAGAAATAATAAAATTTGGTTAATTTACACTCGCGTAATGTACGAGACTTGTGTCGCGAACGAGTACGCAACTGATATCCTAATGCCAGTATAGTATCAATGAGTATCGTAATGTGCGAATCTACGATGGATTTACAAGTACCTCCAGTGTTGGCCAAGATTTGACCAAATGTTTGGCCAACTTACCACTGAGAAGCAGGGGTGCAGCGGCGACACTTTGTTGCTGAAGAACTTGTCGCACTGCGTGTCGTTCTTGAGCTCGGCGTTGGGCATCTGGCCGGCGCCCACAGTCGCGGTCGGTCGCACGTTCCACGCGTGCGCGAGCGCCGCCGTCCGTTCCGTGTACGTGTTGTTGGGCAGCTGCAGGTCGTCGTATTGTTCGTTGTTGTAAGTGCCGAGGAGGCCGCCCAGGCTCGCGTAGTACCAACCTAGGTAAATCAAAATATGAATACTTCTGAACGTTAAAAGGTATACTGTGTCCTGGATTTATCGTATAAAAAGTGAATATGTACTCGGCATATTCACTCGGCATTGAATGTGAATACTTTTTTAAAATTATATCTCTATCTATTAAATTTTTTAACTTTGAAATTTAAAAATCGGGAATGCGTTACAGTAAAATTGTGTACCTGTCACTTGCAGTCTACACGTCCTGAACAACAGGTTGCAATGTATGTCGAGTCCGTTTTGTCCTGTGACTGTGAGCGTGTCTGTCTGTCGCTCGACGACATATTGCTCTATGACGGCCGGTAGAGAGAGCGCAGATGCTCCATCTAGTGACACTTGCTGAAAGCAAAACGTTAAGGGTTATAGACACATGCTGAAGCATGTTACAGACAATGTTGTATGGACTAATTGTGAGATTGTAATGTTGTCCTTGTATATAAATTAAAATCCTGTAAACATATGTTAGCGAAAATAAACATTTATTTAAATTAATTTTTTAAAGTGTTAATGACGGTTCTAGCTAAGTTAATTCGATATAGATCGCTAAGATTGTCGAGCCTATTAGATGAGCGGTTAAGGACCTTGTCTTAACGCTCAGTCTTAGGGCCCCGGGTTCTATTACCGGCAGGGCCAACTTCAGGAATGAAATTTTCATTTAAAAAATACACATTAGTTTTGCCAAAGTGATAGCCAAAGTTTGGATAAATGTTGGCGTCGTCACGCCATAAAAGACGTTTCATATTAGAAAAAGAAATTACAATCTGCGGTTTATGCAAGCGAGAAAGGCAGTCAATTAAAACTGTGTTGCGATATTGATACGAAACCTACCTCCCTGTACAGGTCAATGTGTATGAGATTCCTCGAAGTCAACACGACCAAGTTGTAGCGGCTCTGGTCGTTGCTCTCCATCAGTACAGTGAAGTTATTTTGTCTGTAATCTTTGGTGAGGAGGAATGTGCCCTTCTCGGATATCGTGAACACTCGCTTGTCGAATGTAACCAACGTCCCTTGACCGGTCATCATTGACATACCTGCAAGGCAATTAATTTCTAATGCAGCGAAATGCAGAAATTTTTCATGTACTTACGTAACTCCTTAATGTGGAAGGTGGAAAAAAAAAATGTGGAACACTTTACTAATGAAAATGGATTTTAATTTCTTACTCGTACAAAGCAAACAGCCTTCATGGCTAGGTGTTTTGAATTTCTTCTCGTTGCCCAGAAAATAAAAATATGTACTCGTTATAAAAAATTACAAAAATATATAATAATTTCATTTTTTCAAGCAGAGAAAATTTTATTTTTCTATGATGGTTATGAAAAATGAAGGGGAAAATATTCACAGCTGTTTAGCTAATTTTGTTCACATCTGAACGTAGGAATTACCAGCAAACGGCGGCATGACGTTGTTGAAGTCCATGTACGGCCTGAGGTCGTAATAGTATGACCAGATGGTCTTGTTGGTGGCGAGCCATTGGTCGATGAAATCTCTGACCACTCGGTACTCCGCCACCTCCGTGAAGTCCGGCGTTCGATTGAAGGCGTGCCAAGACATCGGCAACTTCTGCTCCAACAATATTTCGCCCTTGCGAGGATCGAACACGAAATTCGTTTTCGGCGTTCGGTGACTGAAATACACAATTTTATATACCTACGTGTTTTGTTTAGTGGTTTTTCAGAACGTAAATAGCCTGTCATGTGTTCAATGGGAAGTGACTAGCTGGTGCCCGCGACTTCGTCCGTTTTGAGAAAAAGAAAATATACAACGGTGGCGCCAAATTTTTATATTTTTAGACGATCTCTAGGGAACCTAACATTTTTCCAGGACAAAGTATCCTATATGTTAATTCAGGTAATAAACTATCTGAGTGCCAAAATTCATCCAAATTCATTAAGCCTTTTTGCGTGAAAGAGTAATACATACATAAACCTATTCATCCATCCCCACACATTGAGGGGTATTGAACTAAAAAAATAATAATACATGTCAGTCGTTGGACTGCACGTCAGTCTGACGTCGTCAGAAGTGAAAACTAAGCTTCACAAAAAACATTACATTACATGACAGTGTCGCGAGTTCAATGGTTTTTTCCCATCTCAAAAATGCCCAACGCGCCTAAAGAAGTTTTCACTTTAAAAAAAAACTTACAGTTCTTCATATTGCAGCGCTGTTTTCGCCAAATCAGTTATTTTTGCGTACAATATCTCCCACACTTTGTCGAGCGCTTCGCCTATTAGGAAGTAGTCGTACCACCATTTCAAACGAACGTACGCCTCCTTATACTGAAAACGTACAATAGGCATGATGACGGTGTTAAAAAATCACAGAAGAAATAATTTTAGAGAAAAATATACGTTAAAAAAGTTTCAAAAAATTGCGTAATTTTAATATAAACATTACGATTAATAAGATTTTCAATAAAATAAAAGTATAAAATGCAGCAATCGGCCATGTTAACTGAAACACCAATCAGATGGAATGACGTCATACCTATGTAGATCTCACAGAGGCCCTTATTAATATATTTTACTTTACTCTATGCTATATATATTACTTTACTCCATAGAGTAACTTATTATATACCACAGAACACTATTACTCTATGCCCATGAACCTTTGTTGTGACTTCGCGTTTCAACTTAATTTTTGCGTAATTTTATTAGTTGTTTTGATAATTTTGTTAGTTGTTGTTTCGAACACAGACCTAAATATTTTTACATAGGTGTGACGTCACAAGCGGACGCCATGACACCTATGAGCGTTTTCGCGCTTAAATTAAAAATATATAGAAAAAAATGCAATAATTTGCGTTAAAAGTTAGTTTATTGCTGAAATATTGTTTTTTTCGGAAATAGTAAATATGTACCTACGTAATGGAAAAGAATTTCAAAATCAGTCATCATGCCTATTCTAACATTTATAAGCCTGAAACTTATACATTTCCAAAATGAATATTCTTACATTTCTTTCTTACGATTTCTTACAAGGGTTTTTAAGGCAGAACCATCACAATATTTACATGGTACACTAACAAAATAATCGGAACCTAACAACCTGTGTATTTAGGTGTAATATTGCACAGCAAATTTTTACAGTTTTTTTTTTAAAGATAACCGAACAAATGTAATTTTGGAAGGTTTTTTCTAATATGAAAAAAATTTGAGCAGTATTTTACTAATTTTTTTTCCATAAAATAGAATTTTTTCTAAAAATCTACACGTTCCAAACTGTTTTAAGTATAGTCTGTTATGTCCTATATTTTTAACTAACTTATAATTTTACTCTAAATATTCATACTAGGCGACGAAATGCAACATTTTTTTTGTTTAGTTCTCGCCTTGCTCAAAAGTTATCCAATTCAGCGGACATGGAAATATAAAAAATAGCTAAAATTTTAACCTTTTCCTTGACGTAAACGACTTGGGGTGTTTTCATGAAATTGTCCTTGGCATTCTTAAATTCAGCATACAGTTGAAGTATTTCATCCTTGAACGGTATATACTTCTCAATCTTCCCCCAAATTACGTTCCACAGTTTCTTGGAGTATTTCTTTATATTTGCCACCAAATCATTGCTCATCAAATCCTTGTACAACCTGTAATATTTCATTTTAATTTTTAATTAAGGACTTAAGGGAGTAACTACATTTATTTAGCTCAATTTAGCTTTTGTCCATAGAAAAAAACCCGATTTTTTATGAATATGTTTACGCGTCCTTATTTCAGCTTTCAGAAAAGCTGAATTGAGCTGAATAAATATAGTAACTCCCTCAATTATATAGTTTCGTTGTTTGTGAAGGGCTTATTGGTTACATTTTGAAATTTGAACCAACAAGCCCTTTCTAATCCGCATTGGTGTCCCTATTGGTAGGTGACGGTAGCCACCTACCATCAAGCGGCCTATCAGCCTGTCTGTCGAGTTAAACATAAAAAATAGATAGTGAGTTATATTAAAACCTAACAACAAACAACATAAAACAATTCCTAAACAAACAAGTCTATGAGATTTGTATAGTTAACAAAACCTTAATAAAATTTCAGATATCAACTCACTTGTCCATTTCGTGACCAAATGTCGACACATAGTTGAAATATGGCGAATCTGTCAATTCTTGCGTTCTATTGTAGAAGAAATCCATAACACTCTTCCACACTGTGAACACGAACGACTCTGTATAATGGAGAACCTTGAAAAACAACGGCTCCATGGACTTCAATATTTCACGCCAATATTTAGACAATCTCGTCGTGGCGTTCACCCAAGTGGCCTCCCAATACTCCAACAACTTCATATGCAGGTCTCTAACAAAGTTGTCGTATTGGAGAATCATTGATTCCAACTTATCCGACACTAACTCCATGAAATCCGCTTCCAAAACTCTGTTAGCAGACTCCAAGAAGTTAGCGTACGCCATTTTTATCGTGTCCACGACGTACGTGAGGCTCTGTTTGATCGATTGACTGGTGTTACCCATCATGCCCCACATATCGTTCACAATGCCGGGAAGACTCTCCAGATGATTCCTTATGGCCATCTCATCGAGCACGTAATACGTGAACTCGACTATATCTTTCACATAGAAATCGTTTTCGTTGTACGATCCGTTTAGGAATAATTGAAAATCGTCTAGGTCATCTTTTATGACGTGCAAGTCGTTTAGATCATCTAGAAACTCTCTGATTCTCGGCTTGACGTCTTGCCAAATGTTTTTGAGGGCGACGTGAGACTCCATTGGAGCTTCTTTCAAGATGATTAGGGTGTCGTTCACTTGGCTGTAGAGTTGTTTCAGCATGTAGACCGCTTGAGATTTAAGTTCGGTGAATATTTGCGGTCGCCATACTAGCGAACTGGTCAAGAGACGCGAGTGATTGAGGCGAATGTACGAGGCCAAATCTACTGTGGTCACATCAATGTAATCTCGCCACGCGTTCAGTTTCGCTGAACGCGTGTCCACAATCATACCTATCAAGTGATAGGATATATCTGAAAGAAAAAAAAAGCCAATTTATAAAAGGTCTTTATTTAAAAATTTCAACCAAATATAAGATAATTAAGTAAATTTTCCTTTCTTAGATTAGGTTGGTATGTTATTATTATCTCTGAAAAAATAATGCTTTGAATAATGGAAAAAATCTTGGCTCCTTTGATTCCTTATTGTAGGGAGAATATAAACACTGATGAATAATTTTTTTTAACGGATTTTTTTTTTCTTTTATTCGTAGAAACAGATGGTGCAGAAAAGAAACATGGATACGTGTTCAATAGTAGCAAATGTCATAAAAAAATGTGTTTATGACGTATTAATTTAACAAACAGATCAAAAATGAAAAGTTTACAAGATTGAACTAAAAAAAAATTGTATCTGGATAAAATTAACGACCTTCTATTATCGATACCATAATTTCAATCGAAGTCTGTAAATATATACAGTACTAATATTATAAAGAGAAAATATATTTATATTTTTGTGTTTATATTTTTGTATATTTGTTTGTAATGCTTAAACTCAAAAAGTACTGACCGATTTTAAAATTATTTTTCCTATAGGAGGCTACGTTATCAGCGAGTAACATAGGCTATATATTTTATAAAGTTACGCGGGCGAGGTCGCGTGCAACAGCAAGTTGTGAATTCACACTTTCAATTTATAAATGTGGCAAACAATTCACTTACCATCAGAGCTGTTGTAGTGGGCGACAAGACTTTTGTCGACCATAGACAAAGTGGCGATCGCTGTGTCATTTCCGTTCGGCTTTTGTACGTTTGCATTTATTTTGTATAGAGGATAAACCAGTTCCCATGTACCATTCACGTTACTGTATCCTGTCTCGTTGGCGCGCTATGAAAAAACGACAAAAATTAAACAAAATATAAAAAAAACTGTTATCTACCTAAGATTCCACTAAATTTGTTACAAATGGGAAAACTAAAATTGGCAAAAGACTTCAATTACTGTACCTCCAAATATTATAAAAAAATAAATAATCTGAGTTAATGAATTTTTGATCTCATAGACATTTGTTGATTCATTTATAATTTAATATAATTTAATTAATCTCAAATAATGTTGTGCTTTCCTATAATTTATATAATTCATACTTTTGATGTTCCTTTCTGTGAGTGTTGTATATTGTGATTAAGTATATCTTTAGTTGGTAAGCTTTTTTCAAATAAATAAATAAATAAATACACAGGAAATGAATGCTCACCTCCCAATGAATAGCGCTATTATTCAAATCTACAAGCATCTTGTTCTTTCTTAATTTAACATCGTACAATAACTTCTGGTGCCTGTAATAGTTGTTCAAGTAATACCATCGACTGTGAATGTTCACGTCAGATTTCATCTCCAAATCCAAATTTGTCGACGGATGAGTGCAAGTCAAAGCGAATTTGTAATCTCGAATCGGTCCATTCGAATTGTCGGTTAGTATCGATTCGAGTTTCAAATACTCGTTCTCGTAGTCCGAGTACTGCAACTCCAGTGACACGTTCGACATCACTGTTGGGGTGCTTTTATATTGACCTTTCAGGGTAACGTCCTGAAAATAAAATCACCTTTCAAGTTATGATGTTGCCAGCGCCATCTGTTGAAAGTTTGTTTACATTCTTTGCCTTGTCTCGTTGGCCTTGCTTTACATTATTTGTGGTAACGAAAGAAAAAAAAATTGGATGTGGCTGTGTCGTGGACGCGGCCTTGTGTTAAACGTACACGACGTTAAGGTAATATGTTCCTTATATACATATATCAAATTTGAATTCGATAATTTTGGATGTAGACGATGGACATTTAGCTACAGTATCAAACTGTGTGCCCGTGATTTTATTATTATCATCAGTTTTCCGATTTGCATCTCACTATGGAAGCAAATTTAAAGACTTATTAGTTAAAACGTTAGTGGTTTAGTCAACCGTTTGGCAGTGAGACAATTTGTGAGGAATAATACAATTTTTCACTTTAGCATTGCTCCAGACTCTTGCTCACTCGCAGCAAAAGATGTTATAAACCTGCCGATCGACTCTATAGTACTAGTGTTAGAACCCTCTACTTCGGGTACATTAATTAAATTAAACTACTTTATGTTTAGTCCAAATACTTTTATCATCCGACCGATATATCAGAACTACAATTCCAACTATAAGATGTGCGGACATACGACGACGACCTCTATTCGTGAAGGCGTTCGTTCAACTGTCTTACCTTTTCGATATCATACCACCGAATGAATGTGAATGAATGAGCACCTCTTTTTGCAACGTCACATAACACTTTTACTATACTTTACGCCTTAATCAATCAACTTCAGTCCACATAAATAGCAGACGCTAACACTGGATACACAGTCTCATACAAAACAAAACCCAATAAATAAGTGGCATAACACAACCTATATGAATATGAAAATATGAAATTCCATCCTTTTTTAGCGTCCTAGTTGTGTGATTTTTGCAATTTCTAAAGGAGCACTGTGGCATTATCCAGCATAATTAACGGATCTAATTATACTAATGCAAAAGCTCACCCAAATGTTCAAGTGTGTGCTCATTTGTTGAGGACGTTTTTTTTTGCCATTTGTGCATCGAGTATTATAGTCGATCGACGTATGAACCACTGAAAGATTGTTTACATTTTTTGCGTGGTCTCCGTGGCCTTGCTTTAGTTAACACTTACCTTACTGAACGACGGATGGGAGAGAGACAAATCGACTTTATGTAAATTGCCTTCCAGCGTTGGCGGATTCTCCCATCTACCCTTCAGTTCTGCTGTCTTGTTGCCATCTTTCACGTTCCATTGCAATTGCGCTTTTCCATCCAGCAGACTGTCTTGAAGATTGTACAGGGCAACCAGGTTGAATGTACGCAGCGGGTACCACACGTTCATATCCAGTTGCTGGGACTCAGTTTCGGCCTATTGAGAACAGGATAAACGAGACTTAATACAAAAAGTTTTACACTCTCTTCAGAAGACTGTATCTTATGTGGTGTTTAAAATTTGCCAAACGATTTTGTATATTTGCTGAAGAAAATAAATAAGTAAGCTGCGTTTACTTGGCCTCTGGCTTTGATCGAGTCCAAGTTTATTCTCTAAGCGATAATCGATTTATTCTCTCATAGATAACAATTGGTAGAGTATACTTTTCTGTCTGGTAAACAGACGGATGAAGGACGACCTCTCTTCAGATTTTAGACCATTATAGAGGTTAAAAACAACTTAAACTGACCGTGGTCTTATTTGTGACGTGTATATCGTAATTGATCCAAGTGTCCTCGGCCCACTTGACGTTGCTCCCTTGCTTCAGTTCCCTGTCGAAGGCCTCGTACTTGTTCTCGAAGGTCCAAGTCCTGTTGCCGTGGATCGCCATCAGTTTCAAGTTCTTCCCTATATCGTACGTGAATATATCCAGTTTACCGGTCACGTTGAATTTCGTCGCGTTGTAAAGGTGGAAAACTGTGGCTTGCTTTACGTCCTGCCAAATGAAAATGTATTACATTACATCAACTTATACGTTGAAAGTGTTATTTGATTTTACAATATGTTGTATTAAGTTTATGACAGTCGCGAGACAAAATATTATTTATGAAAACTATGTAAAACATATTCATTACTGACAAAAAAGCACAGTCAAAAAAACCTGACATATTAATCTTAATTTATGTTAAGGAATGAATTTTAACGACACCTAAAAAGTCACTTTTGGTCATGTTACCTGTAAAAAAATTGTTAGGAATGCGTTTTAAAAAATATCCCATTTACAAAAAATATTCTCTACTTTTATTTGTTGCACTTTTATTAAAAACTAGCGGTCCGCTCCCGGCTTCGGCCGAGGTGCATTTTTTTAACGTAAAAACCTTCCCTGATTATCGTTCTGTCCATGAATGAAGACAGAATTAAAATCGGTCCACCCGTTCTCGAGTTTTGCGCTTAGCAATACATTTAGCGGCCCGCTCCCGGCTTCGTCCGGGGTGTATTTTTTCTAAAATAAACGTAGCCTAAGTTACTTCTTATTACATCAGCTACCTGCCAATAAAAGTCCCGTCAAAATCGGTCCAGCTATTTCAGAGATTAGCCGGAACAAACAGACAGACAGACAAAAATTGTAAAAAATGTTATTTTGGTGTATGTACCGCAATTTACATAAACAAAAAGTAGCCTATGTTACTCCTGACGACCTCCTCTTCATGTCTGCAAAGTTTCATCGAAATCGCTTCAGCCGTTTCTGAGATTACCCCGGACAGACAGACAGACAGACAGACAAAAATTCTAAAAAAAGTTATTTACGTTTTAACAGCATGCGAATGACTCTCTAAGCTTAGTTTGAGGCAGTTTTTCGCAAATCACAGACAGACACTCTGATTTTATTTATATAGATTTAAAAGTTTAATCCAACAGAAGCGTTAAAAAAAATGAAATGGTGCATTTGATCGTTTATATTTTGTATTATTTTAACAAATTCAGACAAAATATAAGAAAATAAATATTATTATGAAACACTAAGGTCTATGTATATTTTATATATATTTTTTTTAAATTAGAATATTTAATGCTCGGGGCAAATACTTATACGCAGTTTTAAACTGTTAAGCGCTCTTAAGCGTTAAAATTAAAATTGTCAAAAAATACCTACCACATTACCAGTGTCGTCGTATTCGTGTATATACTTAACACCGACGGGCGTATGTTTGTTCTCCACTTCTATGTTGGTGGTGGACAGGTCGTGGCTTCGCTCGCTCTTACCGAGCACCTGATTGAATGAGCCCTTCAAGAACCTCTCGTGATCGAAGTCTATGGTCGCGTTTCCATCGCTCGTTTTGTCTCCTTGTATGTAGAAGTACTCTGTGGTGACCAAGTGTTGAGTGTTTAGCGGAACCGAGAGCGATATGACGCCGGTTTGCACGAAGCCTTCGCTTTGCTTCTTGAAACGATGCGACGTGTTCACCGTGGCTGTTTTGTTTGGCCAGAACAGATCCACTTTGTTATCAGAGTGCTCCTCTTGATTGTTTATCTGAAACGTTATTTTTATTTTGTTCAAATCAATACATATAAAGAAACCGTAAACGCGCCGTGTCAGTTCCTTAAATATTATCAAAAAAAAAAAAATTATTCGTACACCGGTTAGGTTACCGAGGTATAAAAAAAAATAAAATAGTTTTTAGAATTATTGTGCAAGTTAATGTCATAGTTAACAGATTTGAATGCAGTTTTCACTGTTGCACTTATTATAGCAAGTTTCCCGTAACACTGAGTGCCTGTTACATTCGAATAGGTTTATAAACAAAAAAGTTAAGTTGTTTCAAAAGAAATAAAAACATTTCCAATACACACAAAGTTTAGGGTCTTCCTAACGGGAATTCAGAAAATATTAATGCTATTTTTTTTTTCTTTTTTTTTTATCGCTCGTGGAGGGTAAGGTTAGAATTGCAAAGTTAAAGAGGTCCATCTTTCCTCTACACCTTTGATGAAAGTTGTAAACATTTTTAATCTAAACGTAAAACCGAAAAAGTCATTGTCAATGTATTCTTTGAGCAATAAGGTTGAAACTAGAGCGGCACTCACGTCGAATATGGAGTTGAGCCAGGGCAGCGTGCGGAAGGGCGTGGTGACGTTGAAGTGTCCGTCGGTGTGCGCGACGCCGCCGTAGCGGACGTCCACTTCGCCGATGCGCGTGCGCCCCGGCCGGTGCATCACGCCTCTGCCGAACAATACGATACGATACCAAACGATTTGATTAAACTTCCTATGTGTAATTTGGTCCAACTTAAAAGTTAGGACAGTTTTTATTTTGAACCCGGGCAAAGCCGGAAGCGTGTAGCCAGTAGTTTATATTTTGTCTTTGATATTTTGGTCTTTGTTCTTTATTTGCTTTCAGTTATTTATTGTTTAATTGCTATGCTTGTGTTATCGGTTTTCTTAATTTCTAATTTGTAGTTTAAGAGGGTTACAGAATCAGAATCAGAAATTTATGATTCCCGGCGGATCATAATGCCATGATGTGTTTAGTTTGCAGATAAGATATCAACGTCATATTATTTGTAGTTTTATAATCTAGTAAATGTCTGAAAAAATATTGGGATAATTTTCTCATTAGATCAGTTTTTAAATAGCCCTTTTTTGAAATTAGCGGTTGACGGTCTACGCAGAAGCGAGATATTAGTAAAATTATATGCGACAAATTAGTAAAATTATAGCGACATGGCTGAAAAAAACGTACGATTTCTGTAAATTTTCATTCAAGAAAAGTATAATCAAAAGTGTCACTTTAAGTAATTTTTCGTAATATTAAACGTGTTATTTTAGGATCAAATTTGAGGTATTTCTGTTTTTTCTTGGGCCTAGTATGTGAAGTCATTAATGTTCTAAAAGATTGTGTTATAATTTTTTTAATAACTTGTATATTTATCTGCGTAGGCCGTCGACCGCTAGTTTTAAAAAAAGGGCTGTTTAAAAATGTTCTAATGAAAATTTACTTTAAAATATTTTTCAGCTATTTACTAGATTATAAAAATACAAATAATGTGACGTTAACATCATATCTGCAAACTAAAACATCTGAAACTACTGAAATCATAAATTTTGTCTCCAGCGTGATTCTAATTGATGAATGCTCTTAACTGTGTATGCTTTAAAATTGCCTATAACTATATCAATTGTGTTTTTTATTTGTGCTGTCGGCGTACCTTTTGAAAAAATAAATAAAATAAATAAATAAAGAGCTTTCGCACGTAATGAATAAACTCAAAAACTAGGCTAGGCCGACTTTAAAAATTCTTTCACCCATAGAAAGCTATATTATCAGCGAGTAACATAGGCTAAAGTCACGTGCAAAAGCTAGTGTCATATAACGTTACGTTTTAAAATAGCGTTAAAGCAATACTTTAGTACAGTTCTCGTATTCGCTGGTAATTCGCATTGATTTGCACTATTTAATAATTAAACAATCTGTAATTAAAAGTTATAGAATAATCCACTTTCTATTGAGGCCAAACACGCTATATCTGCTATAAGTTGCCAAGGAGTTGGATATCTCGCAGACTACTTGATGCTGCAGCATCAGGTCAAGGTTACCGTGTCATGGAAATACCACCGAAGTGCAAGTATACCAAATTTCACATCAATCGGACGTGTGTAAGTTAATCGTCATCTAGGAAATGGGGTTGATAATATTCAAACAATGAACAGATCTTTATAAACTATAACTAAGAACCATCACGATCACGTCAGTTTTCAAACAAACAAGAAAAAGGATCAATATTAGTCCATTCGTACAGGGAGACAGACGCACAGATACACACATATCAAACTTATAAAATCCCGTTTTTGTGTTGGACGTCGGGGGTTAAAAAAAAAATGAAAAAGTAAAAGAATAACCAACTTGACGACTTGATATCCGTGTACCAGATCCCTCTGATAGGATCCCTTCACTTTGAAAGTGTCGTCTTCCGAGTAGAGAGGTGAAACGAGAGTGTAGTCGACATAGTGAGATCCGTTCCCGTCCCAGTTGTACATCACTATATTATCGACAGTCTTGTACGTCGAGTCGGCTGTCCACATCACTGATGCGTTGCACTTCAAGCTGTCCGCTTGAAGATTCATCTGGAGAACAAATGTATTCGTTAAGTTTAGTCGATAAATTTGTATTATTAATGACATGATTGGTATCCATAATAAAAGTTTTTTTTTTTAATATATTTGCGGTATAAAAAAGGTTTTGAATTTTGAAGTGACTAGTGAGAACTTCTTTAGGCCCGATGGACACTCGGGACAAAACACTAAACAGTGAACTCGCGTCGTCACCCTCTGTGAGCGATACAGTCAGTAACGTTTAATAGTATAAAATAATCGCCATCTACCGGAATTAGTATGTATTTTTTTGGTCAATAGTTTGTTAAAATGTTAAAAGATGGAGATAAACTGTTCCAAAGTCATATATAAAATTGCGAATATAAAAAATTAAATGACCTTATCTTTTGTCGTGTAATTGAGTCTTCAGAAGGCGTCGTTAATTTAGATCAAAGTAGAGACGTTACCTTTCCCTTTACGCCGGTGCGTACGGTGGTGACATCGGTGCGGTACTCGGCGTGTACGGTGCGCAGAGGATTGTCGGGCCCACCCATGTTACCGTCTATGTACAGCGTGTGAACGTCCACGTTGGGCTTCGGCAAGATCGCGTTCAGTAGAAGACTCACGCGCCGCTCCATCACATAGCCGAACGACGCATTCGCTCCGATTCTGAAATACCACCACATACTTTATTAATATAATAATACTTTATTAATATAATAATTAATTCATCTACATACATTTAGTACATTACTGCCGAGGCCGGAAATATAATAGATTAATTGTCGGCAGAGTAGTATAGGAAGTACGTAGCAAAACACATTACTTTCCAATTTAGGTCCAAAAAGGCCGAAGCGCAAGCCGAGGCCCTTTTAAACCAACGAGGAAATTAATTGCTACTTTGGCCGATATTTTCTCTAACTTTTGTCTAAGTTGCAAAGAAATAATAGGCAAACACATACAAGAAACAAAATTTAATTTCTTCTTCTTCTTCTTTTTTTAATGTCTTGGCTCCATCAGATTTTCTCCGATGATTTTGCCAGTGTCATTAGTAAAAATAGCAATTTGTAAGACTTTTTTAAATAAAAAAGACTAAATTGAAATTAAAATCAAAAATAGCAGATCCCGAGACTAGTCAGTCAAGTCAAGTCAAGTCTAATTTTTCTAGAGATTTCCAAAACAGGTCCGTCAAGTCCAAAGCAGTCAGGTCAAGTCAAAATTTAATTTATGTTAAAAGTTATATTACAATTTGACAACGACACCAGTTAAAACTAGGCGTCATACGATCCAATCAAATGATTTTTAGATAGATGAGATGAGAAAAAACACTGTTTTAGTCAACTTACTGCCAAACATGGTCGAGATCCATTCGGAATCCTGCATCAGTCTTCACGAGTCCATCGGGCGCTGTGCTGTTCCCGAAGTAGATGTCCAGGTCCACACTCTTTTCGATTTGTTTCATTTGCTGATGACCCAATGCCTGTTGACCAACATTTATAGAATAGAAGATAAAAGATTATTTATAAATGGGGATATTATACAATACGAAAGAATTTAGAATATTTCACATGCAAACACTTGTCAAAGAGGCAATGCTCTGTAGACCTTCATAACAATAAATCATTTCAACAATTTCATCTTTCTTGTACGTATGTATATTAATTTTAAAGACCTGTTCAGTTAGATGGTGATTATCTTATCGTTAGCACATCATAGTATGTCAAGAGTTCGCTATTTTGCATTAACAGCATTTAGTAGATGGCAGGGCACACTGCATTTCGCAGTCATTTGGACAGCCCGTCTGGCAGCAATAACCAACACGTTACAGAAGACCATTTGACCGCTTATTGTTATCGTCTTACTTTTATGAAGAGATCGCCAAAGAGGAAACTCCACTTGAGGTCGCCGTCGCCCTTCATTTCCGGCAACTCGTATTTGCAAAGCAAATAACCAGTTTTCGGTCCAAACCTTCAAAACAATCATACAAATTAAATATTACCTAAATAAATATACATCTATATTATATAAACTCTGAATTCTAACAATACAAAATCATTAATTGTAACATGAAGGAGATGCATTAAACAATCAAAATGATAAACATACACAAAATCAGTGTCTCCTTTCAAGAATCGTAGTCTTTGCAAGGGAGTGGCCGCTTGCACGGTCACCACTCGTCGAAGTCCCGGGTACGATTCCACGCGGGTCTTGAAGAATATCTCCTTCTGTTTCGCTTTTGGCACTTCCAGCTGAAATTAGATGTGTGTTATGTTCTAATTCAACTAAAAAAGAAAAGTAAGGTAGCTATAAAAACAAAAACAAATATGTAATTTAGCTTACAACTATCAGTGTATGGACAGTTTAACATGAATTACAAAGGTTAAAGTTAATTACAAAGGTAAGAATTTAGGTTTATATTTTCGTAAAGGCAAGAAATCGGCTGAAGCTCGTCAGGAGATATGTGAAGTTTAGACTGTTTGACAGAAAGTACCTACATGTCAGAATTGTTATAAAAATTTTGTTTTGAAGATTTTTCGGTTATGTTAAAAATTTTGTTTTGACCTATGTTACGGTCGACCTTCTGAAGTCGATGAGGCCATAGTTGAATCGAATCATCATTATAACTGTGTAAGATATTGCGAAACCATTTATTAAAGTTTTTTTTGTTAGAAACAATGAGTTTTATTTTACACTAGAAAAACAGAAATCTTGCCTTGCCAATCCCAACTGCAGTTTTTTTGCATAAAAAATATTTAAAAAAATGTGCATAATACAATCCTAAAATTGTGCCCTCGTGGGTCACGTCCGAAACGTCTTTTTAATAATAAATAAAAAAAATGCTGCTTTTTAAGTTTTTTATCAATATCTTGAAAAAAGAGATTTTTGCGAGCGACAAAAAAATTGAAAAAAAAAAGAGCGAAAACCTAGTTCCGACGAGGGCATAATTTTGGTTTTGGGACTGTATCATTCACATTTTCTATGCCAAAAAACTACATTTCTAATATTTTTGGGGAACAAATGGTAATTCTTTGAACTACATTTTCGTTCATCTAACGAAAGATGATCAAGAGTGTGCACGCTGTTCTAAACAATACTTGTGGCATATTTACCTTCAAGTAAATGTCGGTGAAGTTGTCCTTGATTTCGGTTCGAGCCCTCACCGAGGCAGCCATTGGGCCCGAAATCTGAGCGGTGAGCGAGTACGAGTCGCCCGCCAAGTGTTCTAACTTGGCTCGGATCGTCCAGTCGGACGCTTCCTGCTTTGGATTCTTGCCCTTTGGCACCAGCACGATGAACAGCTGCAAACGAATGCGACTTTTGTAGCGTGGCTTCCTAAGGCCACTTTCGAACCCCTTACAACCACCCCCTTACAGAAGATCACAGCTAAATAACAGTATGTGTTATTTAGCAGCTATCCCTGGGATGCCAGAGCTCATTACCCTACCCTTAATCCTAATCCCTTATCCTTAAACTTGCACTTGCAGCATCTGTGGCGTCGCTTGTGGTAAAGGCAACAGTAGCCGGAGTACAAAAATGTTGAATAGGGCAATAAACTTTTTAAGAAAAAAATTGTCATAATTATTTATGTTAAATAAATAACTCAAATTTAGGGGTGCGTTTGTTGTGAAATAATTATTCGAAATTTCGGATACTTTGGACCTATAAGCAGCTCCAAAGGTTTTAAATTTTTGTGTTAGGTTTTAGTCGAACGAGTTACAATATCATGTCACTCAAAATTATCACACGAGGGCAATGACAGAACAGTGATGAAAATATGAAATAAAAAAATAAAACTCACTTCCAACGGCTCCTTGTTAATAGTTTTGACAGTGACTCCATATTCATTCGTATCAGTCACAAACGAACCCCTTACATCATTCCCTTCCACTTCGCCGACGATTTTCACAGTCCTGTAAGTAAAGTAAAATAAGACTGATTTAAATTGAGCTAATCAGCTGATCAGGTCTCCCCTGTACTCTTGATGAGTATAAATTTAATTTTACGGCTTCAAACTCGCAAGTCAAAATGTTTAAGCTCATACAAAGTTGTCTTTGTGCGAGTGACAGTAGGAGGAACGAATAATTTCGGTTTCATAGTATTAGGAAGCCATCTTGACAACCACTGAAATATATATTTTTTACATTTTTTACGTTACCTCGTTGGCCTTGCTTTATGTAGTTTTCAGATTAGACCCTGCCTTAAAAATACAAAACCAACACAATCACATAATGTTCAATTCAAGTACCGCAAAGAGCGCTTTTTTAATAGTGAGAAATATAATCTATTCATATTAAAAGTTAAAACCTAGAGTTTTTTTACAGGATCAACCAGATTATCTTTGACTCACCTGAAACCATCATGCGGACTGCTAAAGGCAACATTGAATGTCTTCGGCCTCTGATCGGCCTTCAGCGAGTAATAGTTGTCTTCGCTGGTGACGTCAACCGTTAAAGTTTTCTGTCCTTCTTCTTCGCTGTAGAGGAACTGCAGGTCAGACGGAGACAGCACAGTGGCTAGGGCACCGCGAGACTTGAACCGAATGTGACGGTTTGGCGGAGGTCGCCACACTACGTCCGCGAAGAACTGCAAAGGAATCTGAGCTATTCATCCGGCTCGAAGGACCAAATTTCGAACGAATGTATTTTACACACATTCGATTGTCATTAATTCAGTAATATCACACGGTATTATTTTTTATTATTATTTTTTCAATTACTAGTTCTTATTGCTGTATGACAAAAAATATATAGCTATTTTAGATAGTAATGTGTACGTAAACAGTAAAATATCTATCTATCTGTAACATATAAATACTAATGTTAGAAATGTAAAAGTAACTGTCTGTCCGTTACATTTTGACGCCTAAACTACTCATCATCATGAAATTTTGCATACTCATCGTCAGTGATACATGGGAGGACATAGGGTACTTTTCATCCAGAAAAATAGTACTGTTCCCGAGAAAAAAAAATCGCCACTATCATTGCTGTGACCAATGAAGCAATATAGGTAATATTTATATAAAATGAAAAACTACTCACGTAATTATTTTGATCTCCTTGTTGTATTTGAATGCCGCCGCCGACAACGTTTTCCACATCCGAGAAGTCCTTTTTGAACTCCATTTTTATGAAGTAGTCCTCCAAGTATTCTGAAGTTAAGTTCAAACTACCCGAAGTTTCCACAAACGGATCATCCAACTGTATACGAAAAAAATGTTTCTTAACTTAAATAAGTATTCTTCCTATAGATAAGTATTTTGAAAGAGTTTGAATTCGTTCATTTTATATTAAACTCGACGGATCAAATATTTTTTGCTTGTAGAAAACATTGTCCAATGGCAGTGTAGGGAGCAATTTGAAGAACACTCAAGTTCAGAATGTCCAAAGTGTCAGGATGTCCAGTGTTCCAAAATGACCAGTCTAGTCTCAGAATGTCTGTTGTCCCAGAATGTCTAGTTTCTCAAAATGTCTTACTAGTTTCACAAAATAAAATAGTCTACCGAGATGAGTTAATACTGATTTCTTATTATGAAAATACCCCATTGAACCATTGAACGAATAATATTTCAAGTATAGGTTTAAGACCTCTTTACTTTGATTGCTTTTCAAGACGAACAAACCCATACTTTTTCCACAGTCCAAGCGAAATCCCTAGACGAGCGTAAAGTTCTTTTGATAAAGTGAACATTCTGAACCAGAGCCAAGATAAGCCGGGAGCTAAACGAACCTCGAGCCTTCCTTTGGCGTTGATGGTGAACGCCGGCATCCCGATGTCGGCAGCCATCTTCCAAAGCGCGTCCTCCAGTCGAACGGAGACGGCGGCGTCCAGACGAGGCAGGACGGCCAGAGGCGTCGCCACGCCAAGTCGCGCCACGTACGACTCGTACGCATCGTCTTCACCGGTCTCGTACAGATACAGGATACGGTACGATATCTGCGAACACACAGGACCACTTATATTTGCTTTGCTGTGCTGCTTGCTGTACGGTTTGCTAGACCTAATACCCCATTTACATATGGCCATCGACATGGCCGCTCGCGTTGCAATCCGTTCGCGCGTTCGAGAGCAAGTGAGCGAGAGAGGAGCATGTAAACACTCTCGCTCTCGCTCTCGCGTTGCCAGCCTTTTGATGTCCGTACAAAAAACCGCCAATAGAGGGATAACCGGGCAACGCGAGCGGCAACGGCAGCTGCAAGGGAAGCGACCTGATTACATACTCGCGTTGCCCATTTTATTTCCCATGTGCCTGCTCTTTGTCGTGGAAATGGGCTATATGTAAATGGGGTATAATACAACCTAACCATCTCTTATAGATAATCTAGGGCTAAGGACACACTATAAGTGCCCAGTTTTTATATTTTTATTTATTTATAATAGGTTTACTCTTGACTAGCATCTAGCCGTACAGAAATACGAGGCTTACGATGAAGCGAGCTAACCTGGAAAATACCTATTTACTCGAACTTTAAAAAGATTTGGATTACATGAGCTCTGCAACTCAGACGCTGGAAGGGAGTTCCAGCCCTTGGTAATGCGTATTATGAAATAGTTTTTAAAACGTTTGATCCGAAAAAAAAGGAATTTTGACAAGATGAAAATGGTAACCTGCCGTACGTCTGAATATCCGATTGAAGAAAGGATAAAGGCGGTATAAGCTCATGCAACTCCTGAACGCACTGGAGCTCATTCCCCTCCTAAAATTTAATCTTTAATCGTATTATGGTAGATATTACACTTGAAACCTTATAGGCGATGGTAGCCACATGCCATCAAATGTACTGTGAGTCTACCTTCTTACCTAAAAAGGCGCACGAGTGACACATTTCTCTTGAATAAAAAACACCGACAACTTTAAAAAAACAGTGGCACTCCGGGAGTCCCGCAGAAGTGAAAACGTGAACAATTACGTGTGTATTTTTTTAATCGTCATGAAATATTTTACAATGTATGTACATACTTTTAGTTTATACAGAGGTGTTGGTTACGATAACAGTATCGCGAGTTCAACGGTTTTTTCCCATCTCAAAAATGCCTAACGCGCCTTTTTTGAAGTGAATTAACAACTGGTTGTAAACATATTTGTACTGTGTGTAGTAATAAAATTAAAAATAGGTTACAATGGACCTCACCTCGTGCCAATAGGTTCCATTGTAGAGTAACGCTAGGCAGGTGATGTTGAATTTCTCCCCCATCTCGATATCCACGGTGTATATGGACTTGAGTTCGCGTATAGCCGGGAAAGGCGTCACCAATGTCAACCTGTTGCGCATCACAGCGTATGTCTGAAATATTAAGAGACGAGACTTGACCCCGACTGCTTTGGACTTGGCGGATCTGTTTTGGAAAATTCCAAGAAAAATTGTGGATTTGACTTGACTGACTATAGTCTCGGGATCTGCTACTTTTGATTTTTAATTTGAATTTTGTCTTTTTTTATTTTAAAAAAGGCTATTTTAAATTGCTATTTTTACGAAGAGAAGAAGAAAATGAAGTGATTTTTCTCGCAAGAAAATTCAATTTTAAAGCGAATATTTGAAAGACACATAGATATATTTTAATAAATTAACTAACACCTTTTAAATTTAAATTTCCGAAACTTCAGCAATAAACTTTGTTATTAAGAACGAAACAATTGTTTGCATTGCCTTTGACTAAAACAAACCTGGGCCAATATTTGCCCTTATACTTTTTTTAACAATTAAACCCAACCACGCTTCGCTGCGGCTATTAAAAATTTCCCATGTTACCTCTTATAACATCAGCTATCTGCCAGTGAGAGTCCCGTCAAAATGGGTCCAGCCGTAGCCGGAATATGTTCCGGTTTTTTTTATTAGGTTTTTTTATTTTTTTATTTGAGTGACATACAATTTTTTAAAATATTTTTTTTATAGTATACTAGTGGCCCGCTCCCGGCTTCGCCCGGGTGCAATCTGTTAGATTGTCTTACACTGCCATCTGTTAGATTGTCATGGAACTCACAGATAAATAATTGCTGTATTGAATAAGTATCAACAGATGGCGCTATGTTAATAATATTATATAATTTGCAAAAAAATAATAAACAAAATGATATAAAATATCCTATCTTTTAAGTTGGACCAAATTACATATATGTAGTTACGAAATTTTATCAGAATCGGTTCAGTCGTTTCGGACTTTATCCCGAACATACATCGTGACACGAGATTTTTATATATATATAAGATGTACACTTCGACATTTATAGTAAACAGTTATTTTGACAATACAAACTGACACTTCAATTTTACTTATTACTATTGATAATATTCGATAGACACTGACATTTATTTAAGTTATTGGTTGTGTAGAATAAGTGGCTATAGTTGTTTCAATCGTCACGAAAATCTTAACTTACCTCCAACTCGAATATGTCTGTGAGTATAATGGGCGGCTTGTCTGGAAGGTGCAGGGTAGCATTCAACTGCAATATATCCTCTTCCTCTGGACCTACGTACTGAAAGTATACATAGTGAAAATTGAAAAGTACTCTCTTCTCTGGATAAAAGGTAATAACCCTATGTCCATTTCTGTATCCCTTGACAACGTGTATACAAAATGGCGAGTAAAAATATCAATGTTTCAATGTTTCAAATCTACAATATTTATGCTTCTTCATAAATAATGTCGATCTTAATAAGAAATCTTGATAACGCATTATAACTCGCACTGTCAATAGTAAAATAAATTTTTGGACGCGGTGTTTTAAGTTCAGCCAAAGTGTTAGCCAAAGTTTGGCCAAATGTTAACCGGTCTTACCTGTGAAAAAATAATCAAAAAATAAAAAGAAATTACCTTCATGAGATGAGCGGTGAACGTGATTGTTGGATAGTAGAGCGTGTCCAGCGTGACGCCGGCGGTCGTGTCGAAGTTCTCCAAGAAGATGTCCGAGTTGGTGTTCTTGTGCTGGAACCTGTCTTGAAGAACGTCCAGAAGACCCTTGCCGTTGTCCACCAGCTCGATGGCTATGCCGAACTGAAACGATTCGCGAGCATGGTTTTATATGGAACTCAAAGGAAATGAAACACGAGAAAATATGCTATACTTCCATAAGAGGGCATGTAGATAGATACCAAGCATATTTTAAGGCTATCAAAATTGGTAATAAATTGCCCAATTGGTCAGATTTATGTTGAACTTGACCAACTGAGATATATAATTTAGGTAAATAACGTTTAGGTACTGCCATTTTAAGACATTTTATTTTATGATTTCTGTCATTTTTTTGTTTACATGCCTTTGCTTATGGCAGAATATGTATATTCAATTCATGTCTAAGGCGTAATCGATGTGTCTGCATGACTACATAGAATATTGAATCCCTCTCACCTTGTGCGTGGACAGTCTGATCGAGAGTTCCGTGTCCAGTCCGTTCCCGTACACGTTTTTGAGAACGAGACCGTTCTCTTCGAAACCCTCCAAGGGCGTGTAGAGTTTGTAGACGTAGACAAAGTTGATCGGCGACTGCCAATGCCAGATGCCTGTGAAGCCGAAGTCCATTGTGCCCCAGCCGACCCTCAACTCGACCTGCACATCACCATAGAACTTAATTCATCTGGTTTCAAACATCATAACAATACACAGCCAAAAAGATATATATATATATATATAGAGAGAGAGAGAGAGAGAGAGAGAGAGAGAAATAATTAATTAAAGTAAACAACTAAACTCAATAATAAAGATAATGTCACATTGCCGAATAAGTAACATACAAATACAATTTCAGCAATAAATACAATGTTAATAAATACAATGCCGAAAATTAAGTTTTATAATTTTCGGCAGCGCATCGCTGCAAAGTGCATTATATTAATGCACGGTTCATGGCGGTTCATGAGCGGTTCAGGAGCGCGAATGGAGCTCAATAAATGTAGTTACTCCCAAAGTATTACCTCTTCATCTGTACATTACCTCTTCAGGAGCTCGCTTGGCGGTGAGCATGGCTCTGTTCAGATACTGTATGGGTAGAGCCACGTGGCCGAACACGTGGAAGTCCTGAAGTGCCACAAGTTTCATAAGCACCTCCACCCCTGTAACCAACGTTTTGGAAATCTTGAAATATAAAATCTGGCTTGGTTAGCACCTGATTAGAAATGATGATTAGCAATATTTAAAGAGAAATGGAATCTGTATGCAAATGAGAAGGATCTTAAAATTATGCAGATGTTTAAAAAATGCTTAATTTAAAATTATAAATGCAGATGGAAATGAACTTTTCAAAGTTTGTTCTAGTCTGGATCTGGAAAGTAGTACGTTTCTCAGTTATTTGGGCAGCCAGCCTGGCGGCAGTAACCATCCCCTTACAGAAGACTTCCGTGAAATATCAGCCCGCCCTATCCCTTTCCAACTCTTTATCCTCAATCCTACTTTAGTTGACAGCACCTGTGACGTTGCTGTGTTATAGGCGACGGTAGCCACCCACCATCAAGTGGACGATCAGCCTGAACATGAAACAAGTGAATACATACCAGTAGTAGAGTTCGGCGTGACGACCATTGCGACTAAATGTCGGTCGGCCTCGACGAAACCAAACCGCGCGGTCGTGTGTGACAATTCTGTCGCAGGACTGGTGACGTTCACTACTAGCATGCAGTTAGTGATTCGCCTCATGTGACCTGAAATCATGTATAAATATTTATTTCAGTATAAATGTCTCCGCAATGTTTGCAGAAAAGATGCCTCTTCGCACGGGTGTAGGATAGATTAGTGAATTTGTATTCCAAGACGTCGATTGATTCTTGTGCGATTCGTATTGCGACCTACCGTCATTATCGTCACTTGAACGAGACGTCAAATCACGAAAATATGTGTCATCCGTGGGTTGGGTAGGTTGTCGATTCGCTAGAGCGCGAGAGTACGAACTATTATTATTTTTTATTTTTAAATTGCTGTTTTTACAAATGACACTGGCAAAATCATCGGAGAAGATCTGATGGAGCCAATACATTAAAAGAGAAGAAGAAGATGTTGATATGAAACAATTTTATTGGTCAGAGGTGTATACCATATTGATCATTGT
This sequence comes from Synanthedon andrenaeformis, assembly GCA_936446665.2. Classification (NCBI taxonomy): domain Eukaryota; kingdom Metazoa; phylum Arthropoda; class Insecta; order Lepidoptera; family Sesiidae; genus Synanthedon; species Synanthedon andrenaeformis. The sequence continues at coordinate 5,296,008 of OW387799.2, read as the reverse complement.
TATCATATCTAGTAAGTTTACTTTCAAATGCAGTCTCTGCTTTGGTCAGAGCTGTATACCATATTGACCCTTGTTATCATATATAGTAAGTTTACTTTCATATGCAGTTGTCTGCTTTGGTCAGAAGTGTATACCATATTGATCATTGTTATCATATCTAGTGTTTACTTTCATATGCAGTTGTCTGCTTTGGTCAGAAGTGTATACCATATTGATCATTGTTATCATGTCTTGTAAGATTACTTTCATATGCAGTTGTCTGCTTAGTAATTATATACAGAGCTGTCAATTTCGGTTACGTAACGTGACATGACACTGTCGCGAGTTCAATGATTTCATCCTATTTCAAAAAAGCCCAACGCGCCTAAAGAAGTTTTCTCTTCAAAAAACAATTTAATTTTTTTGTCGGTCTGTCTGTTTGTTTCGGCTAATATTTTGGAAACGGCTGAACCGATTTTAACGGGATTTTCACTGGCAGACAGCTGATGTTATAAGGAATAACTTAGCTTACTTTTATTAAAAAAAAAAAAAAAAATATCAAAAATACCGCATACCGCTTGCGAGGCGTGGCCATGCTATCCTCACTAGTATTTCATAAAAGAAACTTTATGTAGATGATTAAAATGGTTACCACTTACCATTTACATATATTTTGAGCACTTTCTCTTCTAAATCCAGATACGTGACACCATCGATGTCCCGCTTGTGGCCCAGGACGAACTTTGTCTTGAGGAAACCTTTTCTGTAACCCTGGATATATAATATTCATTTGTAACAAATTTAAAATCAACTGAAAATCGGTAATAGATGGCGCTAACAAATTGTTAGTTGTTACGTCTACTGACAAACACTTTTAACAATACCTACAAAACTAGGTTTAATAAGTATGTAGCATTCAAAAAGGTATTTTTAAAAAATACCTATTAATTTTTTAAATAAGCGGCGAGACCTTACGTCGATAGACAATCTTTTTAAAATTAATATTAAAAAAAAAAGTTTTAAGTTTTCACCTCTGAAACTATTTACGTAACATTTATGTTTCTAATTTTAATTATTATTCTGAGGCTTTTTCTTCTACTTGTCCCATAAAATATTACAGCCCATAAATTCTTCAATGGCCAACTATAATATTATCGTTGTTTTAGACTAGTTTGTAATATATAGTTTGTATCTAGAATTTGAAATCTATAAGTGGACATTTTTTATTAGGTTTAAGCTATTTACTCTGATTATTGTTAAGTATTTGTACCTGTAAATTTCCCTAAAATAAAATAAATAAATAAAAACACACACACACACACACACTCACAATGACAGAAAGTCCTTTACTCACTTGGAATGGAGTGAGGAGTGTCACTTTTCCGGTGATATTGTTCTCTTTCTGACCTCTGTCTAGATTCCAGGAAGAGTTTAACATTAACAATCCTTCTTCGTTATACTGAAAAAAAAAGTTATTAGTATTTCAATAATAATAACTATAAAAAGTACAGTTTCCAAGTATTTTGGATTTTCAAATTTACTTGATTAAATTGCAGAAATGCGTTAATCACTTGAATATAAAATAAATAAAAATAATATTTGTTTGCTTATAGTGAAATATTGTTTGAAGATGCTAAAATTAACCTGAAAACTGAGTAGTGTATCGGCACTCTTCTTCCAAACGACCCTGTGCTTGGCGACGGCCGCCGCTTTGGGCAGGGTCGGTATGGTGGAATTGACCAAGGCGCTGATCTCGCCGTAGAACTCGTTTGTCTTGAAGAGGTAGTCGGACAGCAAGTAGAACGCCAGGTAGTCCTCTTGCCAGTTCATGCTGCCGTTTAGGGCTTGCAGGTTGTCGTGGTAACGCCACCTGTTTAAGAGGGACCATTTAAACCATATTTACTATTGAATCGAGATAAATTCAATGTGGATAAAAAGCTTGCGAGGTAGCCTCAACTCGAGTGATGTTGTTCATTTGAAAGTTTTCATTATAAACATGTCCCTTGGCTATCAAATTGCTTGACTCCTCTCAAGCCGTGAGTATACTAAAACGAAAGCAAATATCGCTAATATAAGGGTTGGTTTAGGCGATGGTTTCCAAAACCCACATTCCGTAAGTAACACATCTGAACTGATCACTATAATGACTGATGGCAGTTTTAATGAGAATTTTTTTTTTTTATAAAATATGTAAGGTCTGTTTTCTTATACAAAAATCAAATGGTAAACAAGCCGTGTCTGTACATTATACGAGTCAGAAGTGAAAACAATGGAACATTACCGCTATGACTTTTGTACACTTTATCGCCATCTGTTAACATCTTAACAAACTTTTGACGAATTTAAGCTAATTATGAATCGAGAAGTACGCACTAGTTGTAGTAGATGGCGCTTATTTCACACAATAAATCGTCACTGAGGGTGATGTTCACAGAGCGTCCCCATACTCTAAGGGCGGCTTGCACCAACGTTCTAAATATTGTTTAAGTATTATTTAAACGCAATTTCTTATTTAAGTTCGACAAACGTCTTGCACCAACCGCTAAACACATTTAGCGATCTGTCAAATTTAAATAACCAAAATTTGCTGTTTAACAAGGTTAAATACGATTTAAATACAATTTTGACATTTGAAGGATCGAATTCAAATAGGTAATTATTTGCCGAAATGGATATATGGGAGTTATATTCGGACGATGACGAAGAAATTATTGAATTTATAAATAATCCAATTCGAGAAATTACGACAAGAACAAATTTATTTTACACACTCAACGAAAAGAAATTTATAAGAAGATTTCGTCTTAAAAAAGAAACAACTTTAATGTTGTTGGAACTTCTTGCTTTTGGCTATGTTTAATAGAATCCGTCTTTTTGTTTTCGATTATATATGAATACGGATCTAACACTTCAAGGAGCAAAAATTGGTCCTCTTTGGTAAAGTTTGGTGTCCTAGTAGATTTCGCCATTAATGTATTTATTTTTATATAGATAATAAAACGATATACTTATTAAAAATTTTGAAACAAGCTCTATTTTAGTTAGTTTAGGTTATGTATTCAGCAAAGAACAAGCAAAGAATATATGAATATAGTACTCTCTAGCTGTCCCTAGTTTGAAAACATTCTAGTTTACGCAAGATTTTTTACATTTCGTTACGAAATCGCTACAAATAGTTGTCTGCATTTGTCTTGCCGTAATGTGCACTTGTAACGAAATGTATACGGTAAATTTGCCGTCTTCTTAAACGCGTTTAGCTAAACAAAGTAACAATGAGCTTGGTGCAAGACGAGCTTAAACGAAATTAAAGTAAACACATTTAACGACTTAAATCAATTTAGCTAAACGTGTTTTGTGGATATTTAAATGACATTTGGTGCAAGCCGCCCTTAGTGACTTTAGAGGTCTTTATAGGTTGTCCACAGAGAGAAAACGTAAAGACCTATGCCCAAATATCTACGGTCAAGTGTTAGAATGGTGTTTGACTCACATGAGGTTGAAACTGGTGTCCTTCCATCCGTCGAAGGGCGTGTCCATGTGGCTGAGAAGGGCGTAAACTGTCTCGTCGCGAGCTTCGGAGTACATCTTGACTCGCCACACGATACTCGCGGTGCTCGACCATCCCATGCGAACGTGCCATTCGCAGAACCAATCTGAAATTCATTGAAACAACAACTCAGTTGTTTTTTCATGATACAATGTGGTCATAGGAAAGGACATGGGTAAAAAAATACTGTTCCCGAGGGATAAATCTTGCTTTATTTAGCCAGATAAAGTATTTATATCCATACACACCTTTCAAAAGGAACCCAAATTCCCCGTTAAGCACTCTCCCTGGGTAATAGAGAGTGAGGTGTCCGTCATGATGCCATCGGCCGTGACTGTCCAATTGCACATCCGCGGCCACCTTCTGCGAGGGGTCGCGGTTCGCGTCCCAGTTGAGAGCCAGGCTCAACCTTTTCTGTTTGGCGGTCAGCCAGAGCTGGTAGGAGACGTGCACATCTCGCAATCTGTCAATTAAATTCTAAATCAGAGCAGAATTTGACATAATCATGTTGCGTCAGAATTGTAAGAAAAATTAGAAAGCTTATTTTTTGAAGATTACAATTCTTTTAGGCTAAGGCCACACTACAGAGAGCCACGTTTAGTGCTAAGAGCCAAGCTAGTCAAATTTTATTAAGAAAGAAAACACTAAAATACTTACTGATCCAAATGTATGTCCATATTAATGATTGTATTATTGTTCAAGTCAGCATTCAAATTGACACTGTAAGCTTTCCCGCTAATGTCGACTTCAGCGTACGTCGTGAAATTTTGCTCCGAGAGCAGAACGTAGCGAATCAATGTTCTGTATTTATTCTCATTGTATTCACCCTTGAAATGATCACAATATTTAATTGCAACATTATATAGATGGAGCAATAAGTTCTAAAGACAAGATAGTCCCTAAAACCTTATGGTTAGATCCGAAGACAGGTCTTCCATCACCCATCTGTTTACCAGACGAAAAATATATTGTATCAATTATAAAATTATGGCTTCTATAGTATATAGTGCCTGCGAAAATCCGTTTATCTGTTACTATTGCAAGGTTTTGAAATTTGTTTTAAGAAAAGATGGGCAGAAGCCAAAATCGTATTGTGCAGTGTAAAAGAGAAGGACGCAACATAGTAGCTAGTTTCTTTTCTAATTAAGGATATCCATGAGAATATTTGAATAGGCAATGCAATCGTCGCCATTTATTTTCTCATAGATAACAATTGATAAAATATTCTTTACGTCTGGTAAACCGATGGGTGAAGGACGACCTGTCATATGCGTCATCATCAACATCTGTTAAATAAACCAGCTTTTTGTAGTGATAGCTATCGTTAATTGGTTTAGCACTTCAATAACATAATCAATTTGTCGCCAATAGACACTTGTCAAAAATATAATAACAATTTTTTTACTCGAGTATGGAGGATAGAGGCAAGGAGTATTAAAAAGAGGTCCCAGAATACCAGTAAATTAAGATGGCGCTAGTGTAGCATTGAGGAGTAAATTTGACAAAGATAGTTAGATAGAAAATATGCTACACTAGCGCCATTGTGGCCACTTTAAGAACCCTTATTTTATTGTTAGAGAGGACCATTTTTTCAGTTTGTCATATGAGTCGGTTGTTTAACGGCATCATATGCCAATTGTCAGCTAAATATTTGTACAAGATTTAATTTTCAATCAGCAGTTAATTCAATTCATCGGCTTAATAAGAATGTGGAAATAAATGAACAAATAAAGTAGTGATTGACTATTGCTCGACTGTGCTATTTAAGTGTATAAATAAAATAAGCAAAGATATGAAGGATACCATTTTGAGATTTGTAGTCCATAAAATTTATCAAGAACTGTAACTGAACAACTTAAAAACACAAACATTTTTAAGAGCAATATAAAATGTTTTGAATATATGAGATAAATAAATAGGCAACCCTTATGATCCAATAGAGAGGGAAAAATGAATACACAGAAATCATGCAATGCGATGTAGGCAGAGAATGAATCAGGATCTTACCTCTCCAATGAAAGTGACTTGTCTATTGTCTTGGGTGAATCTTGCGTCGACGGCTATATCTTTGAATTGATTACTATTTATCAAGACTTTGAGTCTGTGCGAGGCCATATTCGTTTTAGATTGATCTTGGTACAAAGCATCTATATTGAAATCTACTCCTGTGAACCAAACTCCCAGAGCGTTCACCTGTAAGTAGAGTTTGGAGATATATAAAAAAAAAGACAAAGTAAGTCATGTGTCAAGTAAGTAACGTCTGATATCTCAGAGATCTTACCGACGTTCGTTTTAATTTTCTATATTATAAAATAAAAAAAATGTTAATTAGTCATCAAGTCCATTTTTTACTATTTTCTATAGATGTTTCGTAAATTTTGAACATAAGATTTATACAAATATCTATAATCTATTCGAATATTATAAAGAGTGCGATTTTTTCTGAATTTCTCTTCACGTGGAGAGGAACATCCGAATCGATTGCACTTACATTAACATATAAGAAAATTTCTTTATATGTAAGTAAAGTATATAATTTTTGTACGTAAGTATATACCTATATCTTTATACGATATGTACGCGTGGATTAATTAATAAGTAATCTCAATTCGTACCTGAAACTCATTCTGTTGTTTCTCGTGTACCTTGGCCTTTATATTACAAGGGTGTAAATTTGGCAATGTCATGTTAACCTCGGAATCTATATAGAGTTGCGTGCCTGGTGGGAAATACAAATACCCAGACACCTCTATGTCTCGAGATTTAGGGTTGAAATTTAATATACCGAGGGCGGTATATTTGGCTCCGATCTGCGAATGAAAATGAATGAAGTAATGGTTTAATGTCTTAAATAATACTTGATTTTAAATATAGACTAAATATTTGTAATAGTATTATAAATTCTATAGCGGTTCATGTTTCAACAAGTTCAAAATAGAATAAAACATTAGAGCTATAGATTAATTGATTAAGTTTCGCGTAGTTGTATTACAAAAAATTAAATACACATTATAAAACAAAGTTGCTGTCCGCTTTTCTGTCTTTTTTCTAAACTTCTAAACAAATAAACGGATTTGATACGATTTTCACTCAGCTAAAGAGCAATAAACAGGGAAGGTTTATGTATAAAAATTGCATCATGCGAAGCCGAGGGCGGGTCGCTAGTATATTATATTTAAATGCTATATGTTTCTTGTGATGAACGCCAGACAAATCGCTAATAGTAAACAAATCTATCTATTATTGCGTATTTTCTTTTAAAATGTATCATTTGTTCGCCACAAAAAATGTTAAAAAAAATAGTAGTTAAGTCTTCTATTTCTCTCTATTTGAAAATGGCAGGTGGATCAAATACAAGATTTACATATTATCAAACTGTACATATAAATACATATATATGTGGATAAATTATTAGATAATAAATGGTAAGAGAGTTCTCACACATATTACACGCCTGTGATGAAGAGTGAGACTTATTATATTAGCTATTTAGGTCTACAGACAGTCGAATTAATATTTGCCAGTCTGTACTAAAGTTTTTTTTAAATAATCTTTTTAATTTTTAGGACTTTCACCTTATGGTAAAAGTCCTAAAAAAAAGTCCTTATTGCCTTATGGCAAGGCAAAAGTCCAAAAAATGTTGGCAACAAGTTGTTGGCGCGAGCATACAATGAACAAAATATTCTCACCTCTTCAAAGTTGAATTTCGCCTTAATAGGCCAAGGTTTATTCAAGAACAACTGCGTGTCTAACTTCACACCGTTGATTTTGTCTATGCGCGCAAATTCGAAACTAACCGCTGGCGTATGTTTTAACTCTCTGGACGCGCTCACATTGAAACTTATGTCCACGTGGCTCTGAGTTTTCAAATTCCTAAGCACCGAGTAGAAATTGTACACAGGATACGCTGTAAACTCCATAGACAACTCTCCGTACAAGTCGTGTCTATAGCCCATAGCCCTTTCACTGTATAGTCCCTCCATTTTAACAGTTTGCTTCGGAGTCTTGTAGAACTGATAGTCTAATTGCAATTTAGTTCCGTACGTCGGTCCGTTTATGGTGTAGTAGCCGATCAAACGACTGGCTAACTGTTTCGTCTGAAATTCCGTCTCTATGTCCCACTGTGTGACTCCGCCCTTAGTTTTCACTTTCAGTCTACCTGTGATGAACAACAAAATTATCAGACTACGTTAGGTATTCTAAAGGCAATAACTGTTGGATAACAGTATTCTAAAGGCAATAACTGTTGGATACCCCGTCTGACGGCAGTAAGCACCCCCCTTATAGAATGTTTCAATGTACAGAGACAATTTGTAATGACAGGTAATGAGGTAGAAAAAAACTCACCCATAACCTGGGCGACTTTTTCATCGTTGACGACCCAATAGGCTTGAGGGAGCCAGACGAATCCGTGTTTGATCGCGTGTCTTTTTAAAGACATTTTTGTATCGAAATGTTTGCGACCGTCCACATCTAGACTCGCCTCTAGCGATTTATCGTCTTCCAGATTCTTATACATGCCTTTGGCTTTTAGAGTACTTTGGGCCGATTGAAAGGAAACAACTGCTGTGCTTGACGTGTTTGACAGGCTCAACACTGCATTAAACATACGCTTCTCCTGTCAAATAGAAAATAGTATTAATCTCCTGCCTCTAAGAAGACTCACGGCAAGATGTTGCAAGATTGAGATGTCAAATATAAAATAGTATTATATTAATCTCCTGCCTTTAAGAAGACTCACGGCAAGATCTTGTAAGATCGAGCTGTCAAAAATAAAATATTATTAATCTACAGCCTCTAAGAAGACATACGGCAAGATCTTGCCGTGAGTCTTCTTGACGGGCTGAATTAAGTTTTCTAAGAAAAACGTCCGTATCTTATCAGGTCCTCTTTTTTTTTTAAACAAAATTTACCTTGCTATTTGGCGTGTCGAATGAAAAGCTCAACAAATTATTTGTATCATTCTTATCCCATTTGTATTGGAAGACGTAGGTCTTCGCTGAGGGATCAGCCTTCTCCAGCGACAGTATATACTTGGCGGGACCACTCATCAGGAAGTAGGGTGCGTTTGGCAAATTGGTCATGTTTGGGAACTGAAAAATAAATTAAAACATAATATTTTACGTGCGAAGCCGGGGGAGGCTCGCTAGTTATACATAAATGTTATTGAGTATATTACATATTATGAATATTACTTGTAGTCATGGGTACAATTTTAACACGATTTTATAGTGCTTTTCGACAAATTACACTTATGAGGTTATTATTTTATTTAGAGATTTGATTCTTATCATTGACGATTGATTACTTTTATGGCCATAAAATAAAATAAACGATAAAGACTATTATTTTTACAGATTTTTCCTGCAGGTGAGGCTACCAAATGCCACCCTACATAATTATATTGACGATTTTTAAAATATAAATAAGAAGTACCTGGTAGGAGGCGCACACTTTAATGCCGATGGCTTTGTCGAAGGTGGACCAGCTGCAAGTGTTCTGCTCTATCCTGTTTTGGTTTAGACCATCCTGTTGCAATTCTTCCTCGCCGTGAAGTATTATTAGTTCCGACCTTCGATCAATGTATGTTATTTTGGAGAGTATTCATTATCAACCTACTGCTAGTAGTCATTAATTCTGATTCCTGATCCTGATTTGTATTGTTGATACTTTTGGAAAAATGTTAATTTCACGAGGCTGTGGAGTTTGATATCCTACTTATTACTTGATGATGATGGATCTAATCACAATATATACCAAGTAAGCACAACCATATAGGTATTACCTTAGACAAAATAGTAAAATAGTATTATTAACATAAAAATTACATAACATAAATAAATAAATAACATAAATAAATATCTTCACACATTCCACACAGCACCATCTAGTTCCACACCAAGCAACTAATGCTTGTATTATGGACACCAGACAGTTGATATATTACATAGATTACTTTTTTTTGTAAATGCATATATATTATAAATACAAAACATGCAAGACTCAGATACAAAGGTAAAAAAATTTAACACATAAACATTTGCCCCTAGCGGGATTCGAACCCGCAACCGTTTGATTAACAGCTAGGGTTACGTGTAGTCAAATTGGCCGTAACGATTCGCCACAAAGATATAAGAGCAAAGTGATCGATATACGCCTACGAGAGTGTAACTCACTTGGCGGCGAAGATCTCCTGCTTGTGGTAGGGCAGCGAGAGGTGGAGGTCGACGCGGCCCTCGCCCTGGACGGCCACTCTGGCGGCCACCGCGGTCGCCGTGTACAGACGCGTCGCCAGACGGATCCCGCTGCCGCACAGACCGCCCCCCGACACTCCCATCGTCGCCGCCACGTGGACAGACACGCTGCCGACAATAATAAAAGTGTGTGTGTGTCAGCTTCAACGCTCGACTGGAGTTTACTCCTTAAGCGGTTATTACACTATTCAATTTTTAGGAAACCAATTTAGGAAATCGGAAGGTGTAATCGCAGTTAGAACCGATTGGATCCAATTTAGATTTTAGATTATATTATCAATTTTAAATCCTATATCTTTCATTTAGAAATTAATTTACTACTGTATGATCACTAGTTCACTACTTAGGTTCCTAAATTGGTTTCCTACAAATTGAAAAGTGTAATAACTGCTTTATGAACAATTATAAAATATATAATAAAAATTATAAAAACACATCATAACGAATTAATATCAGCGCCATCTCTGTACGAATGATTGCCGGTGCCATCTAGTTTTCGCAAGGATATATAATTACGTAACATATTCTAGTTTCAGAGATATTATGTAGATGGCGTTAAAATTAAAACTAACGCGTAACGCGTGACATGTCACGATTTTGATTTTCTTCCATAAATTTTCATACCCCGAGCTTATATATGAAAATCGATTCTTAAGGAGTAAACTAAAAATAAAAATAAATCATTGAAAGAAAACTCGGTCACAAAGTAAACCTGAGATTGAAGATTCCTTTTAAGGGAGAGCCTGTGCCGGGAGCCTTCGCTTCGCCTTCCATAAAAGCTAGTTAAACTTTTTTAAAAAACCAAAACTTAATAACCAAAACTATATTAAACAAGAACAAAAAAGAAAATTTATTATAATTAAAAATAAAACAAATTTTCTTAGAGTGTATACTGTATATATGGGTGTGTTTACAGTTTTTTGTGTGTATCAATTTGTTTTTGCATCACACTATTACTATAATGGTACAAAGCTAAAATTTCGAGCGTGGATTTTTAACGTAGGGCACCAACTAAAAAAGTATTTTTCTAAATTTCAACTGCGTGCGAAGCCGGGGCGGGTCGGTAGTCATACCTTGGATGAATTTTTCCTTCAAAAGTCAAATTTCCAGTCCTCCTGTATTCGTCGTTGATAGTTCCAGACATTTTTGTGTTGACGTAACTGGTTCCCATGAGGTTCATGTTCAAGGGGAGACCGCAACCGGTCGGCACAGAAAACGTGGTATCAAGGAAGAGCGATGCTTTGTTATATGATATTTCCTAAAAGAGAAAAAAAAAACATAATTAATTAATCTACTTCATTTTTTTGAACAACTATTATGTTATAGTGTACAAAAATGACAATTTACAAAAATTACAAAAATAATATACGACGAAAAAATTAAAGCAAATGTGCTGTTGTTTTTCATTTACTAAGTAAAGTAAGGGAAGCAACAGCCTATTCTCATTCCCCACTTATCTACTACTATTAAGTTAAGCTATTATTATAAATTAAGTTATAATACGACAGAAAAAGCAGCCCAATACTCACTTTTCCGGATAGAATTTCCAAAATCCTCAACTTGGGATTGAGTCTCGAGAGCGACTTTCTTATCTCATCATCTCCCTCTACGTTCCAATACGCGATCTCATTTCCAAAAACCTTGATTCCTAACTCGGCCATCGGGAACTGATGTTTCAGGGCCTCGTTCTTGTAATTGAGATCGTCGATTTTCCCTCTGATTTCATCGGCGTCCTTCAACGAGCGTAGGAACCTCAGGTTGTGTATGTAATCGTTGATTTTGGTTTTGCTCAGAGGTCCGTTGTTGCCGAATAGAGACTCGAAGTAACGTTCGAAGCCTTCACCTCGGGCTTTCAACTGAAAATATCCAGATATATATACAATTTTTCGGTCAATTTCAACATTTTCCCAGGCTATTTCCCAAGCATTTTCCTTAGGAAATGTTGAAAATGCCTGGGAAAATATTGAAATTGACCGAAAAATGGTATATACAAATTAATTATTTAGTCCCGAGTCACTTAAAGACTACTAAAGCAAGGCCAACGCAAACGCAACTTTCAAGGGTTGTCAAGATGATAAGAAAAATCTCATGAAACAGATGGCACCGGCCGCTTCGTGTGAAGGAAAAGGACAGAGGGTCTGGTTTGTTTACATTGTTTCCGTTGTCTTCTTGGCTTTACTATAGTATCCTACGCAAGTCACGAGTACATACATTTGCATAGGAATCGGTCGCCTGTGTGTGTGTCAAAACACATAGGAATAACAAAAAATATACGAAGAAAATAACTTACTTCTAAAACATTAATAGATTCGCCGAACATGTCCACCGTGAGATTGAGTGAAACTGATCTCGGGATGTAAGAGTCGGGTGAAAATATCACGTTCGCTTCGTAATTGCCACCTGAAAACGAGAGTCAATTATTATAAACTAGCTGAACCCGGCCCCACGCTTCGCTGTGGCTCAGTCTAATATTAATTTTATTGTAAATTATTTACACTTTCGATAAAGTGTAAATAAAAGTATTCGTTAGAATACTTTTACTACACTTTTATTTACACTTTATCGAAAGACACATTATACATATAGTCGGGTCGGCATAGCCGGGCGGTAGAATCGAATATGTGTAGTTGAACATTCGACAAATTGCTATACTTAAAGCCGTGTCGGCAAAGCCGGGCGGTACACATATGTATATATGTAGATGAACGAACGAACTCGAACCGATACTAAACAAAACCCCGATGATTTTGCCGATCGGGTAAGCCGAATGGTAGTCGAACATATCACTGCTTAAATTCAACAGTACCACAAATCAAAAATGTTCCAAAAATGTTTTTATTGCAAAAATACAATCAAAATCCTTCATATTGTATGTTGCAAAAACATATTTGATATATATCTATAATATCTGATATATATATAAGCAAAAAATAGACAAAAATAATTTAATTTTTTTTCGATTAGCTCTCCTGTAAAAAAGTGTAATTTGGATTTGTGGCACTTTTGAATTTAAGCAGCGATATGTAGAAGGTATTTCGGGTCGACTTGGTTGTTCAACAAAAATTGCCGAATGAAATGAGCCGGCCCGACTATATGTATAGCAACCCTCACTATGCTGTTGAATATAATTTTAAAAAAGTGTTTTTCTTTGTAAATTATTTTATTGTATGTATAACTTCCTTTTTTTACTTTTGGCATCAGTAGCAACTTACCATCGTGTGACATTGTTATGAATAAATAAAACCAGTAACTAATCCATTGCTAATGAAAAAGGTAAGACTAACCGGCATTGTACTGGTCAAAGAAAACTCCCTGCTCGTAGTTCCTCGAGAACATTCTAAAGTCTGGACTGTCTTCGAGCTGTGGCATCGTGTGTCCCGACAGCAGACCCTGGATTTCCACCCGCGACGGGAGCGAAGACTGACCCAGATTGTTCAAGTGGCTCCACACGAAGGTCGCAGCTGAAAAAGCACATAAAACCCTTTAATTAAACGCTTGGTTTTGTAGAAGTTGTCAAGCTCCCAGCGCTTAAGAGAAAGCAATGCAATGACTTAAGGCGCATAGTCGTGCTAAACTGCAAAAGAGACGTATCTATGAAGGCATGATCTCTTAAACGACCAGTTTAAATTATCTGAAAAAAAAAAAGTTTAATATACTCGTAATTTATTAAAAAATCATAGTCTATTTTTTTTTCTATGAAATCTTTTCCAACTTTTAACCAAATTTTATGATTTATTCACATTATTACAGATAATTTAATTTCATAACAAATTTTTGTTTCAAATTAAAAAAAAAAATCGTTAACACGGAACAGCAGGACGAAAACAGTATCGCGCGGAGTAATCTAATCATCTTAAAGGTGTGCGCGATTATCTCTATAAGGCGTGCGCAAGCGCATATCGCTCGCTCTATGAGCGATGCCGACGCGGCCTAAAAACATTTAAAAGTATTCACCTTGATTGACAGCTTCTTTTCTTAGCGCGTGGAATATCATCCTTATCGTGCTTAGATTAGGGCACCTCATCACTTGCATATACGAGGCGAGGCGAATCTCGATGTTCACATAGTCTTCACGAAACGTCTCCAAGAAATATTCCCTGTAATATATTTATTTATTTTTTCATTTTTAAACCACTAAATACAGTATCGTCTCCAACTAAGTTTGAGCACGTCTGCTCTAAACTTACTACTGTGCAAGGTTACCATGTCATGGAAAAACAATCGAAGTAACAGTATACCAAATTTCACATCATTCGAACATGTGGAAGTTAGTGAAATCCCTTCGTTAAGTAGTAAATATGGTGATGGTCTTTAAAAGCCTGAACAGATATTCATAAGTTATAGCTAAGAACAATACCGATCACGTCAGCCTTCAAACAACAACAACAAAAAAACTGATCAAAATCGGTCCATCCATTTGGGAGCTACGATGCAACAGATACACAGACACACATGTCAAACTTATGACACCCAGTTTTTGCGTCGGGCGCCCCGTTTGTGATCTTGAAATAACTGCGTTTTACTAAATGTATACTATCAAAATATATACGGTACATATAATAATAATAAATTAAAAAAAAAATACCTCACAAACAGTCTAATTCTCTTTTACTGACAGATAATTCATGTTATAAGGAGTACTTAAGACAGCTTTTATTATATAAAATAAAATAAAAATATTAGATATAATCAGAACGTATATTTATTTGCATACCGTGTCTCCGTACAGGGTGTCCTTCTGAACGCATCAATGGCCGATAGTCTCATGGGTATCGGAAGCAGGGAATCTCCCACAATGCTCATCAGTACATCCGAAAATTCCTGCTTGAACCCTCCAATGTTTCCGAGGGCCTTCATTGCTATTATTATCTGTAAGAGGATGATAATACTCTTGAGGCGAGTACTTAGCAGAAAAGCTTTATTTTCGTCACCTATTTTGACTTCTTTCAAAACTTAAAATACCGTGTATAACAGACTAATTCAATTTCAAAATTGGAAATGTCGCAAATACACTCTCTCTGTCTTTCTCTCTCTCTCTCTCTCTCTAATCCGGTTAGTCGTAGGACTGTACGTCAGAAGTGAAAACTATGGAACATTATCTAACACTTTATCGCCATCTTTTAGCATCTTAACAAACCATTGACGAAGTTAAGCTTATTATGTACTAACAAGTACGTACAGCTTCGAGTAGATGGCGCTTATTTCATGCAGTTAAAAGTCACTGAGGGTGACGTTTAGTGATTTTGAAGTGAATGCTTCTTTTGGTACGTTGGGCGCTTTGGGACTTAATACGAAAAAAAAACATTAAACTCGCGCCATCACGCGATGTGAGCGACACTTAAGTTTTGGATTTACTCCCACGTCCAAACTTACAAACTTTACCTCAGTATATATATTATAAATGAACAAATTATATACTCACGTTCTGTCTGTCCTGTCTGGGAGCATTAACCAAACCTTTTTGGATAATATTTCTGACAATGTTCTGGAACTCTTCCAGAATCAGTCTGGGTGTATCTTCTTCGCAGCATTCTCGCACTGTACCGACAACAAAAGAATTATTATCAACAACAAGTACGGCAAGTAATGGCAAGGCACACAAAGATGTGCGACAGAGAAGCATTAAGCATTCTAACTGTGCAGTGTAATAGAGAAGGACGCAGCAGAATAGCAACTAGTTCTCTTTGATTGAAGTAAAAAATTTTTAGGCGGACTTGGGCAGTTTGTAAGAAGAATTTGGCAAAGGGGTAAAACAGTAAATTCGATACCATCACGGTGGTTTTGTATACAAAATAAACACAAGCAAACCCAGACGGTCTACTAAGGAGTAAAATAAGAATCTTGTAAGTGTAGTTCGTGTTGAGGAACGAAAAAATAACGCATTATAACCTGCTGGCGCAGAGACATCTGTAGTCGAATAAATAAACTATTTACACTCTGTGAAGCTAATTATTCACTACTGACGTGCTGTACTTCGACTGACGTTTTTTTTTTAATTAATGATATACACGAGCAAATGATAACAATTTTATTGATAAAATATACTTTTCGCCTGGTAAACAGATGGTTAATGCACTACCTGTGTTCGGATTGTTTACTAAACTAGTAAGATACATACATGATTTTCCACTATGCTTGCAATACGAGTGCACCATGGACGACACAGTAAAACTGACCGCCTTATCATTCTTCTGTTCCCTTAATAACTCTAACATACTTGTTAACATCTCTTTCTTGGGTCTGAAATGTTGCAAACATTTATGTTATGTTAACAATATCCGCTAAATAATGGACTTTAATGGGTTATGTAATGGTATGTGATTACAATCTCCTATGAATGAAAGCAATGTCAGAGTGGACATTGTATTTTCAAAGCATGTTTATGTAAACTTAACATGTTTTCATGGAAATATTTATATATTTAAGAAAAATAGTGACTTCCACTAATAAATAGTTAACGATTTACTGTCTTACTTATAAAAATCAACTAATCATCTTCTTAGCATCGTATTAACTAATCACTACTTATCTTCTTAAGTAGTGTTTGACAGTTCATTAAGACATTGCTAAGCAACAAATTAAAGTTAAGCAACGTTTATAAGTAAAAATTTTTCTTAAGTGGTTCCTAAGTATTACTTAAAATTTAAGTAACGTTTATAGGTAAGGCTGTTAAAGATAAACTCGTTGTTCCTAGTCCAGGTGCTACAAAACGATGCACCTAACTAAAAAAATAAGGGATGCACCTTATTCTATTATGAAATGTGTGTTCTGTATATGGATTTTTTTCAGTCTAGGGTCAAACTGAATCTTTACAGTGGGCAGAACATCTCCGTTCACGACTATGCAACGCAGCGTGACTAACTTAAGATACTTATATATCCATTTTAGCCTGAATTTGTAAAGCAAAATAAAATAACTAACCGCGGTATCATAGCCATGGACATGAGCCATTCGTGTCTCGTGTCTTGATCCACATCGCTCCGTATCAACTTGTCTTTGATCAACTCCACGGAACCAGTGCTGGCGATGTAAGGCAATGCGTCCATTATGTGTTTACTGAAAATTTAAAACAACCCCTGCATCCATAAACTCTCTCATTTCTTTGATCTAGAGTCGATAAAATAAAATTCGGGCAATTAGTAATTATCTATTATATAAGTAAATATTTGATATTACAAATTATGTTCTACTATTGATATGGATCCCTTTCGAAGCAGTGTTAAATGTGTTTGTATAGTGTATAGAATAATTATGTTTTAATGTTTGTGAAGCGTCTATGTTGTATGGTGAGTCCCAAACGGTCCTGGCTGAAAATCGTTACCTGTTTATTAATTTGTTTTGTGGTTTTTGTATTGTATTATGTTTGTGTCTTTGTGTTGCGTGTAGTGAATAAAATTACACGAAAGAGTTGCTTACATGGCGGCGTCGCATATGGTGTTCGCTCGCGTCAATAGCTGCGCAAGAGCAGGGTAATGCAACGCCCTGGCGGCCCTCACGAGGCGGCCCCACAGTCCGACGGTCGCCCCGCTGTCCAGCTTCTCGGACACGTTAGGCGCCGACGCGCTCTCTTCGCGGTGCTCCTTGGCGCTAAAAAACAATTAAGTCAAGTACACACATTGGGTACACAATACAATCACTACACACGCGTCTCTTCCTTTGAAATTGTATTTATTGTTTGTTTATTTGGTTTTTATCTTTATTTAATAATGTGTTCATAGCTATTTTTATGGTAAAAAAAGAAGTCCGTTATATTGGCAGTAGGTATTTTAAGTATACATATGTATTTATTCCTATATTATTGTCGTATTGAGTGTTGTGTGTGTTTCAATAAAAATAAAACTAAATTAAAAATGAAATAACAGAGAATCTTCTAGATTTTTTGAAATATATATCTATCTTTATATATATAAATTTCGTGTCACATGTTTGTCCACGATGAATTCCCAAACTACTGAACCGATTTTGATAAAATTTCGTAACTATATGTAATTTGGCCCAACTTAAAAGATAGGATAGTTTATATCTCATTTTGTTTATTATTTTTTTGCAAATTATATAATAATATTAACATAGCGCCATCTGTTGATACCTATTCAATCCAGCAATATTTGTTAAAATTATCTGTGAGTTCCATGACAATCTAACAGATGGCGGTGTAAGACAATCTAACAGATTGCACCCGTGCGAAGCCGGGAGCGGGCCACTAGTTATATATAAAAATTACGTGTCACGTTGTTTGTCGCCGATGAACTCCTAAACTACTGAACCAATTTTGATAAAACTTCGTAACTATGTGTAATTTGGTCCAACTTAAAAGATAGGATAGTTTTTATTTTGAACCCGGGCGAAGCTGGGAGCGGGCCACTAGTATAAATATATAAATACATACTTGCAAAGTAACTTAAGCACGTCCCTGGCAGATTTAAGTTCGCTCGTTTCTATTTTGTTGTCAGGCGAATGATGATGAAGTAAGTTTGCTCGTCTCTTTATGTAGACCCATGCTGAAATTAAAAAGTATAATACATAATTTTACCTTGAAATTTTTTACTGCCTTTCGATTTTTTTCAAAATTTTACATAAAATACACCCAAAAAAGAATATACCTGAAATATTCTAGGGTTCTAATATCATATATTTACCTCCACTAGCCGCTTCCACGTACTGACTATCGGTTTTGCTGCCCTCTTTGATCAAAGTCAGGTCTTGGACAACGGTGGTCATCGCTCCCGAGTTTCTGCCGGAGAATGGTTCAAACAAGTGACGCTCCCGACAATTGACCGCCTTGTAAATGTGATGGTCTACCGTTATACGACATTTGCTCTCCGATTTCAACACTGGCCACGTTTGTAATTTCTGGGATAAATTAAAAAAAAAAAAAATTAAAACTCGCTCGGGCAATCCTAGATAAACTCCAAGAGGTCACATTGAGGTGTTTATATTACAAATCGTCATTGTCAAACCAAAATCTGTTTTGAGATTCCAATATTTTGGCTTAAGCTAATGGTTCACTGCCTTATCTATCGTATCTGCTAAGTGCTTAAGACAACAATTGGTCGAACTAAAATTTCTTAATAACATATATGCTATGTGCAGCAGCTAGAATCTGTTATGTGCAAAATTTACTCAATTATTATCAAAATAATATAATATGTAAATAAACTATTCATGTCTTAAAACAACAAATAAGTTTATATATAACAATCCTAAGTTTCCTTTGTGTAAAAATTTTCAGGAACACTTTTTTGTCAATATCTAAAAAGTATATTTTTTGTATGTAGCACAGATTTTGGTTTGATGAAGAAATTTTATATTGTGTTTATATTGTATGAACACTTGTTTATTGAGGTGGAAGTAAACACAAGGCTATATTTTGGTCATTTTAGTCACAATCATCATATTGATTGTTATCACAAAAACCCAGTTGCTGAATATTACAACTTAACAAACAAGATATTTCCTTCAGCCAAGAGTATAAATGGCGCTAAAAATTTTTCTTTTAAATTTTTGATGTTAATTTTGGTATCAGTAGCCTTTAAGTAGGAAAATATGTGTTACAATTAGTACTGTGTCGAAGTGTTGATTCTATAACAAAGAACAGGAAAGAGATCTCATTAAATTCTTAAGTCAATAAATATGTTTGCAATACTTTATTTATAGGCAAATTAAGTAATTTGTTTATGATCAAATAATACATACTTAAATAAAATAAAATAGATATAGTTGAAAATCTAAATAGATATAGTAGGTAATAATATTGTAATTTTCTTACACTTTGGAAGTCGTATCGGACCGTTTGCAGAATGGACATGTATTTATATCTGTTTGTGCATTGAGACAAATCGCGTGTCTTCACTAGTATTAAGCTAGTTTCCTCTTGCCCTCGAACTGTATAGTCAACGTTACATGTGCCATGTATGTCTTGCTGAAACAATAAAAACATATACTTTAAACAAGCTATTTCCACGAATTATTAAAACATATTATAAATTATATGTTACTAGATTATACGAGTAAGTTTGAGCAGAGAGAAAACTTACAAATAGATAAGAAAAAAACATAAAAACAAAGAGAAAAACAAATAAACTAATTAACAAAAATATACAACTTACAAAACAAAAAATAAAATTATTTATAACAAATAGACAAACGCATAGATAAAAAAATGTTGTTGCCAGACTTCCACCGTGCGGCCATGTGAACTTAGACTTATTGTTTATTTGTTTTTCACATGATAATGTAACAATTGATTAAATAAATTCTGAGTTTTTTTTTCGACAGTTCCACCAATGATTTTAAGACACCTTGTTGGCGTTTGTACAGCATATAGTATGAAATAATAAGTTATGTACCTCGACACCCTTGAAGTGAATATCAAATCTCTTCATACTATTCTGAAAAAGCGATAGAAGTGCCCTTTTGAAGTTGAGCACCCAATCCTGTTCCTCATCCTCTGGACAGATTTCGGATATGATGCCATCATGGAAAGCGAATCTGTTAAAATATATAACAGCAATTAATAATAATAATAATAATTGATAACAAGCCGTCAATGAAATACATTAAATGTTGGTGGTTTCATTAATTTTTAAAAATTTTGAATTCTTACTTATATGTATTTAAATTCGAAAATATAAAGCAATTGCAGTAGAAAGTATGTTCTACCCGACAAGGGCATGCAGATATTTCTATTTTGGTTTGATTTATTATAATTTTTCGCATTTTTCTAATAACTTTGATGTTTTAATATAATAAAATTAAATAATATATTTCAAAATTTTCTATTTTAAAATTGAGTCAAAATTATAAAAAATTTAGGATCTGACAATTTCTTTATATTATTGGGTAGCTTATTGTAGGTATAATAGTTTTAATAGTATTAATAGTTTTAGTCTACATTTTGATCTCTGCAATAAATTTCTTTGCCTAGTTATTTTTGACCCTATTTCATTGTTTTTAACAAAATAATTTACTTATATATTTACCTGAGTTCATATTGAGAGACGGCATGAATGAACTTCTCGGCTCTCTCCACAGGATAATTTTCATCTTGATCAATAAGTGTCACATCAGTTAGTCTCAGTAGACCTTCACAAGCAGTTATAAATTCTACAATAACCTGAAATCACATCAGAACTAATAAGATTTAGAATTTAAGATATATTTTTTAGAAACAGTCTCAGGGTACACTATAAACATAAACAGGCCAGCCTGTCTGGTGGCGGTCACCAACCCTTTGCAGAATATCACTGTGTAATAACCGTTAATGTGATGGAGAAGAAACCACCATTCCATTCCCTCAACCCCTTAACTTCCATTTGGAGAGTCTGGTGGCAGTAACCACCCCCTTACTGAAGGCCACCATTAAATAATAGCATATGTGCTGTTGTGTTTCTGCGAGTGAGTAAAGGATGCCAGATTCCATTATCCTATCCCTTGCTTATCCTTAACGCACTAAACTTGCAGCACCTGTGGCGTTGCTTATGTTACAGGCGACGGTAGCCACTTACCATGCCTGCTGATTTTAACATAAAAAAATAAATCAATTTATTTAAAATAAAGTGTTAAATGCTAATGATTAAACAGTTCAGTTGTAACAATTGCAATTATAACTGATTTATTTACTTACTTCAGCTCTAATGTCCAAAGTAGATCTGTTGTTACTAGATCCAGCGAAGTAAGTCTCGACGTTAACTTTGTATTCATAATGGTACACCACTTGCGAGAGATATTTAAACTTTTCCGATTCTAAAACAATAAGAAACTTTTTTATACTTATACCACTCCATCGCAGTAAAGATAAATAAATCTTAATTTACCATATAATAATATAAATCAAGAGTTAATACAATAATGGTTAATTTGTACAAGACTTACGCGCACAGGATGGTGAACCACAAATGTACGGATCCTTCAGTGAATCTGAAAAATGTAAATAAGATTACACATTCCAAAGCCTACATACTACACAATTAATTATACATAATTAGATATTAGTGGTATGAATTTATTTTATTTTGTGTTATTCACGTTTCGCAAATTTAGTATGTTTTCAAAATAATTATATTTGAATTTGATTTTGACAATAACAAACGGTCCCTAAACTGTCATGGTTGTTCCACAGAGCACTTTATACCTCTCCATAGAGCATAGACGAAGTATAATAGTGTCTATGCCATAGACTCTATGGCATAAAGAGTATATATTATATTACGTTCCTTGCTTTTTACTCACAAGAAGTTTAGCCACAGATTATAAAGTAATATGTCTAAAGAAGTTTAGCACGTTACACGTTAACGTGTAACGTGACGTTACATTACTTTCATTAAAACATTGTTAGGTACTTGTTTTCATGTTACAAACATTTAAGTAAATCTTTCAAATAATAAAATTAAAAACAGCTGTGTTCCCTCAAAATTCAAACACAACTCAATTAGTATTACTGACCCAGTACAAATATGTGATAAATTTAATGATTTTTTTTCCACTATCGGTTTAGTATTAAGCTAATCAAATTCCGCCGAATTACCATAACAATCTTGTATATACTTTACCCCGTATAAATACCAATAACGAGTTATCTGTAATGGAGCCCTGCAGCGCGGAGGAAGTTATTAAAATTATAAACAGCCTAGACTCTCCCTATATATTACTATACTCTTTGGCCTAGACACAAACTCTAGTTCTGGAATAGATGGTATAAGCACTAAAGTGATCAAATGTCTGAACAACTTGGTCTCCGGTAATTTGGCAAATTGCTTCAATAAATTAATCCAATCGGGGCATTTTCCGGACTCGCTAAAAGTTGCTAAAGAAAGTCCTATCTATAAATCGGGTGCAAAAACTGATCCAGGAAATTATCGGCCTATTTCGGTTTTGCCAGTTATGTCCAAAATATTGGAAAAGATTTTAGCATAACAGATTGATGAATTATTTAAATTCTATTAACTTCCTCTTTGACAAGCAATACGGTTTTAGACCGAAGTCCAATACACTCTCTGCTACTGTTGATTTAATAACTAAAATCAAATATAATATTGATAATAAAAACTTGGCTTTAGGTATCTTCATTGATCTGAAAAAGGCATTTGATACTGTAAGTCACTCAATCCTTTTAAAAAAACTCAGAGCTTTGGGTGTCACTGGTAAGGCATTTAGTATTTTCCAATCCTATTTATCAAATCGTTCTCAAATTGTAAAAATGGATGGTTATCAAAGTAAACCTGCTTTGATATCTTTTGGAGTTCC
This sequence comes from Synanthedon andrenaeformis, assembly GCA_936446665.2. Classification (NCBI taxonomy): domain Eukaryota; kingdom Metazoa; phylum Arthropoda; class Insecta; order Lepidoptera; family Sesiidae; genus Synanthedon; species Synanthedon andrenaeformis. The sequence goes on along the minus strand of OW387799.2, from coordinate 5,272,983 downwards.
GCAAGGATCTATTTTGGGACCCTTGCTGTTCTTAATATATATAAATAATATTAACCAGATAGGATTACATGGCCAAATTAATTTGTACGCAGATGACACTTCGTTGTTTTATTATGGATCCTCTATCCACGAAATTATCTCGCGGGCTCAAGATGACCTTAGTACTTTCCATAGATGGTTTCAGTGTAACTTGCTAACGATTAACACAAATAAAACCTGTTATATTGTCTTTAAACCCAAAAACAAAAAGATTCCACCCCATAAACCTTTGTTATTAAATAATATTCCCATTCAAGAAAAACAAGAAGAGAAATATTTTGGCTTACGATTAGATTCTTTCCTAACATGGAACTCTCATATAGAACATGTTAAGTCCAAGCTTACACGATTACTGGGTTCTCTTAGAGGGGTTGTGCGGTCTCTTCCTTGCCAAGTACGTAAAACCATTTATAATTCTTTGGTAAAACCACATTTATTATACCTGATTGAAATCTGGGGTTGTGCCTACAAATCAAATCTAGCCAAATTACAAAATACGCAAAACAAAATTATTAAAATGCTATGTCATTATCCCTATTTAACATCTACTAACAAAATTTATGAAGAAACAAAATTAATAATTTAACTCAATTATTTAAATTTAGACAAATCAATCCATTCCGATATTACCTTGCTTAAACAAAAAGATATTTCCAACTGCATAACTAGGCGAGCAAGCCATGTTGTCTTACCAAAGGTACGAACAAAACAACATATGGTAAAAAAATGGTTACTTTTGAGGGAGCACAACTTTTTAATGAATTACCTTTACATATAAAAAAGGCAAAATCTTTTGGAGAATTTAGATCAAAGTTGTTGAAACATTTTGTGTTAAATGTTTTGCCGTGTGTATGATAAAAAATTAGTAACAAATATTGTTTAATTTTAGTGACTTTTGTCTGCCTGTTTAATGTTTCATTTCTTAATTAAGTCTTTTGTTATATATCTCATGTAAGTAGCTTTAAGCTTTAATGAGCATAAAGAAAAATATAAACCGGCTTTTTTAGGATGAATGATTAAGCTTGTATCTGGTTCTAAATGAAAATCATGGTTCCAGTTAGGGTTGCCAACCATGCTTTATAATAACGTATTGTACTTTATTTATGATAAATATAATTTATACTTTTACATAACAATAAAGTATGCGAAAATACTTTATTTCGAATCTTTATTGTGATTTGCAAAACAAAACACTCTTTATGCGGAATTTCCGAATGGTTTATCGATGTATAAGATAAAACAGAATAAAATTGTTTTAAATTGAAAAATGGCAATATATAGGTACTTCAAAATACACGTGATAACCTACCAAATATAAAACATTTTTTTTTACTTTCTGTTCCCACAACATCAGCTTTCACTGAAAAAGCTTTTTCGATAATGAATGTGAAGTGGCGAGATGAAAGAAATAGATCGTCCATTTTAATAAAAAATGAGTTATTTATTTATTTAAATCTAAGCTTAGAATGTAATATTAGTTTTGAAAGTTTTAAAAACAACCAAAAATTGATAGCGTCTGCTAAAAGCACCAAAAAATATATGTATTTAAAGCAATAAAAACTTAAATTTGAAAAATACTTTTTATTCTTGCAAATATTTTAATTTTCCTATTAAAAATATTAAATAAATAATTTTTATTAAAAAATTGGCAACCCTGGTTCCAGTTCCCTTGGGCCAAGCTTCCAAGCTTCAAGCTTGTCCAACATTCAAGATGGATGTCGAAGTAACCGCGGCCGCGGCTATTTATTGTGTGCATACAACTACTATAGAAGTGTGTATCCCGACAAATAAAAAAAAATTAATAACAAACAGCTGATTCTAGAGACGCCATTTTTATCGCCCGGAAGTGTTCCTTCGGAAAAATAATGTCTCTTTATCTTGGAGGTTCATTCATTCAAACCGTTAAGCTCCCGTCTTGATAAGCGCGGCTTACTTCGCGCCTCTCAATATTGTGCAATTAAATGTCATCAATTCATCATTAATACTAAATAAAAAAAGTATCTTACTTGCAGATCCATAGCTAATACTGGCGATGCACAAAACAACGATAACACACCAGTACATTTTTGCACCAATTAACACACGTTTTAGTCCATTATGAAGAAACTTGCGGCTTGCAGTCCCACCAGAGTCCAAATGACAAAAATCTTGACTTGTTTATCGTGAGGTCGATGTAAGGGGTCACAGTAAATAATGTTATCGCTTCATTATCAACTTAACGGAACTAGTTGATGATGCAGAATGTTGTTCGTATCAGTAATTAGACGTAATTTGTCAGAAAATATTGATATTGTGAACACGTTGTCATTGTAATTTGCGTACGAGTGTTGTGTTGGGGTCCACCGAACGACAGGAAGTCAGCGGAAATCGCTGCGGGCTCATATTACATTCCCGCTTTGCATACCTAGTGTAAAATATCTTGTGTAATTTTATGCTTGTGTTTGATTACTTACTAAGTAAACATTCAACTCAAACTGTAATAACGAATTAACAAAAAAGCAAACTATTAATGATTTTGAAGTACAAACTATGCAGTTTTTCAACGAATGCATTTTGTGAGAAATGATTTTTATTATATTATAAAGGGTGGCAGACAGGCTGACGGTAAAATTGACAATTATTTAAATATTATATATTTGCTGTAAGATTCCAAGGAGTTGGGTATCCCGCAAACTACTTGATGCCTGTCTCCAGACCAGAGTAAACTTTGAAAAGTTCAAGTCTAAAGTTGTACAAGTCGGGTATTGAACCCAAGAACAGAGGATTAAGGCAAGTAGCCCAACCACTCATCTAACGAGCTCGTCAGATTGTGGATAAGTGAGGGGATTAGACTCTGGTACCCTATATTTATTGATAGAATGATATGAAATGTATCGTTTGTACCTATGTAAATACCTATTGTTGGGTGTATTGCAGTGTGCATCATTAAATCATACATAATGCGTTAAAATTTGTTATGTGTCACAATTTTAACGAACTTCTGACGCATCTTTACACACATGAAACAATTACTTTCTTAGTGCCAATGACATCCACAGCAAATAATATGTTGGTAATTAAAGCAAATTTTTAGCCATTTTTTAACCTTGCAGGATATAGTGTTTCGATGTTTTTAACCAAGTAAGGAAATCAACTTAATAAAGTAAGCAAAGTAATAAATATCTAGCAAAAAGGTTAAACGTATAATGACAATTATACTTCTCTGTACCTATTACCTATATAATGAGTAGGCAATCCTTGTAGTTTGGAAACGACTCGAAAAATTCTTTCATCCATGGGTAATACACTATTTCAATGACGCGTGCTATATTTTTAGATTTTTTTTAGTTCGAAATTTAAATATCTGTAAACCAGATCTACATTTAAAATTGGAACAGTAACACGAGTAGGTACCAGAAACATTTTCAATAGTGCCACATACCGAAATTAGACTACTCGCGGTAAGGGCTTCGGGTGTGATTTTATCCTACTGAAATTTGCTTATCTACTTTTTAAAACTATATACATTATTTGTCTTAAGAATTCGGTGGAGGCTGTATCCATACCATACTCCATACTATATTATAAATGTGAAAGTAAGGCTAAGTTCACATGACCTCGCGGTAATAGTTAGTTCCGCGCAGTACCGCACGGTCATCTGTTTCAGGCCTTACTCTATCTGTCTTTTTATTACGTAGTTATTTACAGATTCTTTTACTAGTCGAATCCGCAATCAATTCTTTAAAAATTCAATTTAAGTTTTAAAATACAGACGTCAATTACTACGATGTCTATATGTATCTATATGTATATATCTATCTCTATATAGCATTATATCGTGGTATCTATATGTAAACAATTTATAAATATAATTTATAATAACAAGGCTTTAATCTTGTACGGTTATTTGTTACTGATATGGTTTTCTGTTTTACTACAAACGACATTTATCAATGAAAATAACAATTTACATTCAAAATTAAAATAAGTTTTTTATTTGTTTTTAAAATGACGCCACAATTTAAAAACAAGTGAATCAGATGAAGCAAACTGTATTCTACAGCAAAAGAGTTATATTTTCAAGTGTTGTAAATACTTTTTAAATATTTCAAAAAGTAATCCTCGCCGGCGAGGGCCAATCCGTAAATATGATTTCCCCTCCTCAAAAAAAAAGGTATGTGAATATTTAAATGTCATATCAGCATTAAATTAGAGGAAGCGCTTAATTGGCGTGTTCGGAATGGACCCGGATGTCGAAACTGTCAATAACGCATTTGTGATTCACCAGTATTGTTTTCAATTGTGTTTTTATGCATTAATACCAATTTATATTATACGATATTTATTTAAATTTTTACAGATTCAAAACGTTTGGTCAACCTAACTAGCGATTCTAGAGAACGAGGTAAATGCAGCCAGCATGCGGACCCTGCTAAATGACCAATGCTTATGTTATTAACTAAATTTTGTAAATAACTAAAAGATCTATCGGATATTTTATTACCTATATGTATTTATTTATTTGTCAACATACACATGATTGTAGTTATATTTAATTGTTATATTGGTATATTTTATCTTTTTATTATTGACTTATTTAGCGGACATCCGTGAAATCAAAGTGAGGGGCCTAAAGCACCTAGAGGCCGGTGCTGACTGGCGACATGCCGCAGCATGGCAAAGGATTTTTATAAAATAAAGCTATGTTCCAAATTTCAGTTTTCTACTTAGTAGCTTGGCTGTGAGTTGGTGACTGCTATTTTTACGTTTCAACTTATTTTTAGATTATGATTAGGTAGGTATATTGTTGGGTGAATTTGCATAAGTTACGTTACGTTTTGCCGACAGTAATTACATAAAAAAAATACAGTGGCACTCCGGGAGTGCCGACGGAAGTGAAAACTTGAACAATTAGGTGTATATTTTTTGAATCGTCAGGAAATATTTTACTAGTGGGTGCCCGCGACTTCGTCCGCGTTCGGATTACTTCACAGGATTACCTGCTGGGCTAATCTGAAGGTTGTCTGAAAATTTCATCAAAATCGGTTCAGCGGTTGTGGAGTCCATAAGGAACATATATCTACACACATTGAGAGAACATTCATGCACACGTTGTCTTTTATATATTAAGAAGAAGATATAATATGTACATACATATATGCCGGTTACACGGTTACGGTAACAAGTTCAATAGTTTTTTTCCCCCAATCTCAAAATTTTTCCTTCTTTTAAATTAATTTCGATTCAATTAATTTTCGCAAGTATTTATTACGTAACATATTCTAGTTTCAGTGGTATTGTGTAGACAATATATAATTGTCGACTGAGGTGTCGGTTACGTTACAGTTACACGGTTACGGTAATGAGTTCAATAGTTTTTTCCCATCTCAAAAACAAAACAAAAATGCCCAACGCGCCTAAATAAGTTTCACTTCAAAAATATCTATAATATAAAAACGAATCCCTAAATGTGTTGCTAAGCGCAAAACTCGAGAACGGGTGGACCGATTTTAATACTGTCTTCACTCATGGATAAAGGGATAATCAGGGAAGGTTTTTACGTAAAAAAAAAATGCACCCCGGGCGAAGCCGGGAGCGGACCGCTAGTTTCTATATAATTTTACATGCGTGTTACTACTTATTATCTTATCGTTGTTTGGCTCATACAAGCTAATTAATTAGTTTTGAGACTGTGTGTGTAAAGAAGTTTAGACTAACTAACTAATGGGTATTAGAGTAACTAGACTTTAATTATTGGACTAACGAAGACATATTTGACAATATGATTTTTTTACGATACATCTTTACATCCTAGTAATAATATAAATGCGAGTTTGTATGTTTTGATGTTTGTTGTTTAGTTACTCAAAAACTTAATTACTTGTTACAAATTTGGCACACAGATACCTGGATTAACATATAGGAACCTTTTTATCCTGAAAAAATGTTAGGTTCCCGAGGGATTCTCAAAAAACGAACTTCAGCGCGTACGAAGTCGCAGGCACAGCGCAGCAAAATTGAGCTTGTTTATGGCCACAAAACTCGAAAATAAATTATAGCTAAGAACCATCTCGATCACGTCAGTTTTCAAACAAAAAAAAGCTGAACAAAATCTATCCATCCGTTTAGGAGTTACGATGCCATAGACAGACACAAATATACACACTTATTTTTGTTGTCGGGCGGCCCCAGGTCTATTCGCTAAAATAGACAATAGGTCTTATATGTGATGACGAGCCGGTTTCAGTAGAGCTTGGCACGGCTGTTCTCAAAAACTGTCATTATTATTACAACGACGAGCAAGTAAGTTTGCAAGTGTTAAATATTGTGCTCATGTTAAATTAAATATTTGTTTGTGTACGTATATATTTTACCCTTACTACTGGTAGTCGAAGCATACATTTACATTAGTGTCCTTTGTAAAATGTTTGCAGAGCAAATTCTAGTTTCTACAGTCATTTTGGTTTAGGTACAAGAAATTCCGTATTTATTCATTAATAACTAGTCGGTGATCGTGACTTCGTCCGCGCTGAAAAATAAAGATGGCTGATTGGTTGAGTGGTGAAAACAGTTTTACTTTCGCATTTATAATATATTAGCGCCCACGACTTCGTCCGCGTTGAAAAATATTAACTAGCCTATCCTGTGTCCCGTACGTCCAAATGTTTATCTACCAAGTTTTATGAAAATCAGTTAATTCGTTTCAGAGTTATGGAGGAACATACATACATACATACATACAATACCTACACTTACAGATTTATTATTAGTATTGATGATTGATTGATTGATTGATTGATTGATTGATTGATTGATTGATAATAGTTAGGATATCTATAACTAAGTAGTTGGTAATATATTTATAACTAAATAGCACATTTGCCTGACCACTTCCTTTAATCATTGATAAAACGTTCTTATTATCTTCCCAGCTTTGTACATTATACAAGACTTACAAACTGTTTACCTTACTAGCCATTTTGTTAAAACTTAAACTTAACATTCATTTGGGAATCGTTTAAAAGCATTTAAATGTAATTGGGTTAAGCAGCTCATAGTCATTACAGCTTGTTTTCTATTTTAAAAATGTCAACAATTTAACATTTTACCTGACTTCGTGTTGAAGCTTGTACTGCTTGAAACTGTCTAATTAGTAGTGCGAGGTACAGCGACGATTTCATTACGAATGTATGTAGCCACCGAGACGTGGTTTGCAAGCTCACAACCCCCTGTACAATGCTCCTTCCACAGTGCAGAGAGACCAACTTATTTTGACACCAGCCTTCCCTTTTGTTACCCTCACCGTTTGAACAAAGCCTACACGGGTTCGGGGCGAGGTAGTCGAAGATACATTGGTCGCACCGTTCCTCAGCTTTTCCTGCTACCGGCAAAAACTCGATACGTGTGGGACTGCAGACGAACCCGTTTCTCCATACAAGGCACTCCTCGACAAGTGGCTTCCCAACGTACCAGCTCACATAATATTGTTAGCAGCCGATAGCTTTTTATGTCGAATGCATTATTCGATACTCATTTAAAATTCTAACATGAACATATAAAGAAAGCTTGCCATTTTCATGCGATCCCTCGCGTTCGTCGGTCGTATACTGCATTGATGATGCCTTTTGGAAACGTTGTGGACTCGGTTATGTTATTTAGAGATAATTTTATATGGTAACATTACGCAAATTCGGCTTGGAAGCCAACACACCGGTCTGTTTTGCGCCCACGCGCCAAAAATTGCGGGGGCGAACGTTGGGAGGCTTCGGCGCGTGCTCAAATGCGCGCGCGCAGCGGCTAACACACACGCTTCGATATAAAACCTTTTTTTTATATTCTCTCCGTAAAAATAAAATCCAACTACACACGCAGTTCCGTTTCACGTTCGATATTTAAATTTGAAAATTCGAAATTCGAACTAGTGCGGTGCCAATGACACAATTATATGTTTTATGAATGGAGTGCAATAGGAAGTGACGTCATGCGTAGTGTTGTGACCGTGTTCATACGGTGGGCGCTGATTTGTTGACAATGTGCGGCCATTAGAGTGAAAGGTGAGTGTAATTTGAGTTAATTATTAAGTGTAATTATGACTAATTGGCTTAACAAACTATTTGGTTAACAATAATCACACAAAATATAAGTGTAAGTGAATACATTAATTAAATAATTGCACTTAAATAAAATTAAGCGGTGAAGTTACGTTTATATAAGAACTACATATTTTAATAATGTTTGTGTTATAAATAGGTACAAATACATTCAAAATGTTTATATATTATTATCTTTTTTAAATTAAACTTATTTTAATGATTTTTAATTTTAATAATTATATTCTATACTTTTAACCTTAAGATAGCATCGACTTTATCCTGAATCATTTTCTTCTCTCCTTATACGTTTTTCATAATATAATTTCATTGTACAAAAACTATCTCGGTTTAAAATTTGAAAGATTCAATTGTACAGCACCTCACACAGCATACTCACCTCGCGAAGGTACATCCCTACTTAACCATAGTGTTTAGCGCAGTATTCCTAATTACGAGATAAATTAATTAGCCGAGATGCATTAAACGGATATTAATAGGTTAGTAATGAATCGAATAGCGTAGGTAAACAAAAATAGTTAGCAAAGGAATATATCGACGGTCCCTACGTACATAAAGACATGTCTAAAACCGGGGTTTACAGGAGAGCGTAATTTATGTTCAAACTGCTCTAGAAATAACTATATGTATAGGTAATTATAAATTTAGTTTTTTCTAGAATATTTTATTAGATTTAGGAACTTTATAATGGTAATCTAAAGACAATTATGCAATAAAAAAAAAATAGCCATTTTTGACATGTCTTTATGTACGTAGGGACCGTCGATATATTATTTTTTTATTAATATTACTGTAGAGATATGTTATCGTGGTATCCTATTTATCCTGGTGGAAATAACTACCTACTTAGAAGGAAACCGTGAATTGATATCACGTGTAGTAAGATGCCAGAGCCCAATCCCAACTTGTTCCTTTACTTTTTTTATGCTAGGGCTAAGACAGACTGTCGGTCAACTTGATGATAGGTGGCTACCGTCGCCTATAACAGCAACGCCACAGCTGCTGCAATTGTCCTGCCGCCGAGCATAATAGGATTAATAAGGGTAGGTAAGATGCCGAGTGTAGTAAGAAGGCATAAGGAAATCATTTACTTATGTATTTTTCGCTCTATTTTATGAAAATTCCTGTTGTATAATTTATATGAATGTTGAATTTATATGACCAACAAGATTCGTTAGATTGTATGGGATTTGTGGTACTAGTGTCCCATTATCTCATTATCCTCCTGTCTTAGGTAGGCACTCTTGAACTCAATGCCTATCTATGTTGTATGCAAACTACCAACGTGGGTGTTCATAATAGGCCGAATGTCATGACATTTCGAAACGTCTGCAGCGTATAATAAACTTCATTATAAAATACAACTAATTAATGAGATAATACGGTATAAAATTAAACGCTAACAAATTTAACAAGTTTTAACGTTGGTTCATAGTTTAAAACTAGTAGATTTGAATATATTTAGCATACAATGAAAGTTGGAGTCATAAATGCAAATATATCTAATGTGAGTGTGCAACTTGACTTTGACGACACGTTTGGTCTAGTGGTTAGTAACCCTAGCTGTTAACCAAACGGTCGCGGGTTCGAATCCCGCTAGGGCAAATGTTTATGTGTTAACATTTACCTTTGTACCTGAGTCATGGATGTTTGTATTTATAATATGTATGTATTTACAAAAAAAAAAAACAAAAAGTTATCTATGTATTATATCAACTGTCTGGTATCCATAATACAAGCATTAAGTTGCTTAGTGTGGAACTAGATGGTGCTGTGTGGAATGTGTGAAAATATTTATTATTATTATTATTATAACTATGGATGGTTTGCGATCTTTTCCTCACATTGCAGTTTTGGATGATGAAGTTCAGTTTGTCTGAAAGTAGGAATTATTTACGACCTACATAAATGTAGAGGGTAAAACAATATAGTTTCTAAAAACAACTCGGTATAATATTGAATTTTCCTTAATATTTTGACGAATATTTCCATACTAGCTGGTGCTCATGATTTCGTCCGTGCAGAAAAATAAAAAAATATAACAAATAAAAGAAAATATATGAGTAACGCCTGTCGCGCCGCGTCGCGTTCCGGTGTGAACTGACCCTTATATAAAGTAACTTATTTCGAGACACAAGGTTATTGGGTAATTACTTGCTTAATGCCATCTAACTTCACTAAAAACGACGAATGAGGTGATAGTGGATTGAACTGATACGATCTGGAACTTGATTAGCTGTTTACAAATAAGTGTCAATACGCAATGAGTCACAACTACCTAAGTTTATTCAGTAATATATTACTGGGCCAATAATAAATTGGGCTTTATCACCCATTTAGTCTTTATTCCACATCATCACGTGTCGATATAAGAAAACATAGCGTTATTTAATTTATCTTTATTTATTAATAACTAGCTGTTGCACGCGACTTCAACCGCGTAACTATAAAATATAGCTTATGTTACTCGTTGATAATATATAGCTTTCATTACTCACTGATAAATAATATAGCTTTCTATAGGTGAAAGAATTTTTAAAATCGGCGCCGTTGTTTTTGAGTTTATTCATTACAAACATATAAAAATACAAATCTTCTCTCTTTATAATATTTTTATTTATAATATTGACTACAAAACATTTTATATTTAACCATCTCTTTAAAGATAACACATTTAGAATTATATTTATATAATAGCTCGTTTAAAAATAATTTTGAAGAAATAAAAATCGTATATATAAAAATCTATCGCCCTGCGCTAGTCCATTAATTACTTCTAAATCGCTCCATCGATTTTATTTCTGTTTTCTCTTATGGAAAAAGGGATAAACGGGGAAGGTTCGTTATATATAAAAATTGCACCCTGGGCGAAGCCGGGAGCCGGTCACTAGTAGCTTATAAAATATACAATAGCATATCATCATAAGCTAATACCTATACCTACCTATACTACGAGTATAGTGACCTCAAATATTATATTCTCGCATATGAGGCAAATCGCGGGTCATTGGGCCGATACTAATAATAGGGGTTAAAGTATGAAATTGCCGTTTTATTGTAATAGATACTTCGAATTGACATAGAATCTTCATGGTTTGAGATTTTTGAGTGAAACTTTTTTCATACGGTACCTATGTAGTTCTTCTTTTAAAAAATGTGCAACATTCGATTATCAACTTTCAGTTGTTTTTTTTATTCAGCTTAGACAATAAAGATGGATACTTCGAAAATTCGTGTGATTTTTGAATACGAGTTCCGACGCGGAACTAACGCGGCAGAAACAGCTCGCAATATTAATGTTGCGTTTGGAGAGGGGACTGCTAATGAACGCACTGTGCGATTTTGGTTTAAACTCTTTCGTGATGGAAACTTCGATTTGAAGAACGAACCACGTGGAAGACCGCCCACACAGGTGAATAACAATGATTTGAAAGAGATGGTGGAAGCCGATCCGAGCCAAACTACCCAGGAATTAGCGGCATGGTTTAACGTTACCTTACCAACAATATTGACTCATTTGCGTCAGATCAATAAAATAAAAAAATATGAAAAATGGGTGCCTCATGATTTGACTGATCTGCAGAAAGAAACGCGTGTTGAAACTTGCGTTGCCTTGTTGAATCGATACAGAAATGAAGGAATATTGGATCGAATTGTGACATGTGATGAAAAATGGATTCTTTACGATAATCGTAAGCGGAAAATGCAATGGCTGACCCCAGGTCAAACGCCGCAACAGTGTCCTAAAGCAAAGCTTACCAATAAAAAGGTAATGGTAACTGTTTGGTGGTCTCAGCGTGGTGTTATCCACTATAGCTTTCTCCGATCTAGTCAAGCAATAACGGCAGATGTCTACTGCGCCGAACTCCGAACAATGATAGCGAAACTAGCAGTGAAACAGCCCCGACTTATGAATCGATCTTCACCATTATTGCTCCATGATAACGCGAGACCTCATACAGCACGAGAAACCGTTTTAACTCTACAGGAACTGCAATTAGAAACCATTCGTCACCCTCCGTATTCGCCAGACCTTGCTCCAACGGACTACCATTTTTTTCGTGATTTGGACAATTTTCTGCGTGATAAAAAGTTTTCTTCTCAGGAGGCAGTGCAAAATGCTTTCACACAGTTTGTCGAATCTAGATCACCAGAGTTCTATCGCAAAGGCATAAATGAGCTTCCTATTAGATGGCAGCAATGTATAGATAATAATGGTAATTATTTTGATTAAATAAATATGTTAAATTAAAAAAAAAACGAATTTTTATTTTTCAGTACAAATCGGCAATTTCATACTTTAACCCCTAATATGTCCATTATCATGCCACTGCAGTTACTATAAATTTCTATTAGTACATATAAGATGTACAGGTAGCAATCGCAGGTACTAGCGGACCGGATATTACTTAATCCGTATCCGTACATTTATTATTATAAATGCGAGTTTGTTTGAATTTATGGATGTTTGTTACTCTTTCACGCAAAAACTACTGAATCGATCACCATGAAATTTTGCATACACGTTGTCTGGGACACCAGAAAGGACATACCCTTTTCTGGAGCTTCCCGAGGACTATTCCCGAGGGATCATCTAAAATTAAGGAAACTAACTCCTGGCTGAGTGTAATAGCAATAACGAGGTCAGGCGATATATTGCTTTTTCAACGCGGACGAAGTCGCGGGCACCATCTAGTATTTTAAATGTGAAAGGTAACTGTCTGTCTGTCTGTTACCTTTTCACGCCTTAACTACTCAACCGATCATCATGAAATTTTGCATACACGTTATTAGGGATACAGGAAAGACATAGGGTATCTTTCATTCAGAAAAAAGTACTGATCTAAAACAAAATCTTTATGCCTGGCCAAAGTGTTATAGCAACAAGAGGTCAAGCCGTTATAATATTGGTTAATTACTTTTTTATTTTTTAACACAGACGAAGTCGCTTGCACAGCTAGTCTATAGTAGTTTTCTTTGTAAAGTACCTAAATTTGCTTCAGCGTAGGAGTTCAACATGCAACATGCAGCTAGAAGGTAAATAGTTAAATCCCACTTGCATAGTTGGCGATGTAGGTCGATATCAAACAGGGAAGATCAAGTTTCTCACAGTTCACACATCAATTTTCGAATGAATTTTAAGTTGTTGAGGTATAACAAGCTTGTCTTTTAACTTAAAATGTAAAATAAAATCGCAAGTGTAGATTAATTTCATTGCAACTTAATAAGTCTATGGGAATCGAACCTCGGACTTGACTTGTCAACAGCTAATAACAATAATAGGAAGTCGCGTGCAACAGCTAGTATCAATCAATCATCAATACTAATAATAAATCTGTAAGTGTAGGTATAGTATGTATGTATGTTCCTCCATAACTCTGAAACGAATTAACTGATTTTCATGAAACTTGGTAGATAAACATTTGGACGTACGGGACACAGGATAGGCTACTTAATATTTTTCAACTCGGACGAAGTCGTGGGCACCAGCTAGTAATATAATAAAATTGCCGCCGCTCTAATACTCAACTATTAATACTGATGTCACTATTAATGGGTAAAGCGATGAACAGGGTAGGTCAGTCTATATAATTTGCAGAAAAAAATTGCATCCTTGCGAAGCCGGGGCAAGTCGGTAGTATTATTCAGTGCCGGATTAGCTACGTAGCAAAAGTAGCAATTGCTACGGGCCCCGCGCATTTTTGGCCCCGCGTACCCATCCCTGCTTGAGTGTTATGGAAACATAACCCTACAATGAGTTTTTATAAATTATTTTCTTCAGGTATAGTTAATTAGAAATTAATATTAATTATCTCTTCATAATTTCAAGCCATATCAGTGAACACTATCAGTGTTCAGTTGCGGATCTACTAACAAATTTAGCGAATTTATTCCTTATTATATTAACAATAGGCTAGATATATGGCCCCATCAAGATTCCTTAATTTACCCATAGTTCAAATTACTATTAAGGTCCTAAACGTAAGATTTATAAAAACTCTATTTTTGAAGTCGATGGACACGATTTCTCTCTGGAAACCAGATCTTAACAACAAAATTTTTCAATATATGTATGTATTTCAAAATATTTCAAAACATTCTGAAAGATATTGTTCAAATGATCGATAGGTGGCCTCTCGATAGAATTTGCTACGGGCCCCGCGCATTTTAATCCGGCACTGGTATATTATACGATAATCATTTAACCAGTAGCTAGTTTTAGGAGTAGCATTCTTGTGTTTTGCTATAATTTCGCGTTTGTATTGAAGTAGTATAGTAAAGTAGCGTAGTACCTTAAAAGATGGCTGCATATCTTAATATTATATTGTAAAAGGCGATGTGTGTGTGTATGTTCCCTATGGACTCCAAAACCGCTGAACCGATTTTGATGAAACTTTCAGACAATCTTCAGATTACTCCAGCGGGTAATCCTGGCAGCAATCGGACGCGGGGAGCGGGTCGCTAGTATATATATGTATATATATAAATTTTTAAGTAGGTTTTTATGATTGATTGTAGGAATCAATAAGAGATACGATGAGATTGACCATGTCTGTGGGAGAAATATGTTCAGGAAGACAAATGAGTTGTTTGATAATATTTTAAAACAATTCAATGACAATGTTTATATATTGTTGACTGACAGAGTATGGAATTATATTCATTCATGTGGGCGCATGCTGCGACTGACGAAACTAGCCGTTTTGACATGACATGAAGCTAAGTTATTGTGGAGAGTGAAAGTCAAAATAGTAAAATAAGTTTAAAGGACACTGGAAGGGTCGATTGTGTCCTTAGGGGACGGTAACCACTTATATTCAAGTCTGCCGTCAGTCTGCTTGACATTATTACCATCTATCATAAATGATAACATAAAATATACATATATAAGCTAAAAAGTCATGCTGTCAGAGTAGTTTAATTTTTAAACTTCACATAAAAAAGTGACCACCACTGCCAATACTTTGATGTATAAGTAATAAAGTTCAACATATGTATATTTTTTAAGAAAGGAATATAGTTTTCCAATTTTCGTAACTGTAGTTCCATAGGCTGCTCTGTATCTCAATAATCCTGTCTTAATACAAATGTTAGGTTTATGTTTATAGACACAGAATAGATTCACAGACAGATCTATTCTTGTCGCCAAAAATTCACAGACAGATGTTAATTTGCATAAAGTATCACGCGCGATAATTATGATGATCTTATTGTGAAGCCGCCTCCACACAATTCTAGCTAGCGGCGACCCGACCGCAGGCGGGCGCGGGCGGGTAGGTATGCGCCTACGCACTAGTGTGAATGGGCCACATACTATCTGAATGAAACTCGCTAATGTAGTGATTAGTTTAAGAGCAAGATTGTAGTTTCCGGCGATGTTTTACACATTTTTTGGAGTCCTTTACACCATACAATTTGTATATATATCTTAGATACGCCCGAGATAATAAATTCAAGCGGTCTTGCACTAAAGCGACGACACAACGACGGGACTCGCATGACGCAGCCACCCCCGCCCGCGCTCCCGCACCCGTGCTAAGTCGGGAACGTTTCGCTAGTATACTAAGCTTATAAAAAAACTAAATTGATGCCCCAGCTTCCCCCGGGTGAATTCTGAATTCTGAATCGATTGTACAATACAATGCCACACAATGCTTCCATTCTGTAACATACTGTATATACCAGAAATAAAATTACTGCAATAATAATCATAATAATGTAATACATTTTAATTTTTTAACTCGATATGAATGAGAAATTGTTTAAGCATTCTCATAAAATTTTTGTAAGTATATGAATATTTTTCTGTACTAATCTGATAATTAAGTAATTCAAGTCAGAAGCGCATACTTAAAATATTATCTTATAATACTAATCGAGGAATTCTTGTATGCCACGACGATCTCGCAAACGGTTAGGGTTAGATTAGGTTTAGGGTTTAGGGGAGGTTTAGGGGTTTTTTAGGTCTAGAAATCCATCGATCTTCGAGAAAATTCGTTTTAGGTGGTTTTTTTTAATTGAACGGTTATAAAAGTAATACCGTTTGCTCGTATTATATTATTTTGAATTATTAATTATTAATTCAGGTATACCTGAATTAATAATAATTCAGGTAATAATTCAAAATAAAATTTCAAGAGTATACTCTTGAAATTTTTTTTCTATAATTTTTTATAGACTTTGTTTTTTACAGGTTTTTATTACATGAAGCCCCAGTCGCCCAGTCTAGTAATTATTTAAACGAATAATTCAAATCCGACCTGATTAGCCGAAAACGTATAAAGAGGTTGGAATTTTTTCACTAAGAAACAAGTGAAGTCCTCCATTGACGCTGTAATGTAAGGCAATGTAATGTGGCAATGAAAGTGTCCTGAAAAATAAATGCCTGCCTTTACAATACAATATTTAAGTGTGGGCTCATAAATTTAGCAAAAATGCTTAGTAACCGGTCCAACATATTATGTGAGGACACTGTGTCCGTCACACTCCTCTCATGCTAACTGCCATGCCTACCGGTTAAATGAAAAACCATTTATAAACAAATACCTATATTATTCAAATACTTTTATCGCGCTCGCAAACATAAAAATAAAAAACCAGTATATAACAACAAGTTTATGCAAAAAAAAAGCGCCATTTTTGGAGTGGACACAATTTATTGTTAAGTTTTTTGCCTAATATTTATTTTATATCCATTCTGTGTATGTTAATTTATTTCATAAATTACTTAAGACAATTTATAGAATATGCTTTATTGTATGTTATGTATTGTATTGTATGTTAATATAGGAGGTACTAAAATTATTAAAATATTTGGTCTTATTATTTGGAATTGGAGCTCCATATCAGAGTGCTTGCAGTTGCAGATTTTTTAACATCCGCGGATAGGGATGCGGATTTGAATTTTTTTTTTTTAAGTGCGGAAATAAATAAAAATTCTGTGTTTTGAAAAAAAAAAAAAATTGGTCTGTAACTGCATTTCAGCTCCTATTTTTGTTACGAGTATCCTAGTATCTTAGTTTTTCTCGAACTGGTTCAAATTGTCCGCTGAAGTCAAGTCAGCCTCTAACGAAGTGGTTTTATTTTCTCTCTAACAGGATTTCCACAGATTATTTACGTGTGGCTGCAATGGTATTTTTAATTTGTATTTAATTTGTAATGGATGGACCCAATTAGCTAAAGATCGAGCAGGATGAAAATCTTTAGAGGTTGACTTCGTCGCAGGACAAGCTTTCAATTCAATTCAATCATTTATTGCAAAACCATAATGTATAAATAGATGTTACAAAATTTATAAAGACCAGTGTTATGCTGTTAGGGCCAACGCAAATTGGAGGACGGCACGGTAAAGTATTTCAATTTTTTCATACAATTTTGTATCTTAAATGCTTTTAATATAATTTAAATTTCGTTTTTTTTTTGCTACGGCGGAATGTCCGTAGCACGCTGATTGTTGCCACAGCATAATACAATTAAATTTGAATAATATTAAAAGCACACTATGAACGAAATTTACGCCGGCTCTAACAGCTTGTTGCTCGATCTTTGGCTTAGCGAATCCATCCATTACAAATACAAAATAATTACAAATAACATTCCTATCACATGTAAATGTTACGGCTAAAGATAGGTGTGAACATAAACTTAAGTTTAGCCGGCTAATCTTAAGTTTATCTTCGAGAGGCGGCTAAAGTTCGATATCATGTTAGTTTGCGTCGTGAATTTCCATCTTTAGCCGGTTAATGTGCACATTAACCGAAACAAAGCGGCTAAAAATGTTTCGATGGATACGCCGGGGCGAACATGTCGCTTGAGGGGGCGGAGGGGAGACGATGCGCGCAGACAGACAGGCTGACAGTCCACTTGATGGTAGGTGGCTACCGTCGCCTATAACACAAGCAACGTCATAAGTGCTACAAGTGCGCTGCCGACCATAGAAGGATTAAGGATAAGGGAGGGGGGTTATTATTTTATATTATTTTAATGACTAGATATTGTTTTAAGTTATTAACACTGCAGAATATTTTTTTGTACTTTTAAATACAGAAGTGTCTGTAATGAACAAATGGTTTCTTATTATTTTATTTTAATGAATAGATATTGTTTTAAGTTATTAACGCTGCAGAAGTTTTAATTTGTAATTTTGTATACCTACATAAGTATGTGTAATGAGAGTGATTAATTTTTAATAAAAGTTTTCGTGTCGAAATAGTAAACATTGTTATACCGTTTCCTTTTTCATTTGCTTCTACATTTTTAGCCAAGGGCCTGCAGTTAAACTTAAGTTTAGCCGGCTAATGATAGATGAAACTAACATTAACATCTCCTCGAAGATAAACCTAAGTTTAGCCGGCTAATCTTAAGTTTATGTTCACACCTATCTTTAGCCGTAACATAAATATTTATATGTCCGCAGTGAACACATAGGGCTGACGCACTAGAGAGGACGGCACGGCAAAGTATTTCAATTTTTTCATTGTATTTTGTACTTTAAGAGCTTTTAATTTATGCCGTCCTCTAATTTGTCTGTCATCGAAATACTTGAACACATATTGGGTTCATCAGAATGTGCAAACATTGTCACTGATACAATGTTGTAATTCATTTGATTTGAATACCGTGCAATCGTGAAATTATCTAAACTGTATATTGTATATTTAAATACATCTACAATACGGAGGCATAATTGTGTGTCTTTGTGAGTTCAGTTTGTGGGTACGGATTTTAGCACCCACGCACAGTGTAGGCGCTAACACTCGCTCTAACTTCACTTTCCAATTTTATCCGCCAACGAACACACGATAATTCCAATGTGAAGTTAGGCGACAATTTTATGTAGGTGTGAAATATATTCGTTGAATATTTTATTACTATTTACATACACCTGTGTTCATACAGGTTTTGGAGACATCCGTAAGTTTGCTCTATTTTGTTTTCGGTGGTAAAGGTTAGTTAGATAATTTTTCTCGAAAGGTTTGTGTATATAATAATACCGAATTAAGTTTTTACATAAATAGAAAAATACAATATTTTGCAACCAAGTAGTGGAAGGGCACACTGCGTTTCGCAGTCATTTGGGCATCCCGTCTGGTGGCAGTAACCCCCTTATATAATACCACCGTGAAATAATAGCATATGTGCTGTTGTGTTTCGGTGAGTGAGTAAGTTCCTTATCCCGTAGAGTTCCTACCGTATCCCGTATCCTTAATCCTTATATGATCGGCAGCGCCATTGTAGCACCCATGGAGTTGCTTGTGTTATGGGCGACGGTAGCCTATGTTCCATCCCGAAATACCATTCCAACAATTGATAATTTTTTTTAAGCAGTTTCGAAGATTACCTCCTACGTACATAGAAAGATACAAAATTTACAAAATGATAATAGATTATCTTCTATTTATGTCCATTGAAACTGTATTAAATTTCGATTTAGCACTTTTTGAATTGCATTGAAAGGAGGCAGTATACAGGTAATTTTATCACAATTCCTTGAACGTCCTTCCAATAAACATACAAGAGGATACTCGTTAGTGCATTTAACCGGAGAAGCATCCAGGGAATCGTTGGTAAAAACAAAGTATTGGACTCCAATCGATCGCATCATGTCATCGACCCGCGAGACGTGGGAATTCAACTGAGATGACATTACCGACAGCATTATTACCTTTTTACTGTTCGCATTACCAATTTGTTTTCAACTCTCGATTTGGACGAACCACTGAAAACAATCATGCATGAATATAAGACGATACAGTCACTCAAATCAATCGTCTCGAAAAATTATTATTATGTAATCACGAGTTAAGTATGCACCATTGTTATATTCTTGGCACATTCAGCTTATTTTATGTAGTAAAAGAAGATTCAAATTTTATAACAGTACTAGCTGGTGCCGTCTTCCTTGTCCGAACTGCTAAGGAGTGGAATTCAATGCCTGCGTCTGTGTTTCCTCAAAATTACAACCTCGGGGTCTTCAAATCTAGGGTAAATGGGCATTTATTGGGTATGTATGCGTGGTCCACTTTCGGCCACATCTGCACCTTACATCAAGTGAGATCGCGGCCAAGCGCTGCCTTGACTCAATAAAAAAATAAATAAAATAAATATGAGTAATAATGCCTGACATGGTTATCGCTGTGACGACGGTGGCGCTGCCACGCGACAGTGGCGCCCTTATATTTTTAGACGATCAATCGGGAACAGTTTTTTTTTTTGGGGTGAAAGGTAACCTATGTCCGTTCTTGTATCGCTGACAATGTGTATGCAAAATTTCATGATGAATGGTTATAGTTAAGGCGTGAAAAGGTAACAGACAGACATTTTATAATGTAAGTAAGTAAAAGTATGGAATATTTTTTTTTTTTTTTTAAATAGAGATGGGTTTGCTCTTGGCCAACATCCAGGTGTGTAGCGAAGATGAAGCCTATGATGGAGCGAGCTCACCCAGAAGGTGCCTATTCACTCGAACTTTGAATAGATTTAGGTTATATGTGCTCGGAAATACAGACGCCGGCAGGGAGTTCCAAACCTTGGCAGTGCGCATTATAAAGGATGTTTTAAAGCGCTTGGTCCGAAATAGAGGGATTTCGACAAGATGAGGATGGTAACTAGCCGTATGTCTGTATGTCCGATGGAAGAAAGTATGGATATGGACTAGTATTAGACTAGTATAAAAAGTTTAAAACATTCGTTTGATTCGATGATCGGTATTGTACTTAGTTAAAATTTGTAAAGATCAGTGCAGGCGTTTGAAGATCATCAGTCCATTTTCTAGTGAACGAAGGGATTTCACTAACTTCCACATGTTCGATTGATGTGAATTTGTTATACTGTTACTTCGGTGGTATTTCAATGACATGGCAACCTTGACTTGATGCTTCAGCGCCAAGTAGTCTGCGAGACACCCAACTCCTCAGATATAGCGTGTTTGTGCTTAACAATGTCCGGGGTTAGTTTACAGTTTTAATTGTACCTTGTAAGGCTATGAGACAAGCAATACTTTAGGACTTCAACAATCAATTAGACTGATTAGCTTGTCTGCCACATCTAAACTTATTTTGAAATACCATGGGTCATAAGAATTGAATCCTACTTTATAGACGGTATGCTTCTGTTATATGTTTAGTAATAAAAAAAAGAATGACTTCGTAATTTAAAAACATTACAATAGTGTCCGATACAATGCGTAGGTATGCCATTTGTCTGTTTCATTGTGAGATATTGTGCCTACGTTAGGAGTATGTTAGAACGGTAAACATTATTAATGATTCTGGATAAATAAATGCTTATTTATCGGAATGCGCTTTCGTGATTCCACGGTCCCGCCTGTGGGAAATTGTCAGGAACACGAGATTTACATATTGATTCAATAAGTCTTTACTATGTCTCTGTGCGTGGGCGCAGTTTTATTTCATTGAATGATGTCTTACACTTAAGTGAGACATTTTAGTAATGCATAGACATCTCTATGGAAGGCGCTACTTTATTATTGAATTAGGGATTGTTTCCCATGTCTCCTTTTGTTTCTAAAGCCTCGCGATTAGTCTGAAAATATTTATTGCATGATATTGGCTCTGTGTAAAGTTCAGTATATATACAAGGTTATACAAGCTTTGTATAACATGAAGGCTGCTCACTATGTTTTTATTTGCCGTTAGAACAAGTTTAAATTAATAGTACTTAATGTGCAGAACTACCCATACTGTAGGTAGATACTTCGCATGAGAGAGAGGACGACCTGTATGCCGAATTTTACATAAAAAAAACATAACATTATGTCACTTAATGATCATATCACATTCAAACGATCGAGTCTCCATTCAAAAGTAGTTACACGTACGTTTTCATTCATAAACAGATTTTTAGGCCGATATATTTTATACGAGCCCAGTGAGTAAATTCTGCCACTATCTTTGGTACTATGCAATGGAGGCTTTACCTTTTATGAAAGTACTCTTTAAATGCTTTGCTTTTTCCTAAATGACAAACTTTTTTACTATATTTATCTATACTAATATTACAAAGAGAGAAGATTTGTATGGTTTTAATGAATAAACTCAAAAACTACTGGACCTATTTTAAAAATTCTTTCATCTATAGAAAGTTACATTATCAGCAAGTAAAGTTGGCTATATTTTATAAAATTACGCAAGCGAAGTCGCGTGCAACAGCTAGTAATATTATTAAGGGATAAAGCTTGTACCTATGTTTGTTTGTATGTTGGAGGTAATCTTCGAAACTAATTCGTCCGATTTAAAAAATATTTTACCAATAGTTAGAATAGAATTTCAGGATGAAAATAGGTTAAAAATTCTAAATGTGGCACCAGCTATTTAAAAATAAAGATCCAAAAGCTTGGAAAAAGTATAATCTTAGGCGTGTCAATGTATGTCATTTATTTTCCAACACAGACGAAGACGCGGGCATTAGCTAGTATAAAATAAAGTCGTCTATGTCTCTGTCTATTTCTCAGCTATTTCTAAACCAGCCAACAGATTTTGATACGGTTTTCACTAATGGAAAGAGCAAGTCAAAAGTTATTTCTACCTATGTACTTATGGATCATGTAAGTATATCAAACAATCTTTGTGATCTGCAGGTGTTGGTTGATGATATTCAATAAAATTGATTGCATAAAAAAATAAGAACCAATTCACTTCGAACTATTCTGTCGTAGGCTTGTACTATGAACTTTTCTATTTAATATTCAATGCGTGGGTTTTTACATTAACTTAGAATGTATTACCGTTGATAACAAAGTACTTATCGGTACGAATATTAATAAAGTGGTTTGAATTAAAAATGATCGATGATTGTGGCGTGTTGGTTTGGAAAGTACTCGCACTTTAGGCGCAAACTAACTGCAAAAGAGACGAATCTTTGAAGGCATAGATCTCCTAAAGAATCATAATTTTGTTAGCTGTAATTAAAAATTATTTTTTAGAATTTCCATAGTTTTAATTAATTAAAATAATTCTTTTTATTGTTTATAATTTTTAATTACAGGTTGAAGTCTTATTATGATAAAACGTGACTCATTTCTAAGACCCAGTCTTTCGACTGTGTTTTCATCGTGTAACTTGTAGTCAATATTTACTCAAATAGAAGAATGATAATCCAAAGTATTTTGCCTAAAACGTTAGCAATATTCGCGTGAAAGCCTCTTCAAAAATTTTGATTCAGTTCAACTTTGATTCAACTCCACATGTATAATAATTAGCGTGTAACAAAAGCAACAATAAATAATGTTTTACAATGTGTGAATTGTCGAACAATACGTTTACGTACATGTAGGTAGTCAATTGTAATTATTGCGAATGTTGTAATATTCATTCAAATAGTATCTGGTGCATATAATGACGTCATAAAACTGTAATTCTGCGCGCGGTGAACGCAACCCAAGCATGTAATGAAAATCCACTATAAACTCTATATTGTGTTGGTTTCCACTAGTTTTAGGATCACTAACCACAAAGTTAAAATAAATTTTATAGTTTAATGGTACGATTTTGTTGAATAAATAAATAAATATTATGTGTCTTTTAAAGTAGAATATATATTATATAATATAAATTGGACATATGGGATACTTTATATTCTGGATAAAAAATACTATCCCGAGGGATAGTCCCAAAAATATGAAAAATTCGGCGCCACTGTCGTAATTGATTTAATTCAATTCAATTATTTATTGCGATTTTATAAGTAGCATTCTATAGTAAATCTTTAGTATTATACTAAATCAATTAATAATATATTAGTTTAGTCTCAATTTTATTATGACGCCTACAATATTTATTATAGCAATGAACTACGCATATTGATAAAATATTGTCTCAGTTATTTCAGGCATTATCTATTTAAAATATTCAATTGCATTATTTATAAGGTCAAAGTTCAAAGAGATAACAAAATTCAAAACTATATATTTTAATTTTATATTATTGTATTCACTTACTTGTACATAAATAGAAAAACTCTTACAAAGATATAAACCATCTAAAATAGATAATAATATATCTATCTACATTATCATAATGAAAATTAGGCATCCTAGTTATAATCCCAGATACAAATGAATTGTACTTACAGTATAAGGTATGTAGACAATAAGTATATGAAATTAAAAATAACATGAATATCTAGTATTTAATTATTTTACTTAGAATTTGACATTCTAATAAGTATATTATAAGTTCTTAGTATACTAGCAGGTATAAACGCTAATTGATAATTTGCAGCTTTGAAATATAATCTGGGTTTATTAAGTTTTTTTTTTAATAAGATGGATAGACAGACTGACGGTCCACTTAATGGTAGGTGGCAACCGTCGCCTATAATATAAGCAACGCCATTGGTGTTGCAAGTGGATAGGATAGGACTAAGGATAGCTAGGGCTCTGGCATTCTTTACTCACTTACCGAAACAGAACCAGGGGGCCTAGCCAAGATGTACATTAAAGAAAACGCTCCCTAGCGAACTTTACGAAGCGAACAAAATAAAGCCCGCAGGCTTATTATCTAAATGCCTCTGCTAGCGACAGGCGCAAAATTTGTGCATAATTTGTGCAATATCACACTAAATCGTGTTTTTGGTATCACGTAACTCATAACAGTAGTGTGGTTTGCGTGCTGCTTCTGACGTGCTGCACAAATTTTGCACAATTTTTGCGCCTGTCGTTAGCAGAGGCATTTAGACATTTAGATAATAAGCCTGCGGGTGATTGGTTGTTGTAACGCCCACATAAAATTTTGACCAATCACAAAGCTTTGTCCGTAGCGTAGCGTAGCGTTTACGACTGTAGAAAGCACAGCGTTTGCATCTTGGCTAGGGCCCCTGGGGCCTTAGTCAAAGTAACATTTTAAAAACGATAACGAAGTTCGAAAGAATAAAATGTATGGGATGTATCACGTGATTTAGCGACAGCATATTTCAATCCCATACATGTTATCGTTTTCGAACTTCGTTATCGTTTCGTTATCGTTTTAAATTCTTCCTTTGACTAGGGCCCCTGTACACACGCTATTATTTCACTGTGGTCTTCTCTAATTTTGCTCGTGCTTTGGTACTACTTTTCAAAACCAGACCAGAGTCAACTTTGAAATGTTTATTTCCTCAGTTGACTCTGTGGGAACCCTGAGACAGAGCGTTTAGGCAAGCACCCTTACCATTCATTGATTCTTATTGAAATCTAATCAAGTAGACAGCTTTATTGAAAAAATCTTAAAACAAATGAATTGGTAAATTAGTGATAACTTTTCTAAACATTTCTTAAAACTTTTTGAGTCTATTTTAATTTATAATCTTATTGATTAAAACTTAACATATTTCTAAGTATTCTAAATTGGCAGTTACGCATACACATATCTTAGCATCTAGATAGGTCTGGTAAACTTTTCTGCTTGCAGTAGGCGTACGATGAAGGCCAAGCTTTGAATCCGACTTTGTCGTAGATACGTTTCGCACATCTAACGTCATCAGCCAAATCAACGTTCAAAAATTCTGGAAACATAAATATTTAGTTTAGAAATTAGTTAAGTATTTTACTTAAATTCCTGACCTTTTGTAGTATTGAAGAGAATGTCCTAATCCTTCCTAATCCCTTATATTTAATCTTACCTGTTGCGTTGCTTGTGATATAGACGACGGAAGCCTGTTATAGACTTACCATCAAATAGACCTTCAATCTGTCTATCTGATCGTTTCTTTGTTCGTACAATAATCTACGAGTATATACAAAGAACAAAAAAATAAATTTTAAATAAAGAACGAAAAATTAAACCTTCTGAACAGTTATTTTAAAGTAATCTTAAAAGCCTTCATTAGCAACAATGAGGAGTGGTTGTGTTCAGGTGTTAGCTTTGGCATAAAAAATAAAAATAAAAAAAAATAAAATATTACCTTCGCATTTCATGTTACAATGGCCCCCTTTTCTCCCCTTCTTACACCAATCCTTGTTATTTATCTGAAAGCAAATATGTACTTTTATTTCAATACGTACTGAATTACTGAATTTACCGCCGTAAAAATACTGTTAATTTATTGGAAAGAAAATTATGTAATCGATAATGACGCAAAACAAAGATACCTACCCTTAGATATAGGTACGATGTTAGTTTCAAGACAATAAGTTTCAGAAAACATAATATACAATATCTACTTGTTTAAGTATTTCACGAATACCTATAGGTTTAAATATAAAACACTACAAAAATCATTAATAAATCGCATCTGTAAAATAAGAATATTAATTAAACTCATGTTTGCTGACAAAATATAAAATTTGTGGTCGTAGGTACTTTATTCGCACTACAGCTGAAATTCTGCATTCGTAACGTAATGCGTTCTTTCAGCATAAGGACGCAAAGTATTTTTCTTTTATTAATTACTTATGCATTTAAATATTGTCGCTCTCCTTAACAAGCCTGTATATATTTAAATTGTTTAATTTAAATTGGTCTTTAATATGAAATTGTTAAATATTATAACGTGATATTGTATCTCTATATACACATATAAAATACAGTTACACAATACAGTCACAGTAACCAAACTCTTCCAAAACGGCTTGACTGATTTTTATGAATTTTTTTGTGTATATTTGGTAGGTCTGAGAATAGGTCATAAACTATTTTTTATACCCCTAATTGATAAGGGCGGTCCAAGCTATTTTTTTTTATATGGCAAATCAAAGTTTGGCAGCCTTATTATCTAACAGCAACGGTCAGCTAGTAATATAATATCACCATACAGATAGATATCTGGTGTAATCCGTAAAAATCAGTTAAATCCATATTAATTTGGTTGTAAAATTTGTAAAGTAATACGCAACTGCAGTACGGCGATTAATACCGCTATATACCGACAAGTTTAATGAGAGGCAATAATTCAACATGATCCAGTCCAGTTGAAAATGTTCCGCCATCGAGATTGCACCGCAATCAAACCGATTTTATAGAACATGTTCATTTAACGAAATGAGCCTTTTGTCTTTCTGTCGTAGGTAAAGTTTGAAATTGTCATATTAGCCAACCCCTTACATAAGTCCACCGTGAAATAAGCACGTGTGCTGTTGTGTTTCGGTGAGTGAGAAAGGATTGCCGGAGCCCATTACCCCAACCTTATCCCTTATCCTGTCATTCGTAGGACTGCACGTCAGAATTGAAAACTTCTTACTTTCACAAACTACTTAAATAAATAAAATAAAAATAAAAATAGCCTTTACTGCTGAAGTTAGTTAACAAGAAAAAAAGCATAATATATTATTCATCACCAACAACTCCAACTTGTCTTGCGACATAGGCCTCTTCCAAAGCTTTCCACTCATTGCGATCTCTTGCCGTTTTTTGCCAAACTCCGTTCGTGGTCTTGTCCAATCTCAGATGGACTACTTAGGCAGACAAACTACTTAGGCAGCAATATTTACTCATATCAAAGCAATACTTATAACCTGCAGCTGCGATGCTGATAAGTGAACAAAACAGTGAATCTGCAAGGAGGAGCTCGTTTTTACCTAATCCCACGTAAAAAGAGGTAAAAACGTTCTGTTAAAGTTTAAAAATTTAAACCGAATTTTAAGTCACTGAATTGAAAATGAAAGAACACAAGACAGCTACACGGATCGCGTGTCGAATAAACGTCACCGTTCGTTCAGATCTTTTCTTGAAATCGACACCACTGAAATAAAATTGTATTGAGGTGCACTTTGTTTCTTTATAGATGGAATAACTTAAATGCGCTTCGCTTTATAACTGTTATGTGCATCTAACAGAATATGTTGGTTCAAGAATGTTGTGAATGAATATTCTCTACGGCTCGCTCGCTGTACGAGAACGAAGAATTATATCGCCTGCTGGTCTTTTACGATTTCTGCCAAGATTATTTAGTTACAATGTATTTTTTAATAGCAACCCACCCTCGGATACGCACAGATGCAATAATTTCTTAAAAAATTTCTAGGTACACAAACCTTCTTTGTTTATTAGCTCTTTCTGTTAGAAAAAACAGCATCAAAATCCGTTGAGTAGTCTAGAAGATTTGCTGATAATGTAAACTGTAGCTTTCTATAGGAGAAAGAATTTTTAATATCGGTCCAGTAGTTTTTTAAGTTTTTTCATTACAAACAAAAACACAAACTTTTTCTCTTGATAATATCTGTATATAAATGCGAAAGTTTGTTTGGATGTATAGGTACATAACCGATCACCATGAAATTTTGTATAGGTACACGTTGTTTGGAAAGGACGTGAAAGGGTAACAGACAGAGTTACTTTCACATTTATAATATTAATAAAGTATGAAGTATGGATGAAGATATTTCTCTTTACTTACTTACTTCACTTTAATTCCTGCAGTAACATAGTACAACGCAATTACGAGACACGTCTTCGATTTAGTTGTATTAGACGTGTGATTTGCATTGTCACCTGGCGCGTCGTTACGAACGTAGGACGGTGGATCAATTCAGATCTATACTAGGGTGAATACTACACACGATAATGATGGGACATGAACGCAACGAGAGTATCGATAAAGCTGTTAAAAGAACGAACTAACTTAGGAGTTTGAAAGTTCGTACGACATTAAATTGTTAATTTCAGTGGTTAAATATTTTCCTTTTTTGTCCATGTTATGATTTTTTACATGCTATGAAGTGATTTAGTTAAACTAAGAGTGCAACTTAAATAATAAGTTTTTATATAAGTAAAAAAAACTTAAGATTAGGAACGGATAGGAGAATGAGTTCTGGTATATTTTAATCATTTTTCGAAACACGACAGCACACATACTGTTATTTGTAAATGTACTGCTGATCTTTGTAAATGTACTTTCATGAGGATAAAGGCCCTCACGAAGTAGGTCGTTAGTCTGCCCCCAGCGTCCGTCACATATTAAACTAAATTAAACAAAAGAGGGATGCAACTGCGTGCTAAAACCTGATACGATAAGGATATTAAAATGAGTCCAGCATCTTTTACTTACTCGCCGAAACACAAAAGCACTCTCGTGCTGTTATTCCACGTTGGTCTAGTGTAATGGGATACCGCCGCCAAAAGGACTGCTTGGTTTTATGACAGCAGAATGCAGTATGCTTTGCCTTTATCTTAATGTCATGCAAATATCGATAAAAATTTCTCGTCCCTATTTTGTAACACTGTGCAAATCGAAGCTACGATTGAAATCAGCCGGCGGTCGGTAAATAACGTCTGCAAGCTAATACTTTCCACTGAAATTGCTAATCCCAAGTCTATAAGCTCGTCTGTGTACGTCTTAGGATTTAGTAATACGTTTTCTGATTAAATGAATAAGATATTACGGCGTCTGTTTGCCTAAATAAAGGCTTCTAAATATAGAACCTAAATAATTATCGTTACTTCTAAACAAGTATCGTTGCTTATTAGAAATCTCGATAATCTCCAATAAATAATGACTTATTTCTGTAAAGTAATAAATTGCGCTTGTCATTTGAAAGGGCAGCTGCCCTCTTCAGGTCTTTATTGAATAGCAGTAGATTCTGCTACTTTTGAAAAAAAAAGTTACAATTTTAACCTTATTATTTTATTTTTTCTTTTCTTTAGCGCATTTGCAGCACCCGTATCGTTCGTTGCTTGTGTTTGGGCGACGGTAGCCACCTACCATCAAGTGGACCTTAACATAAAAGAAAGTATATAACAAGCGTGGTGGTCACCATAGCCCATGAACACATTATCTATTCTGACCTGTGGCCGTCTATTTTGATTTTTGAACAATTTCAGTAAAAGTGCAGAGATTGGTGTAAAAAAAAATCTGAAAAGTTTTTTCGTCAAAGAGCTTTATCTAAACAGAACGCATCGCATACTCGTCACGTTCGACACACAGGGAACGTGCAACGTGCAGTATCGTTCGATCACTAACTTCACTGACCTATATTCATTATTGACGCCACTAAATCTGTAATACGTTTCATCCGTTGGACTTGTGAAATAGAGCGTACATTGTACAATGTAGATTGACTGGGACGTTTCGCAATACGACCATTCTTGGCTGATGGTAGCCTTTTCTAGAAGGGTGGACTTTAGACTCAATTTTCTTGTTAACAAAAAAACATAAGCATTTTTCACATATCGTTTGACGTTTACGTGGTATGCCTGCGACTTTTCGGGACAATATCGTTCGACATTTGCTTTGTTATGGGACATTTGTCCCGAGACTTTGTTGCTTTGAATAACGAGGAGGCCTATCGATTTGTGTTCTGCGAGTGGTACTCCTAGGAGGACATACTAATCACTACTGGGTAGTGTGAACGAGGTAAATATCGAGGGATATTGTCCCACGAAGTGTCCGGCGATATGTCTCTGCGACATGTCCACTAGTGAATACTCGGTATAACACTACGCAGCAGTGATTAGTATGTCGCCAGAGGATGAACAGTAGTGAAACACAAAGCGACACGCCTCCTCACTATTTAAAGCTTGTCAGGTGACTGACAAGAAACACGAAAGCAGCGCGTGTCGCCGCTCGCAAAGCTTGATCCAGAGCTTGTTTGTGTCCCGCGACACATAGATGTCGGAGGCGACACGACGTCGCGGGACATTTATATTTAGTGTCGCGGAGCAAATTTCCTCTAGTTAGTGGAAATGCAATTTTTATGCATTTACCGCTCCTTCCATTTTCTAGTTTATCGCTCTTTCCATTTTCTTCTTTACTCTTTTTACATTTTCTTTTATATTTCTACTTCTTCTAAAGCGGATTCTAATTGCATTAAATGTGAAATATAAAGTATTAGACAAACAGTAAAATTACTAAACAATCGAATAAATCTAAATGCAACATAAATTTCAATGCAAGTTTATATTGTTGTTTGAGTAATGGTATGATCCATATCAAGTTTCCATTAGTTACAGTGACACCATGTTCCCGAATGAATGATTAGTGCCCTGGACTCGTATCACACAGATATTTTACACAGCGCGTCACGTTATGCGATGCAGTAATGTCTACTGATAGTGTGAATCGGATTGGAACTAAATCGAATTACCTAATTCTGTAAGTAAATGTATCAGTCTCTGTGTCTATACTATACTAATGATGTACACTTGTATAGATAGAGTTACGCTGTATTTTCAGAGTCATTTGGACAGCCCGTCTGACGGCAGTAACCAACCCGTTATAGAAGACCAACGTGAAAAAACAGCACGTATGCTGTTTTGTTTCGGTGAGTGAGTAAGAAATGCCAGAATCTATGCACCAAAGATCCAGATCCAGACCAGAATCTATTTTGAAAAGTTCAATTTTCCAATGTTGACCATGCCTGGAATCGCACCAGGGACTCGATAAGTAGGCTTGTCAAAATTTAAGTGCAGATCGGAAAATTAAAGAATATTTTGTCAACAAAAATTTTATTCTAAAATCAAATATTTTTCAACATGATCGAATGACCCATACATCGATTATGCCAACGATAAGTCGTTACGGGAACAAACGTTTCACGTCACTATTCATTACAACCAATATGATATATGGACTCGAATCGAAATCAAATTGAAATATAAAGGCGAGAATGCATATGAAATAAAATTTTACATTAATTGAGATTGATGACACTTGCTCCATTTTTTCTCCGTTTTTTTTTTTCGAAACCCTTCTATATTTAAATTTATAATGAATGACGATCATAAGATTTTTTTGGAGAAACGTAATTGATAAATAAATATTTTCATTTTGATTTGTTATGATAGTATTCTAGGCTTAAAAATTTTGTAACATACATACAGGGTTAGGTGAAATTCTACTACTCTTTTTCTTAATATTTCATTAAAATACAGCCTCCAAGTACACTACACTGCAGAGCACACTGCGTTTGGGAGACATAAATTGGGCAATCTGTATGGCGGCAGTATCCACCTCCTTACAGAAGACCACCGTAAACTACACTGTTGTAACAGTTAGTAACACAGTTACTGACTGTTTAAACTACTGTGAAACTCCTCCTAAATCACGAAGCGGATTTTGATGCTGTTTTAACCAATTTTTCACGGATTTTTTATATACATAATAAAACCTTATTAAGTTTTTTCCTGGGCGAAGCCGCGAGCGGGTCGCTAATATAATATAATAATAACATATAATTGTAATAACATATAATAATAACTTATCTAAATCTGAAGTTAGTAATATTAAAAGCTAAGTTATTAATGTTATAATTAAGTTTTACAAAACACATTATCTTGTTACCCACCCGCCACGTTTTAAAGATAATTAATGCCTTAGGGACGACTTTGAAATGTCTTTATAACTTAAATTTATAGTGATTTATTAACGGTATAGTATACATACGTTATTAAGTCAACTATCCAATTTAATAGGGAAGTGCTTCCAAAAATTAGGTAATCTATAATTCACAATTAAAAATGAACTTTTTACTTAGACTTAGCCAAAATATTTCTTTGTTATTGGGATGTAGACAAGTTATTAGATGGGATGTCATCTCTATAGGTACCCTATAGGTTTAAAAACACCGGATTATGTGAGATTTTTACTCATTAAAATGCTCCCGTTTGTCGCCAGCTGCACCTTTTCGGGGAGCTGTACTTTTCTTCCCGAATACCTCGTGGGTAGCTATTAGTAAACCAATCACCGGAACCCCCTTTAGTCGCCTTATACGACAGTCAGAAGATACCGTGTCTGTATTCTTATTGACCCCAGATCACAGATCTCTATTCTCAGATCATACAAACAAGGTCTCTATTAGACCTACACTAGGACTTTATTAAGCTAACATACTCGTATATTACGCACCTGAAAGAGTCCGTAGCTGGTAAAAGAGTTGTTGTGATTTGTTATTTTCTCTGTTGTTCTTCCACTCGCGTGCTCGATCAAACACACCCCTAGAAAAATATTGTAATATACTTGCATGTAAAAAAAAATAATAGATCGATGGGATATAATATACCTACTTATGTTGTGTTACAATTATGATCAGAATGAATAAATTTCAAATTGTCAAAAATGAAAGAAGAAAGAAATAATTTGTTTTAAAACTAGCGGGCCGCTCTCGGCTTCGCACGGATTTTTTCTGCAAATAAAACATGAAAATTATGGAAGAAAAATCAAAATTGTCACACGGTATGCGTTACGTTCTATTTTCGAATATTTTAGAATATCTCTGAAGTTTCAGAGAAATTGCGCCATCTACATGATATCTTTGAAACTAGAATATGTTACGTAATAATACATCCTTGCGAAAACTAGATGGCATTGGTAATCATTCGAACAGAGATGGCGCTGATATTAATTCGATATGATAAATGTTTTTATAATTTTTACTATGTTTTTTATAATCGTTCGTAAGGAGTAAACTCCAGTCGTGCGTCAGAGCTGACACACACACTTTTTTAAACTAATTTATAACAACTTTTTAACGGCGAACAGAAGTAAATACGTTAGAGATACAGAAAAGGGCATGGGGTATCCAGAAAAAAAGTAGGTACTGTTTCTGAGGGATCAACTATTGTAAAAATAAAAATCCCACGACTGGCAAAGATATGTATAACAGCAATAGATATGTCTGGCGTTAAACTGCTCACATATTTCGTTTTTGAAGTGAAAACTTCTTTAGGCGCGTTGGGCATTTTTGTGATGGGAAAAAACCATTGAATTCGCGACACTGTTACCGTTACCTCTGTTGACAATTATAAAAGAATTGTCAACAGAGGTAACGTAGTTATTGACAACGTAGAATTGTTGACAACGTAGAATTATTGACAACGTAGAATTGTCAACAGAGATAGATAGATAGATAGATATACTTTATTGTACACAGAGTAACACAATAAAAAAATAAAAAAAATACAAAATATGACAATGTACAATGGGCGGTCTTATCGCTAAAAGCGATATCTTCCAGACAACCTTTGGATGGACAGGATTAGTAACAAATAGAACAAGGGGAAATTAGCGGTGTACTTCAGGAGATATATACATACATACATTATATACATACGTTGTTACATTATATACATTATATATATATATATATACATTATATATATATACATTATATACATACATTACTTACATACATCGATACATATATATAATAATATCACATATAAATATAATAGTTAAATATATGGTGACAGGAGAATACGGAAAAGCAAAAGTTTAAATGAAATTATTGAGTCAGGTAATGATTTTTAACAAGCCTCTTAAAGGCAGGCAGTGATTGAGCTTGTTTTATTGACAGAGGCAATGCATTCCACAAACGCGCTGCTTCAACAGTAAAGGATTTACTAAAAAATGACGACGAGTGAGATGGCATCGCAAGTCTCAGGTTGTCCGATGATCTTAGGCATCTGGTATGTGTGTCACGAAGGAAATCAAAACGCTCTTTAAGATAAGGCACAGTAGTTTCAAATAAAAATAGTTGAATTTATCAGTTAAATAATTTAAGTGTAACAAATTGATAACAAAATAAAGTTAATGTTAGATTTTACGATCATTTTTATTTTTAAGAGACCAAATGTTTGTTAGAGAAATTTTATCCTGAATAATAATCCTATCGATTAGTATAATAAAATAGCGAGTGTTTGTTTTTTTTAAATTTTAGTTGGTTCGAGTCCCGGGCGAGCCAAACGAGTTTTAGAAAATCTTTGAATGCAATTTTGTTTCTTTTTAAAAATAAAGGAATGTCTCCTTTATGTAAAATGAGCCAACTTAAGGATTTAAGGTAGTTTCCCTCCAGGGCCCGACTTATTTTTCCACCCTGTATACATATTATATGTATCATTTAATATACAGAATGTATATTAAAATGGCGGTCAATTATGACATTGTCAGAAGCGAAACGAAACGACAACACAATGCCAACCAGTTGTTTGCACAAATTAAATTCCGCGACTTCAAAATTTAAATAACGTCACCAAGACCGCTGATACCAAATGTGGCTCTTAGTGAGGACAGTTTGAGGGGAATGAGAGAGTCACACAAGTGACTCATTATGTTGAGGTGGTATTCCATTAAAAATTCAATTTAACACAGAAAGAGCTATCTCGTAAAGTAGTACTTGTAACGTTTTCGATGGAAGATAATCAACTGTTATCTCATAATTTTACTAATTAGCGCTATCGGCTTGTATCCAATCCAATAGTAACAATACAATTATTATGTTAACCGGCGTTTTTTGCTATTATAGTGACGATCTTATGTGAGTCCACCCTGGTACTGTACTTAAGGACACGCTGTAATACATATTTAGAAGAATTTGTTGTCTCAACTTACTCCAATGCGAATAACCGAAGATAGAATGCGACACAAGATATTCGCGGCACTTATTTAACTCGAAAAAATAATAAAACATACACCAGAAATTCCAATATTTTAGAAAAACCTTAATAAATGGTAGCTATTGACAACCCAATTTTAAATGTACTCACATTATGGCTATTATGTTTTCATGGAAAAAGGTTTTTGACTTTTAGTCAGTAATTACAAGAATTCAACCTGCGAAATTAATTATTTTGGAAATAATTATATCTAAACTAGATATTATGAAATTTATTTCAGTTTTTTGTTTCCATTCAAACCTTCATATTATATTTCAGAAAGTTTGTTGATTTATATATTGCTACGACGAATAACTAATGAGTTATTATGGAATTACGTATTATGAAATTGGTATGCTGCTCGAGTTGGAAGGTGAGCTCTTAACTACCAACAAAAACATTTAACATACCTATTAATATAATAATATACCGCCTATTAATATACCTGCTAATTGTATCATATATATTTATATATATACATGTATTCTTTTTTTTTTTTTTGTATGTTAAATTTATGTGTGGTTTATTTATAAATAAATATAAATAAACATATGAAATGGCTCTTAAGAGTTTCTACCTCAAACGAGGCAGTTGTATTAAGAGTAATTTAGAGTCCACTCTCTCCATCTCTAGGTAAAGTCGAATGAATTGCCGGCAGTGAACCTTTATAAGCGTTTACGGGAAACTTCACCCAGAGATCTCTTATTTGCATAAAAAGGGGGCATCATTCAAATGACAAAACATTTCGAGATCCTCTTTCATTTAAGTTTAAAATTGTTAACAGAGTACCGCCTTAATTGATACGATACAAAGGGAAGGGCGTCCATGTCCTAATCTGAATTTATTCAAATTAATACGAAACGGCGTTGAATCAAAAGCGGTTATTTTGTCACAAATTATGTTAGGGCTCGCTGTCGGGTCCGGGTGACATACGGTTGGAAGAGTAGTCAGTTTGTTAACGAAATTGTAGGTTAAGGGCAGATATTAAAATCGGAGCTGGGTGAGATATTAGTAATATAGACTTGTTATCTATATCTATACACATTATAAAAGAAAGTAGCTGTCTAAACCACCCAACGGAATTCCATAAATTCCGGACAAGTCATCGAAGGTGTGTTTAGTACAAGTTTATTGAGATCTCCCTATTCCTCTAGTCAACACTACTATTACGAATCTTAATTAATATTATAAAGAGAGAAGATTTGTATGTTTGTAATCAATAAACTCAAAAACTACTGGACTGATTTTACAAACTCTTTCACTTTAGAAAGTTACATTATCAGGGATATGTTTTATACATAGGCTATATTTTATAAAGTTACGCGGGCAAAGTCGCGTGCAACAGCTAGTGGCTTATAATCTTGAATAGTAACATAATTATGCACTTTTTACAACTGCAATAGCTTTATTAAAGTATAAATTGCAAAAATAAACCCTAAATGCAAATAGTGTTTTTTTTTTTAATTTTGATATAAATTTCAAAATCTGGATAACTGTTAGAACTTCCCCTCCCAAAAAAAAAACTGGAAAACTACTCAATTTCGGCCATATGTGTGGGTCAACATTTTTGTATTTAAGCTCCTTTTTCACATCCTGACAGGAATACGGCGCGTTACCAGTAACCTCATCCCGTGTAGTGTATCCGCTGCCTTATTATCCAACAGCAGACGACAGCAGACAAGTCTCTGAGATATCTCACTACAGGCACTACACCCCGTATAAGAGTTTTGAATGATTTAATATGTACTTACAATTCGGTATAAGATTCCTTGGGAAGTTATATCTTAGTAGCTCTCTGGTCAATTGACAACGATTAAAGGTTTTCGCGTGCCCTTGTACCAGTGAGATTGCCATAACCATGACCAGCAACTCTGTCGGACGCACCATTACGACTGAAATGTAAAATAAACCCTAAAATAAATTATGTTTTAAAAAAATTCTTATAAACAAAACATATTACATACTAGCTGATGCCCGCGACTTCGACCGCGTTAAAAATAAATAAGTAAGCAATATAACGCTTGACCTCTTGTTGCTATATATATATATATAGTTTTTTATTTTAATTTATATGATCCCTTGGGAACAGATCTTTTTTCCTGAATGAAAGGTACCCCATGTCCTTTCTTTTGACAACGTGTATGCAAAATTATATAATGATCGGTTTAGTTTAGTAGTTAAGGCGTGAAAAGATAACACACAAACAGACAGGCAGACAGTTAATTTCACATTATCATATATATATAAAGAACATTTTTTTTGTGATTTTAATAAATTTTTAAGCCCCATCGCCCGACGGGAAAGACTGTGTCATAAGTACGATCTATGTGTGTCGTAACTCCCAAATGGATAAATAGATTTCGATTAGTTTTTTGTTTTAAAGCTGACTTCATCAAGATGGTTCTTAATCTATAATTTAAGAAGATCCTTAGCCTTTTCTTAGTTGACAAAAGGATTTCACTAACTCTCTATTAGTGTAATAAACCCAATATAATATTTCCTTGTGGATAAAATAAATATAACTTTAAAATTTACTTTAAGTTA
This sequence comes from Synanthedon andrenaeformis, assembly GCA_936446665.2. NCBI lineage: Eukaryota > Metazoa > Arthropoda > Insecta > Lepidoptera > Sesiidae > Synanthedon > Synanthedon andrenaeformis. Next base: position 5,235,008 of record OW387799.2, on the reverse strand, counting down.
TCCCTAATGTGTCTATGATTGTAAACACTATATTGTGTTACGTGACTATAATATGACGTTAGAAATTCACTATTTATGAGGGGAAGTTTCTTCGGCGTACATAAATCTAACAAAAGACAGTCACAATGTAAATATGAGAATGATTAACGTGGTTGCGAAGAGCGAAACGAGAAATTCATTCTACTGAAATTAAACTCCTGTGGGCGTTCTACAGTTTCATATTAGGAGGAAAATCCTCTTCTAAAAATTTCACTACAAACTTTAAGCTTAGACTTTAAGGTCACAGATACCACTAATTAGTAGTTCATTAGCGACCCGCTCCCGGCCTAACACGATTTTTTTTTGGTGTAAATAATAAACAAAAACATTCCTGGCTTATCGTTCTTTCCATTAGTGAAAACCGTATTAAAACCGTATTAAAATACGGTATTATAATACGGTTTTCACTAATGAAGATGTTAATAGTTTTAAAGATGTTGGCGGAGGAACGGACAGAGGCGGACAACGACTTTATTTTATAATAGACTAGCGCACCCGCACCCGGCTTCGCCCGCTATGCGTTTTTTTTTATATACACAAATCTTCCTCCTTTATCCCTGATTCCACAAGTGAAAATTGAATAAAAATCTGTCGGGTGGTTTAGAAGTAGAGGAGAAACAGACAGAAGCGGGCAGTTTTGGCGACTTGGTTGTAAAATATATATTTTTCTTCTATTTACATAAAAACTTAATTAATTAGCTAAAATATACAGACAGGCAGAGGCGAAAAGCTACTTCAATTTATATAGATATAAATATAGATATAGATACACGTATAGATGAAAATAACAAAGGTTGTATTACAGAAATATATGTTCTCACTTTCCGTACTAGCATGGAACGACATCAAAGCGTCGCGAACCGAAACGCTTGTCTCTCTATAGAAAACATGTTCCGGTTATGGAGGCTATTCGCGTCCATAGCCTGACTCTCGCAGTCCTCTAAGCCGAAATTTGTTAACGAACAATAGCCAAAAGTCCGTCAACTGTGTTGTTCTGAACTTTAAACTCAATTAAATAAGAGTGAGGCACTCGGACGGTGTGATGGCGCATTCACAGTTTATGCATTACTTATTATGCGAAAACGCAAAGCGAAACTTGTATAACTGAATGAAAAGTTGGGAACGAGTGCTTCGGGCGTTTGTTCTGGAAACTTCGTACCGCACACCACCGGGTTTTGTGGATTCACATTAAAAAACTTAATCAAAGGGTGTATGATATTCGGTGATTATTCGCCGTGATTTATTTTTTGTGCAAATATAGTTTGATTCAAGTTTTATTTTGTTACTAAATGTGTCAACGACTTCGTATGTGCGGTATTCGGTATTACTTTCAATTAACTTTACAACACATCGGTGGAAACCGAATTCGAATTTTTGAAATTCTTTTTAGAATAACCGTTAAGTTGACAAATTTTATTTACAAAAACGAGCTTTGTCCCTGACCACATACGCGCTGTAGTTCGTGGATAAAGAGTTTCTTATATGTTAATCCATTTAATGAACTATCTGTGTGCCAAATTTCATCCAAATCCATTAAGCCGTTTCTGAGATTAGCGTGTACAGAAAAACAGGCCAAAATTCTAAAAAATATTTTTTTGCACTCTGTGACATATGTACAACGTGTACAAATTATTTTATGAAAAAATATTTAATGTAAAAGACGGCTCGTTTACGTTTTTATTAGTATATATAGATAGAATATATGAATTACCTTACGTTAAATTAATCAACCTTTCAAGTAAAAGAGTCACACACGGCTTGCTAGTGTAACAGTGAAGCCCTTTATGTCAGGCAACGACAAACCAATTGCTTGATTGCATCAAGCATATTATGTACTTGTTTAAAGAGAAGCTTTGCACTATAAAATGTTTTTTGTAAGCTTAACCGTTTATATTAGTATAGGATTTATAATTTTCATACTAAAAAAATAAAAAATAAAATATCTCGAGGCGTGTTAAAAGGGTAAATTCGCCCGTGAACTTAAATGGTTGTTTATTATGAACCATTGAGCACACCGATCTCAATTATCGTAAAGAGTCCCTTGCGTGGCGAAATCCCGAAAAAACACCCCCACTTTTTACGTTGCTTTTAATTCTAAATAGCTGTGCAAATGAAAACTTCGGTTTCAGTAACACTGTTTGCCCACAAAACTGCTTTGCTCGGCCCGTGTCAGCCGCACTAACACTTGGTGATATATTAGGAGAGAGGTCGTAACTACTACCGAATGGACTACCCCGCCTCCCGTAAGACATTAAGTTAGGAACAATTCCAGAGAGTATTGCATGCCGATGACAGGTCTCGTGAAAATGGTTTCGCCAGAAAGGGTGCGCTTGCCCTTAACAGGCAGTCCATTACAAATATTTTATTAGTTGTTACAGAGGATCCTTCGCGGCCACAGTATGTCCTTTTTGCTATTATGAGGGTTCAACCAACAAAAAGGTGAAAATTGAAACTCTCTCGCCTACATTATTTAATATTCATATTGGCTTAGGCAAGATTACCAGGGATCGCTTAGTATAAATCCAGCTTTATTTACTGTAAGATAAGAGGACACAATAATAGGTATTTATAACTGGCATATATATGTTGCATGCGACTTCCTCCACGTAATTTTTTTTAAATATAGCCTATCCTACTCGCTGATAGTGTAGGTTATTATAGATGAAACAATTTTCAAGATCGGTCCCGTAGTTTTTGAGTCTTCTCTCTTAGAAATAGTGAATAGCTGGTGCCCTCAACTTTGTACGCGCTGTATAGTTCGTTTTTGGAAAGTCCAACAGGAAACTAACATTTTTCCAGGATATAGAGTATCCTATAGTTTTTTCAAGGTTAATAAATAAGTGAAAACCGCATTCAAATCGGTTAAGCCGTTTCTGAGATTAGCGTCCACAAACGCACAGACAAACAGACAAAAATTCTAAAAACTGTTTTTTTTTTGACTTCGGTGAACTTCGGTGTACAAATTTTTATTTTTTTAAATATATTTATAAACGCTGCTTAAACCTTAGACATTCAATATAATAAATGGAAACTTTATAGATTGTAATATTAATTCGATCGTGTCTCTTTGAACCTTTTTATGTCAATATTCTATTGAAAACACATTCAAGGGATAGCTCTGTATCCAAAAAGATATAAAAGGAGATATATAGAACTTATTGATACTCTCTTTACTAAATATATTTAGAACTAGCTGGCGCCCGCGACTTCGTCCGCGTTGAAATAGAAAAAAGTAGCCTATCCTGTGTCCTGTGCGTCTAAATGTTTATCTACCAAGTTTCATGAAAATCAGTAAATTCGTTTCAGTTATGGAGGAACATACATACATACATACATACAGAAATAAAATCTAAAAATCGTCAATTTAGTTTCAGTATCATGTATAGAGCCTATAAACACGATATCTCTGAAAACAAAGTAACTTTCTCCATGACCGACCCTTACAGTTTTATTATTAGATTTATTAGTATTGATTTCTCTCAAGTAAACATACTTTAAAAAAATGTAACATGCTGTATACAATGACAGGTCAACGCACGCCCGTCACCCACTACTACGATTGTACTTATTGCATTCGGCTCCAGTTAAGATCGCGTCGTATCAGTTGGCTCAAGTTAAACGAGAAAAAATCCACTCAACGATCACTTTTACTTGTTTTATCACAAGGAAGTTATTTTCATATTTTTCACTAGGAAACCTGACTAGGACTAGGAACCAGGCCTTCCAGGTGCTGCAAGTAAGCTGCCGACCATAGTAGGATTAAAGATAGGGATTAGGATGGGATAGGGAAATGGGTCTGTAGCAGCCTTTATTCACTCATCAAAACATGTTATTATTTCACGGTGACCAACCTTACAGAAGACTTGCCAGTCAGACAGGCTGTCTAAATATCTGTGAAACGCAGTGTGCCTTGCCACTCCAAATACAGACTAGAGCCAAGTTTGACAAATTTGTTTCCAAAGTTGACCCTGTCGAACCCTGGACCTTGGAGATAGAGAGTTAAGTGTTAAGGCAAACCTTTTTTTAACGTTGGGAAATCCTCTTGGGTACCCGGCAGTGTAGGGGACACTGCGAGGTTATGCCGGATTCGTACCGACTAAAACCCAACAACTTTCTAGCGCGGCCGTTGATGGGCGGGGTCGCGGGGACGTTATGACACGACTTCGGTGCCACGCCACGGCTATCCAACGCTCCCTAACCATAAGAAGCATAGAGACTCAAGCGTTGTCACAAGAATTTAATAAATTTTAAATTTACATGAGTTCAAAAGATCAATTAAAAGATTCTTCTTCTTAAAGTGCCAATTTACTACGAAGGTTGGTGATCATTATGGCTATCTTAACCTTGGAATCTTCTACATGAAATAGGGAGTGCACATACTAAGCCACTCTTAAATTCTTCAACTAGGATGTCTACCCCTTGCCTATGCTACGTTTTTCCTGTGTTTTTCTTGCATCCTTAGTTGAAGAATATGGTATCTTTTGGCTCCTGATTACGTGCCCAAAATATTGCAGTTTCTTCTCTTTTGTCGCTCTTAGTACTTCTATTCGCTCTCTAATTCGAGTTTTATTTCGTTACGTTACGTGAAGGTACTTGTATAGTATTACTATAATGTTCGCTATTAGTTTCTAACTTGTACTCTATCAAAACAAACCACGTCCGGTCGTCATTCAGTGGAAATGCCCCATTACGTCTCAGCCACACGCGTTGCAGTGTCGATTCTTCACAAGTACCCCAGATCGTCAGAACTCCCTTTCGAGATGATTCCTAAGTTATTTCGTGTCACCTGCAAATGTCCTGAGCATTATTTAAATCGTTAATATAGTTTAATAAATATTCATATTTCATTTTCACTCGTTTGTCCTGACTATCAACGCACAGCCAAAACTACTCAATCTAGAAAGCTGAAATTTTGAAGCTAAATCTAAACTCAGTCTAGAAAGTTCATTTTATAACGCAAGCATCCGTTAAGAAAGGATTTTTTTTAAAATTTCAACTCCGTGCGAAGCCGGGAGCGGGTCGCTAGTCTACTATAAAATTATTTCTCCTGACTTGACTATTAGCACAGCCAAAACTACTTAAGTCAAGAAAGCTGAAATTTGGAACATAGGTTTATTTTATAACGTAAGCATCCGCTAAGAAAGGATTTTCGAAAATTTGATTATCGTGCGAAGCCGAGTGCGGGTCACTAATATGAGTAGTGTCGATGTCGATTTAATGTTGCCACTATTAATCAAATTACCTTTGAATGATAAACTTCAAATATAATTTATTTGCTTCAAAGACAAGTAAGTTAAACCTACAACCTCGATCCCATTATGGTCGGCAACACACTAGCCGCATATGACGGCTCCGTGTTGTAGGCGACGGTAGCCACTTATCAAGTGGACTATCAACCTGTATTTATATAAGAAAGAACAAATTTTTAAATAACTGAAAAATAATTGTTACAGGATGTGGCTAATGGGTGCTGTGACATTGCTATGCGTAGTACCACAGACGACTGCGCAGTGGCGCTGTCCAAAACTCAGCGCCCGTCCGGCGGCAGAATGCGCTTGCGATCTGCCTCACACACTGCGATGCGCTGGCGACCATACTGCTTTACAGGTAAGCTTTAAGAAGGCGGTAGCTATAAAGATAAATAGCCGATCCTAGATTTAAATTTTATCTAAGCAAACAAAGTGAAAGTAAGAAAAAGGACATGACCTATACGGCCAACTCTCAGACCAACTAGTTGGTCCATGGGGAAATTTTAAAAATACCCGAAAAGCATGCCCCACGGTACAATTATTTATTACCAAAGAACCAACTGCCTAATAAACTAAATAAAAATTGCGGCCTGGGATAATGCGTCATTTTTTCAAACATTCAAAAATATACAAAAAAATACTATCTCAAATAGATGCACTTGAAAATATTTTAGAGTTTGTAAGTATTTACAATGCAAGGATTGGCGACGATTATTTCCTATTTCTCATTTCTAAATATATTATATGTATATTTAGATATAAAAATATATATAAAAAAATATTTTTAGAGCCTTGCTCTTGAACAGATTTTGGCAAGCAAAAATTTGAAAAATTAACAAAGTACAACAAACATACTAAATCTTTATGAACACACTGAGAAAACGCGGAAATAGACATTTCTCAATATGAAATAGGTAATCCTCGTCGCAATAAAGGAAGCGAGACGTAAAACAAACATCCGATCTCATCACTATCCGCAAATATCGCTTGGTATTACTATTTTTTTGATACACCAAAGATATAAATTATACTAGAACTGTGTTACGGTTGAGCAAAAGGGTTCACAAAGGGCCTAGTACGAGTTTACTCGATTAAACGCGTCGAACGCGTGTTGGAATTAAGCAGAGCCACCCAGTGGCTAATGTGTAGCGCTGTTTCATTCTCATAAATTTACGTTTACGCTTTCGACGCGTTTGATCGAGTACAACTCGCTCTAATGAGAGCACAGCTATAAAATATAAACCTATTAGACGTTTTGTGCTAGGTATATTTCAGTACAGACTTCGTCCGCGTTGAAAATTAAAAAAAATATAAGCAACATAACGCATGACCACTTGTTGCTATAACACTTTGGCAGACGTTATTTTATTTTATATGATCCCTTGGGAACAGTCTTTTATTTTAGATGAAAGGTACCCTTCCTTTCCGGTATCCCTGACAACGTGTATGCAAAATTTCATGATGATCGGTTGGTAGTTAAGGCTTAAAAAGGTAACAGACAGACTAACAGACAGTTACTTTCACATTTATAATATTAGTATGAATGACGGGTGTGATTATTATTAAGCTAATACACACATGGTTTTTTGATAGTTTTTATTCGTTTTATTTTATATCTTTGTTCTCATCTAGAGCTATAGATGGGCTTTGGTTAAAGGCACTCAAGGCGGTGGCACTACACACGTATATTGTTCCTGAGGCCTTTGCGTCAACAAACCGCCCTTCTCAAAGTCTTACCAAATAACCTCAGTGACAATCGATAGGTGTTTACAATTCGTGTGCAACATACAACTGAAATTCGACGAGACCGTTTGACCAGTGGTTAGGGGGCTTTCCTTAACACTCAGGGTTCCCAGGTGCGATTCCTGGCATGCCTGCCGAACCACTCAAAAAACTTGGAAGATTCGAAGAAAAAAAAGTGTATTTTTCCAATAAGGCGACATATTTTTTTTTAAATTAACAATGGGTTTGCTTTTGGCCAGCATCTAGCCGTACTAGAAAGACGAGGCCGACTATGGAGCGAGCTAACCCTGAAAATGCCTATTCGCTCGAACTTTAAAAATATTAGGTTATATGAGCTCGGAAATACAGATACCGGAATCCACTACTTAAGATACCTACTACAGTTGCTAGAAGGGGGAGGCAGTGTGAGCACTATTTAAAAATTTAGGACTACTTTAAAACCCCTTTTAAAAAAAATTAAATCCGTATTAGTGTGAAATCTTAGTAGGGATAGGTGAATAGGCTATTTGCCATCTTTTTGTTAAATTTTCAGTTTTTTCCTAGATGGCGTCACGACTGCGACTTTTTTATTTTTTATTTAGCCGTTTGCTAATGGTAATCAACTTCGTATTTTTATTTGTACAATCTACGTCGTTTATGTACAGCGGGCTTAACCCGTTTTAAAAGCTCCACCGAACTGTAACAATGTATGCGTACAATTCACTCACGCCGAATTCCAATGTTGATCGCTAAAAAGCGCTTTGCTGACACTTTAATTTCTTTCCGTCGCTGTTTCGAAGCGAAAAACTGCTGTAAAAAAATCGTCTAGTACAAACTACATGGCGTAAGCTGTATTGAACGAGGCCGCACTTTGCATATGAAAAGTTCAATCAATTTCGCACAATTCACTGAAAATATTGCGTGTGCGGATTGTACTGAAAAACTGTTTGAGCAATATCCATGCACTAAAATAATACTACGAACACTTGACTTAATCATTGTTTAGAATACCTTATTTATTTATTTTTATTTTATTTTATTGATCTTTGGGCTACAAACAGAAAGAAAAACAAAAGTATAGTAAGAAAGACAAAAAATAATAATACAATTTCCCAAGCGTGTTCACAGATTGTTACATTTAAGAGAGAACAAAACCAAACATCAAGACAAAAAAAAAGAACGAAAAAATATTACGTGTACGAACCCATGGACATCGGCTAGTAAATAAATTTTAACTGCATTTAAAAATTTTAGATGAACATTTATAATTATGTTATAGTAACAATAATGTCATTGATTTAGTCGGCGTCCAAAATGCCCGCTGCACATGATTCTCAGTGCCTGAGGGAAAATCAATGATATTATGTTTCGTTAAGCAGCGAGTTTGATTGCATGATAGTTATTAGTTAGTTTTTATAATTTTTTTTCTCTGCAGCATTCGCATTAGTTTTATTCATGGAGAATAGAGGTAAGGAGGCCCAACTCTATACATGAGAAAGTGTCCGTCGAATACGCTCAATTAGGCGGCGCTGTAGTAGCATTTTATTTACGTTTAATTCATGAACTACGCAACCAACCAATCATAACAAACACTAATGCTACACTAGCGCCGTTCTGGTCAATTTATAAACCACTATTTAATGCTTTTATCTTGCCACTTTTTCAGTTTAATACCCATGTAAGCTGCTCCTCCTTTACCTCTACCCTTCATAGTTTTATTAATCACTAGCGACCCACTCTTGGCTTCGCCCGGGATACTTTGATAGCGCCATCTATCTATTTTAGTTAAAAAGTGAGTAAGGGATGCCAGAGTCTATTTCTATATCACTAAGCTTCCTATACCTATCCTAACCCGGCCTCCACACTACTCTCGAAGTAGGCCGAGGCGAAGCAAATACGAGTGTGGACGGGCACTTCGTCTTACCTCGTCCAACTTTACCTCGCCTCGTGCTACTTCCATTTGTTGTCGATTTTTGAAAGGACTTTAAGTAGCTCGAGGTTGAACGAGTGTGTAGCCACGCACTTCGTACTTCGCAGTTAAACCTACTGCAGCACATGTGTCGTTGCTTGTGTTATAGGCGACGGTAGCCACCTACCATCAAGTGGACCGTCAGCCTGTCTGCCGACCTTAACACAAAAAACATAGACAGGCAATTTTGCGGGTTTCTATATGCCATACTCTGTAATCAATTAATATGTGAATGTGAATTATTTAAAGAAGAAATTTTCCATATTTGTTCCCTGTGATGTTAGACGTAGCCTCAGGCTTCTTGACATGTAAGCATTCAATTAGTCCTGCGTGACTCTGCCGAGCATGTAATTACCTTGCCGTTTAAAATGTCAGAGCTGTTTGGATATCCTTTGAACTGAAATTAGGAATTTGATTGCTGATTACCTAAATTATCAATGATATTATAGAGGGTATTATTGGAAATAATTAATTAATTACCGCGTACACGAATAGGGGCGCGAATTTAATTATAAACAGACGTTTAAGATATTTATAGGCGCTTGATGGTAGGTGGCTACCGTCTCCTGTAACACAACTAACTCCACTGGTGCTGCAAGTGCTCTGCCGACCATATTAGGATTAAAGATTAGGATTACGATTAGAAAGGGAAATGGGCTCTGGCATCCCTTACTCACTCACCGAAACACAACAATTGTTATTATATGGTTACTGATGCCAGACAGGTTGCCCAAATGACTGCGAAATGCAGCGTGCCCTGCCACTACTTTCTAAACACAACCGAGAATGTGGATTAGCTTTTGCCAAGTTGTATATATAAGTTGTTTGTATATATATATATAAAATGACTAGCAAGTGTCCGCGACTTCATCCGCGTTAAAAATAAAAATATAACGCCTGACACTTTTATTGCCGACATACTTTTGCTAGGCGTTGGATCTTTATTTTCCAATAACCCCTCGCTAACAGTTTTTTTTATGGATAAAAGGTACAATATGTCAATTTTCTGTGTCCCTGACAATGTGGTTAAAAAATTCATAATAGTCGGTTGAATAGTAATACGTGAAAAGGCAACAGACAGACATAATTACTATCACATTTATAATAATAAGTATGGGATTTATCAGCTTGATAAACCGAGAGTTATTATAACTGTATTATATTGCAATAAAGTGTTACTCACTGGCCTATAAAAATCTGAATATTTCTCTTTCAGATAATAGGCCGTCATTTAAGGGAACAAAAGGCGAGAAACAAGAACACAGCAGTTTCCCTACTAGACTGCTCTCTGAGGGGAGTGTCAGCGTTGACTGCTGCTTCAATATCGGAACTTGCTGGAGTTGGTGTACATGCCCTGGTCATATCATCGGGAGACATAAGGAGAGTACAACAGGGCGCCTTTAACGCTGTTTCAAATACTCTAATTGCATTGGGTGAGTTTATGCGTGAACCATACAATACAGATTCAAGGTGTGGTTGCGTAGTGTTTGTATAAATTAAAGGAACGGATTGCGATGGATGAAAATATATTTACCAAGGCAAATTTGGTTTGGTCCCATCTCGTCAGAGTTTCAAATCGTCAGAGTTTCAACTCGTCAGAGTTTCATTTGGTCAGAGTACAATCAGACAAATTATAATTCAAATTTTATTAAATTAACTAGCTCGTGCCCACGACTTCGTCCGCGTTGAAAAATATTAAGTAACCTATCCTGTGTCCCGTGCGTCCAAATGTTTATCTACCAAGTTTCATGAAAATCAGTTAATTCGTTTCAGTTATGGAGGAACATACATACATACAGAAAAAAATTCTAAAAATCGTCAATTTAGTTTCAGTATCATGTATAGAGCCAATAAACACGATATCTCTGAAAACAAAGTAACTTACTCCATGACCGACCCTTACAGATTTATTATTAGTATTGATTACAATAAATCAATTTTTTAAATTAAAATATAACTAATAACTACAACATTTCCCTTACAAAAACAACTACTCATGGCGATAAAAAGAAAATTTTACTTGTTATACATTTTTTGTTCTTTGTAAATTAATTAAATAAATAACAGGTTGTTCTTATAAATAAACTACACCAGAGCTTAATGAAAGATAAACACGGCTTAAATGCTGTTATTAAAAATTATAAACTAAATTCCCACATTCTGTTGAGACCATTCCAATGAGCCCAACAAGCTACAGTTGCTGAAGAGTTGGGTATTTCGCAGACTACTTGATGCTGTACAATCAAGTCAACGTTACCATGTCATGGACATACCACCAAGTAACAAGTACACCAAATTACAAATCAATCGAATTTGTGGAAGTTAGTGAGATCCCTTCTTGATGATCTTCAAACAGCTGAACAAATCTTCGTAAATTATATGAAAACTACTTCGAACTAATTAGATTTCAAAAAAAAATAAAATTATCAAATTTGGTCTATCCGTTTGGGTTATTTTTATTTTAAAATTGATTTATTGTAATTAATTCAATAGAATTTGAATTATAATTTGTTTGATTGTACTCTGACCAAATGAAACTCTGACGAGTTGAAACTCTGACCATTTGAAACTCAAAGTCTGACGAGTTGAAACTCTGACGAGATGGGACCAAACCGCAAATTTTACAAGATAATGACTAGTTGGTGATAAGCCAAATATATGACAATATACATGTGACGTAAAAAATATAGATATTAAAAAGTAAAGGAAAAAGTATATTGCAATAAGTATTTAAAACAGAGGTTATACAACAAGTCCATACAAAGGCTTGCTAAAAGGTTTGCTGATATAGTTGGCTAAGTTAAATACCGTACCCAGATATCTGACGAAATCCTAAGTTCGTCAGATACGAATATAGTATATTATAGTATTACTATCGTTATTACTATAGACAAACATGCTTAAAAAGTTAAATAGTTTTATGTTAATTCCTTGTTTCTTGATGGTGTTCAATTTTATGACAGTTCAGGCATTTAAACATCATCAGTCCATTTCCTAGTTGATGAAGGGATTTCACTAACTTCCATAGGTTCAATTGATATGAAATTTGATATACTGTTGCTGCAGCATCAAGTAGGCTGCTGGATATCCAACTCCTCAGCAACTTACAGCAGACATAGCGTGTGTGAGCTTAATTTAGTTTAAAAAATTTATAATTATAGTTTGTTGTGTTATAATAAGTATGTAGTTAAAAATTACTATTAGTTTAAATTTTATACTATGTAAAGCAGATCGTATGTGGCTATGAATTAAGTATAATTTTCTTTGTCAGGTTTACCAAATAACCAATTACCGACTGTGCCGACAGAAGCGATCACCCGATTGATAAACCTGGACCGATTGGACTTTTCGAATAACAAGATTCATATGCTTGACAATAACTCATTTAAGGTATGTCGTAGATTATGAACTTTGTAGCTCGTTTGGCTATAGTAACCACTCTCTTACAGAAGCAAACCACATAATTAAGTATAGGTATCACGTAGCACACAATTATATCACGTTACTAGCTGGTGCCCATGACTTCGTCCGCGTTGAAAAATATTAAGTAGCCTATCCTATGTCTCTTACATCCAAATGTTTATCTACCAAGTTTCATAAAAATCAGTTAATTCGTTTAAGAGTTATGGAGGAACATACATACATACATACAGAAAAAAATTCTAAAAATCGTCAATTTAGTTACAGTATCATGTATAGAGCCTATAAACACGATATCTCTGAAAACAAAGTAACTTACTCCATGACCGACCCTTACAGATATATTATTAGTATTGATTAATAATTTGCCTTGATCGGTGATTAAGTATGAAAGAATACTCAATTTTCACTTGAATGACATTTTCACTTGATAATATCAAATTCCTGTTTACAGAGGTACTACTACGCTAATTACGACATCCATTAACAATGATGTTTTTTTAGGGCATTCAAAACTTAACATATCTGGACATCAGTGACAACCAGCTGACCGATATATCACCGGGTGCATTTAAGCCACTAATTAAACTTACCGTGTTAAGATTGAGAGGGAATCTGCTGAAAGTAGTCGCACTTCCACCCCTTAAGGTAATGTAAATTGTCAATATTTCCTGTTCACCATTGGTCAAAGAAAAGTTAACACATTTATTATAATTCATTATCATTTCAGCCGTAGGACGTCCACTGTTGGACATAGGCCTCAGTCAGTCCATAAAATAATTATTATAATTAATACGAATCAAAGTTTGTATAAATAAATCGGCAATACTAAACGCGGAAATTGTGTGGCCCCTAAAGTAAGTGATGAAACTGCACACCCAGACAAGAGCCAACTTTGAAAAGTTCATTTGCAAAGTTGGCCCGGCCGGGAATCGAACCAGGGATCCCTGAGTCAGAGAGCTAAGGTTGTCTTAACCATCCGACCAATGGCCTCGTCATCTAAGTATGCATCCTGCATGTAGCTGTAGGTATATACTTATATTGTTATAACATTTTTTCACGAAAATATCCTAAAGTTGTCGATCCTGCAATAAAATTACAACACTTGAAACTTTGAGGTGAGGATTCCTACTCCCTAATCTCTATCTTCATTATCCTTATGTTTTGTTTTAACTTAGAGGCATCACTTAAAAAAAATAATAATATTTATTTTAATGTTTTTGCTTAAGGTCAATGTCAGCTACATCGAGTTTTAGAAATATTTTTAAACAATCTCTCATAATTTGCAGGAGGCTAACGCTTTAAGGGACCTCGACTTATCAAGTAACGCGCTGGAGGGTCCTTTAGGGCCTAACACGGTCCCACCGCTACCTTCCCTGGAGATACTCCAGCTGTCGCACAACACCTTTGCCAGCATTAGACGTGGTGCACTTTCTGGTAAGCGAAACCAATTAATTATTAATTAAACATTGCAATGTGTATACTAAAAAAAAACTACATGTATTTGAATTTAAAATATTGATTTTCATGTCCAAAATTTTAATGTTGCATTTTTACATTTGAATTGAAATCCTGTTTTTTTATTTTTATTTGTAGACGTGAATCTAGTCTAGTCATGTAAAAATATTGTAGACTAAGTAAACTAGCTGGTGCCTGCAACTTCGTCCGCGTTCAAAATGTTATATAGCCTGAAGCCTTTCTCGATAAATGGACGATCCAACACAAAAAGAATTTTTCAATTCGAACCATTAGTTTCTGAGATTAACGCGTTCAACCAAACAAACTCTTCAGCTTTATAATATTAGTATTAATACGAGTAGACGAATTAGTTCAAATTTATTTATATCTTCAATTTTATTTAGGTAAAATTTTTATTTATACATATCTCTGTAAACAGTTTGTAATGAGCAAGAAAAGGTTTACCTAACTTGGGAAAAAACTTACGGGATTTCTAAGATGAAAATTCTTTGTCCGACCTGTTTTATAGCTAAATCAGTTAACTAACTGTACTTAACTACCTTTTAACTATCAGTAGTTTAACCAACTGTCTACAGTCATATATTGTTAATTTATTTTTACACATTTTGTCAATAGAAATTAGTTTAAATTTTAATTATAGCTTGATATCATTGATCTTGAAATCAAAATATATTACTTATGATATAACTGTACAAAGAGGCCTCACATACATACCTTACAATTCCAATAATATTTATGTTTAAGTAAATATTTGTCCCCAGGTGTTGCGAACCTCACACATCTAAATTTGCACAACAATCAGATAGACGTGTTAGAGGATTACGCGTTCAGACACCTCACCAACTTGTCAACGCTGAACATGTCACATAATGAAATCGTTGCTGTTTCTGGTAAGAAAATATTCACATTTCTATTTCCACTAATAATATTCAAACCGTAAATTGAAGCAAAAATAAAGATTCGGTACATTCTTTCTTACATTAAGTAATCGACAAATGGGCTACATAAAACTTGATGCCTAAATACTCATCCTCACAACTACAATTCAAATATCGATCTGGGGTGATAATAGAGAGTCGATAAGTGTATTCAACTTTTTTTAACAAAAATTGTGTTCAAGGTTCAATATCAAAATCAAGGTTGATTTCAAACGTAAATCACGTGTCAATATAGCGACTGAATGGACTCAGTACATGAGGTCGATATGCAGAGTGAGTGATTACACACTCTTTCTTTTTGCTCCAATCTACGATTTAAACCGCCGTCGAAAGGACCTATATGAAACTGTCTCACAGATAGACACATCTTTGTGTCAAAACGTATCTATTTATTAAAACGCCATCTCGGAAATTATACTTGTATTGTTGCCGATGAATGATAATAATCAAGTCGCCGAAACTGTCCGCGTATGTATGTTTTTCTGTTAACTACTTCTAAACTACACAACGAATTTTGATACGGTTTTCACTATTGGAAAGAAGGATAAAGGAGAGGTTTGCGGACATAAAAAAATTGCAACCCAGACGAAGCTGGAAGCGGGTCGCTAGTTAAATATAAAATGACCTGTTTGAAACGACGCATTCTAAAGTTAACGATCGAAGCTGTTTAACGTAAAGATTTTAATCGAAATCGTTAATCGTGATTACTCTGTATCTCACGGACAGTGAAAGGTTTCGCAGGATAAACTGACGCTTTAATTTCCGCTACAGGAAAAAAAAACGGCGAGTCACCGGAATAACGGAAATAAAGCAAAGCGCATTTTATCTTTCACATTAGATTATTTTCGGATAGTTCCTATGGAGTGCTGCCTTAATTTTTTTATACAAATAAACCAGTAGTGTAATATCTATATCTTCTATATCAATATCTATACATTTATAAAACTTATTGTTAACTATACGCACACCACTTTATTAAACCGGCTTCACTGTGTGGTCCGCAAAATTCTGTCTATAGTTCTTATTATTTGGTCTGTGATTGGTCAAACTATTTAGATTTTTTTTTTCATAGAAATATTTATCTTTCAGGCGCATCTCTTGCCCAACTGACAAGTCTAAGCAATCTGGACCTTTCGCATAACTTTCTGAGATCACTTTCGGCGGAGCCCTTAAAATATCTTCGAAGTTTGAAGGAATTATTACTTCACGATAATGACATATCGATGATCGATGACGAAGCGTTAGCTGAACATAAAGACTTGATGCGATTCACTATAGAAGGTACTTACGATTCCATATATACATATTTTTTATATAATTAAAGATGGCAAGAAGGCTGACGGTACACTTGATGATAGGTTGTTACCATCGCATAAGGACACAAACAACACTAGGGGGTACTGGGTGCAGGAATTTGTTTACGACACGCTTGAAGAAGGCCACATTGTTATCTTTACATCATATCACTCATGCCATTATTATAATTTTTCAAATGATACATAACTTATTATTTTCCATCAGATAACTAATTGATAAAATAAATCTTGGCATTTCTAGTCAGTTCTTAAAATCTGTGATGCTTGTTTCATAATCAGCAGACTTATATAACTGTTTTATCGTCCCCATCAATTAAATAAGGGACTGTTGGTACCACAGGAGATGTTAACGAGATTACTTACTCGTACTTTTTTTCCTCATTTCCAAGTTTTTAAAACAAAATAATGTCACTACAGTAACTCATTGAGACTAACATTATACACGCATTTGCTACAAGCATTTTATAAATAATTGGATTTATGTTATTATTTATATCCTGTACACATTCAAACTTGAATATACCAAACGCATATAATAATATTAGAATTACAATAATAATTTTCGTACATTTAATAAACATATAATAAAAGGTATTTTGCACATTTGTGCAATATTTTACACTGTGCACTTAATCTGTTTTGAGTGGTATCAATTAACAGATTTTATTAAAATGTATGTATAAATTATTAACAAACTGACATGAGCAACTTATAATAATATACGACATAAAAGGTATTATGTACGAGTGAAGTCACAGACAACAACCCCTGGTTGTTTTTAAGCTTTTATTTTTATTATTGTGGTCATTTTTTGGTTACAAAACATGAAATAGTTTAGACAAAAAGCTACTCCTTTAGATAATTTCATGATTACATTGTAGATTTTTTGCAGATAATCCATTAAATTGCGATTGTTTAATGGGTGGATTCGCCAGATGGTTAAGAGAGGCAAAAAATTTATCGCAGCCAGACAAATCCGCCGCAGTATGTGCTACGCCGCCACACTTAGAAGGGGCACTATTATCTCGCCTTTCAAAAAACAAACTCTGCGATGATTTCGAACATTTAGATAGTAAAAACGATAAAAAAGAATACGATGTTAATAAAATACTAATAAATACCATAGACGCCAGCCTAGATATTGCAGGCAGTGATGTATATGATGAGAAACAAGATGGCTTAGATGATGATTTGTACGACGAAGAATTAGGCGTACCGTCAGACGAGGATTTGCCCACGTCCAAAGCGAAGGTATTTATAGACATATTTTAGTAAATAACTTATTTTGTGTATGTTAAAATTTAGAATTAATTAATGAAGAATTGTACTTTAAATATTGTTAAAAGGAAAAATGACACAAGATTTCTCCAGTTCGATTGTCGTGATGGTGTCCAGTATATAAAATATGCCTAAAACGCTTACTAAAGAATATTAATTTTTATTTTAGGTTCACCTCAATGAAGCGTGGTACGATAACGAGCAAGTATATCTATCTTGGACGGTAGACCCTCCATCGACCCGTAGATTGAGGTGTATAGAAGTCACAGCGTCCAGATCTGGTGGAGCCGCTAAGCATGTAGCTTGTCACAGAGCTGCACCAGGGAATATCATTTTGAGAGGGTTGAAAATTGATCCTGTGGAATCTTACACGTAAGAAGCTTACTTAATAAAGACATTGTGTTAAAATCTAGATGTAAAATTTAATAATATCAGTTATGTAAAAAGGGTCAAAAAGGTTCACAGAATTCAGGAAGCCAACATTTTTCGTGACCACCGTGAATCCTTTGTTTTTGATACGACACAATATTTTTAATACGAGTGCAGTGTTTTCTAGGCTTTTACACATTATATTGTCATTTTTAAACACATTACATTAATTAGCGCTGCCACAAAAAGAATAATTTATGGAAAGTTATAAAAGCAAACGAATTAAATTTCACAATATATTCATTTAATAATTGGCTTCATTAAAATAACAGTTTTGTTTCATTTGCTTGTATACAACCACGAAATTGATTCGAATGTTTCAACCTTTTAACATTCATTAAAATTTAAACATTTTATGAAATTGAAGTGTGTGTTTGTGCATATTGTTTTTTTCATTGAAATGAAGAAACATTCGTTTAGTGCAACTATTTAAATCAAAATTGTTTACTCAATACAGAAATACAGTCTCACAGTCCAATTAGGTAGAGCCAAATTCGAAAAGTGAATTTAATATTTGTAACAATAGAAACTTACTGTTGTTTTATAAAAATAATATATGCCAGAGGTAAAGTATATACAATTTTTTTTACCATTTCCATGATTTCCCGGATCACAAACTTGCGCATAACTTTTGTTTGATTGCTAGAAATGTAAAATTTGTATTTTTGCAGTTTCTGCATAGCCCTTGAAGAAATGGACAATCGTGACATTCCATTAGCCCTCGTGCTGGGATGTGGTACTCCTCAAGTCTTAAGACGTCGTGTGACGTTTGTAACGCCTGCGCCTGTTGTCATCACTCAAGCACCAGTTAGAGAAGAATTCAGGTATGACACTGATCTCATACCAAAGATATACAACTTAAGGTATATACAAGATATCTTTGGATATGTCTTAAGAAGTATGTATTATTCGTTTGAACACGTTTTGAATGTGCAGCACTACATTCAAAACGTGTGAAACATAAAAGCGAACTACCTATAAACACTAATTACGAAAACAAACGTTTGTGTGTCAAAACAACACATGTATACATCAAAACGGGTGTGGCTTTTGAACAAATAAATCGTCATTGTTTGATACATGTTTTATGTAAAAGGCGATTGACCCATAGCTGGTGTATCAAACTACAAAGCTATAAACTATTATACAATGAAATTCATCAACAAAAATCATAAAAATCTGGCCCGTAACATTATGAGTATTGTCAGCTTTCAGGGGATTGAATTTTAAGTGGATTTTCGTCTGTTTGATTATCACTCGTTATTTTGTTATTACTTTATCCCGGAGTCATGAGAAAGATTTTCAACGTATTTTGAAACCTCACTATTAATTTGTAGAAACATCACACACTTGTTCAAATAAAAAATAAGAAACTACCAAACCGTACGCATATAAATGTGAAGTTTGAAGATTACAATGTAAAGATTGTAAATTACAACTTGAAACTGTATATGATCTTCAGAGTGTCATACCGAATGGGCTTTTAAATAAATCTCGTATACAAAGTTCTCAAAACGGAAGGAGTTATCCTAACTAAGTAATATTCTAAATTCGAATCGCCTTACCTATAAGTACAAATATACTCGCGAGAGACGCGAGCGAAGTACGATAGCAGAAAAAGTTAGTTTTAAATAAATTTCTTTTGTTTCTTTTCAGAGTGTCAGAAGTACGTTCAAATGTGACCAGCGATGGAGTTCTAACGGTTCTCATATCTGTAATGGGTCTTCCGCCGAGACCGTTGAATGTTTTGCCACGATCACAAAGACTATCAACCGAAAGACATTACTCCATTCGCTGTTACGTAGTCTTGGCAGTATTGTCGAGAGGTTCTCTGGTAGCACAAAAAGACACTCCCTGTCAATCCACTTTAGAGATTTCTATGGATGGTTTTACACGAGGCCCTTACGATGTCTGCGCAACATTGTCAAGGGGAGCAGAAATGGAACCGATTTGCATTGTCCCACAATTACAAGAAAATTTAGGATCATTAGAAATGAAGGCTGGATTCAAAGGACTGAATATGGCGTTGATAGGAATAGCTCTAAGTTTGATGGTAATAGTCGTCGGTTTAGTATGGTTTCTTAGGAAAATGTTGAAGAAACCGGCTGAGTTTGAGACCCACAGGTGTTTCAGGCAGGAGCAAGTTCAAGAGGAGAATCCGAGGTCCAGTTATGTTATGTTAACTGCCACATCAAAGGTTTAAGGCACTGTTCGAATGGAGATATTTTTAATATGACATCATAGTTACTTCCTATGATGTCATATTATAAAATGCAATATATGTCACTTAGATCCCGGAATACTTCTTGGCACAATTTAGGGTAATTTACAGGTCTCTTCTCTGTCCCCGCACCACACTATCTAAAAGACCTAAAATTTGGCTTACATTTAGTGCCAAGAAATTTGGCGGTATGTATACCAAGCTTAAAAAAGCATCAAAAAAAGCGTGCGTGTCAGCTCCGACGCACGCCTGGAGTTTACTCCTTACGAACGATTATAAAATACATAGATTAGTAAATGAGAATAAATGAATGCATTTTGTTAGCTTTATTGGTTTGTTAATTTTCTCAATTCACAAATAAATATTAATGTATATAAATATAAACATATTATATTAATATGTATTGAAGCATAACAGCCTGTAATGCGTAATGTGTGACATGTAACATTTGATTTTACTCCAATTTTACCCCGTGGCTTAAATATAAAAATCGATTCTTAAGGAGTAAACTAAAAAACCGTTCAACTACCTGCCGCACCTCGTTTGATTATTAATAGCTAGATTGAGTACTTTCTAAATAAGTATTTCAGCAACTTTACAAAGAACTTTAAGAAACTTTATGAAGAAAATTTGATTGATGCCATATTTCTAACAGTTTTAATTATTCTAAAGAAGTGACGCGTAAAGGTTATTTCAAATAATTTATAACAATATAATAATATAAACATATAATAAAATATAAGTATGCGTCTAATATACATACATCTTGTTCTTCTCAACGCCAAATGCAGTATTGGTGAAAAGTCACTACATACATGGGCTCTGATGAAAACTGAAGGAATGTATGTATCACGTTATATTCAAATAAGTGATTACAATCTTATGTAATGAATTTGATTTGTTGCCAACATAAATATGAAGCAGAAATATAGAGAAAGAATAAAGTAAAAAAATATATTTACACTTTTATGAATTAACTATGGTCTAGTATAATTAATTTCCAGCTAGACACTTCATTTGATGCTGCCACTTGTATTGAGTGCTCTGTAAAGCTATTTGTGTATAGTGCTGACCCACAAAACAGCTTGACATATTTTTCAAGTTTCAAGGTGTTTTTACTGCAATTATGGGATATCGTCGAGTTCGTTGGATGAGTGATTAGGGGCCTTAACACTCTGTCCTATGGTAACCAAATTCGATTTCCGGCAAGCTTAAAGTTTTAAGGTATTATTTTCAAAGTTGGCTCTGGTCTATATATGGTAATTTGGGCAGCACGTCTGGTGGCAGTAACCACCCGCTTACAGAAGACCACTGGTGAAATAAAAGCACGTGTGCTGTTGGGTTTCAGTGAGTAAGGAAGGGATGCCAGCAGCCCATTTCCCTATCGCCTCCCAATTCTCTTGTGGCTCGAACGCTCGGTTTGCGCCGATACTATACAAAATGTATGAAAAGACTCGTACCCAGCTTGTGTTCGCGTTTACTGGCCGCGTCTAGTGGCCCAATGAGCGGGCGGAATTATAGGCGACGGTAACCACGTAGGTGGTACCGTCAACCTATCCGCCGACCTTAACATTAACAAAAAATCCTGTTATTCCACCATGATAAGTTCTTTGAATAAAACATCCAAATAGTCATTTCAGTGTTTGAGCATAGCAGACAGACGAACGAGAGAACGAGGCACGAGATAAGTAAATAATCTACATGTTTGTGTATTTATTTATAACTGAGTTTTTGTTAAAAACTATAAACAAATGTTATCTTTAAATTCCACTAATTTCGTTAAGATGCGTTCGTGGAATTTACTTAGATTACTTGTTTAATTAAAACAAATGTAATAGTTATAAGAATTGCGATGACCTTTATAATAATTATGCAAAAATTCTTAGAACTTGTACGGTTCGTATGATATTATACGCTCTCTTCTCGTTTAATAGGAATGCAATCGAAAATAAACCAAAATCGACTTTACATAAAATCGTTTTGAATTTAACTCAAATAAGTATTAATTAATTTTATCTCAATCCAGACTCAGACCAAATAAGTGCTTAGATAGAATTTTGCGGACAACATAGTGAAGCCGGTTTTATAAACATGTGTGCGTAGGCCGTTTACGCGTGTCATTTTTGTGTTCCAAGCTAAGCTAACCTCAATTTTGGTTTATTTTAATTGAAAATATTGGTTTCCAAGTTTACTTACGTGTGAAATGTATTTTTTTATTTTTGGAAGACTGGTTTTTTCGCTAATTCACTTTGCAATTCGGCTTTTTCACTAGTAATATTTTAATAAGGCGAGGCGTAGTTTGATGATATTTGTTGCATGTAACGGCGAAGGCGTAGTTTTATTGGCTTCACTTTGCCACACACACTATCTTTAGTTTTTATTTTATCTGAGTTTTCAGATAAAAATTTCTCAGAATACGATTAATAAGTAGTACATTTTCTGGTGTACTGAAATTTGAATTACATAATAGTTTTAAAAATAAACTGATATTATAAATACTTATCTTCTATGAAGATATTTTTGACTGTTATTTAAGAATGCTAGAGGTATATAATTATTTTTGTATAATATTAATAGTTTACATTATATAATGTGAATGTATATACTAATTTATAACTAATTTTGTAAAACAAAGTGTAATATTAGATACTAAAATTTTACTAATGTAAGTAATTTCTTTATTAAACATATAGACGCAAAGAGAACACCATAGTTTAAAGAAAAATGTTAACTGTACTACAGAGCGCTTTTTTCTCAAATTGTATCTCCGGCAATAGTTTTAGCAAGCGACTGAACTTTTCTTTTGGCCTAGTAATATCGACGTCTTTATCACTTTTACATATTGAAAATGCTTAAAAATACTAAATGAATATTAGTGTTTCATTATTGTAGCAATCGATTTGACAGGTTCAAATGTAAAATTTTGATATTAACAGTTATTCGTTTATTGATAAGTATATACAAAAAAATAAAATAAAATAAAATTACCGATAACTACATAGAATTATCACGGAACAGGGGCTCTAGTCAAAGTATCAATTTAAAACGATAACGATAAAATGTATGGGATTGACATATGCCGTCGCTAAATCACGTGATACATCCCATACATTTTATTCTTTCGTAATTTGTTATCGTTTTTAAAATGTTACTTTGACGTTCGTGCCACAACTATGACCAGACGGTCATACTCAGTTTATCTGGTTTGCAGTATTGTTGTAAAACAGTGCGTTGTACAACGGAGCTCCGCTAAAAATCACTCGTAATGCCAACTTGCACGTAGTGCGTCCTTAGCTGTATCGTTGCTATCTCTCACTATGAGATTTGTGTTTTAGACAAGATAGTAGTTTTTTTATAAGAGTTTGCACTAGTGTGAGAGCGAATTAAAAGCTCGAGATTTATGTGTGCGTGAGAGGTGGGCGTAGTAAAGCCGCAGTCAAATGGCGGCACTTGTCCTAATACAAAATATCACCGATGGCCTTTTCATCTTTATTTATCTGTTCCGTGACTTGTATTATATTTAAAAATAAACGCCTTTTGCAATGTCATTTCGGTTGCAAGGATATATATACCTATATACACTCGAATATACTCGTAATGAACCTTGATGAACTCAATCATTAGGACATTATTTTTCCTAATGAATGAGTTAAAATAAATCTAAGGACTTTTAGTTTTTCTAAATTTTTAAAATTACATATTATTATTTGCTATGTGTGTAATGAAAATACTAATATATTAACCGAGGCTCTATTGTATTATGTTTTTGTTATGCGACTAAGTCATTTTGGTTATTTTTTTAAATTTTGTTATAGAAAGGTTGAAAGAAGCGTAACTATAGATATTAGAAGCATTATTTTGAAATTTATTTTTCTTTACAATTTACATATACAGTTTCATCTTACACGAAATAAGAACTACTTATAGATAGAAATTCGCGGACAGCTTAGTAAAGCCGCTTTTATAAACATGGTGACTGTGTACGTAGGTCATTTTACTGTATTGAGATTGTGTGTTCCAAGCTATAACCTAATTTTTGTTTATTTTGATTGAAAATATTGTTTTCAAAGTTTACTTATGTGTGAAATATTATGATTCCATCTTGTTTATATTTCTTTTTGATTGGTTTTTACACCCTTTCATTTCGCAATTCAGCATTAACACTAGTAAATATTTTAATAAGGCGAGGTGTAGTTTGATGGCATTTGTGTGCATGGAACCGTGTATGAACACGGCAAAGGCGTAGTTTTACCGGCTTCACTCAGTCCACAGTCTACAGGGCTCTATCTTTAGTTCTTATTTTATCTACGTTTATAATAATCCTCTTCTACATCCTTTATCCAAAAGAAGGATTGAAAGTTGCATGCTATGTTTTAGCACTGCATCTAAAATCAAATGCTAGAATTTGTGATAGGTAAAAAAATAATGCGTTATTAAAAAAATAATGCAAAGATTAAAAAATGTCAATAGACATGGATTTTATTATAATTAAAAATCCATACTATCCATACTAATATTTTAAATATTAGGACTGATGTGAAACTATAACTCTCTGTCTGTCTGTCTGTTACCTTTTCACGCCTTAACTGATTGGTTCAGTAGTTTTTGCGTTAGAGAGTAACAAACATCCATACATCTAAACAAACTTTCGCATTTATAATATTACTAGTGGCCCGCTCCCGGCTTCGCACGGGTGCAATCTGTTAGATTGTCTTACACCGCCATCTGTTAGATTGTCATGGAACTCACAGATAATTTTAACAAATAATTGCTGGATTAAATAGGTTTCAACAGATGGCGCTATGTTAATAACATTATATAATTTGCAAAAAAATAATAAACAAAATGAGATATAAACTATCCTATCTTTTAAGTTGGACCAAATTACATATAGTTACGAAATTTTATCAAAATCGGTTCAGTAGTTTAGGAGTTCATCGCGGACAAACAACGTGACACGAAATTTTTATATACATAATATATATAAGGATAGTACGGATTGGGCGCCACTGTCGCGTGGTGGCGCCACCGATATATATCTTTGTCCTTTGTCTTGTCAGGCGTTATTACTCATATATTTTATTTTTCAAAGCAGACGAAGTCGCGGGCACCGGCTAGTACATAATAATTTTGCAGCCAATCTAGTAGTTGTGTTGGTTTCGTTTTGCTTAGATCGTATTACAGAACCTATAGAATAAATTCTTCTCTAATACTGGAGTGAGACATGAAAATATCTATAAGTTTCTTTCAACCTCATTTGTGTATTTAGTTTTCTATAGGAAATTCTATAAAATTGCGTTAAAGGTGATTGAGCTTTACGAGTTTGTAAAAAAGTATAATTAAGTTATTCATTACGCGAAAACGACGCTATGTAAATGATTCGCAACTCTGGTTTTGCTTTATTAAGATTAAATGTAAATAATAAATTATGAGTCGCATTTTAAATAAAATATTAACAAATTACATTGTGTATGTGTTTTTTTTAAATAGAGATAAAAAGATAATAGAGATAGATTTTTTTATACAGGGTTTGCTCTTGGCCAGCGTCTAGTCGTGTAGCGAAGAAGATGCCTATTCACTCGAACATTGAATAGATTGGGTTATATGACACAGATGTCGGCAGGGAGTTCCAAACCTTGGCAGTGTGCATTATAAAGGATGTTTTAAAGCGCTTGGTCCAAATAAGAGATATTTCGACAAGTTGAGAAAGGCGAAGGCGGTATGAGCTCATGCAGCTCCTGAGTAGTGTTAATAATAATATTTATTGACACATAAGCTTTTTACAATTTTGAAATTTCACAAAGTAGTTAAAAATTGAATACATAAGTGAAAACTGTAAAATAATTAGACTTATAATTAAAATTATAAACTAACCCCCCGACTTTTTATTGAGCCCAAACATGCTATATCTACTGCTGTAAATTGCTAATGAGTTGAATATCCATGTCAACTCATATGGATGTCATGGAAATACTACCGAAGTAACAGTATACCAAATTTCACATCAATCGAACCTGTGGAAATTAGTGAAATCCCTCCCTCAATTCTAGGAAATTGGCTACAAACGCCTGAACAGATCTTCATAAATTACAGCTAAAAACGTATTACGTCAGCTTTCAAACAAAAAAAAAACATCAAAATCGGTCCATTCATTTGGGAGCTACGATTGCAGATACACCACACGTCAAACCTATTACACTATGTTTTTGCGTCGGACGTCGGCGGTTTAAAATGGATTCAAAGAGCTGGTTCTTCTACATTTCTATGCAATAATCGAAGGTATTGCATAGAAATACGAGGGTTTTTTCCTGTGACATAATACGCATAAACTTGGGCAAGTTCTCCCCGGTCAATCGTATGATTTCCAATTTCCATTCTCTCCAGTCTGACCTGGAGGTGGATATTTTTCATGACAGCTTGAATTGTTTTAAAAGGAAACTCTCAGGGTTTAAAAATATTGATTAATTGCTTTCATTTTGACGATATTTTATTCAAATAATAATAATGTCGGTGTGAATTTATGGTCTGACGAATTGATATTGCTGATTGGATTGTTGTTGATAGGATTGAATTTATATTGTTAGATATTACTTTGACTTGTATAATTAATGAACGCTCTGCTTTTGATCTTTATATGTTATTGTACTCGATTTTTTTTATCGTAAATTCTTAAGTTCAAAGTAGATTATTATTGATTATTTTATGTATTATTGATTATAATTTTTTTTTCTAAATTTTTAACAGAACAACATGTAACATGTAGCTGTAGATACCAGTAATTGGTACACAAATGTAAACGTGTTTTTATAACTTATGTATGTGACAGCTAATTTTGATGTTGGTATTTCGATTAAATAAAATTCCGGTATATACCCAAAGGACAAAGATATATCTATATATTCAACTACCAAAAAGGGCACTACCATTGTATTTTATGGTTAGTCCAACTAGTTCTACTATTAGTTCTACGATAGAATAGTTTATATATCTATACTAATATTATAAAGAGGAAATATTTGATTGTTTATTTGTTTGCATTGAGTAGGCTCCGAAATTACTGGACCGATTTGAAAAATTATTTCAGTGTTGGGAAGCTATATTATCAGCGAGTAACATAGGCTATATTTTATAAAGTTACGCGAGTGAAGCCGCGTGCAACAGCTAGTATATATATTTATAAGCGACTAAATTTATAATTATATACCACTGTACCACAGTAGATCAAGTTGTGGATTTCACAACGTCTGTTCTTACAAAGTCGTTTAATACTAAGAGACGTAATGAAATAATTACTTTTAGCCTATTACAGAATTATTTAATAAGGTTACACGTAACGACCCGAAAATTTCATAAAAGATATACTAAAATAATTCGAAGAATCAGTTAGTTCTAAGCGTCTCAATTAATTTTATTTGAGAATATTGAATTTTAGATTGATTTCAATCTGTCTAGGCTTTCTCAAAGGCATTTGTAAATGTCAATATAAATTTCTTGTGATAGGTATTTGTATTTTACTGGGAATAAATATCTGTCCATATCAATTGATTACGTATAATCCTATGTATCCCTATGGTTAACTAACTGAATATTACTACCCAAATATCTGCGAAATAACTGCGATATTTTTTGAGGAGGGGAAATCACAATTTACAACACAAACCCACAAACACGGCTATGTCCATTCGGACCTACCTCTGTGCAGCGTAGCTGCATTTTACTCCTACTGGAACATATGTGGGCCACCACACCTCTCAACTGGCGAGTCCTCTAACGCCCGGAACAACCAGACGGCGCCGCCGCCGGGGCGACGTCGACCAGATGTTACCCGGGAACACGTCCAGCACGTGCCGCCTGAGCCAGACATGCGGGTTCCGCCTGGGGGTTCAACCGGAGCCTTAGCCCAAAGAACCCAGACAGGGCCGCCCCTACCGGCCTGAGCAGGATACCGGGGGTCCTCCTCCCAGGACCTCTCCAGCCCCCCTGGACTCAGAACTCACGAGCCCGACGATACAGCTGGTAGGGACATGTCGAGGCGGAGGGACAAGCCCTGTGCCAGACCGTCGGATGGACCCAATTCGATTGGACGAGCATAGGCCGGTGGAGGGGACAGAACCACCGACCCCTGCGACCCCTCGGATTGTCGAGGGTAAGCCCCCCCCCACACCACAACAAGGTATGGCCCACCTAGGGGGGAAACGCAGTGTGCCCTGCCACCACTTTCCAGATCCAGACCAGAGCTAACTTTTAAAAGTGAGTATCCAAAGATGGTCCTGTCGGAAATTGAACCCTAGATCCATGAGGCAGACAATATAAATCTAATATTTTCTCTTCATGTCATCGAATAACGTCGAAACAATATATCCGTGCCTAATAATAATTTAATAAATCATAATGTTATTTACCTAATTTTGTACAAAAGAACCATAAATTAAATTTAAAAATAATAAATGTAGTTGCTCTGATGTATTTCTTTTTAATTTACTTAGTACCAAAATATACTTATCATTGTATTTCCCTATTGATCGTGTCAAATGTCAAAAGGTGTGCAAGCGCAGGTATTTGCATATACTTAGTTTGCGTGCGTTGCGTTGCGTATGATCAGTCAGTCCCAATCAGGCAGTCATGGAGTGCGGACGTGTTATTCTTCTTTTAATATTAATATGTTCATGCGCTACTCGAGGTAAAGTGTTCACTAGATGTCAACTGACTCGTGAACTATTGAAAAACAATTTTCCAAGGACGTTTGTCAGTAATTGTGAGTTTTTTTTCTGTCATACGTGACTGTGGATAATGTTTAGTATTGTTAAATTTATGTTCTATTGTTATTGTTTTTTTTTTTGTGTGTCATCGTATCAACTGTATAGATAATGTAATGGATTTTCCAAATAGTAAATTGTGCCAATTTTCCTTAATCGTGATAATATTTTATAATTTTTTTTTCAAATGCTCAGTGATTTTTTTTATGTTGGTTGGTCCACTTGATGGTAGGTGATTCTGGCTACCGTCGCCTATAACACAAGCAATGCCACATGTGATGCAAATGCTACAGTAGGATTAAGGTTTAGGGATTAGGAAGGGGTAGGGGTATGGGCTCTGGAATCCCTTACTCACTCACCGAAAACAGCAGCAAACGTGCTGTTATTTTACGATAGTCTTCTGTAAGGGGGTGGCTACTGCCGTCAGACCGGCTGCTCAAATGACTACTAAAACAAAAAATAAATAAACTTTCTTGATGAAGAAACAATTAGAATTAGAATTCCGAATTAGCTACTTATGAACTGCCCCGACATCTCTGTTCCCACTTGCTTCACGAATAGAATTAGTTTTTAAGTAGTAATTACTCGTAAGTAAATAGTTTTATTCGTTTGTAATTTTATGTAATTTGTTGGAACAAATAAATATTTTATTACAATATAAATATATAAAAAAGGAAACAATAAATATTATAAAAAAAAACTTAAAATTAGTTGTTCACTGCTAGCAGGGCAAGGTCCAAGCTACCGGTTGTTAGGGCTCCAGTGTGAGGAACCTCCTGACAATACAGTCTTCTGTATGCGACCTTTGACCTAGCTATTTAGTGAGAGCCTCTCGAGGTGTTGGTCGAGGCTCTTGGCTATCAGACCGTACGCCGAGACGACAATCGGGACGATGATTGTTGAATCGACATCCCACCTGGCGATCACCTCATATGCCAAGACTATGTAGGTACTTATTATTATCCCAGCTTTTTTTTGGTTTCAAATAAAGATAATATATTTCAGGGGTATGTTTAATTGAGCAAGGTAGTGAGAGAAATACTTCTGCTCTAATTTCAAAATCTCCGCGACGGAAATATTATGGACTGTTTCAGGTGATTTTGTTTCATTATTTTTTATTTATTTCTATAGCAACATATGAAAACAGATGTTAATGACAATGTTTTGTTTTTATTTTAAAACAGAGATAAAAGCTGTGTTGATACCTGTAGCTGCATGAAAATGTAGATTTTTTTGTTTAGGTATTTCAATTAAATATATTAAAATTAAAATAAAATAAGTTATAAGGGCTGAATTCTACCAACAGAAGTAAGACGAGTGATGTAAGATGTTGGCTTTAAAATAATCGGTCCGATGCAAGGCCCCATAAGAGACTAACGACGCAAACCATTTATTTCAGATCGGAAGCGAGTGGTGTAAGGAAGGACGCAAAGGCGGCAAATGTGACATTTCGTGTGAAGGTAATATTGGCTTTTAAGATACAACTCGAAACAAATTTATTATTTCTATAGTAGCATCCTTTAGCCGCCAGTCTTTTTTTTCCATTGTTATATATACATTGATTCCCTATTAACAATGTCGGATATACATTTTTACCATAATTCACTTTTTTACACAAATAGAATCACAATAAGAAGATCTATCGTACATAATATTTTATTGAAAATCATGTTATTAGTCAGTTTCTTGGTTAATATTGTCGATTGTAGCATTTTTTTAATCATCATCAAAACAAACTTTGAACTGCTCTACTGAACAATAGTCTTTTTGCAGAACCGACATTGTTAATAGGGACCATCGTATTATATCTTATATTATAATCAATAGTAGGTATAACTGGACAAATCCCCCTGTATGAATACTAGCTATATGAGAGAAATAGTAAGTAGAACTACTTGGAGGGTCAATAATATTGTAGTAATATGGCATACTCATTCTATTATAAAAATAGTAGAGTAGGACAATTTGGACATGTTCCATTATGATTATTCGAGTCCAATCTGTCATACTTCAATGTTTAGACCAGTAGAACTACTTGGATTTTTTTGTCCAAACTTTTCTATCGTAGAACTAATAGTTTATTTTTAAATCATTGCGTAGCTTTCTCTTAAAAAATAATAATAATAATATTACGAGTATCACGACAACTCCTACAAAACCAAGCTGTTAAAGGATTAATAAGTAACTGCGCTTCTAAGTCATTTGGTGCCGCCCGTCTGGCGACAGTAACCACACCCTTGAAGAAGACTATGTCATTATGTGTTGTTATGTATGGTGAGTGACATTCCCGTGACACTTAAACGAATTCTTCTATGGTCGACAGTGCACTTGCAGCACATTTGGCGTTACTTGTGTTACAGGCAATGGTAGCCACCTACCATCAGGTGGACCGTCAGCCTGTCTGACGACCTTGATATAAAAAAAGATGCCATATTAGGCGACACATGTGATCATCATTTGTTTTGGGAAAATGGGTAATTTAAAATTATGTGTGTGTTTGGCTAAGGATACAATAGAAAATGTTATTAATTTAGAACTAATATAGTAATATACTTAAGACGTATTAATAACCATTAGTAGTTAAGTTAAACATGTTAAGTACACTGTTTAGGAGTGCAATTTAGATTAATCAATACACTTGTAATATATAGTTATCATGTATATAATTGTATTCTGTTTGTGTGCTAGATCAAATAAATAAATAAATAAATAAATAATTAGAGTAATTGTATTTAAACCAATACTTATATCTGCTTCTTTTGTAAATATTGAGCTAACTGAACCTATTAGGATTCAGTCATAGTAATGACGATGGCACAGCTGACGTGGTGCTACTGTCGCTTATAACACAAGCAACGCCACTGCTGCTGCTAGGATTAGGAAGGGATATGAAAATGGGCTCTTGCAACCCTTACACACACACCGAAACACAACAGCACACATGCTGTTATTTCACGGTGGTCTTCTGTAAGGGGGTGGTTACTGATGCCCGAATGACTGCGAAATGCAGCGTGGCCCGGTCACTATTTTGTAAATCCAGAAGACAGCCAACTTGAACC
This sequence comes from Synanthedon andrenaeformis, assembly GCA_936446665.2. Taxonomy (NCBI): domain Eukaryota; kingdom Metazoa; phylum Arthropoda; class Insecta; order Lepidoptera; family Sesiidae; genus Synanthedon; species Synanthedon andrenaeformis. Next base: position 5,203,133 of record OW387799.2, on the reverse strand, counting down.
TGCTGGGAATCTAACCCGGGACCCCTGAGACAGAGCGTTAAGGCAAGCACCCTAACCACTCAGCCAACGGGCTTACTCACGCACTGAAACAAATCAGCATACTTACATGATTTTATTTTGTGGTGCCTAGTTAAACATTACATGTAGTAATTTCGATAACTCGTAATTATTTCAGCATTACTAGATGAGGACATAAGAGATGACGGCGTATGTGCAATAAAAGTATTTGATCAAGAGGGATTTAAGTATTGGCCGAAATGGGAAGCTAGGTGTAAAGGGCACACACTGCCTGACATAGAAAAGTGAGTAGAGTTAGCGCCTATCTTCTTGTCTAACTTCGGTCGTAATTTCAGCACTAAAAAGTGCTTTTCACGAGTGTAATATGGAATAATAAGAAACCCTCAGTTTCATTTTAGTAATTTTTTCTGTGTACAAACTAAGTAAAAAATTGTGTTACACTTTTCTAAAAATATAGTATAACAACACAATCTTACAAAATCTTAGTTTTCTTTTCTGAAAGGATATTAACAAAAATATGGTTTTATTGTTTTGTATTAGAAATATTCAACGAATCTTTATATGTCATATCATATTTATTGTATTTTATACTATCTTTTGCCCACGACTTCGTTTGCGCCACTTTATAAAATATAGCCTATGTTACTCTCTGACAATGTAGCTTTCTATATGTGAAAGAATTTTTAAAATCAGCCCAGTAGTTTTTGAGTTTATCATTACAAACTTACTTTCTCTCTTTATAATATTCGTATAGACATATGTATATAATATTGATTAATTTCTATTAATTACCATCTAATACTTTTCACAAGCTAGAACTGATATGTTAAAATTTATAGTGCAATTTAAATTTTTTAATAACAATTATTTAAATTGTACATACTTATATATCAAAATAATAAAATGGTTCGCCTTGAACTTGCATTGATATAAGTCTCCAATGTCATTGATATAAGTCCAATCTGACAATTTACAGAATTGAATGAATATGCTTCTATATAAATGAAAATAAATATATAAATCTAAATTTGTTATTATTATCTATATATTTATTTGTTTCTCCATATATTAAAAAAAAAATTGTAATTCTAGGTAAAGTTTAGATTAGACATCTGCAACCTGTCTTCGGACAACCTGATAGGTTAGAACAAATTTATTACATATTAAAATATTTAATTTTCAGATGTCCTGATTGGCAGAATCCACCGAGTCGTTCATCGCCAGCTAGAGACAAACGTACAATACTCCTAAGTAGTAATACGTCTAGAAGAAGACACGAGTTTCATCCATACCATCTTTTAAGACTGACTGCTCAAAATATACATTAAATGTTAAGTTTTTAACAAATATTTAATATGTTTTATTTTTAACGCCCGACGCAAAAACGATGTGTTATAAGTTTGATGTGTTTGTCTGTGTTTCTGTGTATCTGTGTGTATTTGTATGTGGAATCGTAGCTCGAAAATTCGTATGATTTTCAAACGAACTTTGAAAAGTTTATTTATTTATTTGAAAGCTGAAGTGATCGAGATTGTTCTTATCTATAGTTTATTAAGATCTGTTCAGGCGTTTGAAGACTATCCCATTTCCTAGTTGACGATAGGATTTCACTAACTTCCATAAGTTCGAAATTTAGTGTACTGTTACTTCGGTGATATGTCCATGACATGGTAATCTTGACCTGATGCTGCAGTAGACAGTACTGTGCTGGCTTGGCCTCAATAGAATGGCATTGGCAGGGTTTAGTTTATAAATTTTAATTATAACTTGTTAATTGTAATCGTAATTGATTTTTTAAGTCGCGATTGTATACCTACGTTTACTTAGATTTTTTTGCATATCATTAATTTTAAAGGAATTACCGTTAATAAAGACACGTTCGTTGCTCAATGACTCATGTACCTCTTATATTAACACTGATGTCACACTAGTTAAGTGTTGAATAAAATCATTATAGACAACATAATGCTATTCGTAAATATTTTATAATTTATAAGTATTAAAGGTTATTGTGGTTTTTGTTTAACACGTTTTTTGTTTAATATTTTATAAACATAATATTAAACAAAAAACATGTCTCTCGTAATTTCTTTTCAAAGAATTTTTTTACTATTAAGTAATTATACAAATAAAATATATTTTCTATTTGTAAAAGATCTTGCTCTAACTTTTTTAACTTTTGGAAATAAATGTTAGGATCTAGTTTTTGTAATATCTCTGATTTTAGAATGTATTTTATAATCGTTCGTAAGGAGTATTTAATTAGTCTGTCATTATGAAGTTCATGTTAAATAATTATGTTCTATTTAATTGTCATTGTGTGTCAGTGTCATATATTTTCTCTTGTATATCTTGCGTTCAATAATAATCGTATTTATTAAATTATTTATTTATTGTTCGTAAGGATTAAACTCCAGTCGTGCGTCGGAGCTGACACACACACTTTTTTTGAAGTGAAAATTTCTTTAGGCGTGTTGGGTATTTTTGAGATAGGAAAAAACCATGAACTCGCGAATTGTTACTGTAACCGTATATTTTCGCCGCCGCAGATATTGCGCAAGCAGACTACATATGAAAGTAAACTTTCTAGATATGATAACAAGGATCAATGTGGTATACATCTCTGACCAATAATCTAGTTTCATATAAATATCACATCAATATTCATATAAATATCAAAGTTCATATCAATGTCATTATGAAGTTCATGTTAATTAATTATGATCTATTTATTGTCATTGTGGGTCAGTGTCATATATTTTTTCTTGTATTTATTTACCTAATTCGATAATGCCAAGGAATTTAAATATACAATTATTTTTGTGAAGGTACTTTTCACTTCTGACGTGCAGTTCTACGACTGATGTTTTTTTTTGTAGAAAACGGATGTATGAAATAAAATTTATAATTTTAAACTTTACCTAATATAATTTGAAGTCGCTTTTCGCGTCTGTCTGAATGGCCGCTAACTCCTCCTAATCATCGCAACGGATTTTGACGCGGTTTTCACCATTAGTTAGTTATATATATTTTCAAGTATATATATATTAAACCTTATTAAGTTTATTCCTGAGTGGAGCCGGGAGCGGGTCGTCAGTGCGACACCAATCCGAGGGCGGTTGATGTCAAGTGGAGTCGAGCCACTCCTCAGCAATGGACGCGCTTAAAGAAATTTTCCCTTCAAAAATTAATATTAAAGTAAATTTTAAGCAGTAATAACCACTTTAGAGAAGCACTGTGATTGTGCGAGTATTACTAAAGAATTTATATTCAACACTTTTCAAGCGTTGAATAAAATAGCTAGATAAAATTAGTTTTGAACTTTCTCTTGAAACCTTTCTGCTCGTGAAAAAGTGTGTTCCAAGAGTAGGGGCAACGAACTAGGTGATTTAGTAACGACACGGGAATGCCTTGATTAAACTCATAAGGTGGACGCGGCTCTCTTGATAGAAAACTTGTTCGGAACCAGCGACAAAAGGTACGGGATATTTGAAATTCTTAAATGAATCACAAAATGAATTTTAAAATTCGATTCCGGAATCTTATGTGGAATTTTAATATCTCAATCGTTTCACTTTTTGTATAGAAATTCATATTGTATACTAGTGGCCCGCTTCCGGCTTCGCCCGGGGTGCAATTTTGCAATCCAGACAATAAATTACCTTACACCGTCATCTGTGAGAATCTTATGGAAATCACAGAAAACTTTTAAAATAAGTTCCATAACTATAATTTTTGTTACAAATTATTTATTCCATAAATAAATAATTTGTAACAAAAATTACCATAAATTGAGATAAGAACTATCTTATCTTTTAAGTTGGACTAAATTACAGATAATATGTAGTTACGAAATTTTAACAAAATCGGTTCAGTAGTTCAGGAGTTCATCGCGGACACGTAATATATAATTGACCACTGGACTATCAGAGTTGGCAGATACTTAATGTTATGATCAAGCGGAGCATTGATGCCAAATCACAGTAACGGACTATCCCTCGCCGACTTAGGTTAGTCGACGAAGTGGCTTGTGGGACTCGCCCGGCGAAGTGACTTATCTTTGGGAATACCCAAAGATTTAAATATCTTTGGGAATACCTCACTAAAACCCTCCCATGTTCCATCATCGGCGCCAAATATGAGACCCGGGATCCCAGCGAGGCCTTATAAGGGTTCATACCAATATATCAACCCACTGTTGACCACACCAAGCTGTAACAGTTCTAAGTAAAGGGCCCGTGCGTTATGTAGACCGAAGCTTAATATTATATACAATTTGTAAATATTTGTAAACCTAGTTTTAGATATAAGTAGATATTGAATAATTATTTAAATATATTGATGTAGTAAACAAAAAAAATACAAATATATTATATGAAATACAAAAAACTTGAGTTGCAAAACCGTGTCGTATTGAACCATAATTAGTATTGCATTACTTAATAATACTTTAATCATGATTTCATATAACACAAAAATACATTTCAATTTATATGAATGTTTATTTTGTTACATTTTTACTTATGAAAACAGCTGTTAAGCAAGCATTGTATTTCCTACACTAGCAGAACAAATTAAAAGAACTCCCAACAATAACCTTCCCGCCCAAGGCTCCCTGGGCAAAATATTTAATTACATTATTTAGAGCAACCAACTTTTGCTTGTAGCTACACTATCATGATATTTTTACTACGTTTAATGTTTATTTTAATATGATGTTTCTTTTTATTTGGTAAGGTACACTGTATTTCACAGTTACAAATTTGACAATGAATCTGGCCAGAGCAACAACTCATGTTTTCTTTTTTATTGAGCCTTATGTAAAGAGATGTGAAGTTCAGTGCCGGATTAAGAATGCGCGGGGCCCGTAGCAAATTCTATTAATAGGCCCTTGGTTCATATTAGGATCTTCAGTTTAAGGTGTTAAGGGATTACATGGATTATTAATGTTAAAATAAAGTGTATTTTTATTTAAACTTTTAAGTACATAAAAGATCTCTCTCCTACAGTTTTATTCCGTTCTTAAAACTTTCGAAGAATATTCTTGACATATTGTACTAATTTTTTAATTTCAAAAGCTACGTAACCCCTTAAAAAAAGCTGTTACAAGTAAACTGTGCTGGATTTAATGTGAGCAAATTACACCGATTTCTCTGAGCAAATCATATTCATCAAGGTGAGGTGATTTAGACGTTCTTGGCCCATCGTGTTCCTTAACTCATTTTGAAAAAGAACGTTCACCACTGCAGTTGGTGATCATGAGAGACAAATAAATACGCAAGGCAATTTCTACATTTGGGAAACACGGTTCTAATGAATTATCCGTTAAAAGTTTATAAAATTGCAGTTCCAAAGCGTCATGCTTCTTGCTGTCAATAGCAGTCGCTACATCTGTTTTGAGAAGCTCAGTGAACTGCACTAATTCGTTGCCCAAGCTATCTTCAAAATCATCTACGTAAGCACTGACGATAACTGAAGTTTTCTTTAAAATCTGCTTGCGTTTTTCCAATCATCTAATCCGTCTTTTGTAAACCGGGATGACGAAAATTTGGTACGGGGAGTGGGCCTTACAATAATTAGTGATAGGAATTGGAAGTGGGATGATTGACAAATTAGAAGCAATCAAGTACTTTTGAGAATGTGGCTAATTAGCAGTCACGTGACCTCCAGAAAAACATGTAGAGTAGAAGCCGAAATCGCACAATAACATATTAGTTAGCTTATGTTTCTAGTAACATTGTTCGTAAATCGTATGCATAAATTTAATACTTTGTTAATGACCGGACCCAGACTCAGATTATAAGAAAAATTATAAAATTATATTAACCTATTGTTAATAAGGTAAAAGCTTATTCTTTTATACAAAATTTACAGCATTGACTAACTTAGCATTGACATTGAAATCATGTGGGATCGGTGAGGTATGTGGGACTTCTACCCACTAAAAACCCACGGTGTTTCTTCGCGCCGTCTATGGGCGGAAGTTAGGGGACGTTAAGACACGCTACCTCCTCCCCCCTCCAGACGAGGCCCGCACACCTGTGGGCTCCACCTCTATTAGGCGCGGAGTGTGACCTCTGCGTAGTGAAGAGACGTACCGGAAACACACAGCACGTCTCCCCTCGTTGCCCGGTGTTGTGGCTCCATGTCCTCCGCCCTCGGGCGAAGCGGCATAGGCCGCCTATTCTCTACCTCTCGCAGTGGGCAGTCAGCGAGGGGCTTCACTTCTGAAGCACCCCATAACCTCTTCTCTGCGGCACAACCTACCGCAGAGTTGGAGGCCGCTCCCACCTGAAACTCTCGGACAACCACTGCTCGTGTCTCCACGGCATTAAGGGTGGGCTGCCCAAAGGGATGTCCACCTGACATTTCCACAGCAATCGCGGCATAGCGGCACCCGTCTTAGCGTGCGTTGCCCAACTAACCACTGAGCGACAGCCATCCGAGAAAATCCGCCCGCTGCGACCCGCGCCGGTTTTCGTGCGCAGACCCGAGAGCCATACCTCGGTCCGACGTACAAGGCCAACACCCGCGTGTGACCAGTGTAGCTCCATCGGGCAGTTGGAGTCTGCAAACTGATGCTCTGCCACGAGCTCCAATGATCGGAGCTCGCTCGGAGCACACGCACGTGGGGTCTTCTTAGTTCCCCAGCGACAATCCGATCAGCCAAGTAAAGGCCGGTGACCCCACCGGTTCCTGCAACCGCCCGGATTGCCGAGGATTAAGCCCCCCTACCACTACACGGTCTTGACCCAACTAGCGGGGTAGGCAAGTACCCTAACCTCTCATATCTATAATTATAATATAATAGATACCTACTTAATATTATCGTTTTCAAGTAGGGCAATGGATATAAAGGTCACCGTAACAAAGCTATCGTTGAGTCCAATGCTAATCACATACATCAGCAATTAGCTGCAATTACGTAGTTAAACACGAGCAGACGGACCGCAGTGTGTGACACACTGTCACATAGATTAAAAAACATAGAGAAAAAAAAAAGATTAAGAAAACATGAACATGAAGTTACTTTCTGTTGATAGGGAGCACATTTCCCTGTCCCTTTCCAATCCCTTATCGTAGAGTATAGGTATATAAACTCAGGGGATAAAGGTATCAGTTAAAAAGTTTGTTTGTATGTTGGTTACTCTTTTACGCCTTAACTTAATAAAAAAATTTAAACACATGGTCAAGGATACAGATAACAAAAAAACCTTTCATCAAGAAAAAGTACTGTTTCAGAAAATAATTATATGAGAGAAATAATTCATCAAGAAAAATAATTATATGAGCATGTTTCATTTTAATATTCCATTATAAATCCTTAACAGCCATGTGTCTCTTGCAAATGTTCAAACCCTAAATTGCGTTACGTTAACTGAATCGATTCAATTTGGAGTCCACACTCGTTAATTAAAATGCCGTTACGGAACCCTTGTCATCGTTACGACTATTTATTATTATTTAAATGGTAATTTTTGAAAGTACTTAATGTAGAAATTTCTTTATTATGTACTAAGTGTTGCACGTAACTGCGCCCGCGTAACTTTGTGGTGCCTATGTTTTCTATAGGTGAATGAATTTTCAAAATCGGTTCAGTAGTTTATGAGTTTATTCATTACAAACATACAAAAACACAAATGTTCTCTCTTTATAATATTAGTATAGTTGTGTTATACCTAGGTATCCTTTACTATATGTATACTGTTTTATAATCATAGATCATAACCTGAGATAATCAGAACCTTAACTATAAATAAAATTAAAAGTGTTTTCAAAACCAAACAATTTTCGATTATTAAAGCGATAATGAGGCTTGGATTTTAACGATTCTGAGCTCATACTGAGTTTAGTATTGTATGTACTTTGATTTTGTGTATAATTAATTGAAATAATTGTAATATTTATATATTTTTTAAATTAAAGACAAAATAGAAATAAACAAATATTCTGTCAAACGACGACAGATTACAAGCTGGAGGCAAAGCTTAGTTACATAGAACAAACAAGAGAGCAGTTACAAGCTTGCAAATTCCACAGTATATAGAGTAGGTAATACGGGGTGGCGGAGCACTTCTATTTATGTCGCTCTCAGTACAAATGACGTCGCAGTCTGTTGCAAATGCCACGAACGCGTTTCACCGCGAAATATTTGCTTTTTCGTTCCACAAATGCATTTCCTACAAAAGGCAGACGGTAGCCTCTTTCGTAAATCGCGTGAACTTTCTGGGCGCAAGCAATATAGGTAATATATTACCTAATATAGGTAATAATATATAGTTATATTATTATTAGGTATACTTATATTCTGAGAAAACCAGAAAACTTGGAGAAGCTGTGGTGGTTAGAAGAGTGGATGGCAAGAGGTCTCGTGGCCTGTCTCCTAGCCGATGGACAGACCAAGTTGTGGCTCTTACAGGCCTTACAGTTGTGAAGGCTATGAGAAAGGCCGAGGACAGGGTGGAATGGAACACCAAGGCATTTCAGAGCGGGCACGACCTTCAGCAATGAAGAAGATGATTTATATTCTGCGAGAATTTTATCATAAACATTTTAAAAAACATAAGACTGGCTGGCATTATATTTAACGTGAATACGTCTTTAAATTTGCTTCCATAGTGGGAGACTGCAGAAATGTGATGATAACAAAATCGGGGTATATAGCTTGATGCTGTAGCTACATGTGATCTGTCATCTACATCCAAAATTTAATTACATCACTCGATAGCTAAAGGATCAAAGATTTTTTTTTGTATATTTGGTATTATTCGAATTCGTCGGATACATCCATATAATACGTTCAAAGAACGTAACGTACAACGTATCACGTATTCACGTAAAACATGCGGTCGTGTCCACGACACACACACACCCCATTTTTTAATTGGAATTCGAATTGGATGTCATCGATGTTTCTCTTCTACAAAAAACGAGCTGGTGTCTGCGAATTAGTCCGCGTTGAAAAAGTAAATATATGAGTAATAATTTTATTATACGATGAGATATCGCAAAAACAAATTTAAAAATTCAGTTGCCATTTGGCTCCATCTGTAGGATGAAAATAAGACTTTTTGTCACTTCAGTCTGCTAATATTATATTTAATGACACTATTCACTGACAGATAAAATATTATAAAGAGAAAAGATTTGTATTTTTGTATGTTTGTAATGAAAGATTTTTATATATAAAAATTTCACCCCAGGCGAACCCAGGCGCGGGTCGCTAGTATATTATAAAATAAAGTTGCAGCGCGAACAGCACCCCCGCAATCTGAGTGAAAATATATTATACTCAATTTTCCATACAAAAGTTGAGGCGTAATCCTCAAAGTCATTGACGTAAGTAATCCCCTTAAGATTTTCTATTTAAATATAGTACAAATTCCCTGTCGGTGTGCGGTCGGTTGCTCGTCCCTATGGCTTTCGATATTGTAACTACGCTTTATGTCTTTGAGCTCTGCTCGTTCCCTCTGTACAGAGTAACTGTGGAAAAAGAGTAAAATAAGTTACATACCTCCTTACTTGCGCATAATATACCTACTTAAGACCTTGTAGGGTTCATCTTCAGTCGCTCTTGCCATTCATCATTATAAACCATTTTTGTTACTTATATATATTATAACTTTTTTAATATGTATTTTCATGACTGGCCGGCGGAGTTTGGAGAAAAAGAAAAAGATAACGTTTTTGAAAGGAAATGGAAAAAGTATAGCAGACATTCGGAAAACAGGCTGTCGGTAAGATAATAAGGAAACAAGGGAAAAATGTGATGTAAATGATACGTGAATGACATGTAGGCCGAAAAATATATAAAATACAGGATCTGAGGCGTTATCCAGATTAGTAGCGCATCCAGGAGTGATGTATGAAGTGTATGAACACGCTACAACCTACTAACAAAATTTATAAAGAAACAAAATTAATGAATTTAACTCAATTATTTAAATTTTATACATGTATACTCGTTCGAAAGATATTTGATAAATCAATTCATTCCGATATTAACTTGCTTAAATAAAAAGATATTCCCAACTGCATAAATAGGCGAGCAAGCCATGTTACTTTTGTAGGAGAACAACCTTTTAACGAATTACCTTTGCATATAAAACAGGCAAAATTTTTTAGATAATTTAGATCCAAGCTGTTGAAACATTTTATGTTAAATGTTTAAATGTTTTGACGTTTTTTTTAATAAAAATCGGGAAAAAATATTGTTTAATTTTAGTGGTTTTTGTCTGACTGTTTAATGTTCCGTACAATGTGCTTATAATGTATCAGTACTTTCTTTTTGAATGAAAGGTACCCTATGTCCTTTACTGTATCCCTGACGAATCAGTTAATTCGTTTCAGAGTTATGGAGGAACATACATACATACAATACCTACACTTACAGATTTATATTAGTATTGATTAATTCAGCATAAGTTAGCAATTTGCTGACATTTGAATTTCTTTAATTTTTTTTTTCATTGGCTTTAACTATATTGAACAAATTAACTATAATGAAAACGTCGCTCACTAATCTAACGGTTTCTCGATGCATTTCTCATTTAAGTTAACTTACATTCGCTTGAATTGTAACTTAACTAACAATTCAACTCACCACAATGGAATGGCTCTGCGGGTGCATTGATCTATATTGTCTTGTTACTGAACAGGCAGCCCGAGGCTACTCTACAATACCCTAGTCCTAAAGGACTTTGAGAGGTTCAAATATTATTCATATAAAAGTGACTTGGATTCCAAGTCAATTAGGCCTCATTGTAAATATACGAGTATGTATTTTTTCGTATAGGTAATTATTATATGCAATTTGAAACTTCTGTTTTAAATTGAATTTCTGTGTATATCTTTTCTGGTATTGTAAAACGTATAGTAGGTATACCTAGTTAAATTGTAGAAAAGTTGGCAAGAGAAAAGTTGAGCGAAGGAAGAAGTCGCGGCTGAAGAACATCAGGGATGTTGGAGGCACCGCAAGAAGAAGACTCAAATTTTCTATAAAACCTCTCCTCTCTTCTCCTCTCTTTTTCTCCCCTCCCCTCCCCTCTTCTCTCCTCATCCTCCCCCCAGTCCCATATATCATATCAATCAATAGTAAACAAGATAATTCATAAGTTAAGAACCTCAACCACAAACATTCAAGAACAAAATGTGATACGCGGTAACCAAGTTACCATACTGCTCTTCTAAAGCGTAGAATTTTAAAAATATTTAAGTACCATTGCCGATAAACCATTGATTTAAAAATGGCGTCTTACTGTCGCCAGTTTACTTATAAGTGTGTAAATATATCCTGTCCGTTCAAGACGACCCAAAAACATTGGTAACAAGATTCAATTTTCATATTTTAGCAGCGCGGTTGCACCATTGCAAATGTAAGTGCGGCGTCGACTGCCAAACCCGTGATAAAATTGCGTCTTAAGAACAGAGAAACCCTTGGAGTGTCATTGTAATCTTTTTTTTTTAAATCGCGAAGAAGTATTTTTTCTTTTAAAATTAATGATGTTTATATAAAATTATAGTTAACGATGGCCTAATAGTGGTTCGTATGCTCGGCTGCCGATACGGGAGATGCTGGTTTCAATCCCTGTCGGATCTGCATATTATTATGTGTCGGTATTTCGATTTAATATATGAGAAAGCTTCCTCTTCTAATTGTTGCATACCAGGTCTTCGAAGACGTAAATTAAGGAGGAAATCAAATAATATCCACTACAAGAGTATTTTATGTAAAGTTCGCCAGACAGACAGTCTGGCGGGCCACTTGATGGTAGTTGGCTACCGTCGCCTATAACACAAACAACGATTCAGGATAAGGGATTAAGAAGTATTGATTTATTGATAATCAATACTAATATAAATCTGTAAGGGTCGGTCATGGAGTAAGTTACTTTGTTTTCAGAGATATCGTGTTTATAGGCTCTATACATGATACTGAAACTAAATTGACGATTTTTAGAATTTTTTTCTGTATGTATGTATGTTCCTCCATAACTCTTAAACAAATTAACTGATTTTCATAAAACTTGGTAGATAAACATTTGGACGTACGGGACACAGGATAGGCTACTTAATATTTTTCAACGCGGACGAAGTCGTGGGCACCAGCTAGTAGTACTATAAAATCGGTAAAAACGTTAAAAAAATTATCGTTTGTATAAGGTGCAAAATCTTAATTTCTAACATCTCCGTGCCTCTTTCAGTTGCTTTCGTCACGTAATATTACTGTAAGTTTCAAAACTAAGGCCATTGGAAAACAGACCGTATACTCCTCAAGATAAAGTGTACACAGATTTTGAATTCACCAGCTTTTGTTCTAACACTAGAAACGCGTCGCCTTGAGAATTGAAAATCAAAATTAAGGTGACCTCTCGCTTCGATGCTTTTCGAACGCGATTTAAAGAGATTCCCATTGAATCGAGGCTCACCTAAAACCGGACGATGTTAGTCTCCTACATTCCTTTGGGTGTTTAAGCAAATACTAGCAGTTAACTTTTATGGAACTATTACATATATTCAGTCTAATAAAGTAATGTTTTTAGTTTTCTCTTGCAGGAGTCGCGTTGCTCGTTTAGATTTGGTTTAGCTTTTACGTCTGACATTTAAAATTGTGTAAAACTCATATTGTAAGTAAATAAAATTTGCTTTTGCGCTCAAAGCGCACCAATGCAATGAATGTTCCATTAGTGAAGTATTTCTATATTTAACTCAACTGAAATAATATGAATTCGCAAGAAAGACATGACAATCTAAATAATTATAAAGCGAACGGTTGGATTTATTATTACCAACTTTACACGTTTTTTAAACTTTTCTGTAATTATATGACTAAATTATGCGTTAACAACAAGCTATGAATAAATATTATAAACTAACCACCGACTTTCTATTGAGCCCAAACACGTTATATCTGCTGTAAGTTGCTAAGGAGTTGGGTGTCCAGCAAATTTTTTTATGCTGGGGGAAGCTTCTCAATGCATATACTGGTCCGAAACTCAGTGCCTTAATAATCAAGTGCTTTTTGGACTAATATGTGCTGCCAGTGTTGACATATGTGGGTGGCGATGAAACGTGATCTAACTAAGACCAATGTGAAGAAGGGCTGTCTATTAATACCTATGTTGTAAGAACCATCGCAGTCAATTCTTTACCATTTTGAAGATGTCGGTCAGCATATCGACTAGATGTTGCCATATTAATTTAAAAAAAAATGGAATATAATTAGAGGTTTAAGAAATTACGACGTAAAATAAATAATTTATCTGAATCTCAAACCAAATAAGAACTATAGACAGAATTTTGTGGATAACATAGTGAAGCCTGTTACATAAACATGTGTGTGCGTAACCCGATTATAGTAATTGAAATTTTGTGGTCCAAGCTGTTCCAAATATTTTCAATAGAAATAAACAAAAAATCTCAATATTCGTTTATTTCTATTGAAAATATTAGTTTTCAAGTTTACTAACGTGTGAAATGTGATTCCATCCTGATTTTAATTTTATTTTAGTTTTTACACCCTTTCACTATGTAATTCAGCATTTTTACAAGTAAAATTTTAATAAGGCGAGGCGTGGTTTGCATTTGTGTGCGTGTAACCGTGTATGTACTGTACACGGCGAAGGCGTAGTTATACCGGCTTCACTATGCCGTCCACAGGGCATTCTCTATCTTTAGTACCTTATTTTATCTGAGATCTATACATCAACAAAATTATAAATAATAAATTAGTTTACGTATTTTAATGAACCCGCCGGAATCACGCTCGAAATTCAGTTACGAAATTCCCACCAATCACAAATTGTCAAACTCATTTTTGGAAGTTTATTGGAAAATTTATTCAAAGACAGAGGCCTCAAGAAGTTTCCGGCGTAACTTGTCTTTTAGAAACTCGAGTGAATGAAATTAGTCTTGTTATGTTGGTTAAATCACACCCAGGTTATATTAGTATTCATAACGGTTCAGTTTTAAGGTGAGCATATTTTTAATAATTTGAAGGTCTACAGGCAGACTGACGGTGCATTAGTAAGATAATAGATATCTACCGTTGCCTATTAAACAAGCAACGCCATAAGAGTTGAAAGTGAGTCTCCGGTATCCAGCAAGCCAGTTGGTTGAGTGGCTAGGGTGCTTGCCTTAACGCTCCGTTCGAGGGTTCCCGGGTTCGATTCCCAGCTGAATCAAATTTGGAAATTACCTTTTTTATATTATAAATGGTGGCAGACCCAGTTTTTATGTTATAAGTGGTTACCGTATCCAAAAGACACAAGCAACACCATTATGCTGGTACGCTTCCCTGTAGGAATTTGTTTAACTTTACAAAGTTGGCTCTGGTCTCTATTTGAAAAGTAGAGCTGGGCACGCTACATTTCGCAGTAATTGGGGCAGCTCGTCTGGCGGCAGTAACCAACCCCTTGCAGAAGACCAACGTGAAATAATAGCATGTCTGCTGTTGTGTTTCGCTGAAAGAGTAAGGGATTCCTGAACCCATTTCTCTATCCCTTCCTTATCCCTTATCCTTAATCCTACTATGCAGTGCACTTCCAGCATCTGTTGCGTTGCTTGTGTTATAGGCTACGGTAGCCACTTACCATCAAATGACCTGTCTGTCGAGCTTAAATAAAAAAAAAGCCTTTTATTTCAAGCCTTACTATTAGAATTTTCAGTATTACAATAATATATAATATGCATGCACTATTTTTATTGACCGTTTTAAATTTTAATTTGGTTTTTTGTTGATTTTAGTACACCCTCTAAAGAAAACTGTCGAGCTTAACATTTAAAAAAAAAAACTTGCGTCAAAACTTTATTTTTAACTCTCGGAAAAAAGGCTTTAATTTAAGATAAATAAAATCAAAATTCACACTAATATCGAGTTTTTATCGAACGTTCGAAATTTGTCAAAAACAAAAGCAATTTCTCCGCTCTCAAAAGGAAAGTATCCAAAAAGTGGATGGTGTAGCAAGTCTTAAATCATTTTCTCGCATGTTGAATATTAATAATGTGGCCCATATCGGGAAACGAGGAGGGGAGATACTACTGCCTGTTGGGGGACTATTATAATAATTTATATCTAAATTGGTACTTACCTAAACTATTCTACATTACGTAGAAACTATTTTTCAGCATAATTTAATTCATTTACTTCTTTTCTCATTATTACTCGTACATTCATAGTTTTATTCAACTCATATTGTATATTTGTATATTTTCTATATTTTCATATTTGTATATAGGTATATCTTTTTATTAATATTATATTACATATATTTATAAATTAACACATTAAAAAGAATATTTAAGAATACAATTAACAAATTAGTTACTAATTTTTATTTTTATTTCATTACGTATTTTAATTATAATTTGTTTTACAATATATAATAGGCTCACATTTTATGACTTCGGAACTCAGTGTTGCAATAAATAAAATAAATAAATAGAATCATTTGAATTTTTATAATTTTATTTATTCTATCCACACACTTGTTCAATTCGACTTGAATAGGAATTAAACTTATTATAAAAATTTTCAAATAACAAGTTTACGGATTGTCGGGGAATTGTTTCTGTTTAATTATGTTAATGATGTTTATTTATTGTCTTAAATATATAAAGTTAAATTATTTATTTATTTATGATACACCAAAAGTACACAAAAGTTCAAGAACCCAGAAAGAGAATAATTATACTAAAGTAATGGCTCAAATTCTACATTTTTAAAGAGATTTTTAAAACGCTGGATGCTACTAGAATCGGCGGAGTTGCGGAAGAGGGTTCGTCCGACCTCGCAACTTCGCCTATGGCGCGGTATGACATTCTGCGGTATTTGTAAAATATTTCTCTCTCTCTATTTCTCTCTCTCTCTCTCTTTTAATCTCTAAGTGCCTTCTCAGTCCTGAAGGTTATCCGACCGGTCTCTGTCAAGAGCCAAACGGAACGGTTGCTCGACCGAGACACTTCTGGGTAGTTTCTCAACCACGACATCCTCCTTAGCCCAGCGCGTCTTTTCCCTTTTAGATAACCATTAAAATGTCCCCTTAAATAAAATTAAAATATCATGTCTCAATTTTAAAAAGTATCCGCTTAAATATCGAATTATCGAACGGATTTATCGTATATTACCAGAATAGTAGTCGTTTAAGAAGATTTATCGTGTTTGCCTGCGCTTGTCTCCCGTTGATATCGAGATTTCTTCGGCAAAATAGAGACGTGTTTGTTGTATACGCCGACTACATATTACCAGATACCTATTGTGTCTATCGTTGTAACAATAGAATGAATATTTTTCCCGAAAATAGGAATTCTTATTGTTGTTGTCTTGCCATAATGACTCTCATTCTCATGTATACACTTTTATATGATTGAAGGGAAAAAATTTTTGCTTAATTCACAATAAATATATAAATAAAAATAAACAAACAGATTCTATGTGATAAATTTCACATTTGTAACGAATTAATATTAAATGAAAATTGTAAAATAAATATAAATTAGTATGAAAAATAAATAAAAAAATAGAAGGTAAGTATATTTGTACTTAAATATATATATGATAGATAAGGTATCATATATATTATAACAGTGTTTAATTAAATTTAAAAAGTGTATATAGGTACATCAAAGGTTCGTAGTATCAACTCGACAGTAAAAATACTATAAAATATTTCCCAAGTATTTAGGTACTAGCTTTTTATGATGTGTTTGACGGTCCATTTGATGGCAGATGGCTACTGTTGCCTATAACACAATCAACGCCACAGGTGCTGCTCTGGCACAGATGTTATATATTAATATTAAGGTTTACACACACACGTTTGGTCTAGTGGCTATAGTAACCCTAGCTGTTAACCAAACGGTCGCGGGTTCAAATCCCGCTAGGGGCAAATGCCCATGTGTCATGGATGTTTGTATTTACAAAAAAAAAAGTAATCTATGTATTATATCAACTGTCTGGTATCCATAATCCATAATCCTTTCACAAGAGCTTTTGATAAGTTCGATCATATTAAAAAAATGGAATATTCATTTATAAAATAATAATTAGAAACTACATTAAGAAAATGTGTTATAAATATATATATACACTAATATTGTAAAGAGAAAAGATTTGTATTTTTGTGTGTTTGTAATGAAAGAGGGGTAAACGTGGAAGATTTTTATATATAAAAATTGCACCCCGGGCGAATCCGGGAGCGGGTGGCTAGCATATTATAAAATAAGGTCAACCAAGGAATTTTGATACGATTTTCACTAATGTAAAGAGAAATAAACGAAAAAGGTTTATGTATATAATTTGCAGATGCAGATGCAAGAACTATAGAAATATGATTCTGGTTCTATAAATAACACATTTAATATTAATTTTTTTTTACGTTATCTTAATATATAAAAATTACGTGTCACATGTTCCTCCGCGATGAACTCCTAAACTACTGAACCGATTTTGATCTGTAATTTGGTCCAACTTAAAAGATAGGGTAGTTTTTATTTTGAACCCGGGTGAAGTCGGGAGCGTGTACCTAGTATATTATAGTATGAACACGACTAGTCTTGGTTTTTTTTTCATCTTCGTAATAATCTTTGATATCAATGTTACAAATACGAGCAATAAAGAGATGTTACATGTGTGTATAGGAATACAATAAATAAATGATGTGCGATCTTAACAGAGAGGTTGGTCAATACATTTGCTATATTAAGTCGATAAATCAACATTTTTGCTAAGCAATACACTAACCTTCAAAGAAGCGCAAGATTGTATCTATATAGAGATGATTGCGCGAACTTTATCAGCCTTACCTATAAACGTTACTTAAATTTTAAGTAATACTTAGGAACCACTTAAGAAAATTTTTTACTTATAAACGTTGCTTAACTTTAATTTGTTGCTTAGCAATGTCTTAATGAACTGTCAAACACTACTTAAGAAGATAAGTAGTGATTAGTTAATACGATGCTAAGAAGATGATTAGTTGATTTTTATAAGTAAGACAGTATATGTTTATAAAAAACAAATAGTGATTACTTAAAATATAAAATACAATAAACGAGCATATTTATTAAATTTAATATACGTATTTGGTAAATCCGGTGCGAAAATGAGTTTCCTTGGTAGCTACTAACCAAGCAGTTGGTTGGTTGGTGGCCAAAAGGAATAATAATTAAAAGAATATTATAAATAAGTGAAATAGGAACAGTTTTTAGTTTAAATATATTTTGTTTATTACCCATTTTATTTTTATTTCATTTCACAGTCCACTCCTCAATATAGTTTAATAACAATTAAAAGAAGTACAGTATCATCTTGTCTTGACCGATCTGCATATTATAGGTAAATAAACAATAAACCTAGTAAATATTATAGCTAAACAAGATAATTATGTTAGATTATTTATTATTTTACATTTTTTTATAAATAGAACTTTTTGTAAAAATAATAATAATTAAGAAAAATCTATTCAGACAAAAGGTTCTCTCTAAGGATTGCTATACATATAGTGGGGCCGGCACATTTCATTCGTCAATTTTTGTTGAACAACAAAGCCGACCCGAAGTACCTCTACATATGTTCGGCTTTCATTCGGTTTACCCGATCGTCAAAATTACCTGGGTTTTGTTTAGTATATACACTGCGCGAGTAGGCCAAGAGGCCTACTTTCTGCCGAACGTTCATCTACATATACGCTCGCAAATTATTCCAAATTATGCACCTTTTTCTAAAAGTACTTCGAAATAATAATATTAATAAGAATGCCTAAAAAAGTTGGCAAAACAGAACAACATGTATGAGTTACTACAAAAGTACTCAAAACAAGAAAGTTGGCGAGTACGTCTACGCTCCGTCCGGCTTTGCCGTGTCGGCTATAAGTATAGCAATTTGTCGAACGTTCATCTACACATATTCGATTCTACCGCCCGGCTATATGTATAGCAACCCTAACAACTCTATATGACATCACCAATAAATACAAGTTGTTGGCGTAATATTTTTATATCCAGTGTGTCCATGGGATTGCCAAGTGTGTCTCGTCTGTGCTCCATGTACTCAGTCTGTCACAACAGGGGGTTGGACGGAAAATGTTGCACTATAAAAATATTTTCGCATTTCTCCCGTGTTTTTGTTGTTAATTCGGTTTGCGCGTCAATTTTGACCTCTTTGGGTTTTAGCCAAACGCATAATAGTTCTAGAAACGTATCGGCTCGCCAAATGATTGTGTTAAATACCCATCAGTGTAGATATTTGTCTCAAAGTCGAGTTTATTCACACTGTTACTATATATTTTTCTCATTCATTTTTTTTTGAATGTCGTTTAGGGAGATTTTTGTACCTTAAAATATTTATATAATTGCTAATAAAATTTTTGTTAAGAGCCCTTTAATTTTACACAATATATTTTTAAGTATATAATCTATTTTCAAACGCATAACAGCGAATATGACCCATATTTACAAGGACTAAATTGGCTTAAACAATTTGATTTAATATGGTTTGATATGTATGTACAGTCGGGGTACGAAAAGCTTCCTCAATTTTTAAATTCATTTCTCTATCACGTCTTATATTCTTAGTATCTTTGGAAACTAAAGCACAAAGCAGACAAATGACAGACGTTGGAAATGAAATTTTGGCATGACTGAAGACTTTAACATGACAAGCCTTTTTTGTCCCGATTGTACCTATACATATACTGTCTTACTAATAAAAATCAACTAATCATCTTCTTAGCATCGTATTAACTAATCACTACTTATCTTCTTAAGTAGTGTTTGACAGTTCATTAAGACATTGCTAAGCAACAAATTAAAGTTAAGCAACGTTTATAAGTAAAAAATTTTCTTAAGTGGTTCCTAAGTATTACTTAAAATTTAAGTAACGTTTATAGGTAAGGCTGTTTATGTATAACATAACAAAAAAAACTAAATTTATTAATAATTGAATAACAATAAATCATTGGTGGATGGCGAATGTTCACAGTTATATAGAGTGAGGGGTGAAAAATAATGAAAGCACAATGGAAAGAGATTTATGATGTTTGTGTATGACTGACGAAGGGTGTTGAGACGACCTGGTGCCGGACACTGTCGTAAATAAACATGCCATAACCTGCTGCGATTTGTCTAATATAATATGTGGGTATAATATTACTTTTAATATGCTTTAGTCCACTGCTAAACGAGTGTAATATATATCTATACTTCTATACTAATATTATAAAGTGAAAAGTTTTGGATGTTTGTAATGAATAAACTCAAAAACTACTGGACCGATTTTGAAAAATTTTTCATCTATAGAAAGCTACATTATCAGCGAGTGACATAGGCTTTATTTTATAAAGTTACACAGGCGAACTCGCGTGCATCAGCTAGTTGTATATAATTATCATCAAAGTGCTCGATGAAGACATAGTAAAATTCATAAAAAAAACAGTTTGTAGTCACCATCGAATGTTTATATACCTATATTAGTAATCTTTATGAATAATAAATGCACAATAATCGTAGTGATCCACCATAAAGTATAATTCGGCAAAAGGCCTAAGATTAGGCGTGTTTGTTTAGCAATTAAATTAATTACACAATTTTTTAAAATAAATATATCGAGTTTCATGGTTATTACAAACCATAAACCCACAGTAATGACCGCTAGGCTCTTTAATGACGTTCGAGTGGCTAGATTGCATGTCTTTAATTATTTATTTATTACAATGTGGTACTGATTGGTTACTGACAATTCTTTCAATAATTTATTTTTCGTTCTGAAAGTCTCACCACTTTCATTTGTATCATGATTATATATTATGATTTCTTCCTGTGGTACTTTAGAAATTTAGAATTTAGAATAAATTTAAAAAAAAATTAGAATTTGACAATAAAAAAATTATAATCATTTATATATATATTTATATAAATATAAAATATATAATAAAATAAAATTAAAAAATAAAATAAGAAGCCTTTATTGCTGATTTTTATATTCATTAGGTATGAATTAAATTTAGTTTATTTTTTATTATTGTTTTATAAATCGGCAAGCGATCGTTATTTAGCTTGTCTTCGACAAATGCCTCCTATAAAGATTTTCTTCACTCATTTTTTGACCTTTGCTGTACCTACGACTTTTTTGACCAGCCACTTTATACGGATTATTCTGACAGGATTTTTCGTTATGAAAGTTTCACTTAGTTTTGTCCGTATGTTTGATTTCTTCCGTTGACTCTTAATGCATTAAAAAATTGATCTTGATGACAATCAATTAATCCTATAAAAACTCTTGATTAAATTTGATAGTATTATAGGTAGGTTGTTTTATAGGTATGATTAAAGGATATGGATTAGGATAGGATAGGATAGGCTCTGACATCTTTTACTCACTTACCGAAACACATCACTTGTTTTTATGGCTTTCTGTAAGAGATGGTTACAGTCGTCAGATGGGCTCCCAAATTATTGCAAAACTAATTGTTCTATCGGATAATCTAATAAACCATTTACTATGAATAATTTATTATAAAATCGAGGTTACAATAAAAAAAAAATTAAAAGAAAGCCTTCAAAAGAATACAAGGTGCTTATCAAATAGTCTCTATATGTCATATGAAATATATCAATGTGCCTGTCACTAAAGTATTTATGGCGCTTCACACGCTTGACACCTTCGATCATTTTTCATTTTACCGCTTATTTTACTGCACACCCTTATAAAATTATCACAGTGACACATAAAGTCGCAAACTTAAATGTTATCGTTGCTGAAATTATAAATTACTTAGATGTTATTATTGTTAAACTTAAATAATAATAAAAGTGTTTAAAATTATATTAATTACCTTTATTGATATTATTTTTAAATATAATATTTATACATTAAAGTATATGAAATTTTTTACATTAACAAGTCTACACGATAAAAATGAAAATTTCTAATTTTGTAATTCCTACAGTTCTTTTTCTTGTCTTGAATTAAGTTTAGCTTGCAACATTTGTTACATCTAAACCCTTGTTACATTTCACCCCTCCCAGCAAAAAAAAATATAGGCGGTAAAATATTTAATTATTATATGAAAAAATGAAAAAAAAAAAAATGAATCTTTTATGAAAAAAAAATCTACAATAGAGAATTTTAGCGTTTTCAAGTTCTGTATTTCTTTTATTGTATAAAAAAACAGCTTTTTTGTTAAAGATTTTGGATACACTTAACGTTACAATTATTTTTTAAGAATTTTTAATACGGTAGCTTAAAAATCATGCATAAGGTGAAATTTTCACACGAGTGACTATGAAAATACAGTCATAATGAAGTTTTTTGTCTTTATTTAATCGACCATTATTCTATTTTATATCATACACATTTCTATGGATATTATACACACTCATCAAAAAAATCACTAAAATTTAATGACTCGTTTAAGCAAACAGAATTAATTTTAAAAGTAGATGTCGAGTGGGGCCGAGTAAACCCGATTCAGCGTCACCGAACCGAGCGTGACGGTTCACTTAGGTTCAATCCTCAGCAAAACGTGTCTAAAGAAGTTTTCACTTCAAAAATAACTTTGTACATATAGTGCTTGCAGTATAAAGAAAATTCATGTATGCACTTGTGTATGCGACTGTATCGCTTTATACACCTTACAAGGCATGTCGATTTCATAAATCACTCGTCCCCTTTTCTCGCCATGGAAGAGACGTTCAGAGCTTACCATCGCGTCCTCTCATTGGCCGGTATTTCATTCTTCGCTAAATTTCAATGGGACTCTAAAATATGGCTAACGATGCAAATTTTCAACCTCATTGTTGGGTTTCTGACCTTTGTATTTTGTAGCGGCTTTGTAATCGAACACATTTCAAATTTGGAATCAATGATACAGGGTGCTTGTACGTGGGCGACCGGGGTGTTAATGTTGATATCGTTCGGAGTTTGTTTGATTTTTAGGGACAAGTTTCGCATGTTCCTAAATGAAATGGGCTTCAAGGACGGGATGGTCGAGATGCCTTTAATTGGTCACGTACTGAGTTTAGAGCGAGGCACAAAATTGTATGAGCTCAAGACTATGGTTATTGGGTCTGAGGAAATTTTTTTTAAGTTGACACGGGTGTTGTTGAAAACGTACACGGGAAGCATATTTTTTTGCGTCACCATATATCTACTATGTCCTATTTACGTAATGGCTGTCAGCGAAGACAAAACACTGCGACTTTTGGGTATTTTTTAGATAAATTTTTACTTAGATTTTAAATGTGATTTAGAAAAAAAAATGGTAATTGTGTGTGATTTTTTTATATATAACCAGGAGGCCTACTATCAACTTTAAAAAGACGATTCAGTTCAATTTAGGTTCCTAAACAAAATCGCTAACATTCGTACCACCTTAGTAAAACAGCGCCTCATTTGAATCGCTAAAGAACCTAAAAGAACGAATGAAATCGTAAAAAAAACCACATTTGTCTCTGAATCACAAATTCCAGGGTCGAAGCGGGAAAGAAAGTAAGGTGATGGTACGAATTTACCTTTAAAAGAGTGAATGATATTGGAATGCGATTTTGTTTAGGTGTCGACCTAAATTGAATCGTAAAACGAAGAATGCAATTCAGTTTAGGTCCTAAATTAAATCGTATTAAGAGTTGAAAGTAGGCCCCCTGGTTTCACATATCTTCGTGGATAACTAGTCATTAAAGCTACCTCACGATCTAATCAACGTATTGAATCTACAACAAGTAAATAAAATATCCAATCTCTATTATATCTCATTTGTACCTACTTCTACTATGTCGAAGGAATCATCTTTATTTTATATATGACTAGTGACCGCTCCCGGCTTCGCCCGGTGACCAATTTTTTTTTAATGTACAAACCTTCCCTGATTATCCCTCTGTCCATAAGTGAAGAGAGAATTAAAATCGATCCAGGCGTTCTCGAGTTTTAGCGAGACAAACGAACAGCAATTGATTTTTATATGTATAATAAGATAGATTAATCAAATAAATTATTTTGTAACTTGCATACCAAGATGATATTGTAATTTATTCTTTTGTCGCTTTTCTTGAGAAATTGATTACGATTATTTGAAATAGTAATAAATAATAATTATTATTTCAGCCTTCGATATGTGGTTTCCGTGGAGTTTGGAGAATTTCAAAGTATACGTCGCCTCTTTTATATTCCACGCATATGCTGGATACTTGTGTTGTGTTGGTAAATATTTTTTAAATTTTAGTCCATACTATTTTAGATGATTCCTTGGGAACAGTATTTTTTTCTGGTGAAAGGTATCTTAAGTCCTTTTCTATATCCCTAACATCCCTAGGATGGAAACTGAACTTACAATTATTTATTATTATTTTATATTTTTTTAGGTCTCCCTTGTCTACAGTGCACAATATTTCTACTAGTAGGCCAAGTAATCAGACAGCTGAAGTTGCTCACTCATATTATTCTCAATTTGAATGTTCTAGTAGAAGAAATGGTTATAAATAACCCAGAAGAACGACAAAAATACTGCACTTTAGTTCTATCGCAGTGTGTTGATCATTATATTAAATTAAAACGGTAAGTTTTGTACTTTTAAAGTGGTACTTTGGAACCATTCAAAGTTGTATTGGCAGGTCAAATTGTATTCATAAACTGGGCAGCCCATCTAACGGCAGTGACTAAATCTCGAGGCACTAACGTAACGGCAGGGTTCGGACGAAATCCGACCATTTTTTCGTGCGAAAATCTGCAAACCAGATCCCCACTGACCATGGGGGGATCGGTGAGGTATGTGGGACTTCTACCCACTAAAAACCACGGTGTTTCTTCGCGTTGTCTATGGGCGGAGGTTAGGGGAAGTTAAGACACGCTACCACACGCTACCTTCTCCCCACGCTAAACAAAATCCGACCTGCTCTAGGGGCTGAAACTTGTCGAATTCGGGCGAGACGATTTGAGTGTCGAGAACAACTTCTAAACATAACTGAGAGTGAGATCGGTCTGTAGTTTTTGAGGAGTGTTTTGTCTCCTTTTTTAAATAACTCTTACTCCATGACTCATTATGATCATTACTATTTCTAGTCACGAGTATGGCAAGAGTAAAAAATTAAATCTTTTTCATTAATTTCTTGAAAGGCGGTTATTTTTTTTTTTTTTTAATTATTAACTAGTCTAAATATACTTTTTAAACCTTTGATTTCATGATACATTGTATGTACCTCATGTCTATTAAAATAAACGTTATTTAAGTTTAAAAAAAGTTGTCATTTTACTCTTGCACGTGATGGTGCCATCGATATAAACTTTCACACTTTGTATAGTCGGCCAACTCGGAATTTTGTAGTGAAAAAATAAATAAATTAAAATCAGTTCAATCAATCAAACAAACTCTTCAGCTTTATTGTGTAAGTAAATAAGTATAGATAATAGCATAGCATTTTAAATAAGTGTAATCTTTGATTTCTATACTTTATATATTTAAAAATTACGTATCACATGTTTGTTCGCGATAAACTCCTAAACCACTGAACCAATTTTGATAAAATTTCGTAACTATGTGTAATTTGGTCTAACTTAAAAAAAGGATCTCAATTTATAGTATTTTTTTTATTGCAAATTATTTGTTCATTATATGAGAAAGAGTTATAAATTACCTTACACCACCATTTGTGAGAATGTTATGGAACTCACAGTTGTTGTTATGGATCTTATTTTAAAATTTATCTGTGAGTTCCATAAGATTCTCACAGATGGCGGTGTATGGTGATTTACCCGCTAGATTGAGTAAATACTTATTATAAAAATTGCAGCCCGGGCGAAACCGGGAGCGGGTCAGATAGTATATTATATTTTTCCACTGCCGTCCACCATTTATTTTGAAATTAAAATAATATGTGTCATATTATTAGTTTCAGCAATAAATTAAATAATATATGTAGCCCATTCTATCTTGTTCTCATCATTGACGCCACTGTGTTAGTCTGTATGTGTTCTGTCAAGATTGCAATTTCGGTAAGTACCTACGTTTTTATTTATGTTAACACAAGCAACGCCATAGGTTTTGAAAATGTGCTGCCGTCCATAGAAAATTTTGGGATAAGGGATAAGGACAGGATGGGGTATGGGCTCTGGCATCCCTTACTCACTTACCGAAACACAACAGCACGGTGGTCTTCAGTAAGGGAGTGGTTACTGCCGGCAGACGGGTTGCCCAAATGACTGCGAAACGCAGTGTACCCTGCCACTACTTTCCCAATCCAGACGACAGCCAACTTTGAAAAGTTCCTTCCAAAGTTGACCCCTCCGGGAATCTAACCCGGGACTCCTGAAACGTTAGGCAAGCACCCTTGCCACTCATCCAACGGCTCGTCAAAATGATTAAACACATGTAGGTAATTGATTAAATTAATTTAATTGATTAAATGTAGATGGGACATGAATAAATAGAGGTTTGAACAATATTAATTGATACATCAAACTGATCATGTTTCAGTGGGATCTAATAATCTAATAATAAATGGCAATAAATTTAATAAATTCAATTGCATATTTAAAATAGATTGCAAAAAATATTTTGATTTTTATTTTAAAGTTACTTAATTTACATCAAAAAATCTTTTTAGATGTTAAGGTTTGCCATACATATATAGTCGGACCGGTATATTTCATTCGGCATCTTTGTTGAACAACAAAGCCGACCCGAAGAAGCATATATGTTCAACTTTCATTGCCGATCGGGTTTTGTTTAGTATATACACGGCGCGGGTAGGCCAAGAGGCCTTTCTGCCGAACGTTCATCTACATATATACATACATACATGTCTACCGCCCGGCTTTGCTGACACGGCTTTAAGTATAGCAATTTGTCGAACGTTCAACTACACATATTCGATTCTACCCTCCGGCTATGCCGGTCCGACTATATGTATAGCAACCCTTATCTCGTATATTTTGGCTTTGATTTCAGCCATTTGATTATTTTAACAAACCAAAACACATCAGATTTAACAAGAATGATAGCTATATGATGATAAGTACTTTGTTAAATTAAGATTTAAGTTAGTCATACTGTCGTTAATATCAAAACAGAGATCTCTCTTAAATTTTGCTTATTTTGAATATTATAGTACTTTTAAAATGGGTAAAATGTAAAATTATCAGGTAATAAGAAAAATATATTTTCAAAGTATACTGAACGAATTTTGTGATTCTAGAGTTTCTCATTTGTACTTTGTTTTAGTAAAATTAACGAGTTATTAGTTAAATGAGTAACTGAACAGTTAAACAGTAAATAGTAGTAATAATAGTAACAGATAGGATACTAATAGTAATCCTAGTATAACAGTAGTTAACTAGTGAATTAGTAAGGTATTATAGTGTTAATGTAGTTGTGGTCATTAGGCCATTAGAGAGTATGTAAGTAGGTAATATTGTTTAAATCATCTATCGGATTAATTATAAAATCAATGTGTTATAATGTGATTTCAGGACAAATTTTCATTTGAGACTATGAAGTTTTATGTACACGAGTCTATTTTCGTGTTCATGGTATTCATATTTTGTTTCCTTGGACAACAAGTTGAGAATGAGGTAATTGAATTAATTAATTTAGTAGTTTCAGGACACATTGTCAGGCATCCCGTCTAGGGGCGTCTTTGTCCGGGACCGGGACTATATAAATATGACTAAATTTTAATTTTACAAATTGTTCTAGATAAAATAATATAGATATAAATAACTTTTATAAGTGAAATAATAAAATTAGTGCTTATTTATTTTTACAACTATTTTGTTTTTAGTGTGAAAAATTAGAACTCTCAATAACTGAAAAATGGTATATGTTCGACCAAAATCATATAAAACATGTTCTTATATTCACGATGGCACTCAGTCAGAACATGCCCATATATATATTTGGAACAATTACATTGTCTTTACAGACATTCACTTGGGTAAGTATCAAAGCTATACTCGGTCAAATCATTTTACTTTTTACATTTGCAAGCCTATCAAGTTACGAATTTTTTGTCAGTAACGCACAGTATAGAGGTTAGAGGTAAGGAGTACCGACTCATATGACAATCAAACTGAAAAAATGATCCTCTCTAACAATAAAATAAGGGTTCTAAAATTGGCCACAATGGTAGTGTATCTACTATCTATCTATCTTTGTCTATTTCTATTACTTATATCAATCTATCTATCTGCCTTTGTCTAATTTACTCGACAATGCTATTAGCGAAATCTTAATTTACTGGTGTTCTGGGATCGCTTCCTAATATCAAAAAATATATAGATATATAGAAAAAAAATTCTTACCTCTACTTCATTATTCATTATTCATAATTGCGGGCGACGTAATATAGTGACGTTCTGCGGATCATCTAACGCACAAATAAATCAATTGAAATAATCTGTGTATCTGTGTGTCTGTCTTGTCTGGGTGGACCGTTCTTAGCTATAATTTATGAAGATCTGTTCAGGCGTTTGAAGATCACCAGCTTAATTTCTAGTCGACGAAGGGCTTATGAAGATCTGTTCAGGTGTTTGAAGATCACCAGCTTCATTTCTAGTCGACGAAGGGATCTTATGAAGATCTGTTCAGGCGTTTGAAGATCACCAGCTTAATTTCTAGTTGACGAAGGGATCTCATTAACCTTCACAGTTTTGAAATTTGGTGTACTATTAGGGCCACTGTCCACGTAAACCGCACGTCATGCGCACGCTATCGTCAATTGACGATTGCTTGCATCTTGCGTAGAAACAATCAAAACTGTGTCCACGGTGCGGCAACGTCGCGTCTCTCTCTCGTCATGCATTCGTCATGCGGTGCGCGCGGCAGCATGTCACTACTCGAGCGACTCGCAAGACGCAAACGCCTGTTCAAAGATTACTATTATTACCTACATACTGCACCTGTTGTTTTGTGTTATAAAATGGCGGTCTCAGCTTCGAATTTTGTTCACATAATTGAACAATATCCAGCAACAAATAATCTACAATTTATATTTCTTTCGATGTACGGATGAAGCCAGTATATTCTTCGCCTGTTTCGTGGTCTTCTAATAAAGTTGTATTCTATAATCACATCATCATCATCACTTGACATTTTCCCAACGAAAAGACGTGCTTTCGCAATGCTACTTGAAAGAAAACTGAGACATTTTGTAGCGAATTGACGATTGCATGACGATAGCGTGGACATAACAGATATGCAAAATACGCCTATCGTCATTTTTAGGCTGCATGAATTCGTCAAATGACGCGTCCGTGGACAGTGGCCCTTACTTCGATGGTATTTCCATAACATAACATGGTCCATAACATGTAGTCTGCGGGATACCCAACTTCTCAAAAAATTACAGCAGATATAACGTTTTGGGCTCAATAAGATGAGGGGGTTAGTTAATAATTTTTATTTAATATGCATATTATTATTTTTTTAGTTCATAAAAACGGGGATGTCGTTTTTTACACTAGTGATGTCAGTGATGGAATAAAAAACACGAATTGAATAAATTTATGAGAAAGTTGTTTTATTAGAAAAATACCTGTTGGATGAGTGGTAAGGGTGCTTGCCTAACATCTCAGGGGCCCCGGGTTCGACTCCCGGCGGGGTCAATTTTGGAAATGAACTTTTCAAAGTTGGCTCTGGTCTGGATTTGGATAGTTTTGCAGTCATTTGGGCAGCCTGTCTGGCGGCAGTACCAACCTCTTCCAGAAGACCACCGCGATAGAACAGAATATTATGTGCTCTTGTGTTTCGGTGAAGGAATAAGGGTAATATCCTACTAATATTATAAATGCGAAAGTTTGTATGTTTGGATGTTACTGAATCACTCAAAAACAGCTGAACGGATTTGGTTGAAATTCGGCACACAGATAGTTCATTATCTGGATTAACAGATAGGATACTTTTTATCCTGAAAAAGTTAGATTACCTAGAGATTTTCAGAAAACAAACTAAACCGCCTACTGGCACAGCTAGTATATAATAATATAAAATTAGACTTTTAGTTAGTTAATTATTCGAACAAAATAAATTCATTGTTGAAAGATAGTTCGTTATAATTTTGTCTTTAACAACATAACGTAAAACAAAAAAAGCGATTCACAAAATGATGAGCCCATTGGCCTATTAATTGCTTTAATGTCTCTGGGGTCCTGGGCTCAATTCCCGGCTGGGCTATCTTTCGAAATTAACCTTTTAAAGTTGGCTTTGGTCTGGATCTGGAAAATAAAGGCAGTACACACTGCTTTTAACCTCTTACAGAAGACCACCTTGAGTACTGGATACCAGATACCCCTCCTAACTCTTCGTAAGAAAGTTCAACATGACTTTGCTCGGAGTTACTTATGCGAGATAAAGGAATGAGGTGATCCGTAGCCAAATAAAAATGACCGACATAACCTGGCGGACCAGTAAGTTTAAGTTGCAGTAGACCGGACACTCAGTACGGAGAGCTATCGGCCATTGGGGTCAGAAGGTTCTTGAGTAAATCAAGCCGGTGCACTAGTGATGGACAGCATAAAAACCAGTAATGTGAAATGTGTCAAATCCAATATTTGACACATCTCAAGTTATAAACACCCAAACTTGGACAGTTAAAAGTGGTGAACATCTTAAAGGGAAATAAAAACGACATAATTTTGGAAATTATTATACTTATTTACTATGCAAGTGCTCATTACTGGTACCATGTCCAACAATGGTGCTACTACCTTAATACGAAACTGCTATTAAATTAATTACGTTGTGAATATTAATTTAAAATTATTTCCCTTTGATGTTTAAATGTTCGAACATTGTTAAATACGTTTAATTATAAATATTGTACATTTAGGTATGTCATCAATGTACCGATGAGTTCGACTTTTTTATTTCATAAGATTGATAGATATTGATGGACAGATGGTAACAATCAGGGAGGGGGAACAAACTGGGATGGTTTTAGCAGACATAAAATGTAGACTTGGTCTACGATATATACATGAAGACGAAATCGTAGGCCAAGTCAAGGTACTTACTCTTCTGTTCTCTTTCAGCCTTCACAAGAGATCCCCTCAGGGGATCCTGATGAACCAACGAGTTCACCAGGATCCCCACAGACTAGACCATCGCCATACGGGATATCGGAGGTCCAAAAATTTTATTTTTTATTTTTATATATGCACTACGTATTGGTTGCATTTTTAGTTAGAAGTAATTATAATATTTTTTACTATTAACTTAAAAATAAATAATAATATTTATTTCAGATAATTTACAATCCATGTGAAATAAGAAACTTTATTTATTAACATCAACAAAAACAAATATTTACAATCTTAATTTAGTAAAATTATCATATAATTGTTAGTATAGCTCACATGTACGGAATATCATGCGGTAGCAGCCGAGTCTGAAGCGCTATGATATCTGCATTTCGACACAGTTTACGCACATTCAACAGATCTTTTGTTACAATTAAAACTTGATATTAGAATATTGATATATTGTGTCAATTATATTAATATACAAATTATGTATATTAAATTTAGTTTAATTAAGAAATTAAATAGAGCTACTCATACTATATTAATATAATTTCCTTATTTTTCATGTTTGAATTCAATAAAGCGGCGATAAGTTACTACAATTGGCCAAAAATCGTCTAACATAAATAAATTCAATTCGTTTATTGGCACAAAGATCTTTTTTACAATACAATACAATACATTTATTTTCCATAATCCATAAATGGTATCCATAAAATCTTGATTAAATTTGGCGGTGTTATAAATAGAGTGTAAGGGCCACTGTCCACGTAAACCGCACGTCATGCGCACGCTATCGTCAATCGACGATTGCTTGCATCTTGCGTAGAAACAATCAAAACTGTGTCCACGGTGCGGCAACGTCGCGTCTCTCTCTCGTCATGCATTCGTCATGCGGTGCGCGCGGCAGCATGTCACTACTCGAGCGACTCGCAAGACGCAAACGCCTGTTCAAAGATTACTATTATTACCTACATACTGCACCTGTTGTTTTGTGTTATAAAATGGCGGTCTCAGCTTCGAATTTTGTTCACATAATTGAACAATATCCAGCAACAAATAATCTACAATTTATATTTCTTTCGATGTACGGATGAAGCCAGTATATTTTTCGCCTGTTTCGTGGTCTTCTAATAAAGTTGTATTCTATAATCACATCATCATCATCACTTGACATTTTCCCAACGAAAAGACGTGCTTTCGCAATGCTACTTGAAAGAAAACTGAGACATTTTGTAGCGAATTGACGATTGCATGACGATAGCGTGGACATAACAGATATGCAAAATACGCCTATCGTCATTTTTAGGCTGCATGAATTCGTCAAATGACGCGTCCGTGGACAGTGGCCCTTAGTTACGATTCCCAGTCATGTTATTTCCCAGTCGTTGTTTTTTTTTTTTTTTTAATTTCCCTGGGGTTACGCCACCCCCACAGGCCGTTTATTGTAAGTAAAATAACAATTTTCAATTAATTTTAAATAACAAAAAATTAAATTACAGTTACAGTTCCAGTTTTTTGTTATACATTACAATTTCAAAAAATATTAATTTCTAGAATATCTGGGGTTTTTTAGGATTCTATATTGATTATGTTTCTTTATTTTTAAACGAGTCGAGTCGTTAGGGGTTCCTCATTATTACTTTTATATTTTATGAAGAATTTTCTTTAAAAAACATTTTTAAGATAAAAGAAAATCCATCGAATGTAGGAATTTATTAATTACGCCGATATCTATCCTTGCCCGAGGGCTTCATTATTTCTTTGGGAAAATTGTTATGCGCTATTTTTTTCTTGTTTCGTGTTCTTTTGTACATTTAGGCTATTTCCTTGTTATTTTGTTGTTGTTTGCGAAGTTTATGAATTATATTATTAAGTAGCTAGCTTTTGTCTCCGACTTTGCCCGCGACCCCATTTGCTTTGGCGTTGAAACCTTTATTCAATCTTTATTTCTCATATATAATTTTGTCAGGCGTTGAATTTTTTATGTTTATTGTTAGATGATCTCTCGCGAACAGTAATTACTTCTGATAACGTGTAATTATGCGAAATTTCATGGCGACCGACTTTTAGATAAAGTACTTTTAGAAATTTGCGGTTTTGATCAAATCTATATACTTACAAAAAGAAAGTCGTGTTAGTTACATCATTTATAAGTCGACAACGAATTGAGAAATTTTTATGGTCTTTTAGGTATTTGTTGAATTTGTCTGTCCCGTATAGCAGAATAACATAAAACACCTGATATATTCATGAAAAAAAGTTAATAAAATTAAATTTCTCATACATTTTGTATGGAATCTCAACGGAGGTACGAATATATTAAAAATAATATGTGTTGAAAATTTGTTTCAAAAAATATGTTCTTTTCACATTTTTTTTTTTTCAATTTTATACCTGGGTTCGATTCCCGGGTTAACTGGAAAATAACCCCAATAATTCCCGGGTCAATGGCAGGGAACGCTACATTTCGCAGTAATTAGGGCAGCCTGTCTGGCGGCAGTAACCACCCTCTCGCAGAAGACCACCGTGAATTAATAACTGCATGTATGTTGTTGTGTTTCGGCGAGTGAGTAAAGGCCGGCACCCACTACCGGCATCGGCAAGGAAAAGGATTTTAGGTGGCAAATAGTAATATACAATAACGTCATGGCAATAAAGTCGAAATTTCCAATATATATGGTCGTAGTAACAAAAATACCGCTTCGTTACGCTTCGTGGAAATTTCGACTTTATTGCCATGACGTTAATGTGTATTATTATTTGCCACCTAAAATCCTTTCCCATGCCGATGCCTTTATCATTAATCCTACTATTGTCTTACTATGGTTAGTATGGTCAACATGCAAGTGCGCTGCAGATCTTAATATGATTAAATATAAGGAATTAGGGAAATGGACTCTGGCATCCCTTACCGAAATACCGAAATATCAAAGAAATACAACGCTACTTCATAGTGGCCTTCTGTAAAGGGTTGGTTACTGGCGCCAGACGAGCTGCGTAAATAACTGCAAAACTAAGTGTTTTATCAGACTTAGGGTCATTTGATGAACCATTTAATTTTTAAATCGAGGTTACAATAAAAAAAAAATGAAAAGGAATACTTCAAAAGGAAACAAGGTGATCATCAAATAGTCTCTGTGTCACATAAAATATATCAAAGGGCCTGTCACTCAAGTATTTATGACGCTTCACACGCTTGACACCTTCGACCATTTTTCATTTTACCGCTTCTTTTTTTACTGCATTTTTACCCTTATAAAATGATCACAGTGATAGATACTGTCGCAAACTTAAATGTTATTTTTGCATGCTAACAATGAAGAAAGAATGTTAAAAATTAATAACTATTATTTGGCCGCGACAACGCTCGCGCCAGTTTTTCTTACTTTTTAAAACATTTGTGCAATCTTTATTGGTCATAATTATACTCATATGTTTTTGACAGGCATTGAATTTTATAATTTTAATTTTTAGATGTTCCCTCGGTAACAGAACTTCTTTTCTGGATGAAAGGTACACTGTATCCTTTTGTGTATCCTTGATACTTCTGATACACACGTTTTTCTAGATGAAGGTAGGATGAGCGTGACGATTCACTTACGTTTACTCGTCAGCAAGTTTTGACTTCAAAAATAACTGTGCAAACATATACAGTAAAAAAAGTATACACTTGTGTATGCGATTGTATCGCTTTATACACCTTAAAAGGCATGTCAATTTCATAAATCACTCTTCCTCTTTTTTCGTCATGGAAGAGACGTTCAGAACGTTCCATCGCGTCCTCTCATTGGCCGGTATCCCATTCTTCGCTGAATTTCAATGCAACACTAAAATATTGTTGACTATGCAAATTTTCAACGTTTTAATTGCGTTTCTGACCTTTATATTTACAAGCGGCTTTGTAATTGAACACTTTTCAAATTTGGAATTATTAATACAGGGTGCTTGTGTGTGGGCAACCGGGGTGATAATGTTGATATCGTTCGGAGTTTGTTTGCAGTTCCGACACGAATTTCGCATGTTCTTAAATGAAATGGCCTTCAAGGACGGGATGGTCAATATGCCTTTAATTGGTCACGTACTGAGTTTGGAGCGAGGGACAAAATTGTATGAGCTCAAGACGATGGTTATTAGGTCTCAAGAGAAATTGTTGACTGCGTCAAGGGTGTTGTTGAAAACGTATATGGGAAGTGTATTTTTATGCGTCACCCTGTACATGCTAAGTCCTATTTACATAATGATTATAAACGAAGACAAAACTTTGCGCCTTTTGGGTAATTTTGGTTAAATATTAAGTCACATTCATCGTCAGCCAGTTCAATTATTAAATAAATGTTATATTTATGTTTATAGTTTATTTCTGGGCATTTCTAACCCTCGCTTTACACAGGTGCTAAGTAGACAAATCTTATTAGTTTTTCCCTATATACATATGTGAAAACAAAATTAGTTGGTGGTTTAAAAGAAATAAGCAGAAACAGATTGAGGCGGAGAGCAACATTATTTTATAACACGTGACAGATGTTAATTTGTATTTTTTTATATTTTATTTTTTGAGAAATCGATCGAATATTAAATAGCAGTAATTATTTCAGCGTTCGATATGTGGTTTCCGTGGAGTTTGGAGAATTTCAAAGTATACGTCGCCTCTTTTATATTCCACGCATATGCTGGATACTTGTGTTGTGTTGGTAAATAATTTTTCACTTCTCATATCACTACGATGCCAAAATATTTTATATTACTTAGATACATCATTAAACCAGCACATCCACTACTATATTTTCAATTAAAAGTATATTATTGTTCAACAATAACTACGAGGCTCGCCGGAGTAAGTTTTAGTTTACCACCATATTTAGCCCTTTTTGGAAGTATGATATTTTTTTGTTGAAATCATTCCTAAGTCATAAGAAATGATAATTTTATCAACAAACAAAGAAAGAACTAACAAAGAAAGAAAATCACATTCGCATTAATAATATTGTGTCAGAAACTAAATTTAGACTTTTTTTATATTTTTCAGCCTTCCCTAGTCTACAGTGCACAATATTTCTGCTAGTAGGCCAAGTAATCAGACAGCTGAAGTTGCTTACTCATATCCTTCTCAAATTGAATGTGCTAGTGGAAGAAATGGTAAGAAATAACCCAGAAGACCAACAAAAATACTGCACTTTAGTTCTATCGCAGTGTGTTGATCATTATGTCAAATTGAAGAGGTAAGTTTTGCAGTTTATACTGGTATTAGACACAATTTAAAATTAGTATTGACAAGCCAAATTGCATTAATAAACTGGGTAATCCATATAGAGGCAGTAATTACCCCCTTACAGAAGGCCAACGCGAAATAACAGCAATTGTGTATCAGTATTAAAATAAAACTTAGTACCTACCTATAGTTTAATGAATAGCTATCGATTCCATTAGACGGTACAGTTAACAATAAAAACTCTTTTGATATAGGTCTAATTAAACCTTGAGATTATATTGAGCATTCTGATTTCTAAGTTTCAGTTTTCAAATTTACCTATAGGAAAAAAGGCCTATAATCTTCTTAAAAATTTGGAATACAAATTTAAAGAGAATTTGTAAAATACGATTAGCTTGTTGAAACAACCAAACAAACTCTTCAGATTTATTATTAGTATCGTAAGTAGTAATAATTTAGCAACTAAGTGTTAGAGAAAAGTTATAATGTTTATTTGATACATTACTTACTATTATTGTAAAAATTGTCATGTTATTATTTTCCTTCGGTCCTCCATTTACTGGTTCCAATTGATTAATATTTCAGTTTATATGGTATTAGTTTCAGCAATAAATTGAATATTATATGTCGCCCATTCTACTTTGTCCTCATCATGGACGCCATCATGTTAGTCTGCATGTGTTCTGTCAAGATTGCAATTTCGGTATGTAACCTATGTATAGGTAACCTACTCGTGTTCAACCAAATTCATACAAAAACCTGATAGTGTTTCAATTCTAATGATTATTTTGTTGTACCTAATGATTTGATAGCGAAAATTTGAAACTGATTTCATAATCTGTTTTGTTTAAAGCTGCTAAATTAACATTAAAACAAACTCTCGTGTATTTTAGTTTCGTTTAACTCATAAAATTATTTAATGGGATGGCATTATTATTTATTGCATTTGTATTGATTTTATATTAAATAAATATTTAAGTTATTACTTAAATTATCTCCCAACAGCAAGGTTTTCTGATTGAGTGAGTCATATTGTCGTTAATGCCAAAGAAAAGTTTATATTTTTTAAATGTTTTCATACTTTTTAAATCTCTAGTTTGAAATAAGTAAAATGTAATAATATCAGGTAAAAATTACATTTTCATATATATATTTCTAAATGTACTTTACTGAAAAATATATTTTCAGAGTTGAGTGCACGAATTTTGTCATTCTAGCGTTTCTAATTTTTACTTTGTGTGTAAAATTGGTTACTAGTTAAACCAGTAACCAAACAGTTAAACAGTAAACAGTGCTAGTTAACTAGTAAATTAGTAAGGTACTATAAAGTGTTAGCAAAGTTGTGACAGCTAAGCAAGTAGAGAGTAATAGGTAGGTAATATCCATCTATCGACTTATTTATAAAATCAATGTTTTTAATGTGATTGCAGGACAAACTTTCATTTGACACTATGAAGTATTATGTTCACGAGTCTTGTTACGTGTTCATGGTATTCATATTTTGTTTACTTGGACAACAAGTGGAGAACGAGGTAATTCAAAGAAATATTGTAGTTTCAGTTTAGGCAGAGAGACAGTTCACTGTTAGTCAGCTCGTCTGTTGTCAGTCAACACCTCCACCGTGAAGTAACAGCATTTCTGCTTTTTTATTTAGATGAGTGAGTAAGGGTTGCTAGAGCACATTTCCCTGTCGCTTCCTATCCTTATCCTTAACCATAGTAAGGTCGACAGCGCGCTTGCAGACTTTTATGAATGATAAAAACGTTTATTTGATGCCTTCTTAATATAATTCGATGATATCTTCGAGGCGATAGTTTGTTATCTATAGGTACTAATATTATAAAGAGAAAATATATGACAGTTCTAAACGTAGTTTTTAAATGATTTTATTCACTAATATAATTAATGATTGGTGCTTATTTATTTTCACAATAAACTTGTTTTTAGTGTGAAAAATTAGAACTCTCAATAACTGAAAAATGGTATACATACAACCAAAGTCATATAAAGCATGTACTAATATTCAAGATGGCGCTCAGTCAGAGGATGCCCATATATATATTTGGAAGTATTACATTGTCTTTACCGACATTCACTTGGGTAAGTATAAATAATAGTTGATATTGTTTAGAAAGTTCTATAGATTGTTAAGTATGAATGGAAGAATAATTGAAGAAAGTGAAAGATTAAATTTGTGCCAATTTGAGTCTAGATATCAGTATGGTTGAAATCCTAATTTAAGATTATAAACTAGCCGGTGAAAAACGGTGACTTCGTACACGTTGAAAAATAAAAAATAATAATGCCAGAAAAAATATATGAGCAATATAAGGCCTCACATATTCAATGCTGTTATACTTTTACCAGGTGTAAGTTTTCTATTTTTAAAATAATACCTTGGTCACATAATTTTTATCTGGATAAATGGTATATGTCCTTTCTTGTATCCCTGACAACATGTATGCAAAATTTCATGATAGGTAATCGGTTGTATTGTTAAACGCCTTAACAGACAGATGGTAACAGACAGAGTTAATTTTACATTTATAATATTGGTATTTTGTTTGTTAAGTTTTCAGCCCTGCATCATTAATTTTCGCATACACGTAATCAGGGTTTCGAAAAAGGGCACTAAGTACCTTTCATCCAAAAAAATACTTCTTTAGTGGTACGCGGACGTAGTTGCGGGCAAAAGCTAGTAGCAATATATAGGTAAAAAAGCAATATACAGAAAAAAAAGTATTGGGGTTAAAGTATGAAATTGCCGATTTGTACTGAAAAATAAAAATTCGTTTTTTTTTTTAATTTAACATATTTATTTAATCAAAATAATTACCATTATTATCTATACATTGCTGCCATCTAATAGGAAGCTCATTTATGCCTTTGCGATAGAACTCTGGTGATCTAGATTCGACAAACTGTGTGAAAGCATTTTGCACTGCCTCCTGAGAAGAAAACTTTTTATCACGCAGAAAATTGTCCAAATCACGAAAAAAATGGTAGTCCGTTGGAGCAAGGTCTGGCGAATACGGAGGGTGACGAATGGTTTCTAATTGCAGTTCCTGTAGAGTCTGCAGATCAGTCAAATCATGAGGCACCCATTTTTCATATTTTTTTATTTTATTGATTTGACGCAAATGAGTCAATATTGTTGGTAAGGTAACGTTAAACCATGCCGCTAATTCCTGGGTAGTTTGGCTCGGATCGGCTTCCACCATCTCTTTCAAATCATTGTTATTCACCTGTGTGGGCGGTCTTCCACGTGGTTCGTTCTTCAAATCGAAGTTTCCATCACGAAAGCGTTTAAACCAAAATCGCACAGTGCGTTCATTAGCAGTCCCCTCTCCAAACGCAACATTAATATTGCGAGCTGTTTCTGCCGCGTTAGTTCCGCGTCGGAACTCGTATTCAAAAATCACACGAATTTTCGAAGTATCCATCTTTATTGTCTAAGCTGAATAAAAAAAACAACTGAAAGTTGATAATCGAATATTGCACATTTTTTAAAAGAAGAACTACATAGGTACCGTATGAAAAAAGTTTCACTCAAAAATCTCAAACCATGAAGGTTCTATGTCAATTCGAAGTACCTATTGCAATAAAACGGCAATTTCATACTTTAACCCCTATTATTTTAAAGCATCGATTGGTACCTATCGAAAGAAAAACACACCACAGGTAAACCATTGCTTTATGGTAATCCCTTATTCGCGAGTTAGTTACACAATTAATAACTCGAGTATATGGCTGGACCGACTTTATGATCCTTGATTTGTTGAATTTGTTACCGCTCCGAATAACAGAATAACTATTAAAATATCTGGAATATTCAAGAGAGAATTGTAAATAAATAAAATTATACTTTTTTTATGGAAATGGTTTTTATTGTGGGGCGGAATCAAGTTCGCCGAGTCAGCTACTTTAACATGTGTTGCTATTTTTAATATGCATAGTTTTTTTTTTAGTTTATAAAAACGGGGATGTCGTTTTGTACACTAGTGATGTCAGTGATGGAATAAGTGAAAACGAATTGAATAAATAAATGAATTTAGAGCAAAGTTGTTTGATTTAATGCTCGTAAGTACCTTTCAGTACATTCTAGTATGAACATAGAAGCCGCAGTATCCCGGTTTGTAAGCTTGTTTTGTAAAATAAAGATTAAAGTTGATCAATACTTTACTTTCTGCAGTCATTTACCTAGTATCCACTTTCTGACATATCAGAAAGTGGAGTAGTCCACTTTTCCGATATGTCAGAAAGTGGTTACAGCTCGGTTAACCTTAAAAGCCTTACCAACACTAAGGCATCATCATTTTTATTTCACTCCTTTTTTTCATTACATATAATTAAAGATAGTTAATACAATTTATTAATCTAATTTGGTTTCCGAAAAACCAGTCAAATGGACTATTATTTAGGCGCTTGGTCGATAATGCTGGCTAGAGTTATTGCCTCGATCAACAAATTAGTTTTACTATACACGAGGTAATGCAGTAAGCATGTTGGGAATCCTGCCAAAAGGACCTAAGCTGGATTTATTATATGATTTGAAGCATCAGAGTACACAGGGTACAGGGTTATCCAATCATAAAATGAGGTGGTTGGTCTGATGGCCACCCATTTGACAAGTTGTGTAACCGTTGATCGATGTATGAGTAAGTAATAAAGTATGTCTGAAGCTATTCCTCTATCCTAATCTTTATTATACCCTTTATCATGCGAGGATCGTACACTTCTTTCTTGTTCTTGTTTGACAAAATTATTGTATTCTTGCCAGATAAGTAAAAAAATATAAAAATATTTTAACATGGCAGTGCAGAGCTGCGTTATTTGATTTCTATGAAGGCTTGCTTTATGGATGAATACAAACCAAAGATCTGAAAGTGAAATCCAGGACACCCGGATCAAAAGCAATTTTTGAAAAATTTGTTTCTATTGTTGACCTTCTAATTAAGCCCAAAAGACTAAAATTTTAACCCCTCAATTCAATGAGTTTGTATATAGCAAGGCCAACGAGACAGCGCAAAGAATGTAGAGAAAAATTTTTCAAGTGTTTTCATGATGGCTTCCTATACCATGAAACAGATAGCGCCGGTCGCTTCGAGTGAGGGAAAAGGACAGAGATATACTTTTTCTTTTGATTTTGAAATTTTTGATGCGTTGATTCCCTTGGCTTTACTTAAGGTGTATAACGCCGATTTGGCCTTGAAATATTAGGCTAATTTCCCCGCGCCACCCTCTACAAGAGATCGACCGTACAGAGATGGCAAAGAGTAGTATGGAGACTAGACGACAAAGGCACGACATAGTCGACTGAGCCTACTTTACTGCAAATACATACTACAAATTTATAATTATTTACAATGTAGAGGGATAATTCAGTAACAATGAAGCGTGTTTTGTTATTTAGGTAGTAAATTATGTTACCTAGTAAAAATTTTTACCCGTCTGCGCCACAACGAGGGTTATGTTTTTAGAGTGTATAGCGGCGCGGTCCCGGCTTGGCCCGGGGTGTATTTTTTCTAAAATAAACGTAGCCTAAGTTACTCCTTATTACATCAACTACCTGCCAATGAAAGTCCCGTCAAAATCGGTCCAGCCATTTCAGAGATTAGCCGGAACAAACAAACAGACAGACAGACAGACAAAAATTGTAAAAAATGTTATTTTGGATTTTTTCTAAAATAAACGTAGCCTAAGTTACTCCTTAGCTAAGCCAGCCTAAGCTACCTGCCAATAAAAGTCCCGTCAAAATCGGTTCAGCCATTTCAGAGATTAGCCGGAACAAACAGACACCCAGACAGACAAAAATTTGGTTTGGTTATGTGGTTGGTTTATTTTGGTGTGTGTACTTATATATGGTGTATGTACGTATATATATTCATATGCATGTAGTAAAAAACGGTTATTTCAATATTACAAACAGACACTCCAATTTTATTTATATGTATAGATGTATGTATATTTCTTTATACGAATATAAA
Organism: Synanthedon andrenaeformis; assembly: GCA_936446665.2. Lineage (NCBI taxonomy): Eukaryota > Metazoa > Arthropoda > Insecta > Lepidoptera > Sesiidae > Synanthedon > Synanthedon andrenaeformis. Next base: position 5,160,910 of record OW387799.2, on the reverse strand, counting down.
ATATATGGTAAAAGAGCCAAACAAAAGTTTTTATCAAAACTAACAAATTTTTTAATTTTCAGTAAAAACAATTGAGTTTTTGCACCAACCGTGCAAACTTCACGTGGTACGTTTTGTTTGGGTAACGCTAATGCCGGCGGTAATAATTTTTTTTTAATTTTGATATTTTTTTTTCAAATTCACCAAGTGAGTGAAGTGACAATAAATTGAGACAAAAAGTGTTTTTTTTTTTTTCATTTTGATAAAGATTACGAACTTTTTAAAGCGAGAATCTTGCTTCTTCAATTTTTTCAAAAAATCTATCGAGTGGGACAAAAAAGCGGCTGAGTGGATTAAATGGAAACTCTGTGGGGCTTTTTAGGGTATATTGAACTGTAAAAGGCACACTTAACATTTATTATTTTCTCCATATTTTTGATTCAGCGCTTGATTTTTCTAAAAGCTATCAAAAGCCCTTTTTTATAATTTTTAAAATTCATGTCAATAGAATTAAAAAAAAAAACAAATGCTTGTAGAAAATTTATTCACGTTTTCATTTTGTTTTCGTTTTGTCTTGTCTTTTGCCATGTCTAATTGTTTTGGTTTGGTTTTGGGTCTTATTATTATTAATTGTGTAATTTTAAAGGAAGGGGGGGAGCGGAGGGGGGCTGGGAGGATGGTGTTGATAGATTACCCTCATCCTTTCAAATGATACCTAACATGGGGGGTCTATTTGTAACCGTTGACCATGGTTACGTCAAATTTTTTATCTCGTCGAGACGTCCCCGATGAGCCCAAATACGATCCGGCTGTGACGCGCCGTTTCCGAGTTTCGGCCGGGGGGGTCCGAGGGGGGCGTCAAATTTTTTATCTCGTCGAGACGTCCCCGATGAACCCAAACACGACCCGGCTGTGACGCGCCGTTTCCGAGTTACGGTCGGGGGGGTCCGAGGGGGTGTCAAATTTTTTATCTCGTCGAGACGTCCCCGATGAGCCCAAACACGATACGGCTGTGACGCGCCGTTTCTGAGTTACGGTCGGGGGGGTCCAAGGGGGGCGCCAAATTTTTTATCTCGTCCAGACGTCCCCGATGAGCCCAAACACGACCCGGCTGTGACGCGCCGTTTCCGAGTCACGGTCGGGGGGCTCCGAGGGGGGCGTCAAATTTTTTATCTCGTCGAGACGTTCCCGATGAGCCCAAACACGACACGGCTGTGACGCGCCGTTTCCGAGTTATGGTCGGGGGGGTCCAAGGAGGGGGCTTTTTTTTGGTGCCCCGGTAGACCGGATGACACTTTCCTTGGTGACTACCGATCACCCTCTATGACCTTCTGCAAACGCCACCCTTCTATCCCTCATAGTTTCCGAGAACCGCTCACCAACTTTTTACCAGAACGGTGTACCGAGGATATCGGATTTTTCTGGAGGTCACGGGGGCGTCCCCTACGCGACCAACTACAATAGGGAAACCCCCCACCGCTCCTTCTAGGAGAACAATTCGATGAGTCACTAGATACGTGAGTGGGAATCCGGCTTTATAGTGGCTTTATTATTTATTTATTAGGCTTATTAATTTATATGTATTAATTAGTAATTAATTATTATTAATATTAATTAATTTAATTAATTAATTGATTAAAATTCATGAAAACTTTCCTTCCTCGTTTGGTTACTTCCTATCTTTATTAAATTTAGATAACAAGTATATATACAGATGAATTATTAATTGAATATTCAAATTGAATATTTCAGATTATTAATAAATTGAATATTATATTACAACATAATTTATATTTAGTTTTTTAAAGATTTAATTAAAAAGACAAAAAAGAAAACCTATTAAAGTATTATATACACTATCATGCACTGTCTGTTCTGCCACTAAAATGTTTATTCTTTGTTTATTACGTAAAAATTAATAATTTGATGAAGCGCAACGCGGCACAGGTCCGTCTAGCATCACGACTCGCCCCGCACTGATTTTATGGACGAGAACGGGTTAGCGCTGAGTAAGTGGGGAAATATTTTTGATAAAAACATTATATAAAATTCAATTTTACGAATTTTCAAAAAGCGCTTTCAACAAATCATGCTACATTGTTATCTTCATAAGTGTACAAAATTTCATAATCTTTTGATAAATATTGTAGAAGTGAGATTGTTATAACTGAAAATAAAAGGGGTGAGTTTAGAATTTTTTTCCTGAATCAATTTCAATAAAATAAAATTTTTACTCCCAACAAATCATTTCTCATATCTTGTAGATAAACATATATTTTTTTCGCTGAAGAAAAGGCGTATATATAATTAATAATACTGTTACAAAATGTTGCAAAAATTTAATTTTTTGGAAGGATAAGCCTTAAGTCATGATTTATTTTTATACGTAAGTAGAGTCGCCTACCTTCGAGAAGCTAATTGTCTCTAAGTTAAATGTCAGCATGCCTGCTACTATAATCATAAAAAGAAGATAATAAGGTCTTAGGTTTAAGTTTGATTCAAGAAATTGCACAGTGTATATGTTCTTTTTGGATCATAATCCTTGACTGGATAAAGAATAAGGGAAAAAATGTTGTAGCATCCCTTACTCACTGTTATTCCATGGCCTTTTGAAAGGGCGTGATTAGTTGAACCAGATTTACTAGACATTTTACAGCAAAAAACAAATAATCAAGTATTTTATCTTCAATATAAAAGGAAGCAACACTGACGAAAGAAGTTCAATTATTATAAAATTTTGAAAAAAATAATAATATCGTCCTTTGTGGCGTTATTGTACAGTATTAAATGGCTGAACCACAATAAATAAAGATTATCCAATCAAGATTTATACGCACAAAACTCAAGAGAAAATATTTACGACCCGTTTCCATTAACACAAATGGAAGACATTAAGAAGGAAAATAATCGGAATAATTTGGTGAGATTTCTTTTGTGGAAGATAAAATGACATCGGATAATAAAATTAGACATCATATAGACAGACTTATTAAGGCGAGTCCAAATTGAAACTGCTGAAGCTCAATTGAACTCGATTTTTTCATTTATTTTTAAAACTTGTAAATTTTAAAAGACTGGATTTTAATATTGACGTGCCTTTGCATAATATATAATACACTTATTACAGTCGGGGTAAGATAAGATTCGTCACCTTAGTCAACATTTGTCAGTTGTCTGCTTATTACTAAGTCTTAAGACTTGATAAAGGAATGAATTTGAAAACTGACGGAAGTTTACGTACCCGGACTGTACAACGATTCTGAGTACTAAGATATATCGGCACGTTGTCGAATATTATATTAGACAATGTATACTATCGGCGATGATCGTCGATCGTGTATCGTCGAGCATCCACACAAAATAGTCTGTAGTAGTTTGTCGAACGGTAACCGTACAAGATTTCCTTTGATGCGTACCCGAAAACCAACAAATGACGAGTCGCAGGCGATCATAGACGATGATCGGCGAGTACAGCCGAGTATGCCCTCTACACAATCGTGCTCGCCCGTAATCGTCTGTAATCGCCTCGTGCTCGCCCGTAAACGTCTGTAATCGCCGATAGCGTAAAGGAGCCAAGGTCCTTGCGGTAGCAAGGAACTGCTGCTCATCGACACAGCTGTTTTCAGACTGGTTAAACGCAATCGTTTAAATTTATTGCACTGCAACACCCGAGGTGTTACATGTGTTAATACGTGACAGTAACCATCTATCACACACGAAGTAGAGCGTCAGCCTGTCTGACGATCTTTACATTAAAAATCTAGTGAAATCGCTTTGGTTTGTGTATTAATCGAAATTTTATTAGATACCTAGTTAAAATGGTAAATTAATTCATTTACTGGATGGATCCCATATTTTTTTTTGGAAACTATGAGAGAGACCTATGTCCGGCAGTAGACGTCTTACGGTTGAGATGACGATGACTATGAAGAATTATTTTAGATATTTAAAGTCTCTACTGTTCTTTGGAAACAAACATATCTAAATTGTCGTATTGATTGTTGCTAAAGTATATCTCGGAACATTTAAAAAAAATAATAAATCGCTCCGTAATACCAAATGATTGATTCACCTTCGAAATATATAACTAAAACAAGGATTGAAATGGATTTACAAATTCACATTGTGTTATGCATTAGAATTTAGAAGTAATAAAACATGGGGTTAGAAGTATTACAATTTCTCACAAAGCCACACATATATCAACTATGTAAGATTACGCGCAGTGTGAGAAAACGGGAAACACAAAAAATATGTTGTTCTCTTTTATTATACTAAATTCCGATATAGGAAAGTATTTATGTAGAGCTGACATTACATATCTCAGAAGAAAATTTTATTTAGAGAACTTTTTTGTTCTTACTCTTTTGTTACATATTTGATTTTGAGACGAGCTTTTACACTACTATTACATATTACGTTACGTGTGTTATGTCCATAGCAGTAACAATTTTAGTTTTTAAATTATTTATCTTTGTATTATTATTGCTTAATTTATTTACATATCTAAGTCATAAAATATGTTGTAATATCTGAAAACCATCTCATCTCAACCCAATGTTGAGCCAGTATTCGATTCACTGCCGCGTGGACACACACATCTTTTACCAGTTTTTTTATTAATTTCTGTCTTGTGGTTTTTGTATTATGTTTGTATCTTTGTGTTGCGTGCAGTGAATAAAATTCTTTCTCTCTTTCTTTCTAATTTCTTTCTTTTCTTCTAATTTTGCTAGCGTCAGAAAATGTTAGCCTTGTATACTTACCAAGTCTTCGCAATGTTTTTCTTACCGGTCTACATATATATCTTCTGCATCTCCTAACGGTTGATCTCCTTCTCGAAGTTGGCTCTGCTACCTACCTAATTGTGTCTTTTATATGGCATCGCACTTATATAATAAAATACATAAAATTCCGTTCAAGGATCACTTATGTAATCTTTTGGTGGGAAAGGTATATTGTTCACATAATGAATTTCTATAATTATAGTGCAAGCGATGCAACTATGTCTTAATAAATATAATTGTTATTTAATTATTTTGGAAGAATTACTGTTTGCTTTTTAGATTTTCACACCGCTTGTCGGTTGAATATGTGGACATTAACAATTATTTTTTTGAGTTTACTCCTTAAGAATTGATTTTCATATATAAGCTCGGGGTATGAAAATTTATGAGAGTAAAATCAAATGCCACATGTCACACGTTATACGTGACAGGCTACAACATGCTTCAATGTGTTTTGTTTTTTTGTCTTTTTTTACTATACTCGTATTTTTGTTTGTGTTCCAAAGATTAATAAAATGAAATAAATAAAAATAAAAATTTACAAAAACTTATGTATTAACTTATTTTGAATTTGAATTTGGGTATAAGTTGCAGAAAAAAAATATATCTCTCTGAAGCCAGTGGCTGGTCGCTAGTAAAAAATATATATTTTTATTTATGAAATTTCAACTCTATATAGATATTTATTATATGACTCGTTTTCAAAGATGCATTGGTCTGTTCCTAATGTTTTTTGTTTTCTCTTCCTACACACCGCAGTGAAATATTCCTCGGGGCGACAATTTATTTTGCCCTTTATTTGTTACGCCATAACCATCTGTAACAGCTTACTTTGAAAGAAGGGCTGGTTTATTTATTGACTAATTATTTAAAGGGGGGAATTTTTCCAAATGTTACATTCCGAAGTTTTTCCCTCCTTAACGTTTTTTACGAGTACAATAAGCTTCTTAACAAATTGCTAAAGTTCACAATTTAGAATTCACTGTATTTTGCACAATATATTTTTATAAAACACTAGCGACTCGCTCCCGGCTTCGCCCGCGGTACAATTTTTATACATAAAAATGTTCCCCATTTGTCCCTCTTTCCGTATGTGAAAACCGAATTAAAATCGATCTACCCATTCTCGAGTTTTTGAAGCGTACATTTAACATTTTTATATGTATATAAAAAAGACTTGCTACCTGCTCTGGCTTCGCACGAATGTAATTTTGCCCGCAAATTATAAACGTTTTTGTACTTACTAGTTTATCGCACTTTACACAAGTGAAAACCGTAGTGGGTGGTTTAAAAAATCTGTTGGGTGGTTTAAAAGAAGTTAACGGTTAAACAAACATGACTGATTTATAATATGTACAGATTAGAGTTACTGTGAGTCGACCGTCACAGATGTCATCGCAGAGTTTTAATAATTGGGCGCTACTGTAGCGCGGATAACCTTAAACGATATCAGGTGTTATTACTCATATTTTTTTTTAATCAACGCGGACAAAGTCGCGGGCAGCAGCTAGTGTTTAAATAAATATCCTTTTTTTTTAACGTTGGGAAATCCTCTTGGATACCCGGCAGTATAGGGGACACTGCGGGGTAATGCCGGATCCGTACTCGCTAAAACCCAACTTCTAGCGCGGCCGTTGATGGCGAGGACATTATGACACGACTTCGGTGCCCCGCCACGGCTATCCAGTGCGGGAAGTCAGAATCTCGGCGTACCTGAAAGTGAAGGTACGCCAGCCATCTAGGGCAGGGGTTCCCAAACTTTGGGAACCCCTGCCCACTTTGGGAAAGACTGATATAGGGGGACATCTATTCTGCCCTACTAAGCGCAAAAGCGGTATCTCAAAAAAATAATAATAATATCGTGAATTTGATTTTTATGCCATAGCATAGCCTTAAAAAATACGCATCTAATGAACTAAGCCTTTTAGCGCTATCTTGTTCAAAAGAAATGAAACAACCTTAAGATTGAATTCCCTATCTCAATTTTACCTTAAATCACTAGGGGTATTAGAGGTATATCTATTGTAAACTTTTAACTATTGTAATAACGGATAGAGCCAATATAATATATAAATTCTATTTAATAAACAAAAAATTCAATATATAAAGTAAAAAAAATACTACTTCTATATAACTTCAATTATCTCGAAACTCACTTTCATTTAGATACCGCTTTTGCGCTTAGTTGGGCAATATTGTATACCTACGTCTCTTTTTGTATATGGAAGGATAATAATGTACGGAATATATAAAAAATATTCCGTTTTTATTTTTATATACGTAGTCCTCTTCAAAATAATCATCGGCGCGTATAATATAACATTTTCGATGCTTTTGTGAAACGCAAATTTCGAATCTTTTTTTTTATCTTTTCCTTGAAATGTGTTTCATGCAAAAAGGAAAAAGTCACACGTCGTCGCCAGGTGACAAATAGGGTGTTGCCAATTAGGGTGACAATGTATTCGTCAATTTAAAAGCTCGCTTATCAATTCCCATACTACGTAATTCCATGATTACTTGTTATCCTAATAAGAAGATTTTCGTGGAAACGAAAGAAACTATAATCAAAGTACAATTAATCTTTAAAATGTGCAAAATTTGTGACATTTTTTCTGCTTGAATTCTTTTAATTAGGTATTGAATCAGAGAATCCCTTAAGACCTATTACTATACGTACACATCGTATACTATAGAACAGCGGATAGTATAATTGAAAATTCCAATAAATTTGTGTATTTATTGACATTTTATTATTCAAATAAATTCCAACACAAGAAAGGTAAGCAACAATTTACAACAATTTGTTGAATTGTTTCGCAACAAATTACATTTGAATTGAAACACTAGAACGATAAGTGGGACATTTTCATTTTTTGCATTTGGAGCAAAAGCGCGCAATATTCCAGCGAAGTGGTGCTTACGACTCGCTCTCGTCTTTATATGAGTCGACTTCAGCTACAGCTAAACAACTAAGGCCACTTGAAATACTTATGAGCGTTGCTTCAACGTTACAATTATATATATATATATATTTTTTTTTTTTTTTTACAAGCTCAACATAGATTTAAAGGATCGGCGATGTGCTTAATAGGTATTTTGATTTACTGCAATTTTCCAATTTGAATAAATAATTTAGACTAAGTCCAATAGATCACCGTTTTTAACACCCGAAGGCCTACACAAAAACAGGGTGTTATTTGTGTCTTTGTGTATCTGTCTGTGGAATCGTTGCTCCGAAACGAATGGACTGATTTTGATCCGTTTTTTTGTTGTTGTTGTGAACCCATTTCCTAGCAGACGATGGGGTTTGGCAGGAGAGAATGTCAAACGGTTGACAATCCCACAGAAGACCTCTTTAATTTCCCCTTACAGAAGACCACCATGAAATAATAGCAATTGTGATTTAGTGTTACGGTGAGTGAATATGATATATAAAAGCCTATCCTCTATCCTTATTCGCAATCCTTTATTCTATCAAGGTCGACATCGTCCTACGAGTAGAAATTTCCTTACCTTCTTTTTTCTTTTTATGGTGTTGCTAGTAAGGGCCTACCTTAAAATTTAACATAAGCTTGCCATTCTATTAAATTTTACATAAAACATATAATCTTTCCATTAGCTATAGTGCAGTTAAATATACCCAAATAAATTAGAGTAGCATTATTACACATTATATTAGGGTTTGAGACTAACAGTGGGATATCAATATAAGAAGACTAAAAGTGTTTTGTAAAAAAATAATTATATAATGATTGTATCAGCCATATTGACGGTCTAGAGACAGTTTATAAAAGTGTCTCCTCGTCTGTGAAAAAGCAAAAAAAGACGTAAAAAGCAAATACAGTCCTCCCCAATTAGGTTAATTGAGTTTTGTTAGACGTCAGAATCCTCGTACATTTAAGATCAGTAATGGAGCTTACATTTCAGATTTTTTAAATTAATACTTATCGATTATATGGATTCCATATATTTATGTAATTTAAAATTGTGATTAAAGTTTTGGTATTTTAATTAAAATATCGATGTTAATTTATAAATATTTTCAAATATTTAGTGATTAGTTTTACTATTCGAGTTTGTTATTTAAAATTGTTTAATCCATGTAAACCTGTCATTGGCTACGTTTCAGATCTTGAAACATGTGAAATCACATTAAATACTAGAGTCAATAGGTCACATTCTTTCAATGGAGAGACATATAACTTCCGACTAACGTCCACTGCAGGACATAGGCCTTTTAAAAATACCGGTCAGTCTGTTAACCTTGTAAGTGAACGTCCTACGTCTGCCAGTGTCCAGTGTCCTGTCCACTGCCACTTCAACTTACTGAACTGGCTTATGTCGATATCTTTCGTTTCTCTGCAGATCTCCTCATTCCTGATTGGATATCGCAGAGTAATCCCAAACATAGCCTTCTCCATAGTTCGTTGAGCGACTTTGAACCAAACTCACGCGCACTCGTGAAATGTAAAGACTATATTTTTGTAATGATCTCTACCTTCCAGCCCCAGCGGCCGTCGTGTCCTGCCCACTGCCACATACTTATATAGGTGAAAATAAACTTTTAATATAAAACCAGTTTTAAACATTTATTATTAGCAGCCACACTGCTTATCGGTTATACTGTGATCCTACTCCGATTGCGAAGGTCGATTTGATCCTATGAATCGTAATTACAAATTATCTGAAGCTTCCAGGTCACTGAACCTACGTGAGGTACGGAAAAAAGTTGTATTGGGGTTTTATTTTTCCTTCAGTAATTACATTTTCGCTGAGTTGAAAGATTCGAAGTTTGAAGATTATTCCAAGTTTGAATACAATAGCTAATGACGGATATTTGATCACACAAATTATTCATTTATATATTTATTTACACAATATATAATAACAAGCTATCAAAACTCGGATTAAATAACATACCAAAGTAGGGAACATATTTATGCATTATACAGTGGTTCGGTTATAGAGAAGCGATATTCTGGCGCAATCATAAATTACAACTATTTAAATAAACAAACTCCCTGCTGGCGTAGCGTCTGGGTTTCAGAGCTCATATAACCCAAATCTTTTCAAAGTTCGAAGCCTCATCTTCGCTACATGGCTAGATGCTGGTCAAGAGCAAATCCATCTTTAAAAAAATACCGAGGTAAACTTCCCTCTATGTGGCAGCCAATTTATCTTATCCTAGCGACCCGTTCCCGGCTTCGTGCAATTTTTTCTGCAAGTTATATTTAGTTTCCTCATGTAACGCTCTTTCCATTGATGAAAATCGTATTAAAATTCGTTGCGTAGTTTCAAAGATCTATGACACAGGGACAGACGGCGGTAAGCGACTGTATGTAAAGATAACATTTAATATCTAAAAAAAATCGCACACCTGAATTTTGAAAACAATTCTCTCACACTGCTTTCCATTCAGCTACAAAACAGGGCTCTTCAAGCCTCTTCAGTTCTTGCAGGGTAGACACTGCATTTGCATTCTCCCCCTGGTGTTGGTCTGTTCATACTTAGGCGTAAACTACACCGACAGCTTCTCTACCCACAGGCAAAAGATATGCGCATTTAATCCATACTAATATAAAAAATGTGAAAGTAACTCTGTCTGTCTGTCTGTTATCTTTTCACGCCTTAACTACTCAACCGATCATCATGAAATTTTTCATACACGTTATTAGGGATACAGGAAAGACATAGGGTACCTTTCATCCAAAGACGGGATTGTTCCCGATGGATATTATAAAATAATATTTAAAAAAAAACTAACGCCTGGCCAGTGTAATAGCTTTATATTGCATATAATCTTTTTTTATTGAAATGAAAACTTCTTTAGGCGCGTTGGGCATTTTTTGAGATGGAATAAAATTTTTGAACTCGCGACAGTAACATGTTACCGTTACCGAAATTGACAGCTCTGTATATAAGTACTAAGCAGACAACTACATATGAAAGTAAACTTAAAGATATGATAACAAGGATCAATGTGGTATACACCTGTGACCAATAATCTAGTTTCATATCACTTCAAAACTTTTTAATGGTCTGTCATTATGAAGTTCATGTTAAATAATTATGTTCTATTTAATTGTTATTGTGTGTCAGTGTCACATATGTTCTCTTGTATTTCTTGTGATCAATAATAATCGTATTTACCTAATTCGATAATGCCAAGGAATTTAAATATCATACAATTATTTTTGTGAAGCTACGTTTTCACTTCTGACGTGCAGTCCTACGACTGACATGTTTTTTTTTTCAACACGAACGAAGTCGCAGGCACCAGCTAGTTATAATATACTTATTAGTTTGTCGACTAACTCTAGGTTATGTATTTATTAAATTATAATTTTAATGAAGTCCTTTTGAGATCGCGTCCCAATTTCCTATTCGGCATCAATCTTCATTAAACTGTAAAGTAAGCTCATTCTAGAAATTCACTCAAAGTTTATAAACATAAAAGAGTTTTCATTTGAAAACATTAAAGCGGCTCGGACGTGGAGTGAACAACTTTGTCGACCACTAAAAAATGCAAAATCGACTTTAACTACTTCATAAAATTATTATAAGTGAGGTCGCGGAACATAATTAACTGCTGATTTCAGCCATTATATTCGATAATGTTCTCATCGGTAAAGGCGAGAGGCAATTAATTGAAAAAGACTTCTAGTTTTAAATTATTATTAATTAGCAATGAATATTTAATTCACTAATATATTATCATAATTATTGCGAAATACGAAAACTCGATAAGGCAAAATATATCAATAGAGTACTTTATTATAATGAAAATATTGATTTTTAAACAATTTAGCCAGCACATTACTTATGACTTATTGAGAAAACATACATACATACATTAGTACTATTTTAAAATTATTGTACCCTATCCCTTCCTAATCTTTTATGCTTAAAACTTTTTTTGAAAGCCCGTCTGGCTGCCCCCATACAGACGACCACTGTGAAATAACAGCACGTGTGCTTTTGTATTTCAGTGATTGAGTAAGGGATCTCGGAGAACATTTCCATATCCCTTCGTAATCGCTTATCGTTAATCCTGCTATGGTCAATATAGCGTAAGGGTGATTGAATGAGTTTGGTCCCATAACATCAGTTTAAAATCGTCAGAGTTTCGTTTGGTCATGTGTATCAGTAACAAATGTGACTACAGTTTAAATAATACTAAAATTAAATTTTATAAAATATTATTCTACGTTGCAATAAAACGTATATATGTACTTTAAAATTAACCCAATGAGTCTATTTTGTCCCGTTCCTGCCAATAATATTTATACGCTTGTGGGAAAGAGAAAGCATGCTTCATTCAGTGTAAGGCAACGTTGTAGTAGGGGAGCCCAAGAGGGAATTTTGGGATTTACTCGAGCGCGTCAGATATTGCCGATTTATATTTGCAATATCTGACGCCAATGCCCGACGTGTGTCCAGTAACGGATATGTATTAATCTGCCGGTTTGGGTGGTGGGGTTGGTGGGGGTTGAGGTAAAAATTTAAATACAACTCGAGCGCGTTAGGTTTTCAGTGGGGATGTTAAGTGAACCCCTAATTGAGCTCCCATTTAAAATACAGACGATTCGGATGTAAAGCAAGCTCGTGGCAGCTTTTTGAAAATGCAAAAAAGATTTTTGGCGATTGCCATTTTGTAATACTCGAGCGCGTTAGATTTTCATACAGACGGTTCAGCCTGAATTCCTGATCGTGCTGATTCTTAATCTGACGATTATTTGAACGTTTTTTCTTATAACAGCGTCTACAAACTTGAACGCCTGGAGACGCCCACCCCACCGTTGGAAAAGGAAATATCATATAACCTTTTTTTCTTCCTACCATCTAATCTTCAAAATCCAATAGGTTCCCACGACGCTCGAGTGACTACATTTAGCATCATGGGCTCCCCTACCATTGAGCGGAAATTGAGAAGACCCTTTTCACTTTGATGCTGAACATAAAGTGGGATTTTCGTTTAGAGCTTGTTTACTGTTTGTACGATTTTATGTATACAGACAGACTAGAAATGAGTGAATGGCATTTAAATCTCAATCTACCTTACAGTTAATGTTTTATTTTAATCATGTTTTTGAGTGAGAATTCAGACTAATATTACTGTATACTTTTGTAATAACTATGCAAGTATCCAATTATTAATATTGAATAGAAGTATTTTATTTATTTACTAGTGGCCCGCTCCCAGCTTCGCCCGGGGTTCTTTTTAGCCCCCAGCCAGCCGATAAATTACTTTAAACCGCCATCTGTGAGAACCTTATGGAACTCACAGATAAATAATTGCTGTATTGAATAAGTATCAACAGATGGCGCTATGTTAATAATATTGCAAAAAAATTATAAACAAAATGAGATATAAACTATCCTATCTTTTAAGTTGGACCAAATAACAGATACTTATGAAGTTTGATCAAAGTCGGTTCAGTAGTTTCAGAGTTTATCGCGAACATACATCGTGACACGAGATTTTTTTATATATATATAGATAGATTTATTTATTTATTCTAGCTACAATAATTAATGTTTTGTAACCATGTAATAATAAACAACGCATGTAACATATGGGTCCAGTTGCCTAGAAACAGTGTAATTTAATTGTTATGTGTATATACATAAGTAGGTACTAAAATAAAATAAAATAAAAATTGTTTTCAGAGCAACATAATTGTTTTTTGAAGTGAAAACTTCTTTAGGCGCGTTGGGCTATTTTGAGATGGGAAAAAACTATTGAACTCTCGACCTGTTACCGTAATCGTGTAACCGATTTTAATTTTAATTTTTTTTTGAGATGGGCAAAAACCAATTGAACTCGCGACTGTTACTGTGTAACCGTGTAACTGATAGCTCTGTATATAAGTACTAAGCAGACCGCATATGAAAGTAAACTTACTGGATATGATAACGAGGATCAATATGGTATACACCTCTGACCAATAAAACGGTTTCATCAACATCAAACCTTTTTAATGGTCTGTTCTGTCATTATAAAGATCATGTTAAATAATGATGTTCTATTTATTGTCATTGTGTGTCAGTGTCATATATTTTCTCTTGTATTTCTTGCTATCAATAATAATCGTATTTACCTAATTAGTTATATTGTCTTATATAAGTAAGTAGTAAATAATATTGTTTAAGTACAAAATATCTTTATTTATTTAATACTAGCTGATGCCCACGACTTCGTCCGCGTTGTAAAATATTAAGTAGCCTATCCTGTGTCCCGTACGTCCAAATGTTTATCTACCAAGTTTCATGAAAATCAGTTCATTCGTTTCAGTTATGGAGGAACATACATACATACACACAATACCTACACTTACAGATTTATTATTAGTATTGATGATAAACGTTGTAATTTATATCACTAAATTTAATAAAGCCGAATAAAGTTAAAAACTCACTGAAAAACCTACTTGAGGGGTTTAAGTTTAATAATAATAATAAATAATAATATTTAGCGGAACATAAAATAAAGGTTTGATATCAGTATCATATAAGGTTGCTGGCTGGTTTATACGTCATTTAATTTAAAAAGAAATATTTTCAAATTAAGAAAACAACTGAACATCACATTTTATGCAATTGTTTTAATTTTATTCAAATACACCTTATCTGGAGCGAACTTCGAGTATTTCTTCCTTCTGAGTTTGATTTAAAATTTCATTGAAATACTGTTTTTTGTTAGGTTTTTTTAATCGCGTATCTTTCTGGAGTTGAGGACTGAATTATGCCTGACTTAGCCCCAACGGAGATTGCCAGGGCACTCGAAATGCGAAGAAATGGTCAAACCTACAGAGTGATATCCAGAGATCTTAGTCGACCAGTTTCAACGATCCATCGCAGTATCCAACGGTTCAGAGAGACCGGTACTTATGTGAGAAGAGCAGGACAAGGCAGAAAAAGACGCACTTCGAGTAGGGATGATCGTTTCATTCGGCTTCGTGTACGTAGGAACCCCCGTTTGACGGCCGTCCAAGCCCGACATGAGTTAGAAGCAGTGCCAGTGCGGGGTGTAACCGTAAGTGAGCGTACGGTACGAAGAAGGTTCGAAGAAGCTGGTTTGGGTTCATTTGTGCCCACCAAGGCTCCAAGGCTCGAGGTAAATCATCGTAGAAACAGGTTAACTTTTGCTCTGGAACATCGACTTTGGAACGCGGACCAATGGAGTAAGGTATTGTTTAGTGATGAGTGCAGAATTCTCTTAAATCAAATTGACGGCAGGCAAAGAATATACAGACGCAAAGGAGAACGATACATTCAGACAAATTTTGAAACTACAGTTGCATACGGTGGTGGATCAATAATGGTTTGGGCGGGCATTTGTTTGGGAGCTCGCACAGACTTGGTAGTGATTGACAGAGGGAGTCTGACTGCAGACCGCTATATCAGAGAAGTTTTAGAAGAAAATGTCGTACCGTTTGCCCCATATATCGGTGACGATTTTGTTTTTATGCAGGATAATGCTCGGCCGCATACCGCTCGGGTAACTCAAGCTTATCTTAATGATATGAATATCACTGTTATGGAGTGGCCGGCGAGATCACCGGATATGAACCCAATAGAGCACGTTTGGGACTTGCTGAAAAGAAAAGTTAAGTCCAGAATTCCAGCTCCTGCCAACGTGGGTTAACTGCGAATCGCCGTAGTTGAGGAATGGCGGAGACTATCCCAGGAGACCATCGATAACATCATTCTCAGTATGCCTAGACGGGTAGAAACTTTAATAAGAGCACGTGGAGGAAATACGCGATATTAATCACCATTTTTCTAATTTAATTAATTGTTATTTTAATATTAATTTTCACTTTTCCCGGTTACATGAAAAGTTCAAAAATGTACCATTTTTCACAAATAGCCTTTACTCGCAAAATCTGTTCTTAATGTGATCTCATTTTAAGTAAAACAAATGAAACTTTAAATAACAAAAGAAGTGTAGTAAGTAGATTTTAAAATAAAACCATATTTTTTTAATTATGGACCTTTTTTTGTGTTCCGCTAAATATGCCGGTGTGTTTAGATACTACTGCTTTAGAGTATTTCTGAAGCGAGATTCTATACGAACAAACAGTTGGAAATTTCATCAGAATTGCTGTTGTCTAACAGCGTCAGAGATAAAACAAACGGTGGCGGCTAAATTTCGCGGAGTTTCCGTTACGGGTCACAAATTGTTTTTGTGGCCGCCCTAATTATTTCCACTTGATGACTTCACACTGTTTTAAATACTTTCTGGATAGGACAGAGTATGGAGAGAGCGAATTAGTAGACTCCAATCTTCTTTAGGCGTTAGGTAAGTATCTATTATATAGAAAACTGTGTAGCTGTTGCCCGCGACTTCATATGCGTTGAAAAATTAAAATATATTAATTATAAAGCCTGACATCTTTACCGCTTTGACGACGGTGACGGCCATTTTTCAACTGACGAAAACGAAAAAGAAAAAAAAAACGGAGGAGGTTCTCAATTCGTATATATATCGTATTTTTTTATGTATGACCATGCATAACTTTTTACAGAGTAGTCCGATTTTGATAATTATTTTTTTACCCGATTTCAAAATACCCCGAAGTCGGTCTCATATAAATTTGGAAAACAAATTCCAACCCTAAGGGTAGGAAAACAGGGGATGATTGATTGTTCACTCACAGATTTTAATGCTGAGGTTGGGTATTACAATTTCAAAAAGTAATCAAAAATTAAGCATGTAGTAATTAGTAGATTATAGCCACAAAAATACATTTCAAAAGTGTTGCCTAGCTAAATTGGTGAACCGATACTGTTAAATAATATAAATTAATAGCTAACCCTCGGCATCCCTGCCTGTCACATAGAGTGGCGGACGAAATGTTTTTCTGTCACTCTCCACGTTATAAAAATAACTTTTATCTTAAGTTTTTTTGCATGTGTGCTGTTGTTTCGATGAGTAAGTAAAGGATGCTAGAACCTATTACCCCATCCCTTCCTTATCCCTTTTATCCTTAATCCCTCTATGGTCAGCAACTTACTTGCAGCACCTGTGGAGTTGCTTGTGTTATAGGCAACGATAGCCACCTAGCGACGTCAGCCTGTCTATCTACCTTAACATTTAAAAAAAGGAAGTAAATTATTATTTATTCGTAATGTCTATTCTTGCTTTTTGTACGTCAATGATTTCGCGTGTACCCCTCCTAGCATAGCATGGTTTGCGGCACCACAGGCACGTAATAAAAATGCAAACTTGTCAGCGTGTATTATTCGTTTTGTTTGTGTATATGAAAATTAATTCTACTTCGTGAATGTTGAACACTTTATTTTATAAATATTTTCCTTTTCATTTTTTCACTCAAGCCTTTAATTAAAATTTTTATTTTAACCTCAATAAGTTTTTGATTGAGTGCAATTTGCATTGGACAAGTTATAAAAATATAGTTCATGTTTTTCAAAGTAAATGTTCACCACAAAAGCAATTTTTGCTCAATAGATTTACGGCGACTCTCCTTGCATTAAATATTCAAAATTAAGGCATCGTATACATCATCATCATCTCAACCGTAGGACATCCACTGCTGGACATAGGCCACCCTCATTATTTTTCAATACAATCCTACAGAAGCACCCTGGACCCACCGTCGACCCGCAGCCCTTATCAGGTCGTCTGTCCATCTTGTGGTTCCTAAATTGCGCTTGCCAGTCCATGGTCTCCAATCGAGAACCTTCTGGTTCCAGTGACCGTCGGCTTTCCGTACTTGTGTCTTCCCCACTGCCACTTTAATCATGAGTGATATCAAAGGTGATAGTCCTCTGTGTGCCAAGGTTAACAGCCTGTCAGCCCACTAGATGTTACACGACTACCGTCGCCTATAATACAAGCAATTCCAGAGAACAAAGACAAAGTCGTAGACAAACACCAGTGTTCAAATAATGTTCTGCAGTGACATAGTTCCTTATTTATATTTCTTGCATAATTCAAAGAATCTCCCGAGCTCGTCTGCGAAACTAATCGCCGATGGCGAAGGAATTTTCAATTTTACCTCCGATTTACATATTCAATGAGAGTGAAGCCCTTGACGGCTTGCTTCGTCGACCTATGAATCGTAGACCTATAAATTTACATAAAGCCGGTATACTCAGACTAAGTGTGATCACTATTTCATTTTAAAATCTAAACGAGGTATGCGGGAAAAGAGTCTATTTGTGTTGCCCCCGGTGTTGTCATTTTACAAAAATAAACCACTAGTTAAACCTCATTTAACTAAACACTTAAATAAGTAAATGATTAGAATAATGTAAAAAATACCGGATTGTTACAACGCAATTAAAAAAGAAAGATTTAATCTTGATGTTGCCATTTTACAAAATATTAACACTAACTTATAAAATTTATAAAATTAAATACTTTATATAAATAAATCGGTAGAACAACAGAATATTTAGAGAATAATTTTAACGTAATTAAAAAGTAAGATTTTTTAATCCCGATGTTGCCATTTTACAAAAATAAACGCTAATAATTGTTGGTACATTTTAGAATAGCAACTCTTTGGTTCAATCTCATCCGGCTGTGTCGACGTGTAATTACAATCTGCGACCTTCCCACTATTTATTTGCGACCAATTTAATTTTGCCACTTCATTTTGTGTAACATTCGAGATTGTCTACGGATTCAAACAATTGCTTGTCGAGAAATCTAATTACAACACGTATTTGGAGATCACTTCAACTTGATTGGTTTCGGCGTCTGTGAAAACTTATTTACTATGTAATAATGATAATATGTGCGCAAGTATTTAGTACTATCTAAAATAATCTAACTAAATAATATTATTAGCTCAATTTCCCTATCCTTCCTGAACCGTTATACTTTATCTAGCAAATAAACAAACACACTTTCGCATTAATAATAATATTAATATTGTATTAAGATATTATAGCCTTATAGTTGTTATTCTGATGTGTAAATGTTATAATTATAAAATTTCATAAAATCATCAATTATGATTGATGATTTCAAAAAAACTTTCAAAAAATAAATGAATTAAAATTTTCAATCAAAACGTTTTAAAATAATAACTGTTTATCGAGAAAACGTAAATATGAAGGGGTAAAACCAAAGATTAATATACTAATTAAACTGAAAGGTTTTCTGTTTTTTTGAACGCGTTAAACTCTGGAACCACCGGTCGGATTTTTAAAATTATTTTCGCATTTGATAACCCAATATTTGAGGAAGGTTGAGCTATTTATCACCACGCTATTGCTCCTAGGAAGCCGAGGCGGGTGAAACCGAGGGACACAGCTCGTATAGAATATTATAATATGTAATAGGATCATTGACATATATTATAAGGACATGGCTAACGCTCTAGTACGTTGCACAGACGCGTTGGTGTCGAAATCGGAAAGTGACACCAATGACAGCTTAGTCACCGAGACGACCGCATTGATGCACAATGATTTCAAAATTGATGCAATGCAATAATTATGCAATAATTATCACAAGAAATGCACAAAAGTGAGACGAAATACCTTACTTTCGGTACGTAACTCATTGCTAGTTTAAATACATTAAAATTTAGTTTATACAATAAAATATCCATTGTTCATTATTCAATATTAACCGGCTAACACAAATTGTCACTTGAAAGCGCTGGTGGCTTCTAACAGATGGCGCTACTATTTGTCTATAAGAAGTAAGTTTGTGTAAAATATTCCGTAGGGCGTATCGTGAAAATTAAATAGGATATACAAGAATTTATTGGAACACTGGAAAAGTGTTAAATGAATAGATCACACGAAAATATAGAACATTTTCGCTCCCGATTTATTTTTTATAATGTTTATTTTATTGGCATCAACATCAAAAACTTTAAAACAACAACAGTTCACGAACATAACTCATGGACGTAGACAATAAACATGGCGATTTAAATTTGAAATGTGATTTAAATTGGGTACCTATTCCAGAACTTTCCTCGTAAACGTGTAGTTCAAAATTTTCTCTGTTACTTTCACAAATTTTATCGCATCCTTCCTGCGGTGGAACTGCGGTTTTATCCTGAAGGTCGGACAAGTTTAATCGGGTCCTCTGAGTCTGCTCGAAAAGGGTTGAAAATTTGTTCAATGTCGCATTGTAACATTTAAAATTGGATTTCATTTCGTTTAATATCACAGCCTTTTAGCCCTGTTTTCGGGTACCATCACCTATTTCGAGGTCACACTTAACTTTTATAAACTTTTTGGTTTGTTTGGGATTTCATTATTAGTGAAATCTCTTAATGTAAACATGGTCGAAGTCCTTTTTAAATTTGCACTCTATTTTAGAATAAGCTGTTGGCTATTAAAGGTTCACATATTAAAATTAGCTTTGAGTACTGGATTAGCATTTTCAGTATTTGTATCAGAAACTGTATACCAATCAAACTCAGAGAAAAATGTAGGCATGAAAAGCAAAATAAGCACCACACTCAAAATGTACAAAAGGCAGAATGTACATCACGTGCAATATGCAACCATTTTAAATGCAAGCATTTTATACCATTGATGGTGTACCATCAAGTGGTCAGTCAGCCTGTCTGTCGAGCTTAAAATAAAATTAAAAAATAATAATGAAATTTGAATAATCTGTGTTTCTCTTTTTGGTTCTTGTACATTTTGCTTCGAAGATCGAAATATATGAAGTATTTACAGTATATAATAAGTTACTCTATGGTATTTACCTGAAATACTTCATGCATTCATGCTTCAAAATGTTATTTTTATGATCAGATGGAATTTTTTTAAAATGAATCAGGATGCAATTGTATAAAATGTTTTCAAAGAAAATGTATAGAACGCTCGTTTTCCAAGAGTTGGCGAACAATAAACAAACTTCTAGTCCAGTTTGTTTTGTATTTTATTGTTCAACAATAAATTTGAAATAAAAAAAAACACCTGTATTATATGTTTTATTACTAATACTTTCTTAGTAATTAAACTATATTTAAAAAGATTTCTCCTAAGGTTGCCAAAGCATCAAAATTTGTCCAGAGAATGAGACAGTGATGATGATCCTACGGCTGATGATGATGATGATGTCAAAATATAATATATATCCTGCTCTTGAAATCACAATCAGTAGGTATCACTTGCCTCATTCTCCTAGAAAACCTGTGATGCTTTGGAAACCTCGGAAGGAAGTTAGTCTTAGAAAACTAAATAGAGACCGCGCCAGCATAAAGGCCTCGCAGGCTTGGCTCTCTTTTTATGTTATGGTTGACAGACAGGCTGACAGTCCACTTTATGGTACGTGAAAACTGTCGCGAATAACACAAGTCTAAAATCATAATTTTTCCTATTTATGGTTTCAGATTTGTCCTCACTGACATAAGGGCATTGATCAACCCGTATATACACTTTCCTTAACACTTATATTGACAAATAGTTTGCCTTAAAATTTAGTATAACCAAAATAGATATTTTCATAAGTACATATCAGTTCCCTTTTTTGTTAAGCATTGTTTTATACATTGATTTTATGTGTTGTTGCTTAATAACTTGTTTATCCTGAGTTGCTTCAAACTCCTAGCTATACGTTTACCACGTTTCAATGCTTCCAATTGCAAGTTTCTTTCCGGACTCGACCTTGGAGAGACTAAATCTGGACATCTGGAAGAAGAATTACTTAAGTATAAAATATTTGCGCGTTTGATTATTGATTTATTTATGTTTGAATGACGTAAAAGAAGTGTGTACCAAGGATTTTAATAGTTAAAGTAAAAAGTCATTCATATATTCGGTAATGTTACGATTACACTTACAACCACAAATTATTTAAAGTCCATTTAAGAGGACGCATAAAATAGAATAGCCAAATCAATCTTATAATTGAATTGAAATCAATCTTAGAAAAGGCAATTCTAGAATTGAATGTTTTCTAATAATTTGTTTACTTAGGTAAAATTTTTAGCATTATAGCTATTTCACTTTATACGCCTCTTAACTGGATTTACTGAATACGTAGTCTGTCATCAGTTTACTTCTTAAAAATCGATTTTCATATATAAGCCCGGGGTATGAAAATCTATGGGGGTAAAATCAAATGTCACATGTCACACGTTCCTATATATCTTTTATTTTTCAACGCGGAAGATGTCGCTGGACCATCTAGTCTTAAATAGTATTTTCTTTATTTCCTTCTTTCCATTCCTGTCTCTTCTTACAAAATTTAAATTGTATGATGATGACTGTGATAAAGATGAATATTTACTTACTTGTAAATCTCAATGTTGTAATGGTTGTCGTTTTTGCAACGTGTAGTCCACTTAGTCCAGTACTTGAAGCCTTCTCTATGGAAAATGGTAAGTGCACATGCCGCATCTTCTCTTATATCGTCATCTACTAATGCTGGAAATTAAAAAATTATGAACATCAGAATTAAATTTCATTAACAATTTAAATTAACATTTCACTGAGGGCATTCTTTGAAGACCAGATATTTTAGACATTATTATTTCATAGTCTAAACTTGATATTAAATTAAATATTATGGTATTTAAGTATTTAGTGAACGAGTTGAATTTTACTGTCCCAATCAGATTTATGTCTGTTTATCAACAGTTAACAACACTTTATTAACAAATTTTACATTGTTGATGAGCACATTGTTTGAGCGTTGATTAGCCACCTACCATCAAGTGTAAGGGTCGGCGCCCACTATCGGCATCGGCACGGCTGAGGATTTTAGGTGGCAAAACATTAACGTCTTGGCAATAAAGTAGAAATTTCCAATATATATGGTCGTAGTAACAAAATACCGCTTCAGTACGCTTGAGGCTGCCGCGTCGGCAGTCTTGAGGATGCTTCGGGATGCTTTGGTATCCTTTGGCATGCCCTGGCAACACTCGGGGATAGCTTGTCCTGAAGAGAACGCGAAGAGATGCGAGCTACAAATACGATGGGGAGAGGGTTCGGCGTGGTTAAAGACGCCTCGGCATCCCTAAGGACGTTGCAGCAAGCCAAGGCATAGTTTTCGACAGTGTGCGCTTGCATGTAGGGTTGCCGAAGGAGCCTTTTCCTTGCCGATGCCGATAATGTGCGCTGGCCCTAACTGTTGGCTATCTAAGAAGTCTTTTGAGCACATTCACTTGTTAAATAAAAATGGTCTGCTTTAAAAATAGTAAAGAGTGAATATAAAGAATACAAAGTCTCATAAACTCTAGCGGGGGCGGCTGCGGACGCTGATTTAAAGTAATAACACCACTACACTCGGACAGACAGTCCGTAGTGTAGCTCAAAAACAGTAGTGTATCTTGATGATTATGAAAATAGTAACCCATTTCCTAATGATACTTTATATCCACAGCTATGTATGACGTGTCACGAATCAATATTGGAAGTGTACCTTCTACATACGCTTATACCTTTGAAATGCTAATGTTATAACCAAAGTGTTATGGTTTAGTAATGTTATAATACGTCTTTAAATTTGCTTCCATAGTGGGAGTAAATTCAGAAATTTGTTAATACTAAATCGGGGGATACATATCCATCATCTACATCCAAAATTTTATCACATCACGCGATAGAAAGGATCAATTATTTTTTTGTTATATTATATATGGTATATTCGAATTCGTCGGACATTCACGTAAACACACGGTTACACCCCATTTTAACAAGACAACTAAAATCTTAAATCTTAAACTTAATTGAGGCCTTTTTAAAAATAGCCTTAGATAATTGACTGGTGTGAAGTTAGGTTACATCATAAGTGTTAAGCTTTTTCTACTTCTAGATAGTTGACATACTGTCTTCACATACTGCGTCAACCAGCCACTGACTGAAGTGGCATCGCGACTTCTTCCCACTAGTCGTCGCACTGTTGAAAACATCCTTATCACTATTATAATAACAAAGATACTTGTGTATTTCTGTGCTTCTGTAGTATTAGATTTCCATATTAAAATTAATATTTTATAAAGTTTACCAAATTGATTTGATCAGTAGGTACTTAAGCTGACATAGAATTTGCTTTAATTTTGCATATTGTATTTGCATTTCAAATATATTATAAATAATTCACTGGTTATATACTACATGAGGCAGACGATTGGCTATCCTGGCGCATGCAGATAAGTGATGACAAGTTCCTTTCAGGTAAAGTATGATACTGTACTGTATACAGTATAACTCTTCATCCTGTCTCTCTCTACTGTTAGATACCCGCGGTGCCTTTCAGGTCGTCTGTCCACCTGGCCACACTGCGTTTTCCAATTCGTGGCCTACATTCGAGAACTCGTCTACCCCGTCGGTTATTCCCTTAGCGACAGATGTGACCGGCCCATTGCTACTTCAGCTTGTCGATTCTTTCGACTATGTCCACCACTTTGATTCTTCGGCGAATTTTAGAATTTCTGAGCCTATCCTCCAAAATGCATTTGCTGGTTCAAAACAAGCAATTTTGGACTTTGAACGGAAACCGCAGTAAAATCCGTTGCGTAGTTTAAAAGATCTAACCGTACATACAGAGGGAGAGACGGCTGGAAGCGACTTAGTTTTATACTATGTAAAAGTTTAGATAATTAAATTTTACTAACTAAATAGCAGCAAGATATGCAAAATAAATAAATATATAAATAGTAGTATCTACTAGTCTGGATTGCACTCGTAGAAGTGTACTCTTGACCGTCCGCATTGTTAAATTGCACGCTAGATATAAAACTGTGTTCGTAAAACGGCTGCTTGCAGACGGAATTGTTTATTTCAAAGTTGTTTGCACTTGACTTGTTAGCTGCCGTTCATATTGCTTCACTTTTTGCTCATCCGCAATCTTTGTAAGGAAATGATACATTTCGCATATTTTGTTAAGCTTCACCAGAAATAGTATATTTTGTAACATTTTTCTATCTGAATGAAATGAATGCCATTTTTATTGTGGTTTTCTACTGTGGGAGGTTACACAGGTGCCAATTTTATTATTATTATCATTACTTTGGAAAATTGACAATTTGGAAAGTACGACCGACACCATTCTATATTACTGACAATGTGTATGCAAAATACTCGTATCATGAAAATCCTTTGAGTAGTTAAGGCGTGAAAGGTTAACAGGCAAACAGACAGATTTACTATCACATTATTTTAGTGTTAGCATGGATTAGCAATTAATGCTATTGCAAAGTAAATTGTGTAGTATACCTAAAAGAACGTGCTATTCTGAAGGTGGCCGCTAGGGGAAATAAAAGTTTATTTAGATAATCGCAAATGTATTTAGGTACTTACATTCACAAGATACGTTGCATTGTCCACCGCGTTTACCTTCTTTGCACCATATGCTTGGTATCTGAAAAACACAATAGAATGAAACATTTATGAATTTGAAATGTTTCTGTTCGTGTAACTATTATTATAAACCTGTGTGACCGAGCTGCGCGCGGTATACTGATATTGTAAGGAGAGAAGATATTGTATTTTTGTTTGTAATGAATAAACACAAAAACTGCTAGCTATAAAATCAACGAGTAAGACAGGCTATATTTTATGGAGTTACGCGGTTGAAGTCACGTGCAACAGCTAGTAACATATAATTATATCGACTACTTAGTTCACATTTTTTGGAGTTTATTTTCATATATATAAGCCCGTGGTATGAAAGTTTATGGGAGTAAAAACAAAATTGTCACACAAATGCGTTATGTTATGCGTTATAGTTACGTTCTATTTTTTTTTTAATATTTTAGAACATCTGAAGTTTCATAGATGTTGCGCCATCTACAGAATATTATTTAAAAAAAGAACAATGTTGTTCTTTCGTCATGTTCGAATTGTGAAAATTTAAATTTTATAATCGTTCGTAAGAAGGTTATATAACTCCACTCGTGTGTTGGAGCTGACACACACAATTTTTTTATGATTGGCATAACTTCAATCGAACTCCTAATTGAGTATATGTAGAGAGTATATGCTCTCACTGACACACCTTTTTGAAAACTTCTTTAGGCATGTTGGACACTTTTAGTATGAGGAAAATACAACGAACGCCGTCACCATCAGTGACGTTTAACCGTATGAAATAAGCGCCATCTACCCGAATTAGTACGTAATTCTTGATTCATAATATACGTAATGTACCTATATGTACATAATATACAATATACATCACGAGATAGATACTGACGTCAGTCTGACTGTCACAATTGATTCATTAATAAACCAAATTTAGGTGTAAAATAATACTTTGACATTTAACTAACCTGAAATAACCCGTAATATTTCTTCCCACTAGGGCTGACCACAAAGGCATTTGTGTCCCGGTTACTGACTTTTTCGATAAGACAAACCCCTGAAAATTAACAAACAAATAATCGTGGGTTCATAATTATCTCTGAACCCGGAAAAAGTCGATGAGAAGTTTAGAGGTTTATATTTTCTGTCTGCCTGCCTTTATAACATAAAAAATAGTGGTAAAGTAGCAAACAACATTTCCTTATCAATAAAAGTACAATATTGATATTGGGATTACATAATTCATGGATTGAGTTCAGCTTTCGTTGGATTGATTCGACCACTTTACTATTACCATGTTATTTTCTTAAGCGATTTATTATTATTATATCTATTCATGAAATATGCTTTTACTGGAAACAAGCAAACCTATTTAATAAAAATAGTATTTTATCTGTATTAGCATTCCGTTAAATTATAATTTTCAGAAACTTATAATTTTTAATTTCACTTATTTTCTACTAATAATTGTCTATTTCCAAACTTTATTAATTACCACACGAGCGACTTGCTCTTGTTTTAATTAATAAGGTTTGAAACATTTCCAAAAACATATTAATGATAAGAAAAATATTACATACTACCTGTTGTACTCGACAGCTAGTATATAATATTTTTCTCCTACTACTACTACTACTACTACTACTATGATGATACTACTACTACTATACTATAGCCTACTAGATGATGCCCGCGACTTCGTCCGCGTTGAATAAGCAATATATCGCCTGACATCGTTATTGCTATTAAACTTAGCCAGGAGTTAGTTTCCTTAATCTAAATCCCTCGGGAATAGTCCTTTTTTCTGGATGAAAGGTACCCTATGTCCTTTCTGGTGTCCCAGACAACGTGTATGCAAAATTTCATGGTTATCGGTTCAGTAGTTTTTGCGTGAAAGAGTAACAAACATCCATGCATCCATACAACCTAACAAACTTTCTCATTTATAATATTAGTACGGATTGGGCGCCACTGTTGCGTGGCGGCGGCGCCACCGTCGTCACATTTCTTTTTCAAAGCGGACGAAGTCGCGGGAACCAGCTATTATTATATAACATATAATAGTAATATTAGTATAGATTTAATTATTCCTTTTGTACATACATGTTATTGTAATTGTTTAGTAGATACATTTTTTTACACTTGACTGTACAAAAAATCTCTACTTATATTATATTATATTATATTATATTATATTATATTATCTCTCCTTATATTCGAGTGTTATTCAAATGCTAAGATAACTAAAATTAACGTCGTATTGTCGAATAAATTGTTGGTTGCCTTAGTAATTACTTAAAATAATGGTGGTCTGATGATTGAGTAAAAATATATATATGCGCAGTTTTTTTAAATCATGTGTAAATGAAACGAATCTAATGTAATGAAGACATAATTGGCCTTGTTCGTGACTTGTTAAGATTGAGATATGAAAATGACTGCAAATGATAACGCTGCTTGGGAATTAATTTATATTTACGTAGTTATATAATTTACGTGTGATAGTTGATGAACTTTTATATGTGTTATAATATAAATATTATATAATAAAAACACTAGCGACCCGCTCCCGACTACGCACGGGTGCAACTTTTTTCTGCAGATCTTTATCTTCTTTACATCTATTACTAATATTATAAAGATAGAACATTTGTATGTTTGTAATGAATAAACTCAAAAACTACTGGACCAATTTTGAAAATTCTTTCACCCATAGAAAGCTTTATTATCAGCGAGTAACATAGGCTATATTATATAAAGTTACGCGGGCGAAGTCGCGTGCAACAGCTAGTAATATGTATAAAACAAAGTCACTTCACGTCGGCCATATGTAAGTACTCATATGCACGCTTATATCTTTTGAACTACGCAACGGATTTTAATGAGGTTTTCACTAATAGAAAAAGGAGCGTTAAAAGAGGAAGGTTTCTATATATAAAATTTCACCCGTGTAAAACCGGGAGTGGTTCCCTAGTTTCTTATTATAATTAGAAGTCACTTACCGCATCTGTCTCAATTGCCGCTAACTTCTCCTAAACTACGAGCTCTGAATTAAGTTTTTGGTGTGGTTTACAAAGATATGTGTTAGTCTAGGTCATGGACTACCTGTATGACAAGTGTCATTCAAATCCGTTTATGTATAGGTTTTTGAGTGTATGAATGGATGAAAAACGGATGGATTAAATTTGGTACATAGATAGTTTATTAACTGAATTAACATAAGGAATACTTTGTATACTGAAAAAGTTTCGGGTTCTTGAGGCATCGTCTAAGAATATAATAATTTAGGCGCCACTGTCGCCGTGGTGGCGCCACCGTCGTCACAGCGATATTTTTTTTTACGTGAGAGGAGGAAAATCTAATAGACATCGGTCAAGAGTGTCCGGTAGTGTGAGACTTTTACCCACTAAAACCTAGTACCTAGCACCTCTCTAGTACCTAGTACCTCTCTACTACCTAGTACCTCTCTACTACCTAGTACCTCTCTAGTACCTAGTACCTCTCTACTACCTAGTACCTCTCTAGTACCTAGTACCTCTCTACTACCTAGTACCTCTCTACTACCTAGTACCTCTCTACTACCTAGTACCTCTCTACTACCTAGTACCTCTCTACTACCTAGTACCTCTCTACTACTTAGTACCTCTCTAGTACCTAGTACCACGGGACCGCGTTAGCATTGCTTCGCAGTACTAGGCCCTCCTAGCTGCTGTCCGCAGCTACACCTCCGTTTGTTCTTTACCAGCTAGTGCTCTACTATAATGTTGCCAATGTTTTAATTAATAATATATAATTATAAGTCTCAATATAATAATTGGACTTGGATAATTGGTCTCAATATAATCTTGGAAGTATATTCCTCACTGTGTTCTTACACAATTGTCTTGTGGTTTTTTTTAACAGAGAACTAATGTTTTTTTTTTTTACAGAATGGGCTTAGAAGCTGCATGAGCTCATACCGCCTTTCCTTTTCTTCCATCGGACATACAGATGTTTACCATCCTCATCTTGTCGAAATCCGGACCAAGTGAGGACCGCTTTAAAACATCTTTTATAATGCACACTGCCATGGTTTGGAACCGGCGTCTGTATTTTCAAGCTCATATAACCTAAATCATTTCAAAGTTCGAGTGGATAGGCATCCTCTGAATGAGCTCGCTCCATCATAAGCCTCATCCTTGCTACACAGCTGGTTGTTGGCCAAGAGCAAACCCATCTCTAATAAAAAAAAAGTGAAGTGTATGTTTTTTGTGTCGATCGGGATCCTAAAAGAATGACTTCTCGCTCGTAATCGAACGTATGATCATTGTAACATGGCTATGTTTTTTCGTTCGTTAGGGCAAACAATACCGTGAAAAAATTAAGTCACGGTTATGTGCAAAACATATACTTATATACATATAGGTATATGAGTAATTTTACACAGCACTCTGTATTTGTATCCGCAATAGCATGTACAGTCGGGGTACGAAAACCTTCGTCAGTTTTCAAATTCATTCCTTTATCAAGTCGTAGACTCTTATTAACTTTTGAAACTAAAGCACTAAGCAAGGTTTGAAATGAAATTTTGGCATGATTGATAATTGCCTTGGTGCAAGCAAATGTTGACTTTAAGGTGAACCTTTTCATACCCCGACTTTACATCCATACTATTCATACTAATATTATATAAAAAAAAACTGGTAAGCCGCGAATTCGTCCGTGTTGAAAAATTAAAAAAATATATAAGCAAAATAACACCTGACATCTGCACTTCTATTGCACTTTTCTTCGCTTGTGCCAATGAGGTTTAATGTTTTTTACATGTAAGAAAGAAGGTCTGAAACATTATAGAAAAAAAAAATTCAAGAATACTTGAATTAATAATTAATAATTCAAAATATTATAAAACGAGTAAAGCGGTATTACTTTTGTAATCGTTCCATTAAAAACACTACCTAAAACGAATTTTCTCGAAAATAAGATTCGAGACAGTTTCTAGAAAATAAGACAGTTCGATTTCTAGACCTAAAAAACCCCTAACCCTACGATTTTCGTCAAAATCGTTTGGAGCCGTTTGCGAGATCGTCGTGGCATACAAGAATTCCTCGTTTAGTATTATAAGATAAGATATCCTATGTTACTCGTAGCTTTTAAAGCTATTTTTAAAATTTTTAAAATTGCCGCAGTAATTTTGGAGTTTATTCATTACACATATTAAAAAAAAAACTTAAGAGAGCTTAACAATATTAAGTACATATATACCTACAGAAATGTTAAAAATATTTACACGTATTATTTATTTAGAATCTTTTAGACTATCTTGTTTATACAAAATCTTGTACGCTATCTTAATTTAGTGTAGGTATTATAATCATTAGAGTAAATTATGATGTGGGGAAAATACAAATTATTGTGTACAAATAATTACAAATAATTATCAAAGCCCATTTTCCTATTCCTTCCCAATCAGCGATTTTGCAGCACCTATGGTGTTGCTTGTGTTATGTAGACAACGGTAGCCACATACCATCAAGTGGACCGTCACGTCAGTCTGTCTGCCGACATTAATATATTAAAAAAAAAGAAAGATTATTTGAAAAGTGTACCATAATTTCTTTCTTACTTAATGAAATTCAAATACCGAACACTATTGTAAATTTCTTTTTTTTTTAATATTTGTGTTTGCCAACATGGTAGGGATAAGTAGAAAAAAAATCAGCTTATCTCTACCAGGAGGAATAGGAATACTTAGTAGGGATAGGTGGAACGGGCGTAAATAAAAATAAATAAATTAAATATTACTTACACTGAGCAAGGAAAATGTCATTTGGAATTCCAGAACGAAGCAACTGTCTCACAAGTTTACATCTGCTATCAAATCTCAAACTGTTTACAACACATAGACAACATACTATTACGTTTAACAAAACGACGCGTGCGCACCGCATGGCGGACTTTGTTTACTGCGCACAAGAAGATCTTTGCGTTTGCGCATATTTTTAGTTTTCCAAATGTCAATGTCAGCTGATTGTATTGTTGCCTATGTCTCAGATTAATTAAGAGTTATTACCGTATCTATATGTTGACTGCATTTTTTACTCATTCCATTTAAATCCTGATCCTAATATAATCTTTATTTTATCATTTGCTACTCGATAACGCAAAACCTGCATTTGTTACAATAAAATCCCGGCTTTATGTTAATATATTGTATATGTATGTTACCAGATAGTTGTAATGTTTGAATACATGATTTACAATTAAATAAATAAATAATACAGATTTTAAACAACTTACAATTTCCCAAAAAGCTTTTATCGAACTGTCTCGTCTTCAAAAGATCAACGGCCAACTTACACCTAGAGTTGTATATTTTGCAAAAACATTTAGCCAAACAAACAAAAAACAGCACCGAAATAATTCTCATATTTTATCTCTTTTTAACGAAAACAATCATTGTTCGTATGTCTGAGAATCGAATATCCGGGTTTAATAGGAGAATTACCGAAACACACCTACTTAGGTATACCTATGTTACGTTACTGATAAAACCTATTATGTTATTATAAAGTATAAGTACTTATTGTATCTAATCTATAAATAGTTTTAATGCTTGATATGTACATATTTATAACTTGATATTCAATTTCGCGTTGCTTAAATTTGATTGTTGTTTACCAATATTATTCTATACGAGATTTGATAGAGTGACTTATATTTATTTAGACATTGTGGAGATATCGCAACGCTCATGATATAGAAGGGACTACTAAGAATAGAACCTTGGTACCTCTACACGCAAGTTCAAGACCACGACTAATAAATTGTGATTTGAATTTTTATATTTATTTTATTTTACTTATTTTAAATCCCGGCTTTACACGGAATGCAAATTTTTTCTACAATTTATTTATAAAAAACGTTTATAATTCTTTTCGTTGTTGAAAACCATGCAAGTGTCTTGCCGATTACAGTAGGATTACGGATAGGGGATTGGGTAGGGATAGGGAAATGGGCTGAGGAACCCAAAATTTTTCCAGGATAAAAGTATTATATATGTTAATCCAGGTAATAGACTATCTATGTGCCAAATTTAATCCATATCTGTTCAGCCGTTTTCGCGTGAAAGAGTAACCGAAACACAACAGCACACATGCTGTTATTTCACGGTGATCTTCTGTGCCAGACATGCTGCCCAAATGATAGCGAAACGCAGCGTGCACTGCCACTAATTTCCAGGAATCGAACCCGGGTCAGGGAATGGTGCAGAAGGTAAGCACGCTAACCACTAATCCAACGGGCTCGTCAATAGTAAACTGAGATGATGATTTCAATTTATTTTAAGAATTTTGTTGAATACAACATGTAACAATGAAACACCTCAAGGCTTCGTAACTTAATATACAAGCTGCTGTTAAGTTTACTGTAAAGTAAGAAGAACTTTTAATTAGGCGCGGAGTCAAACCACACCTGTACCACGTCTTTATTACTGAAGAGATGAACTTACTATACTTTTCTTAATCATTTATCTTAATATTCCCTTCTTATTAGGCAGTTACTTTCACAGTTTTAATTACAATGTGTACCAATTAACCGGAGTAAAGGTGAAACAATCGAATAATTTAGTTTCGTAGAGAAAATAATGGAAAAATGCTCAGTACAGGATCCGAGGAGAATTTGTCCTTCACTTATCTGTTTATCAGACGAAAAGTATATTTTATCGAAAACCGGACGAAAATATTATGTATATAAATTGAAATTGTATTGCGTGTAAAAACATGCTCATGGATATCTCTAATTAAAAAATAATTATTATAATAAGATGTACTTCGGAGAGTATGCTCAGGAGCTGCATGAGCTCATGCTGCCTCTCCCTTTTTTCCATCCCTTTCTTTCAGACGTAGGGCTGGTTAGCATCCTCATCTTGTCGAAATTCCTCTTTTTCGGACCAAGTGCTTTAAAACGTCCTTTATAATGCGCACTGCCAAGGTTTGGGACTCCCTGCCGTCGTTTGTGTTTCCGAGCTCATATAACCCAAATATTTTCAAAGTTCGAGTGAATGGGCATCTTCTGGGTGAGCTCGCTCGATCATAGGCCTCTTTTCGGACCAAGCGCTTTAAAACATCCTTTATAATGCGCACTGCCAAGGTTTGGACCTCCCTGTCGGCGTTTGTGTTTCCGAGCTCATATAACCCAAATATTTTCAAAGTTCGAGTGAATAGGCATCTTCTGGGTGAGCTCACTCGATCATAGGCCTCTTTTTGGACCAAGCGCTATAAAACATCATTTATAAGACCAACTGAGGACTTTATTAGCCTACTGATGATGATGAATCATCATACATCTAGATTCACTAAACTGAAGTCGTACCAATATTTTACCGTGTCATGTTTCTTGTGATAAAGCAGGTAATATGTGTTTTTAATTACTTGGACGCAGAAGAAACTAACTTGGAAACTTTAGTTACACACTGTTTATTTATGTGTGCATAGCATTATCTTAGCTTAAATGTGCAGTGTGCACACCTGACGGTCGCGTGCAGTGTTATCCACAACTTGTTGCAGAATTGCGAGCTTTTCTCTAGCTAAGGTGACCACGGTTCAGAAGATTGTTGGAATATCAATAAAAAAATTATAGTAAAATTTCGAGTATGATTTATATAATTAATATAATAAAAATATATGCTTTCTCATCATTATATAATTATTATTATAAAGTTATATTACTCAAATATTTGATTGGATGCAATAAACTAATTGAATTTAAAATGTCCGTAAAAGACTTCGTAGAACGTTAAGTTACATTATGAACATATTTTGGATAATATTATCTATAAGAGGTATTAAACTTGTAAAGAAGTGTTCACTTCAAAAAATGTCAGAGCCAGACTAAAATTATTAATATTAGTGTTTGCTAGACAGACCAAACTTGAGGATTACGTAGGTTGTATGTTGGTACACGTTTGCAAAAAAAACGGTGTTTGTCAAAGGAAATTATTATACAGGTGTACAAGATGTTCCAATTTTTTAATTTTTTTTTCTCAATATGGGGAGTAGTTGGAGAGTTCTTGTTTTTTTTATATTATTACTTTAAGTCACAACAATATTTGTGCAAAATTACATAGATTTGGAGAAAAAAAAAACAGTTTTCGATAACTGGGTGTCGTAACCCCTGAGGTTACTCTTACATTCTTGTCAGGATTGGGTTATGTACTTGTTTTTTTTTTTCTTATTAATAATGTTTATGTTAAGGTCGACAGACAGGCCTTACAAAAAACACTTTTACAAAAAAAAAGTGAGTTAAAATTTATGATAATATTATTATAATTTATAATAATAATATAATATTATGGTAATAATTTATGATGATATTTTTTTAAATGAAACGTACGAAATACGAAAATTTATATAAGTAACGTAAAATAGACAGGATAATTGAAATCCATGGACACCTACACCTTACAACTGAAACTGTTAAACGCGACTCTAGCGCTAAGTCTACGCGAGATTTATTCGCTTCGGACACTGAAGCTTGGACAGGCGTTAAGTATTTGAGTTATTGTTACAGGAAAATTTACGACCCTTTAAAGTTGGACAGTAGCCTGTCAATAATTGTAGTTTTAGCTTTACAAGTTATTCAATGGATAAACAATTGTTAAACTTTGTTAAACAATTTGATAATAACTCAGCGGGAACATCTTATTATATCGTGGAGACACGAGACACTATCTATCTTCTTCTCGAGCTCGATTTTATAAGCAAAAAAAAAACGAATGAAAAATTACAGCCAGATATAATAACCGGGAGTAATTATTCGTGTCATTTTTTACCTGACGCCCGACGCAAAAGAGGGGTGTTATAAATTTGAAATAAGTTAAGTGTATCTGTGTGTGTCTGTGTCATAATAGCTAACAGAATCAATTATTGAATTTATGACTGCAATAAAGAGTATAGCTATTTAGGATTACACCAAAAAACAAATAACTGTAAAATTTCAAAATTTGTGATCACAATACCCAAAAATGTCATCCAGGGTGACGATTTTCCCCATTTTCAAATATACCTCTATTACTTCTTAACCAAAAAAGTGCCCAACGCGCTTGAAGGGGTTTTCACTTCAAAAAACACGTTATTTTTGTAACTCATATAAAATTTAATCAAATTCTCCTCTACAATTAAATTTACTAAGAGATAATACATTTTGTATGTTTGTTCATATATGGAGGGTAATCTCTAGAACCACTGCACCTATTTAAAAAAATCTTTCACTATTTGTGAGAAACATTATTCAAGATAGACATAGGGTATTTTATTATGTATAGGTATTTACAATTACTGCCGGGCGAAGCCGGGACGCGTCACTCTAGTCTAAATCTAATGGTGCTTCATTTAAAATTTAGTTACAGTGAAATTTGAAAGCGCATTACAGACACTGTTACTTGAAGTATTAACATAAATATTTATTTATTGTGTTAATCTAACGTCTTACAATGCAGACTTGAAACAATTGCGTTATATGTCCCCAGAGAGTCGAGTAGACTCAATCCCATTTCCGTGTTGAGGCTTACATCCATTTGAATCCTAAACTAGCCCCACATAATTACGTACGTAACACATCTGCGCTACTCCAGCGACATAACACAGTATATGGTGTAAGAGTAGGCTAAGTTGTAGATTCTTTATCTGTATCAGCTTTCATATGATGTATTTAGATGTCTTGTTACTAAAAAAGAAAGTACTTGTATGCTGAAAAGAAGCCCGTTCTGTTTCGAGACGACAGGACTATTACAATTGTATTACCTACTTTTTGTCATGATGTTTTTTTTATGTTAAGCTCGACAGATAGGCTGACGGTCCATTCGGAGGTGACTACAGTTGCCTATAAGACAAGCCAGCCAAAGCACATTTTCCTTTTTTTTAATGATATAAAGGTGGCAGACAGGCTGGCGGCTCACTTGATAGTAGGTGGTTACCGTCGCCTAAGGACACAAGTAACACCAAGGGAAGTGCAAGTGCGCTGCTTACCCAGTAGCAGTTTGTTTATAGCTCGCTTGAAGTAGCCCATATTGTAGCTATCCCCTTATCCTTAATCCTGTAACGGTGGACAGCGCTCTAGCAACACCCACATATCAACAAGAGGACCAAAATCAAAACCAAAATATTTATTCATCAATTAGGTTTCTCCAAGAAACTCTTTTCGGGTTTCAGGAAAAAAAACCAAGATGATGACGTTCCCGAGAAGAAACCCCGAAAGAAACTCAGGACTGTCAGCCTTTCGTCAGAAAGCCTTTGTCAGACGTTTACATGAAGGGAAATTTATTTATTTATTTATTTATTTTCAAAGGTACACCAACAGCACAAACAATAAACTTACAATATGTATAGGCAACACAAGGCAATTTTAAGGCATACACAGATAGACTACAAACTAGAAATTAAGACGAACGATAACAAACGCATAGCAACTAAAACATCAATATTAATACCGAAACTTAACTTAAATTATATTAAAATAAAATGATAACAAAAAGAAAGAAAAATTAAAAAAAAGAAAAGAAATGGATTATAAACAAAAAAGTTAGGTACCTACACTACTTTAACGCAGTATACTGTGCTAAGAATAAAACAATGCAAGCCTGTTTATTGTATGGTGTTGGGATTCAGAGCGAGCAGCAAGGTGCATTGAATTTTGAAAGTGTTAATAGGAATGTTTGTTACGCACTCAATGCTCAATGGCTTAAAGGCTTACATTTTACATGCATTCGTTTACTTAGCTTAGAGATTTAGCTTGAGAGATTTTTTATGAGAAAAACCTATTATTGTATGTGGGAACTATAATTATGATTATTTAATTAAATATCAAAATGAAAAATAATTTGAAATTACATTTAATGGGACATTTTACACACACTCAATAGTCTAAATGTTAAATTAATTCAGATAATCCGGTATACAGATAAAGTTCAATACTTCAGGTTTTAACATCATATTAGGGGTTAAAGTATGAAATTGCCTATTTGTACTGAAAAATAAAAATTCGTTTTTTTTTTTAATTTAACATATTTATTTA
Organism: Synanthedon andrenaeformis; assembly: GCA_936446665.2. Lineage (NCBI taxonomy): Eukaryota > Metazoa > Arthropoda > Insecta > Lepidoptera > Sesiidae > Synanthedon > Synanthedon andrenaeformis. Next base: position 5,123,840 of record OW387799.2, on the reverse strand, counting down.
ATCTATATAATTACCATTATTATCTATACATTGCTGCCATCTAATAGGAAGCTCATTTATGCCTTTGCGATAGAACTCTGGTGATCTAGATTCGACAAACTGTGTGAAAGCATTTTGCACTGCCTCCTGAGAAGAAAACTTTTTATGACGCAGAAAATTGTCCAAATCACGAAAAAAATGGTAGTCCGTTGGAGCAAGGTCTGGCGAATACGGAGGGTGACGAATGGTTTCTAATTGCAGTTCCTGTAGAATCTGCAGATCAGTCAAATCATGAGGCACCCATTTTTCATATTTTTTTATTTTATTGATTTGACGCAAATGAGTCAATATTGTTGGTAAGGTAACGTTAAACCATGCCGCTAATTCCTGGGTAGTTTGGCTCGGATCGGCTTCCACCATCTCTTTCAAATCATTGTTATTCACCTGTGTGGGCGGTCTTCCACGTGGTTCGTTCTTCAAATCGAAGTTTCCATCACGAAAGCGTTTAAACCAAAATCGCACAGTGCGTTCATTAGCAGTCCCCTCTCCAAACGCAACATTAATATTGCGAGCTGTTTCTGCCGCGTTAGTTCCGCGTCGGAACTCGTATTCAAAAATCACACGAATTTTCGAAGTATCCATCTTTATTGTCTAAGCTGAATAAAAAAAACAACTGAAAGTTGATAATCGAATGTTGCACATTTTTTAAAAGAAGAACTACATAGGTACCGTATGAAAAAAGTTTCACTCAAAAATCTCAAACCATGAAGGTTCTATGTCAATTCGAAGTACCTATTACAATAAAACGGCAATTTCATACTTTAACCCCTATTATTTATTTTGAACACATTTTCATAGAGATAAAAAGAAAATAGTAATCTGTGGATTTAAGTAGTACTTAGTAAGTACTTTATTTATTTATTTAAATCTTCAAACGTCTTTACATTTTTAACTTTAGTGATCAATATTAAGGTCCAGTGTGCAAGCCAAATTTGGGCGGCTAGCCCATCTGGCGGCAGAAACCAACCCCTTACAGGGTCCACAGTGATATAACAGCATGTGTGCTGTTGGGTTTCGGATCAATTTTCCTATCCCTTCCTATGGTCGACAGTTCACTCGCAACACCCGTGGCGTTTCTTGTGTTATAGGCGACGGTAGCCACCTACCATCAAGTGGATCGTCAGCTTGTCTATCGACCTTAACATTAAAAAAAACTGCCTAGGATTTGTTGCAGACAATTTTGACTAGCTTTACTCTGCTGGGGTATTCTAGGATCGACACAGTTTTCTTTTCCTATTGAAAATACTCGCTGTAAAATTTTGTTCATAGAATCGTTATCGTAATTATGTGTTGGATGCACAGTAGAGAGACGCAGAAGGCGCGGAAGGCACAGATGTGCCAATTACCCGGTCCGATGCCCCGTTGCACTTCTTCAAGCTTCGGCATCCGAATAGAAGGAAATAGCACTGCACTTAATCCAACTGAAATTGGCACTTACCTTCTTCCAAATAAAGGTTTCCAATGGGAATGTATTGGAAACTTTAGTATCTATCGACTTTTGAAGATGTAGTAATACATGAAGGTACACTTTTTTTAATGTCAGGCAGGCTGACGGTCAATTTGATAGTAGGCAAATGTCGTCGCCTATAACACAAGTAAAGTCACAGTTGCTGCCGACTATTTTATAATTAAGGATAAGGTATTGTTACGGGATAGGGAAATGGACTTCGGAAATGTGTGTGTGTGAAAAGAAGTTTTCGTTTCAAGAATAATAAACGTGGCAGAACCAAGGAAATACAGATAGAAAAATACTAATATACAAGTATTGAAAATTAATTAGAAATTACTTTTATGTGAAAATATCAACAATATCGATGTCTGTTAATTAATTAAATTAATTAAGTCCTTCGAAACATTCTGTGTATTTCAAAATATTTTTCACATTTCTCGTAGCACTTTTTTTGTAAGGGTAAAATTCTCATTTTATTTTAGAATAAAATTGCTTGAATTTTTTATCAACTCTTAGGTATTAATTTTATTAAACAAAGACTCTGAAACCCCGTCGGGGTTTACATTTTTATCCACGAATTGCTTTAATGTTCTGTATAAATTGACTAAAAGTATCTACTCTTAATTTCAATTATTTTAGAGGTAATCTCTTTCTGTTTCACACCAATCTTATCTTCTTTTGTATCTTCTCTATACGTTATAAAACAAATTTGCTTCCCGCCGCTGTCCCTCTGTGTGTGTGTGTGTGTGTGTGTGTGTGTGTGTGTGTGTGTGTGTGTGTGTGTGTGTGTGTGTGTGTGTGTGTGTGTGTGTGTGTGTGTGTGTGTGTGTGTGTGTGTGTGTGTGTGTGTGTGTGTGTGTGTGTGTGTGTGTGTGTGTGTGTGTGTGTGTGTGTGTGTGTGTGTGTGTGTGTGTGACCCAAATATTTTCAAAGTTCGAGTGAATGGGCATCTTCTGGGTGAGCTCGCTCGATCATAGGCCTCTTTTCGGACCAAGCGCTTTAAAACATCCTTTATAATGCGCACTGCCAAGGTTTGGACCTCCCTGTCGGCGTTTGTGTTTCCGAGCTCATATAACCCAAATATTTTCAAAGTTCGAGTGAATAGGCATCTTCTGGGTGAGCTCACTCGATCATAGGCCTCTTTTTGGACCAAGCGCTATAAAACATCATTTATAAGACCAACTGAGGACTTTATTAGCCTACTGATGATGATGAATCATCATACATCTAGATTCACTAAACTGAAGTCGTACCAATATTTTACCGTGTCATGTTTCTTGTGATAAAGCAGGTAATATGTGTTTTTAATTACTTGGACGCAGAAGAAACTAACTTGGAAACTTTAGTTACACACTGTTTATTTATGTGTGCATAGCATTATCTTAGCTTAAATGTGCAGTGTGCACACCTGACGGTCGCGTGCAGTGTTATCCACAACTTGTTGCAGAATTGCGAGCTTTTCTCTAGCTAAGGTGACCACGGTTCAGAAGATTGTTGGAATATCAATAAAAAAATTATAGTAAAATTTCGAGTATGATTTATATAATTAATATAATAAAAATATATGCTTTCTCATCATTATATAATTATTATTATAAAGTTATATTACTCAAATATTTGATTGGATGCAATAAACTAATTGAATTTAAAATGTCCGTAAAAGACTTCGTAGAACGTTAAGTTACATTATGAACATATTTTGGATAATATTATCTATAAGAGGTATTAAACTTGTAAAGAAGTGTTCACTTCAAAAAATGTCAGAGCCAGACTAAAATTATTAATATTAGTGTTTGCTAGACAGACCAAACTTGAGGATTACGTAGGTTGTATGTTGGTACACGTTTGCAAAAAAAACGGTGTTTGTCAAAGGAAATTATTATACAGGTGTACAAGATGTTCCAATTTTTTAATTTTTTTTTCTCAATATGGGGAGTAGTTGGAGAGTTCTTGTTTTTTTTATATTATTACTTTAAGTCACAACAATATTTGTGCAAAATTACATAGATTTGGAGAAAAAAAAAACAGTTTTCGATAACTGGGTGTCGTAACCCCTGAGGTTACTCTTACATTCTTGTCAGGATTGGGTTATGTACTTGTTTTTTTTTTTCTTATTAATAATGTTTATGTTAAGGTCGACAGACAGGCCTTACAAAAAACACTTTTACAAAAAAAAAGTGAGTTAAAATTTATGATAATATTATTATAATTTATAATAATAATATAATATTATGGTAATAATTTATGATGATATTTTTTTAAATGAAACGTACGAAATACGAAAATTTATATAAGTAACGTAAAATAGACAGGATAATTGAAATCCATGGACACCTACACCTTACAACTGAAACTGTTAAACGCGACTCTAGCGCTAAGTCTACGCGAGATTTATTCGCTTCGGACACTGAAGCTTGGACAGGCGTTAAGTATTTGAGTTATTGTTACAGGAAAATTTACGACCCTTTAAAGTTGGACAGTAGCCTGTCAATAATTGTAGTTTTAGCTTTACAAGTTATTCAATGGATAAACAATTGTTAAACTTTGTTAAACAATTTGATAATAACTCAGCGGGAACATCTTATTATATCGTGGAGACACGAGACACTATCTATCTTCTTCTCGAGCTCGATTTTATAAGCAAAAAAAAAACGAATGAAAAATTACAGCCAGATATAATAACCGGGAGTAATTATTCGTGTCATTTTTTACCTGACGCCCGACGCAAAAGAGGGGTGTTATAAATTTGAAATAAGTTAAGTGTATCTGTGTGTGTCTGTGTCATAATAGCTAACAGAATCAATTATTGAATTTATGACTGCAATAAAGAGTATAGCTATTTAGGATTACACCAAAAAACAAATAACTGTAAAATTTCAAAATTTGTGATCACAATACCCAAAAATGTCATCCAGGGTGACGATTTTCCCCATTTTCAAATATACCTCTATTACTTCTTAACCAAAAAAGTGCCCAACGCGCTTGAAGGGGTTTTCACTTCAAAAAACACGTTATTTTTGTAACTCATATAAAATTTAATCAAATTCTCCTCTACAATTAAATTTACTAAGAGATAATACATTTTGTATGTTTGTTCATATATGGAGGGTAATCTCTAGAACCACTGCACCTATTTAAAAAAATCTTTCACTATTTGTGAGAAACATTATTCAAGATAGACATAGGGTATTTTATTATGTATAGGTATTTACAATTACTGCCGGGCGAAGCCGGGACGCGTCACTCTAGTCTAAATCTAATGGTGCTTCATTTAAAATTTAGTTACAGTGAAATTTGAAAGCGCATTACAGACACTGTTACTTGAAGTATTAACATAAATATTTATTTATTGTGTTAATCTAACGTCTTACAATGCAGACTTGAAACAATTGCGTTATATGTCCCCAGAGAGTCGAGTAGACTCAATCCCATTTCCGTGTTGAGGCTTACATCCATTTGAATCCTAAACTAGCCCCACATAATTACGTACGTAACACATCTGCGCTACTCCAGCGACATAACACAGTATATGGTGTAAGAGTAGGCTAAGTTGTAGATTCTTTATCTGTATCAGCTTTCATATGATGTATTTAGATGTCTTGTTACTAAAAAAGAAAGTACTTGTATGCTGAAAAGAAGCCCGTTCTGTTTCGAGACGACAGGACTATTACAATTGTATTACCTACTTTTTGTCATGATGTTTTTTTTATGTTAAGCTCGACAGATAGGCTGACGGTCCATTCGGAGGTGACTACAGTTGCCTATAAGACAAGCCAGCCAAAGCACATTTTCCTTTTTTTTAATGATATAAAGGTGGCAGACAGGCTGGCGGCTCACTTGATAGTAGGTGGTTACCGTCGCCTAAGGACACAAGTAACACCAAGGGAAGTGCAAGTGCGCTGCTTACCCAGTAGCAGTTTGTTTATAGCTCGCTTGAAGTAGCCCATATTGTAGCTATCCCCTTATCCTTAATCCTGTAACGGTGGACAGCGCTCTAGCAACACCCACATATCAACAAGAGGACCAAAATCAAAACCAAAATATTTATTCATCAATTAGGTTTCTCCAAGAAACTCTTTTCGGGTTTCAGGAAAAAAAACCAAGATGATGACGTTCCCGAGAAGAAACCCCGAAAGAAACTCAGGACTGTCAGCCTTTCGTCAGAAAGCCTTTGTCAGACGTTTACATGAAGGGAAATTTATTTATTTATTTATTTATTTTCAAAGGTACACCAACAGCACAAACAATAAACTTACAATATGTATAGGCAACACAAGGCAATTTTAAGGCATACACAGATAGACTACAAACTAGAAATTAAGACGAACGATAACAAACGCATAGCAACTAAAACATCAATATTAATACCGAAACTTAACTTAAATTATATTAAAATAAAATGATAACAAAAAGAAAGAAAAATTAAAAAAAAGAAAAGAAATGGATTATAAACAAAAAAGTTAGGTACCTACACTACTTTAACGCAGTATACTGTGCTAAGAATAAAACAATGCAAGCCTGTTTATTGTATGGTGTTGGGATTCAGAGCGAGCAGCAAGGTGCATTGAATTTTGAAAGTGTTAATAGGAATGTTTGTTACGCACTCAATGCTCAATGGCTTAAAGGCTTACATTTTACATGCATTCGTTTACTTAGCTTAGAGATTTAGCTTGAGAGATTTTTTATGAGAAAAACCTATTATTGTATGTGGGAACTATAATTATGATTATTTAATTAAATATCAAAATGAAAAATAATTTGAAATTACATTTAATGGGACATTTTACACACACTCAATAGTCTAAATGTTAAATTAATTCAGATAATCCGGTATACAGATAAAGTTCAATACTTCAGGTTTTAACATCATATTAGGGGTTAAAGTATGAAATTGCCTATTTGTACTGAAAAATAAAAATTCGTTTTTTTTTTTAATTTAACATATTTATTTAATCTATATAATTACCATTATTATCTATACATTGCTGCCATCTAATAGGAAGCTCATTTATGCCTTTGCGATAGAACTCTGGTGATCTAGATTCGACAAACTGTGTGAAAGCATTTTGCACTGCCTCCTGAGAAGAAAACTTTTTATGACGCAGAAAATTGTCCAAATCACGAAAAAAATGGTAGTCCGTTGGAGCAAGGTCTGGCGAATACGGAGGGTGACGAATGGTTTCTAATTGCAGTTCCTGTAGAATCTGCAGATCAGTCAAATCATGAGGCACCCATTTTTCATATTTTTTTATTTTATTGATTTGACGCAAATGAGTCAATATTGTTGGTAAGGTAACGTTAAACCATGCCGCTAATTCCTGGGTAGTTTGGCTCGGATCGGCTTCCACCATCTCTTTCAAATCATTGTTATTCACCTGTGTGGGCGGTCTTCCACGTGGTTCGTTCTTCAAATCGAAGTTTCCATCACGAAAGCGTTTAAACCAAAATCGCACAGTGCGTTCATTAGCAGTCCCCTCTCCAAACGCAACATTAATATTGCGAGCTGTTTCTGCCGCGTTAGTTCCGCGTCGGAACTCGTATTCAAAAATCACACGAATTTTCGAAGTATCCATCTTTATTGTCTAAGCTGAATAAAAAAAACAACTGAAAGTTGATAATCGAATGTTGCACATTTTTTAAAAGAAGAACTACATAGGTACCGTATGAAAAAAGTTTCACTCAAAAATCTCAAACCATGAAGGTTCTATGTCAATTCGAAGTACCTATTACAATAAAACGGCAATTTCATACTTTAACCCCTATTATTTATTTTGAACACATTTTCATAGAGATAAAAAGAAAATAGTAATCTGTGGATTTAAGTAGTACTTAGTAAGTACTTTATTTATTTATTTAAATCTTCAAACGTCTTTACATTTTTAACTTTAGTGATCAATATTAAGGTCCAGTGTGCAAGCCAAATTTGGGCGGCTAGCCCATCTGGCGGCAGAAACCAACCCCTTACAGGGTCCACAGTGATATAACAGCATGTGTGCTGTTGGGTTTCGGATCAATTTTCCTATCCCTTCCTATGGTCGACAGTTCACTCGCAACACCCGTGGCGTTTCTTGTGTTATAGGCGACGGTAGCCACCTACCATCAAGTGGATCGTCAGCTTGTCTATCGACCTTAACATTAAAAAAAACTGCCTAGGATTTGTTGCAGACAATTTTGACTAGCTTTACTCTGCTGGGGTATTCTAGGATCGACACAGTTTTCTTTTCCTATTGAAAATACTCGCTGTAAAATTTTGTTCATAGAATCGTTATCGTAATTATGTGTTGGATGCACAGTAGAGAGACGCAGAAGGCGCGGAAGGCACAGATGTGCCAATTACCCGGTCCGATGCCCCGTTGCACTTCTTCAAGCTTCGGCATCCGAATAGAAGGAAATAGCACTGCACTTAATCCAACTGAAATTGGCACTTACCTTCTTCCAAATAAAGGTTTCCAATGGGAATGTATTGGAAACTTTAGTATCTATCGACTTTTGAAGATGTAGTAATACATGAAGGTACACTTTTTTTAATGTCAGGCAGGCTGACGGTCAATTTGATAGTAGGCAAATGTCGTCGCCTATAACACAAGTAAAGTCACAGTTGCTGCCGACTATTTTATAATTAAGGATAAGGTATTGTTACGGGATAGGGAAATGGACTTCGGAAATGTGTGTGTGTGAAAAGAAGTTTTCGTTTCAAGAATAATAAACGTGGCAGAACCAAGGAAATACAGATAGAAAAATACTAATATACAAGTATTGAAAATTAATTAGAAATTACTTTTATGTGAAAATATCAACAATATCGATGTCTGTTAATTAATTAAATTAATTAAGTCCTTCGAAACATTCTGTGTATTTCAAAATATTTTTCACATTTCTCGTAGCACTTTTTTTGTAAGGGTAAAATTCTCATTTTATTTTAGAATAAAATTGCTTGAATTTTTTATCAACTCTTAGGTATTAATTTTATTAAACAAAGACTCTGAAACCCCGTCGGGGTTTACATTTTTATCCACGAATTGCTTTAATGTTCTGTATAAATTGACTAAAAGTATCTACTCTTAATTTCAATTATTTTAGAGGTAATCTCTTTCTGTTTCACACCAATCTTATCTTCTTTTGTATCTTCTCTATACGTTATAAAACAAATTTGCTTCCCGCCGCTGTCCCTCTGTGTGTGTGTGTGTGTGTGTGTGTGTGTGTGTGTGTGTGTGTGTGTGTGTGTGTGTGTGTGTGTGTGTGTGTGTGTGTGTGTGTGTGTGTGTGTGTGTGTGTGTGTGTGTGTGTGTGTGTGTGTGTGTGTGTGTGTGTGTGTGTGTGTGTGTGTGTGTGTGTGTGTGTGTGTGTGTGTGTGTGTGTGTGTGTGTGTGTGTGTGTGTGTGTGTGTGTGTGTGTGTGTGTGTGTGTGTGTGTGTGTGTGTGTGTGTGTGTGTGTGTGTGTGTGTGTGTGTGTGTGTGTGTGTGTGTGTGTGTGTGTGTGTGTGTGTGTGTGTGTGTGTGTGTGTGTGTGTGTGTGTGTGTGTGTGTGTGTGTGTGTGTGTGTGTGTGTGTGTGTGTGTGTGTGTGTGTGTGTGTGTGTGTGTGTGTGTGTGTGTGTGTGTGTGTGTGTGTGTGTGTGTGTGTGTGTGTGTGTGTGTGTGTGTGTGTGTGTGTGTGTGTGTGTGTGTGTGTGTGTGTGTGTGTGTGTGTGTGTGTGTGTGTGTGTGTGTGTGTGTGTGTGTGTGTGTGTGTGTGTGTGTGTGTGTGTGTGTGTGTGTGTGTGTGTGTGTGTGTGTGTGTGTGTGTGTGTGTGTGTGTGTGTGTGTGTGTGTGTGTGTGTGTGTGTGTGTGTGTGTGTGTGTGTGTGTGTGTGTGTGTGTGTGTGTGTGTGTGTGTGTGTGTGTGTGTGTGTGTGTGTGTGTGTGTGTGTGTGTGTGTGTGTGTGTGTGTGTGTGTGTGTGTGTGTGTGTGTGTGTGTGTGTGTGTGTGTGTGTGTGTGTGTGTGTGTGTGTGTGTGTGTGTGTGTGTGTGTGTGTGTGTGTGTGTGTGTGTGTGTGTGTGTGTGTGTGTGTGTGTGTGTGTGTGTGTGTGTGTGTCCGTCTGTGAAATCGTAGCTTCCAAACGGATAGATCGATTTGGAAAGCTGACGTGATCGGCATTGTTCTTAGCTAATAATTTACGAAGTACTTATTGTTCAGGCTTTTTTGGAAGACCATTAGGCCTTCATTTTACTAACTTCCAAATGTTCGATTGTTGTCAAATTTGGTATTCTATTACTTCGGTGGTATTTACATTACATGGTACCCTTGACCTGATGCTGCAGCATGAATTTGCGTGATACCCAACTCCTAAGCAATTTACAGCAGATATACTCGTACCTTGTTTGTTCTCGATAGAAAGTCAGGGATTAGTTTATAATTTTAAATTACAGCTTGTTGAATATTTAACCTTAAATTCATAGAGAGATGTAATGTCAATTCGCATTTTCGTCGCAGTTTATTCAAGCGTCTTGTTTATTTATTTATCAAAGATGGGTTTGTTCTTGGCCAACATCTATCTGTGTAGCGAAGATGAGACCTATGATGGAGAGAACTCATCCAGAAGAAGCCTATTCACTCGAACTTTGAAAGGATTTCGGTTATATGAGTTCGGAAATTGTATCTATGTTAACACTTAATCGTATAAAAAGTTTTCTTAGACAGGACAAGCCAGCAAGGAAAGTAGTTTTCCTTTTTTCATTGCAAAATTGAAGGATTTAACTTTACAAACATTTTCCTTAGCAGCGTCAGCTGTACTTGGAAGCACTCGCGCGGCGCAATTGTGAAGCGAGTTGAGAACGACAGTTTTTTGTTTATGGAATTAGCTCTCACAAAACACTTTGGCTTGTTTTCGTTGTTCTGTAAGTTATAAGGAAGTGTTTTCTTGAAGTGAAAAACGCGTTGGGCATTTTTAAAATGGGATAAAATCATTGAACTCGCGACAGTGTCATGTAACGTAATGTAATGTAACCATTGACGTAGCTGATATTAATTTAAAGTAATTTAAAAAAAGAACAAATTTTTGAGATGGGATAAAGTCATTGAACTCGGGACAGTGTCATGTAAAGTAATGTAAGCGTTATTGTAGCTGATATTAATTTAAAATAATTTTAAAAAAGAACAATAAGCAGAAAACTGCATATGAAAGTAAACTTACTAGATATGATAACAAGGATCAATATGGTATACACCTCTGACCAATAATCTAGTTTCATATCAACATCAAACCTTTTTAATGGTCTGTCATTATGAAGTTCATATTAAATAATGATGTTCTATTTATTGTCATTGTGTTTCAGTGTCATATATTTACTCTTGTATTTCTTGCGATCAATAATAATCGTATTTACCTAATTCGGTAATGCCAAGGAATTTAAATATCATACAATTATTTTTGTGAAGCTACGTTTTCACTTCTGACGTGCAGTCCTACGTCTGACATGTATTTTTTTTTTTAATTTAATTTAATAATAAAACATAAATATTCTATGTCAGCTTGTAAGTATACATTTGCTACATATTATCACACAAGAGCAAAAAATCGACAACCGCCTCTCCATACCTACGTCCAAGTCAATTGTTATTTTTGCTAACACACTTAAAATATAAACTAATTTGAATTAAAATCTTAATTTAATTAAACTATAATCAATTTCCATTACATTTGAAATTAAAATACTTGAATAGCTGTTGAGTCTATATTTTCAGTTAAACTGCTTCAACGTTAAATATGTTGTTTTCTTTTACCTTTATCTTAATTTTTAATTGTTAGTTATCTTCATTTTTAATTTAATAATATAATAGAATTCTGCTTGCAAAGATATATTATTTCGATGGTGCAGGCATGTTTTAGTTCAAAGTTTTGCTTGTCATGTCTGAAATCAAGATTCATGAACATTATTTTACTTGAAATATAACTCATTTTTAATGAGTTTAGTTAGTTGCCTTTAATGGATTCTTAAAATAGAATTCAGTGCTCCTACGAACTCTGAAATGGTTAAAGGTTAAAGTAGCCCTACACCATAATTGCTGCAGAATCTTACTCTGAAACCTAAGCACTACACTTTCATTAGTTGAGTCTACGAGATATTTTCTCAATACAAACTCTTAGACTACTTAATACATGCAACTACTTAATACATACTGTAACTTCAATAACATTATTTAATAAATTACATTAAGAGAGATTTTAAGAGAGATGGGCAATTATTTCGCTTCGTTAACCCTAATGCGAACGCGATTGGGTCCATTTTTGTAAATGTCCACACGGTATTGATAATTGTGATTGGAAATTTAATTATTAATATTATGAAAATTTTATCTACATTTTGTTACCTACACATGTATTAATTAGGTGACACTTATTAACTAAAATTTTCGTATGGCAAAAGGAGAAAGAAAGGAGAAAAAAAAGGAAGAAATATATGGTTATTATTTTTAACAAATATAATATAAAAAATAAATGATATAAACACTGATATATTTTTATAAGAACACTAGCGACCCGCTCTCGGCTTAGCCCAGGATAAAAACTTAATGAGGTTACAAATTCCGTTAAAAATGATCTAACTGATGGTGTTTTCCGCTTTAAAATCAATCCATTGCGTGGTTTAGGAGGAGTTATCAGCCATACAGACATAAGCGGAAAGCGACTTCAAATTAAATTAAATTCAAATAAATTCAATATGTAAAGAAGACTCTTCTTTAGTATAAGCTTGGCTTCACTCAAATCGTCCGATACAATTTGACGTTGCGATCTATAATTGAGATCACGTCAAACGTTAAAACGTTCATTAAATTTTGACACGAAATGAAAGGGCCGCGTGCACTCTGCCTTTAACATTTCAATATATAACCATCAGTGTCAATGACGTTGACCATATTTCATAAAACAAGGGATTCGGGCAAACAAAACTTTGTTCATAATACGAAGTATCATTCCACCCGTTTGTACCCTCTATCCATCAACGTCGATGCTCCAAAAGTTGCTTTTAAAGCCTCTAATGAAGTTATCCGGCAAAAACCGGACAGATCCTTTCGCATTTTCGTCACAGTATTTTAATACCAGTAAGCAATCAAGTTTTTAAAGCAATTAATTGCTATTTTCTGCAGTAACTTATCTGACAGTCATTATTTATGTTATAACCGTTTAACGAAACAGTTTACGCATCAATTAACACATTGAACTATTCATGATTTATTTATTTATTTATACATTCACTAAAATTCACAGCTCTTAATGCTCAATTTACATACAAAAAATATATAAAATTACAAAAAATCATACCTCAAAAACTATGAGGAAAAAAGAAGTTCGAGAGGACCTCGACTTTCAATCGACTTTCACTGTTACACTTATTTAAAAGGAAAAATTAAAAGTTTGTTTTGATATTCGACAGATTCGTTTTTGGACAGATTCGTAATTGGTAAGATTTTTAATTTGCCGGAAAACTACAGTGGAGTGGATACTTCTACTGGATCGAGTGGTCGAGTGGATAATAGTAAATTACTGTATTGCTGCTGCTATAATAGAAGCAACAATACACTAATTTACTATTTTTTATTACGCTACTATTGACTAGTTGGTTCTGAAACTCAGAAACTAACTTATAATTGATGATCTTTATACTAATGACCTTTAAAGAGTAGCTAACTAGCAGATTATCAATACTAATAATATTAATCTGTAAGGGTCGGTCATGGAGTAAGTTACTTTGTTTTCAGAGACATCGCGTTTATAGGCTCTATACATGATACTGAAACTAAATGTATGTTCCTCCATAACTCTGAAACGAATTAACTGATTTTCATGAAACTTGGTAGAAAAACACGGCACGGCACTGTAAAGGATTTTTTCCAAACATATTATTTCCAACCCTATTGCAATGATTTTACATCTCAGATCAAGAGGCCGTAGCGTTCCGCGTCATGTCACGTGATGCTTCGGCACGCTTTGGCACGTCGCTGCAATAAAGGAGTGTAAGCGCTAAAATAATTGTAAGGTTGAAAATAAATTTATGGTTAGGGAGTGCTGTGCCGTGCCATGCCGGCAATCAGCGCAGGCCCCAAGCGAGTGGTTAATTTTGTGTCATCGTCATTATTGCACTATCTGACTTGCATGCATCTAACCGACCCATGTAGGATCTAATCATTTGTATGAGAATAATGAACAGTCCTCTACTATAGGTACTGTTATTTACATAACTGTGACCGGCTTCTTAAATTCGAAGGACTAACGCTTAGATGTCAAAATATTATTGATTTATTGATTATAGATTAACGCTTCTAGTAGCATGCTCGTTGAAGATTCGCATTGTAGTTTGTCTGTCAATCAAGCGAAACAACTGTATTAACTAACTATACTAATAACTATATTAACGGTTAGTGCTATTATATATTTTTTGTGTTGAGGACGGCAGACAGCCTGACAGTCTACTAGATGGTAAGTGGTTACCGTCGCCATGGTGCTGCAAATGCGCTGCCGACCACAGTTGCTCACGGCTACGCCGAGGAATAAAATTAATTAGGTTTTATTGTACTTAAAAAAAAATATAAAAATTCAGTGAAAAATTATATAACTGATCGCAAAATCAGTTGCGTGAAAGAGGAGTTAGCGGCCATATGGACTGACGCGGAAAGTGACTTCATCAAATTGTAGGTAAAGAATTACTACTATAATATAAATTATATTAAAATTAATATTAAAATTTATTTACTATTTACTATGTGGGGTAAACTTCTTGGCGTCCTCCGCGTCCGCTATAGGTAATAGGCGAAGTTGCGAGCTCGGACGAACACTCTTCCTCAACTCCGCCGAACCCTGAGTTTATACTTAATGACTTTTTCTCAATATTTCACATCGCATCATTCTCAGAAATTACATTTCAAAGAGATGCAATGCCAATGTGGAAAACAATCACTAGAGGCGAGATTTGCTGCGAGATTGCGTATGGAGCTGCAAGGGATGAATTCTGTTTCGCGAATGTGTACCCCACCTACTCTGCTTATTTTCTTTCTCTGTTTCATTCGTTTCAGTTCAGACTTCAGTCGAGCGTCGCGCTTCACGCCGTGTGCACGTCTGAGATTCCCTCGTGAGTTCTTTGTTTTACGCTACGAACGATCATCAAAGTTAAAAGACCACGGTGTCTATTCGCGAATCTATTTCGTATTTTATTGGTTTTCCGTGATTGTGTTGTCAGTTATTAATAATAATAATAGTTATTAGTTTTCGTAAAATGTAATAGTATTTTAACTTTTATTGTGTTGTGATAAGTTAGGTTTTGTGTTGTTTTGCGGATTGGAGTTAGAAAATTTAAGTCTATTAATTATACATAAGTAAGTATTAAATTTATTTTTCAACAAAAACCCTACAGCAATATAAAATAACACAATAGAGACAGCATTATTATTGACATTGGAACTTACTACTTCATTATGTAGGTAGGACTTAAAACAGGTACCTATTTAAGTAGTAAATAAAAAAATAGGATCTGGGTAAGGAGTCAGTGACTGTTTGTGTAGTGATAAAAGAAATTTATTTAAGCCCGCCTTTACTTACAGCCCCGAAAGAAAGCTACACCTCGACCCTTAACATTTATATTTTACTAATGACCTGCTCCCGGCTTCGTGCGTTTGTAATTTTTCTGTAATTTCTTTTTCTTATACACAAACCTTCCTGAGTTTCATTAATATGAGTTGCTTTTCATGTCAAATTTGACCGATTTCTTGTTATGTGCAATATTTTTGCATTTTTGCGGTTAATTAGTCGTCTTGCTCAATTTTATTTCGTACGAAATGTGTAAAAAGCCAACTTTAAAGTAGTCTAGTAGTTGCGTTTTACTATTTATAATTTTATAAAAACGGAATGATTAAAAATAAACTCGAGTTATTTCCCTATTTTGTTTACAATGTCCTTACCTACGTCCCTACGTCAATAATTCAATAAGAGAACACAATACCGTAGACACTGTAACCAGCGTTCCACCCTTCGTCGTAGGAGTAGGCAATAAATAAGAATGACATTGTATCTGAAGTGGTCGCGATAGTACATACACCATGTGTTTTGAAAAATTGAGGACAAAAACAATAATAATGTCGCATTATTTGACAATCAATTGGCTCAGCGGTAGAAGCTCTGCCTGCTGTGTCAAAGGTCGCAGGTTCGATTCCTCGCTTAAGAAAAATATTTTTTTTGCATGAATATGTCTCGTTTGTTTTAGTCTGGGTGTTTTTTATGTATATTTAAAGGAAGAGGTACATGAGTTATATTTATTGGTTGCCTGTAAAAGTTTGACTTAGTTTTGTCATGTCCCAATATACATATTTATATTTATTTACGTCAGTTGTGTCAGCTAGTAATACATTTCAGCTAGTAATCAACGATGATTTGAAACAAAAAGTAGAATTTTTTTGTTTTCAAGTTTTCTATAATGTATACATATAATATATTCGTTTCTAAATAATAATAAATAGCCACGCAGTCAATTGTGCTTATAAGACGTACGCTGGCGAAAACTTAATTTATCTTAAATTTGAATAGATTCCTTTACTGACCTACAAAAAAATGATTTCGCAACCATGATAATTTTGTGTAATATGATGATAACTTCTATTTATTGTAATTAATACAACTATTATCATACACATTTTAACATCTTAGTAAAAACAACGCTAGATTAAAAAAAAGTGTGTGTCAGCTCCGACGCATGACTGGAGTTTACTCTTTACGAACGATTATGGAATACATAATAAAAATAATAAAAATATTATGAATTAATATCAGTGCCATCTCTGTTCGAATTATGATACATGATTACCGGTGCCATCTAGTTTTCGCAAGGATGTATTATTACGTAACATATTATAGTTTCAGAGATATTGTGTAGATGGCACTAAAACTTAAAACTAACAAGTAACGCAAAAATAGTGACAATTTTGTTTTTTTTTTTTCCATAAATTTTCATACCCGGGCTTACATATGAATCGATTCTTAAGGAGAAACTAAAAAAAAAAGAAATTACTTTCAAAAATAAAAAAAACTTCAAATTCTAATAAAACTCCTTTTTAGACGATTTTAATAAACTTTGGAATTCAGTTCAATGTATTGTATTTCACTACAATTATGGTTACCCTACAACAAACACGATTTTCCCCATAATATGTATAAAGTCGGATGGAAGGCGTACAAATTGTCCTCATATTTTATTTTCTATATTTTTTTTGTGAAAACTTTGTAACCCTCTTGTGCTTTTCAAATATATATAAATCTCTATAATTATATAAAAATTACGTGTCACTTTGTGTCTCCGGGATAAACTCCTAAAGTACTGAACCAATTTTGATAAAATTTCGTAACTATGTGTAATTTGGTCCAACTTAAAAGATTTATTTCGGGTTCGATTTTTATTTCGAACCCGTGCGAAGCCTGGAGCTGGCCACTAGTTATTTTATAAATATTACCAGCTTTATTGTTTTAATTACATTGTATTTCTAAATATCAAATACCTTATGGATAAAAATCAAAATTCGTTGCGTGGTTTAGGAGGAGTTAGAGACCATATAGACAGACGCGGAAAGCAACTTAAAATAATACTATGTAAAGATAATAGCGGGACGAACGATTTAAACATTTTTTTATTATTAAGGACAGCAGGCCGGCTGATAGTGAGATCACGCATTATACTAAAAAACATATACATAGAAGCTCCAAAAAAAAAAAAATAGTTAAAAAAATAAAATAGTTCAGAAAGAAAAAATAAATAAAAATAGAACCTATAAGTACGAATATATATACAAAACAAAAAAAAAAACTTAAAATTGTTATTCAGTTAAAATTAATTGAAATCAAAGCTACACAAGGTTAAGGTTAACTATACAAATAGAATACATTGTAGTCACCACTCGTACTTTACTTGTATAATCAGTTTAGCATCAGTGCACAGCAAAAACTGTGTTAAATACGTGTTTTCTTCAAAGAGATTCCCAACAACGCCGAGACAAGGGGCTCTTAGAACCGTGAGGGATTTTACTTTCATCACGACGATGCGAACAGTTTTTCCCTCATTACACTACACTACGCAACGACCTCTCTATGGTTCTACTTGGTTCGACACTACTTAATTTCACTTTCAAAGCCTTCGTATTTAGAGGGCATTAAAGCAAAACACCATATGAGCAGAACGTCCTAAAAGCAAAGGGATCCTATAAGCAGCTCGTCCTGTTGGCAATATGATCTAGTAACAAATGGTCCATTTTTTTTAAAATTGATACACAGTCAAAAATAATATATGAATAAATACATAATGTATGCTCAAAAATTATATTATTGCCTATAACGGACTTTTTTTTAGTATGAAAATAACTATGAACATTTAATACTATAACATTAATAAATAATATTATCACTTAATAGCTTTTTATGAAATACTAGTGACCGCTCCCGGCTTCGCCCGGCGACCAATTTTTTTTTTACGTACAAACCTTTTTTTAACAAGGCCATTAGTTAACTTACTAACTTAAAAAAGAACTTTCGAAAAAGCAGGAGCGTGTATTTCCATGCCCTTACAAAGTAGGGCAAAGTTTGTATACTGGTGGTAATGTTTAAAAACTTTCTCCATATTTATTCGTGTAAAGAAAATTTTCATTTATTAGTTTTATAAAAATAAACCAGTTACCACGAGTAAATAGACTACAACAGCTGTTGTGTTTACAGTAGCACTCGGTTTCCGCACATATGCTTAAAGAAATTAAGTAACTTAACTCATGGCATACTATGTACAAATAATTGGTTTGAATATTTATTTATTTTATTATTTATATCTGATTTACAGCACAATACTTTAATAATTACTATAACAATATCTATAATGATGCAATATAACTGAAGAATTTGTTTATTAATCCGTCAAATTCTGTAACTACCAGTTCATATTAAAAGAATGAGAGAATGAACTTTATTCTCAATTTTTTTTTGTGGATATTTCAGATGTTTTAATGCTATTCAGGTCGGGATTATTATTTTGGGACAAACGAAGCACAAATGGCGATACTTAGCAGATCTATGATGATGTTAATATAACATAGAATAACAGGTCATGCAACACTGCTACATACATAAATAAACTATTGGTTTTGAAACGTAGCGAAACTCCATATAACTAACTCCTTGGGCCTTACCTTAGTCAAAGTATCATTTTAAAAACAATGACGAAGTTCGAAACAATAAAATGTATGGGATGTATCACGTGATTTAGCTACGGCATATGTCGATCCCATACACTTTATTGTTTTCGAACTTCGTTATCGTTTCGTTGTCGTTTTAAATTGTTACTTAGAGCCCCTTATTACATTTCACAAACGCTATCGTAAGCACTTATAATTCTCTTTCTTTCCTGGTACTCGAGTTTTACTAACTAACCCGGTAGCGTTCCAACTTTCTTCATTAGTAAAATACCTAGTGAATCAAAGTTTTAATCCAGGATAATTACGACGATTACACACTCCTTAATTCGGAGCGAGCCAGGTATAATCCTACATAATTTGCAAGTTGCGACAACGTACAACTAGTCTGATAGAGAGAATACAACTAACTTTGGCGCCGTAATCATGATTAATTAGATATAATTTCATTCCTTTGTTACTGTTATATGGAAGGCTTGTTGAATCCCTCACTGAATAGGCAGCTAATCGGAAAATGTACCCATAAAAGACTAATATTTATATGTTGCTAAAATGTTTACTCACTGATTTTTTTTTAAATGTAAAGGTCGCTTAGGTCATTCCGTTTAGGTCCGACTTAAGGTTCCGTTTAGGACCGAAGATGGTAGGTGGCGACGGTCGCCAATTACCGATAAAGGAACGTTGTTAAACACTTACTTAAACGTTACAACGTACACTTACCCACGTAGCGAAGATGAGGCTTATGATGGAGCGAGCTTACCAGAAAGATGCCTATTCACTCGAACTTTGAGAATATTCGGGTTATATGAGCTCAGAAAAACAGACGCCGTCAGGGAGTTCCAAACCTTGAAGTGGTTTCTACAAGATGAGGATGTTAAATATATAGCCGTACGTCTGAATGTCCGATGGAAGAAAGGGGAAGGCGGTATGAGCTCTTGCAGCTCCTGAGCCCACTCCAAAGTACGACTTATATAATATTTTCTTTGAGAGTATTATATATATATGTACATCCAACAAATTCGAACATACCATATATACCAAAAAATATCTTTGATCCTTTAATTAAATTTAATTAATTTGGTGTAATTAAATGTTGAATGATTATGATAGATTTGTAGCTACAGCATTAAACTGTATACCCCTATTTTGTTATCATCACATTTCTGAATTGCCTCCCATTATAGAAGCAAATTTGGAGTCATATTCACATCCATTAAAAAACCAGAAAATTCAATTGTATTTTATTATAAATTTAGCAGATGAATAAAACAGTTGATTCACAAAAAACTTATAAGAAAAAAAGACAAATACAATTCTCACCAAAAACCACATATGTACATATATTTTTTACATTTTGACATTCCAATGAAGAATCAAATATAGAACTTAAACTGTAGTGCACAGGGGGCTGATTACTACCTATATATAATAAATATGTAACCTACAACAGAATATATCCAAGCAGACAATCTCTTGTCAAAATTTGTAACTACAAGTAGAGTTGCCGTCGATTCTTCTTCATGTTTCGGGACAGACCGACAATCTAACATTATAACTAGAACGTGATCACAATGTATACGCGGGCATTAGCCAAACCCGTATTAATACTCCTTGTAGATTTATCGTCGAATCACGCTAAGAATGGAAAGATAAATTTCACGAATCATTTCCTTTTAGAGAGAGCTTTGTTATACCTCATTCGGAATATTCTTTATTGCAATACAGGATAAATGTGTTTTCGTAAAGGTTTCCGATTGAATATCTGATTGTTTACGTGTTGGGATACGAATTTTATTTATTTTTATTCATTCTTTTCTCTTATTATGTTTTTAACATTTATAGATTTTTTTCATTTTCATATTATCAATCTTCATATTTTTCCGTATATGTATTGTAGAGAAACGTGGGGATATGTGGAAAAGTATCCCTACTGGTAGGGATAAGTGGAAGGGGGATACTTAGTAGTTAGGGGTAGGCGGAATTGTCTTCATAATTTTAGTATAAGTAGATGACCTTTACCATATTAAAACTCTGCATCACATTTGCAACCTCTATTGCGTTATTAGGCCACTTACCATCAAGTGGACTATTTATCTGCCTACCTCATTTTATCATAAAATATACCACTTGTATACGGACTTTACACGTCCTTCGTGTACGCACCAATAATAAAAATTGTCGTACATATTTGACATGAGCGTGACAAACCGCCGGAATAGAAATACAAACAGAAAAAATTTCACGGTTTTTAGGTATAAGAAAAGTATGTGATGGCGCGGCATGAGGCGGTGTTAACTGAGACGTGGCAAGCACGAGGGCGAAACCAGCGGCTTAGAAATGGTGTAGGTTTTCAAATTTACTGTCACGAGAATTGGATAGAATTTTATATTTATTCATATTTATACACCAAAGGAGAATGCGGGGTAATTTTAGATCATTGCGACGATCGCGCGAGCTTTCTGAATTTCCATTATGACTGAACGTATATAATTATGTTCTGTTCAAACTTTATAAGACTTTTTTTATGTAAATAGCAGATTTTCTTTTATGTTACATAATAGTCCACTTGATAATCGCTCTCACAAATATAAGTAATATCAGCTCTCAAGTAGTCTCTCAATATAAGTAATTACATTGATAAGTTATACATTGGTACGGTTTATAATAAACTTCCTGAGATAATCAGAGATAATCAATGCTATATGGATCTAGTGAGTCCACGGATTTCTTAATAACATATATTCTATCGAAAAGCGACTTTTTTTTTTACTATGTAAAGAGTATGAATCTTTCAAAGAGAAACTTCTTTAAAATCACTACTTTTTCTACCAAAACTGTAACATTAAGCTGTACCCCGTACACTATTTCCTGTAACAGCTTCATTTACGCCGCAAATTAATACAGACAACACAAAATGTAAGTGTAACAGTAATCAACATAAAAGTTTTTGGAGTTTACTCCTTAAGAATCGATTTGAATATATATTAGCCCGTGGTATGTAAATTTATGGGAGTAAAATCAAAATTGTCACACGAATGCGTTATGTTATGCGTTATAGTAACGTTCTATTTTTTGAATTGGTTCGTGTTCGAATTATGAAAATTTAAATTTTATAATCATTCGTAAGGAGTAAACTCCAGTCGTGTGTCGCACTTTTTTAATGAAAAACTAGCTGTTGCACGCGACTTCGCTCGCGTAACTTTATAAAATATAGCTTTTGTTACCCGCTGATAATGTAGCTTTCTATTGGTGAAAGAATTTTAAAATCGGTCCAGTAGTTTTTGATTTTATTCATTGCAAACATACAAATATACTCTCTTATATGTAATATTAGTATAGATAGACAAATCGATCCTTATCCTTATCCTTATCATTATCCTTATCTCTAGTCCTCAATCCTTCTATGGTCGGCAACGCAATTGCACCACCTGTGGCGTTGTTGCTTGTGTTATAGGCGACGGTAGCCACCTACCATCAAGTGCGGTCCACTTGTCTGTCAGCATTAACATAAAAAGTAATGTTAACTTCAGCCTGCCTGTCAACCTTAACATAAAAAATAATGTTAAGCTCGACAGTCAGGCCGACGACGGTCCATTTGATGGGGGTGGCTACTGTCACCTATAAAACAAGCAACACCATAGGTGCTGCAAGTCGCTACAGAATACAGTTGGGTTAATCATATGGGATTGGGAAGGGATAGGAAAATGGGTTCTGGCATCCGTTCCTCACTCACCAAAACACAACAGCACACATGCTGTTATTTCACGGTGGTCTGTAAGTGGACCGACGTCGACCTGTCTGTCGACTTTAACATGAAAAAAAAAACTTGTTTTCTGTTTATCTATACTGTGTAATTGCTGCAACGAAAAACTGGGTTAAGAGAGAATTAATATAGCGAAAGAACAATTAATAGGTATAATAAGAGCACAGACGGGAGAGTTTGTAGGAAAAATATGAAACTTTGACTTGTTCAGTTCTAGATATTTATTAAATGTTTCTATTTAGATGTTAAAATTACGTTTTCCTGACGTCGTATTATTATTTGAAATAATACATTAAGCTTTATGAAACACAAGCAAGTGACCGCGACTTCGTCTGCGTTAATAATAATAATAATAATTATTATTTATTTGCTGAATATAGGTTACAATAATGGTTTCATAAAAGATATTTCTCACTACATTCTACCCTTCGAGGGTGTGCAAATATTTTAAGTACACTACATAAGAATAAAACTAATTAATATTGCTAATTATTACATTGAATTGTCAGACATATAATCTTTAACACTATAATAACATTTTTCGACGAGTAATTTCTTCATTTTCTTCTTTAATAAATTAATATTGAGTTCTTTAATGGTGTTTGGAATTTTATTATATATAACTGGCGCTTGACAAAAAACACTTTTATGCATCAGGGCTGTATGAGCTTTTCGAATACATAATCTATTGGGATCTCTTTGTGCTCTTTTACTATTGTCAGAGACTCGCTTAAATAGGTTAGGGTTGGCTTTAACATAAACAACGACCTCATATATAAAGAGCGAGGGAAGTGTCAGAATTTTATGCTTTTTGAAAAAAGGCATACAACTATCTATAACATTTAATTTAAACATGGCTCTAATACACCTCTTTTGTGCTTTAAAAACAAAATTTCTGTCTGTCGAGTTGCCCCAGAATAGAAGCCCATATCTTAACACAGATTCAACAAGTCCATAATATGCTAATAAGAGTGCGTCAACGCTTAAAGTGTTACTTAATTCATGCAGGGCATATGCTTGTTTGCTTAAACGTTTTCTGACACTTTCTATATGGCATTTCCAATTTAATCTATTATCGATTTCTAACCCCAGAAATTTCGTTGCTTGAATTTCTTTTATAATTTGGTCATCATAATGTATGTCCTGGTATGGCATGGCAGGTACCCTTTGACTGAAGTGCATGATATTCGTTTTCAGCAAATTAATTCTTAAATTATTATTACTTAACCAATTTATAATCCTTGTCAAAGCAATACTAATGTCATTAGAATAAGTATCTTTTTCTTTACATTTTATTACCATAGTGCTATCATCGGCAAAAAGACACATGGGGTGCTCAACTGCTCTTGGCAGATCATTAATGTACGCTATAAACAATAATGGCCCCAAAACACTGCCTTGTGGGACACCATAAATCAGAGTTCGTTCCCTAGATAAGAATATTTCGTGTGTATTATTCTCTTTATTCACTCGAGCAATCTCTGTAATTTGTTTTCTGTTGCATAGGTAAGATTTCATTAGATTTAGTATATTACCTCTTATTCCAAAGCCTTCAAGTTTTTTAAGAAGAATTTTATGATCTACATGGTCAAATGCTTGTGTCATATCCATGTACACAGCACATATAGGGGATTTTGTATCTACATTTGTCATAATTAAATCTAAGAATTTGAAGAGTGCTCCATTTATTGTTTTATTTTTCCTATATCCGTATTGTTCATCGGCTAAAATATTGTATTTTTCCATATAGTTACTTATTTCTTTATATATGTATTTTTCAAATATTTTTGAGAAAACTGAGAGCCGAGCTATAGGTCTATAATTTATCAAAAGGTTCCTGTCCCCTTTATTTTTATATATAGGTGTTATAACTGCTTTCTTTAATTTTTCGGGATACAGCCCTTCACTAATACAGAGATTTATGATATGGCTAAGATGACCCGCAATATTGTTTATTGTGTATTTTACTACTTTTGTAACAATGCCATCACAACCAACACTATTTGTGTTTTTTAGTGTCTTAACTATATTGTTTATATCTATTGGAGTACAAGGATTTATAAAGATAGAGTTATTTCTTAAGGTTGAGTTAAAGGTCGATGGTTTTATACTTGTAAATGGTTTAATTTTATCTATAAAATAATCATTGAAAATATTAGTCATAATTCGAGGATCAGATATTATTTTGTTTTCCTGACTAATTTCTTTAATAGTTTCTCTGGGTCGATCTACTTTTACTCTGTTGATAATTTTCCAGGCTGTTTTATTTTTATTGTGAGCATTTATGATAGCATAATTGTTTTGTGACTTTTTAGTTAACCTAATGATTTTCTTAAATAATGATGAATAATTTTTATATTTATTTTTATTTGTCTCATTCGAACTTCTTCGATAAATTTCTAACAATTTCCTTTTCTTCTTACTACATAGTTTCAAGCCTTTTGATAACCATTTGATTTTATAGTTCATTCTTATTGTTACTAGCTTGAAAGGAAAACAAAGTTCATAAAGCAGTTTATAATTATCAATAAATATATCATAAGCCATATTTGGATCATCCGTAGTATATATTTCTGAAAAATTCCAATCTTCAATATATTTGTAGAACTTTGCTAAATTTTCTTTACAAAAATCCCTTTTTTTAAAACGCCAAAAATTACATAAGTTGATTGGTTCAACTGGAGTATTTAATATTTGAGCAGTATGATCAGACATTGCTAGATCTATTACTTCAGACTTACATTTGTTTAGGTCATGAATAAAATTATCTATACAGGTATTACTTTCCAATCTTGTTGGTTGTCTTATTTCTAGTTTAAGACCAAAACTAAGCAACAGACATTGGAGCTCGGATGTAGTATTATTATTTTTAAGAATATCTATATTAAAATCTCCTGCAATAACAACATTTTTCTTTTTTATGTTATGTAAATAAGTTAAAAGTTGCTCAAGTTTTTCAAAGAAAATGTTTATATTTGTTGATTTTGGGACTCTGTAAATGCATATAACTATTATTTTGTAATCAAGAAGTTCTATTGCACAACATTCAAAAATGCCTGAAATAGAAAATTTTTCTATTTGTTTAAGTTCTCTATAAGGATAGTGCCTCTTTATGAAAATACATGCTCCACCTCTTTTAACATTTTTGCGACTATAACAGGCAGCCATGGTATAATTAGGTATGCTGCAAAGTGTTTCATATCCGACCTCCATAAAATGTTCTGTTAGACATAATACGTCAATACTTTTACCACAATCTGTAAGTTCTTGTAGATTTATAACAAGAAAGTCTGTTTTATTGAGGAGACCAGCTATGTTTTGATGAAGAATGTGGAGGCTGTTTACTGAAAAACCTGTTTTGTTACCGAGGGTACAT
Organism: Synanthedon andrenaeformis; assembly: GCA_936446665.2. Classification (NCBI taxonomy): domain Eukaryota; kingdom Metazoa; phylum Arthropoda; class Insecta; order Lepidoptera; family Sesiidae; genus Synanthedon; species Synanthedon andrenaeformis. Next base: position 5,098,017 of record OW387799.2, on the reverse strand, counting down.
GGATAGTATCATTTTTTGAGTGTCTTTCTAAATCTTTATTTTCTAAATTAGTATTAAAAATTTCTTGTATTGTAATAGACAAATCTTTTAATATTGTTTTTAGTCCTTGATTATTAATTGTTCCATTGTATCTAAACATAGTATAATCACATTTCAGGTTCTTATTACTATCCATAAAATAAGCATATTTATTAGTTAAAAGGTCTAAATATATTAGATTATTAAAATGTTCTACTCTTGAGTTATACATATAAGTGCTATTTCCATATTTATATGTTGGTGAGCATATTATGATGTTTGTATGCGTTAAATTCTGTAAGGTACTACGTAATTCTAATATTAATTCCAAGTAATTCTGCGTAATTTCAAAGTCACTTTCACCTATCATTATTATACAGTAATCGTTTTTATTGAAATGTTTAATCTTTGCTTCTATGCCTGACAAAATTTGTTTAATCCCACCATTCGGTGTCAAGTAATGACATATTTCATAATTATTCTGAAAATTATCTAATGTATTCAAGAAATTCCTATTATTAGTGCTTGTTGTTAGAATTATCATTTTACTCTTTACATTACTCTTTTTTGTATGTTTCGTTATTTGTTTATCTTTTTGTAATCTTTCCGTCTGTGTGTTCTGACTATTATTTATTTTTGTGTCCTTAACATACTGAGTACCTTTTTCACACTTGTTATTGTTGTATTTGTCTGTTTGTGTGTGCTTATTGTTTTGTGTCGGTATGTTTGTTTGTGTCTGCCTGTTTGTATTTTTGTTTGCATTACGATTCTGTTTATTTTTTCTGGTTCCTACAGGTGATTTCGTTAAAACCGGACTGTTTGTTATTTTTTTATACAGTTCCTGTTTTTTCAAAAGATTTTCATTGTTTTTCTTTAATGCAGTAATTTCTTCATTTAATACCTCTATTTCTTTATTTGCACTGCCAAGCTCTGTTTTTAAGTTTTTTATTTGTGTTTTAAGTTCAGTGACATACTCTGTATCTTCATCTATTGATTCATTAGGAATACTAAGACTAGTGACCTCTAGTGCCTCATCAGTAGAAATATTTTCATGGGCTATCATTGAGTCAGATTGGGTGCGTACGCGTCGTCGTCGGAAAGTAATATTATCTAAGAAATTCATGTTTCAGTAATGGTATAACTATAATATATAATTCCTATGCTTTGGAAATTTATTATTAATTATTTCTTTGTTAATATTCTTTTTGTAAGTGGTCAATATATTATTCAGATTTATATATTTATAGTTTGTTTACAATAAGCACATCACAAGTAACAGCTTCTCATTAAAATATTTAAAAAACGTTACCTCATTTCTCCAAAGGATACGAACCGACACCCGTGGAATGCTAGCTGCACTTTAAAATACTTTACCAACTGACCTCTTGAAATGTTGCCTAAAAATCGTTACCTCTTTTTACGAATATAGCAATTTAATACTGTGGGGTATAATAATTTTTTTCTTTTTCTTTTTGTTTTAATTAATTTTTTTTTATTTTCAAATGTTGTTTTCAAATTTGGCTACCACTAATTCTTCACTATATTTTCACTGTGTTTTATTGTTCTTTGCACATTTCTTCAATATTATTGTTATTGTTGTTAATAACTTTATGATTAGATTGTTGTGTCCGAACGTAACTAGATTCAAATTTCACTGTAAGTTCTTAGCTATTTATAGATTTTTATGGATTATATCACTTTAATGTTTTACACAATAAGATATCAGTATATTTCAGATAGAATTAAGCGCTTTAACTATTTTTAAACTTAATAATCACTGGAGCTAGTTGTTACCGACTTAATTGCCGACTACCGACTTGACCACCGACTACCGACTTAATTGCCGACTACCGACGTTGAAAAATGAAAAATATAAAATAGGTAACACCTGACATTTTTATCGCTGTGAATTTTTAAACGATCCTTCGGGAGCCAATAATTTTTTCAGTATATTTTATTTTTTATTTTATTTAATAAGGTACACAAAACAGGATACTGACAACATATTAAACACATTGAATAACATTGAAGTGAACTAGACAGAGGCCCAAAACACGTGTACACAGCATGCTGTCGCGCGTTAGTTTTCCAACGGCGACACTGACTAGATTAAGTAGGAAAGAAGGAAATCTAAAAAGTTGGGTGCCAGTGTAGCCTACCAAGAAAATGAAACGGCGTGATCGGAATTATTAATATTTTTAATGCGCTCTGTGGTAGGCAACACGAAATCGTGTAGGTCGTGGGTGTTCGGCCTATCTGTCTCCTCAACGCAGTGCAGGCACTCCCCTGTATGATCCAGCCGACGAAGGTGGTAGGTGTGGCGGGTGGCGGTGACTGGATTGCAGCAGGCAAACGGATCTAGCGCAATCCGAAGCTGGCCGTCTATGATGGATGGAAGTATAATTAACCCGGGGGATGCTTGGCCCGGGGGATACTTTGCCCGTAGGATACTCCCTATCGCGGGAGATACAAATTTTAAACCACACAAATTAAATTAGCCTCGAATATAGCCCTTTTTGCTTTAATTAATTCGCACCACTCAAGTATTTCGCCGAGGAGCGTGGACTTAATGCTTAGGCTTATATACGACTCCTGTCGCAGTAAAAAAAACTATTCTTCACCAGCTCGTAATTTTTAATCTACCGCCGCTCACCGGTGCAAATGCACTCCCGGGCGTACCTATTATTTTATTTTTAAATTTAATAAATAATTTATTAAGTTTTTTATTTACATGTAACGCTTCGTTACAATGTCCAAACAAAACAGTGTTGCCTACACATTACAGAACAAAACAAAAGAAGAAATCAGAAAATAGAAAAAAGGTGCACTTTCATCCAAAAGCAAGCCTAGCCACATTCTAAAAGAAGTCAATTTGAGATGAACGCACGTCTCCACAAAGCCACAACAAAACAAATCTTGTAATATTAATATATAAGTGCAATAAAATTGAGATTTAATATGTTTTTTATTTTTTTATTCATTAATTAAATTTAATCATGCTCGCAGTTACAATTATGACCGAGATATGCTTTTTGAATTTAGTTACCCATACATACATACATACATCAAAACAAACTTTGGCATTTATAAACGGGTCAGGTGTTCGTTTTTTAATTTTATTTTAGACTAGCGACTCGTTCCCGGCTTCGCCCGGGTGCATTTTTTTTACGTAAAAACCTTTCCTGATTATCCCTCTATCCATGAGTGAAGACAGAATTAAAATCGGCCCAGTAGCCTATGTTACTCCTGACGACCCCCTCTTCATGTCTGCAAAGTTTCATCGAAATCGCTTCAGCCGTTTCTGAGATTACCCCGGACAGACAGACAGACAAAAATTCTAAAAAAAGTTATTTACGTTTTAACAGCATGCGAATGACTCTCTAAGCTTAGTTTGAGGCAGTTTTTCGCAAATCACAGACAGACACTCTCTGATTTTATTTATATAGAAGATGATCCCTTGGAAACAGTAATATTTTTTGAATTAATGGTACCCTATCTCTTTTCTTGTATCCCTGACAGACATACAGACATTTTTTTCACATTTATAATATTAGTATGGAAGTATTAAGTATGGAAATTATGGATTATCAGGATCTCACATTATATATAAAAACTCTCATTAAGTTAATCGTAATCGAAAAATTTGAGTGGTTTACTGCACAGACAGATTATGAGCTCGGAGCAAGTTGCTGTGAGCAGATCGCAATTTCAGATATTGGCTTTAATGCATTTTTAAACGAAAACACGACTTTAGTATCGGTAGAGGTTAAACAAGGTTTTTTTTTTATTAGTGACTAGCGACTCGTTCCCAGCTTCGCCCGGGTGCATTTTTTTTAAGGTAAAAACCTTCCCTGATTATCCCTCTATCCATGACTGAAGACAGAATTAAAATCGGCCCAGTAGCCTATGTTACTCCTGACGACCCCCTCTTCATGTCTGCAAAGTTTCATCGAAATCGCTTCAGCCGTTTCTGAGATTACCCCGGACAGACAGACAGACAAAAATTCTAAAAAAAGTAATTTATTTACGTTTTAACAGCATGCGAATGACTCTCTACGCTTAGTTTGAGGCAGTTTTTCGCAAATCACAGACAGACACTGATTTTATTTATATAGATAAAAAAGGAGTTAATATAACCAAGGCAACCGTGCAGTGTCGGTCACGTAGCGTCACATTTCTTTTGTACTTTAAATTATCTATTTAAAAATTATGTGATCTAAAAAAAAGCAAAAAAAAAAAACATTGTATTACAATAAAACTCAGATTTTATATATTACGTATGTTATACGTTTGTTACGTAAAAACTCAGATAAAATAAGAATTAAAGATAAAGCCCTGTGTCTTCTGCCCATCACTTTCTGCAATAATTTAAAGAATTAAATTAAATTAATAATTAGTAAAGAAAAGCGTATGAAGTACAAAGATAGTAAAAATTGCACTCTAGTTATTATATAGTTGTTTGATTCTTTATAATAGTTAAGAGTTGAGAAGTGTTTGTAGTATGATAAATTATTGCTATCGCTGTTATGATGTTGTTACTGCGTGTATACTTTTCATAAGTTTATTCTAACAATCTTTAGGCAATCTTCAAATTTCAATCATTATTCTTTGAATTTCAAGAGATTCTATTTTAAACGGACGCAAAAACGAGTTGTAACTATATAAGTTTGACGTGTGTGTCTGTATATTTGTTTATTGGCGACATAACATTTTTTTTTTTTTAATTAACAATGGGTTTGCTCTTGGCCAGCATCTAGGATGGACCTACGATGGAGCGAGCTAACCTAGAAAATGCCTATTCACTCGAACTTTAAAAAGATTTTGGTTATATGAGCTCGGAAACACCGACACCGGAAAATATGATTTGACATGACCTATGCCACCTCAAAAACGATTAACTTTCAAGAAACTAGAAAAAATTTGCGTTTATTTTTCACCAAGCAATGAATAAGTTCTTTTTCGTTAACAATTTTGAATTCGATGTTCCGCTCGGCCGGAACAACATTAGCATATTAATGAACATCGCGCGCCCTAGGACTGTTCCCGTAACTAACGCCTGTAATTACCTTTGTTCTGACTTGGCTACGTATCTCGGTACACTTTTTTAAAAAGAACGTTTTTTGGATTCATTAACTGCGCATTTAATATTGTACTATAACGTTTTAAATTTGATATCTCTTAATTACAGTAGCTAAAATAACAATAATTGAACCTTTTTTTTTCTAAAATATTTCAAATCCTGGGACATATCATATATCAATACTAATAATAAATCTGTAAGGGTCGGTCATGGAGTAAGTTACTTTGTTTTCAGAGATATCGTGTTTATAGGCTCTATACATGATACTGAAATTAAATTGACGATTTTTAGAATTTTTTCTGTATGTATGTATATATGTATGTTCCTCCATAACTCTGAAACGAATTAACTGATTTTCATAAAACTTGGTAGATAAACATTTGGACGTACGGGACACAGGATAGGCTACTTAATATTTTTCAACGCAGACGAAGCCGTGGGCACCAGCTAGTCAATTAATATAATTTTCATACTTTTTAATATTGATAAGTTTGCTATGGTCAGAAATCGTGAGCATTTTTGAACCTATATTTTATGGTATTCTCGATGAGTAAGTTTTCATGGACCGGAATAACGGAAGTAGAAGAGCTGTTCCGGGTGACGAGTGATCGTCAACGTCGGGAAAACCTGATAAGGCTCTTAGAGAAGAAGGTTTTCATTGAGATCTTGAATGTGATAGACCTTTGAGTAGGTATGAGAAGATGTCAAACATAAGCTCCCAGCAACGGGGAACGATTAAGCAATTACGTAAATCGTTTTCGTGTTTTTACAAAGAAAATTAAAGCCGGACTTAGTTATTTTTAGCAATACAATGGAAAGCGCTTAACTGCCTTTTATCTCTAAGATATTAACACTGAATTAGGTATTCATTTTTTTTTAAATTTGAACAAAAATAACCCTAGTGCTTGACTCGTAAACTGATTTTTTTTAAAAAGAAAGCAACGCAATGATTTAAAAAAAAAAGAAATAATATACAATTAGAGGAATTTCCGGCTCTGGCGAAATGGACACGAAAATAATTTCTAATTTTAATTTTGTCTTAATGGTTTTAAAGCTAAAAGGTTTGATGTTTTTGAACACGTTGCACGCCTTTCAATTTTGATTGAACAAACCTTCTGGCTTATTTTTTATTTTGAGTTGTAGTAACACTGGATACTTACGCCTAAAAGTATATTTACGTGCAAACCAGGCGACCGAGTTATAAAAAATAACATGTTATTTTGTAATACCCATTATTAATATTACAACTATCTCATGATTAATGTTAAATATACCTATAATAATAATAATAACGTTTATTTTAGAAACCTAGTGTCCATATAGTGTTATAATACAAAAATCTTAAAAACTATGCTAGTAGTGGTACGATATTTACAATACGAAAGTGAGGTGTGTAAATGGCAACTACACACATCGATATTACTCGCCCATTTGGGCGAGTAGTCCATTAACTTTATTCAGGAGGCTGTTAGAGTCGCCCCGCGTCCGTTCCATTAACGAGGCAATCCTCTTACGCCTGGAAATTTTAAAAAATACAGCAGTTCTTTGTAACATATTTTGTATTTATTCGCGTTATATTCTCATATGGCAATAGGATGGCACGCATATTTGAAATTCACGCGTTAACGCTTCCGCTGCTGCGAGCGGCGAACGTAAATCTCACAACGAGTCCTATCCGAACATAATAAGCATTATTATGTTATTCCTTAACACTCCGATTATAGTCACAGCTGTTCATTTCTCACCTTCGCGTAAGACACAGGTGCCTTGTAAAATGTTGTTAGGATTCACGACATTATGTGCATAACTTTATTTCAGACTAGTCCATATAAGGGTCAGTTCACACCGAAACGCGACGCGAAGATGCTTCGCGAGATGCATCGCGGCGCATCACTTTCGCTTAGCTTACTTTTGAGATGCAGTAACTCGAAATCAAAGCACATACTTTGGGTCCATTGAAACTTTTGATCGGCATTATAGAACATCAAAATTGACCAGTGAGCAATTTCCATTTGTTTTTCCATTTGTTTCATTCATGTGAATTGAGGCTTAGATTTATCAACTAAAGTATAACAACATAAGCTGATGCCACCTATAACTCTCTCTCTCTCTCTCTCTCTGTGTGTGTGTCTCTCTCTCTCTCTATAAAATATGAAACATCATATTCATGCTATAAATGAAGAAAAATCAACATACTTACAATCAATTCCAGCTGCAACAAATTTCAATAATTGCACATTTCTAATTAGTCATACAACTGATTGTGGATTAAATTGAAAAAAAAAAAAAAAAAAAAAAAAAAAAAAAAACTAACAAAGTATCGACAATGCATGCGGAACATGAACAAAACTTTTTTTTTAATGTTGGGATATCCTATTGGATACCCGGCAGTGTAGGGGACACTGCGGGCTTATGCCGGATTCCTACCGGCTAAAACCTAAAGATTTTCTTTCTATCGCGGCCGTTGATGGGCGGGGTCGTGGGGACATTATTAAACGACTAGCGCTAGAATGATTTATGCCGCAGTGTGCCAAGAGCGTTTCCGTTCACTATAGTATATATTTTACCGTACATATTGTAACGAGTCCAAACACAGAACTCCATTGAATAGTCCTCGGAACAATCGAATTAATTGGCCCACTCAGTCTGAACAAATAAATGCTACGTAAGACTGTTCCCACCTCGCTCTGAAAAGGATACAGTAGTTCAAGACAAATGGAGCATTGCCACGTTAGAATTCTTCACTATCTGCTTGCTAGTCGTCAATTTTGCTGGAATTCATTGTTAAATCACGTATCTACTGTTTTTCTGACATTTAGTATATTTTGATACAATTAATATTATGATATTTATACATACTTAAGTATACACTAATCGCGTTTCTTCAGAGTTTATTATGAAGTAAGCTCCCAGATCCGCCAGACGTGTGTCGTGTGATAAAGTTCCCGCGACCCGCCTATCAACGGCCGCGCTAGAAAGTCGTTGGGTTTTAGCCGGTTCGAATCCGGCATAACCTCGCAGTGTCCTCTACACTGTCGGGTAACTAAGAGGATTTCCCAATGTCAAAAAAAAAGGTCTGCCAGACATAGTTTATTTTGTAAAGGACAAAATGTGGGGAATTGAATTAGTGTTCCTATGTGCAAACATGGTTAGAAATGGTACGTTGTTTCTTGTGTGTAATTGATTTCATTGTTATTATCATATTGTTTTTAATACAATTTCTAAATTATGGAGACCTAGTAACAACAGTAAACAAACAAATAACACTTGTAATATTATATAACTACGGATGTAAAAATTTTGCTAACGTCTACCACGTATTGCTGATTTACATAAATCTTCCCATGACTTTAAAAGACTTTTCTGATTGAGTCTTAATTTTTTGTATTCTTGGTCTGTATTGGTGTACCTTTTTTTTAAATAAAAGACAAATCATTTTAAACTGTGCACCATAACAAGATACCTAATCGCTCCTTAAATGTTATTATCATTTTGCTCCCATTCTTGCTGGGAACAAGTTGATATTTCAACGTTTGATTGGGCTGTTCTAAACGTGTTCCTGTCGAGGATTGATGGGCTCAAATTGCCCACAGATCTGATAAATGCGCACCGATTTTGTCCTGATTGACTAGCTTATATTTACCACAGACACTTAGTGAGGAGTGTATAAACTGACATCTTAATCATAAATTCAGTCTTGAATCTCAGGAGTGCAAGAAAATTTGATTTATATGACTCTTTTTTTTTTTCAAAATTCGAGTTTTTGTTTAAAGTTTTATTAGTTTTAGTAGTATTACTTATGAGTTTTAATACAATATTACATAATAATTATAGCTATAACGTTAAATGCAGAGAGTTTTACGGATTAAGTATTTGAAATACTATTTTCAGCGCAATTGCAATCCCTGTGCCGTTGATTGCGTTAATAGGTGACGGTAGCCACCTTCCATCAAGTAGACCATCAGCCTGTCTGTCGACCTCAACATGAAAAAAACTACAATAGTATCTTGCCCGGATTAATAATGTAAACAAAAATATATATTCCCAATTCATTGTCAATAAATTTACATAAATAATCCTCCCATTTCGGTTTGTTACATAGTTGTACATACATTTTTCATTACAATTTTAATCGAAGCGGTTTTATTTTTAATTAGCTTCTTTTTAATATATCTTTTTACATAAGTCTTTACATATGTTCATATATTGCAGTGGTAAGTTTTAAGTAACGAATCCATTGAAAACAGTAAAATATTTTTCCAAGAAACTGGTATTACACGTATTTGTAAGGATAGTTTAATCATGAAGAGATACTTCACTGTCAACTCTCTGTACTGTGTTTACATTTGTTTCTTTTGGTCCCGTTGATTCACTAATGGTTCTTTATTTGTCAATTTGGGTTTTCGCTTTTGTTTTATTCGGATTTCAACACTATTTATCTCGACCGTATTTGTTTGTTTTATAGTTTATAGGTTTAGAATTTCAATTAAATTTGACAATCTCTTTGTTTCCCAAACATTAACTGTTAGCTTCCTTGAAGGCAAATTAAGATGATGGAAAAATATCTGATTTCATTTAATTGGGCTTAGACAACAGTTTTATTTAAATTTAGATTTCAATCTAAAGAAAATCGTATATCTATGAGCATATTTTATAAGGCAACACAATCACAATTTATTTTCTCGTATTTTCACAACCACATTTGATAAAATACACTTTTCGCTGGTAAACAGATGGGCGAAGGACGACCTTTCTTTGGATCCCGTATTATAACTTGCATAAGTGGTTATTGAATTTTTTTATTTATTTACTTATTTATATTTTCATGAAAGTTTACCAACGTTACAGTGATAGGTACATTTCTGAAAATTTTGAATGACTCAATAGTTCTGTTACGACCGAATAGCTTCTACATAAGATGAGACACAGTTAGATCTCATAGTACCTAATGTAAGCCACTCAACCCTCTTATTTCCCGACGAGAATTCTTGAAAAAACTGCCAAATTACCACTCAAACATGAATGAGATCTCGAGCCTATCGAACATTTTCACAGTATTGGTACTCAGTATGAAAGCTTTTTTCGCTTTCACAATTTTCGTTTCGTTTCGAGCCGAAAAATACATTCGCAACTATCTTAAAACTCTTAAAACTCGAAGACTCTCTTAAAACTTTGATATTTTTATGTGATATTTTAGGATAAATCTTGTATGAACTACAATTAATGAAACGGTGTGCACGCTATGGTGGTGCTGGTTTACCGTTTGGTTGGAAGGGTTGGGCCGAGATAGAAATGTTTTTAAAGTTCTTATTATTTACTCAGTTTTTCCTTAAAATTAACGCACAAATTGTATATGGTATGGTATGTAAGTACGCGCCAAAGAACGGTGCTAAAATTGATTATCGTACTGGTTGCTAGTAAGTACGCGCCAAAGAACGGTGCTAAAATTGATTATCGTACTGGTTGCTACGGTAGCCGAACGCGTACTGGTGTTAAAGCGTGCATTTAAATGGCTTTAAATTGAAAATGCACGAAAAGCATAAAAATGGTCGCGCGACGCTGTAAATGTAAAATGTGTAATGTAAAATGGTTGCGTAGCTCCGAACAATTAATTTATTTTATTTTATTAGGGAAAACAAACAAAATACACTATAGCCGAAATACCACTGACGGATCTAATGACTCATCTTTTTTTTCTCTCCCAGAAAGAGCGGGGGGGGGGGGGGGTTTATGGTCCCCCCCCCCCCCCCCTCCTCCCAGCCCCCCATACAAAAGTGGCACTTTTTGGCGACAGGGATGGGGCGAATCACAAAACAAAGACCCAAAACTAAACCAAAACAATTATACATGGCAAAAGACTACAAAAAACAACCACGCCTCTTGCCATCACCACGCATCGAGCAACCTCCTAGTTACACCATATATAGAGTAAATTAGAAAACAGAGAAATATACATAAATAAAGATAATTATGTAATCAACGACATTTTCCACTAATTAGTTAACAAACTTTATACAGAGAGGACATACAAAAATACACCAAAAACCAAAAACAAAGAAAGAACAAAATAAAGATCTCATTGTTGAATATTGTATTATTTATAAATATTTGAATTACTTATTGATAAAACGTTAATAATTTTTAAATGGCTTATAGGACATTTAATATTTATTTTTGCTAAGAAAAATTTATACCAGTTCGATTTCTTTTGTTTTCTTATTTATACTGTGACAGCTCTACAAATCGCTCCGAATCTACTATTGAACCAATTTTACCTTCAAGAGCCTGTACAATTATTAGGCTACGGTTTTACCTGGACACTGAAAAAATAAATAACAATTACCCCACGTATTAATAAAATTACAAATTAATAATAATAATGTACTTATTTATTTCTCTACTTTCTTCGATTTTAAGCATTGATAAGTGATTATGATGTGTGACATGCTTAAAAAAATTGAATTTAAATTTAATGCATTCCTAAATAAATTAAATAAAAAAAAACAGTAATTTTTATTAATTTGAAAAAAACGACGATTAGGACTTCATAGAAATAAATAACTAAGTGGCTTATTAATCCAGGAAAAATTACTAAGAAATCAAAATTTGAGATTCTTAGGGAAATTTTTGATATGTTTCGAATCCATCTCGTAGAAGGGGATGAAAAAAAAAAGTTCCTCAAATTATACTAAAATGGTAAGAAAAAAGTTTCTAGAAGAAAAAACTTCTAGAGATGGTTTAAATTACCTTTCAGTCGATATAAATCTTCAATAATAAAGTTTTAAAATCATTTATAATATTAATTGTAGCTTGAAGCCAATCTTGAACAAAATCTCTTAGAGCTTTTAAGCCTTCGGCTTCGGCCAGAAATTGCCCTTCGGTCGGACACTACCTATATCCAACAGTGTAGAGACACAGGTTGATCACGATGAAGATGATGATCCACTTCGCCTGATACCTACACGCTTGTATCTCATTGGGATATAATTGGTATTTCATTTATTTTTCATTTAAATAGAAGAATTTTATTTAAATCACAAGTAACAATTGCTATTATTGCTCGCACACACATAGCTTTCCGTTTTCCTGTGTACAAATAGAAATCAAGTCACGTCTGAGGGATTTACTGCGGGTCCCATACCGACCCACTCAAATATTATAATGTACTGCACAGTCAGTTGTTACGATTTGTTTTGTTAAGTGATAAACATTTATTACGGTAAACCGATTTATTGCACAGAAGAAGAAAAAAAATTTAAAAAAATGTGAAAAAAAAAGTTTTAATTCACATAAATTTGTTATCATCAGACTAAAAGGCTCAGCAGTCCGATGTTCTATAACATCGGACTACTGAGACGAAAAAGTCTTACCAGTACGATCATCGGACTAAGTAATCGGACTACTGATACTAGGTCCATTATTGTAGGAGGTTTTAGGGTTGATTCTTCTAACCTATAATTCTAAACCTAACCTTAAAGTATTAGGCACACTTATCTAAAAGAATATTATTGATTTTTATAAATGAAATCTCAGATTCACTGAAATAAATTTTAATATCTAACTATTTGATTGCTTTATGTATTTTTTTTTAATATGATGTAATTCATAGTTATTAAATTCATAATTCATAATTATATTTATTAATATCACAATTCTCATACATACCATATTATGCATTTATGTAATATCGTATCTGTATTTAATTGTATACGGTCACATTGATTTCCATAGATAATATTCTATAGTGACTATTTTTTTTCCATTATTGTAAATTCGCGTTTTTTTTTATATTGCTCTTATTACAGGGTGTGGCCTGTAATAAGAGCAATAAATTAAAATATAGACCCTATAACGAATCAGTAATTAATTCCAAATGGTTTCAATTAATTAAAATGAAAAACAAATTTTATTTTATTTTCTAACAAAATTAATCGAGCCAGCAATGTACTGCTACAGACATAATGTGTCCAGTCGGAGTACTTGACATTGACATTTACGATCGTTCTCGGCCCAGTACCCTGCACCAAGACATCTAACGACTGATAACCGACAATTTAGCGATCATGAAATTCATTGATTATGTATTGTAAACTTTGGATTGCTACATCTCCGAGTATAAATAAGCACTTTGGAGCATTATGATAAGGTTAAGGTAACTGCGTATACTTTATATAGAATCATCGTTTAAATTTATTGCTCTTATTACAGACCACACTCTGTATATATAGGTATATATATAAACAAACACAAAATATGACAGTGCTAAAAGAAAACAGCACAGACGGGACTCGTTGTAGCTAAAATTTTTTAAATAAATAAACAAAACGACGACACCCCGGACATAACCCTCAACGGCTAATCAATATGCAAATTGACCGTTGGATGGTTATACTGACTCACTCAGCCTCTGTCATGCATAATGTTTTCTAAATTGCACCCTGGACGCCTTGAAATTGATTGGAAAATATGAAATGTTAATGCTATGGTCAATACGCTGTTTCGATTCTAAAGCCGTGTGAACAATTGTTCCATTACTGCTGGATATGTAGCAAAAAAACAAACGTGCAGCATCTGAGACATTGCTCGTATTAATAGGAGACAAGTGGATCATCTTCAGCCTGTCTGACGATCGTTACAGTTATATCATTATCATCATCAGCCAGTGTCTCTCCATTGCTGGCGAACTTTGGAACAATCTCCCTCCTGAGGTGTTTCCATCTAGCTACAATATGGGCTACTTCAAGCGAGGGGTGAACAAATACCTACAGGGTAGGCAGCGCACTAGCACTCCCCTTGGTGTTGCTTGTGTCCCTAAGCAACGGTAGCCACCTACCATCAAGTGGGCCTCCAGCCTGTCTGCCACCTATATAATATTAAAAAAAACCTCCATTTTCTGTCCTTCGCATCCAGCTGCTTTCCCCAAAGTCTGTCCACCTGGCCAAAGGACGTTCTACGCCGCGCTTTCCAATTCGTGACCTCCATTCAAGAACTCTTTATTCTCTTTCATTCGAGGCTTCGTTTCGCTGGATTGTCGGTTTCAACAGTTCACAAGTTTGTACCATGCAAAAATATACTATTGAAATGGATAATTTTTATATATATATTTTTTTTGAGTAATCAAGCTTTTGGTTGAAAATTGAAACAATCCTTACATATTATAAAACAAAGTCCTCCGCCGCGTCTGTCTGTCTGTTCGCGATAAACTCAAAAACTACTGCACCGATTTTCATGTTGTTTTCACCAATGGATAGAGTGTTTCTCGAGGAAGGTTTTTAGTATATAAATTGTTAAGTTTTTGTATACATTAAGGAGGTGTCGCAAAAAAATAAGTCGTCTGGGAGCTTTCAACGAAAACGCTGCCTAAGCCCTTTGAGATATAACAGAATAATGTATGGTGGAATTGTGTATCTTATATATGCCTACAGAAAAGATCGCGATGTAATTTACAATTTCCCGTAAAAATAGCTGGAATGACAATTAATAAAGCGCAGGGCCAAACTTTAAAAGTTGCGAGAGTAGACTTTAAGCACACAGTGCTTTTCACACGGGCAATTGTATATTGCCCTATATTTTCTGTAAAGAACCCGTGCGAAGCCGGGGTGGGTTGCTAGTTTAAATTAAGAAACTTAAACGATTTCACAATTAATCCTGGGGAAATCTGCCAAATTTAGGACTGGGTCCATATCTGAATCCACAAAAGATTCGCATTGATCATTGCGGATGCGGACGTCTAAGTCGATGCCGAAGTTCTGCATTTGCGAATGCGAATATCCGCAACAACAACTCCAGTGTGAAAAGCTTGAGCGAAGCGAATTAAACTTAGCTTCGCTTCACTCCGCTTTAATGCTGACTTAAAATAGATAATCCACAGTGCGCAAATGCCTTCTGAGTTTAAAAATCATGCAATTTTAAATTTCCAATGTTTTATGTCATTTGCAGTAAAATTGGTGTACACATTTGTGGCTTAATAAACTTTTTTGTGGCGCTTTAGCGTTTCATGTCAAAAGTCCGGACCAGTGTGCGGTTATTGAAAGGAGGGGCAAATTAAAACGCTTTTCGCCGAGTTTGCGGCGAATAAAATGCCGTATGTTCATACTTGGTAAATTACTTGAATAAAGCACTCCACATAAAATAAACATTAAATACTGTGCCGAGCGCATTCATTCATCCTGTAGACGTTAGAGTATTGCGGGCAGTTTAATTTGACACGTATTTCACTATGAAAAGAATTGACCCGTTTGGTGCATATGTGAGTTTAGAATTAGCCATGCGTTGTTGGAGAGAATATTTGCTTACAGTAACTAAAATAAAAAAAAGGTTATTTAAAAAAAATCTTTATTTCGAGGCTTTTCCCTGAAGGACATGTCACCTCATTGGGCAAAGTCGTATATGCAAGACTATTTTACTAAATTATAACTAAACTAAAATACTACTTTACTAAATTATAACTTATCACTGACTCTAGAGTAGTAAATATTGTACAGCTCCCTGGCAACATTGGATAATGGAAATCCAGGTTACCTAAATTTGTTTACCTACAAGTCTTACTGAACACATCGCGACCTCATATAATACTGGACTCTACCTGTGAGCACCTTTAATTGAGTTTTAGTCAACAAAGATAAGTAAGTGCAATAGAACTAAAATTACTTCATCCAATATGACCACACTGTAGATATTTGATTCATCTTTTTTCGCCAAAGTTAGTTAGCTCCGAAGTTAAACCAAAAAAAGTTCAATGTATCGATAGTAAGCGATTGGCATTACTCCTCACAAATAACCTATTTCCTCTCTAAATTGTTTGAAAAGGTTGATCATTCGTGCCGAGGTTTCCAATTCGTCTTAAACAACTCCATTTACTTTGCGAGAAAGGTTGATCAATAAATTCTCAACACAATCTTTGTCCGCAACACTTACGTTAATGTTGTTATTATTTTTTAATACTTTTGCCCACGACTTCGTTCCAACAACTTGTTAAGAGTAGAAAAAAAAATCAATGCCTAACAAAATATATGACCAATAATTTATTCAATCTTTGTCGGTCGCTTATTTCTGTCATATAAATTTAGTACCTGTGTATTTAGTAAATTTAATACCATTTTCTCCCGATGAAAGGTATCCTATGTTCTTTTCCCTATCCCTGACAACGAGTATGCAAAATATCATTTATTAGTATGCAAAACATAGTAGTTAAGGCGAAACAAAGAAACAAACAAACTTACTTTGCATTTATAATTATTTAGGATATTAACGTGTGATGAAAAAACAATCTAACTGAAAGATGGGGTCGACTGTAACCGTAACAGGAGTTCACTATGGAGCAATTAATGTCTACGCAAAATAGAAGAAAGGAGATGGATCTCTTATTGTTACTTCACGATGGCCTTCTGATGGGATTACTGTTGTCAGTCAGTCCCAGTTAATAATTTCGTATATCGTGTCAGACGTTTGGTCATTTATTTCCATGTTATAACAACACTATTGAATTTATAGCAATGGAAACTCCATAACTTTATATAGTATACTACAGTTCAATCCATTCAATCTCCAATTATCACAAACCAAACGGTCAATATTGATTGATTTGAAATGAACACACAAATTGAATGAGCAAAGACAAAGCGATTGAATTACATTCGGCGAGATCAAAAGAGTCCAATCGTTTTTAAAAAGGATGTATTCGTGATTTAATTGCTTTTGTACAATAGGATTTGTTTTGACCATGGTAATGTGGAAATAGTTATATGTATATCGCGTGTTCCAACACTTAACGTCAAGCGTGAAACTGCTAAAAGACCACTTTATTATAGGTGTAGGCAAAATAACAGAACATTGCTGTTGTGTTTCGGCGAGTAAGGGATGCCAGAGCCAATAATCCCATCCCTTCGTTATCCGCCAGATGTGCTGCCCAAATGACTGCGAAACGCCCTGTCTATTAGTCTGCCCTGCCGAGAATCGAAACTGACTATTCATCCAACGACTAGTCATCCAAAATTAGTCCAGTTAATGAATCCTCTTGATAGTTTTATTTCCCGATAACACATTTTTAATCTACACACGAAATCCTAAAACACTTAGAGACCCATTCCGATTGGTAGTCTAACATTCGACCCAATAAGCCATTACTTGCTTTTTATGGATACGTATGTAATCATTTCGGGAGTTTTATATGTATATACAGAACCTATGTGTGTTAGATGTGTTAGAGATTTACATACAACCGTTAGTCTAAGACGAAACGGCCCATGAATAAATTATGTGTAAATAAAGGTTTTTCCATTCGTATGATAATGTTGTTCGATCTTTATGGTGTAGAACAAGTAAAAAAATGCTAATACGACAATTATACTCTCTCTCTGAACTCTTGAAGCTTAAAACAAAGCTGATATTAATTTTTTTGTCCATCAACTATTGCTCATTGTCTATGTAAAATAATTGGTTGGATGTATTGCATTTTGTAAAACGTAGAAATAGGGCTAGAACTTTTTTCAACTGAACCACTTTATTGAGAGTTAAATGATTTTTTTTTAACCGATAGAAGCTATTTATACATTATGGTTTGCTAATTGTTTGCAAACAAATGTATTTTGTTCAGGACTTATTTCACTTATTCTAAAAAAAAATCATTCCTATACCATCTTTAATACGCACTATCAGCCCAATTATTAGTTTGACTCAGCCGTCGTTGAATTTGGCGCAAGTAAACTTAAGCCGGGAGAAAATCCTTCGGCAGTCGTCTCTGAGGGCTTAAAGTAAACTTCATTAGCCCACCCGGTTGAGCACATAAAAAAAAAACAACAAAGAGGTAATAAGTGGAACGGAATAGTGCAGCGTTCCAACTACTGACACCGTTTTCCGCCCTTTTCTCTGAGTTTTTTTTTATTTATAGGAAGCGTCCATATCATACGTGACTCGGCTTTTGTTTTCGAGTTTTATTATTTGTTGGCGAGTTGTGTTCTGATTTGTGCCTTTAATTTATTGTGCAATGAAAAAAGTTAGCCTTGTGTTGATATCCAATACATTCTCACAAAATTTTACATTTTGTAATAATATTACAAAATAACTAGCTGACCCGGCGAACTTCGTGCCACTAGTTCGTATTCTGTGCCCAGACTTAAAACCCGTTATTCACTTATCATTTGGGAAATTTATCTTGATATTTAAAACAAAAAAAAAAAAAAATTAACAACTAAGCTATATCTAAAACTAAGTTACAATCTATTTACAAATTGGATATAATATTAAGCCTCGGTCCCCTAGGCAGGGTCCCAAACATGCTGGCTGCACTACCTTATTACCCATTGCATTATCCAAAAATGCATACATATTTAATAAATATTTAATAACACATTTTAATGTTTTTATTATAACCTAGAACCTTGTAGCGCAAATGGATCAATTTCACCCTTAGGCAATAGTTAACGGATCATTATTGATAAAACACATTTTATGTTAAATTTCCATTGGTCATTTCAGAGACCACAACAATTTAAATACGTAAGCTAGTTATACGCAAAATAGCTTATTCATCATAACCATAATGCAAGAATTACCACATACTGTTCTAATATTTTGAATTAATTATTGTTTACTATAATTGTATTACTATATTTAGCCCAGGCAGTATCTCCTAAAAGTTAATATGTTTGCGTAAGAACGGGAAATGTGGTTTTTTTGTAAAAAAAAACATTACATTTTGTTTAATTAAAATTGAGCTTTGGTTTCATGCGAGCACATACATAGCACATAATGAAATTATCATTTCTTAGAGTTATTTCAGCAAAATATTAACTTACTATCCAACTTACCCAACCCAAAACAGATATCGCCTGGGCTAACTAGCGACCCGCCCCTGGCACGGAATCACATTTTTTTCTATAAATAATAATATTTATATGGATAAACCTTCATCGTCTGTCGCTCTTTCCATTAGTGAAAACTGTATCAAAGTGCGTTGGGTATCTTTAGGAAAACATAGCGGAAATATAGATGTAGATATATAGATATAGACATAGACATAGACATAGATATAGATATCATCATTTCAGTCGCAGCCTTCAGGTCCACGACGTCGAAATCTTAACATGTTGAATTCCCATAATGTTGAATTCCCTTAATGTTGAATTTTTTCCATGTAGCATAACGTCTAATTCTTAAAATGTTGACTTCTCAAAATGTTGAATTCCCAAAATGTTGAATTTTCCTTACATTGAGAATTTTCTGCTTACGCATACGAATATAAGTAAAGAGGAATTGTCTATAAAGGAATAATTCGTTTAGATAATAGCCAGTTATGTCTTAAGCCTCTTCAGATAACAAACCTTTAATGTATCATGATGACATCCGTCAATACTCATTTGAATTGACCATACCACTGGTGGTATGGTTGGTGATACGGTGGGTCAGAAAGGGTATTCGGGAGGTGGACGGTGAGTAAGAAGGATATTTTTTGACATAACAACCTAGATCACTTTTCCTTGATTCTCTTGTTTGATAACTAACCTATAATACATTTTGACAATACACATAGGTGGACGGTGATTAAGAAGGATTTGGCAATACACATAAAAGCTCAACATTTTGGGAATATACATTATAAGAGTTCAACATTTTGGGAAATCATAATTTTACATTCTGAGAATTCAACATTATGGGATTATACGTTTTAAGATATTCAACATTATGGGATTTTAAGATTTCGACGTCGTGGACCTGAAGGAGCCGCAGGACGTCCACTGCTGTACATAGGCCTCCCCCATAACTCTCCAATAGATATAGATATGATAGATACCTACTTATATCAATGCTAAATTGTAAGAACTAAGTATTCAGCATATTATACTATCTGACGATTAGATCTCCATATTTGTCGTATGTGCAATAGATTTCCTTTCAATGTCTGCCCGCATCCCGCATTTTCCGACAGAGTTCAACTATGCATTAAGGCTTTGTATGTGCGAGCGAGAGAACCGCGTTTGTTTTTCACAGCATCAGAGCTATCTAATCTATCTAGACTGATCGACCATTAGAGGGGTATTTGCGAGGATCGTAACTTACGGGCCTTATTTGGGTTTGAAGTATAATTTATTGTCTTCAATTCCATCCGTAAAGGAGGAAAGGTTAAGCAATAAATTGGACGCAGCTGCGTTACGGACATAAGCTTGGAATTAGGTAACAAAAGAGCAGATTTGCGAGCGCGTCCTGCAATTTGTTATTGCGTTTCAGATTGGAGAAATCATTCGCGTTTTAACATTTCAATCCGAGTTTCCTCTTCATTAAATGAGTCCCGATGAACGGGATTTTATAGGTGCGGTTGAAAATTATTATAAGGTATTAAATCCCGAAGTCGTAAAAGGCTGTAATGTTCGGCGAAACCGCTTTTTAAAAGGTCGTATCAAATTTTATTTAGATTCTAACATCTGTGTAAAATTTAATAACTAATTATGTTATATTTTGTAATAATTAGTATGATAATTTATAATGTACATGGACCATATATTATTTAAACGTTTTCGTGTATACGTGATTTTGTTATAAAATTTCTTTTCCCGTACTATTTCCATATATACAATACCTTCTAATTCTCTCCAAACTGTCAGATAATCCTATTCAGCTGTCTCTGATACAATTGTGTCTGGATTTTTATAAGTAGATTTAGATGAAATTTAAAAATGCGATTGTGTTTATCTTCCTCATACAAATTCAAAATAATTTATTTGCTGATTATAGTTATACATAAGTTGTTGTCAATTTTAATAGGTAATGTCCACATATTCAACCGACAAGTGTGCAAATCTATGTGCAAATAAAAAGATATTTTATTAATATTTTTTTTTATGTACGACATAGCTTGCATCACCTGCACTATATAGTATTAACATTTAGGAATTCATTAAGTGAATAATATGCCTTTTCCACCAAAAAATTTCGTAAGTATATATATTTTGGAATTTTATTATATAAGTACAGTTACCATACAAAATACACTTTTTTTTCGTTCTAGACAAAAATAGTATATTGATTTTAATCTCATCCTCATGCAATATTTTATATATTTATTATAATATGAGAAACACTGTTTTCATATATTATTACAAATAAAAACAACTCATCCGATTTAAAAAAAATCTACCAATATTTGAATTGTCTACTTTTGAATAGCTCATATTGAATGAGCTACTTTTTAACTGTGCATGCGAGTGAAGCAGCGCGCAAAAGTTAGTTGTATATACTCATAATTATAATAAATATTATAAAGAGAGAAGATTTATATTTTTGTATGTTTGTAATGAATAAACTCAAAAACTACTGGACCGATTTTGAAAATTCTTTCACCTATATAAAGCTACATTATCAGCGAGTAACATATACGTTATATTTTGTCAAGAAACGCGGGCGAAGTCGCCTGCAACCGCTAGTACTATCTAAAGAAGCATATTATGCCAAGAAAGGATATTTTTGAAAAGGATTTTTAAACTCCGTGCGAAGCCGGGGGCGGGTCACTAGTTGTGTATAAGACTAAGAAAATTTAGTGTAAACTACAACAGAAGCGAACTACACCAGGTATCTAAGTCAATAAAATTTTAGACACGAACCAAGTTATGCTTCATTCATAATTTAAAGACGGTGGTTCCATAATAGAGTCTCGCAGTGAATACGACATCGTGCGAGTTTCCGCATAATTTCTGATATAGATAGAACAATTTATTGTTATAGCTAATGCAACTTTAAAACTATATTCACTGAATGAACGACAGGATTATTCTAAAGTACAACGTGTGCAGATTGGGCGTGAAGTTTCCATTGCAGGAAGACATTAGGAAACTGCAAACTTAAGGAATTGAAATGATTAATCCATATTATTCATGCTAAAATTATAAATGTGAAAGTAACTGTCTGTCTGTCTGTTACCTTTTCACGCCTTAACTACTAGACCGATCATTATGAAATTTTGCATACACGTTGTCAGGGATACGGAAAGGATATTGGGTACCTTTCATTCAAAGAAAAAGTAGGTACTGTTCCCGAGGGATCATCTTAAATAAATTAAAAAACTAACGCCTGGCCAAAATGTTACAGTACATAACAAGAGGTCAAGCATGACATTTCTTTTATATATCAATACTATAATATTAAATCTGTAAGGGTCGGTCATGGAGTAAGTTACTTTGTTTTCAGAGATGTCGTGTTTATAGTGTTTTATACATGATACTGAAACTAAATTGACGATTTTTAGAATTTTTTTCTGTATGTATGTATGTTCCTCCATAACTCTGAAACGAATTAACTGATTTTCATGAAACTTGGTAGATAAACATTTGTACGTACGGGACACAGGATAGGCTACTTCATATTTTTCAACGCGGACGAAGTCGTGGACACCAGCTAGTGTAAAATATATATTTTTTATTTTTCAACGCAGACGACGTGGCGTGCAACAGCTAGTATATTACCTATTCCGGCAGCAATAGGTTTTTGTTTTGGCGTTAAATATTCTCTTTCAATCGCTATTCCTATCTGGTCGCTAGTATAATTTACCGAAATTAAGGGAATTTTGCTTTTTATATTTATCTAGTTCTATCAAAGTTTTCAGCGACTGCAAAATATTTAAACCCTACATCAGTCTAGACATTTACAATAATAAAATTCATTTGCATATATTCCTATCATGTTAATTTAATTGAATCTTCAAATACAGGCTCGGATAGTCCCCTGGGCGACTTGAGTCCTCTACGTTACGGTTTGAACAAATTTTCGCAGTGATCCCGAGGGACGTCGACTGAACGGCCCTTGGAGATCTTTTCATTATGTGACAATCCATTATCTACTGTTGGAAGTTTTCAGAAAATTCTTTTGAGTAAATGCCTTTTCTCTGAATGAGAAGGTGGTTTTGTAATAATGAATTACGCTTACTGCATATTGGGAGGATTTCGTATGTGTAAAGATCTTTGTCTCGTATTCTTCAGTGTCATCTTTGATACAAAGATTTTCTTCAACGTTGTTGTGAATTGTTCATTATTTATTAAACCACACACAAATTTGATATTATCCGATAATAATTTGAGCTTTCTAACCAACTGTCTTTTTCAAAAATAATTTACATAGTTTTTTTTACTGATATAACTAATACGACTTTTTTAATAAATCGATTTTTGGAGTTTACTCCTTAAGAATCGATTTGCATATATATATATATATATATATATATATATAAGCCCGTGGTATGAAAATTTATGGGAGTAAAATCAAATGCGTTATAGTTACATTCAATTTTTTTGAATATTTTAGAATATCTGATGTTTCAGATATTGCGCCATCTACACAATATTATTTTAAAAAGAACACTGTTGTTCTTTTGGCGTGTTCGAATTGTGAAATTTAAATTTTATAATCGTTCGTAAGGAGTACACTCCAGTCGTGTGTCGGAACTGACACACACACATTTTTTTTCTTTCTAAAGCACTTGTAAGAGAGCATTGCATTGCATAAAGTACGCATTTTGTATTTTCTGCCAGATCGTGTTAGTGACAAAAATATTTTGAAGATTTTTTTTTATAATTTATTTATTTTTATTTTATTTTATTTTATTTATTTTTATGTCAATGTCGAAAAACAGGCTGACGGTCCATCGCCTGTAACACAAGCAGTCACAAGTGTTGCAAGAGCGCTGCCGACCATAATATGATTAAGGGTAAGGGACTGAGTCCATTGGACTCAGTATTATTCAGTCGCTCAAAGGACACTTGTCTTGTAATACACTTGACACGTTAAAAATACGGACACAGTATTTGTGCAAAAATTTAAATAATTTTGTGGACTATTATTTTATTACACGTGTTCGATATTGGAATTATAGTTGTGGGGATGAGTATTTAGACATTTACCAACTACAAGTAAATTGTTGATTATTTACTATTCAAGTAACGCTAATTGGCGAGTAAATGTTACGAGTATCTTGTTTCAATTTCATTAAAATTACCCTTGAGTGATGCTACTCGAAGATGGTGAAACTCGTACGCTTTCTTACCGGTGACGATTAGCCTACTTGACACTACTCAGAGATGTTGAAAGAGGCCCTTAGTCTAATGTTGCCCATTTATCAATTACATTATGCAAGAACGTGCCGTATCTTTCTTTTTGCTTTTATCTACGGCTTTAAATAATTCCCTTGTTACGTGCTCATTGCAGAGGCGTTGGACAGCGGAAATTTGATTTGCGCGCAAAAAGAAATTGGATCATTGTAGTCAGTCTCCTATTTACGAAGTAAATTACATTGTATCGTTCACAGATTAATCTTATTTAAAATTTTATTACCTGAATCTTCTAACTTACAAATTATTTTAATAATTACTGTTTCATAAATATTATTATGGTTACAACGAATGTTATATCAGGCGGTCAAATATTTTATATTGACTGTGAACTGGCTCTAACTGTTCTTTTGGGCTGCTTTCAAAACTAATATTATAATAGTTATGCGAAAATGAGATTGTTTGTTTGTTATGATTTCACGCCTTAACTCACAACCGATCTTCATGAAATTTTGCATAGGTATGTCACGTATATATTACATTTAACGCCTCTCATAAATATTTTGGCAATAAATTTGAATAAATGTTTTAGCGCATGCGCGCTATATAATTCAGGAGTCCCTTTTCTCATAGTTAATTATTTCTTTTTTAGTCTCAGGTGTAGGTAACTTTGGAGGCTCTAAATAGTTTTGTTAGTCAGCATTTGAGACATGACTATGGTTAGTTTTACATAACAAGGCAAGGAAAAAAGAGAAATAGGCATTCTAGCTGTGACGGCGATTTTGTACGCGCTGTAGTTCGCTTTTTGATAATCTCTCGGGAACCTAAAATTTTTCCAGGATAAAAAGTATCCTACATGTTAATCCAGGTAATAAACTATCTGTGTGACGAATTTTATTCTAATCCGTTCAGCCGTTTTTGCGTGATTGAGTAACAAACATACAAACTTTCGCATTTATGATGTTAGTAGTATAAACTTATATAACAGTAATTAACAATATCAATAAATATGTAATAGAGGCAAAGTGTTCGCGATAACACTAAGTATCGAATACATAACTAGAGCCTGTTTAAAATTCAAGGTTTTATCTTAACATACACCGTGAACTTTTGGAGCAAACTCGTACACGATTCTAAGTGTGTATCAAAGCGCCATCAAAAGCGAATTTCGCCGTGCTACGAGTGTAGGAACGTGATATGAAATCAAATTACGATTAATGTTCGCGGAGACGGGCGTTTTTTAAACGAGTTTTTCTAGATAACCAAAAACATAAAGTGAAATAATAGCGCTGGTATGCAAGAATATCGAACTATTTCAAAATTCTGTCCAATTGATCTAACTATGCCAAACAATCACACAAATCTTTGATATTTTATCGTGTACAGAGATTCAATGTCGATTTCGTTCCAATATTCGTTAGAAAAAGAAAACGCTTTAGACTAAATGACAAATACAGACTTATTTCAGATGAGCCGATAACAACAGAGTGGACGCACGGTTGATTCTCGAAAATATCGAATTATTTGGAGTTCGGTTGCAATTTTCATTGAGAAATTTTAAAAAATTTTCAAGAATAGTGACATATTTAGTATAAGGTCATTGTTTTTGATAAGGTATAAATGTTTGTAATTTGTAGTCTCGTGACTAAAGACTGATGTCTGACACCCCATTTGTATGATATTTTTTAAAATTATTTTCTATACAAAATCTAAAATATTTACATGTATTTTTAGTGTGATAAGTTTTCTTTAAATCAGTAAATTCAAAACCTCAATAAATATTCTATTATGTTACGTTTTGCGGTATGCAAACAACATTTTATAAAAAAAGTTAATAACGCCATTCTCCAAAACCAAAATTTTTTATTTTTAGGTAATAGACTACGGAAAAAATGAAGTCAGTATTATATAAATAGAAAAACAATTGTAAGTACCAACATTTGCTATTCACAACTTATTATAAAAAAAAATTGACATATTGCTCGTGTATTAATCAATAATATTATGGAACATTTAATGGTTAGACAAATATTATATATTTCATTATTCCTTTAGTACATACATAATATTGTAATGGTTTAGTAGATACATATTTTTACACTTGACTGTACCAGCAAAAAGACGGCTCCTTAATACGTATTTAACGGAGCGTATAAAAACTGCTCCGTTATAAACGCTCGTCCGTAACGTCCATCGCATCGCTGTTCCCATTCCATTTGCCCAAGCCGTGAACATTAGCTCCAATTCATTCCATTATCATTCGATACTCGTTACCCGAAACTGCGGGCTTTTAAACTGTTTACCCTGCTAAATTGAAATCGCAGAGGTATCTTCAGGGAGATCTGACGTTTGTTTTGAACGTCCCTTTGAGATTTACAAGAATTAAAGGTCTTATTTATTTAAATTATTTATTTACTTTAAATGATTGTTGTTTAAATTTTGTAAACAAACTATATCAAGTGGACCATTAGGCTGTCTGATGAACGTTAACATAAAAACCAATGTTTTCTAACAAAACTTCAGATTGTTCTCTTAACTGCTATATTCTTAAGGAATCGAATTTTAAACCTAAAAATATGGGTTTAAAAAAATGATTAAAAGTTTTACTTTTAATCAGTTTTAGTTTTATTCTTGGCCTTAACATACCTATCCATGACAACCCTATGTATTTTAATAAATTTAAATTCAATTCCAAAACGGAAAATGACAAATTTTATTTAATGTCGAGACCGAAGCTTGCACAGTCGAGAATGAACCTTATTATAGGACGATAAAACACAAAGACGCAAAACTGAGGATCTAATTTATATTATAACCATCACTTAACAAACACAGGTCGTACCCAATAAAAGTTTTTAATAAAAACTCGAGGTTTGTAACCGACTCAATTTCTTCAAGGCCTAACTTTATAACGAGTTTCATGACTCAATGCCAAAGAGTCTGTTCCAAACGAAATCTCGCCCGGACACCTGCTTGAATACAAAACAAGCTTCCTCTAACATTGGATTAAAGTTTGTTTTTCTCAATCTCAATCAAAATTATGCGGCACATTAAAATGTCCAAGATTTAATTTATTTCTGTTCTACATAATCCTAAAGAAAAATCCAAGAGATTTTGTGTGTGATAAATAAAAATCTTTGAATGCAGTATTACTAACTTTTAAAAATAACATAGTCTTCTTTCACCAAAATATCCTATCTACGATATTTAAGGTACTTTCCCATCATGTCGCATAGTCTTGGGACGCCCTGTATACTGTAAGTTACTGAGAAGTTAGGTGTCCCACAGACTACTTCATGCTGCAGCATCAGATCAATGTTACCATGTCATGCAACCAAAGTAACAGTATACCAAATTTCACATCAATCGCACATGTGGAAGTTAATGGAATCCCATGGTTTACTAGTAAATGGTCTTCAAACGCTAGAACATACCTTCATAAATTATAGTTAGGAACAATCCCGATAACATTAGCTTTTACACAAAAGAAACGTCAACCTGTCTGTCGAATTAACATAAAAATAAAATATATGTTATCATTTTTTAATCCAAGCTGTACTGCTGTTTTCCCACTACACTCTTTGTTGATGTTCGTATTAAATCATTATATATTATACGAACATTAAATTTTAATTAAACACTACATAACCACGTGTTTAGAAATAATTAACTCAATTTAAAAATTTTGTTTCAGGAATCGAAACACGAAGATCACCAGTAGTTCAAGCAATGACGATTTTCAGTTATCTTTTATTCTATAATAATTGTGAATATGCATTATTCAAAACATGTTAATAAGAAAATACCTAATCAATTTTGTAATACTTTAAAATGACATAGAGAAAACAAACAATAATTTAAACATTTGTGATAATTTGATTATTATCGTTAGCAGTGTTACAATGATTGAAATGTGAAGAAAATAAAATGAGCGATGTGTATGTGTTTTTAAAGTGGTATTCAAAACGGTCTAAACGGTAATTGAATCAAAATGGCACAGATGTTGCAATTCTTCATCGTTAGCATCGTTTTACACATAATTGGTAAGTATTAGTTTAATTATTATGTAGTCAATATACTAGTTATACATACATCGATACGTAATGTAGCGCATGTACTGAATATTGGAATATCTTACGCGCTCGTACGCACGTCTACTCTCGCCCGTGGGTCTAGTACAATACAAGGGTTTTCAACCCGCGGCCCGTCGGGTCGCATGCGGCCCGCCGCCGGCTCATTTCTTGCGGCCGGCCCCCAGAGGCTAAAGAAAATATTATATCGCGTCGCGCCCGCGAACAACACTCCGAGGCTAGCGCCACCTAGTCTAGTTAGAAGGAATGCGTTATAGTTACGTTCTATTTTTTTGAATATTTTAGAATATCTGGTTTCAGAGATATTGCGCCATCAACACATTATTTAAAAAAAGAATAATGTTGTTCTTTCGGCGTGTTCGAATTGTGAAAATTTAAATTTTATAATCGTTCGTAATGAGTAAACTCCAGTCGTGTGTCGGGAGGTTGAAGACCCTTCCTCTAGTATATAATTAGAAAATTGGAAACAGGGAAGACTTGAATTAAACAATTAACAATTAATTTTTTTCCTGTTCTGTAGTTAAAACTGCCCGAGCGCATGCAGCACAGCAGGGTGTTTGATGAACTTTTTTTAAAAAAAATCATTGGCAACTTTTTTTTTTTCAGTAGTGAAAAAAGAACACTTACTCACTTTATTTTTTGTTTAACTTTAAAATACCCCGCGCTCTTATTATCGTATTGATTCAGTAAAGTTACAGACTTCAATATTTCAGTGGTCAATACATTTTACATTTTGTGACATATTCGTTTATAAATACGGTCAAAATAACGCTTTTTATAACCAGAGTGTAATTTTATTTCTTCGCTATTCTTCGGGTGATAGTTCGAATATATGAGAAATTAAGTAATTAAAAACTAAAATATTTGCTTCATGATGACAATTACAATGCAATATAAAATAATTGATATTGTTAGTTTTAACTATTAATTAAATTAAACGATTTACGTTAGATATACTTTTGTAACAACAGTAATACGTCTTTTCATTAAATGTGTTTGTTTGTTTTCAGTAAAAGCATATTACACGAATAGTTATAATAATAAATCGCTTAAGAAAATAACATGAGATTAGGAAAGTGGTCGATCAATCTAACGAAAGCTGAACTCGATCCATGAATTACGTAACCCAATATCAATATTGTTATCCAAGAGATAGAAAACTTTTTTATTGACTACCTACTGCTTCTTGATTTTTTTTTTGAAGTGAAAAACTTCTTTAGGTGCGTTGGGCTCTTTGGGTATTATTAGTCAAGTCAATGAACACTCAAAAAAGGCAACATTGAACAGCTCCAATTTGATTATTTTGGCTTTTTTTTTATAAATATTAATAGAAAGCAAAAACAAATTGGAACGGGGAAATTTAATCTGGGGGTAGATGCCACGACTTCTCCTGAAATAGCTTCAAACCAAAATCAAAATTGCATCTGTTCTTGAGGACTTCCAAGGAAATGGCTTAATTGACTCGACTATGTAGAAAATTTTGTTGGTGACGTCAGCGTCACCCAAGAAATATAATTCTTCAACGTTAATGGGGCGCTGTGGTTGATGTTCTAGGACTAAATTTCATGATAATCGTTTCATTATTTAAAGCGTGAAAAGGTAACAAGACAGACAGACGGACAGACATAGTAACTTTCACATTTATATTATTAATTATTATATGGAATATATGGATATAGTAAAATAGTGTATGTATCGTATATTAGTAGTTATGGATGTAGTAATTGTATGCATCGTCGTAAATGTTGTGTTTATTTAGTCTAAAGAACACATGAGTCGGGCAATTCCTTTTTTTTTATTGCTACTTAGATAATAAAGCACTTAATCCGAAGGGTCTACTGTTTGCGTAATAAATTTCTGAAAGCGGCTTTCTCTATAATCACAGAACGGAATAAACAGGAAGACTTTGCCGGAATGTTCGAAACAAGTAAATGCTTGCTTATTTTAATTAATAAGCAAATTCTTTTTATATTTTCAGCTATGCTATGCTACCTACTATAGCCCGTTTTACCTTATTGAACACAAGTACTAACTGAAGCCAATCATCACAATTAAAGTCATGAAATACATTTTAGTAGACAGACAATTTACTTAGTTTAGTTTATCGTTTACAAAATGTAATATTTACACAGTTTTAGGAAACCTGATAATTCTAAGGCAATGCGTTTATGAAGGAGTTTGTAAAACATATTGTATGTTTGCTAGGTACTCTTTAACGTAAAATCTACTGAACCAATTTTAATGAAATTTACCAAACAGATAATTTATTAATTGGATTATCATATAGGACACTTTTTATATTGAAAAAATATTAGGTTACATAGGGAACGTCTAAAAATACAAAAAATTAGGCGCCACTGTCACCGTGGCGGCGCCACCGTCGTCACAGCTATAAAGATGTCAGACATTATGTAAGTTATCTATCTGTGGGACACGTTTATGGAATATGTGTTCATTTTTGTCTTTATTCTAAATTTTTGTTTTTATTTGTGTTTGTGTCCCAAAAATAAAAAAAAATTAAACATAAATAAATTATGTTACTCATATACTAACTTAATGCAGAATTATTAAAAATATCTCAGACATTACCTTCTGTTTATTATTGACATTGCGTCTCTATATGTATAAGGAAAACTTAATCTACCTACCTAATGTGATTATCGTGTTTGTGTGAGGTTTTATTAGTCTGTTTATCGAAGGAAAATAAACCTGAGCTTTCACATGATTGATCTGATATTAGTTTATTAATTAATAACATTAATTACATACAGTTAAGGTAAAATTTGTGAGAAAATAAAACCAAAATTATAACACACTGGCGACCCGCCCCCGCTTCGCACGGATGTATTTTATCTGTAAATTGTATTTTTTTATTTACTTATTTATTTATTTATAATCTAATATATATAAAACTCTCATGTCGCGGTGTTTGTTGCCAAACTCCTCCGAAACGGCTGGACCGATTTTGATGAAATTTTGTGTGCTTATCGGGTAGGTCTGAGAATCGGCCAACATCTATTTTCCATACCCCTAAATGTTAAGGGTGGTCCACCCTAAAAAATTTTTTTTGGCAAAAGGTTTGCCGAGTCAGCTAGTAAATCAATACTAATAATACGAATTAACTGATTTTCATGAAACTTGGTAGATAAACATTTGGACATACGGGACACAGGATAGGCTACTTAATATTTTTCAACGCGGACACTTAATAAAGCACTTAATCCGAAGGGTCTACTGTTTGCGTAATAAATTTCTGAAAGCGGCTTTCTCTATAATCACAGAACGGAATAAACAGGAAGACTTTGCCGGAATGTTCGAAACAAGTAAATCCTTGCTTATTTTAATTAATAAGCAAATTCTTTTTATATTTTCAGCTATGCTATGCTACCTGCTATAGCCCGTTTTACCTTATTGAACACAAGTACTAACTGAAGCCAATCATCACAATTAAAGTCGTAAAATACATTTTAGTAGACAGACAATTTACTTAGTTTAAGTAGTAGCTAGTAAATCAATACTAA
The DNA here is from genome assembly GCA_936446665.2 of Synanthedon andrenaeformis. Taxonomy (NCBI): domain Eukaryota; kingdom Metazoa; phylum Arthropoda; class Insecta; order Lepidoptera; family Sesiidae; genus Synanthedon; species Synanthedon andrenaeformis. The sequence continues at coordinate 5,066,276 of OW387799.2, read as the reverse complement.
TAATACGAATTAACTGATTTTCATGAAACTTGGTAGATAAACATTTGGACATACGGGACACAGGATAGGCTACTTAATATTTTTCAACGCGGACGAAGTCGTGGACACCAGCTAGTATATAATAAAGGCCTCCAACGAAGCAGGCATCAAACGAAATCGTCATCGTTCAAGTTAGGCAACACTGCATGCACCAGATAATCACAATATTCATTAACCTCCCTCATTGATCGCTCTTTACATTATTGAAAACCGTATTAAAATCATTTATGTAGTTTAGAAGTTGTCATAGGAGAAACAGTCATGACGGATTTATAATACGTAATCTACAGATATATTTTAATGAATGAAATTGTTACTTTAGTCAACCGTAACGGATAGACATTTATGCCATCGCGGAGTTTTCTTTAATAGGTATTTTAGAAGAACTACAATTCTCTAGCACAGAATTTTTTACGTATCTCTATTATTAAGGTTTAGGCTATGTAATCCATATTAACTAATTTATTTTTCGGCGATTTGTTTGCAAAATATTGTTATTTTCTATTATACTTCAATAAAAGCTTAATTAGGTTGTTATAATGTATGCTATCCATACTAATCCGTACTTATTTATATTTTTATTTATAATTTTATAAATGCGAAAGCTTGTTTGGATGTATGGATGTTTGTTACTCTTACACGCAAAAACTACTGACCCGATTACCATGAAATTTTGCATACACGTTGTCTAGGACACCAGAAAGGACATAGGGTACCTTTCATCCAGAAAAAAGGGAACTATTCCCGAGGGAACATCTAAAATTAAGAAAACTAACTCCTGGCTAAGTGTAACAGCAATAACGATGTCATATATTGCTTTTTCAACGCGGACGAAGTCGCAGGCACCATCTAGTACACAATACAAAACCCACAAGACAGAAATTAATTAAAAAAAACAGGTAAAAGATGTGTAGGATACACAGTGAATCTAATTCTGGCTCAACATTGTGTTGAGATGAGATGCTAGACAAACACCTGCAACGCTGATTTTTTTAGCCAGCAATGTTTAAGACTCACTTCACAAACATAACGACATATTATATACAAACATACATCATAAGTACAAACAAATTTTATACAAAAACTAGCTGGTGTCCACGACTTCGTCCGCGTTGAAAAATATTAAGTAGCCTATCCTGTGTCCTGTGCGTACAAATGTTTATCTACCAACTTTCATGAAAATCAGTTAATTCGTTTCAGAGTTATGGAGGAACATACATACATATATACATACAATACCTACACTTACAGATTTATTATTAGTATTGATGATGTTGAGAAAAATAGGCCAAATCTGTTTCGGTTGCCACAGGAAACCGTAGAAAAACGGGCAGCGAATTTCGATGGAGATTTTATCGCAAACTGTTACCAATTTACCGCGGTGTTTTCCTTAATGGACTCATAATGTCTTCGTTAATCTGATTACGCCGGGCGAGAAGTCAAAGGACGTCCGACTTTATATGGGCACTAACTTACCTCTGAATTACGTTTTTCTTCACCTTAAAATGTTATGACTCCGAACTGAAATAACTGAAGAGGAAATATTTTGTACTCACACTTTAAGTAAATATATATTTCATTCTTTCTTTCTTTCGTTGCTTTTGTATGTTTGCGTCGTGGCTAACATACATACAGACTTCTTTGGTACACTCTATAGTTACCTCTATAACTACTAATATTATAAAAAGGGAAGGTTTGTATGTTTATAATGAATAAACTCAAAAACGACTCGACCGATTTTAAAAATTCTTTCACATATAGAAAGCTACGTTATCAGCAAGTAACGAGTTAACGAGGGCGAAGTCGAGTGCAACAGCTAGTCAACCTATAAATTGTATAATAATTGTACCAAATATAAAATAAATATTTTCTTTGTTAATTTCTTTTCTTAGGCGACGGTAGCCACCAGTACTTTCATCCAGAAGGAGGCGAATTCCAGAAAAAAGTCCTACCAATATTATAAATGAGAAGTTTGTGAGAATGGAAGGACGTGTGGACGTTTGTTACTCTTTCACGCAAAAACGGCTTAACCGATTTGAATGAAATTTGATACACATATAGTCTATTACTTGGAATCACATGCAAGATACATTTTGTCTTCAAAAAATGTTAGGATCTCGAGTTATCGTCTAAAAAACAAAAAAATTGGCGCCACTACAGCCGTGGGCCACTATCACAGCGATAAAGCGCTATATTACTCATAGATATATATATTTCCTTATTCAACGCAGACGAAATCGCGGGCAGAAACTAGTTAAAAATATAAGGACATGATTTGGAAAGTAACACGTCAGTTTAAAATAAAAACATATTAAATTATTTCAATATCCTTAAACTTGGCAACATTTTAAACCAAATACATACTCTATTTATTATGAGAATGAAGGCATTATTCAAGATGACGTTTGAACTATTAATCATTGCGACTATATTCTTATTTTTGTCAAAAAGAATTTGACATCATAATTTTATGTGGAATCTAATAATGTAGCTTTATTGATTTCTTGTCGACGCTCCCATTTCTACTTAAGGCAGTACGCACCGTGCATCAATCAATCAATCAAACGTCAACTTTATACACACCGCCTTAATGAATCTATATCTAATATTTTAAAGAGGTACAGTACCTTTACCATGAGTTACAATGACCGCACTCGCTAGCGAGAGCGTAAAATATTGATATGGAAAATTGTCAATTTGACATTGACAGTTGACGGTTTTTCATATAAAATTTTTACGCTCTCGCTAGCGAGTGCTGTCATTATAACTCATGGTAGAGGTACTGTATGTATGTTTTCTTGTTCGGTTGCATGGAGGAGGTAAATCTTCGAAATACTCGACAAATTTAAAAAAATAATCTCACCACTAGTTAAAATTTTAAGGGTGGACATAGAGAAAATGTTCCATTTACGGCACTAGTTATCTAAAAATAAATATCAAAATCTTGTCAAAAGTATAATGTCAGGCGTTATACTGCTTCATATTTTGTAATAAACTATCTATCTGCAAAAGAGTAACTGTCCCATATATTCATTCTCACAAACTTTAGAATTTCTAATATTAATAGGATAATCAAAAGCGCAGATCCACAACGCTTTTGAATCCGCGGTCTTGATGCATTGAAGACTCGACTTACGTGATCACTAAAAATAAATAAAACTCGAAAAAAAGCCACTTATAAAAAGTAACAGCCGTAGAATAATAACATCGCCTACGATACGAAGCATGTAAGATCGTATTATGTATTTGTAAGTCATAAAAAGTGGAGCTTACACGACCGTATGTCACCTTGTCACCTATTTGCGTGTATTTTCTTGACGTAAAAACCACTTTATTGCAACATTTCCCCCGATAAATCTTTCCTTTGGCTCGCTGTCATTTGTCAATCTTTATTTACAGTTAAAAGCCTTTTAGGCTGGTGTTTTCTCAATCCGAAGAGTTGCTAACGAATAATGAACAATATGTTTTTAAAGGGACAAGTAAATTTAACAAAGTAAATAACTGTCATCAAAATGTAATCTTTTTTTTTTCAAATAATTGCGAACGACAGGCATTCGACTGGTCATTCGTTATTTATTTAACGAATTAAATAGGTCTATAGGAATATCTGTAATATTGTGTGTTGGCAGGGCATACTGCATCTCGATGTCATGAACTTTTAATTGTAGCAGCAGATTTTCATTCACTGTCAATTTTTAATCCCCGACGCCCGACGCAAAAAAAGTGTTTTAAGTTTTGATGTGATTTTTTTTTCACGATTCGCGATAAAAAAGCTACTTTTTACAAAAGCGATGAGCTCTTATTTTCAGAAGGTGAAAATCACTCTTTTCAGTTATCGCCCTCTTTTATTAGGGGAAAAAATAGGACGCGGAACATCAGAGAGGGCTGGAGTTTGTGAAGGCAATCCAATAACAATAAAATTGGCAATAAAACGTGTATTATTTATTGTCCGGACACTTTCCTGCTTCAGTTCGAGGAATAACGTCACCGCGAATGTAAGCTTGGGTCTCATTGTTGTTTCTGTATCTATCTATCTATATCTATCTATCTATATAAAATAAAGTCGCTGTCCGCCTATGCCTGTTTCTCCGCTAACTTCTAAGCCACAAAGCGGATTTTGATATGGTTTTCACTAATTTAACACACGAAGAAGGCTTGTGTATATAAATTGTAAAAAAAAGTGTGTGTGTGTGTCAGCTCCGACGCACAACTGGATTTTACTCCTTACAAACGATAAATAAATAATTTAAGTATTTAATAAATACGAATGAACGAATAAATAAATGATTTAATAAATATAATTAAAACACATTAATATAATATATTATATTATATATATTACATTAATATATTATATTAAAACTCCAGTCGTACGTCGGAGCTGACACACACACTTTTTAAACGCATTTTCAAGTATTTGATCTGAGACCTAGCTGTAGTCGTAATGCATAGTAAGTCATCAATCAATACTAATAATAAATCTGTAAAGGTCGGTCATGGAGTAAGTTACTTTGTTTTCAGAGATATCGTGTTTATAGGCTCTATACATGTTACTGAAACTAAATTGACGATTTTTAGAATTTTTTTCTGTATGTATGTATGTATGTTCCTCCATAACTCTGAAACGAATTAACTCATTTTCATGAAACTTGGTAGATAAACATTTGGACATACGGGACACAGGATAAGCTACTTAATATTTTTCAACGCGGACGAAGTCGTAGGCACCAGCTAGTAGAAAATATAATATTACCTTTAAATGTAAAGTTTGTTCTACCTAGTCTCACCACATGTCAGTCATAAATCTTTGAAGATTAGTGAAAACTTAGCTAGTAGGTATATAATATGACGGAAGATGATAACTATTCGTATCCTGTATCAAGTTTTTATCCCCATGTCAGTTTGTACAAAGTTTCTTAGTTCAATACTAAGTCATGTCAACTTGTCTAAAGTTTCAAGGAACTTTTCACCTATCTAAACATGTTCGGAAACTATGACGTATATTATGTAAAGCGGACCAACACAGTGCTTTATCAGTTTCGATAATAAATTCCATTCATTTCAAATTTCGCTAAGGCTTAGATTTGAAATAGGTATTGATTACTGATTGCCATAATTGGTCACCGCTAAGCCAATCATATATAGGTTAAATATGCATAACATTTTAACCTTTGTTATATATCACATAAGTAAAGATTATTTTCTTTTTTGAAATTTAGACGATAAGCAAAAGTCATATCAATTTGTCAATCACATCAACATGTCACGAAATTTAACTATTGCGGAGTGATAATTTGTTAATATCGGTAAAAATTTAATTTTAACATTGATAATGTACTTATGTACTAAAGAAACTTGCCCTGCCAACACCTGGCACGTCACGTGCCACGTCAGCTTTCAAAAGAAAACCGAATTAAAATAGGTACATCCGTTTAGCAGCTACGATTGCACAGACAGACACACTTCAAACATATAACATATAACCGTTTTTATGTCGAGCATCGGTGGTTAAAAATACGACAGATAAAATTATTAACAACTTAATCTAGGTATGCTCGACCAGTAAAGTATTTTATCACCCTAAGATTGAACATTCTTTGTATGTTGGAAAAGGCTAAAAATTAAAGAAATCGCTCAGTAGCATAATGTACAAAAATAAAAATGTACACTAAGCAAAATGTACAATAAGCGAAGAGAAGAAAACGCAAAATGTACAATACGCAACACACATCTTCGATATTTATCTAATATGACATCAATAACTGCACACTGTTTATGAAATCGGGCCAAATCTCTAGGCAGTACATTTAATATTAAAATATTCAGTGAATATTTTTATATCTTTCCACGCGCTCTACGTTGGCAAGCACCGGTTGCACTCGTACAAAAGCATTAAATTTATCTCGAAATTTCCATAGTTTTCAGAATTTTCCGTGAATATATTTATTGTAGAGTCCTTGTGTCCTCCAATTGTAAGTAGAGATAATCAATTTTATAGTTTATATATATTACACTAGCGATTACATATTACGTTTTTTCAAAATACCACAGGAACCTAACGTAATTATTATCCCGATATGTCAACAAAAAAAACCGTGGCGACATAAGTGAAAACTTGAACAATTACGTGTGTATTTTTTGAATCGTCAGGAAAGCACACACTTATATACAGTGTCGGTCACGGTAACAGTGTCGCGAGTTCAATGCTTTTTTCCCATCTCAAAAAATGCCAACATGCATGTGTATCTATGTACATACATACACAATATATTTACATACTTATATATAGATGTGTCGGTTAAGGTAACAGTGTCGCGAGTTCAATGGTTTTTTCCCATCACAAAAATGCCCAACGCGCCTAAAGAAGTTTTCACCTCACAAAAAAGGAACAAAATTGGTCCATCCGTTTGTGAGTTACTGTTCCACAGACATAAATATATGTAGGTACACAGATGAACAGATACACAAATAGACAGACAATTACTACACATGGTTTTTGCTTCGGGCGTCGGGAGTTAAAAAAATTAATAATTAAACTAAAAGGCTAATCTAATAAATTTCTATTGTTGGGCCAAGCGATAAAATCCTCTTGACCTAACAGAACAGTCTCCAGGCAGTAACATGTTTCTTACAATATTATCATTGTCACATAAAGACTTTTTATGACTTTTCATGTCTATGTGCCAGTACTTTCTTTTGGCGGAACATGAGCTGTATTCTTTTATTAATTCTTTCCAAATAAAGCCTCCTAATTCCTTTCCAAGGTCCTAATATAATAGTAGATTAGTACGACTTCACATTTCTTAGAAGATTTCGTTTATACTTAATCAAATTCATTTAGTAATCTATAAATATCCTACTAATATAAATGCGAAAACTTGTGAGGATGTATGGATTTATTTATTTTATTTACACATTATACAGATACATACAAGAAAAACAGAAATCATAAATAAAGTGGATGCTTATGTTACTCTTTCACGTAAAAACTACTGAACTGATTTTAATGAAATTTGGAAGACAGATAGTTTATTAACTGGATTACAATATATGATACTTTATATCCTGTTTGGTAAAAAAAATGTTAGGTTATCAAAAGATCATATAAACATATAAAAAAAATCCTCCACTGTCGCCGCGACGGCGCCACCGTCGTCATAGCGAATGTTATCGAGGTTAAAATTTTTGAAGTGTAACTTTCTTTAGGCGCGTTAGGCTTTTTTGAGATGGAAAAAAAACCATTGAAGTCGCGACTTATAATGTAATGTAACTGACATCATAAACAATTATAAAAGAACACAGTAATTTCAAATAAAAATAGAAAACGGCCAGTGATATTCCAAAAAGGTCGTCAAAATTTTCAGTAGAGGAGCTACTGAGAGCTTACTACTCTTACTCTACTCTTACTCTTTTTACTAGTAGTGAGTAGTATAATTTTTGTAGTACTAGTTTATAATAATGAATAACAGAAACACTTCATTTTTAAAGTATTTCCTGCACATTAAAATATTTCCTGACGATGCCATATTTTTTTTTAAAGTATTGTAATCTGTTTGTGTGTTTGTGCACTCTAATCTCAGAAACCCGATTTGAATGCAGTTTTCATTGATATATTGTAGCAAGGTTCTCCATTGTCATTTTTTATATTCATTTTTCCAGTTTTACATTTTTTGGCATTTATGATTGTTTTTGTTATTATTTTTTTCTATATAAAAATATAAACTTTCGTACAATTTTCTAAACGTCATAACAAATCGAATGAGCTATCGCACATATTTTTACTAGCCTAAGGCTGGACCCGCATTGCGAAATTCCACCGCGCGATTTTTTCCGCAATATAGAAATTGTATGGAGTTTATTTATTCGCGAGTGCGTGTAGCTCCATACAATTTCTATATATCACAGAATTTTGCGGAAAAAATCGCGCGGTGGAATTTCGCAATGCGGGTACAGCCTTAGCAAGAATTAACACGTTTTGCAACTTGGGAACTAGACGGTACTAGTCTGTTCCATTACAATCGATTTATAAACCAAAGTTATACTATCCTATACCAAGTTATACTATACTATATCAAGTTATACTGAAATAACCAAGCCTACGAAAACTACGTGTACGAAGTTGCGGGCACAGCTAGTACTAAGTAAGTTCATTAAGTTAATGAACTTAATTACACTTAATTAAGTTATTTAATTAAGTAAGTATGCTGTGATAATTTTCATTATGAAAGGATAAAATTATATGATTATTCTGTACAAACTGAATCTTATTTGAGTCTCGCTTGTTCTGTAAAGGAAAATATTTAGCTACAAATATTCATGCAAATCTCTATAGTTACGTCTAGACTTCGCCAGCTTAAATCTCAGTTTATGGAAGCTTCACTGTAATAACTGGATCTACACTATTTAAAATTTAGTTTCTACCTAGCATTTTAAATATATATATATATGAACTCCCAAACTACTGAACCGATTTTGATAAAATTTCGTAACTATATGTAATTTGGTCCAACTTAAAAGACAGGATAGTTTATATCTCATTTTGTTTATTATTTTTTGCAAATTATATAATATTATTAACATAGCGCCATCTGTTGATACCTATTCAACCCAGCAATTATTTATCTGTGAGTTCCAAAAGATTCTAACAGATGGCGATGTAAGGTAATTTTATCAGCTGGGTTGAGTAAAAAATTGCACCCGTGCGAAGCCGGGAGCGGGCCACTAGTATACTATAACATTCTCATGTCACAGTGTTTGTAACCAAACTCCTCCAAAACGGCTTTACCGATTTTTATGAAATTTTTTGTGTATATTTGGTAGGTCTGAGAATAGGTCTTAAGGGTCCCTTACGGCAATCGAGGGTCGGGATTGTAAAAGAATTATATAGTAAACGATGCTCCACAACCTTGAAAAAAATAACACAGCTAGCCAATGAATGTTACTTTTTGCTGAAACATTCGAATTTAAGATAATGCTTATGGATAAGTGTAAAAAAAATCCAGAAAATCACTAAAAACGTGTAAATCGCACTCCCGTTTTGTTACAATTGTGTCGGTAAGTATCAAGAATTATTAAATGAATTTTATCAAATAATAAAGTTAAAACTATAAAAAAATAGATGCAATCTTCATTTCTTAATAAACATATTCCCATTTTGCGTAAAAAAATCACAAACTTGCCCAATTTTTTCGCTCAAAATCTTCATACAAATTACTATGAAGGCTATTATTATGAAATCACGCTCGGGCCACGGTTCAGTCTGGTTCAGTCGGCCATGCGCCTCCGAAGTGAGAGCACGTCGCTTTGCGCCGCACTGACAGTTCGTGATAAAACCGTGTACTTACACAAAAAATGTCAAATATGTCGTCTTTGATGTTGAAATTATAGCCCAAGAGCCCAAGGCCAGACCTTCGTTCAGTGTGACCATATATGGCAGGATTTCCACCCACATAAGAGACGACGGTAAAGGTCTACCGGGGCAACGAAAAAACAAAAATTTTGGAAAAACCCTTCCCCCCTCCCTTAAACCGCTCTGTCTGTCCGGCGCGACTCAGCCGAGTCGTGTTTGGGCTCATCGGAGACGACGAGATAAAAAATTTGAACCCCCCCCTCTAACCCCCTCAGCCGTAACTCGGAAACGGCGCGACTCAGCCGGGTCGTGTTTGGGCTCATCGGAGACGTCTCGACGAGATAAAAAAATTGACGCCCCCCTCGGACCACCTCAGCCGTAACTCGGAAACGACGCGACGCAGTGGGGTCGTGTTTGGGCTCATCGGAGACGTGTCGACGAGATAAAAAATTTAACGCCCCCCTCGGACCCCCCCGGCAGTAACTCGGAAACGACGCGACGCAGTGGGGTCGTGTTTGTGCTCATCGGAGACGTCTCGACGAGATAAAAAATTTGACGCCCTCCTCCAGCCGTAACTCGGAAACGACGCGACGCAGTGGGGTCGTGTTTGGGCTCATCGGAGACGTCTCTCCAAGATAAAAAATTTAACGCCCCCCTCGGACCCCCCCGGCCGTAACTCGGAAACGACGCGACGCAGTGGGGTCGTGTTTGTGCTCATCGGAGACGTCTCGACGAGATAAAAAATTTGACGCCCTCCTCGGACCCCCTCAGCCGTAACTCGGAAACGACGCGACGCAGTGGGGTCGTGTTTGAACTCATCGAAAACGTTTCGACGAGATAAAAAATTTGAACCCCCCCTCGGACACCCCCCCGGCCGTAACTCGGAAACGACGCGACGCAGCCGGGTCGTGTTTGGGCTCATCGGAGACGTGTCGACGAGATAAAAAATTTGACGCCCCCCTCGGACCCCCTCAGCCGTAACTCGGAAACGACGCGACGCAGTGGGGTCCTGTTTGTGCTCTTCGAGAACGTCTCTCCGAGATAAAAAAATTGACACCCCCCTCGGACCCCCCCGGCCGTAACTTGGGAACGACGCGACGCAGTGGGGTCGTGTTTGTGCTCATCGGGGACGTCTCTGCGAGATAAAAAATTTGACACCCCCTCCAACCTCTCCGGCCGTAACTTGGAAATAGCGCGACGCACCCGGGTCGTGTTTGGAATCATCTAAGACGGCTCTCGGGAAGGCGAATTTTTTAGAGTAGACCAAATTTCAAATTTTGGCAGTTGCGGTCTACTCGTAGGACCATGGTCAACGGTTACAGGTAGACCCCCGTGTTGGGTATCATTTGAAAGGTCTCAACGAGGGTGATCAATTGAAACTAATCCCCTCTCCCTCCCCCTTTTAAGTTAAGGTCTCCTACCCCCAATTCTTTACGAATTACAAAACAAAGACCCTAAACCAAACCAAAACAATTAACTATAGCAAATGACAATACCCAACTCACAACCGCGCCCCCACGGACTACTTGCAGACCGCAGCAGCACGCACGATCTAGTATTTAAATAGCGTAGAACTAAACAACATGCTCTTATTTATAAATTATGAGGAGACAAAGCACTAAATAGTATTTTGAACACTAAATAATAAAAATGACCAAATCCCATTTGCGTATAACGAAACGCATGATGGCGCATCTGTCAAACCTAATATCATTAGTGTCAAAAGATCACGCCAAATTTCAAATACTTACCTATGTCGTCTTTGATCTTGAAATTATGATGTAAACTGCGCAAATAAAAAATTACTCCTCGGAACTATTCATCTCCGCAGCTAGAAACTTTACAGAAAGATTTCTATCAGGCCAGAAACCCACGGCATTCTCGGTGCATGCAAATAAGAGATCCGCCTTATATTATTAAATCAATGGAAGAGAGGATATATTATTAAATCAATCGAAAGATTTGGAACCGAATGCAACTGATGAATAGAAGGTTTGTAAGGAACAGGCTGCCATAAGTTCTAATCTAAGGAGATCCTAAGTTTTCTAGGAGTCAGATTTTTTTACATAATCATCATGGTAAATTTACTACATATGGAACGTTCTCGAAAGCCCGAGCGTAGCTCTGGGCGCAAGGAAAGTTCCACACACGTCCGCACTTTAAAGACGCAAAGCGTATAATGATTTTACGGCAAATTATACAAGCGTCCAATTAATGACGACTTTTGGCAAGTTTTACGGTTTTATTGGAAAGTAAATCGTGTTCTTATACCCTTAAACGACATTTTAACTTACCCTGTGCATAACCATATCTATTCTGATTTATACAAACTCATGCTCAGGATCATATAATTGACTCCAATTTGAAAATTAAAAATGCATACAAACGTTTTCAGTACAATTTATTATTTTTGTAATTGGGAATAACAATTTCATTTTGTATTGTGCAACTAAAATAATAAATATACACTAACTAGATCGTGCTTGCTACTAGGGCGCGGTTGTGAGTTAGGTGTTGTCATTTGCCATAGTTAATTGTTTTGGTTTGGTTTTGGGTCTTTTTTTGTAATTCGTGAAGAATTAGGGGTAAGTAAAAAGGGGGAGGGAAATGGGTTTAGTTTCAATTGGTCACCCTCGTTGAGACCTTTCAAATGATACCCAACACGCAACCGTTTATCTAAAACCGTTGACCATGGTCTACTGAGTAGACCGCAACTGTCAAAATTTGAAATTTGGTCTACTCTAAAAAATTCGTCTCCGAGATGTCCCCGATGAGCCCAAACACGACGTGGCTGCGTTGCGCCGTTTCCGAATTACGGCCGGGGAGGTCCGAGGGGGGTGTCAAATTTTTTATCTCCGAGAGACGTCTCCGATGAGCACAAACACGACCCCACTGCGTCGCGTCGTTTCCGAGTTACGGCCGGGGGGTGCGAGGGGGGCGTCAAATTTTTTATGTCGGAGAGACGTCTCCGATGAGCACAAACACGACCCCACTGCGTCGCGTCGTTTCCGAGTTACGGCCGGGGGGGTCCGAGGGGGGCGTCAAATTTTTTATCTCGGAGAGACGTCTCCAATGAGCACAAACACGACCCCACTGCGTCGCGTCGTTTCCGAGTTACGGCCGGGGGGGTCCGAGGGGGGCGTCAAATTTTTTATCTCGGAGAGACGTCTCCGATGAGCACAAGCACGACCCCATTGCGTCGCGTCGTTTCCGAGTTACGGCCGGGGAGGTCCGAGGGGGGCGTCAAATTTTTTATCTCGGGGAGACGTCCCCGATGAGCCCAAGCACTACCCGGCTGAGTCTGCTGGTCCTCGCTGGTCGTTAATACCTGTGTTGGGGACATGCACCTAGAAACTTTTAGCTTTTATAAAATAACGAAGATCTGGCCGTCGTGGGCTCTTGCTCTATGCATACGTACGTGTGTGCGTGCGATGCGCGAGCCTCGATCGTTGTGAGAGTAACGCTAAAAACCTAAACTTCGCGCGGCGCGTCTCCGAAACCGGCCCTCTAAGTGATAAGGGTGGCGCAACCCAATTTTTTTTAGCAAAACAACGTTTACCGGGTCAGCAAGTACTAATGTATATGAAATTGAATATGTCTTTAGTTAAGACGATTAGAAACTACAAAAATTTTCGGTGTAGCGTTTGTGGTTGAAGGTACCTTTTTTCAGGAGGTTTATGCTCATATCTGTACGAATAGCATTATGATTACTTCTGACAAAAGTGCCTACAAATTTAGATATATTCATATTTACACTACGATCAATGCTTTAGGAGCCACAGCCTGTGTAAGTTACCAGAAATGCTGTTGTTGGGAAAGATGTGGATTTAATAGTTCTTTTAGTGGCTCTATCACCACCAGCTAATTCCTTGAAGATTCCTTGAAAATAATCCTTGAAAAGCCCCTACCCTTGAGGACTTTTAGTATGTTCATCTTACCAATTTACAAAACTACACGATTTATTTGCCCCCTTCCATTGGCTCCCATGTCTAGGATCTCATGGGTTTCTAGGATAATTATTTTGCCATATTCGGCTTAATTTGATCTAACTATTGTAATGGATAAGTTTTAAGCATTTAGTTTTATGTATCCTTTTGCTTCCATCTACGGCAACTGCCTACTTGTACGGCTATTTTATTAACGCATTGTTCTCTAATTTATTTTCTTTAAGTAAATAACAATTCATATATATTTACCGAGTTGAACCGTTCGGCTACTCCATTAACCGAGCCCTAAAACATTCCACCGATAAATTGAATTCCATTCAATTTGAAAGCTATGACTCCACCTCATTCCACCGCAGACAAATCGCCTCATTAATTCCGAGGCACGAGGCGCCCACGGTTTTGTCCTTACTGCGAAATACCCTTAAAAAAATGACACCGCCACGCGAAGAATAATAATTCCCCTCACCTTCGTGACCTAAAATGGGAAGAAATTGTTTCTTGTGATTACGTCCCCTCGTCGAGTTGCGACCTTAGATGACACGGCGTTTGACTACTCTGAATTTTAATACGGCTTAAATAAATTTATTGTTTATAATTTCTTTTTCTTTTCAGAGCCTTCGTTTCAGTTAACCGGCAGAAGTAGATAAATATGTTCAGTGTGATTTGTTGAAAATTTATATAAACTACTAACCCGGTTTCACACGGAGTTGAAATTTTTCCAAAATCTATTTTTGGCGGATGATTATTTTAAAACTATGTTTCAAATTTCAGCTGTCTAGATTTAGTAGTTTTGGCTGTGCATTGATATCTCTCAGGATAAACGATTTCATCAGTATAGAAAAAGATTACCAATTATTATTAACTAGCGGCCCGCTCCCGGCTTCGCCCGGGGTGTATTTTTTTTTCTAAAATAAACGTAGCCTAAGTTACTCCTTATTACATCAGCTACCTGCCAATAAAAGTCCCGTCAAAATCGGTCCAGCCATTGCAATGCCAAAGAAAGTTGTCATATTTTTTTTATTGCTATTCAAATATCTAGTTATTGTTTTTTATTTCAAGTACATACATTTAAGTCAGAAATAAAGCACGTTTTAGACTGATATCTTAATTACCAAAAAAGTTATTAAAAGTTAATAGTAAATTTTTGGGGAAAAATAAAAAATACAGAAAATTTCAAATATTTTAAAAACCGTCACATTTTTGTTTGGACAATTTTGGTCCTAATGATTGCAAATGACCTCAGCTATGACTCACTGAAAAGTTTACATCGTTGCGCCAAACACATTGTATATTCATATGCATGTAGTAAAAAACGGTTATTTCAATATTACAAACAGACACTCCAATTTTATTTATATGTATGTATAGATAATAACAAAGATTGGAAGTAATAAATTATTTACTTTTACCGATTATTATTAATATTATCATCTTACTTTTGGTAAATGTAAAAAAATATGTTAATTAAACAGATTAACAGATTTTATGAAGTTTGGCACACAGATAGTTTATTAATTGTAGGTATTAACATAATTATAGTGTAAAATATTAGGTTCCCGAGGGAACTAGCTGGTGCACAAGACTTTGTCCGCATAACTTTATAAAATATAGTCTATGCTACTCGCTGATAATATAGCTTTCTATAGCTGAAAGAATTTTCAAAATCGGCCCAGTTGTTTTTGAGTTCATTCATTACAAACATACAACAATACGCCGCCTAAAATATTTTTTTTAGATTATTAAATATTAATTAAAAAAATTGATTTATGGTGATTGATATATGGTGTATTCGTCTATAAATTTTTCGCTTCTTGGAGCCCTTCTTGTATATACACTTAATGGGATCACTTTAATAGAAGTTTTTAAAAATTGTTTATTATGTTCGTAATATTTTTTTTAATTAAAAAAAAGAAATATCAATAAATTGTTTTTTTTTTTTAATTTTTTTTAGCATGTGTTATATTATGGTTGTTTTTGCATCTAAACGGAATTAAAATGGACCAAATCTTTTTATATAAATCTTGATACGAATAAAATTTTGATTCTTTTGATAAACAAAAGGAATTTGCAGACTTTATACGCAACAAACCGTCTATCTGAGATCTTAGTTAAGACTTGTAAGAGTAAGATAAAAACGGTATGCAGACATTAATCTTGCCATTTCATTTTATGTTTTAAATAAATTCGAACACATTTCAATTTGTTTTGGCTAGACATAATTTTGCATGAAGAATTTCGCTTAAGATATTTTCATAGAATACCACTCTTATATTTCACAGTAAGGTAAGCGTTTTTTATCGCTTTTTTTATTTTTTGCAGAACGCGGGTCTGTAAAGATAGTTCCTTGATTGAAATTCCTCTTTCATCCTTCGTTAAAGTACCTTGAGGTGGTTTGTAATATATAGAGTTGTTACATGATTCTACAAACATCTTTAAAATTGTATGAAAACTACTACTGTTTAAGGCGAGGTTTTTTTTAATAAAATTCAAATAAAATTTAAAAAATATCTTAAATTACTAAACCTTTACCAAGCACCAATACCAACAAAGTTATGGCAGAAACTGTAGCGTTGCTGGCTATAGGCGACGGTATCCACCTACCACCAAGTGGACGGTCAGCCTGTCTGACAACTTTAACATTTAAAAAATTTGTTAAACTTCATTCAAGTATAATTTTTTTATAAAAGTTAGGGGAAGTTTAAAGTCAGTACTTGTGTCAGTCGAAATTAACGATCAAAAATAATTTAAATTAATGAGACAGTCAATTTATCTGTTTACTTTTCTCTGCCCTAACTACTTAAGTAAACATAGGAACAATTTTTTTATTATATTTTTCTTATTTCTTATTGTCAAGTAGGACTTTTTTGCTGCCATGGCGAACACACAATGGGATTTTTATTATTTGTATTCTAATTTAAATGTGAAAAAATTGTATTTATTTTATTTGTTTTGTTATCTTTACATGTTTTCGTGTGTGTCATGTGTATGCAAATAAATGTTTTTTATTCCATTCTATTCCATTAAGTTTTTTGAACCAATTAATACCCTCTAGTTAGTATATTAACAAGAGTATGTACCAATGAGATGTATCAAATTATTACGAACGACTTATCTACTTGCTATGTCTCATGTACATAATTATAGCAATTAAAAACTTCAACATTTTAAAAAATAAGTGTCAGAAAATTTCGTACGTCATTTCACCACGAAACATCATTGTGATCGCAATCCCTATTATGTTTGGACCCTTACCGTCCTTAATTGTGGGGGGTCGGCGTGGAAAACGCCTACCAAAGTCGAGACTTACAAACAATGAAACCGCTGCGTAGCAAACGCTACGCTCAAAAAATAATGAGACTAGCCGCTCTCGACAGAAATATGACATAAGAAATACAGTAGCTAAACTATGTCATAACATTAAAAAAAACCCTTGAGTTGCGGTATCAAACATAAGTAAATGTATAACGTATTTTGTTCGGGATTTAAGTCTCCTTCCCATGAGCCTTGTACTTGAATTATATTAATAAATAATTGAAAACTATATTGAA
Source organism: Synanthedon andrenaeformis (assembly GCA_936446665.2). Classification (NCBI taxonomy): domain Eukaryota; kingdom Metazoa; phylum Arthropoda; class Insecta; order Lepidoptera; family Sesiidae; genus Synanthedon; species Synanthedon andrenaeformis. The sequence goes on along the minus strand of OW387799.2, from coordinate 5,049,393 downwards.
GCATAATTATAAGGTATTTGCTGTATTATATTGCAGCTCCGCTGACAAAAATGAAGCTCTTTCTTTTTCACACTTGGCATCATCCATAAGCAAGTGTTGGTGGGTCTTCCATAGATCAAAATCAGAAGTCAATATTTTTCTCATTAAGGGTCGGTTCACACCGGCGCAAAGATGCTTTATGATTCCACCGCGATACGCAGTATCATCGCGGCACAGCGTGAAGCCGCGGACACTAATTTCAAGTATTCAATGACTGTGTACCTTTTTGTGTAGTAAATAAGTTCTATATTGTATTGCTACCTTAAAAGTGACTTATAACTGTCGCATTACCTTAGACAGTCCAAACACTTATTTAAGCGAGGTCCTGTTAAGTTGTGTATCATAAGCAACACACTGACTGATCTGCCTCTCTTTATGAAATCTTTGCTTTTCTAATCGAATTATGCATTATTATTATTATTTATTTAATCTCAAATGAGTCGTATCTTTAAAATTTCCCTTTTCATTAACAATCATCTCAAAGTTCGAGGAGGATTTGCTTGTTAAAACGCAGGTTTTTTTTTTAATAATAGAGAAACGTGGCCTTATCCATTAAGTTTACAAATAAAAATATTATTAACGAGCTATCATACTGTTTATAAACTTTCGTGATAGAGGCGAGCAATATACGGTTTAGTATGAGTGAACGTGAGGGCGTTGAGAGGCTTCAACTGACCCACAACGAAGTGTTTTGTGGTTAGAGCTATAATATCCAACTATATGTCCAATGTGTATACTTTTCTGCAGGTAACATAGCGTCTGTCCTTATATTTCTTTAACAATATTTTTTAAAGATATGCTTTTAATATTAGTAATTTTATCAAACCAAATGTATTATACTGTATTACTATCATAGTGTAGTATTCAAACCAACATCAAAACGGGGTGTTATAATTTTGACGTGTCTCTGCGTATGTGTGTATATTTGTACTTAATGGTGCTTATGAGTAATGAGTACTAATGTGGTGTAAACGTTATGTATTCAGGTCATTCCATTCAACTTAACGCGTTATATGGCCATTGACTGATTGGTAACTTGAACCGAAAATAATTTTAGGGTTTTGCGATAAACATTTATTCAAGTTATTGAAATACAAGTCAAAAAGTATACATAGCGTGAATTTCAGGAAACAATGTTGTGTCCAGATTGCCGATTTTCCACATCTTCAAATATATCTCTTTTATCTCTGAACCAAGTGACCTGGACTTTTTTCTTTTTTTTTTGCCAGTTCTCTGGTATATTTGGTACAACCTTATCTGTCACCACGTGATTAAACTATAGTATACTTTTTATCCTGGAAAAATGTTGTTCTTTTTATGGACTTATGGAAACTTATGGAAACATGTTATGGAAAAATGCTATTAACTTATGGAAAAATGTTAAGTAAAATGTTAGGTTCAGCTCATATTACAGCGCATACGAAGTTGCTGGCACCAGCTAGTCGTAACAAAATAAGTTAATAAATTGTTGAAAAGAATTTTCAAAAATATTTTTAATTGGTTAATTGGTTAACCGGAAAAATTTACCTATACCTATTTGACCCTAGCGAAGCCGATGCAACTTGTTAGTTTATTACCAAGGGCAAGGGTTTATAAGCAGTATAATTCCAATTTTACCCGCCTAATCAAGCACATATGTAATTGGGACGCATAAATTTACATACGAGACAATTATAGCTGAAAACATATAATTTAAATTGCGGACAATTTAGCAAAGTGATAATTTGAACGGGGCGCCCGCAGACAGAAGTAATGTGGGACCAAATACAAATGATTAAAATAGAAGAACAAAAATTAAATATAAATCCTAAATAAAACTAAACTAAACTAAAATCTAAAACTAAATAAGCCTAAAAAATATCTAAAAAATTGGGCGCCCGCGGCATGGTGCCGAGGATGCTGGCAGCATTTCCTCGCTGTATTGCAATGCTAATGCGTTGCGCGAGGAAACTGCCAGCTCGTCGGTCACCAGTGGTGTTGGTAAGCCTTTTCGAAATGTCTTTGAAAAGTTGGCGAGCGCTGGGACCCCACGGACCAAGGGTCTCGATTTAGCATCACTTGACCTGAATATTCAGCTGAGTTATGAGTTAATTTATATGCGGAAAATACGGCGGGGATACAGGACAGCGTGTGAGCGGTGGAACCGCCATATTTGTCTCATCGGATTATGCCACATCAAAATTTAGGAAATTGTTGCCAGTCACACAGTGTATGTTTACGTATTTATGAAAATTTGAAAATAAAATTGTACTACCTTTTTTTTGTTGTGAGAACTTTTTTCTTGCAAAGACATGCCAGTCTAGTCCCTTAACTTGTGTTACCTATATCTTTGTAAGTTTTTTTTTGTTTGTGCTGTTGGTGTGCCTTTTAGTAAATAAATAAATAATTAGTAATCAATATCGCTTTCTTTATATAACAACTCTTTGAAGGTTTATAGGCGGATTAATAGATTTCTTTATAGTTAATCTATGTCAGTCTATCTATATGATATGGCAAGGAGAATAGATAAAACAAGGATGACCATGATTCATTTAATTCCCGTGTATAATAAGCAATTATCATTGAATACGTTAGTCTAACCATAGAGTCTAACCATAGACATTTAACTCTACAGATTTCTCTTTTTGTGGTTAAAGGAAGAATACAAATCTATAAAAAGCTAAGGCAATCCTAACACAGTGACACGTAATGTGCAGTCATAAATTGAGCAGCTCGTATGGCAGCAGTAATAACCCATGAAATAATAGCATGTGATTGGCGAGTGAGTATTTTATCTTGAGTTTCTTTCGGAGTTTCTTCTCAGAATCGTCATCATCTTGGACATTTTTTTTCGAACCCCTGGAAAACTATATAATGACAATTAAAAAAGCATGGGATTAAATCATTGTTAATATTTTTAAGTATCGGCACAATTGCAATTTCATATTAAAAAGAACAATTGGTGGAATTTTTCTTTTTGCCTTTTCCGAAACTGTTCTAGTCTTTAGACTTCAAAAAAGTGATCTTGTTATCCTATTTTTAAGAAATAAACGTTTTGATTTGATTCTTTATCCTTTGATTTAATTATATTTATATATTTAGTTACCTGTTACTTACTAGCAAGTGGGGTGTATAGAGTAAGGTGATTTTTTAGTTTGTTCCCAAAAACGCTCTCCGCTCCGTTCAACACTATAATACGAATAGAATAGTAGTGGTATAATAGGAATCATGCGTACCAAAGAGCACAATACGGTTTGATTTGCATTTTAACGTAGATTTGTTCCCGCCCTTACACTATTCTATGTAATTACCCTTTATTGTACCCTTTGACGATAGCTTGATAACGGATCTCTGATTGTTTGGATATTAAATTGAGCATTCAGCACTTAAGAGGGTCGGCAGTCAAAGTGGTTTAACTAAGTATGAACCGTGTTTTGCGTAATATATTATATTAAATTTTGTATGCTTGCGAATATTCTCGATAAGTAATAGTAGTAAGATGCAAGCGCAAGTTGAAATCTTAGTTGAAACTGCTTCTAAAATTATGAGATATTTCATTTTCAAATGTTGATTACAAATAAATAACAATCTTTAAAGAGACAGGAATATGTCTGTGCTTAATAGTTTTAGAGAGAGTTGGAGTCTCTCTAAAACCATTCAATAGAGTGGTTTAGGGTGTTTATAGGATTCCCGGTTTCGATTCCCAGCAGTCAACTTTGGAAATTAACTTTTCAAAATTTTCTCTGGTCTGGATCTGGAAAGTAGTGACAGGGCAGCCCATCTGGCGGCAGTAACCAGCCCATTACAGAAGACCACCGTGAAATAACAGCACATGTGGTGTTGTGTTTCGGTAAGTGAGTAACGGATCTCATATAGATCACATTGTAAAAAAATCGGCTCAGATGTTCGGATTCTTAAGACGTAATACCAAAACATTTAAATATATTCGTACTAAAATGACGCTATACAATTCCCTGGTGCGAAGCCATCACGAATACGCTAGTGTATCGTGGAATCAGTTTTATGCTCAGCACTTTCAACGTGTTAAAAATGTTCAACTTTCATTTACTAGGTCCTTGGCATTCGTTCGAACTTGCAAAACCAATGTCAGCCTAAGCGCACCGATAGTGAAAATGTGTCGAAGAGAATTAAAACTCTGAGTGATATATAAACTCGGTTATTCCGAGTGATAATATTTACATATTAAAAACCAACTGTTGCATGCGACTTCGTTCGTGTAACTTTATAAAATATAGCTTATGTTACTTGCTGATAATGAAGCTTTCTATAGTTGAAATAATTTTTAAAATCGAGTAAATTTTGAGTTTATTTATTTCTCTTTATTATATTAGTATAGATTTTTTACACCTTGGAGTTTTCATGGGGATCTCTAATTTAACTCGATTAACAATATAGCCTATATGTTTATGTTACTACTATTTTTTTGAATTTATTCATTATAAAAAAATAAAAAATAAAAAATTCCCTTTATAATTTTAGTATAGATGAAATGAATGAAATGAAAATACTTTTAAACCTATATAAAATAAGTTGAAAACGCTTTTATTAAAGCCAATGATAGAGCCAATGCGCTTTGGAGTTTTATAGATCGATAAATGTGCATCCCTGATTAATACCGCCCACTCATCCTCTGATAAATTGGAAACCTTCGCTGTGAACCTTTCAGATTAGAGTCGCTTCTACTATGAGTTTTGCTTTACTCTTATTACCTACCCACTTTGTTCCCTTTTCCGTCATTAAAAACTAACGTTATAAAATGTAATCTTTATTAGTTACTGGGTTTTACTGATAGATTTATCTATTTATTTATTATCACAAAGCCTCCAACGAGTAAGGCATCAAACAAAATCATCGTCATCTATGTCAAGTAACACTTGGCGGAAGGCACAGCCTGCACAAATCTGCCGTGTCACACCAATCTCACGTAACTCGGAAAAAAACATTTTGAGAAAAATGACTTAGAAAGAAATTTCCTTGCTTCCCTCATATCTAGAGTTTAACAATTTTTTTATAACCTGTTTTATTTTTGAAGCGGCATAGAATCCCATACAAACCGTGTAACACGCTGTGTGTATCTCGACATACGTGACACTGTGTTACTTTGTTCACAGTTTATTGGCGTTTATTGAAACGGCTATCGCTTGTATCTTTTATATAAGTACGGGAAAAAGGTTTTACTTAAATAGGTTTCATTAATTTGTTATTTAAAAAAGCTATTTATTTCGAAATAGTCAATTATAAGTTTAAAAAATAATCTATTACTATGAATTGCAGTATTCTATAAGGTCTTTCCTTCAGAAAGTTATAGCTTGTAATGCCGATCTCTTTTATGTAAGGACACACACAGCAATCCATTACAAAACTCTCAAAAATGCGAGTTAGGTGCAAGTGCTATATTAATAATTAATATGAAAAAAAAAACACGAATAAAAATATAAAAGTGCACTAACTATATAAAAAGAACCCCAATAATTCGATTAAGCTTTGTTACGCGTAACTCATGTATCTTAAGATACGCTAGATTGGTGGGACACGGAAGCAATGAAAGTTTTAAGTGTCATCAGATACCTACAGCTAAATGAGAGAGAAAAAAAACAAATTGATTATATTAAACAAACACAAGCGAAGTCTATTTGCTTGCGTCTTCTGTATCTTTATCTACTGTATGGTCCGCGTTGAAAAATGAGAAAATGCGATATATGAGTAATATGATGCCTGACATCTTTATCGCTCTGACGACAATGGCGTCGCCCCGCGAATTTCTTATTTTATTAAACCATCCCACGAAAACCTAACATTTTTTTAGGAAATTATTTTCCTTTTTCTTAAGATACTTATCTATTCTATATTATGTTAATCCAGGTAATAAGCTATCTGTGTGATTGTATTATTATTTTTTTCAATATTTTTAGACGATCCCTCAGGAACTTAACATCAACAATCTGTGTGCCAAATTTCATCAAAATTCGTTCAGCAATTTTTTCGTAAAAGAGCAAATAAATACATCCATCCTTACAAACTTTTGCATTTATAATATTAGTTGGATATCTTCTGAATCTGAATATATGAATAAATAGATATTTTTCTTATGAATAAATAGATTAGTTTTCTTTTTATCAAAAAACTTTATTTATGCAAGTACTATTTATTGTTGGCAAGAAAAAATTTTTGGCTCTTTAAAAAGTTTGAAATTTTGTAAATTGTAATTTTTAACTCTTCCGACTCAAAAGGTTGCCGACCCCTGATCTACGCTAATATTATAATGAGGAAAGATTTGCGTTTTTGTATGTTTGTTCGTAATGGATAAAATAGAAAATTACTTAACATGGGCTGTATTTTATTTAAATAAAATACGTTTTCCATTACGATACATTTAAATATCAAAAATTTGCCTATTAATGTCGTTGTTTGGCACGCTCTGCAATATTTATTAATGATACATAAAATAATATATATAAAATATGGTTTTTAATGAATGCTACATGTGAATATATACACAGTTTTAAAATTAATAATATATGTAGGTATGTATTATAATATATACGTCTACTGTTGACTGAAACCAACCGACTGGGCTCAAATTTTACAACAAACATTTTATAGACCAGGAGTCTCTGGACCAATAATTCATTTACGAACAATTTATTCCTGTATGCAGTAACGTGCAGAGCTCTTAAAACTTACTAGCAACTTTCTTTCGCGTAACTTTTTTTATAAAATATAGCCTAATTACATGTTGATAATGTAGCTTTCTATAGATGAAAGAATTTTTAAAATAGGTCCAGTAGTTTTTGAGTTTATTCATTACAAACAAAAATACAAAAATAAAAATCTCGCAAAGAATCGAAAGATCGTCTAAAATATAAAAATGTGTGCGCTACACTGGTCACAGGTCACGTGTGTTCGTCATGTGTTTTTCCTTTTTCAACGCGAACGAAGTCGCAGACCCCAACTAGTATTGAATACCTTATTAGAGGATACAGATGTCGACCTGTTCCACAGTTCTATAGTTAAAACTAAAAATATTATAGCCGATAAATTCTTTAATGGCCTACTATAATACTCTTATTATCGTTATTATTAGACTAGTTTGCTATCTATAAGTGGAATTTTTTTATTAGGTTTAAGCTATTTACTCAAACTGTTATTATGTAATTATACCTGTAAATTTCCTTAAAATAAAATAAATAAAATAAAATAAATAAATAAAATATTCCTTTTATAAAAAATAATATTTAATTAGTTTATTCTACAAAAATCCGACTTCGCTATTTAAAAAACCTTCAAAAGCCGACAACCCCTGAATATTGAATAAACGCGCTGGCTACTGTAATATTCATAGAAAAAATGTAGGGTACGTTAAAAATGTCACGTCGGTGGAATGATCAACATTTTGAATAAAGCTAATTCATCAACTACTACTCGACAGTTTCATTATGTAGTACGGAAAGTACCACGAAAGAATAAAAGTACTGTCAACAATTGTTAATTACGTTACGAGTAAAGCCGTAGTATTGTTGTTGTATATGGTGTTAAATATTGTGTCAATAAACTAACTTACACCGCCATCTGTTAGAAAATTGTGGAACCTTACATCCTTTGTTCTTTAAAAAAAATCCATGTAATTTGTAATATAATAGAAATAGAAACTATCCTATCTTTTAAGTTGGACCAAATAACAGATACTTATGAAATTTGATCAAAGTCGGTTCAGTAGTTTCAGAGTTTATCGCGAACATACATCGTGACACGAGATTTTTATATATATAGATAGATAGATATAAGATTACAACATAGTACAACATACTTGTACTGCTTCTTTGTTATTATATAAATAAATATAATATAAATAAATACACATTCCACACAGCACCATCTAGTTCCAAAGTAAGGAACTAATGCTTGTATTATGGATACCAAACAGTTGATACATAGATTACTTTTTTTTGTAAATACATTCATGTTATAAATACAAAACATTAATGACTCAGATACAAAGTTAAATGTTAAAACATAAACATTTGCCCCTAGCGGTATTTGAACCCGCGACAGTTTGGTTAACAGCTAGTGTTACTAGCCACTAGACCAAACGTGTCGTCAAACGTGTGTGTGTTATTAGTTAATAAGAATTTTAAAACACTTGATTTATTCGCTAAAGCAATTAATCAAAGTGAATGATGCCTTGTAGCACGTAATTAGATTCGTTGGCACAAAGCACGCAGAATGTTTCATTAGCCACTGCTAAAGTTAAATTAGGTGAAAGACCTGTTTCGCGGTTGTTAAACTATTTGAACATTGCTTCGGACAACTACACATTAGTTTTGATAAATATGCACAGTTTTAGATGTTACAAAGCGTTTGTTGTGAAGCCATTTGGGTCAGTTACAACTTGTGTTTCGCTTAGTGTTATGTCTGTTTAAATCTATATAAAATATTATAAAACTAACTGGTACCAGCCACTTCGTACGCGCTGTAGTTTGTTTTTATTAAAAATTCCACAGAAACCTAACATTTTGCTAGGGGGGAAGTAGGTATCCTATAGTTTAAATCATATATCCTATAGTATTCATCAATACATCAGCGAAAACCGCATCCAAAATCTAGTTTCTAGTATTTGAAGTGAACTCAAACCAACTTAACAATTTTTTACATTATATTTTTTATTAACTATACATAATATTTGTACAATATAATGTTGTTAACTACATATATGAGGTCATATTAAAATATTTTAATATAAGTATTCTATATCGTGCGGGGTAGTATACTTAAATTAAAGTACGAGAGAAGCTGGCCCACTTTCAAAGAAAGCTTTGGGTTGCTAAAAGGAGAAATAGGAGTACCTATGTATTTTCAAACTATCTTTTTACATTTCAATTTCGTTTGAAGAAGTTCTGAATTTCTTTGAATTCAAAAGTTCATCGCAACGCGAGCGTGTACTAAATTAAAATGTGCTCTTATTGAAGCAGATAAATACAAAAGAAATGAATAAATTAATATGGGAATCTTAAAAGAAACGGATAATATTATAATTAAATAATTTTTGCAATCATTATTTTATTATTATAAGTAGTTTAGTAGTAGCATTTCGCGTTTCGCAATTACTTGGGCTGGCGACAGTAACCACAGTGTGTTGGCAGGCGACAGTGTTGTGTTTCAGTGAGTGAGTAAAGGATGCCAGAGCCCTGACCCCATGCCTTTCTTATCCCCTTATCCTAAATCCTTCTATGGTCTATGCATTTTAATCAAGAACATGAATTATTATACCTAATGGACTTACATAAAATATATAAGGTAAAAAGAAAAGAAAAATTATGATAGATGACAGATAATGTAGCTACACCATTAAACTCTACCCCCGATTTTGTTTTTATCAATTTTCTAGTTTAATGTTTATTAATCAATGGGCTTAGTTATCAATATAAATTACTAGCTGGTGCCCGCGACTTGGTCCACGTTCAAAATGTTATATAGCCTAAAGCATTCCTCGATAAATGGACTATCCAACACAAAAATAATTTTTCAATTCGAACTAGTTCCTGAGATTAACGCGTTCAACCAAACAAACTCTTCAGATTTATAATATTAGTATAGATATAGATTTATAAGTATAGATATAGGTATAGACTGTGGAAAATAGTAATAAAAATATAGGTTGCTTCTATAAGACGCCATAATAAGGACCAGTCACCAATAAACTTAGGTAAGTAGACAAGCTCTTGAAGTCGGTAACGTTGGTCTAAGCTAGCAAAAGAGTTTTGCATCCAATTACTGAATGTAATTTATGACCGGGTCTTCGGCTTACTAGGTATTATATGTCTGCGGAGAATTTCATGTTGCGTTGACAACAAAATTTAAATAAATTGCTCGGCACAAAGCCTCAGTAATTGGAGGCCTTAGTTCGAATTAGATATGTAATTATTTCGTTCTGCGAATTTGCCACGTGAAGTTATTCTTCCTTTGAAAAGTTATCTTTTACCTTCTTTTTGGAGTTTACTATACAATATAAGCTCGTGTTATGAAAATTTATGGGAGTAAAATGCAAATTGTCACACTATATGCGTTATGTGCTATTTTTTAATATTTTAGAATATCTGGTTTCAGAGATATTGCGCCATCAGAATATTATTTAAAAAAAGAACAATGTTGTTCTTTCGTCATGTTCGAATTATGAAAATTTAAATTTTATAATCGTTCGTAAGGAGTAAACTCCAGTCGTGTGTCGGAGCTGACACACACACTTTTTTTTAATGTTAAGGTCGACAGACAGGCTGACGGTCCAGTTAATGGTAGGTGGCTATCGTCGATTATAACACAAGCAACGCCACAGATGCTGTCGATCATAGAAGGATTAAGGATAAGGGATAAGGAAGGGATGGGGTAATAGACTTTGGCGTCCCTTACTCATACACCGAAACACAAGCATATATGCTGTTATTTCATGGTGGCCCTGAAATATAATAGCTAAGGCAACAGCTAGTGTCTCGCTAGCTATCACTTTGTTATAAAGCGATAACGTGTTGCCACTACGTAACGGTTTGTGGATAGCAGTAGGACAGGTGTTGTTAAAGTTTAATTAACGAAAGCAACTACAGTGCAAGTTATCTAAAATTTAATTCTACTATCTCGTGAACAATCTGTGCTACTTAACTAACTTGAGCACATAGTTGCTCTGAGGAGACTTAAAGTCTTATCGCATCGAGCAAAACCAGTTTCAGTTTTCGAGTCGTAGCGAGGATTTTCTAAAAATATCGCCTTCCTAAATGTATAAATAAAAATATATTTTTAGAATTTTTTTTATACTTTTATAATTATCCACAAATAAAAATAAAATTAAAGTGTCTTGTTTGTAATTTCAAAATAACTGCTGTTTACTAAATTTATATCAAAACACAATAATTTTTTTTTACTTTTGGATTTTGGAGCTGGAGCTGAAGTCAAGCCGGGATTCAAGTCCTACTAATATTATAAATACGAAAGTTTCTGAGGACGGCTCAACCGGTTTGAATGAAACATGGCACACAGATAGTTTATTACTTGGATTAACTTAAAGGATACTTTATTTTTATATCCTAAAAAAATATAGGTTCACAAGGGATCGTTTAAAAATATAAAAAATTGGGCGCCACCGTCGCCGTCTCTCTTTTCTCAGGTGTTATATTTTTCATTTTCTAACGCGGACGAAGTCGCAGGCACCAGCTAGTGGATAATAAAGATTCAATGTTTTCGAGTTACAAGTTCGCCACACTTGAGCTGCTAGCGTAGTTTATTGTTATTCGACAAGTCTCAAATGCAAACTGGCTCTAGAAGACCACTAAGATGTACATCGCAAACTGTAGCTGTATTACGAAGTTACAAGTTATGACCTAAAATGTAAGCTAACTCTCAATACAGTTAGGGAGTTCAGTAACCCCTTTACTGGAGAAAATAACTGTAATAATATAATTCGTTTTATTATACAAATATTCTATTTCCTTATATTCCTTTTGTCAATGCCCTTCCTCATATTTTCATTTTCCATTGAAATATACTATTTCCTTATATCTTTTATATCGTAGACTTTCTTTGTGTGTTATACCGGTTGTACGATTGTGAATTGTGAGTTATCTGATTTAGGTTAGTTACTTACAATTAGAAGATAAGTCTACTCTAGCCTCTAGTCTCTAAATAAGAACTAAAAACTTAATTCGTAGGCCGGTGTTGCCATATTCAGTTTAAGAGTAGTGACGGTAGTAGGATGGTAATATGTAAAGTGACCGTTGTTAGTAATACAAAAAGTTATATATGTAAAACAATAGGGTAATTATAAGGGTATTCAAGCTATAGCCAAAGTACCAGCTACAGCTCTTTGACACCTTAAAGCCGGCGCTGACTGATGGTATGGCACGGCAAGGCACGCTTCGGCTTTCTGCGGCATGCCTAGGCATGTCGTGGTATCCCACAGTACCAAGCCTTGTCGTGCCGAAAATTATTGCGTTTGCTTCAAAAACGTTTGTAGATACATAATTTTGTTAAAATGTTTGTTTTGTGATTTAGTGATGATAGCATTTGTTACTGAAGGGATGCCATGGCATGCTGCGGCATGTCGCGAAACGCTACGAGGTTAAAAATAATATGTTCATGAAAAAATCCTTTGTCATGCCGTCAGTCAGCGACGGTCTTTACAGCGTCGAATTGTTCGATTTGGGATACCTCACTGTGTAATGAGGAAGTTATTAACTCAAGTGAAAAGAATTAATTCGAGAACCAATTTGCATTGGTATAACTTTAATTCTAAACATTGTTCTGTCGGTTACCATTAAAACATTCTAATGAAATAACAAAAAATATATAACCCTAAGTTCTCGTTCTGCGTATTAAATACACATCACAAACGACGCCCAACACAAAATGAAGGAGGACATCAAACTAAAGTTTGTAGGTTCCGTTACGGAGTTTAGTTTAGTTGTAAACCAATTTAGATAAACTTGATACGTTGTCTTAACCTCATGGGTTGGTACATTTGCGGTATTTATATATTTGCGGTCATTTATATATATATATATCTCGTTTTACTTGACTGCAATTGACAATAAGTCGCTTTCCGCGTCTATCTGTATCTATCTGCGTCTATCTGGATCTATCCGTATCTATCTGTATCTATCTGTATCTATCTGTATCTATCTGTATCTATCTGTATCTATCTGTATCTATCTGTATCTATCTGTATCTATCTGTATCTATCTGTATCTATCTGTATCTATCTGTATCTATCTGTATCTATCTGTATCTATTTGTATCTATCTATATCTATCTGTATCTATCTATATCTATCTGTGTCTATCTGATAAGTTCTCCTAAACCACACAAACGAGAGCTGCTTACCAATTCTATACTACGTAATTTCACGATTACTCGTTACGTAATACATAAAAATTATACATATATAAAAAATAATACATATTACATTACATTTAAAAAAAATAGGTTGAATTCTTGTTATTACTGAGTGAAAGTCTATAATGTTTTTACTTGAAAACATCCTACCCATAAATACATTTAAAATTGGGATGTCATTGACTAAAGGTTTTTCAGAAATATTAGAACTGCTGGCGTTATTTTTTATTATTTTCGCGAGTTCAATAAGTTTCGCGAATGTCTTGCGTCGCATTCACTTCTGTTATTCGTATTATAGTAAGTCGAGACAACAGATTTGGGCGAGACTGCCGCCCGTCGTAAGGTCCACCGAGATGGCTGGCATATAGTCCGGCCGGCACATTTCATTTTATTTTTTGTTGAACAACAAAGTACCTTCTACATATGTTCAACTTTCATTCGGCTTACCCGATCGGTAAATTCACTCGGGTTTTGTTTAGTGTAGCCTTTCTGCCGAACGTTCAACTACATATGTCTATCGCCCGGCTATAAGTATAGCAATTTGTCGAACGTTCACCTACACATATTCGATTCTACCGCCCGGCTATGCCGACCCTCAGACTATATGTATAGCAACCCTCAGGGAGCGTAACCCTCCCCGCGTTAGACACGACATCTAGTGTTTCATAATTGGTACTGAATTCGTGTCATTACGTCCCCGCAACCCATCAACGGCCACGCTAGAAAGTCGTAGGGTTTTAGCCGGTACGAATCCGGCATAACCCCCCGCATAACTGCCGGGTGTCCATGAGGATTTTCCAACGTTAAAAAAAAAAGTCGAAACAACATATTCTCCCAAATACCTATACCTGATTTCACTCGCTCGTATTTTTTAAGTAGTGAAACGGAAGACACGCCCCGTATAAAATTAAAATTTCAAACGTAAGCTGTTCACACTTGCCGTTGTCATGGCAGCCGCAGATTAGAACGCATTACACGGATCTTCTTGTAATTCTAGAACCGTCTGAACTCGAGAGCTGGATTCCTCTTACAAGACGCTCTTTAAAAATGAACACAGTAGGTTCTTACATAATTTAATACTTGTGGAAAATCTAATTTGTTAATACGTTAGAATTTTATTTAGATCAAGTTTAACTTTGTTCTAAATTGTTTCATAGGTTTTTCATTTTTTTAATTGATTTTTTTATACTACGAGAATTTTAATTGTTACAAATAAATACAATACGCTTTTCGAGAAACTCATTAATTGAGATTAAATTTAGCGTTTATGATTAATTATATGATTAGGTAGTCATCATCATTAATTAAACTTGTTACTAAAATCATAATTAGGCACCTCGAAGGTCAGACACAGTGACCTTAAAATACCTCGAAGGGATGGATTATTTCTAGATTTTCACCTAGAAATACTCAGTGTCAGATCTGCAATTTATATATCTGGCCATGTTATACTTTTATTATTAACTAGCGATCCGTTCCCGGCTTCGCACGGGTGCAATTTTTTTCTGCAAATTAAACGTAGAAACCTTCCTCGTGTTTTTAGTGTCTTTTTAATATTTGTTTGTGTGTTTCTTAATCGCTATAAGCTGTTTAATTAGATTAATTAATTAAATTATAAATTAAAGCAACTTTTAGCCCTTGCACTTTGGGCTTTTAACTTAGCGTTGTAGCCTTAATATAATTAGTTCTGTAGCCCCGGGGCCTTGATACATCCGATACATTTTATTCTTTCGAACTTCGTTATCGTTTCGTTATCGTTTTAAAATTGTTACTTTGGCTAAGGCCCCTTTAGCTTTGTAGCTCAAACATTTAACCCTTGTAGGCTAACCGTAGAATCCATTTAAAAATAACATCGAAATTCTTGTTTTATTTAATTTAGGTAATTTTTAATCGATTTTTTTTTTCTTTGCCTATGTTAAGTTGGTTTGTGTACGCTTCAAAAACTCGCTAATGGGTAAACCGATTGTAATTCGGTTTGTCATATGGAAAGAGGATAAAAGGGGAAGATTTTTATATATAAAAATCGCACCCCAGGCGAATCCGGGAGCGGGTCGCTAAGTGGGTAATAAAAGTTATATCAATAAGTTCATAACATGTCAAATATTTACTACCCACATATTATTCATCACTTTCTGCAAATATTAATGGCAGCCTAGACATTTTTTTTCCCCAACAACAATATGAAAGGCCAGCACTGTGCGATACACGTAATCCCACTTATTTCGCCAATTCACAAGACGAATCACGTAAAAGCCGTGCCCGTTGACTCCTGTGGCCAATTCGTACATATATTTGCTCACTAAAGGCGTAGGTCTCAATTTACTAACGGTTAGAATTATTTCTAACGGTTAGGCCAGTTAGAAATAATTTTCTTTATTTCTAACTGGCCAGCGCCCGCGACTTCGTCCGCGTTGAAAAATAGAATATATTACACTTGATAAGTTATATGAATAAATATGATATCTTTTTTGCTGTTACGACCGTAGCGTTATTTTGTATATATATATATATATATATATATATTAAATATTTACAACCAATATACCAAAAAATGAATGGATGAAAATTGTGTAGTGTACTCTACACTACACAATTTTGAATTGTAATGAATAAAAATGAAAAAATAAATAAACAAAACAGAATAGCCTAGATGGCCGCTTCGTCCGGAGAGCAGCAGAGACGTGAGCTGACAGCACGTGTCTGTAGGCGGACGGCCGACAGGAAACTGATTCAGCAGCTTCGTCTGAAGAGCAGCAGGGACGTGATGAGGTCGAGACAGCCCAGAGTATCAATGTCAACTCCTGGGGCGATATGGTGAAGACCAGCAATGGGCGCTGGTGAAGAGTGCGTCCGGAGTCTCAGCGCACTCACGGAACGACACGAGGTAGATGTGCAGCAGTGGAGGCAAGACATGTGTCGCAATGTTGTACGAAAGGAATCACCGAGTCGACAACACTGACCCCTTCGTACCAATTCTCACGGCCTTATATAGCCGGCTGGAGAACCTTCGAAATCTTATTATAAAAATTAAATTTTGAAAATAATAATGTTATATGGCCAGGACGTTTTGAGTTTAGGGGTGAGGTTGTAACTACAAACGAATAAAAAATGAGCGAGAAAGCAACAATGTAATGAGAAAACATGATTGCAAAATATTATGGGAACTATGGCGACGAAATAAATAAACAAAGAGATCATGTTAAAAATATATAAATTTACGTTTTTGATATTATATGATGACTAAATGCATGTAAAACGTATGAGAAAATGTAAGAAAAATTATAGCAGACATTCTGCAAACAGGCTGTCGGTAAGATAATAAGGAAACGAGGGGAAAATGCGATGTAAATGATACGTAAATGACATGTAGGCCGAAAAATATATAATATACAAGATCTGAGGCGTTATCCAGATTAGTAGCGCATCCAGGAGTGATAAGTGTATGAACACGCTAAATTTTCCCGACAACCCCAGAAAAATTTTCGACTTTAAAAACCAGAAAGATCCAGGGGACACAGCTTTGCAGATTCAGACATCTATAGATCTATAGATCATTCTATATATTTTAGATGATACAGTCCTTTTTATCTGTATGAGAGGTAACTATGTCCTTCAATGTATCCTTGATAACGTGTATGCAAAATTTCATGATGATCGGTTGAGTATTTAAGGCGTGATAAGGTCAGACAGACAGACACACAGAGTTACTTTCACAT
The DNA here is from genome assembly GCA_936446665.2 of Synanthedon andrenaeformis. Taxonomy (NCBI): domain Eukaryota; kingdom Metazoa; phylum Arthropoda; class Insecta; order Lepidoptera; family Sesiidae; genus Synanthedon; species Synanthedon andrenaeformis. The sequence goes on along the minus strand of OW387799.2, from coordinate 5,032,762 downwards.
TTATGATATTATTAGTATGGATTAGTATGGAAGTAGGTATAGATATTGATTCCCGTATAAACGAAATGGCGGAGTTATTGGTGATAAATGTAATGTTTGTAAACTACAACATATAATTTTCAGTGGTTATTGTAAGATTAATTATTCACATAGCATGTTTTTCAATTTATTTTCATTTAGTGATTAAATGTTTTTCTTTTTAGGCAAAATATTTTTTTCCTTTTAGCTTTTATTCAAGGCTAAACAGTCCTTGCTTGCAAATATATTATTTAAATTAGTCATAACATCATTGTTACGAAAGTTCTATTGGAAAATATTTTATCGCTACATTTTGCAACTTGTACTACCATAACCTTTGACATAGCAGTAGAATGGCGCATACACATCTCGACACCAAGTCCGAGGAGTAAGCCAACGATTTACAAATTGCTTTCGCTTATCACACAATTCCCAAAAAGAATTCCTCAGACCGATTTATGTCTTTAAGGTTTTTCATTTTTACCTTTCTGCTGCGCTTAAATAATAATAATTATTATTATTATTATTACGGATAATTTGTAATCCATATGAAAAAAGAAACTTTATTTAGTAACATCAACAAAACAAATATTTACAATCTTAATTTAGTAAAATTTAGCAAAATTATCATCTAATTGTAAGTATACGGAATATCATGCGGTAAGAGCCAAGTCTGAAAAGCGCTATGATATCTGCATTTCGACACAGTTTACGCACATTCAACAGATCTTGTGTTACAATTAAAACTTGATATTAGAGCAACTCATTAAGATATTAAAGATGAATATAGAAATTTTATGTACATTGTGAACTCTCTCTATAGTTAAAATTCAATAGTTAGGTTTAATTATCCTAACAATAAATTCACATGGCAGTATTCGCAGCGAGTACAGGCGCGTACAAAAGCGTTGAACATGTTTATATTACTGCAAAAGGCGTTTCCAAGCACATTACAAACCTTATCGCTGTATCAAACCACCTTAATGCAACACGCTTTTAACCTATATAGGTTGAAAGCAGCGGTAACTGCTCTAAGTGTGTAAACGTTGCCGTCTATAACACCATACCGTAACATTTATTTATTTCGACTAATCCACACATCATTATAGGAAATCCCAACACGATATACTAGGGGTGTTCAATAAAAAGTAATCAAACGTTACATAGTAACAAAATAAAAAGTGAGAATGAAATCGATACTCCTTGGTAAGAAAAAAAAATATGATACTGGCAGGCAAAGCCTAGAAATTTGTTATAATAATGATTTAAAAAGTTTTCGATTTTCATTTGTATTTTAAAAATTGTACTCATTTGTTTTCTACATTTCGGAACGTGTTCTCGATATGGGAGTGACTGGCTATATGGTCCCTATAGGTGATAGTGGAATGATAGACGATATTTTGTGTGCACTGTTTATTAGGGTACGTGTTGCGCGTTCGGGGACCGCCAGAACACTAGCGGCTGCGCAGAGCCTGACCTGTGTGTTTGGCTAGCGGGCTGCGTCAGCACCGCTACACTCGAAAATGGAGAAAATTGAAATTAGCGCAGTAATTAAATATGTATCTCTGCTTAAATTTTTTTACTACGGAGCAGGTAAATCAAGATGTCCTTCTCCATACTCTACAGTTGCTCGTTGGTGTGCTGAGTTTAAGCGAGAAAGATCTTCCACCAACAATGACCCACGCTCGGGGCGCCTTGCGACATAGTCCCAAGGCTACGAAGTCCCCAAGTCTACGAAGTCTCCAAGTCTACGAAGTCCCCAAGTCTACGAAGTCCCAAGTCTACGAATCTCGTTATTCCTTCATTGAGTAATTACGTACAACACGATATATCAGTCCAAAAAAGGTTCACATTTACACCGAATTATGTAGGCAAATTTAATATGATAATACAATTAATTAGATACAGTTCGGTGTAATAAGCGATCATTTTAAGCACGTAACGCGGTTTGTAGCACTACGTCATACCTCAGCGGTTACTCTGCATATTCATTAAGTCATTCGTTTAAGCGCGGACGTGTTTCCTGAAATTCTCTCCTGTGGTTAAAATCTACATTGATTTTGTTTCGTGAAAGACACTTATTTGTTTAAAAACTGCAAGTACTTACTGTATATACACAGTAACAATGTTTCAATACACAATTCCTGCTTCAAATAAGTAAGTAAAATTTATATACTTACAATCTACTTGAGGCGAAATGTATAAGGGCGAAAATAGTTTCTTCTCTGTAATAACTCTGATATTATAAAGATTGGACTGTGATTCTAAGAAATCTTTACCCGAATTGAATAAAACTCATATCAATTTCTATCTGATAATATCAGTGATATACACTCGTTTACTAACACAATTTTCAGGTGATCCATGCTTCTTATAATGCACGCATGAAATAGTAATCACCAAGATATTCTAAGAGCTAGTGAACCATCGGACTAACCCGTTTGGCATTGGCATAAGGCTAAGATTTTTTTATTGATGTTTTATTATCGGTCAATTAAGAAAATACTGGTCTGGCACTTGCAACCGCCAGAATAGACTGGCTCTGCATAAACTTTTTAAACTATTGATAGAATATGCCTTTAAAATTTCAACCTTTTGGGAGAAGGTTATCCCGATGACAACTTTGCTATGGTCTGGCAGGCACTTGCAACAGCCAGAATAGGTTGTCAATTTTTTTTACATTCAAACTTATGTAAATTACAATTGTAGCCTTGGGCAAGGTTATAAAAAAAAATTCAAAAATTTAATTGATAAGGACGCAACCGCGAGATGCCTGCCAGACCAGTATTTTCTTAATTGACCGATAATAAAACATCAATAAAAAATTCCTAGCCTTGTGCCCAACGGGTTAGTCAGATGGTTCAGTAGCTCTTAGTCCAAGATATGATATTGACATCTGACCGGATCTACTTTTTTTTCTCTTTTTATTTATTTATTTTAATAAAAACATATGCATCAATATAATATTACATATCTCTCTGTCTCCGTGTGATTCTTCAGTCCTGAAGGTTAGCTGTCAACTTAATATACACATGTATTACATTATATTACATACATACATAGACCATGAAATACACACGCTTGCGCATTTTTAGGTAAATTTAGGTAAATTAAATATCAAAAAATAATTATAATTAATGCAAATAATAACAATTCGATGCTAAATAATATATCTAATTTACATAATATATCTAATATGTATCTAATATACATATAAATAAAATTGGAGTGTCTGTTTGTAATATTGAAATAACCGTTTTTACTACATGCATATGAATATATATACGGTACATAAACCAAAATAACATTTTTTACAATTTTTGTCTGTCTGTCTGTTTGTTCCGGCTAATCTCTAAAATGGCTGGACCGATTTTGACGGGACTTTTATTGGCAGGTAGCTGATGTAATAAGGAGTAACTGAGGCTACGTTTATTTTAGAAAAATTGTTTTATTAGAAAAAATACACCCCGGGCGAAGCCGGGAGCGGGCCGCTAGTTTTACATAATTGTCAATCGCTCATATATGTTCGAATGTTCATTAAAGAAAGAGTCATATGTAGTAAATATTTACAGTTTCATTTATAAATATAAAAACTTTTAATGTAAAAACTATCAAACAGAACAGCCAAATAAATAATATTTACAAACCATAAGTCGAGTTTCAAACTTTCTCTTTACAACTGTTTAAAAAAATAACATCACTAAAACTGTTTGTGAAGCTACACAACTGCGAGTATTACGAAGTTTTCAATACGCGGCTTACGAAGTATTTGGATGTAAACACTGTGTAATAGGGTATGGTCCCTTTGTGAGCTTTGAACAATATCTAATAGACTTTTCCTGAAAACTATTCGCTGCAGCAAATATGTTATGATCTAAGATACGTTAATAGAAATATATCATCTGTTTTTTAATGATGACGAAAATTATCTAGTAGATGATACTTACATTGGTAAGTTAAAATAAGATTGCCTAGTTTAATCGCATACCGACACTGTTAAATAACATAAATTACTAGCTGTTGCACGCGACTTCGCCTGCGTAACTTTACAAAATAACTTTATTTTAAGTTTTCAGCGCGAGTATTATCTAAATAAAGGAATAAATTTAAGAAATAAAATAAACGAATTTTCTTATTATATTCATCACGTCTCTCGCTGTTAATGAGACCACACTCTTAGTTCGATTTATTGCGCTCTCCGATATTTCGGCGATTCTCTCGAAGTTAGTTACTTCCTTATCCTTTGTTTAGTGATCTACTGCTTGTGTATTTTCTAGGGCCACAAAGATTGTGTACACAATGAAATATCAATATTTTAGTTCAGAGATTCCCAGACTTTTTTCACTCACACCACTTTCAAAATTTAGCTGGTTCCGATGGACCCCTGCAGCTACATTTCTACCATATTCCCAAAACTCGACAAAAAGTAGATCTAACTATGGAAATTTGCGTTGCGGCTGAGTTTCTGGGGCCCACCTGGACCACTTTGCTAACCAACGTTCAGTCAGTTAAAGAAAATAACAAAATAAGAATTATTTCCAAAAAAGAGATTCAGGTATAAGTGAATTCACTTTTTATTTAAATTCATTATTAAATATATATAACAGTGCTTTTTTCGGTTTGATACCACGAATTTGGAATTCGTGTTCAATTATTAGTACTTTGATCAATATATGCCGAATATGGGCAATCAGGGGAAATAATTCGTGTAGTTTTGTAAAACGTCCAACTACCGGTCTCCACTCGAGAACCTTCTGGTCCCAGCGTTCGACGATCCGTACCGCCCTGCCCACTGCCACTTCAACTTACTAGATCCGTAGGCTTATGTCGGTAACTTTCGTACGTCTACGGATCTCGTAGTGTTCCCGAGCATAGCCCTGTTAGCTCGTTTAGCGATGCAATAGTTAGAGAGCACGTTTCAGCGCCATATATCATCACTGGCAACTCAAAATTCCATTTACATTATAACTAACTATCTAGCTTTCACAGGTCCATATGATATATAGACGGAAAAAGTAAACGCGTGTGAAATAGAATTGACAGAGTGATTTGAAGTTCCAATATCAGACTGAAACGTAAGTGAATCGACGTTGAAAATTGTTAATGTGTTCAAACTGTGCCCGCAGTTCGGGTACTATTGCGAATTGCAATTCACCACCTTTTGTTTTAACAATGCTAGGGTTGGGACACGTTGTGTCGATAGAACTTAACCTTTGTTGAATTTAACTTAAAGGAACCTTAAAGGAAGTTGATTTATTCTACGTGACATTTAACTCAAGACAAGAGTTTCTAAATTACTGTTATATTTCGGTATCTTTTTTAGTAGCTACATATATATACGAGCCCCTTGGAGGAGTGGTAAGGTTGTACCGCTCTATCCGAGGACAAGGCCTCGTGAGGTATTCCCGACGATAAGTCAATTCGCCGGGCGAGTCCCCCTCGTCGACCATCCCGTCGACGTGGGATAGTGCGTAAACGTCATTTCCCCTCCTAAAAAAGGGCGTAACGCTCTGTCGGATTCTATTTCCGACGGGGTAATCTTTGGAAATGATTTTTTCAATATTGCCTCTGGTCTGGATTTGGAAAGCCTACATTGCCACTTCAAATTACACTGGTCCTACCATCAAGTAGATCGTCAGCCTGTCTGTAAACCTTAACATTAAACAGTAATAATTATTAAATCTATTAATCTAATGGACTGGTGACCTTAAGATATCAGCTGACAGTGGATGGCAGATAATCGAGTGTGGTGGCGACAATTAAAAAGCCCTAATAAAATATAAAAGTATACTAATAATAATAATGATAATGATGTTGATGATGAATAAAATTTCATACTTCTAAAGTATCGATAAGCTACAATTATTTTATCGATAAAACTCATCCTTACGTCGGAATCATTAAATCGACTGCTAAATGTAGACGTGCCGATACCGATGCATCGCTTATTCAGCTTTTACCTTTGAACTTCCCTTTAGGATTACATCTTTAAATGAAGCCCGAAACATTTACATTAAGTAAATATACTGTTCTATTTCGGCGGCCCATTTATATTCTAAATGTAGAGAATAAATCAACCAGATATAAATAATTTTGTAGGAACCACATTATAAACTAACTTTTAATTGCAGCTTTCTTTGAAAAAATGTCATTTTTACTATTATCGAGATATCAGAATTGTCCATGAAAAGCTTGAAAACCGTCCATATAAAGCTATAACTTGAACACACATTAAATTCTAAACAAAATATGATTAGCTTGACGGTTTTCAAGCTATAGCTTGTTTTCAAACTAACTTTCAAAGTATAATAAGTTTCAAAGTTTCAAAGATACAAAAAAGTGTCAAAGGCAAAAATTATCCTCATCAATTTCAAAACGAAATATGTTCGATACATTATTTTGATTAGTTTGACGGTTTTCAAGCTATAGCCAGTTTTCAAACTAAATTTCAAAGTTTGAAAACTAGCTTTTGACACTTTTGTGTATCTACATAGTTTTCGCAAAATACTTAAAAACCGTTAAACCCACACAAGTTTCAAAATAATTAATTTTTTTGTTTCCCCCATTCATTGCTTACATAGAATGACTGTATTATAAGTACATCGCCATACCTACGCTTCCCATCGAATGGATCAACTGCCTATCTTTACATCTTCTATAATATAAAAATGAATCCCTAAATGTGTTGCTAAGCGCAAAACTCGAGAACGGGTGGACCAATTTTAATTCTGTCCTCACTCATGGATAGAGGGATAATCAGGGAAGGTTTTTACGTAAAAAAAATGCACCCCAGGCGAAGCCGGGAGCGGACCGCTAGTAATAAATAATAATGTTATCAGTGTCTTCGTTTAAAATTTTAAATCCTGCATAGATATTAGGATATTCATTGCAATATCTATTAAATTTGAAAGAAAAATGTCAGCGAAAAGTGTTTAATGTTCTTCTGGAAAAGAAATTAAATTTCCAAGTTCCTCCCAAGCATTAATCAAAACGTGACGGAGTTTTGAATTATAAAAACCTCGCTAGGAATAACCTTTGTACGAGTATCTCCTGAATTTCTGTAAACGTTTTAGAGGAGAGTCTGTCATAAATTTTATGACCTTTTATTAACAGTGACTAGCAGCAGCACATAGACTTATTGATGTGTTACTGTGTTCTAATGTGACCACGAGTTATGTGTTCTAGCACGTGGTCATCATCATCATCATCATCATCGTCATCATCATCATCATTATCATCATCATCTCAGCCGTAGGACGTTCACTGTTGTACATAGGACTCCCCCATAATTTTACAAAATCATCGGTGAGAAGCAACCTGGATCCGCTCTGTCGACTCGCGGCCCTTATCAAGTCGCCTGTTCAACGTGTGGGTGAACTTTCTGGTCTCTGTGGTCGGCTCTCCGTACTATGCGCCCTGCCCCCTGCCACATCAACTTACTGATCCGCTGGGCTATGTCGATAACTCTTGTTCGTCTACTGATCTCTTCATTCCTAGTTGGATCTTTAGTGTAACCACGAGCATAGCCCTCTCCATAGCGCGTTGAGCGACGTTGAGCTTTCTTACGAGGCCCGTAGCTAGAAACCACGCTTTAGCGGTATATATTGTTATCACTGACATTGTTGGACAGCTTTTGTTTTGATGCACTGAGGTACTTACATAAAAATGTTATTCAGTTTCACATATGTGTACTGTGATATCGTCAGTACATTCCCGCAGAACAACACCTAGAAATGAGAGCATTTAATTATTGTTATGTTTGGATGTCTGAATACGCAATTCGATAGTTTGTAATCTCTTATCATTAATTATTTTTCCACCTTATACAGATACACCCTTTTTGAAAGTCGTGATCAATAACATCATTCTACCTTCTTTGTTGTTGATCTGGTCTATTGCTGATCTCCCTATCTTATAAGCCCACTCCGCTTGTCTATCATTTCTAACATATAAAAATATCAGTACAAACGCCAAATAAACTGAAAACGGTTAAGAACAAAAGCCAAAGAGTCTTTTCAGACGTATACATCGACAATGAGGTTCCTAAGTGTCGCAATTAAGGAAACAAAGAAGGGGGGTCGGACAAAATCCCCTAATGTTCCGTTCCAGCTGACAATGTGTTCGTTAATTCGGTAGCGGTCGGTGTGTAAGCACCCTTAGACACTCGCTCCTCCTAAAATACACTTCACTCACAAAGACTGATGACGTAGATTTGGTTAATTCATTTGTTAAAGTTTAAGCTTGGAATGGAATGAAATCGTTTCGTTGGCGTCCTCTAAAGAGAATACTGCAAACGTAAAAGATGATTATGAAGTCAGAATCTACGTCATTTTAACGCGTTCAAGTTACTTTATTATTTTAGTCCTCGGGACCAATTTTCAATATCCAATTCAGTCAGAGTGAGTCACCTATTACCTAAAGGATTGGCTGCCTCTTAGGCATTAGTGTTCATTATCATTAAAATAACGCATGGGGTAAAATAGTGAACGTTTAATGTAGGTGTCCTCTTTTCTTTTAACGTTGAGAAATTTTCTAGGATACCCGGCAGCGTAGGGGACGTGGGGGGTTAACCGGCGCAACGTTTCATAGCGTGACCGTAGATGGTCGGGATGATGGGTCGTAGAATGTGGCAGACATAGGCCAGCCGCCTACACCCGATGGGAGAGGGGATCCTCTTTCCGACGTCTATCCGCCTTTTCCTTGCGAGCCAGCAGCGAGAAATCAGTCTCCACGACGAGACAGAGCGGCGCACTGCTCTGCCCATTCGGGGCAAAGTGTGCTGCGCAGTTTCAACCGCGCAGCAACAATGGTGACACTTTACGGTCGGTTCTCTCACGGCCATCCAGTAGGTAACGTCCGAAGCAACCATGCCTGAGAGCACCAACAATGGATGGAATGAAAATCTTTAAATATTGCATGTTATGTGGCTGACTCATTTATTTTCAAAATCAATTTTCATTACTAGTTAAGTCACAATTTGAATTCCTTAAATTTCAATAACATATCTTTTCCATATAAGCAATGAAATTCTATGAAAATCATCTCTAAAATTCCAGTTGACCCATTCTGTTACTGTACCTACTGGAAATTTCTGAACGCTCAGAATTTTTACTTTCTTACAAGAAAAGCAATGTAATTCCGAACATTTATTACGATCAACTAAATTCATTTTTCATCTGCACAACGTAATAAATATTTATTAAGCAAATTGACTGAAGTCTGTTACACTCCTCCTTTTTCTTATAAATGCTAGTTTATATTCATTTTTTTCCTAAAATAATGTAATTCATTTTAATATTATTTGTTTCGAAAGCTTGCTGTCATTAATTCAGACTTGATAAGGTTTATTTTTCTTTTGAAATACTGTAGTACGATATATAACAATTATTATTATGTAATTTCATTTGTATCTAGAAAAAAAAATTAAGAATTACCTACTTCATTGGTATAAAGACATCTTAGTGCTTGCCCTAAAGCTCTGTTTAAAGGTTCCCAGGTTCAATTCCCACCAGGGTCAACTTTTTAAATTAACTTTTCCAAGTTGGCTCTGGTCTGGATCTAAAAAGTAGTGGAAGGGCACACTGCGTTTCGTCTGACGGCAGCAACCATCCCTTACAAAAGACCACCGTGAAATAACAGCACGTGTGCTGTTGTGTTTCGGTGAGTGGTAAGGGGTTCCAGAGCCCATTTCCCTATCTCTTGCCAATCCCTTATCCTCCCTATGGTCGGCAGCAACTTTCGTTTTTATTTATACGATTACTAGCTGGTGCCCACGACTTCGTTCGCGTTGATAAATGAAATTATAACACTAGAGAAAATAATTTGACATTTTCAATGTCAATGATGCAGACTTGCAGAAAAGTATACTATATGTTTATTTATTTATTTATTTAGTAGCTAACCTTACAGCATGTAACGTTTCACAAGTACATTAAAAAAAAAATTTACATAGCCTTATTACAAGGTTAGACATATTAAAATTTATAAGTACACAAAAAAATTGAAGTAATTATAAAAAAGGTGTCAAAGGTGTGTGTGTGTGTGTGTGTGTGTTATTCAGGTAATAAACTATATCTGTGCCAAATTTAATTTAATTCCATTAGGCCGTTTTTGCATGAAAGAGTAATGAACAGCATCCATCCATCCTCACAGACTTCTGAATTTATAACATTACTTAGTAGTATATAAATAATATAACTTGACTAGGGAGGATACACTTCACGGCACATTATCGGAAACTTAAGTGATTAATGTTGTTGAAAGTTTCAAGCGAATGTAGCACAATAGAATATTATGAGTTTTGCGATCTGAATATTTTATGGCGCTAATGTCATTATACGAAAACATGGCACAAAAAACCCGTACCAAATTATGCCCCACAAACATTGTTCGCGAAATTTCTTTACTGTACTAATCAGTAAAGGAAGTTTCCGAGCTGAGGCAGTTAATCACAACTTTCCCGCCAAAATTTCTCTCTTGTCACACAGTTCCATTAGGGTGACAATGTTCACTTAAAATATTTATGACTTAACACTTAACACACTAATAAATGCAGCTCTTTGCGGTAGTATTTTAGGTCTTAGTAAGAACCATACGTTTTCCAACATGAAAATATTAAAATATTATTTTTTCTAAAGTAAAGAAATAAAAACAAAGGAAAACATTAATAGTAATAATAATAGTATCTCGTATAGTACCGGTAAACACGCGCTTACAGGTAGACAACTCTGAAAAAACAAAGGAATTTATTTCTTCAACTCTGGAAATTTATTAGAATAAGCAAATAAGAACGATATAGGAGAGGAAGTTGTAATATATAGGCACTTAAAGAGAGGCGAGAGATACCCTATCAACTAGTGACGAAGGAAAAATAGTAGGAAAATATTGCAGACGCAGGAGAAAGATATCCTAGTTAAAGTTAATAGAGTGATTTGGTATTACTAGCTTCCCCTTTCATCTTCCAAGGTTAAGATGACCATTATGATCGCTAACCTTCGTAGAGAAACGGTACTTTAAGAAGATGTTGTGTTTATGTATAGATTTAAAAGTACAAAATCTTCTAACACAACAACAATTTCTTGAGTTCGAGAACCCATCCTCCCTTCTCCTTTTGTCACCTTTAAACTTATGAAGCGGACTGTGCATTTGCTAACCCTATGATATGTTTGTGTTAATAGGCAAACGTAAACAATCACCTGGAGAGTTAATATTCCGTGTAAAAGTGATTATAATTAGCATTTCTTTTCATGCACGAAATAAAAGATACTTATAAATGAGAATCTGTAGATATATGAGTACCTTATCGGCAGCCTATTGCTTTTAAGTAAAAGCAAAATTAAAATATGAAAAGTAAAAGTAAAATATTTTCAACCAAGAACCTCACCAGTCATATTGTTTCAAAAGAAAAGATAGCGAGAAAATTAATAGAACTGCGTCTGTTTTATGGTCACCCTAACAATGACCCAGCAATGTATCATACTGTATTGTAACAAATAAATAGCACAAAAACTGAGCGCACTTCCTACGGTCTTCATAATTAACGTGACACATAAAAATATTGTATGAAAATGTCACAGCCTTTTATACACCCATTTGTACTATGTACCGTAGTGATGTGGCAATATTAACATTATTTGTCGATAATTCTATTATTGTTTTATTAGTTGTATTATTAGTATTATCAATAAATTCAATAAAAACGTTTTATTTATATACTTGCTTCTGCCCGCGACTTCGTTTGTTTATATTATGTTAGGTAGAATATTTATTCAAAAACTCAAATTGAAAAAGTAATATGATTCAATATTATTATTATTTTTTCATTTACCAAAAAATCTCAATCAGATTGCCCCCTTTCAAAGTAGTCAACTCAATTTTTCTGTCATTTTCGTTAGACAAGCACCCTTACCACTCAAAAAAGGTTCTCCAACGTCAATCTATAATATAAAATGAATCCCTAAATGTGTTGCTAAGCGCAAAACTCGAGAACGGGTGGACCGATTTTAATTCTGTCTTCACTCATGGATAGAGGGATAATCAGGAAAGGTTTTTACGTAAAAAAATGCACCCCGGGTGAAGCCGGGAGCGGACCGCTAGTTTATAAATAAATTCCTTATTTAGCAGGGCTTCCCTAATTTAGAACTGTCTATGCAGAGACAACTCTAGGAAGTAATTAAATAAGAAAAATAGCGATACAATAGAAATAAGTAACTACCTACTCAACCATATTTCTGTATTTTTATATTTTACGTTCCATTTTACGCGGTCTAACAAAATATGTTTTCATAAAAAGACGGTAAAAAGGAAAAGGGAACTAGCAACAAGCAGACATGTGCTTCTCTCCACAAATATTTATGGGAAAACAGGAGGTTGTTGTATAAAAAAAATATATCGATATTTCTGAAGCGAAAAACCTCACCGCGTTCACTATCCTTGAGGGAATAAAATAACAGGGCATTTTTAATATGCGTGCTTCTTTTTTTATTTGCATACGAGCAATCGCCCGCAACTTAGTACGCAAACAGGAACATTAAGGTGGAAACAAAGGCTAAATACCAAAAATATCCATTGTTTAATGAAGAATTTTAAAAGAAATACACAACAATTACTTTGAAACTAAATGACTTGTATGTTATACTTATAAAAGACAAATCGTATTGTTTAGAATTTTCGTTAAAGTAATAGAAACTGTAAAAAAAAATAGAACACAAGAAGAATTTGACTTTTATTGAAAAAAAAGTGTGTGTCAGCTCCGAACAATTATAAAATTTAAATTTTCACAATTTGATCACGCCGAAAGTACAACATTGTTCTTTTTTTAAATAATATTGTTTAGATGGCGCAATATCTCTGAAACTTCAGATATTCTAAAATATTCAAAAAAATTTAAGGTAAATAACGCACAAACATAACGCATTCGTGTAACAATTTTTATTTTCCGGCCTTCATGACATATTGAAGGCCTTAAATTTTGATGGGACGAATTAGTCTAGACTTTTGTCTAAAAAATAAGCCTAGAAAGAGAAACAAATTCAAAATGTATTTTCAGTGCAAATCACTAAGTACATACATATAAGTAACCAGAAATAACAAAAAAAATAATTATTTGTTTAACTTATGGATGGATATTGATAAAATGAATATTGTTTTATTTGTTTTCTAAAAATTATTCCATTCATTTTCAATTTGTTGAGGTAGGCATTTTTGTTTAATAAACGCAATGGAAGATAAACAAAAATATATGAATGTATTTTTTTGTGTAATTTGTGTTTGAACGCAAAAAAAAATTTGTCCGGAATATAATATGAACAAATAAATGAATAAATACTTAAACACCTATGAAAAAGAAGTCGCTGGCAAAAGCTATAGTGTGGCTATAAAATGAGTAAGTTACTTCCACAGATTTGGCTTCACTGGGGAACCCTACTCATAAACAACGCTTATTACCAAAGAAGTATTATAATTATATATTTTATTTGAACAGACTTAAAAGGTGCAAAAAACAGAAATGTTTTCAGCACACGCGACCTTTTCGTGGATTCAGATTTGACATTACCAAATTAACTGTGTTCAAATGTTTTTATATAAAAGATAAGCTATACAAAATATTTTTGCTACCCACCTGCTTTTTACGTATCAAATGGAAGGTAGTTTAATTAAATTTCTCCCCATTATCATATATAATAATGGAATTGTCTCTTTTTTGTTTAACTGGGATTTAAAGGCAAAATTGTAACTAAAGTTGACCGAATCTCTTGAGCGAATGGTTAAATTAGACCTTCTAGAGAAAGATAATATACCTGTTGTAACACTGTCTCAGGGATCCTGGGTTCGAGCTTTTTGAGACCCAATCTCAAAAAGCTCCATCTGTGGTAATTAGTGGTTTAGGTGCTTGCCTTAATGCTCTCTCTAAGGGGTTCCGGGTTCGACTCCCAGCAGGGTCAACTTTGGAAGGAACAAAGAAACGAGCTCTGGCATCTCTTACTGACACACCGAAACACAAACGCACCATTGCTGTTAAAGGGAATGAAACGCACTGTGCCCTACCAATACTTTCCAAGTCAGAACAGAGCCAACTTTAATGGCTCCTCCACAATATCGGCGATGATCGTTGATCGTGTGATCGTCTATAATCGCCACGATCATCGTGCAAGCATCCACACGATCATCTGTATTTGTATGTCGAACGGTAAGCGTACAAGATTTCCTTTGATGCGTACCCGAATACTGACAAATGACGGGTCACAGGCGATCATAGACGATGATCGGCGAGTACAGCCGAGTATGCCCTTTACACAATCGTGCTCGCCTGTAATCGCCGATAGTGTAAAAAAGCCATAAAAATTTCATTTTCAGTGTTGAAACTGCCGGGAATCGAACTGTATTATTGATAAGATTTAAAATATTTTTACACAAATTAGAAGCAGTATTAAATAAGTGAAATAAACGGACCGTAGTTTAAACTTTAGTTTTATTAACTCTTCTAAATCTTATATTATACAACCTATGCTAAAAAAATATTCAGTTAGACCAATAATTTGTATCATTTTATGTTCAACCAATTAGTTTTTCAAAGGAATATCCAATTTCGATTTCCAAATAAAGTTAACAAAAATACTAAAATATTTGACAGGAAAACTTCAGAACCAGCCATACGAATCGAGAATGTGACGTGAAAGCTGATATGAGATTTGATAGTTCAGGGCCCGTACCATGAACTTTTAGTAAACCATCATGTTTTAAGGAAGTTTTGTTTCAAGCTTAAAGTAACATTACTCAAATTCGTGCCATGACGTCCACGAAACAATATTGTTTTATTCCTGCCGTGAACGAATGATATTTGCATGATTGTCTATTCCCTGCTAAATAATGTCACAGAGTACTAAGTAATAGGGGTTAAAGTATGAAATTGCCGTTTTATTGTAATAGGTACTTCGAATTGACATAGAACCTTCATGGTTTGAGATTTTTGAGTGAAACTTTTTTCATACGGTACCTATGTAGTTCTTCTTTTAAAAAATGTGCAACATTCGATTATCAACTTTCAGTTGTTTTTTTTATTTAGCTTAGACAATAAAGATGGATACTTCGAAAATTCGTGTGATTTTTGAATACGAGTTCCGACGCGGAACTAACGCGGCAGAAACAGCTCGCAATATTAATGTTGCGTTTGGAGAGGGGACTGCTAATGAACGCACTGTGCGATTTTGGTTTAAACGCTTTCGTGATGGAAACTTCGATTTGAAGAACGAACCACGTGGAAGACAGGTGAATAACAATGATTTGAAAGAGATGGTGGAAGCCGATCCGAGCCAAACTACCCAGGAATTAGCGGCATGGTTTAACGTTACCTTACCAACAATATTGACTCATTTGCGTCAAATCAATAAAATAAAAAAATATGAAAAATGGGTGCCTCATGATTTGACTGATCTGCAGAAAGAAACGCGTGTTGAAACTTGCGTTGCCTTGTTGAATCGATACAGAAATGAAGGAATATTGGATCGAATTGTGACATGTGATGAAAAATGGATTCTTTACGATAATCGTAAGCGGAAAATGCAATGGCTGACCCCAGGTCAAACGCCGCAACAGTGTCCTAAAGCAAAGCTTACCAATAAAAAGGTAATGGTAACTGTTTGGTGGTCTCAGCGTGGTGTTATTCACTATAGCTTTCTCCGATCTGGTCAAGCAATAACGGCAGATGTCTACTGCGCCGAACTCCGAACAATGATAGCGAAACTAGCAGTGAAACAGCCCCGACTTATGAATCGATCTTCACCATTATTGCTCCATGATAACGCGAGACCTCATACAGCACGAGAAACCGTTTTAACTCTACAGGAACTGCAATTAGAAACCATTCGTCACCCTCCGTATTCGCCAGACCTTGCTCCAACGGACTACCATTTTTTTCGTGATTTGGACAATTTTCTGCGTGATAAAAAGTTTTCTTCTCAGGAGGCAGTGCAAAATGCTTTCACACAGTTTGTCGAATCTAGATCACCAGAGTTCTATCGCAAAGGCATAAATGAGCTTCCTATTAGATGGCAGCAATGTATAGATAATAATGGTAATTATTTTGATTAAATAAATATGTTAAATTAAAAAAAAAAAACGAATTTTTATTTTTCAGTACAAATCGGCAATTTCATACTTTAACCCCTAATATGACGCCATATCGTATTTGGTATGTTCTGAAACATATTTTATTTCTACGCTACAAAAGCAAGATATCATAATTTCTTTCTATTTATAATTGTTTCTTATAGCTATAACAAAGAATTGTTGCTGAAACACTGGAATAAAGTTCCAAGTTAATATTATTAATGTAAATATTGACCAAAAATGCCATATCTTCGCGCGACATCTATGTTCACTTACTTATTCAGTTTTAGAACGTATCTACCTCTGCTAAGAGTAAGTGTTCTGTGGTATCTACACTTGTCAGTGACCGCCGTTTTTTAAAACGAAATAAGTGATTCGGTTTATAATTTATTTACAATTTAAATTAAAAAATGTCAAATATAAAGTAAGTGAACATTTTATTTTCGTGATTTTGTTTAATTAATAATAGTGTAACAATTTGATTAAAGTGTTAAATGTATTTTCTTAATATGTATTTGCATATTTGCATCACATACCTATAACAAATAATGTGATACAGTAAGAGAGATAATCTAGTACAATAGTCAGAAACCTAGTATGTTACGAGTGCTATGTTACATTTTGAAAAATTTAAAGCCATAACTAATTGTAAAAGCAGTAAAGCTATTTTTTTTTAATTTTCTTTAAAAAAATAATAATATCTTAGAAAACTTCTTAATTAGTACACCAATTGAACATTGAGGGAATGATAATGTTTCCGACAAAAGAAATGTTCCTCATTTATTGTAGGCCCAACTATAGCTACGTGGGTACAGTCTATGCAACCTACAACGCCAGGTATGCCATATATTTATTGTAAAATCTGAAAAGGTAAGTATTCGTTAGTTAAGTGATAATATTTGAAAATTGTGGAAACTTTTATTTATATCAAATACAAAAACTTGCTTACTCTGTTTTTATTTGACGACGGCTTTGCTCTTTTTCCGGGAAAACTATATATTTTTGACGCATCTGCTGCGTGTTTTATTAAAAGTAAATAAGTACTAAAAGTAAGCAAATTTAAGCTACCTACCAATTATAATCTTTTGTTTATAAATCATTATTATTTAAAATAGCATTATGTTCATTTACCTTCGTTTCTACATCTAAGTGTGCGTTTTGAAGAAGCTTTCATCAATGGTTTTAGCTCATCGATTAGCTCATAAGTGAGCTCTTTTGTAAGTCGATAACGCTTCACAAACTACATCGTCAAACTCGAAAGGATCACTCTCGCTGCGCATTTGTCGTCGTCGATTTCTTCGTATTATATTACTCTGGGCGTTATCGTTTATCAAAAATTAGAAAATTTCGACAAGCACATTTTTTTATTACTAAAATGCAATTAATAAAGAAAAATACTTTATTCACTTAAAGATCGATATAACAATAACATTTACTCACTTTTTAAAACAGTAAAATTATTATTTTTTGTCGAAATCACTTTACTAAAGCAGTTTTGTAGCAGTTTTATATCCGTCTTGAAAAAGCAACTTTTTTAAGATTGCTAAATTTGACATTAAAACAATAATGCTTACTGTCAAATGGAACGTCATGGTACGAATTGAGTGAACGAAATAGCGAATGACGTCACAAAACTTCTTAATAGAAACAATATTAAAGTAAGCTTACTTTTAAGGGTTCATGGTACGAAATTTGAAAGTAAGACTAAAATAATACTGCTATAAGAGGTGGTGGTAAGGCCCCAGTTTAAACGTTAAAAACTTTTACATTTTTTATAAAGCACACAGCGTTCTGCAGTCATAAACAGATCATAGTATCCTATCTTTTCTATCTGGTTATCTATCCAGATAGTACTATCTGTCTATCCTTAAAGTGCTACTATATCTGGTGATAGTATCCAACCCCTATTTACCTCCAGATAGATATATCTATAAAGATCTAATAGATCATCTTTTTAATAAAACATAATCTACTATAATCATTGGATATTAATCTAATTTAATTTAATATTAAATCTAATTTAATATATAGATCATCTATATATTAAATTAGATGCCAAAGCCTTCCCCTATTCCTTTCCCTATTCCCTATCCCATTTTTCGTAACCGTAAATTCAAAAAGGAAATATTCTTCACTGTTTCATAACTAGTTTTATTAAACAAGAACTATTTTTCTACTTTTGTAATATTTCATAACCAGTAAATATTTTATTTCCTGCATTACACCACATTTTACGTAATGTAGACTACATTAATAAATAAGTTAATTTTTTTATAAAATATAGCTTGATAATGGAACTTTTCATAGATAAAAGAATTTTTAGAATCGGTCCAGTATTCTTCACAAACAAAAATACAAATCTTTCTCTTTATAATATTATAATATATAATATTAGTATAGATGTGAAATAATGTTATCGTCCACCCAGTCTATCACTCCACTAACTTTTTTCTAAGCCTTCCTTTTTTTGTCATAAATTGTTAATCATACTGCCCCTTTCATCGTGTCGTATAGAGACAACGTTTGTTTGCGACAGTAGTTTTAAATGAATCCCGAATTCTATTATTGAATACCTTTTCAATCACGACTGGTGTTTCGCTATATCTCGTTTTAACAACAAACTAAGGCGACCTATTTTTAATCCAGCACAGATTTTTTTGTTTATGCTCTTTTTTCTGATATACTCAAAACCATTGGGGAAAGTTTTATTTTTTTATATTAAGCTTGTAGACCTTAATATGACGGTCCACTAGATGGATAGGTGGCTACCGTCGTCTATAAAAGCAACGCCCCAGGTGCTGCAAGTGCCTTGCCGACCGATTAAGAATGAGGCACATGGAAGGGATTGGGATATAATGCGTTCAGTTAAAAAAAAGAAAATAAAGATAGAGCCCTGTGGATGGTAGAGTGAAGCCGGTAAAACTACGCCTTTGTGAAACCTACATGGTTACACGCCCACAAATGCAACCAAACTATATAGGCAGGTTATCGAGAGTTGGCACGAGCATTGCGCTTTGTAGTGTCTGTGAATAAGCGCATGACAATGACGTCACACTGCAATTGCCAAAAACACTATCTGTCTCTTTCCCGTGCGGACCTAGGTAGGAGTGTGACAGAGACTACAGAGGGCCTAGTGCGAGTTTTACTCTAACAAATGCGTCGAACGCGTAAACGTCAATTTATATGGGAATAAAGCAGCGCTACACGTTAGCCACTAGGTGGCGCTGCATCATTCCTATACAAATTGACGTTTATGCGTTCGACGCGTTTGATAGCAAAACTCGCACTATGCCGTCTGTTCTTTTGTAAGTTCTTAAGGTATGATATACAGGATGAACAATTAGTGAACACAGTAGTCACCGAAAAATTATGTTGTTGTATAGTAATAAAACTGTGCGCTCTTTGTCCATAACAAAGGACACCCGATTGTAACAATTTAAGATAATACGAAAAAAAATACCGATTTGCTTGTTTCTTTTGTTTCATGAGATTCCAGATCTCCATCCAATAGATTTCAGAAAACTCGCGAGATTGGTTTAAATATAACAATATTTTCAACATACTGTATATCAAAAATGTATTTGTGTGAGTACTGTGAACGTGCCAACTCTAGTTAACTCACCTATACACTTCGCCTTATTAAAATATTTACTAGTGAAAATACTCAATTGCGTAGTGAAAATAGTGTAGTGAAAGGTTTAACCCCACAAAAAATAGAAAATCTCTGGGTGGGGCAGGGTGGAATCTCATTATACACGTAAGTTTAAACTTAGAAACCAATATCTTCCATAGAAATAAACAAAAATTGAGTTAAAAATTCACTTGAAGCACAAAATCTCAATAAAGTTAACGACCTATGCACAAGGTCATGTTTATAAAACCGGCTTCACTAAATTCTGTCTATAGATAAGAACCATCTAGATAACGTCAACGAAAATATAAAAAAATCTGTTGCCGTGGCGGCGCCACCGTCATCACAACGATTATGTCGGGCGTTATATTACTCATATATTTTCTTTTACAACACGAATGAAGTCGCTGGCATATGTAAGGATAATATGTATAATATGCTATAGTGTATAATATGTCAAGGATATACCTACACAGGTCGTATAAAAAAAAACAAGTTCACAAAGTTTTCAAAGTGTCACATAAGAATAATGGCTTTCGTGAGTTTTATATGAAGCTTTTAGAGTTTATAAGTTCTCGTTATTTTGCCAAGTTTCCGAACATTGCATATGAATGCGCAACATAAACCATCGATTATCGAACACTCAGTACTGAGAAGTGTTTTGTGGCAGTCCACGAGATTTCGAGTGCAAAGTAAACTCAGTCTGTACAAAGAACACTCACTTAGGCGACGAATCAAACTAAACATTTACATTCACTCAGATGCACTTTTCTTGGCACATTTGAACCTGTTTCTGTATGAAAATGAAAAATGAAAAAAAAAAAAAAATTGCATAAATAATTTTTTTTTCATGGGTGTAATTTTAGTATTTATTAGTAGCAGGGCACATTGTGATTCGCAGACATTTTGCCATCCGTCAGGTGGCAGTATAACCACCTCCTTACAGAAGACCACCGTGAAATAACAGCACGTGTGCTGTTGTGTTTCTGTGAGTAAGTAAAGGTTGCCAGAGCTCATTTCTCTATTCCTTCTCAGTCCCCTGATTCTACTGCTGTAGTTGTCAACGCACTAGTAGCACCTGTGCTGTTGCTTTTGTTATACGCGACGGTTGCCACCTTTTTATTGCTGCGAACCAGATCCCCACCGACCATGGGGAGTTCGGTGGGGTATGTAGGACTTCTACCACTAAAAACCCATGGTGTTTCCTCGCGCAGTCTATGGGATCAATGAGACCCCAGATGCTGCCCCGCCAGAAACACTTGAGGGATCTCTCTTCACTTCTCTACACATTTGCCACTTTTGGAAACTGTACTTTTTTCTCGATGAAAAGTATCCCATGTCTTTTCCTTTATCCCTATAACAACGTGTATGCAAAATGTTAAGGCGTGGAAAGTTAACGAACAGATAGACAGAAAGAGTTACTTTCATTTATAATATTAGTATGGATTTAATCGCTCTGTTAAAATAATAGTAAATTATATTTTTGCACAGTTTGCAAAAGCAATGGTTTTCCGTTTTCAAGCAAATAAGGCCTGGTTCAGTGCGACGCGGATGACCTACGCGGACGCCCGCGACGGACGGTAAAATGTATGAAACCTTACAGCGCGTTCAGTGCGACGCGGAGCTGTCCGCGTCGCGGAGAGCTATCTGCGCCCGGTCGAAATCGCTCCGCGCCGCGGATGTCCGCGGGCGGACGGCGCTTGGTCCTGATGTATTTGTTCAGTGCTCAGCGGACAGTAGCGCGGAGCGGACGTAAAGTACAGTCATGGCTGCGTCAAATGTGCAAACCGAGAGGGTTATACAAGAAGTACGACTTCAACCATGTCTCTTGAATCTTCGCGACAATTTATGATATGAGTTTCTTGTATAAATCGCAACGCATTAAAGAGGGCTCTAGTCTGGCATGCAACTCCTCAAATGTCCTAATGGACATCTTGAAATATTTGAAGAATTTCATTTCGTCATCCTGCAAGTCCGAAAACAAGGATACAAATTCTCCTTTAAGAAGTCTTTTCTCAACGAGTGGATGCACATTAAATCTTCTACCATGGCGTCGTCTTCTGTTGTTTAATAAATAGGCCGCAATCACCAAATTCAAAGTTTTATCCATGACTGTACAACTCTAATCACGATCCGCATCGCACTGAACGACGAATTCATCCGCGACGGACGCATAACCTCATCCGCGTGCGGAAGGTCCGCGTCGCACTGAATAGGGCCTAAACGTCACTTAATTGTCGTTCGTTAACAGAATAAAAGCTTAAAATCAGCGAAATTTTAATTGAATAAATTCAATTTCGCTAAGATTTGTTCAGCTACATTGTCGAGTACACTATCAGCTGCTTCCGGGTCACCACATCTCTAACTTTGTTCAAGATAAATTGATTTATTCCTCTGGACGCGAGAATTTCGAAATATTTCCTAGCGCTGTTTGTTTATACAATACATTGTTAGAAATAGACTTTATCTATATCTATATCAAAGTTTAACTTGAATAACATTTACTATTTATCTTATTAGTAACAAGCTATAATTAAAAATTATAAACTAACCCCTATTGAGACTTTCTATTGAGACTAAACACGCTATATCTGCTGTATAGCTTGAGGAATTGGTTATCCCGCAGAATACTAGATGCTGCAGCATCAGGTCAAGGTTACCATTTCACGGAAATACCGCAGAAGTAAAAATTTACCAAATTTCACATCATTCTAACCTGTGTGTTAGTGAAATCCCTTCGTCAACTAGAAAATGGGCTCATGGTCTTCAAACGCTTGAATAGACCTTCACAAGTTATAGCTATAAACCATCCCAATCACGTCAGCTTTTAAACAAAGATAACCGGATCAAAATCGGTCCATCCGTTTGAAAGCTGTGACGCCACAGACAGATACACAGTTACTCACATTAGACTTTATAACTTACCTCTTTTGCGGCGGGCGTTAAAAATAAGTTTTGCCAATGCTGGGTGCATTGTAAAAACCTCACACAAGCAGAGTAGAGGCCAGTATATTCCTCGGCAGTGGGAGTGAAACATAATTATAATCGTAGAATTCGTCACTCAAAATATTGAAAGGCTCGTACAGTATGGTAAAAGCATTGGACAAAAAATTAAAGCTAAACGTTTATCCGCCCAATAAAATGTGTAAATTATGATCCCTCTCTGTATGCATTAAAATAATATCGGGTCGTGTGCACAGAGTCTTCCCAAATTGTGCACAGTGTGCGCAAACAAGCCATAAATTCAGAGATTTTAAAAGCATTTTATCTCTTTGTTTGTTTGGCACAATACCGGTCGAATGTAAAATACTCGATGCAGTGTGATATGATACCAACGTATCTGCTTATTCAGATTTTTTAAATAATAAACATTTTCACAAATTAAAGTGTGTTCTTAGACGAGAGTATGGAGTGATTCTTTTTTTATTATTATTATTATCTTTTTATATTTTGAAGCTTTCACCTTTTTTTTTGAAGAAAAAACTTCTTTAGGCGCGTTGGGCATTTTTTGAGGTGGGAAAAAACCATTGAACACGCATTGTTACCGTAACCGACACCTCTGTATATAAGTATGTTTCATACTTTAAAAAAAAAATTAATTAATAAAATAAACACGTAATTGTTCAAGTGTTCACCTCTGTCGGCACTGTTTTTTTTTTAAGTGAAACTTCTTTAGGCGCGTTGGGCATTTTTTGAGGTGGGAAAAAAAATTGAACTCGCGACACTGTCATGTAATGTAATGTAATGTAACCGAAACCTCTGTATATTTCCAGATATTGCGCTTAAATTTGACATTTGAGGACATTTGACGTATTTGACGCTGATGCAATAAGCTAGAGCTATATTTTAAATTATAAAGTTTCCAAGCCCCTCTGTATACCGAAAAAGTGCCCTAATAACTTCCTTAAGTGGCGATTCACATGTGGTTTTATGGGCAGATCTACGCATGCTTGTTTGGTCGAATAAAATTTTATTTTTTCTATGCCATAAGTGACAAGGTGCCAAGTGAAGTTACCAACAGCCATGATGTTTTTGATTTGCGGTTGTAACCATGGATACTCGACCGTATCCAAGGCGACGTCAGCGGTTACCACAACAATTTGACATCATCAAGACGCCCCGCCGTTCGCTTTCTTGGGAGACTACGTGCGCGCGCAGATTCCCGTTTTACACTGACTTTTATCCAGTTTTATTTTATTTATTTTTCTATTAGTGTTTTCTCTGTGATTGTATGTAAATTTTAGTAAGTATTTTTCAGTATTAATGTTAAGCAGCAGCCAAGATGCAGGGACTTCTACCGATAATGCGACCGTGTCTTCGGAAAATCTAGTGCAGTGTTTACAATGCCCTCAAATCCGTTATTTTAAAAGTGAGAGGGGCTTACACATTCACATTGGCAAATGTCATAAGCAGCGCTCCGCCCAAACTGCTATATTAACCCCACCACACAACTCCACTCCCCATCAACAACCCTTTTGGCAAGAAATTTCCACCTTAAAACATTCCATACCCATACTCAGACGGATTCCTAAGGGTGCAAGAGTAGCTGTGGCTCACAACCTTGCCGAGGCAGTACACAATACCGTGCGTGACAACTCGAGGCAGGCTTGGGAGAAACTGCTTTCTTTTCCATACCGCATTCTACACATTACGAGGGATCCTCATAATAGTGCCTCTCTCACATCACGTGTTAAAAAAAACTGTAATTCCAATAATGATCTCAATCAATCTTTTTCTTTATCTTCTTCGCCAAAATATAACCTTTTTAAAAGTGTCGAAAATAAAATAAGCGAGGGAGATATTAAGGGCGCAGCTCGTCTGCTTTTTTCCAATGACACGATCGCTTCCGACTGCTCAGAGACTCTCACCGCCTTGCAAAACAAACACCCTAGATTTCAGTCTTCTATATTTCAATTACCACCTAACTTTTTTCAAGCCAACGATGACGTAATAACGCCACCTTTACAAACCTCTGCAGAGAAAGTACGTGGAGCTATCATCTCTTTTCTTCCGGGTTCGGCCGGTGGTCTCGACGGTCTCACCCCGCAACATCTGAAGGATCTCACCAGCGGCTGCTGCGGAGCAGCTGGCGAGACTCTCCTACAAGAACTCACGAACCTGTGCAACCTGATGCTGCGTGGCGAGGTTGCATCAGACGTCGTTGATGTATTATACGGAGCTAACCTCTGCGCTTTGAAGAAGAGAGATGGTGGTATTCGTCCGATTGCTGTTGGGTCGACATACCGGCGCCTCACAGCTAAAATAGCATGTAAATCTGTTAATTTTCTCTCCTCATACTTTCAGCCAAAACAGCTAGGCTTCGCCTGCAAAGGGGGTTGTGAGGCAGCCGTGCACTCTTTTCGATCCGCTATATTAAATCAAGGCGGTGATGTGTTTCTAAAAGTCGACGTTAAAAACGCTTTTAATTCCGTTAACCGAGTCGCCATGTTGGCTCAAATAAAATCAAAAGCTCCTGCAATTTTGCCCTTCATGATCCAATGCTATAATGACCCCACTAAACTTCTATATAAGAACCACCTCATTTCATCTGAGGTCGGGTGCCAACAGGGCGACCCTCTGGGTCCAGCAATTTTTAGTCTTGCCATACACCCGATCATCGAACTTCTAAATTCAAAATTTAACGTTTGGTATTTAGATGATGGGACTCTGGGAAGCGATGCATCCATTGTACTTTCGGATTTTCGTACTTTAATTCATGAGTTCCAAAACATCGGTTTAGATTTGAATTTTGCGAAGTGTGAACTTTTTGTGCCAGATAATTGTGTGGACAGAGACGCCGTTATATCAAGCTTCAAAGAAATAGCGCCACAATTATCTGTCATTGATAAAAAGTCATTACATCTTTTAGGTTCTCCGATTTTAGACGAATCTCTACCAGAATTTATAAATTCCAAATTACAAAATTTTAGTGAGATATTAGACCGGCTTTTGAAAATTAATTCTCACATGGCTTTTTCTTTAATACGTTATTGCCTGTTTGTTCCGAAATTTACGTATGTCTTACGGTGTTGTCAACTTTGGAAGTTCCCCCAGCTCCTTTCATGTCTAGATAACACTATAAGACATACGCTTTCTTCCATTTTGAACATCAAATTTGATCACCGCTCTTGGACTCAAGCCACGCTTCCAGTAAGGTTCGGTGGCCTGGGCATACGAAAAACATCTGATGTGTCCTTACCGGCGTTCTTGTCCTCGACACATGCAAACCATACACTAATTTATAAAATATTGGAGCGCTCATCTTGTTCACTACCTGTTCCATATATGGATGAGGCCAAGGATGCCTGGAGAATTGCGGGTGCAAATAGTGACGTACCTGTAAATACCTCTTCTCAGAGGCTTTGGGATGAGCCTCTCTGCAGACTGTTGCAAAATAATCTTATTAACACGTCTTCTAGTCCTGCAGAGCATGCTCGTCTTTTGGCCGTTGGGAAGTGGGAATCGGGCCTTTGGTTAAAAGCACTACCATCACCGAATACAGGCACTTTGCTGGACCCAAGTACCTTCCGTTTAGCAACTGCCCTTCATCTTGGTGCCCCCCACGTCATCCCTCATCGATGTGTTTGTGGCACGAACGTAGACAGCCTCGGACACCACGGGCTGTCTTGCCAACGAAGCGCTGGTCGCATTTCCCGACATCACACTTTAAATGATCTCATTCGCCGGGCTCTTGTCACCGCCGGAGTGCCAGCTATACTGGAACCCTCTGGCCTGGCTCGCGACGATGGCAAGAGACCGGATGGAATGACACTGGTCCCTTGGAAGGCGGGACGGGCTCTTGTATGGGATGCTACTTGTGTCGATACGCTTGCCCCGTCCCACCTCCAAGGCACTTCTAGTATTGCTGGCGCAGCCGCAAACCATGCGGAGAACCTCAAGCGGCGCAAGTATGAGAACCTCAGCGGAGATTTCATATTTGAACCGTTTGGGGTTGAAACCTTAGGCACATGGGGTCCGGGTGCACATAAACTTTTTAGAGAAATTTCAAAAAAACTAACGGAAACCACCCGCGACCCCAGAGCCGGCAACTATTTGGCACAAAGAATAAGCCTCGCTATCCAGCGAGGCAATGCCCTTAGTTTGCTAGGTACTCTACCAGATGGAGATGGCCTGGGGCATTTTTTTTACTTATAGCATTTTCTAGTGAGTAGTTTTAATTTCTTAGTTTTAATTAATAATAGACTTGTTATATGACAATATTTGGATAATAGTTCAAATGAATCAATTAACGCTTAAATTTAATTTAAATAAATTTAAAAATAGAACAATTTTTGAGATGGGAAAAAACCATTGAACTCGCGACACTGTCATCTAATGTAATGTAATTTAATGTTTTTTGTGAAGCTTAGTTTTCACTGCTGACGTGCAGTCCAACGACTAACATGTTAGTTGGACTATCATCTCAGTCCATTGGATTTTTTTTTATTAGAGATGGGTTTGCTCTTCGCCAACCACCAGCTGTGTAGCAAGGATGAGGCCTATGGTGGAGCGAGCTCAACCAGAAGATGCCTATTCACTCGAACTTTGAAAAGATTTGGTTATATGAGCTCGGAAATACAGACAAATACCTTACAAAGGTATGTCAGTCTCAACATCCCCTAAGCTAATTAACATAATGACAAATCTTAAAAACTTCATTAGAGCATAGAGTGAATCTTTGTGAATCTCAACATTCTGTCTAGACACGCAGTAGGCTGCGTAGGATAATACATAGGACGACGTAGACTGCTGCGCATTAGGTAAATCCGTTTTAATATTATAAATGTGAAAGTAACTCTGTTTGTGTTTTTCACGCCTTAACTACTAAACCAATCATCATGAAATTTTGCATATATGTTGTCAGGGATCCAGAAATGGACATAGAGTAAATTTCATTTAGAAATCAGACTTTTCCCATACAGAGATATTCTAAAGGTAAACAACGCCTGATAAAAATATAACAACGATAAAGATTTCAGGCGTTATATTGCTCATATATTTTGTCGGACGAAGTCGCCGTCGCCAGTTAGTAAATATAAAACAGTGACTTGTTTCATCAGCTTAACAATTGACCCATCAAGTTCGATAGCAGTAATACTTGATGGGTTCCTTTATCCAATTTTTTATCTCTAGTGAAATAACAGCATGTGTTCTGTTGTTTTCGGTAAGTGTGTAAGGGATGCCAGATTCCATTTGCCTATCTCCACTATTTATTATTCTTAATCATATTATGGGCGACGGTAGCCACCTACCAACATAAATTAATAGCAAAATTCTGCACATTTGCGCCATGGATGATTTCATTAAGGATTTAATGTACTTTAAAACAAGGTTACCATCGACTCGTCGAGTTCGATGGGGGTAATTGATGGGTCGCTTCATCCTACTCTGTATTAAAAGTTTTTAATCACGTCGGCGAACGAATTCTTCCGGGTGGCTAAGTGTCCGACAATAATAAGTTGCAAAGGTATTAAGTCCCAGATTTGAAGAGCAAAAAGCGGGCGATAACCGGCCGGGACGTCGTTTAACGTTATGGGCGAACTTCTAACGAGCTGTCATAAACTGGATATTTACTTTCTCTACCTTCGGGGCAGGTTTCAAGGTAAAAATGTACAACGGGTGTTGTTATCATAAAATCTTATGACCGAACTCCTGAAGATCTCTGACTCCACGGCGCTTAGAACTCTATTGGTGGCCCATGTATATTTCAAACCATCTCTTTATTTTCTAGGTCGGCATTAACTTTTTACAGGGTTGTCACAAAAATGGCGATGAAAATAAATAGTTTATTATAAGTGAGCCCTTCAGTGGAAACAAAAGGAGCTCGTAAACCCGTTATCCGTGAAATTGCGTTTTTATAGCGGCGTGGATCATCGTACGTTTACTTTAACATTTTAACCGTTGGAGAGTATTTTTTTATTTTCATTGGCTAAATCTACTTATTTACAAAGCACCTACTTTGCAATCAGTATTTATGTATATATTTTTATGTTGAATTTGACAGACAGTGACGATCCAATTATTTTGGTAGATGTCTACTGTCGCCCTTAACACTGTTAACCATAATTTATGATTAAGGAAAAGGGATTAAGTTATTTAATTTAGACTTACACTTGCATTTTTATCTGTATATTTAACCGACAATGTTATATTTATTATGATAAATAAAATAATTTTGTTTTATTCCCAGGTACTGTCAACTCTTTGAAGTCACTGCAGATTCATGTGCCGAAAGCAGTACTCTCTGGGCGAAACGCGAAATTATCCTGCTCCTACGAGTTGGAAGGCGCACAATTGTATTCAATACGATGGTACAGAAATATGATAGAATTCTATCGGTATGTGCCCAAAGAATCGCCTGCAACCAAAGTGTTCCCTGTAGCTGAAATTAAAGTTGACGTAAGTATACTATTGTTACGCGCAGGGTAAGTTAAAATGCCGTTTAGGGGTATAGGAACACGATTTATTATCACAGACCAAGATGACTTCCAATATTACAGAGCTTCTCCAATCAAACCGTAAAACTTGCCAAAAGCCGTCGCTAATTCACTCTACTTCTCAATTATGCACTGTCGCAAATGTCTTCGTAAAAGCTCCCAAGTGTTGTTAACGTATCGCTAGTTATCGCAGAACTGTTCTCTCGAGCGACCGCACCCGTATTTATACTCGCGCAGAAAGTTGTGGAAATTACTGGAAACTTTAAAAGTCGTAAACAAGTTTATCAAAGCTTCTCGAAGGCTATTGCTGTTAAAGGAATCTGAACCTTATGTCGCAACCATAAGGAACAGTTTGCTTTGACAGGAATCAAAGAGGGGGCGTGGTTACCTATTCGTTGTGGGCCGCGAAGGTGTGTGGAATGTTCCATACGTCCAGATCTTACGCTATCGAGAATGTTCCATACTCTGGTCGTAACACTATTATGGTAATGTTTACATATAAGAAATTCTTTTTCTGCTTATAAACTCGATAATCATTAAGTAATTAAGGGATTCACTTGGGCAAATGACATTAACGTTTGACCTTCAACATTTATATAAAATGTTTCATATAACCGGCGCCACCAACGCTCGTATTATGAAACATCTATCTATGTATATATACAGGGTGGAAAAATAAGTCGGGCCCTGAGGGAAACTACCTTAAATCCTTAAGCTAGCTCATTTTACATAAAGGAGACAAAAAGAACAAAACTGCATTCAAATATTTAAAAAGAAACAAAACTGCATTCAAAGATTTTTTAAAACTCGCTTGGCTCGCCCGGGACTCGAACCAACTAAAATTAAAAAAGAACAAACACTCGCTGTTTTATTATACTAATCGATAGGATTATTATGCAGGATAAAATTTCAACCGCGCGGGCAAAACCTAGTATAATATAAATAAAATTCTACGTGTGTATGTATATTCCCTATAGAATCCAAAACCGCTCAACCGATTACTGTGAAATTTTGCATACAGATTGCCAAGATTATACAAAAGGACATAGGGACCTTTCATTCAGGGACGCGGACGAAGTCGCGGGAAAAAGCTAGTATTTAATAAACAAGAAAATATTTAAGTGTAGGCATAAAAATGAATGTCGAGATTAATTATTTAATTTGTGTTAATTCAGAGCATGTACGCATCTGACACGTGCGGTTCCCCTTTTTGTTTGAACACGCACGAAATGCGGGAAACGGTCTGATGAAATTACAAAAAATAATTTATGTTAAAAGCAATTTAAGGATGACAATTGCGGCATACGATATTACTCTCAGCGACTGAATTTTTGTTATAGTTAAATTATTGCTTTCACATTTGCAATTCCTTATTTGAATCCAAAATTACATACTAAGGGCCAGTTTTATAACAATCCGTTAGTTAAATTTTATATCAAATAGAAGAAAAAATGATCTATTAGTATAATATAGTGTATTATAACAATATATTCGTAAGTCAACAGTATAATTTGACAGCTAGCGTTTACTGGATCGTTACTGACTATGAGTTGGTTTATCTTACGTATCGTTTATTTTGTTATATTTGTAAATAAATGTGTTTGCGACGCGAAACTTGACAGTTCTTGACAGACTACAACGAAACCGTCCACAATATTCATAAACTTCGGCGTATTTTTACGGATAGCTACCGAATGTTTAATTTCTTTTATAGAACCACCGTCAGTAAACGTTATTGACGGACCGTTAACTGTTCGTTACAAACACTGTAACGAACGGGAAAAAGCTATGTCGTTTATAAAACTGGCCCTAAGAGTGTTTGCTGGGACGCCTTAGTATGATCCACTCCAGTATGATCTTGATTCCAACAATTGTAGAACAAATAGAAAGCTATAGGAAAAGATTCAAGGATCGTCTTTGCTTCCATCCTAATCCACTTGCCAAGGTTCTGTTGGAGACTGAAAAGGGCAGATATATTGCCTTTGTATATATTGCCTTTGTATTGACCTTATTCTATGCAAACACCAAATTTACTTCACCAGATTTGATTATAGTCTAGCGACTGATGGCAAATTAACAACAAAACAAAATAAAGCGGCGACCTACGTTGGATAAGAGAATAGCGTTTTTCAGGATCTTGCGAATCCTAGGTAGCCTAGAATTGTGACCCCATAGCCAATAGCACTTCACTTTTGAAAAAGAAAATCTTTTGCTTGCAGTGTGACATTATATTTTTGTCATAATAGATGATTAATACGTGTGTATGATCTCCGCATCGAACTTATACCTGTTTAAAACATTATTGCTCTGAATTTATTGATAAAGTAACTAAAAGTAAATAGTTATAGATGAATAATGTATTATAGTGATACATTATTCACTAGTAACTTTATTAATAAATAACAATTGACTGTCATATAATGTAGACTTCACTAACTTTCCGCATGCGTATACAGGTTAGTCTATTTTAGTTTGAAGAGTAAACATTTATGTTGTCGTATTGATGAACCTCTCAGTCGACTTGAGTTAGTTGTCTCACTCAAGAGTCATGTGGAAAGGAAATTTACATAGTTGTTCTTGGCTTGTATTTTGATATTTAGCCAAAAGGTATATAAAAATACATATAATACATATAAATTCGTTTCTGAAAAAGTTGGCTGAAAAAGGATATGGTGACTGAATAAAACTATATTATTTTATACAAAATTTAGACAATACAATATTGAATTAATGACTGCAATCAATAGCATAGTCATTTAGGATTATATAATACAAAAAAAAGCTTCAAAATTAGAATATTTGTGATTAAAGTACCCAAAAATGTTGTCCAGAATGTCTATTTTTCTCCATTTTAAATGTTATCTCTGAACCAAGTGACCTGGATTTTTTTCTTATTTTTCCAGTCCAGAGCTGCTATAAGCTAGCCTATCGCACCGTGCCCTTTGAGTTTCGGGACATCCTGTATATAAAGATTATTATTTCAATAATTTCATTTCTCTACAGGTTGCAGCATCAGATCAGAATCGAGTAGTGCTAACAGACGTGGACCGCACGTTGACTGGGGAATATCAGTGCGAGGTATCAGCAGATGCGCCTCTGTTCCACACCGACATTAAATCTGCTGAAATGGTAGTCGTAGGTAAGTTTCATGTCATAAATAACAAGGGCGTAATTTACATTGTAACTATGTGATTGCGTTTTAAGTGTTCGCATAGGCATCGTATGAGCTGTATTTGCTACCGCAGATAAAATATAATAAATAACCCAAATAAGATTATAGTGTTAACATTTTCAAAATAAACCTTTTTTTTATTTGTTAACATTATATTGTTATTTAGACGTTACATAAATATAATAAAATTGTAATCTCTGAGCCCATCAACTAATTTTGTTAGAACTTTCGTTGCTTAAATTGTAAAGAAGTATCTACTCATTCTTTTTTTATATTATTTTTTAAATAAAATTAAAAAAAAAGTCTTAATAATTTGACAAGTATGGAGAACTGATACACGAACAGTACGTTAAGACACCGACTCAGAAATAGGTATTTTATTCTACCACGTTTTCACATCATTTGGTGAAATATTTTAAGCTTCCTCTTGAAGCCTTTTCCCAACGCTTCTGAAATGGCGAGCACCCATTTTTAATCCTCTCCTACAATGGAAATGTGGAGAGAGCGCTGCGGTGCCGGCACGGACCATCTAAATAATTACTCGTGTTGCCTTCTCAACGAAAGATACTAAAGGTTAACGACTTTTGCGAGAACTTCCGTATTTTTGGTCCTAATTTAGAGTTATTTTAACTCTTTGCTTCTACACTGAACTTTACATTAAGACTGATTTTAGTTTTTGTACCTAAAAGCAAATAACTTCTCTTGTATTAATGTTTATTCATTTTACAACAATAATAACGACTTACTTTTTATTAGATTTTGAAACATTTATTCAATCTTTATTGCTCATAAATATATTTTGGTCAGGAGTTGATTTTTTTTTTTAAATTATTTTTAGATGATACCAAGGGGACGGTCCTACTTTTTTCTGCATAAAGGGTACCCTATGTCCTTTTATGTATCCCTGACAACGTGTATGAAAAATTCAGTGATGATCAGTCGGGAAACAAACAAATACACTTTCGCATTTATAATTATTATTATGTTCAGTAGCATGCTCAGGCAACTGTTCACATTTGCCACCAATAAGCATTCTAGTTTTAAACATGCTCCTAAATAAACTTCTACGGTTACACATGCTCTAGAATAGCATGCTAAAAAACGTGCAACGAGTATGCTTATATATGAGTGTTCTTATGAACTGTTTACATTTGCTAGCAATATGCATGCTAGTTTTAAGTATGCTCCTAAATAAGCATGCTCAAAGCAAACACTCCAATACACATGCCATTCTATAGCGTGCTCTCTGTCAGTTCAAACAAAACCATCGACAATCAAACAGCCATCCGTATGGAGCTGAATAGAATTATTCTTTTGCTGGCGTTGCAATGCATCCAAAAACTTCTCTCAGCTAGAAATAGAAAAAAAAGGAATAGGAAGATTTGGGTCCGTGATTGGCTAAGTAGAAGAGAAAATCTTGGAGCAAGTACTCGATTGTTAGTCGAAATGCGAGAAGAAGATATTAATGGTTACAAAAATCATTTGCGCATTTTACCCGTATCAGTTGATCGATACTAGCATGCTCAATAAGCAAACCTCTGTTCACACGCGCTAAAAGCACGCCCCCTTCCACCCGTGCTACAGGTAGCGTGACCAAATATCGCACGACCGTCGATTTTTGAGCAAACTCGAAATAAGCATGCTCATTATTAGCAATGTTTTGACACACGTACTACTAAGTAGCAATTGCTCAATAGTGGCATGCTTTCGTGCTAGTAATTAGTATGTGTAACAGTACCAAATTGTACGCTCTTTTGCTTCGACCGTCGAGTCAGGATCGCATCAATGGGTATTGAAGAAATGACTTAATTGAAGAAGGGAAGTATCATATCATTCAGATATTTGAATTGGCGAACAATACTCCCTACGTAACACGCATAGCGACTTGTAATATCTGCAAAAGACATTTTGACTGTGAAAACGTTTCAGCATCGTATTTCAATACTGCCAATATGCACTGGTTGAAGACCTTCGTATTAAATAAAAAAATTAAACTGAAATGTGTATTATTATATATTCAAATCAAATTAAACATTTATAATTTAAATTAATTGAATTTATCGAGCAACAAAGGCTGTATCTAAATAAAATAGAAATATTTTGTTTGAACAAAAGAAAGCACGGTCAACCGTAAAAAATTTGCTTTAAAAAATTTTGGATCTAAAAAATACGTAACGAATCCCCAATATTTATTAACCAAAAGGCCGGTGCTCACGGAATATCCCTCCCTTTGGTTCAAAATCTTTTATTGGGATCTGTGAAATATTGCATATTCACAAACCAGCTGGTGTATTGTCGAGGCGTTCGTTTGAACAAGCAGCTCGGTTCGATTTCAATCTGGTAACAATGTCGCGTTGCCATTTTGCCTTTGTTCTAAATAAAAATTTGCGGTTATTTCTTTTAGCAACAACGCCGTTTATACCTTACTGTCCTCTATATACAAAGTTACCCTATGACATAAACTAAGCCTTAGAATACTGTCCTTTATAGAATAATTTGCTCTATGACATATAAACTAAGCCTAAACTATGCTCTATTGCACATTTAAGTAGTGGCAGGGCGCACTGTGTTTCGCAGCCATTTTGGCAGCCTGTGTGGCGGCAGTAACCACTTCCTTACATACCACTGTGAGTGAGTAAAAGTAAGCCCTTACTCCATCCCTTCCTTAATCCTTCTATGGTCGGCAGCACATTTGAAGCTCCTATGGCGTTGCTTGTGTTATAGGAGACGGTAGCCACCTATCAAGTGGACTGTCAGTCTGTCTGTCGACCATAACATGTCTGCTGACCTTTTATAGATCGTCAAAGACAACAAATATAAATGCATAAATAAAATAATCTTGCGATTTCTACGTAAAACTAGGCCTATGTATTTGCTACTACTAAAGTACTAATTAAATTTTATCTTAGTAATATAGATATTACTAAGATAAAATTTAATTAGTACTTTATAATTAACTCTATTTAAAGTATTGGATAGGTATTACAATGAACTATGGCGTGTTTTAGTTCCGCGAAAACTTCTTTTACAAAGTTATCTACTGGAAATTCAATTTAAATATCACGATTAATTCGAGTATCGAGCAAGCGGAGATTATTAATGGGATCTGTTAACTAAATTACAGTTTTAACTTGTGTTGAAATTCGTTACTCCTGGCAGTTTTCCGGAGTACAAATCCCGCAGTACAAGTTGGAATAAAATAATAAATTGATTTCGATGTAATAATCTACTCGTATGTCGATGTAATTTTATTGCGCGTCACCGTCAGTGAATAAACAAAGATACTTTTTTCACAGAACCACCCCTACTGAGTCCAAACGTGACGGCAAATCGTATGGCGTACGTGGGCGGAGACCACATACAGGCGAACTGTTCGTCTCCCCCGTCGCTCCCGGCCGCCAACATCACGTGGTACGTCAACGAGCAAATGGTAAGCCATAATAACTATGTAGCCGCTAATGGAAGACAATGGATCGAAAGAATATAATGTTGACAAGTGTTTGTTATCTATAACTTTCTAATAAATAAAAAGTGTATGTTTGTAATGTCAAAAATTAATGTGTTTTACTAAATATATAGTAAAATATATATGTATACCGTACCTACCTAATTATAACAAAAAATTTGTCTGTCTGTTTGTTACGTTTAATTTCTTAAATAGCTACATCAATTTTGACGGGTCTTTCACTGACAAAGAGCTGATGTTATAATGAGTAACTTAGGATACATTAATTTAAGAAAAATATATGTACATACATATATAATATACATAAGCAGTACGTGTATAGTACCGCGCGCGCCCCACACGCACGCCGTAGCGAAGCGTGGCCGGATTCAGGTAGTCCTGAATAAAATAAAATCTCATTTAACGGGCTACCCACCTGTTCAATACTCATTTGTATTAAAAATGTATCAAATTTTCCAAAAATCAATAAACATTTTCACTATATTTTTTTTAACTAACAAAAGAAAACATTTTCAGGTGCCAGGTTTCACAGCTAATCACGTGCTGAACTTCAGCAATGGCTACGCGTCCAGCCTGGCTACCTTAGAGTTGGAAGCCGCAGCTTTATCGCCAGTGCCTACATTAATGATAAGGTGAATTATGTGCAATCAATAACTATACATATTAATAAACTCATTTTTTTTTTTCGAGTAAATATCATTGCATTATGTTTTTAAAATTATAAATTTAAAATTTAATCTATACTAATATTATGAAGAGAGATTTGTATTTTTATATGTTTGTAATGAATAAACTCAAAAACTACTGAACCAATTTTGAAAATTCTTTCACCTGTAAACTGAAAAGTCCCACTAGTTCAATTAATTGAACTCCCAATTGACCTAGTGGGAATAATCCTATTTATCTATATAAAATGTTGACTATTTATAATAGATAAAATTCATATCTAGACTTGGTTATTCCGTCTTATGCACGCAAGCTATTAAGTTAAAGTAAATGGTACCTAATAACAGACAGATAGTTCAATAGAACTTGTTATAACAAGAAATAAGTACTCTCGCAAAGTGCTTTAAGAATTGCAAATGTGTTGAACGTTTCGTCCTCTATATTTGTCCAGTAGTTCCATACTGCTCAAAGTTCCTTCCATTTACTAGAGACAGTCTTGACGCCGTCGGCGTCGGACACATCCCTCAGGACGTCTATCTATACGGACGCTGGAATTAGACCGTGCATTTTCACTTCCATCGTCTTCGATCGCTTCACGTCCCCGTTGAGACATTCCCTTAACACTTCACTAACAGAGAATGCAATCAAAACTCAAGATTTCTTTTCTATTTGTATCTCCACACAGTGTTAACTTTATAATAGTTATAATTTTTTTAATAACATGCAAATAGATCAGTTAATATTAATTTATTTTACACTTGTGCACATTAACCCCAATCAACTGAATGATTTCCCATTTTATTAAAAAAATTTAATCTTGAGAGATATCTCAAAACACATAGGTGCATCATATATGTAACAGGAGCAACCCCAATTCGATGTAATTCGATGTAGACAGGTTGACGGTCCACTTGATGATAGATGGCTACCGTCGCCTATAACATAACCGACGCCACAGGTGAGCTGCAAGTGTTCTGTCTACCATAGCAGGATTAAGGATAGGCATAAGGATGGGATGGGAAAATGGGATCTGGCATCCCTTACTCACTCACCGAAACACAACAGCACACATACTATTATTTCACGGTGGTCTTCTGTAAGGTGGTGGTTACTGCCGCCAGACGGGCTGCTCAAATGACTGCGAAATGCAGCGTGCCCTGCCTCTACTATTGTGTAATTGAATAAATTGAAATTATTCAAAACTGAATGTTATATTGCTATAAATTTATTTAGCCTACTTTGTTTGTCGCAGGTGTGAAGCGTCTATATTTGACATATGGAAAGGTACAAGCCATACGTTAGTTCTGAGGGAGCGAAGCGCGAACCCAGCATCGGCTTTAGGAAGAAGTTTTACAGGTATTTCAACTTGATAAGTATTTTAACTTATTCAGTTGTAAACTTGTACATTTGAATAAAATATTCCTTAAGTTCTCTAAAACAAGATCTGCACCTGTAACTAGGTTTAGCAGATTTCTGTCGAGTAAATAATGAACATGTGTATCATACATACTATATCTATACTAATACTAGCTGCCAAAAAAAAAAAAAAATTGGGGTGGACCACCCTTAACATTTAGGGATAGAAAATAAATGTTGGCCGATTCTCAGACCTACCCGATAAGCACACAAAATTTCATCAAAATCGGTCCAGCCGTTTCGGAGGAGTTTGGCAACAAACACCGCGACACGAGAATTTTATATATTAGATTATAAAGGGAAAATATTTGTATTTTTGTTTGTAATGAACAAACTCGAAAACCACTGGACCGATTTAAAAAAAATTATTTCACCTATAGAAAGCTACATTATCGGCGAGTAACATCTTCACATCTATAAAACAAAATCCCCCTTCGCGTTTGTCTGTCTGTCTCTCCGCATTTAAACTACCCAACGGATTTTAATACAGTTTTCACTAATGGAAAGAGCGTTAAATGAGAAAGCTTTATATAAACTAGCTGGTGCTCATGACTTCGTCCGCGTTGAAAAATAAACCCTGAAATAATTCACCAATGTGAAATAACGTAAAAAATCTGTTGAGTAGTTTCAAAGATACAACCTACAATTTTTACCGCTTAATGAAAACTAACTTTTTTTTCTTCTTTTTAACAGGGGCAGCAACAGAGACACGACTCCCAACAATAATGGTGTTAATCCTACACTTCCTACTGCAACTATTACTAAATAGTTACACAGAAACTTCAATAAGATAGCTGAGTTAGAATTTACAAAATAACTAGATAGTTAAACTATATAATCCTTTACACGCGTAGTTTATCAGGGTTCCGGATTGATTGGTTTTCAATGTGTATTATAAACGAATTACCAGTGTAACGTGACATTCAAAAGTTGTTCAATTCAACTGTCAACTGGGATTGCGTGTGGTCCTTAGACTGATAGAAGAATTAGTGTAATTAAAAATCGTGTAGTAAGTATTGTAATAAATAGTCATGTTTCCATTATCGCAATAACTGTTAAGTATTATTAAAGATGTATAATAATAAAGAAATCTGTTGTAAATTTATTGAACTAGTCTAAAATTGAAATTTATTAACCATTTTATTGAAAACAACTTTGCCCTACAAAACCATCGACAAGCTTTGTTTAGGCTTTTATTATTATTTAAAATTATTATGTTTAAAAGTATTCTATGTATAAGAGAAGAGTGAACAGTTTATGTTAGTCATCATTGGTGTTAATTTTAAAGATAAAAAAGGCTGTGTCTAAACTAAATATGTTTTTAAATGACTACTTTCAGAGTGGTATTAAATTAGTTGAAATCTCTTTAGTTAGGTAACCGTTTAATAGTCCGGTCATTCTATGTTTTCAGAAAAACAAATTAATAAAGTTTTGTAACTTGTGTGAATTATACTTTGGGTGTGCTGATCAAAACCCACAACTCTCCCCCCCTTTCTACTTGTCAATCAAAATAATGTATTAAACATATTTTGTTTAAAATTTAATGAGGATAATTTTTCCCTTTGAAACTTTTTTTTATCTATTAAAGTTTTCGCAAAATACTTTAAAAACCGTTAACGACGATAAATTTCACGATGTGTGGGGGGGGGGGTTGAAGAGGCAAGTGGAAATGGGGGAGAGTTGTGGGTTTTGAACAGCAGACCCAAAGGTATAACCCACATAAGTTTGAATTTTCAAAACTTTATTAATTTGTTTGTTTGCCCCCATACATTGCTTACATAGAATGACTGTATTATAAATGATTATAGTAAAGTTAGAGACAATATTTTATATTAATTGTAAATTTCTAGGAGTTTCGTTAAAATGTTTCTGTAAAATAATATAACATTTTTTTTGTTGTGTTATTTTAGAAAAAAATTTGGATTTTCGCATCTGTAATAATTAAATTAAATTATATATAATATATTGTTGTAAATAAATTGGTTCATAGAACAATGTGATGGTGCATTCGGATTACTGAGGACGTTGTATTTTATAAATAACTAGCTGGTGACCGCGACTTCGTCCGCATTCAAAATGTTATATAGCCTAAAGCCTTTCTCGATAAATGGACTATCCAACACAAAAATAATTTTTCAATTCGAACTAGTAGTTCCTAAGATTAACGCGTTCAACCAAACAAACTCTTCAGCTTTATAATATTAGTATATAGATTTTTAACGTGTTAATGTAATACAATGATGAAGCAATATTTTTCAATGAAAGTTTTTTTTTCCTCAAAAACTATGTCCGTATTTTTACGGAATGTCAGTATCACGTGTATGCAAGACCCACTGTC
Organism: Synanthedon andrenaeformis; assembly: GCA_936446665.2. NCBI lineage: Eukaryota > Metazoa > Arthropoda > Insecta > Lepidoptera > Sesiidae > Synanthedon > Synanthedon andrenaeformis. The sequence continues at coordinate 4,992,511 of OW387799.2, read as the reverse complement.
TTTGAACGACTGAATAATACTGAGTGCATTGGACTCAGTATAAAAATTCCATGCGCGGATAGTGAGTCGGTAATCTTTCTTTTTGCTTTCATCTACGTGTTAATTGTTGCGTACTACATTTGAATTTATCGCTATATCATTGTTTTCTTTTATGCATACTGTAAATAGTGTAACCTAATCGAAATATTCCCTTGATAAAATAATATTTGTATTAGTGCCTCTTAATTTGAAACTAAAACTTCGTCTAGTCAACGTTAAATGCTGAATTATTCCATACTAATATTATAAATTAGAAAGTCTGTCTGTCTGTTAACTTTTCACGTATTAACATCATCATAATTTTTTGCATACACGTTGTCAGGGATACAGAAAGGAAGGAAGTAGAAGCTAGAAAAAAGTAATTTTCTTAAGAGAATCACCTAAAATAGAAAAATCCAATGTGTCAAGCGTTATGTTGCTCATATAATTTGTCTATTATATATTTTATTTTTCAACGCGGACGAAGTCGCAGGCACCAGCTAGTTTCATTATATTTTTTTGTTACTAACTATGATTTACAAAAGGACAAGTGATTTGTAAATCTATACTGATATTATAAAGAGAGAAGATTTGTAATATAATGAATAAACTCAAAAACTGGACCGATTTTGAAAATTCTTTCACCTATAGAAAGCTACATTATCAGTGAAGATACGCACAGATACGCATGTGAAGTCGCGTGCAACAGCTAGTATGTTATAAGCTGTTAAGATCGTATATTAATTACCCGCGATCCGAGTTGAAAAATAAAAAATAAAACACCTGACTAAACTCATAGTATGAGTAATATAACGTCCAACAGCGTTATTGCTGTGACGATGGTGGCGAAGCCACTGTTGAAAACAGTTACGCTACCACACTTTTTTGTATATTTTTAGGTGATCTCAGGGAGCAGTAGGTTCTTTTTTTCTGAATAAAAGGTACCCTGTGTCCTTTTCTGTATTTCTGACTATGTGTATGCAAAATTTCATGATGATCGGTTGAATAGATGGCGTGAAAATGTAGACACACTTACTTTCAGTGTTTCTAATATACCTAATAACATAGTATGGATTATTATTATAAATGTACTTTGACAGATTACAGAAATAATGTTTTAAAATAATTCATGAGTCATAAATATTTGGACTACTGAATTATTTAAAAATATTTTTATATTTGCATAAGTATTTATTTTTCATCTTTCTCATCGTAAATTGTTACCCAAAAAATATGGAAGAATTTGTTTTTAACAACTTCTTCCACTAAATGTTTCGTTTGTCTAAAAAATTCACATTTGCTATTGAAGATTTAACTCAATATTCAGTTACTGGACGGATTATAGTATGTGAATCGTATAATGTTTATATCGTCAATTATTGACGATTTAGAAATGGAAATTGTGAAAATTTCATATTTAAAAATGGCAAATACTTATAAACAAATCTCTAACCATTGTTATTTATTGTTATTTATTGTTTGCAATATCATTTATTACACCGAATGATTTTGAAAACAATAAATAATAAAAACAACTCGTCTTATTTTCGAATGATTTCTTTGGTCCTGTGCGTTGTTTTAAATTGACGAATTCACATTGATAATGAAATGCTTTAGTCATATTTATTTATTTATTATCTAATAAGTATTTCTATTAAAGTTGATAAAAATGTCTGTAAACATTAATTAGGTTTGTCTTGACATTTAGTTTAAGTTTTGACATTACAATTGATCAATACGACAAATTTATTACCTACGAGTTTGAAGGGGACTTGATTTGTATACATTTCTGTTATGTTATAACATTGTCTAACTAATCCGTCATTTCCTGCGTTGTAACTATAGTTATCAAAATAAGTACCTACGCCTAATAACTAAAATATTTATGATTGTGCATTATAAAGTGATTTTAAATATAAAAATTATTAATAAGTAAACAGAAATATTAATAAAAGAGTTAATAATTGTATACAGTATTAATTTTGATTTCCCAAGCGAATCTTAGTCATTTGGGCAGCTCGTCTGGCGTCAGTAACCACTCCTTTACAGAAGACCACAGTAAAATAATACCATGTTTGGTGTTGTGTTTCGGTGAGTGAGTAAGGGATGCCAGACCCCGTTGCCCCTATACCTTTCTAATCCCTTATCCTTAATCCTTCTATAGTCGGCAGCGCCCTTGCAGCACCTATAGCGTTGCTTGTGTTATAGGCTACTGTAGCCAAATACCATTGAGTAGACAGTCAGCCTGTCTGTCGACCTTAACATAAAAAAATAAGGAAGCCCTATCCTCTCACCATAATATCTGAGCATAATATTTTTATTTTTATTAATTTGGAAAAGTAAAACTTATAAAACGGCATCCGCAGAAGATCAGCGTCGTAGCTGTCGTAGCTCTTCGTAGCTCTTCGTAGCTCGTCGTAGCTTATGCTACGACCAGGGCTCGAATACCGTTATTTTTTTAGGAACGTTTTCGACTTTAATACCTAAAGAACGGTTTAATTTGTTTTCGTTCGAACGGAACATTAAAAAAAACGTTTTAGGGCATGAACAAAATTTCAATCGTTTTCGTTTCAAATAACGTTTTCGAACGTTTTAAAACGTTTTTTCTTTTTTTGCCATTTTTTCTCGGCAGCTACGAATAATAATACCAATTTTATTGAGGTTTTGGCTTTACCAGTGCAGTTCAGTGCGTGCCACACGTTGACCAAGGTCGCGTCCACTGGATTAAACCGTTTTTTGAAAATGTTCTTATTTCGTTTTCGTTCCGAACGTAAAGTTGCGAACCAAACTAAAAGAACCGTTTAGAACGTTTTGAAAACGTTATTTTAAATAACGTTTCCAGGCCCTGGCTACCAGGGCTCGAATACCGTTATTTTTTTAGAAACGTTTTCGACTTTAATACCTAAAGAACGGTTTAATTTGTTTTCGTTCGAACGTTTAAAACGTTTTTAGGCATGAACAATTTTTCAATCGTTTTCGTTTTATACCAATGTTATTGAGGTTTTGGCTTTACCAGTGCAGTTCAGTGCGTGCCACACGTTGACCAAGGTCGCGTCCACTGGATTAAACCGTTTTTTGAAAATGTTCCTATTTCGTTTTCGTTCCGAACGTAAAGTTGCGAACCAAACTAAAAGAACCGTTTAGAACGTTTTGAAAACGTTATTTTAATTTGGTATTTGGCGGAGACCATTTTGGTATATTCCTATAAATTGTAAACATATATTGTAAAGTACCAAAATATAATCTTTTTTCTGTCTTTCTTTCTTTCTTAACCTCAACAAGATGAGGCAATTGCAAAATGTAATCACAGAAATTCCAATGAAAAACAATAAAATGAAATTATCAGTCTCCAACACTGGAGACTAATCGCGATATTTTAGGGCCTATCTGCACACATAAGAGTATGTTGCTATTTCTCAGTAAGTTTCTTTAAGGATTTGGTTTATGGCTATGTTCAATATTATTATGCCTTATTACTAGATAATTCTGACTTATATTGAAAAGTTATTGGTAAGTAGAATGTACATAATTATGAAAGGAAGAGCTATACTTACTAATTGTAGTACTGAATAATTTACTTTGAAAATATATTTTCAGCAACAAAATATTAACAATGAACGAGTATAATTATTTTCTTACAAAACAATTTTCAACTTAAATTGAGCAATTATTACTCTTAAACCGAGTTCAGTTCTAAAGAATTTTTTATGAACCACAAATCAAATGCAAGACACTTTATTATCTTTTTACCTGTAAAAGTTAAGGCATTAATCTGTATTAATAATTCTTTAAATGTTTTTTGTGCTGGAGGTACTTAATTTGAAAGTATTTTTCTCTAGAATACTTTTAACAATAACAATTCTTTAGACTTAATAAATAGTAAAGTAACATGGACATATGTTAAGTTGAACTTAAAAACTTGTTCAAAACTTGGTTGATTTTAAAACTGGAGACATATGCTTAAAGATTGTGTTGCCGGTGACGAAATATGGCGTTGAAACGTGCTCTCTAACTGTAGGCCTTGTAAGAAAGCTCAAAGTAGCTTAACGAGCTATGGAGAGCTATACTATGCTTGGAAATACTCAGCGAGATCAAATCAGGAATGAGGAGACCCGTAGACAAACGAAAATTACAGACATGACTCGGCGTATAAGTAAGTTGAAGTGGCAATTGGTAACATAGTATGGAGAGCCGCAAGCGCAGCGTAGAACGTCCACCCACAAGGTGGACAGATTATCTGATAAGGGCTTCTGAAAGGTCCTATTGCAGAATTATAGGGGAAGCCTACGGCTGAGATGATAATGATGATGAGACTCATATGCTTAACATATAATATGTAATTCCAATAATAATTACTCCTTTTAGAGAACTTCTTTACAATATTTAATGCAATTTATTTGTTGTTATTTTCTGAAACTATCTACCATTTCTATCCTCTGCTATGTTTCATGACATCAATAGATACACAGCATGAGTTAGCATATGAATCATTCTCCAAGGAAAATAAATTATTCGTGGCAAAAATTTCGTGGCAACGGAGAAATTAAGCCGTTGCTATTTATTAAACAGGTGTAGTGATGACAGCGGAGATCTTGATAAGCAGGATATTTTCGATTTACTCAGATCATAACTCGTTGAACAATCCGAAAATTCATCTATCTAGCTTTTGGGCTCTAAGGTTATATTGTATAGCATCTGTGTAAACATTAGGTTAGATCCATTTGGGAATGTTTTTCTCTTTTAAAAGTTTTGGACTTACACTGAATGATTAAGTTTTAAGCCCATTTTCCTGCCCCTTTTTAATTCTATAATACTATGGTCGATAGCGCAGTTGCAGCATCTGTGACGTTGCTTGTGTTACAGGCGACGGTAACAACTTACCATCAAGTATACTTTCAGCTTGTCTGACGAAATTAACTTTAAAAAAAAAATTAACCACAGACCCGATACCAAGATCTTAAAGTTTATTATCTCCATAAAGTCTTGCTTATGCATAACCTACAATGATGTGCATTTGTAAAATGCTTCCCCCAGTGCATTTATTTTCATGACGTCTACCAAAGCATTATCTCTGTGACTTTATCGTTTGGCTGGCATGTCGATGTTCGCATAATACCTACACATTATAAAGCGACTACTTTACTTTCATATATTGGTTGAGAATTCTTTTGATAATATAACTTGGCACGCAGACAGTCCCATTACATTTGGGACAGTGCGACGTTCGTGATATCAATTTCTCAAATCTTTTTGGTTTATTTATTTAAGAGAAAATAGAAAAATAATAAAATATTACATACTGGCTACTAAATTTCTCATGTGTCGCTGTAACTTGTCTCTTGAAATACATTTGTCTTTTACAATTGAATTTTTGTTTGTAGTGTCAGGACACAATGTTGTTTAATGAAAGTATGTGTCCTTGCAACTTCACTTTGTCCTTTAATCTATCTATTAGAAGCTATCAGGATCAATGCAATTGCGGATTTTCTGTAAAGAAAATCTTCTAAGTATCTATTGCCAGTCGGTTTTCAAAGGTTATGACTGCGGAATGCAGTATTACAATAGGACAATTATTTGCCAATGTCAATATTAACAAATATGTAGGGTATTTACAACTAGCTAACCCGATAAGCGTCGTTCTGGCAGAAGTTAGGTTTGAATTTTCAGCTAGGAACTTTGGATGGTAAAAAAAAGTTTTTTTTTTTTTTCATAAACATAGACAAACGACATTTGAAAAAATATTCAAATTTTTTTCCAAATTTATTCAGCCGTTCCTAGGTTTTGTGATTAGCAATAAGTATAGAAGAGTAGCGACCCGCTCCCGGCTTCGCCCGCGTCCGATCGCTACCAAACTTCACAGGAACACCCGCTGGACTAATCTGAAGATTGTCTGAAAGTTTCATCAAAATCGGTTCAGCGGTTTTGGAGTCCATAGGGAAAATACACACGTCGCCTTTTATATATTAAAAAGAAGAATGGAGATTAATTTTTATTCCGATTCTAAAATTGATTCCAATTTTATTTAATAAATAAAACGTATGTACAAGATTCTGTTCAATTTTCAATTTATATTCCTAGCTAAAATACATTGCAGTATATTACAAGCGTACTGCTATTCGTAGTGCAAACAGTTTATCATGATTGTGTATCAAAATTGTTAAATAAGATGAATGTTTCCTCTCTATGTCAAGTCGGCAAACAACTATAAATTTGTGAGGCATGACTGTGGAAATGTTACCTATCTCACTGCTCGTACGATATCATTGAACATGACGCGTTATTTAGCTAATAAACTCTCCACGTATATTTATCGTGTAGTAAAGTTATCAAATATTCTTTAAATTTTTGACGCAAGGAAGAGGTTTTACAATAAAAAATAAGATGTAATAAATAAGTAAAATTTGTATAATTGAGATTTTTTTTATGTCAAGTTCGGCAGACATGCTGACGACTCGATGGTAGGTAGGTCGCTACCGTCGCCTATAACACAAGCAACGCCACAGGTGTTGCAAATGCAGTTTCGAGTATAATTATTGTTTTCGTTGAAATTTTTCTTAGTCGAATTAAATCTACTAGGTCATTAATAATAAATTAACCCTTAACAAAATTAAGGTTATATATGTCCCACGTATTATTTTCATATCCCAATCGGGCTTCAGCTCAGAGATAACATGTGTGTGTTACTGTAAAAATAACAATTTTAAATATATTATTCTACAGACCCATAATGTAAAACAGAGCCCGAACCTCTAATGTACCTCAGGTTGCTATTTAAATATTTTATTTATGTACATCTCATATTTTTTTATAATTTTCAAGGGAGTTATAGAAATTTGCAATAACATTCTCAAATAAGATAAATTATAATAGAGATATTTAAATAGGAAAATTTTCTATTTAGTTCTTTAGGGCATGGTTAAGGGTTAAGACCACAAATAATAAATAAAAAAATTGGGCGATTAAAACCAATTTTTATTTTGTTAGCTTTGTTTAACACTTAATAACAATTATTAATAACGTTTTCGGTAGATAGGTTTCTTAATAGCGGTTAAGAAAACTAGCGACTAGTTAGCAGAAATACTGTAGTTAACGTATAACACGGGTTTAGATCCACTTATTGTAGGTCGCCTATAGCACAAGCAACGCTACACATGCGGTACAAGTGTGCTACCGACCTTATTAAGATTAGGGATAAAATTGACTGGAAAGGAAAATGGGCTCTGGCATCCCTTGCTCACTCGCCGATACAAAACAGCCCCCATACTAATATTTCAGGGGGATGGTAACAGTCGCTAGGCAAACTGACCAACTTTATGACTTGAAAACGCAATGTACACTGCCAATACAAAAATAATTATGAACCAAAATGCAATGTGAATTTTATATTAAAAGGTAAAAATGTTGTTTAAATTTTATTCCTAAAATCTCTTCGATACGGTACCAATAATTCCACAAGCACAACCTAACTCTCTAAAATTGAGAGAATTTCGGTGAATTTTATTTAGCAATTTTATGTTTGCTTTTAGAATCGCGTTCACTACACACTCTTGGACTGGCCATTAACAGGATTGAAAACACAAAATAACCAGTACCTACATGAGGAAATGGGTAAAAGTTATTTTACCCGGGGTCATAAATTCTAATCAATACCTTAGTAATATTATAAATGTGAAAGTAACTCTGTCTGTCTGTCCGTTACCTTATTCACGCCCTCACTACTCAACCTATCATCATGAAATTTTGCATACACGTTGTACTCTGCCGTCCACATCTTTAGTTCTATCTGAGCTAATAAATAGGTTATTCATTGGTTGAATGAGACACAGTAGGCATTAACAATAATTGCCTATAACGCGTACAGTCTACGTACCAAATGACCCAATCTATTAACCATAGGAGAAAATATATGAAATAAATAGCTGCTGAATTGGATCGTTTTTCCCAGAACCGGTAAACAATCAATGAGTTATAATCTCTCAGTTGCAGCCGCTGTTCTATTCAATGAATATAAAAGAAAAATAATATTCACCTGCTATTACGGCGCACGTGAATTATGAATAATTCAAAAGCCGAGCGCCGTGATTTGTGCCGTGTTTTGTTTCTATCCCGGGAAACGGCCGATTTTTAAATTTACAATGTCCATCCATTGTTTTGTTTCCTTGGTGCGCTATAACTTTGTGAAACTTTTGAATTTTTTATAAAATATTGTTCGATTATCAAAGGGAAGATTAAGGGCCAGTTTTATAACAATCCGTTAGTTAAATTTTATATCAAATAGACGAAAAAAGGATCTAATAGTATAATATAGTGTATTATAACAATTTATTCGTAAGTCAACAGTATAATTTGACAGCTAGCGTTTACTGGCTCGTTACTGACTATGATAGGGTTGGTTTATCTTACGTATCGTTTATTTTGTTATATTTTTAAATAAATGTGTTTGCGACGCGAAACTTGACAGTTCTTGACAGACTACAACGAAACCGTCGACAATATTCATAAACTTCGGCGTATTTTTACGGATAGCTACCGAATGTTTAATTTCTTTTATAGAACCACCGTCAGTAAACGTTATTGACGGACCGTTAACCGTTCGTTACCAGCACTGTAACGAACGGGAAAAAGGTATGTCGTTTATAAAACTGGCCCTAAGTATATTATGATCAGCGGTGACTTATTTAAATTTATAATAGTTTCAATTGTAAAGCCATAAAGTATGAGGACTGAAAATTGATGGGGAATTTAGCCTTGGTGCTGAAACAGTCTATGCAGATTCTGATAAAGTATCTATGATTTAAAATTAAATTGCTGTAACATTGAAAATATCTTTGAAGATATATTGTAAAAATACAAGTAATTGAAGTACTTCCTAGTAGTCTTAGTACAACGCATGATAGTTAGCGTCCATTACCCTCTCCTTTCCTAATTGCTTATCCTTAAAACACATATGCAGCGCACTTTCAGCGCCCGTGACGTTGCTTGTGTTATAGGCGACGGTTGGCTACCGGGTACCTACTATCAAGTAGACTGTCATCCTGTTTGAGGATTTCAATATAAAAGAAAACAGTGGCACTCCGGTAGTGCTGACAGAAGTGAAAACTTGAACAATTACGTGTTTATTTTTTTAATATATATTTTTTGAAGGTATGAAACATACTTATATACAGAGGTGTCGGTTACGGTAACAATTAGCAACATCTTTTGTAATTGTCAACAGAGGTGTCGGTTACGGTAACAGTGTCGGTAACGGTAACAGTTTCGCGAGTTCAATGGTTTTTTCCATGTTTTTGAAATTATTGTTCTTTTATAATTGTCAACGGAGGTGTCGGTTACAGTAACAGTGTCGGTAACGGTAACAGTGTCGCGAGTTCAATGGTTTTCCCATGTTTTTGAAATTACTGTGTTCTTTTATAATTGTCAACATGTGTCGATTACGGTAACAATGTCGGTAACGGTAACAGTGTCGCGAGTTCAATGGTTTTTCCATGTTTTTGAAATTATTGTGTTCTTTTATAATTGTCAACAGAGGTGTCGGTTACGGTAACAGTGTCAGTAACGGTAACAGTGTCGCGAGTTCAATGATTTTTTCCCATCTCAAAAATGCCCACTTCAAAAATTATCAATAAAAAAAATAAAAAAGACATTGTTTAGAGACGATACGAGTTCGCTAAAAAGCATCCAAGCCGCAATATTTGTTGTTCACGGAGTTGTTTGGTTAAGCTGTTTCGCAGACCGGTAACAAGTCAGGAGAGGACGGTTCCAATAAACAAACAAAAACTGCTTCACTTCCGAACGGAACAGTGTAACGAGAAATTCTATGTCAAAGCAAACATTTGAAAATTTCAAGATAAATTATTATTATTGTGAGAAGAATATACCTTTTAAATTATAACGAACATACACGTTTCTATGGTAGGTCAGAATCGGTAGCCATGCAGATTTTCCCGTCAAACTGAATGTATTTACAGCTCATTAAACCAGACTCTACGAACTAACTGATTATGGTATTGTAAAAGCAATACCATATCCTAAGACTGATTTTACCATCGTTAAAGTTTTAAGCAACTTGTAAATTACTGATGGGGTTACCTTAAAATTGTATTGACTCTGGAATTTTCGTTGATGTACTGCCCTAATCTGCTCCTTGGAGTTTTTTGTTATACTCGTATGTGAATCATTTCCCTTTGATGTATGTAGGAATTTTCTTTTTACATATACTGCCAAAAAATATTTTCACTATTCTATATCTAACCACTCTTATTATCTAATTTTCTTATTTATAGTGTATTTATTTTAGATATTTTACTAACACTAACTGAGATAAATTTGGCATTTTTATTTGAGTCATCATACGTGGTTTTTCGACCTCCACATAGTTTTTGATTATTTTTGGAGTTCACTGCCAGCACTCTTCACTCACGATACTTTTCACTTCTCGCACTCTTCACTTATGACACTTTTTACCGCCAGCAGCTCTTTGGAAGTCATAATTCTAGCGAGCAAGTGATTGGTCCATGACACGTTTCGCCCATGGCGTCCACTTAACGTTATATGCACACATTATATGCCGATTGAAAAGTGCAAACATTAAGTAACGAATTTTAAATTTTAAATTACAAGAGGAATTAAAATACAACACTTCAAACCTCTCATGGCTTGCAACTAATCATTACAGGCAAGTCAGTAACTGATGGAACCCAATTAGTTTTTGTTACTAAAGCTATCAAGAAGTTCGGGTTTACTTGAGTGCGGATGCGCCCAAACCGTCGGGCTTAATTAAATATAAAACTTGTAAGTTCGTCTCTTTGCCTGGAATCGATAACATGGAAAGTTCTTGACAGTGAAAATTTCTAGTGGCGTTTTATAAAATTATTTAGTTATCAGGTGAACGGATATTAGCTGCTGATCAAATTCAACACGATAACACAAAATTAGTTTAGATACATATTCCATTTTGAAATTGAATCAACATGTTGTTAACTTTTGATATTTTACAATATCCTGAATAATAATCCTATGGATTAGTATAATGAAACAGCGTTTGTTTTTTTTTAATTTTAGTTGGTTCGAGTCCCAGGCGAGGCAAGCGAGTTTTAAAAAATCTTTAAATGCAGTTTTGTTTCTTTTTAAAAATAAAGGAATGTCTCCTTTATGTAAAATGAGCTAGCTTAAAGATTTAAGGTAGTTTCCCTCCAGGGCCCGACTTATTTTTCCACACTGTATATCCGATTCTATATAGCGATCCACTCCCAGTTTCACCCAGGGAGTAATTTTCATATATAAAAATCTTCCACATCTATCCCTCTTTTCATGTATAAAAACCGAATTAAAATCGATATATTACTTTTAATTTGTTTAATAATAAATAAGTGTAAAGATGATGAATGTTTCTTATTTTAAGTGTTACTTGAAATGAATACTTTGTTTCCAAAACCAAATAAGAATTTAACTAAAACAAAGAAAGTTAGACGGACCAGACTTAAGTTACAGGTGAATATAGAAATACTCTCAAAGTATATACTTGTTTATATGGGTTTAATATCGTGTGGTTTAAAGGATGATACACAATATAATACTAATATTAAAGATTAAAGAATACTTATAAAAGTAAGTAATATTAAAGAATACTTTCAAAACATTGACCTCGTTTTAAAAGATCTCCCTAAAAAAGACAGACCTTTATTTGTGCGAACACGTGCTTACAGGATTTTAATGTTTTTAAGCCAGAGTCTAAAAGTCTTCATTAACTAGCAAGCTTTCACTGTTCGATATAGGCCTTTATAATTTAGGCTAACTATATTCGGTCATTCACTCTCCATAATTATACATTTAATGCTAGTTCATCGCAATTTAATGCTGATCAGCGCTGTAGGTAAGCGCTGATCTCCTACTTTCGCTTGTTTTACATACCAAAAAGTAATAGAAGAGAAAAATTTTGCACAAAAAGAGACAAAAATTTATACATATTTAAAATGAAAATACATTTGTAGGAACTTCATGATTTTTCGTCATCGGACTACTACTTGCGTTGTGGACATGTTTATTTATTTAATTTATTTATTTTTTCTTAACACACATAGGTACATCATAACAGGAGCAACCCCCATACGATCAATTCGCACGAAGCGCTTTTTATTATGCGCACAGCGAAAACCTAGAATTCTCTCCCTTCTTCAATGTTCCCTGAAATTCATAACTTGGGACTTCAAGAACATAGTGAACTCCATATTTGACCATAAAAAAAAATTCTTATTCCTATTCTAAATACGACAATGTATACTTGACCTAACAAAAGTTCTAAGTAATAATTCAGGCTCGGTAGCCGCACCCTACACTGACCTCCGGCTTCCAAATAGAATAGTATAGCAGTACTCCTGAAAACACGACGCCATGCGACCATTACGCTAGAAGAGTTTTATCACGTCACGAACTGTGATCCTTTACCTGAATTATTTAGCAGAGCCTTTCGATGTTTAGTTTGATAGTGATAAGGAAATGACCTGTGATAGTTCTAATCCTTAGGTACATCGTCCTTGCCTTTCGCATCGTCAGAATTACTAGTCGCCAGCTCCCGGCTTCACCCGGGTTCTAAATAAAACCTATCCTATCTTTTAAGTTGGACCAAATAACAGATACTTATGAAGTTTGATCAAAGTCGGTTCAGTAGTTTCAGAGTTTAACGCGAACATACATCGTGAGATTTATATATATATATATATATATATATATATATATATATATATACTAGTGGCCCGCTCCCGGCTTCGCACGGGTGCAATTTTTTACTCAATCCAGCTGATAAAATTACCTTACATCGCCATCTGTTAGAATCTTTTGGAACTCACAGATGTATCAACAGATGGCGCTATGTTAATAATATTATATAATTTGCAAAAAAATAATAAACAAAATGAGATATAAACTATTCTATCTTTTAAGTTGGACCAAATTACATATAGTTGCGAAATTTTATCAAAATCGGTTCAGTAGTTTCGGAGTTTATCCCGAACATACATCGTGACACGAGATTTTTATATATAAGATAGATAATTTAAAGTCGCTTTCCGCGTCTGTCTGTCTGTATGACTCCTCCCCATCAGTTTTGATGGCTGTTACCATCAGTTAGATAATTTTTGACGGAAGCTATTAAAACGCAATTAAGTTTTTATGTAAGTAGAAAAAACAATATTTGTAACCAAGTCACCCAAAAATAAATTTACATGGCTTACGTAGGCTAAACCTTAAGAGATACATAAAAATGATGTACTAGAGCAGGGGGGGGGGGGGCACCTGCGGCTCCTCTACCTGCATGCCTTTTAAATACGTATTTAATTGCGGCTCGCGAAAAATTTCAAATTTTGATAAAATGGCTTGACTATCAAGGAGCTTGGCCACCCATATACTACATATAGAGAATTGTAGTTCTCCGGAATGGGATATCTATCTGTTATGTTTGCAGAAGAAAATGCATCCCAACGGATTTTAATTCGGTTTTCACAAGAGGGACAACGAGGAAGTTTTGTGTATGCGAAAAAATGCATCCCGGGTGAAGCCGAGTGCGGCTCGCTAGTATACTAAATAATCAATATTACATAATATATTCTAATCTTAAGGCGCAACGCTAATTGCAGTCTCAAAAAAATTCATTTCGCTAAAACTCAAGAGGATCGTATTTCTTCACATAGATAGTATAAAGACATTTTCTAGTACTAAACTTTTAACATACGAAGGGCCACGAAGATAACAAACCTTAAAAATTACCGAAGAATTTTACGAGCACACAGAATAAACGGGAACCTTCCAGAAACTCTGGGACAAGTAATAAAACCGGCGTACATCGCAGTTTTCATATCTTTGAGACATTATTATCTTTACAAAATATGGATTTGGTACATAGTCGTAAAATTGATGCGGTTTTAACGACTTTAGAATTTCATAAAATCGTTTTATAAGATGTTTTATAGATGCATTTAAGCGGGTTACGCGAATAGACTACTCCCAAACCAGGAAGCAAAAACTGTTATTTTGAATATCAACTATCGAATTGAAACTGTCGTATTCTATTGGTGATTTTTGTTTTTTTTTTTTCACCCATTCTACAATTTGGATACGAAATTTTCTTGCACCCGTCGATGTTATATATATTCTAGAAACTTATATTATAAATTCTCCTAAGGATCTCAAATTTTGATTTGTTAGTAAATTTCCCTGGACTATAGATATATACAATAATACTAGCTACCCGCTCCCGGCTTCGCACGGGTGCAATTTTTTACTCAATCCAGCTGATAAAATTACCTTACATGGCCATCTGTTAGAATCTTTTGGAACTCACAGATAAATAATTGCTGGATTAAATAGGTATCAACAGATGGCGCTATTTTAATAATATTATATAATTTGCAAATAAAAATAATAAACAAAATGAGATTTAAACTATCCTATCTTTTAAGTTGGACGAAATAACAGATACTTATGAAGTTTGATCAAAGTCGGTTCAGTAATTTCAGAGTTTATCGCGAACATACATCGTGACACGAGATTTATATATATATATATATATATATAAGTAGATTTTTATTTTGTATCGCAAACCAAGTCATTGCAAAATTATATTTCACTTTAGTAAAAAGAAAATCTGACATATCTTCGTATTATCGTACTGAGCAGACCGATCCAGAATTAGTATAAAGGTTATCAGAGCGGATTTAAAATGTTGAAGATATTTCACTCTTGGAGAAAATGCTTCAGGATTTAAAATCGCTGCAAGTGCAGCATTTTAGTTTATTTTATATTTAGTTACTCCGATAAAGATTTATTTATTTACTTCTAATAGTTTCAGATGAAAAATTGGGTTCAACTGTTATAAACTGGGTAAAGCTTGTCTGGCAGCAGTAACCAGGTAATCACTTTCTTATGAAAAAAAAATGTTTAGTAACGTTTCGGCGATAAAGCTGCTAAAGATAACTATGGCTATAATAAATCGACTTTATATTATATCGTAAATATCATCAATACTAATAATAAATCTGTAAGGGTCGGTCATGGAGTAAGTTACTTTGTTTTCAGAGATATCGTGTTTATAGGCTCTATACATGATACTGAAACTAAATTGACGATTTTTAGAATTTTTTTCTGTATGTATGTATGTTCCTCCATAACTCTGAAACGAATTAACTGATTTTCATGAAACTTGGTAGATAAACATTTGGACGTACGGGACACAGGATAGCCTACTTAATATTTTTCAACGCGGACGAAGTCGTGGGCACCAACTAGTACTAAATATTTATTTTTTTCTAGATTTATTGGAATTTGTTACCGCTGGATGTACTGATGAAGAAAATGTTAAAAGGCTTACAAAAAACAAAAACAACAAACAAGGTTACACTATCCAGAGTAAGCTGCTTACATAAGGCTCAAATTACTATGTATTATACGACTTAGGATACAAGAATTTAGTTTTTATTTTACCCTAAAAATGTGGGCTGTTGGATTTGCCTTTTAAATAAATCAATCAATCAGTCAATAAAAAATTAACGGCTTTTTTACAGAGTGAATTCTCGCTAATAACCATCTAGTGTTATCAGAAATCTATACATAGTAATAATGTGAGGTGATAATTTTCTTGATCACTGTTATTCGTTTCACAATTTATGCCAACCAACATTGCGGGTTGGCACAAGGAGATTTTAATATTGAAATGTTCACAGGCAGACTTGTAACACTTGGCTCTCGATCAAACGATCCATCAGAAGTAGATGAATTCATTTCTGCCGATGCTTTTTAATCAATACCCAACATCAGAGCCGTTACATGATCAGTAAGCTTTCGGTTCTAGCTTAATTATTAATTTTTACTAGCTTTTATCTGCGGTTTGGTTAGTAATTTAAGCAAGAAGTAACGATATCCATATTATACAATCATAGTTTTTGAATGCTATTTTTTATGTACAGCAAATTTCCAGTCAGCCTCAATAAGATTATACTCCGTTTACATATGGCCCATTTCCACGGCCATGAGCAGGGACATGGGAAATAAAATGGGCAACGCGAGTATGTAAACAGGTCGCTTCCCTTGCCGCTACCGTGTCCGCTCGCGTTGCCCAGCTATCCCTAAGGCTGGACCCGCATTGCGAAATTCCACCGCGCGATTTTTTCCGCAATATAGAAATTGTATGGAGTTTTTTTATTCGCGAGTGCGTGTAGCTCCATACAATTTCTATATATCACAGAATTTTGCGGAAAAAATCGCGCGGTGGAATTTCGCAATGCGGGTACAGCCTTAATTGGCGGTTTTTCGTACGGACATTAAAGGGCCGGCAATGCGAGAGCGAGAGCGAGAGTGTGTACATGCTGCTTTCTCGCTCACTTTCTCTCGAACGCGTGAACGGATTGCAACGCGAGCGGCTATGTCAATAGCCATATGTAAACACTAATTGCTCTTGACGTTGCCACAGCAGTATATAGGGAAATAACACGACAACGCGAGCAGCCATGGAAATGGCCATATGTAAACGGAGAATTACGGATCCCACAAATCTTTGCCTCAGTGACTCTTGTCCGCGGACGCTTAGGCAGGTGGAAAATATACTAAAAGTAAAGTTTTAAACTAATCATTGCAAATTGTGGTTAATTTGTAGTATACAGAGTTAAAATCGTAATTAGTTCGACATAGATTTCATAGGGGTTCGAGATATTCTTTTTTTTAATGTAAAACTGTAGGCAGGTTAACTATCCACTTGATAGTAGGTGACTCCTGTCTGCTATGTTAATAGCATATGTGCTGCAAGTGCGCTGCCGACCAGTAGAATAAAGGATAGCAGCATTTATGCTGCTTTCGTTAGGTCTTCTATAGATGGTTACCGCCGCAAGACTGGATGCCCAATTTATTACTGCGAAACGCAATATGTTCAGCCACAACTACGGTAAAGCTTTTTATGGACAAGTTTAATAATACTCGTTAATGTTGGGTATTTTACGACCAGTTTGATATAAAACAAAGTAAAAACTCAATATCCATTTAGTTAGAGGGTTAAACGTCTCAATTCCAACTGACCTCTTTCCGGGAGTTTTTTGTTTTATTACTTTCAAATGCAGTGTGCGGATAAACTTTTGCTGTCTTCGATCGGGGTCAAACAAGTCCACTTTCTTTTTTTCTTTTTCTTTTTTGTTCTACATTCTTCTATTTGGAAAAAAGAAATGAACAACCTCTAGTTTAGAAGAAGTTTAAGTAAGTAATAAACTTACTTAAACGGAATTATTATTCTAAGTCAGTCCTTACAGTATACAGGATGTAACAAAAAAATTCTTTAGTTGACATTTTTCCAAGCTTAATTGGTTCATAGCTTAATAGGCTTTTCAAGTATTTCATTAATAATGTCAAAACGAAAAGATTAAAACAATTGAATTTCAGTGTTAAAAGTGTCAAAATGACATATTAAAATAAAATAAAAAGCTGTGAAAAAAAGTTTATAACACTATGCTGTTTTACAAGTGATCTTTTTGATTCTCGTCATCCTGTAAAATCATTTTGATTCACCTCGTAGCACTTGCAATCCCTAATGCGTTGTTGTATTAATATGGTGCAAGTTCGATGTTATAATTGATAATATTGTTTTTTTTTTTAATGTTAAAGTCGACAGACAGGCTGACGGTCCACTTGATATAGGTTCGCCTATAACGCTACCTTCGCCTATAACGCAAGCAACGCCATATAAGGAAGGGATGGAGGGTAATGGGCTCTGACTTCCCTTACTAACTCACCGAAAGACCACCGTGAAATAACAGCATATATGCTGTTATTTCACGGTGGTCTTTCTGTAAGGGGCTGAGCTGCCCAAATGTCTGCGAAACGCAGTTTGCCTTGCCACTACTTTCCAAATCCAGACCTCGCCGGGAATCTAACCCGGGGCCCCTGAGACGTTAGGCAAGTACCCTTACCACTCATCCAACGGGTCGTTAACGGGCTGTCTGCCTGTCCTTTACACAATTACTAAAAAAAACTGAACGAGAGACACAATTTTGCGAATTTTGCGAAGTTATAAATTAATTTGCTTCCATACAACATCATTGGCCAGAGATCTAGGTCAATGATTCAACAGATTAATGCTATTGTTGAAGCGCCGTCAATCGACGGTGCCTTTCCACACCAGAAAACAAATTGCCAACGAGTGTTACACCGATGTTAACTCAGATTTTAAGGTTCCTATTTTATGAAATGGGAGAAGAGAAATTATGATACAATCAAGTTCTTTGTCACACAATGTCTGTTTTCTCAGTTCTTTGATTTTTAGTTTCATTAGCAGACGGTGATTGATCGACTTCTTGTTCTAATCTAACTTCTTGTTAGGAAGTAAACCGAAACGACGTTGAAGACGAGCGTAAATGTAAATAAAGAAATAAATATAAATTATCAAAGCCAAGTACAATTATATGGCAACCTTAAATAAAACAAAATAAAGTCTATGAAAACGAATCATCTATTCGTTTTCATAGCACGGCCCCTATTACTTCATTTTACGGTTGGGGAGACTATGTAATGACCTGCTCCGTTTTCAAAGTTTCCAGCTGGATATTTTTTCGTAAAAGCTACGGTTATTGCAGAGGGATTTTAGCTTATCTTTTTTGTATCTGCACATTAGAGGCAGTGTAAGTAAATTTCATTCATTATGTTAAGGTTAGACAGTGTATTGGTACCTAGGTAATATTTTCAATACAGCCAATATCATAATGTTTATTTTAATTCATTTGTTAGTTTGAGCGTATACGTACGATCAATAATACGTACGGTACAAGGACACTATGCCTGGTTCCTAGGCTGATCAGTGGTTTAGGTGTTGAAGTGAAGAAAATTTATTAAAAAAAAATATTAAAGCCAAACTAAAAAATTACTTCATAAAAACCTATAGACTTAGTTTGCGTGGGTACTTTTGCTCGCACACTCACCCTGTATATGTAATATAGAGTTGTATCACTATCTAATGTTATTACAATCGTGTAGATTGCTTTTATCTTTTAAGTTGTGAAATGTTTATTATTTTAGATAAGCCAATTCAATTCAGTCATTTACTGCTAAACCATAATGTATTGTATAGATAGATGTTACAAAATTTATAAAGACCATGTTACCCTGTCGTGCATGCAACTTAGGGGCTAGGAGAGAGGAAGCGTATTAAACTATATAAAAAGAATATTATCTAAATATGTTTGAATTAAAATTTAAATAATATTTACATTTGTCATTTCGTAGAACCTATATAGGTATTATCAATAAAATATTCATTAGTGTTACAATAACATTTACTATTAAGGTTTCTTTTTTAAAAAAAATTCTAAATATGATATCGCTTATTTTCATTTTTTTAATATATCTTGTAATTTATTATATATTATATTTTTATAGAAGAACTGAAGGTATTTGAATAATTTAGTTTCAATCGGGATGTTGGTAATATTAAATTATTTTTATGTCGTAGCGTATTAGTAGGCATATATATATTATATGTTTATATGCTTATATATTTTTGTCAGACGTTGAATTTTTAATTCATTTTTACGTTATTCCTCAGGAACAGTACTTATTTTTTGAATAAGAGGTACCCCCTATGTCTTTTTCTGTATCCCTGACAATGCGTGTACAAAATTTCATAATGATTGGTTAATTAGTGAAAAGAATTAATTAGCTATATATAGCATTTATGATATTAATTCAGATTATCTAGGATGAATTTAGATTTAAATTTAGAAATTAATGAATTTAGACAAAAACCTGGGCGGGTTTTTCTAGTGGTTGACAACCGTCAATACAATTAAGACAGTAATGAACTGCAACGAAAAAAATCTGAGAACTGAAGACTTATAAACAAAATGTTAAATAAAAGTCGGATACGATAGCAATTTGTTAACATTTAAAGAAAAATACAAAGCATTTAAAGAACCGATACTCCACCGCGAGAGCCATTAGTTAGGAGCGGTACAGTCGGCCGACAATTAAAAAAGAAACAAGAGGGACGTCGTTTAAATGCGTGAAAAATAATTGTAAGATTCTTTTCCGACGGTTACAACGTCAGCTACTACTTTTTTTTAAAGAAAACAATTTGTTTTTTTTTTTTGTTTTTTTGCTCATTGTTCTGAGAACACTGAAAATTCTAAGCACGAAGAAAATTGTTGTTTAATAAAAACATACATACTTAAATTAATTTTAATGTTTTTACTAAGTGCGTGACCTCACTATCGGCTCTAAAGGAAGACAAGCGCACGCGCAGGTTTCTACAACCTGCATTATGCTGAGTTGGAGCCGGTTTGTGACAGGGGTATCTATGTATATTTGTATGTTATCTATGTATTCTTGTTGATATGTCCTTTGTTGTAAATAAATTTATTCTTATTCTTATTTATTCTTGCATGAAAGAAATAGTAACGTCAATGCAAACGCAGCCTCGTCTAGAACCTTGGTTTTTCCAGATGGTTTATTGGTATGGGGTAACTCAGTCGAAGTAATAAGAGTCTTTTAGGCCCAAAAAAAGTATCAAAGCAATATGTGGCGTGGGCTTTATGGAAAGTTGTGTATCGCTATTTAAAAATTTACACACACTTCCCACACCTTATCCATATTATCCAAATTTATTCGTCAAAAATAGCGAAATAATTTATTGCGAAGACCAAAATGTAGATTAGAACTATTTATTAGAAATGTTTGTCATGACCATTAAAGCATATACAATAAACTGGATAGTTTATTGTACATATAGAATATATACAGCTTACAAAGCCGATGTAGTTTTAAGGATGCCAAAACTCACTGAATATTTACGGTTACCATTGAGGGCATTATAATAATAAACACGTGATGATATCCGTTCCATTAGTGAGATGAGTTAAAAGAATCCCCCATTCAAATCCCAATGTCGTATCTAGAACAAAATCAATTTTTAAAGCAAACCTGACCCAGAAATATTCAATATGGTTGAACGATTACACAGAACACTGGATAACAGTAATTGAATTGATACAATTGATGATATTGATGATTGATAATGGGTGATTGATAATTCATGATTGATGATTGATGATTCATGATTAATGTATATGTATTTATTTCAAATATGTACAAGATATTATTAAAATTATAAACTAACCTCCGAATTTTATACACACTATATCTGCTGTTACTTGGTGAGAAGTTGGTTATCTAGCAGACTACTAGACGCTGGATAATCAGGTCAAGGAAACACCGCCGAAGTAACAGTATACCAAATTTCACATCAATCGAACCCGTGGAAGTTAATAAAATCCCTTCGTCAACTAGGAAATAGGTTGATGGTCTTCGAAAGCCTGAACATATTTTCACAAATTCAACGAAGTGTTTGCACCTTACCTTGGCTTGGCCCCCTGCAGTACAAATAGACTAGACAATTAGACATGGGCAAGAGTACTTTAACTTCACCTGATTTGTCATAGCAAGATAGAACATGACATTTGGCTATAAAACCATCCGGATCACGTCAGCTTTCAAACAAACAAACAAAAAACCGTTTTTGCGTCAAGCTTCTGGGGTTGAAAACCATTATTGAATTTAAAAAATATTTACCATTTAATTGAAAATATATTAGCCACGAAGTAGTATAATAGCCAGCTCTAGATCAACAAAACGTTTTGATAAATTTTGAAATATTTTAGTGTAAGCGCGCTGGACACCTGTCTGACCTCTCGGAGAGGATTTTTTTTTGGTAAGGTCAGCATACAGGCTGATGGTCCACTTGATGGTAGGTAGTTATATCGTCGCCTATAACACAAGCAACGCGACAGGTGCTGCGATAATTTTACACAGATCCGTAATCTGATAGAGATCGCTGTAATGATGTACCTCTAGATGATTAAAGTTTGTGCGTACCTTGACTACTCACATGTATTCTCATGAGATTATCTACTGCTTTATTGATTCCATGGTGAACAGGAAACCTCACACTCTTGTTAACAGAACCTGGGGTGCGTCAAAAGAATTCATGCGCGTTTTCATGTCACGTCCGTATTGTTTGACTACAGAGTTTGCAGTTTGCGGGCTTTTAGGTTCAAACGCTCGGATTTTAAGACATTAAATAGATTAAAATGGACCAACGCCGTTAGGTTTTGTAGCGTTTATTTTTGTAGGGGAGAAATTGAATATGTGTTTATTTTTATATAATACATTTTTTATAAATGTCTAATTTATTGATTTAAAAAAAAAATACATTATTAATTTTATAATAATACAAGCTGGTTTTAATATAATAATACAGTAACAATAGGTAACGCCTGACATAACATACGGAATAAGGAATGTTTATGTGAATAACTTCGAAATATAATCAGATGTAAAAGGAAAAGGCCTTATAAAAATAAATCAAATCATACTTTCAAACAAATGAAGACATTTCATAACAAGTTCTCAAAGAGTTTACTGAAATCTATTTAATTTTCTATATGTAGAGCGTTTCTATTGAACAGATAGAAGTGCGGCGCCCGCAAACTCTTTCGCTTCTACAAATTGAAACAGCGTAGGTACGTAGATTCTGACGCATTGTAAGCTTCCTATAAGGCATCGTCCATAGTGTACTTATTTTCTTGCATAAATATTTACAATAAATTTACATAGCTTACGTAGGCTAAACCTTAAGAGATGTATTAAAATAATACACGAGAGTATTAAAACTTTAATCTCTACATACATTTATTATTCTGTTTCTTCCCTAACTTTTTCAAAACACATTGATTTTGATACAGTTGTATAATGTAAAAATACAGCAATGAGAAAGGTATATTAAGTACACAATTTGTAAACGAAAAATTGCATTCGTCATAGTGATAAAGGCCCGCCACATCAGCTAGTAATATAAAAGTAAAAATTTAATTTTAACACGGATGAAGTCGTAGGCACCAGTTAGTACATATTACTCTCTCTACTTCTACAGACAACGACCTCTGTTTGTGGACGCCATCGTAAAACTGTTCAATTAATTTTTTAATGTTATGTCACAGAGTACTTTATATTCTAACGTCACAGAGTACTTTAGCAAACAATAAGTATAAATTTCATTTTTCGCACATAAACGTAACGCATGACATAAGTATTATAATTTTCCTATAATAAAAATACCTCCACTGCGCACTGAGCTTACGAATCAGTAATAAGAGTAATGGAATTTGAGACGTAGTAAGCGAAAAATTCATGACTACTCTGATAGCAAATCGCTTAGCTACGCGGTCTGAGCGGTATTAGTTTCGCCAGTATGTACGACGCAGGGATATTACGAACGGTTGCATGAACATGACAGTCACAATAATTGTTTCAGGATAATGTTTTCGATGATATAATTCCCATTTACCCCAACATTATTATGTTGTAAGGCAATATTAATACACTGTTACATATGACGTTTTTTTATCAGGTTACATTTCCTAGCGCTTCGAGTTTTAGTGGTACCAGGATCAAAACCTAGTACCTACAAATCCTATCTCTGTCATCCTATGTATTTCTCAAACTCATAAAAAAATGCAATCTAGAGGAATGTGGCTGCTTTTTAAAAATTTTGTTATTACGTGTCTCAATATGAAACTTTATAAAATGTATTAGAAAATTTTATACACTTACAAAATTATAGTTATACAGAATTTCTTCTCAGTTACGAGATAATGTTATTTTAAAAAAGTGGCGCTAGTGTACCGTTGTAGGCGATCTTACATCCACGTAAGCGAAAAAATGAGGTGTGGCGGACAACACGTGTCGTGTCGTGGACAACGTTACTTATTATATAGTATATTCATCGAATTCAAATATACTATATATACCGAAAAATTCTTTGATCCTTTAACTATTGAGAGGTGTAATCAAACTTTAAATGTAGATGATAGATAATGTAGCTACAGCATCAAACTATATCTCCCGATTGATCATTATCAGTTTTCTGAATTGCCTCGCACTATGGAAGTATTCATGTCAAAAAAAATACCGAGTTTAGCTCCTTCACCCAGGTACTTATTTCTGCAAATTAATGTGATCAAACACCCGTAACTTCAACCACGTTATCTAATAAAAAAACACTGTTCCCTATGAAAATATTTTGTAGAACTTGAGGACCTCTGTCATGATCCATATGCTCAAAGACACAGTTATCCAATCCCGTTGAAATGTTGATTTAAATCCGACAAACGTCTTACAACCCGTTACGGACATTGATTCAGTCCTAAACCCTATCCTTTTCGGAGAGGCGGGAACGCATAAAAGGTCATCATTATAGATTTACAAAGTTACGTCTATGCTTTGAAAGTGAAACTTAATGCTTTGACATAAGATACCTTTTAGATGAATAAGTGGCGCTTAGATGTAATGCGGAATTCTGTACAATTTCTTGGACACACTGCTAAATAGAAGAGAATCTTTGCGTAGCATAAAGAACATTATATAGTATAGTGAGAGATGCCGAAAGATATATATTACAACACTTATTTTGAGGAAAGAAAACTGACAAAGGGATTTTTGCTCTATGTATACTAATGTTTTGCCCTCAAGATACTAGAAAGTTGATGGGTGAAATAAAAGAGTATTTTATAGATGGGACATTTAAAAATTGCCCTGTACCATTTTTTCAATTTTACTGTGTATATGGTGACTTGGGCACTGGGCAGTTCAACTGAAACTATTTATTTTTTACCTTTAATTTATAAGTTATTTTTAATTCGAATTTATTATTTATCCTGAATTCACTATGGGTAATGAAAAAAAAGGATTTTCTATAGAGGTAATTGGACTACGGAAATAGGATTTGCTTCAATCAATTGGTAAGGATACCGCAGTTAACAGAGAGTCAGAAACGGCTAAACCGATTTGAATGCGGTTTTACTGACGTATTGCTAGCAAGCTTTTTGTAAAATTTAATATTTGTTTCATTTCAATCAGTTTACAAACAAAAAAGTTGATAGAAACAATACGCGCTATTCTAGAATCACTCATACCAAGTTGCAAGCACAACTAGTGTGTAAATAAAGAAAGAAAGAATTTTATTCACTGCACGCAACATAAAGACACATACGTAGCTATAATATACTCGTATTTTAATATAAATTATAGCAAGGCATATCACAACATATTTTCTACACAAATATTGGAGTGACCATACACGCAGCTATAATATATATTTCTATGACGTCACCGACGTATACCATAATATATATTATAGCTACATTTGTGACGGGCTTAATACAAAAACCACAAGACAGATATGAATAAAAAATAGCTAAAAGATGTGTGTGTCCTCGCGACAGTGAATCGGATACTGGCTCAGCATTGTGCTGAGGTGCTAGAAAAGCATCTGCAGCGCTGATTTTCAGCCAAAATAAAAGTTCAGTTCATTTAAAACATTCGCCGGTCTCTGTGACTGTATGTCACGCGATTATTGAATTGCCTAGTTTTGGACAAACATCTGCTAGGCAGTACAAAGAGCCGTTTGCGGCTGCCTTGAGAATTCGAAATGTCACTCGTAGAGTTAATATTTCATGATGAAGATAGAGGCTTTGGCAACGTTCATTTATTAATTGTTTATGTGCGTGTGAATACACTATCACTGTAATATGTCGCAGTCAAACACAGATATTAGGCGTATTACGATCTCCCAGCTAAATAACTAGAATTATCTCAATTCGATCAAAGTAAATACTCTATATTGATTACAAGCTGTTGCACTCGACTTCGTCCGAGTAACTTATCAAATATACCGTATGTTATAAGGTGGTTATATGTAATACCTATACGTGAAAGAATTTTTAAAATCGGCGCAGTAGTTTTTGAGTTCATTCATTACAAACAAAAATAGATTGATTTTTTCTTCATATTTTTAGACAAAACCAATCATATTTTTGACAAGCCCCATGGTTGAGTGATTCAGTTGCTGGTTTAACGTCTCAAGGGCCCTGGGTGCGATATCCGACAGTGCCGACTTTGAAAATGAACTTATCATAGTTGGCTTTGATTTGAATCTGTCAAGTAGTGACAAAGCAAACAGCGTTTTGTAGTCATATGGGCAGAACGTTTGGCGACAGTAACCACTTCCTTACAGAAGACCACCGTGAAATAACAGCATGTGTGCTGTTGTGTTTATTTCCCTATTCCCTTTAAATTCCTTAATCCCAAACCTACTATAGACCAAAAAAAATACATCCAATTTTGGAGTTATTAAATGAAACTTAAAATTTAGTTTAAAAAATAACGTCTTTGACATAAATTAAGTGGAATAAATATTCCAAATTTTTCTATGCTCCCATAATCTTCAGCACTTAACATACAACACATCTACTTTTAAAGCCTACATAAGGAAGTTTCTATGAACAAATAATAAGACGTACTTTATATTTAAAATTTAGAATGAATTTATTAAGCTTTAAACTGAAAAAGAGATAGACATCCGTGAATTCCAAACGGCTAACGCTCTGCATGAATTTCCCAAGAACGATCTCAAAGGAAATCAATGACTACCTTTTTTTTAAAAAAAAATAAAGTAGGAATCTACAAAGTAAGAAATAAGTTCACTTTGACTCGATGAAACGTTTGACAGTCGTACTAACACTAATTAAATGTCGATAATAGGAAATAATAAAACACGCAGATATTTCTGTGAATCACCAAGATGGGGAGGTAAAGAGTAGCCTGGGGATTTTATGTAGAATCGACAATGTTTCCTTTTAAGTGATTAAATTGTATTATGGGACAATCATATTGAATCAGTTCTGCAATAAGCAAATCGCGTTCTGCTTTCTGCATAAAACTGCTGTATAATAATACCGCCACAGTATAATCTTTACATAGTATAAAATAAAGTCATTTTCAGCTGTCTGTCTGTGTGTAGGCTTAGATCCTACTTAAAGATTTTATTGCGTTTTTCACTAATGAAAAGGCTTGCACCTGTGCGAAGCCGGAAGCGGATCGACTTGAAACTTTTCATTTTGGTTCCAAATATTGCAAATTTTCCTATGGCAGCAACAAGAAAGTGTCATATTATATCATTTGTAGTTATTCGTGATAAAAAATTTCCCAAACATTGAGCCCACATGAATGCGAGTTTACCCTGATCCAGATAGGATTAATAATAATCATAATAAAAATCGATGTGCAATGACCAAAGTCAGCCCGGGGCAACCGCCTTGTTGATCGCGGCACACACTGCGCATAGTTAGTATAATAAGTCATACAACATGATCCATGCTAGTTAGTTATTGAATACGATATGTACTGCTGATTAACGGCCAGCAGGCAAAGGTGGCCGGACCTGGTGCGGCGGTATCTGTCTGCTTCCCAATCTACCGGAACGTGACAATCACGATCACTCTGACAAGAGTGAAGCGACCAATAATAATAAGAAAACATAAGAATCCACTTAAGTAGTTCACGACCGTAGAACAGCTTTTAAATTTACATTTAGAAATTTTCATGTTCAGCTCACAAAAAGAATGAATGAGTTTTGTGGGTACGTGCAGTAAATATTCCACATCGTGTTAGACATCTGGGCGTTAGCCAAGTCGAAAGTAACGTTGTCCCACAGATTGATAAACTCTAAAACAATAGAAATGTTCTCAGCTAAAAATACAGATTGCTGACGTAAAATGCGAAAAAAATATCCCTACATAAATATTGTTGAACTGTCTTTATAAATTTCTTTCCCATCGTGTTCGTCGGTTCTACATCATACTCTATTATCTTTCAATTAGTTTCATCACTGGCTTGTTGAAGAGAGTTGAAAATATAGCGAATTGTAATAACAATTGCTCCACATTTCGAGGTAGAAATACCTCAGGAGATATTTCTAGTGAAAATAATATGTAAAATTATCTTATATTTTTAATTTATATATATGTAAGCTTCTTCGCTGTTACTGTTGTATTAATTAATTCATTTAAACGGCTTTTATTCTGTTTAAAATAAAATTGCTTTGTTTTTGAAAATTATACATCTGCACTGTACAAAATACATACTGTACATGTAATCTATATCTATATCTATATCTATATCTATATCTATATCTATATCTATATCTATATCTATATCTATATCTATATCTATATCTATATCTATATCTATATCTATTACATATTATAAAATAATCACTGGTCCGCCTCAGTCTGTTTCTCCTTCTTTTAAACCGCGGTTTCATACGGTTTTCATTCATTAATAGCTTATATAGTTTAACTATAGAATAATAACATTTTTAATCTAATAATCTAAAATCAGTCTCTTTTCTTTTTCTCTCACTCGCGTTTCTTATGGTTTTGCTCTTGTCTTTTCGATGACGGTAGCCTGCATGGTATTGCATACCAAATATCTAGAAGTTTGAGTAAAAATACCTTAACAATTAAAATATTCGTACAAAATACGTTCCAGAATAAAATATTTGTGTACAGGATCAGCAATAGAATTTATTAAATAAATGCCTTTTGCTAGCGTAATAATATATGGATAGGAAAATAAAAGAATAAATTCTATACATTTTCACGAGCTCTCAAATTAGGACTGAGTTGCTTTGGTTCGGCTTAAGTCAGAAGCTGGTAGAGTTTACATTAATTTTATATATTTTATTAATTCTGTAGCATACACATATATTATATAGTACTTATTTTAACCCAAAAAAGACTCTTTGTTGTTTGTTCTTTGCTCTTTGTTTGTTAGAAAAATGTAGTCATAAATAATATTGACTGCGAAAAATCATTATAACGTAAATGCTAAATGCTATAGTCATAAAACGTGGATTGCCACATTTTCTTACGTCGAACTTGGAAGACCACTATGAGAATTCAAATGACTGTTAATAAAAATAAATTAAAACATTTTATGACCTTCTATGACGTATGCTGCTACTCACATTCACACACACTTACACACACCCTCATAGGTACACCCTCAGACTCACACACTCTGAAAGCGTCCTATTATTACCATTTTTTAAATTTCAAGATCTTTATTATAATATTGTTGTACTGACGGATGTCGCGTAAATGAACTATTTGGTAACCTCAGACCTAGATCATCTTCAGGTCAGGCCTCGCTTAGTGTAAGATCACTGTAATAATGACAGATGATACATTTCCTCAACGGTACCAACAATGCTAAGTTGCTGCTCCTTGCAAAGTACACAAAGTACCAATTTCAATGTGATCGCTTTTACCAGACTACTCAATCTCATTAGAGTCCGTATCAAACAACTATCAACCTCAGAAGTTGTTTGCGGCGTTAGTTCGTGCAACAGTCAATACCTGTTTTTGGCTATTGCGACGCATCTTGCAACAACTTCAGAGGTCAATAGTTGTTTGATACCGAATTGAATGTCAGCAAGTTGTGTTACGTTAACGCTTATGACTTGATGAGTACATTAGGCGTTTCCACTGTCTGATACAAGGCTCAGATCCTGGACCTGTGCCAATCCACATAAACTGTTATTTTGTTGCGGTACCGACAGAAGAAGTATTTTTATTGCTCAAATCCCTTAACTATTTCTTTAAGTTGATGTTGCAGATTGTAAGGAAGATTGCGAAGGAACTTTCTTTATGAAGGGCAAGATTTTTTCTCGCGGTTCCTCTTTTGCAATCTATTCATAATTATGTAACTTAAATGATGTTAAGCTCTTAAGCTGTTGTTAAGCTCCACTTGCGCAATGTATAAATTAATTACAGAATTAAGATTGCTCTATCATTCCAGGATTTAATGGGATAAAGTGCTATATATTTTTGGGCACTAATGAAGAACTGCAATGTCATGTCATACTAAGTCATGTTAATGGCATGTTAAGTAAGTAATACTTGTTAAATAGTCACTTGGGCAGCCCGTCTGGCGGCAGTAACTAAACCCTTACAGAATACAAACTTAAAATAATAGCATGTGTGCGGTAAATATGTAAGGGATACCAGAGCCTATTTCCCTATCCCATCCTAATCTTTATCCCTAATCCTACTATGGTCGGCAGCGCACTTGCAACACCATTGGCGTTGCTTGTGTAATGCCCGGTTCACATTATTCCAGTCCAGTAATCCAGCGAGTTAATCCAGTCCAGCGCTGGACTGGATCATATCGTCCACATTATTCCAGTCATTCAAAAGCTGTTAGATCGGTAACACTATAGTGACAATGCTTTCAACGTGTAATCAAGCACTGGATTTGCCATTCACACTATTCCAGTGGCGCTGGAATGGGCGAGCTGGAATGAAAAATAGACCGTCATTCCAGTCAACTGTACTGGATTGATCACTGTAATCTTACATTCTCATCATTCCAGTGGCATTCAAACGCTGGACTGGAATGGCGAACTGGAATAATGTGAACTGGGCATAATAGGCGACGGTAGCCGCCTGCCATCAAATGGAACATCTTATGAACTAAGAAGCTAATTCGGATAGATGGCGCTTTATTTATAGATAGAACGATTATTGGTAAAATTATATGTATGCTTCTGAATTCTTTCCTTTCACAAAATTTAACTAAGTTTTTGCCAACGCTACCATATAACAGATTTAGGCAGCTCGCAGTATGATTTAATGGGTGTTATATGGAATTTTTGGTTTAATTAACGTCCATCAGTCGAATTTTGGCAAGAATATGTCATTTGTTGCAGCTTTTATAGCACTATGTTGCGAGGGATTCACATTTTGATAGCACACTTTACTCTCATATACATTTGAACCTTAAAGTTAATTGTTTTTAACCTCCGACGCAAAACGGGATGTTATAAGTTTGAACTGTGTGTGTCTGTGTATCTGTGTGCTTGTTTGTAGAAACTTAGTTCCCAAACGGATGGTCCGATTTGATCCGGTTTTTTCTTTATGATTTATGAAGTTTAGTGTTCAGCCGTTTGAAGACTAGGGAATTTAGTTGATGAAGGGATTTCACTAACTTTTTCATGTTCGATTGAATGCCAAGATTATATCTTGCATAACATATAACCTTGACATGAAGCTGCAACATCAAATAGTGTGCGGGATACTCAACTCCTCAACAACTTACAGCAGATATAGCGTGTTTGGGGCTCAATAGAAAGTCAGGGGTTAGTTTATTATTTTTTATTTATAACTTGTGACATATAGCAAAATTGTGGGTTCGGCAAGTAAAGTAAAACTGTTCTATTTCATTTATTTTACAGAACACTCTGTTTTTAAGCTTCTTTACTTTGAAGTAACGAAGCTTTTCGAGTAATATTCGAACGAACGAAGTAACTAAGTACTTGAAGTAACGAAGTAATATTCGTTAATAAATATTGGGAATGCACTTCATTAATCAAAATAAAAAGAAAGTTATCAAAATACGTAGATTTTTTGCACTCTACCCAATAGCATAGCTTAAATTGTTCGATTCCATTCCAGGAAACGTTCATTCTATTGTTCCTAAATTGAAGTTTTTAGTGTGAACTTGCGTTTGATTAATTAAAAATTAAATAACATTAAAACAATATTTTATTATTATATAAAAACATATAAGTACCTATATATTTTTATACTGTGATAGAGAGAAATGGAGAAGATTCGCGGAAGCCCTTTTCATAACCACGACCGCTCCGTCAGGAGTGTATGACTGAAGAGAATGAAGAGAGAACTATTGTTACCTACTTGTGTGGTATTTCCATGGCATTATATAAGTCTGGAGTTAGTTTATAATTTTTATTATAGCTTGTATCTGACTTCTACTTCTTAACGTGCCACTTCTCTACGAAGGTTGGCGACCATCATAGCTATCTTGACCTTGGAAGCTGCTCCATGAAAGAAGGAGCGAGTACTTAATCCGAACAACTCTCTTAAATTGTTCAGCTAGCATTTGACTATTGTATCTGACTATCGAATAAATTGGCTCTAAATCCCCGAATAGTCCACTGATTTCGTATTGTTGGTGAAATTTACGTCTCAAACAAACATGTGAAACCAAAATATAGAACCTTTAATTACAATAGCGTCCATTTTGCAACATATGCGTCGGGCCTGTAAGCAATATCCTAATCTAGTCATGCAGAACCGCAAACATATTGCATTTTGCATATGAAACAGATAATCTATTATGTCAGTTTACTATCAACGTTGTGATAATGTTTGTTGTGTTTTGTGTTCTATGAGCAGAAATTTGTTAGATAAACACAATATCCCAATGTATTTAAGTTATATTAAATTGGATGTGAATTCGCAATTTTACCCCCAACGTCCGGTGCAGAAACGGGGCATAAATTGTTATAAGCTGAAAAATAATTCCACTTACCTCTAAGTATATGAGTTTGTCAGATTCTTACACATTTATTTCAAAAACTTTAGAATCAATACCAAAAAAATAAAATAAGCTCGTATTACGGTTGTGCGTTGTCAAGCGTCGGCGTTAGCAAGTGACAGTTGTGTAAGTGGTTCTGCCAACACACAAAAATATTTAAACTAAAATTTTAATTCAAATAAGTTCATAATCACATTTGTTCAAAACTGCCCCTGTTCAAAGCTGCCTCCTTCTCCCCTATATGAAAATCTGTTTAGGCGTTTGAGGATCATCAGCTCCTTTCCTGGTTGCTAAAAGGATATTATTAATTTCCACTGCTTCGATTTATGTGAATTTTGGTGTACTGTTACCTCGGTAGTACAATATTTTCTTAACATGGTAACCTTGACCCGATGCTGTTGCACCAAGTGTTGCTGTAAGTTCAGCAATTTACAGAAGATATAGCGAATTTGGGCTCAATTATAGAAAGTCGGAGAGTAGTTTACAATTTTTAATTATAGCTTGTTCTCCAATTCTTCTACAGACGTGTCAATTTCCACGTCAATCTCTTTATAATTATTTTTCGTGATTTCATAGTATTCTTTTCATTCTCTATTCTCTCGCATTTTTTTTAACATTACATATGACTGCCATCAGCCTGACTGCTGAGGGCTCACTTGATGGTAGATGGCCACTGTCTTGTTGCCGACTACAGTAGTATAAGGGAATGGGCTCTGGAATCCCTTACACACACCTCTGTTATTTCACGGTGGTATTTTCTATACGGTGGTGTCCCTATATTTATGAAGTAAATTTATTTAGTTAAAACCATTATGAAAAATGTTTGGGTGACGCTTCAAAATAAAATTAAAAATCGTTTAACGACGCCACGACAACAATTACGTTCTGACCGAATTGCAGAGTTGTGGTTTTTAACAACCACGGCTTTTGTTGACGCGCCTTTTTAAATGTTGCATCCAAATACTTTGATCGATAACTATTAAAGTCGCAATTGAGAGAGCTCTCTTTTTTCTTTTTTAATAATTTTAAATTAATTTTTTTTTAATAATTAAGAATATCAAGACGATGATAAAAATACATAATTCATAAAGATATTCTATCAGATTCATAATGATAATTTCTTCGACCAATCATTATATTCACACGATTATGATATGCTTGAATTTAACGAGCAATATATGAGGCTATGAAAAATTACACAATATTTCAGAAAACCTCCGAGAAGATACAAAACATTGTTGTGCAATATTGCACCATAATACATAGCTATTTCACCAATTTGCACCAATATTGCACCAAATTAAGCACATTTTGTTAAAAATTGTATTCGGTCTGAGGTAAGTCCTGGTCTTAAATCCTATTTTCACATTGAAAATGTAATCGTCATAATGTAAAACATATGTGCTAATGTAATGCTGAGGCATAAAGGCGTAACTGCTACACACTCCATTGTACTTGTAACCAAATAGCTTGGTATCACGTGAGACTCGTATTAAAGAGGAAAAGGAATGTTTTTTATTATAAGCCACATTTAATAGACTCTGAAACGACTTGCCTACGACACTCGAGGCGTTGGTGTTATAGGCGACGGTAGCCACCTGCCAACAAGTAGACCGTCAGCCAGCCTGTCAACCTTGACATTTAAAAAACTACCAGTCGTAGG
Source organism: Synanthedon andrenaeformis (assembly GCA_936446665.2). Taxonomy (NCBI): domain Eukaryota; kingdom Metazoa; phylum Arthropoda; class Insecta; order Lepidoptera; family Sesiidae; genus Synanthedon; species Synanthedon andrenaeformis. Next base: position 4,958,571 of record OW387799.2, on the reverse strand, counting down.
ACTGCACTTCAAAAGAGAAAACTGTTAACATCTTAGCAAACTATTGACGAAATTAAGCTTATTATGAAGCAAGAAGAGCGTACTAATTCGGCTAGATGGCGTTTATTTCATACACTTAAATGTCACTGAGAGTGTCGCTCGAGTGTTACGGTGCAAGTTTACTGTTTTTCTCCATTACTAAAAGCGCCCAACGTGCCCAAAGAAGCCTAAAGCATAAAGAAGAAGCGTATGAAGTTCAGAAATTAATAATTTCACGGTTGTATAAAGGTAACATTACTGCCGCCAGGACCACCCAATTTATGACCGCGGAAGTGTACCTTTCATCCCTCATAAGTGATAATAAAGAAAGATTTCTTGAGCTATTGTCGAAAGTATCAACAATCATCTATCATAATGACTGCGCTTAACATCCACAATTATCTTTCCGTCTTCCCCCTTCGACTGTTAATCGTCAAGGGTTAGCTCTGTTCCTAAGTTTTCACATTTACAGAAATAATTGCAATCCCCTTCCTACCTCCATTTGACCCCCCACAGTGGGGTAACTTGTTTGAATGCCAACCTTTCTGAACTATTTACCTTTTGGCCGGGTCTTATTGAAAAACTTTTTAGACACATTGCTTCAACAATGTTCGAGAGTCAATTCATTGGGTTGGAACGTTTTTGCTTCGACGTGTACTCTACAATATCAGATTCACTCCATTAGGCAGTTCACATTAATTTATGACGGTTATTGTATTTGAGGTCGGTGATTTCTATTAATAATCTTCTATACATGTATATAAAAATCAATGTATGTTTGTCCTCTAAAGACTCCTAAGCCGCTGAACCCATTTCAATTTAATTTTCACTTATGAAAAGAGGGATAAACGTAGAAAGTTTATGTATATAAAAAAGTAGCAGGCCCGGGCGAAGCGAAATTTGAATTTAAAAATTACTTTAAGGTTTCATTTTACTATTAAAGGGACTTTTACATTTTACTTAGTATTTTAAGTAATACACACAAAATAAAAAAAAAATATTTATTTTATTTTAACCCTGAAATTTTTTGCAGTTTTTTTGCAGTGTTTTTAATACAACTAATTTGACTTAGTAAATAAAAAAATTTTGAATAAAAAATAAAATAAATACGAGCACATTTTGTGTGAATGGTCCTTTACATCGATCTGTTCGGAAGTTGTATTCAGCATTAACACCGCCGCATTCAGGGAGGAATTTGTTAAAACTGTCGGCAAGTTTACTCGATAAATTCATTGGAAAGTGGAGAAGGATTAAGACTGAAATTGATTCCACACTCAATTTTGTTTGTGGATACGACGTTAGCTATTTTCATATGTCCAAAATGAGAATATGACAGAATTAGTTAGTTTAGGCACGTAAACTGTAAAAGTACACTAACTGTCCGATTAGTTTAGGCACGCGCGACCAGCCTCCGCTATCCCACACACTGTTACGTCCTACACCGTTACACCTTTACGAGAGTTCGCCTCACTATTTTTATGTGGCGGCCCAGGAATCCCATGAGCCGCCACTCATCATTTATCAGGATGTTCAGTGTCAGGACGCCAGATGTCCCCGTTTGACGCCCTGGGGCCCTAGCCAAGAGCAAACGTACAGTCGTAAACGCTACGCTCAGGCTACGCTACGCTGGGAGAAAGCTTTGTAATTGGTCAAAATTTTATGTGGGCGTTACAACAACCAATCACCGGACTTTATTTCTTTCGTTTCGTAAAAACGCAACGAAACGTTTGCATTAGTTTGGTTATTGGCTAGGGCCCCTGAAGTTGTTATGCAAGTAGGAGACCCCGCTATCACTGCTGGGTATTCTTAAGGATTTCCAAATGTTGAAAAAAGAATTAAAATTATGGGAATGCAATTGTAAATTTTAAAAGTTATAATAAAAAAATTGTTTTTTTTTTAATTCTGAAATTGCCATCGCGATTGTATGAGGCCAGTACGCATATAACAAAAAATTCAGTCTAAAGTATGTACTCAATTCCCGTTAATTTCGATGTGCCCTATTACCCGTACTACGTGACCCATTTTTATGCAACTGAGATTTTAATCAATGTACGTCTTATATAGAAGGGTCCTTTTAAGAAAAATGTTATAATACAGTATAACATGAACACACGAATTGATTTCACGCTCTGTTGACGTCCGACGAAGCAGTACAAGTATTTCCTAACTCGCCAGTGCAGCCAAGTTTATGAACTGTTTTCAGTGCACGAGTGAATGCTCCAGGAGCTGAGAGAAGAAATTTATTTCTTTATTTATGTTACTCGAGAATTTTTACTGAATGTTATGTGAGGGGAAAATTAAGAAGAAAACTGGCTGTTTTTAAACAAAGTTTTAGGTGAAAATATATTTTCTTTTCACTATTGTGTAGCATTTTAATTTGTAAAAGTATTAAGTTTTGGTGCTAATTATGTAATAATTAATATTATTATACTACCTGGTGCCCGCGAATTCTTCTGCTTTGAAAAATTAAAAATATAATACCTATAAGTAACGCCTGATAGACGATCTTTCTGGTACCTAACATTTTTTAGTATTAAAAGTATACCTATAGACCTGGTAAATTGGATTTTTTTTTATATGTTGATACTGATGAAATGGTAATAACAAATCCAAATTTTCCACCTCGAAAGCCTTTCGGATCATTGTTAAATTATTAAATTTTAGGACATTTTTCAATTTTTGTCGATTTTTACTACCGACTTTTGTTGACTGTAAGTTGTCGATACTTTACAGATTAAATTTACAATTGATATTAAATTTACAATTTAGTCTTGCTAGGTTAAATAGTTTTAAAGATACGGCTATTCAGAGGTATGCAAAATTTCTAAAAAAAAATGGATGTTTTACAGATGTTTTTATTTTTTAAAAATTTTGACACCCATGGTAAAAGAAATGGGTTTATTGCAAACGTTACCTCATAAGTTATTTAAAGTGCACTAAATTTCCAACAAAATGAGATAAATTTTATCTACATAGACCTGATATTTTCTGAGCACTTATAATAAAAGTACTAACAAACTAACAATATGACATCAAAGTAGTTTTACCTATCCTACTTATTGATGCGAAAACAAATTGTAATCTGAAACATTTATAGACGCATTTCATCTTTGTATTCACGAACGATTTGACAAAGAGCAATAGTTCTTTACTGCGATCTGCGATCAGAAATATTTGTTAGTGAAATTTTTCCTAACAAAAAATCCACGTTTGAAACTACAGAATATCTTTCCTCTCTGTCTCGCTTTATATGATAGAGGGGAACGGAAATAGAATTCGGATGCTCACTCAGGCATTAAAAATCCGCGTGTGTAGTCAGGTGATTTACGAGGGACATACGATTAACAGTACAGAGAATAACAGAAGTATAGCTCTGATGAAATTTCTTATTTATATATGTATTGATACTTCGTTGTCTCAGCCGTAGGATGTCCACTGCTGGACATAGGCTCCCCTCATAATTTTCAAAAGGGGCGGTCAGAAGCAGCCTGGATCCATTGACCCGCAGCCCTTATCAGGTCGTCTGTAACCTTGGTGGACGTCCTACCCTGCGCTTGCCGGTCCTCTTCGTACTTATATTTCGATAAATATGATATGATTATATGATATGATATAAGTATGATATGATGAAGTATGATATGATGAAGTAAGATATGATGAAGTAAGATAGTTATCATACTTCATCATATTTTACTTTTATTTCGATAAAGATACTATAACTATCATACTTTGTTTCCATTGTCCACCCTTCTACATCTTGATAAGGGTTTGGTTACTGCCGCCAGACTGGTTGCCCAGTTAATGACAGTTACACAGTGTACTCTACCACTATTAAGTAAGCAGTAAATAAATAAAAACATTAACAGCTGACCATCGTCGGTGCACGATTAGGCAGAGTCGACTTACTGTTTCTTATTTTATACCGTATTACTAGGACGTAATGTCGCTTTTAAAGTTTTACACGTTACGAATATTTATGTAGCATGCGATGTTCTTGTTTTGCCAAAACTTTCATACATTTGTGCGAATATGTGAATGTGTGAGACAGTGAAATATGTATGGGAAATAATCGTTCAGGTGATACAGGTATACAGTATATAGTTTTGACATCAAGAAATTGGGGTATTGTTCATAGACGAGCCCGTTGGATGGGTGGTAGGGGCTTGCCTAACGTCTCAGGGGGCCCGGGTTCGATTCCCGGACGGGTCAACTTTGGAAATGAACTTTTCAAAATTTACTCTGGTTTGGATGTGGAAAGTAGTGGCAGGGCACACTGCGTTTGCCTGTTCGGCAGCAGTAACCACCTAATTACAGAAGACCACCGTGAAATAACAGCACGTGTACGGCTGTGTTTCGGTGAGTAATTGAGGGATGCCAGGGCCCATTTCCCTATCCCTTTCCAATCCCTTATACTTAATTCTACTGTAGTTGCAACGCACTTACAACACTTGCAGCATTGCTTGTATTATAGGCGACGGTAGCCACCTACCATGAAGTGAACCGTTCGCCTGTTGGCAGACCTTAACATAAAAAATTAAAAAATAGTTTGGCCTAAGCCGAATTTCAATATGAAAAGGTAATAAATTAGTTTGTAATTTATTAAAGTAAATACCATTTACTATTCTTTTACCATTACACTATTATTTACACTATATTCTACCGATGTTCAAAAGGAAGTCCTTAGACTAAAACGATAAGAAGCATCGCCCTCGTACAATTTTGTCACCTTTGAACATTATACGAAGCTATTTGAATTTTAAAAAAACGAGTAAAAGCAAGGAACAGTTAATTCAAATAATAATACGATTAAACGCAGCTCTCCAATCGTCCTAAATAAACACAAGAGCCTGATTCGTACCGAAAAACACATTGTCAAGGGACTCTTTTGTTATAATTAAATTTCCTTTGGTTAGAATTTTTTTTCCCTCTAGGAAAGAAGAAACAAAATAAACGGTGTTCCTGTTCACTCATCAGACCTTTTGTATTTAAATTTTAATTTGCGTTTACGACGACTTAAAAGTACTTTTATTATTTCTTCCAATGGAAACCTTGTTAAATACGATAGAACATGGACTTTAATTATTCCACAGTAAAAAGAAAAGATGTTTACGCCTTTTTAACACGGCAAATATAATAAATAGTATTATTATTTTGTAAAATATATTTTAGTGTTTTGTAAAATAATTGTAAAAATATAGTATTTTGTTAAATAGTTGTAAGAATTTATTGTTTCTTCACTTATTGCCATATGATGCAATTTTCATTTTCCGGCAAATTGTATGGGTACACGAATCTTTATTTTATTTTATTAGGGTAAACAAACAATTACACCATACATATCGCAGTAAGTTAGAAAAAAGAGAAATATACACTTCGGTTATGGCGTGCTGGCGTTTGGCGATCTTTTCTTGTAAGACATAAAGTGCAATGTTAAACCACTAAATTAAGTAGGTATCTGATTGTGTAAAAGCATAATAATTCATATTAATAGAAATATAGGCTTGAAAATGCAGGATTTTATTTAAAACCCTAGACTAGACCATAATGGTATATTGTTTCTTGGAGAGGCTTTTAAAACAGAGTCCTAATTTACAACGGAAATGAGAAACTAGTATTTTCAGGGACTGCTCACAAAAATGCAACATTTAAAAGGAGAAAAACATTTTGAGTAGATTTAAACAACGGGCGCATCTCGAGCCATTACTTTTAACTGAAAAACTGCATTATACAGAGGAGACAAGTCGACTATTTCATACCTAGACTCTCAGATTAAATAAGAACTAAAGGTAGAGGAAGTCGCGTGTTTTAACGATCTCTAACAACCATCGGCGCGAAAAAACACCGTGGGTTTTTTAGTGGGTAGAAGTCCCACATACCCCAACGATCTCCCCATGGTCCCAAGCAAAAAAAGGCCACTGGGGCCAGAGTTTTCGAGTGGAAGAGTTCGACAGACGACCTGATAAGGGCCGCGGGTCGACAGTGAATCCAAGCTGCTTCTGACCGGTCCTTTTGAAAAAGTATGGGTATAGTAGTATGGGCTCAGTAGATATCCTATATCTGAGATGATGATGATGTCGTCAGCTATAAGACACCCATTATATAGACGATTGGAACGCTAAGTCATCAGTTAATTGAAATTTTATCAAAAAAAAGATATTAAATTGGATAAAATTAGATACAAGAAAAATATTCTTAAAATATTATTATACTACTGATTACCTGAGATAATCAGAGCTTATCTATAAATAAATTTAAAAGTGTAATTAAACCAAACTCCTCTCGAAAGGCTATTTTAAAATCACTGATTATTTAAGCGACAATGAAGCCTGGATTTAAGCGATTCGGAGCTCATACTATGTTTAGCATTGTATATATACTTTGATTTGTTTATAATAAAGTGTAATTGTTGTAATTTTATATTTTAAAGATGACAAAAAGAATGGTATCCTGAGTTTATTTCGGGGTTTCTTCTCAGGATCATTTTCTTGGATTTTTTCCGAAACCCTGGTTTTATGGTATTATTCTGTGGGGTAACAGTACAGATGTAGCCTCTTTATTCACCCTTCAAAAAAAGTTAATCAGAATCATAGCAAATATAGAACAGACTGATAGCTGTAGACCATACTTTCTCGAATATAAAATATTAACTCTGCCCAGCTTATATATTTTGGAGATGTGTAAATTTGTCCGAAAATATAAACAATTTTATACAAAACGTGAAGACTTACCATACAAGTATACACTACGACATAAAGATGATTTAATATTACCAACATCACGATTAAAACTAAATTCTTCAAATACCTTCAGTTCTTCTATAAAAATATATAATAAATTACCAGATAATTTAAAAAAGAAAACAACAATATTTATAAAAAAATTGAAAAAAAACCTAAATAGTAAATGTTACTATAATACTAATGAATATTTTATAGATCATATATAGATATATTATTTATAAATATATATTTTATAGAGCTGGCCATTACCTCGGGCAACAAATTAGCATTGCCATACAACGAGGTAATGCAGCCAGCATGCTTGGGACCCTTCCAAAGGGACCGATGCTTTATATTATTTAATGTGTAAATATATTTAACTTAGGATTATAATATAATATGTTAGTTGATTAAATAAAAAAAAAATACCAAAATCCGTAATGTGCAAAAAGTATTGACTTGAGATATTTTAATGTAAATATATTTAAATATTATTATTTTTTTTAATTTAAATAAAATAAAATTCTTTTTATATATGTAGTTTACGCTTCCTCTCTCCTAGTCCCTTAAGTTTCATGCCCCAAAGGGTCCATAACACTGGTTTTTTATATATTTTTTAACATCTTTGAATTGAATTGAATTAAATTTAAATTTATAATGACTATCATAAGAGTTTCTTGGAAAAACCTAATTGATAAATAAATATTTTTATTTTGATTTTGACTTACTTATAAAAAAAAATAGGTACCTTATGTACCAATTTTTGACATTAAACAGCCACTCTATACTAATCTACGCTTCAAAGAAGTGACAATTCTGAAACAGTAGGTTAGTTAGTTTTTATTTACAACTTCCTTACAAGCAAAGTTAGTAACCGCACGATGAAAATAAACTGTCAGTAAAAATGGTAATAAAAAATAAAGAGAAAACTAAAAATATATTTTGCTTTTGTAAAAAAAAATCTATTTCCAATTTCTCTAAAAAAAAAATTAAATTTTTCAATTTGGTTTATTTATGGGTTTTTTTACGCGATTAATGTTTAAAAAAAATTGACAAAAATGAAGTGGAATTTGGAAAGCTATTTAGACGGATACGATATTTGTCGTTATCAAATTGAATACTTTAGTTACCATAAGAATTCCATTTGCACAATAATTGCCTCTTACATCATATCGTACAATTTAAATGAATATCTAAATTATCTAAGTTATCGTAAATTAAAAACAATGCAGGAGAAAATAAATGCGAGACAGGACTCGCTTGATGCATTATATATTTTTATATAATGCATCTTATTTTTCAATTAAGATTATAATTAACAGTCGACCGACTTTTCTTCAAAGGAATTCACTGTACAATTAGTGATAACGTTGATACATAACTCAGTCTTAAATGAACAATAGTGTTTGTATTTGTATCACAGACCGCTGATGACGTATTGAGAAAGATATAGCACAAGTACTGCACTTTAAAATATACGAACGACAATTTCAAACGTGAACGCTTCAATTTTAAACATTGAATGGTTAGAAGTGATGGGGCAATGTTTCTAATATAGTAGTCGCAAGAATAACTGCGCCGCGAAGTGCTTCGACGAATTAACAAACTGCCTTATATTGCAGAAAATGGACTAACCGAGATTCCAACATATACATCTGCCGTTTTACAGGTAAGCTAAAAAAAATAAGCTGTGTCAGCTATCTATGTCCTGTTCAAAAGAATAATTCTAATCTGCTGTTTTAAAAATCGGTGGTTTATTGCGAATTTTATTCCGTATGTCACCAACCACACCTATAATATGTGGGGCCATCAATGTGATTAATTGAGGATATAATTTAGCCATTCTGTTTGACTAATAATGGTAGTGCGACAGATCTTTAGTTACTGTGTAGCTTTGAATCGGCATGTTAATGATTGAACACAACATGCACATTAGGTTAGATCACAGGATTTTCCCTGTAATCATAACTCAATGATGTTTGGTGCTAGATTAAGATAACACAACAATATCGCGTGTTTTCGTTTCAAATCAACCCGAGTTTTATAGAGCGACTTCACCCAGGAAAAAACTTTATTGGGTTTTATGAGATGTAGGTATATAGGCTCTAAGCCTAGCGAAATGGTTGCTATCGGAATAGGGGGAGGTCACTGGAGTCACTTCAGTATCCATGATGGATTTCGGATAAAAACAAAATTATACTTTTATATAAAAATTCAGTAAAAAAATATCTGACGGTGAAATCTGTATCAAAATCTATTGCGTGGAACAGGAGGAGTTAGCGACCATACAGACAGAAGCAACTTCAAATTATGGCACTTGTTTTCCAGCCCAATTCCAGCAAATTATGGCACTGATTGTTCCGGGCGTTGGAGGAAGCTGTCTGGCGTCTGAGACTCAACAGATGAGAGGTGTGGTGGCACATTGTTGTTCCAGTGGTTCGCCACAAGAGTAGAACGCGCCTTGGATGCAGGAAATGGGTCCGCGAAGATATGACGGTGTTAGTGGGACCCGGGGATAAAGCCTCGCTGTGATCCCGGGTCTCATATTTGCCGCCGATGGTGGAACATGGGGAGGGGGGGTTAGTGGGTAGTCCCGGTTATATAGTGGGTAGTCCGTAAATTGTGATTTCCCCTCCTCAAAAAAAAGGAAAAAAATAATAAAAAGAAGCTACTTCAAATTATACTATGTAAAGATGGCAAAGGAGCAAACAATTTCCTTTTAACATTATAATTTTGCGAACGTTTTATCCTCAGAACCAAACAAACCTAGCATTTAAGTCATTAAAACTATCCGGACTCAGAACTAAAACAAAACTACAGCGGGTGTTCTATACCTAGGTAAGTTTTAACTTAATTTTAACTTAATAAGCTTCCGTTACTCGGATGTATTGTAGTTGTTTGCTAACTTCCGGCTTGTAGCAGTTTTTAGTCTTATGAATACACTGATTGGAATCCAAGAAGTACTACATCGAAATATGTAAAGTGCTAATACTGTGTTAAGTATTTCAGTGTCATTAATAAGAAATTCCAAAAATAAGAAGATAATAAGTAAGGCATATAGAAGTAACGAATATTTCCATATCTGATTAGATCTCGCAGTGTAACTTTTATTTATTTATTTATACATTTACTCAAAAACAACAGCCAATTAAAGATTTTACATTTGTATAATGGGAATAATAAAAAATAATAAGATAAAATTTAAACAAAATTATATAATTAAGTCATATATATACCTTCGCCATATTATATATAAATACTTATATACATACACAAACATATATACACATAATATAAGTGTATCATATACCATTCACATGCTGCTTCTTCTAACACAGTCTTATAATATCATAAAACATAAACAATATAACCCCGAGCATATCTGTAAAGAGATGTCCGTTTTGTTTTAATAAATAAATCGCAAAGTACAGTGGCCGAAGCTTTTCAAAGAAACGAGAAAAAAAACCGAGCATAACCGCTCCATACCTTCTTACAAGGCCCATATAATTAGAGACGTTTCAGCGCCATTTATGTAATCACTGGCAACATACATTGGTCAAAAACTTTTGTTTTAAGGCACAGAGGAATTTTGGACGATTTTGGAAGATGTTCGGAACTTCCCGAATACTGCCCATCCGAGCTAGATTCTTCATAGTTATACTGTTCAAATACTGTTACAGTATTTCATTCACTAGACAGAAATGATAATATTATTGAGCAATGGTACCAAACATTATATGTAAACACAGTTAACGTTTGTCCGAGTCTTCTCACGTAAACGGCTCAGCCACAATATTGTCCAATATGCAGTAGATAAGTATACTTCCATATTAATATTATAAAGAGATAAGATTTGTATGTTTGTAGTGAATAAACTCAAAAACTACTGCACCGACTTTGAACATTCGTCACCTAGGCATAGAAAGCTACATTATCTGCGAGTAACATAGGCTATTTTTTATAATGTTAGGGCGAAGTCGCGTGAAACAGCTAGTTTTCTATAAATCTGTAAGTTTTCTAGTTACTTAATGTACAGTCGGGGTAAGAAAAGGTTCGTCACTTTAAAGTCGACAATTGCTTGCCTCAATACATTTATCAGTCATGCTAAAATTTAAATTCAAACGTTTGTCAGTTGTCTGCTTGATGCTTTAATTTTAAAATACACTAAGAATCATCGACTTGATGAATGAATGAATTTGAAAACGCACGAAAGTGAAAGTTTTCGTTACATACTTGATAAGGCGCGTCGTGAATCAGGCAGAAAAGAAAGTACGGCTCCGACAATTTAACGAAGGAAGCTTAAAACTTACAATTAACCTTTAATGTAATATCTATTAGGTTCATAATACAATGCAATTGTTAATTTTGTCGCACTCGCACGAGCGTAACATGCCAAGCGGCGCACGTTAACATGGCGACAGCTGGCGACCAATAGCGGTACTGGAAAAAGCCGCGAAGTGTGTGGATTGGTCGATAGCATTTACCACGCTTTAAAAATTCGTCTTCTGCGCAGGTACATCGGTAAGCCATATCATTTAGTAACTACTATTCCCTGCCTTTACTGTGTACAGGCTAAATGCATTTACAGTTGAACCAAGTTTGGCGTTGAGGTCATCGCTGCTTTGCGACTAAGTTGCAGGCTGCAATTTATGAACTTTGTAATCATTTCCGCAACAAACAACAATTTACGTTCATCTGTAAGATTTTCACTTGAAAACTGTTCGGTTCCTCGGGGATTTAAGAGCACAAACTTTGCTGAACCTTGGACATAATTGGAAAAACCTTGGATCTTGGAAATTGAAAAAAAAAAAAAAAAAATGTATTTTTCGAAAAATATGGTATTAAAATTAATACAGACATTAGTTAATTTATACTTTGAAAATTTTATTATTTTGTCTCACTGTTACATGTCCTCACTGTTCGAAAATTCAAAAAATATTGTAGATTCGTATTGATAATTTTTTGAAGAACTCTCCAGTAATTGTTTATGATAACAATTATCAATTTATCATTGTGAAATAAAAGCGTATAATTCAGTATTTTCATTTCCCATTAAATATTAAGCGAATTCAAAGCATGGATCCAATGAAATTATTCAATATTCATGAATCAAAGGCCTCCTTTTGAACCATAAGTTAATTTATTTTGAATTGGGGTCATAAACGATTGAAGTCTCTAAAGGAGAGAGAAATCAACTGAATATAATTTGTTAGTTGAAATTTTTAATAATAGTATTGAGATTAGTTATATTATTTTGGGTTTATGGAACTCTGGCTAAACTTTTCCGAGGCCAAGTAGTAGCAGGGCACACTGCGTTTTGCAGTCATTTGGGCAGCCCGTCTGGCGGCAGTAACCACCTCCTTACACAATACCACGGTGAAATAACAGCATTAATTATGTGCTTTTGTGTTATGGTAAGTGAGTGAGCCAGAACCCATTATTCTAGTCAGTCTAAAATAGACAGTAATTTCGTTATGCTTGAAGTTCGTCTTCATACGCATAGAATATAGAATAAAATTTTAAAATAAAACTGAACTAAAAACAAAAATTTTCACTGCAAATTTTTCAAATATCCATTTCAAGTTCGGCTGTAAACTAGACGTCGACTGTCACTTTTATAGATAGACCGGTTTATCTGTGAAAAGTTGAATACGAAATTTTGCACTAAAATTTATATTTGCGCTTTCGATGTTATCGGTTACGGTCCGGCTATTGTATGGAGGGACGTACCAGTTCCATATAGTGCATAAAGTAGTCAAGAGTTTGTGATATACAAAGAAAAATACGGCTATGAATTTGGATACCAAAAATAATAAGATAAAAAAAAAATCTTTAGTTTTTTTAGTTATATTTGTTATAACATTTCGCCGGTGAATTAAGCTTACATACACATTTACTTAATATGTTTATATTTTTTTTTTTTTACTTTAACAACTTTAAAGTTATGTAAAGTGAAAATTAAGTTAAGTGTATTTTTTAAGCACAAAGTTTCCAGGAAAGCTGAAATTCCGCTTTAGAATATAATTGAGCATCAACGATTTTAAAAATAAAATAATATATTGTGTAAATAAACTTTAAATAAATAGATTAATAAAAATAAAATTCGCTGCATAATACCTGTAATGTTTTGAAAATATAAATATTTCGATATGAAGAAATAAAGAATAAATATTTCAGAGCAACGAAATCTTTTTTATCCTTGTGCCTTCGTGCCTTCATAGTCTTACCAACAAACATTCAGCTTGTAAAAGTAAAACAAAAAATAAAAAATCTTGTCAGTCTTTTCATTGTCGGACTATCATTTCAAAACACTATTTTTTAAAAGTACCTTTTGAAATATTCACAAAAGTTAAGCTTCGCATTTGAGGATGCTGTGTAAACAATGAATATGCATGAAGAACGCCACTTCATTTCCCGTCTCTTATGCGCGGAATTCATAAAAATACCCTTGCAAACGAAAAAAAAAATCTCAAAAAATAAACTTATTTCAGTTGAAGTAGTGGCGAATGTGCAACGTCGCGTCGCTTCCTGAAAAATATGCAAAATTTATTACGGACACTAAATCAGATTTAAGCATGGCAAAAAATTCTCAAGTACAATTTATACAGGCTGAGGGAAAACTTTATGAAAACGACAAAGCTAATTCGAAATACTATTTGTAACATTTCAAGTAAAAATAGCTATAATTAAAAATTATAAACTAATCCTCGACTCTTTATTGAGCCCAAAAACGCTATATATGCTGTAAGTTACTGAGGAGTTGGGTGTCCCGCAGACTTCTTGATGATGCAGCATCAGATCAAGGTTACCATGTCTCGGAGTAACAGTACACCAAATTTTAAATCAATCGAACCCGTGGAAACTAATATTACTATATTTAATGTAAATAATTTAAAAAGTGTATGTGTTTAGAATTATTATTGTATTTCAATGTGTTTTCCTTAGAAAATTAAATAAGATTTTTTTTTAGTAAATACGGTTTTATTATTATTTTACGACATTTTTACCAATATTATTATTATTACATATTGTTTTCATATTTCAAATTAAACCAAATCATTTATTTGCCTGTACATGAATGTAGGTATAATAAGACCTTACAAATAATATAATAGCGACCCCAGCATGTACTGATTACATGGTCTTTATGCATGCACCTTTATAATTTGTTAAACGTTTTTCAAAGCGCGCGACGGCCGAACATTGAGTTAAAACGTTTCTTTATCAACTCCTGTTTTATTTTATTTTATTTTATTTTATATTAAGCTCGACAGACAGGTTGACGGTCTACTTGATGGTAAGTGGCTACCGTCACCTATAACTCAAGCAACGCCACAGGTGCTGCAAGTGACCTGTCGACCAAGTAGGATTAAGACATATCTGGAGCGCCGAAATCAGCTACATATCTGATATCTTATATCACGTCCTAATGCTGAGCGAAAGTTATTCCTCTGCGTTCACGTGTATTTCAAATTTGACTACTATGTTTTTCAAAAATGACCTTAACTAAAAACTTTATAGTGATGACAGCTTAAACTCTGAAGAAAAAATCAACTTGTCACGGGAGAAAAGCAAGTACTTAAAATTATTAAATAACTCAATAAAACGTAGGGTAGCAAATACATTTCCAAAAAAGAAATAGGGAATAAATTTGTTTTAGTGCTTTTATTGTCGTATGCAAAATACGTTCTAGTATCGGTGCGAGATCCACGATGATTGGACTATTGAAGTACAGTCGAGGAATTCGAACGCAAAAATTGTTAATTTTGAGCAAATCCACAAGGAATTTTATTTCCACAAAAGGTGATATCTATGATAGCATAAATAGCAAATATATTTATTAACAAAATGACAACAGGCATGACGCATTAGATGTCTTAAAAGGTGGTTCAATTAATTAATTAATTAGTTATTAAGTAATTGGCCTGAGTAGAATTGTTATTTTTGAGCTGATATCCTTATCGACTGATGTACTTACTTGTAGTCTACTGACTGATACTGATTACTTGTAGTATGCTATGTCGCTTAGTCAGGTTGCACGGATTGTGGTGTAGAGTACCTACAAAGAAATGATATTACTTATCATGGCTAGAAAAGTAAAAATATTATTGTTAAATTATCATAATTAATACATATGAAAATGAGTTTTAAATAGATTTGAAAATTATAATCATAGAGCATTTATTACTTTTAAAAATGATCACAACCTTTTTTTTCGTTGTATACAGAAAAACGATTGACCTGAATCTAACCTAATGGTAAGTGAAGATAAGGTCGAATATGGAGCTCGCTTGCCCGTTAATACACTCTATTCTTGAAGAGTCCTAAGTTGTATGTTATAGGGAACACTGAGAAAAGGAGAGAACGCACTAGCTGTGCGCATAATTAAAGAAGACGCAAAACGATTCGCAAGTAATATTAAGAATATAATACCTCAAGAAAGTTTGGATATAGGTACATAATGAAAAACAGAAAACAGGTATCTTTGAGATATGATGTGTCAGAATTATCAACAACTTTAAACCATAAAATAATATAATATAATATAGATTTAAATAAAATAAAGCTAATTTTCACTAAAACTGCTTAAATAAAATCTTCATATTAGGTTTTTCCGTGATTGTACACACGTTTCGCTCTATTGGTTCGACGGATGTTCCGGTTAGCGGCGGAAATGACTGACACGATACATGACAAACATTTGCCAGATGTCTCTATAGGCAGCGAGAAACGGAACGTACGGAAATACGGAAGCCTCGTTTCAAGTTGTTCGTTTGAGGTTTTGTTGAGTTTGGAATAACAAACGTTTTCAATGGACTTTCTGATTTCAAGGGGAAATCAGAGATCTACGGTTGTTTCATAGTCTTAGAGGAAGTCAAAGCTTTTCTAAATGACTTTAACGTTTCTAAATGCTGTCTAAATTTATATATTTTTATAATACTGTTACCTTTTTTTTTCCACTGTGTAGTGCGGACAGGTTGACAATTAAATAAAATTAATAAAAGACCTTTTGGAGTACAATAAAAATCGTATATTTTCGTAAAAGGCTTCTATACAATAAAGAAAGCAGATTTCTAAAAAGATTAACACAATTTGATACAATTTGTACCATTAAAAAAAAGATTCTACACACAAATAAAAAAAAAATTCATAAAATTAGGCCAGGGAATTTGTGAAGATTGTAGAAGTGAACCAGAACCAAACTGTACCACCGGAAGAGAGCCGTAGACCCTAAAGTGCTTAACCCTAATGTTACCAGATTATGCCTAAATTAGTATATTAACTGCAATCGACGCTATGCGGGTGTAATGAGGATAAAGAAAACCGTCACTTGTTTAGGGCGTTTACTCGCAGTCGTTGACCAGCCCGAAGCGACGCGGAAGACTAGCGTCGCTCGGCGATTCTGCTCGGCTTGTCTCGGACGAACGGTGAAAAACGGCTCGTCTAACGGCCTTTCTAAACAGCCTGTCAAAACAGCCTGTCCCAGACAGCCTGCCCAAACAGCCTGCCCAAAACAGCCTGCCCCAGACAGCCTCACTGGAAAGCACACGCGCAGTCACGCCTTAGTATGTTGTAGAGTGAAATTTACTACGCGAGTCCACGTGCCTTCTCCAGGTTAAACTTTAAATGATTAGAATTATCAAAGAAAAAGAATGTAGGTATAATTGAATCACGGTCCGCACGTGATCGTTAATAAAAAGTGTGGAAATCACACATAATTCCTTCAGGGAAAATTTATATAAACTGTCCAATTTATTTAACAAATAATAGGAAATGCAGTGAAAGGTTTAATTAAGGTCACACACGTATCTGGTATGAAAAAAAAAGAAAAAGTCACGTGGGTCCGTTGGATTGCACGTGATAAAACAAATAGACGGCTTAACCGTTCTAATAATAAAGCGATGGCCATCGCCAAAGAAAATTAATATAAAAGAAAATAGGTGACCGACGCCATCGTAAAATATTAAATATACCAGCACGTGTGCTAAAAAAATATGCTTATTGAAAATATGCAAAATTCACCCTTCACTATCCTACGTTCAAAACGACTTATTAACATTAAAATCGGCTATTAAAAGAACACTGATTGCTTATATAAAAAAAACAACATGGCATGCGGCGGACATACCTATGGAAAATTCCTATAGAAAAAACCCTAAAATCGAGAAATATTATGTAAAAAAACTTACCGATGCTCTGCAATGGAGGCAATTAACACAATATCGAAATAAAATTAAAAAACTGAGAAGCGATTCCTTCGATATGGACAGATGAAAATCAATTGGCAGCGGCCCTTTGTGGTTTCTACAGCTTCCTGATGTCGACCTTTCCTGGTGAGCTCGCGATGTCAAGTGAATGATTATTTGTCTCTTACGCCGGTCTAAGTTATTCAATTGCATTTGAAATGCAGCATGTCCTATCTAAAACGAATTCTATTCATTTCGACCTTAAGTCAAGCGACTAAAGTGCACAATGGATATCGCATCGGCAATCTGAAGACGTTGCGTATGGTTAGAACTGAACGAGGAAACTACCAATCAAATTGCAGTATAAGGCGACAAACAACGTTCCGTTATACCACACTTCATGTAAACGAACTATGCAACGAGTGGTAAGCGCGAAATTTAATTATAACGTTAACAGGCGAGGACACCCAGAAGCGATTCTACTGAAAGCTGTACGACCGGCACAACTAACCATAGGGTGCGAAAATTTTAATGTAACAATACGTTAATCTATACAATATACTATAACTGTTGCAAGCGACTTCGTCCGCGTAGCTTTATAAAATATAGACTATAAAAATAGGGTCAACTTTGGAAATGAACTTTTCAAAATTGGCTCTGGTCTGGGTTTGGAAAGTAGTGGCAGAGCACACTGCGTTTCGCAGTCATTTGGGCAGCCCGTCTGGCGGCAGTCTTACAAAAGACTATCGTGAAATTAATGACAGTGCTGTTGTGGTTCAGTGATCGACTAACTAAGGGATGTTATAGCCTATTTGACTACCCCTTATCGTTTTTTATTCTACTAAGGTCGGCAGCAAACATTCAGGACTTATTGCGTTCCTTGTGTTAATAGCCGACATTACTCACTTACCATCAAATGGATCGTCAGCTTGCCTGCCGACCTGTACATAAAAAAACTTTAAAATAAATATCGAAATTGTAAACTTTTTAAGAGCTTTTATACAATAATAATTAAGTCCTGCGCATTATTCCTTAATATTTGGCAATTAAAAATGCAACTTTTAAAGCTTAGCTTTTAAACTTTTTAAGCTCCAAGTCATTCCAAACCTATGCTGTGCCTAGGTAGGTCTTGAAAGGTTTTACACCGCAATGCAGTGTATGCACTTATTGACAGAAAAGCTCAAGGCACTTTTAACCGCGAACACGCAAGTTGCGAAATATTCATCGAAACGAGAATTTTCCTGTGCAGCATCTTTAAAAAGACCAACTTTCTTTTTGAAGTGTTCCTAAAAGAATTTCACGTCGACATTAACATTTTTATCATTATCTCTAAGTCGCAGTTTCCTACTTTCTTTTGGGCTTAGTTTTTATACATTAAGGCGCTTGGAGTCGTCAATGACGTTGGCCGTCTGGCCGCTATACCCGCGCCGCATACCGGGATTATATCTCCAAAATATTGATTTATTTACATAATACGCTATGTTGTGTTTAAAGTACAATAGATTCTTTATTTTTTAGCGTGTAGTAAATATTTTCAATTGTCGTACTCGCTTAGAAGCAGTAGTAGTCCTGGGCCAAAAATATTTTAGAGAATAACAATCCCTAAAGAATAGATAAATCTATTTCTTGGCCTTATATTTGCATATTTGTTGCTTTAGTCCACAGGAACCTAAAAATTTTCCAAGATATAAAGTATCCTATATGTTAATCCAGAAAATAAACTATCTGTGTGCCAATTTTCATCCAAATTCGTTGATCTGTTCTTGCGTGAAAGCAAACATCCATCAATTCATGCATCGATCCATCCTCACAAATTTTCGCATTTGTAATATTACCTATTAGGATTAAAATATTTTCCACAAAACTTTCATAGACAACGCAAGCAGCGTACTTTGACAAAGTTTCAACTGTGTTTGAAATAGATGCCCTCTATACCCTTGTACAATTAGAGAGTCCCCCTTAGCCAAAGTAAAGTAAACTCTGACACGTGTTAACCGCTTGAAACATTAGCGGAGGTGGGTTTGAGAACTTGGCAAACTGGGGACCTTGGGTAACTTGGCAACGTCACACTAATTGCTCCGTACTATAGACGTCCGTGGCATTACTTGTGGATTAGAAATTTAGAAATGAATTTGGTTGAATGCCAATGGATTTTTTTCATAATTTTACCTAACTTAATGAATTGCTCCGTACTTTAGACGTCCGTTGCGTTACTTCTGGATTAGAAATTTAGTTGAATGTCAACTGAATTTATTCATAACTTTACCTAACTCTTAATTAATGATTTTCTGTTAACTAGCGATCACAATAGCGATGCATTTTTTCTGTAATCTCTAATTAGTATGCTAATATTAATGCGAAAGTTTGTGAGGATGAATGTTAGTTAGGCTAATTTATTTAAGAAAAAAAATATGGTATAAGCTGTGTAGTATACCGCGCACAGTGAAGCGTGGCCGGGTTCAGCTAGTTGCTATCTGCCTTTGTCTGTTTCTTCGCTTCTATTTCTTCTAAATAGAAACTACTTCGCTTTTTCTACTTATAAAGACAATAAACGAGAAAGATTTCGTGTAGGTACATAATTTGCAGAAAAAAATTACATTCGTACGAAGTTCATTAATATGAATTATCAAATTAATTCGAGTCTAATCCAATATTTTTGTCACGGACTCAATAGGTATGGCTGACAAGTGGTGAGCGTTGGACGAGGACTTTCGAACGCTATATTCGACTGCCAATTGGTTTCAACCACTAATTTCAAGTGCCTTGTTATTTATATGTAACAACGTTATTGGCCCACATTTTTTTAATTAATATCATATATATATTGTACACAACTGTATACACATCGTCTGTCTGTGTACTATTATTAACCTACTAATATTATAAACGCAAATGTTTGTGAGAATGGATTTATGGATGTTTGTTACTCTATCACGCAAAAACAGATCAACGGATTTGTATGAAATTTGGCATACACATAATTTATTACCTGGATTAACATATAGGATATTTTATATCCTGATAAAATCTTAGGTTCGCGAGGGATCTATCTAAAAATATAAACGATTGGGCGCCATTGTCGCTGTCACCTTCGCCACAGCGATAAAGATGTCGGCGATAAAGATGTCGGGCGTTACTGGGCGTTACAATACCCATTAGCCTACCTTAACGCTTAGTTAAGGTAAACCGCTCAAATTTGCATTGGTTCTAGCTGCATCTAGCTTTAGTATAGATACGGTTTTGGCTTGTATATCAACAACTGCATCGGAACTATAGATAGAAGCAAAAAAAGGAAGATACGGTACGCTCTTACATAACGTAATCGACAAAATATGATCTACATACAACTACGTTACAATAATCCCCAGTTACAATACTGAATATAACTAATAATAGGGAGAGATAAGTAAATGTATATTCATTTCTACGCATCCAAGCGACTTCCTGTTATTTCCCGTTCGAATGTTGTTTCAGCGACCGAATGAAAGTGAGACCACTGGACTCAGTTTATAAGGACCACGCGTAGATAGTAAGTAACGTATCTTCCTTTTTCCTGTTTCTCTCTACGATCGAAACTGACGACCGACTGAGCAGTGAAAGGCATTCTATAATTTGTTTATTATTTTTAAAAATTATTCCATTTGTCATACAAAAAAGAAATAAACCTTTATTTACTTATATTTTAACTTTAGCAGTAATCTCTTAATAAAAGTCGCAGGAAACGGAGACGAGAAAACGAAATTTATCATTATGCAGAAGTTGTGAGACTCATTCTCAGTTGAATACAAAGGGCAAAGGGTGGCCCCTAATTTACATTTCAATACTTAGTTTTATTGCATTAAAATATTAATATTATCTTGGAGCGCTCGTATTCTTTGCTAAATCATGCTTTGTTGTATTTAATAATAACTTTGAATACTTAACTTGTTTAACATTTAATAGCGAATCAATATATTACTGCCGTTCAACCAAGACTTAAGTTGCTTAAGTTTTAAAACAAACAAGCAACAAGCAGCCATTGCAGTTTTTAACCTGCGACGCCCGACGCAAAAATGAGGTGTTATAAGTTTTATCTGTGTGTTTGTTATGAAATGTAGCAAAATCTAACATGATTAAATTTATTAAGATTTGTTCAGGCGTTTGAAGACTTATTATTTATTTATTATTACTACTTATTAGCGTTATTTACTTCGTTGGTATATCTATGACATGGTAACCTTGATCTATGTGATAAACAACTCTTTTTTATATAATTAGTATACTTTTATAGTACCTATAGCAGTATAGTATACATTTTATCCTTTTTTTTGGGTGGGTTATATCGGTGGGTTATGTCAGACTCCCACCCTGAGATGGTGGTGGGGTAGACCTACCGACTAAGCCTCATGGCGTCCTCCGCGTCCGCTATAGGCGAAGTCTCATGACGAACATTCTTCCGCAACCCCGCCGCAGTATACTTTTTATCCTGGAAAAATATTAGGTTCCTGTGTGGTTTTGAGCGTTATCTATACCTCGCTCCCTCTCCCTTTCCTACCCCTCGGCACTCGCAGAAAAAGACAATTACCTACACACTCGACACAGTCCACTCAGCCGTTGTAGTGTACGCAAGACAGTCCACTATAAGTCGCCAAAGTCTTCGCAATTCGCTGTGAAATTAAGACGGTCTACTTAATTGCCGTATCGGTCGCATCTCGCTCGAAGGAAATTAAACGCAGTTCGCGAATCGCGAGTGAAGTGAAGGTGATAGCAACCAAACTAGAACTGGAAAGTCGAAGATCGCTGTTTACGAGTGAGTGCTCCTGATTCCTATCGCTTTATCCTCCACTGTTAAATTTTAAAAAAGCGAACTACAGCGCTTACGAAGGTCCGGGCACCAACTAGAAGTGTTAAATATTAATTTTTAATTTGAACAAAAAAAAAATTTGTACGCCACTATGAATTTACTTACTGTGTAGGTACACTCATTTTAAAGAAATATAATATATAAAATAAAAACTAATTTAAGTACGTAAGACATGTTTTAATAACAATTAGTAGTTAAGTTAAATTTAACATGCTGTTAAATTTAACTTAGGACTCTGTTTAGGACTAGTACACTGTTTAGGAGTGCAATTTAGATTATAATCAATACACTTGTAATTTATATTTTTCACGTATATAATTGTATTCTGTTTGTGTACTACATAAAATAAAATAAAATAAAATAAATTCTTTCTTTCTGTCATCAAATGGACCTTTGGTCTGTCTGAAACTAAAAAAATGAGCCTGTCAGTCGCAGGACTGCACGTCAGAAGTGAAAACTTAGCTTCACTTAGCAAACTTAGCAAATAGTTGTGAATCTATCTTTACTAATAAAGGGTGTTTTTTTAAGAGCTTGAGAACTTTAAATAATAATAAAAAAACAGAAACATTGTTGGAATGAATTTTTTATTATTATAATCTGGTAGATAATTTCATGGCATTTATTTTTTAAATATGATTTCCGGCATATGTCCGCCGCGGCTATGAGTTACATAGTCCATTCGATCAGTCCAATTTTTCACTACTTTTTCCAATAAATCTGGCCGTATGGCGTCAATGGTGGCTTGAATATTGGCTTCCAATGCTTCAAGAGTTGTTGGTTTGTCGGCATAAACCAATGACAACATAGCCCCATAAAAAGTAATCAAGAGGCGTTAAGTCGCACGAACGAGGGGGCCAGTTAACAGGACCACTTCTGGAAATAAAGTTGTCACCAAATTGATTTTGCAATAAATTGATGGTTAAGCGCGCTGTATGGCAAGTTGCACCGTCTTGTTGAAACCAAATGTCGTCGATGTTTAGCTGATTAATTTATGGAAACAAAAAATCAGTCAGCATGGCTCGATAGCGCTCGCCATTCACCGTAACCGCAGCTCCTTCCTCATTTCGAAAGAAATAAGGACCGATGATGCCGCCAGAGTGTAAACCGCACCAAACAGTCAATTTTAAAGGATGTAATGGTGATTCGTTAATGGCTTGAGGATTGTCTTTGCTCCATATACGGCAATTTTGCTTATTGACGAAGCCATTTAACCAGAAATGAGCTTCATCACTAAACACAATTCTTCGGTAAAAATGCTCATCTTCGGCCAGTCTCAAATTAGACCAATCAGCAAAAATGCGACGTAAACGATGGTCATTTGGCTTTAATTCTTGCACGAGCTGTATTTTATAGGCATGTAAGCCAAGAAAGATCCTTACGTAAAATTTTCCACGTAGTCGAAGGACAAAGGCCAACAAATTGAGAACGGCGACATATCGACATTTCGGCGTCTTCTTCAACGCTTCGCGCTACAGCAACAATATTCTCTTCGGTACGCACATTTCTTTGTCTTGTTGATAGTTTTGAATCGAGAAGAGTAAAATTAGTGCGAAAGCGATCAATAACTGCACGAATTGCTTGCTCACTAGGCCGATAATGTTGACCGTAAAATGGACGAAGTGCTCTATGAACTTCGCGAACAGATTTATTTTTTTCAAAGTAAATTTTCACAATTTGGAAGCGTTGTTCTGGCGTTAAACGATTCATGATGAATTGCCAAACCTTACTGAACAGAAATGTCAACATAGTTTGACATTCTCAACTGTCAAACCATAGACAACAACCATCGAAACTTCTCATGCAGCTAAAAAAACACCCAATATTATAAAGAGAGAAGTATTTGTATGTCTTTAATGAATAAACTCGAAAACTACTGGACCGATTTTCAAAATTGTTTCACCTATAGAAAGCTACATTATCAGCGAGTAACATAGCCTTTATATATATGTTATAAAATTACGCGGGTGAAGTCACGTGCAACAGCTATTAGTATATAATTATGAAAAGCTTCACTGAGCGTTATACTAAGCGTGACCGTCACGCGAGTTCAGTCCTTTTTCCCCATACCAAAAGTACCCGATGGGCTTAAAAAAGTTTACATTTAAAAAAATATTTCTTTCTGTAAATCGTTTAGAATACACAATCTTCATATTATTACCTTGGGGCATCAAAAGCATTGAAAACAAGGGTATATTTTTAAACCGCAACAATTGACGCTTGACGTAATTTCAACGTGGCTCATGACACCGCCAACAAAGCCGTTTGGGCCCTTTCAGGTTTGACGAATTGCTTTTTCACTGAAAAAAAAACCTTCTATATGCTAACAAAGCATTTTTCGCACGGATATACGGTGATTGACATTTTCACCTGAATTTCACGAGTTCATTGCAGTCGAAGAGCTGAAAACATAAAAATGGTAGATGTTTTATATGTTTAGTTCTTTGCATATATAAGCCTACGGTATGAAAATTTATGGCTATGAAAATGAAAAAGTAAAATCAAAATTGTCACATGGAAAATGCGTTACATTATTCTATTTTTGAATATTTTAGAATATTTCTGAAGTTTCAGAATATTGCGCCATCTCTGAAACTAGAATATGTTACGTAATAATACATCCTTGGAAAACGTAATCACGTATCAGCTTTTGTTCTACACAATACAATTTGTCTGTCATATAATTATTGCGTTGTCTATTTCTTGTAAATTCTTCATTAAACAATGCATTTTTTTAGTATTTTTATTTCCACCTTAAGAAAAAATCGACTAACTCTTTGACTATCAAGGCGCGTTTACACAAGTCGAGTACTAAAGGTTATTGTAGTAATGATGAATGGTTGCCCGGTGACTTGGTTGGTCTTTTGTTCTCCCTTGAAATGTTCGTCACTTCAATGTGTCTTCATTATACAATTTGGCTCCCTATAGACCCTGTAGAGTTTTTACAGTTTTGTTACCTACATATTATATACCCTAACATAGTATAAAATAAAGTCGCTTTCCGCGTCTCTATATCCGCCTCCTAAACTACGAAACGTATTTTTATACGGTTTTCACCATCAGTTAGATAACTTTTCACGGAGTTTATATATATTCATCTATATAAATAAAATCGGAGTGTCTGTCTGTGATTTGCGAAAAACTGCCTCAAACTAAGCTTAGAGAGTCATTCGCATGCTGTTAAAACGTAAATAACTTTTTTTAGAATTTTTGTCTGTCTGTCTGTCTGTCTGTCTGTCTGTCTGTCTGTCTGTCCGGGGTAATCTCAGAAACGGCTGAAGCGATTTCGATGAAACTTTGCAGACATGAAGAGGGGGTCGTCAGGAGTAACATAGGCTACTTTTTGTTTATGTAAATTGCGGTACATACACCAAAATAACATTTTTTACAATTTTTGTCTGTCTGTCTGTTTGTTCCGGCTAATCTCTGAAATAGCTGGACCGATTTTGACGGGACTTTTATTGGCAGGTAGCTGATGTAATAAGGAGTAACTTAGACTACGTTTATTTTAGAAAAAATACACCCCGGACGAAGCCGGGAGCGGGCCGCTATCTATATAAATAAAATCAGAGTGTCTGTCTGTGATTTGCGAAAAACTGCCTCAAACTAAGCTTAGAGAGTCATTCGCATGCTGTTAAAACGTAAATAACTTTTTTTAGAATTTTTGTCTGTCTGTCTGTCTGTCTGTCTGTCTGTCTGTCTGTCCGGGGTAATCTCAGAAACGGCTGAAGCGATTTCGATGAAACTTTGCAGACATGAAGAGGGGGTCGTCAGGAGTAACATAGGCTACTTTTTGTTTATGTAAATTGCGGTACATACACCAAATTAACATTTTTTACAATTTTTGTCTGTCTGTCTGTTTGTTCCGGCTAATCTCTGAAATAGCTGGACCGATTTTGACGGGACTTTTATTGGCAGGTAGCTGATGTAATAAGGAGTAACTTAGGCTACGTTTATTTTAGAAAAAATACACCCCGGACGAAGCCGGGAGCGGGCCGCTAAATGTATTGCTAAGCGCAAAACTCGAGAACGGGTGGACCGATTTTAATTCTGTCTTCACTCATGGACAGAGGGATAATCAGGGAAGGTTTTTACGTTAAAAAAAATGCACCTCGGGCGAAGCCGGGAGCGGACCGCTAGTATTTAATAATGCCGCAGGTGGGTCGCTTGTTGTATAATAAAAATCACCAGATAAGCTGATGTTCCACTTGATAAATGGTGGGCATATCACTATACATTTGAAAAATACTAGAAGTTCTGGTTTAAAGAAGTAAGGAGGTTGTCACTGAGGTTGTAGAGCATATATGCCTTGCGATACGCGCTGTGCCCTGACTTACAGCGTATTACCTTACTTATTACTCTGTGTACTTAAATTATTAAATTAGTTGTCTCCTTTAAAAATAATGTGTAAGGAAACATCACGAACATTGTAAAGGCGTGTCTACATCGACAGGGCGATAAGAGGCGTGGGCCTGAGTTATTGCTCGATCCAAACGGTGGATTGTTTTACCCTTCCTCTGATATATACTCTCTTACATTGGAACGAGATTTCTTTGTGATTTATTACTGGAAAGGGCGCCCTTCGGGACCTTTTTGAGAAGTCAGAAGCTGTTTATAATTTTCGGGTCGTGTTTGAAAGGAGGGTTATTCGTACATGTATTTGACAGCTGCTTTAGGAAAGGTTATTGTCTATAAGGAAGTATGGGTGGCAAATAGATTTAATACTGTGTATATAAAATTTCGGATATACATAATTGTGAAGTATTTCATTTACCTAATTATTTCTGAGATGGTCGTCCGAAGGGACGATTAGCGTTATCATTTCTGTGTGGGCTTCATTACCTATTCAATACTAGCTGATGCCCGCGACTTCGCCCGCGTTGAAAAATAAAATATATATATAAGCTATATAACGCTTGACCCCTTGTTGCTATAACACTATGGCCAGGCGTTAGTTTTTTATTTTATTTTAGATGATCCCTCGAAAACACTACTTATTTCTGGATGACAGGTACCATACGTCCTTTCTTGTATCGCTGATGCTCGGTACCTCTACCATGAGTTACAATGACCGCACTCGCTAGCGAGAGCGTAAAACATTTATATGAAAAACTCTCAACTGTTAATGTAAAATTGTCAATTTTCCATATAAATATTTTACGCTCTCGCTAGCGAGTCCTTGTAAACTCATGGTAAAGGTGCGGTTGAGACAGACAGACAGACAGACAGACAAGTTACTTTCAGATTTATAATATTAGTAGTATGGAAGTATGGATATCACTCGAGACTGTATGAAGTATGAAATTATGAAGACAATAATTTGTTTTATTTTAAAGCAATATCTAAATTCCACACTAATTGTTAAGTATTTATTTTTTACATTCAACTGTACAGAATCACATATTGCGAGCGAGTTCACTAACGTAATAATAGGTAACCCTCGAGTTGACTAATAACTCGTTGTCAGGGATGCAGAAAAAGACATAGGGTAACTTTCATCCGGAAAAAAAAAACTGTCCTCGAGGATGCAGACAAAGTTGCGGGCAAATTCTAGTAAACTGTATATTAAGTACCATCATATGCATAATATTTGGTAAAATTTGTGCACAAATCCAAAACACTTCGTAGCTTGGTAAAACTTAATTAAATTAACTCACTCATTACTTATCTCAAACACTAACTTATCTTACTTAAGCTTTAACTTACCCGTTTCAATGTACTCCCCGTCGTAATAAAATTTGCATACAAAACGCAGAGGGTGCATCCAACTGGTTTTCTTGTCACGTACTATGAAGAATCATATATCGGGCAAAAATTTATATTTTATGCGTTAAAGCGCCTGAATCAGAATTGAATCCATCTATATCCATAACCATATTATATCCATATAATTATTATGTTATATCTATATATATGAATTTCTCGTGTCACAGTGTTTGTAACCAAACTCCTCCGAAACAGTTTGGCCGATTTTTAATTCGGTAGGTCTGAGAATAGGTCGTAAACTATTTTTATACCCCTAAGTGATATGGGTGGTCCACCCCAAAAAAAAATTTTTTTGTCAAAACAACGTTTATCGAGAGTCTCGATAAACGTTGTTTTGACAAAAAAATTTATACGGTACTAGCTGTCTCGATTCGAGACAGCTAGTACCGTATAAATATTATATTTATTATATTATAAACCTACCCTACTATTAGTCTGGTTTTGATACTGCAATGCAGCAAGAACTGAAACACGTTCTCTTTTAATAATATTAAAAAGTATGTTTAAATATTTAAAAAAAAATATATAAAAATTGAATACTTAATCTATTGCTCATATATTTTTGTCAGATGTTGAATTTTTAAATTTTTTTTAAAGATTAAGAAAAAAAGGCATGGACGAAGTGGCGGATAAGTTAGTTAAAACATAATTTTTCTCACAACTAGCACCCCCCTCGGGGTGCCAGATCAAATCATTTTCTTACTGGTACAGTGAACACTTTAGGTTTTATAAAAAAATCAATATCCCAAACTGTCTTCAATGCCGAAGCAAGTTTCGAACAAAAGTTTCTCCTCAATCGCTAATATTAAAGGCACATTTGTCATCTGTAATGCGATCTCGGAGTTGCTGCATCTATCTTGATAAAATGGAATGGTGCCGTGCCCTGCTTCGGTGTAATAAAAATGTAGTTAATAAATACACAGTAAATTTACACGTTGTACTTCATTTACAAGTCTCTTCTATGTATTAACTGTGTTTGTTCTATGACAGCAAGCTTCAATGCCTAGTTTTTTTTTTATTATTTTTTTTTTTTTATTTTTTTTTTTGGAGTTTACTCCTTAAGAATCGATCGATTAAGAATCGACCACGGCTTATATATAAGCCCGTGGTATGAAAATTTATGGGAGTAAAATCAAAATTGTCACACGAATGCGAGCACGAATGCGTTATGTTATGCGTTATAGTTACGTTCTATTTTTTGAATATTTTAGAATATATGAAGTTTCAGAGATATTGCGCCATCTGCACAATATTATTTGAAAAAAGAAATATGTTGTTCTTTCAGCGTGTTCGAATTGTGAAAATTTAAATTTTATAATCGTTGTTCGTAAAGAGTAAACTCCAGTCGTGTGTTTGACAGACATTCTGACAGTCCACTTGATGGTAGGTGGCTACCGCCACCCTTATAACGCTATAAGTCCGCTGCAGATGCTACAGATGCTATAAGACCGCTGTGGACCATAAGTACTTAGTAATAATGGATTAAGAAGGGATAGATCATCTCATCTCTTACTCACTCACAGAAACACAAAATATCACTAGTACCATTAGTGATATTAGCGACACCAAGCAGTATCACTAGTACTATTAATGGTACTAGAGCAACTACATCAACAGAACACATGCTATTATTTCACGGCGGTGGTTATTGCCGCCAGAAGAACATGCGAAAAATGACTGATAAAGCAGCTTGCCCTACTACTAGTGATTCATACGTAAGTATATCTATGTTATCTTTAAAAATTATAAAACAAGTAACTTCCCGCCATCTGTCCCTCTGCACGTAGATCTTAAACTACGCAACAGATTTTAATGCGGTTTTCACTAATGAAAAGAGTACACCTTTGAATTTGCTTTCATAGTGGGAGACAATTCAGAAAAGTGGTGATAACTAGAGAAAGATCAGAAGATAGAAAAATTTATACAAACTACATTAAAAGGCGAAATTTCAATAATAGAGTGCTTAAAAAGATTATGTCGTGTAACGAACTAGGTACTGTATAGTACATTGCCTGGTTAAGGGTTAAAAAAAAGAATTTATTGAAAAATACATAGAAAAAGAATTTTTTTTGTTATAATAAATAAAGTCCATTTTATATTTTTTCCTATGGTTGAAAATAAATTGTCAAAAGGTTTGAACGAAGTGACATTACTTGACTTTACATCTGCCGTTTCAAGATTCTGCCATTTGCAGAATCTGCCGTTCCCAGAATCTGCCTATTCCAGAATCTGCCATTTAGCGAATAAGCGCAAAATCGTTGGATACTGTTTGATGCTGTAGCTACAATGTCTATTATGTACATCCAAAAATTAATTACACCACATATAATACGCATAATACAATATATACATATATAATACGCTCAAAGAAAACATTATCTTACATTGTCGTGTCCACGACACAGCCACACCTCATTTTTATACCAGTTTTTCTTGTGTAATAACTAAATAAATTGGTTGATACAAGATGATGATAAAGTATCCAAAGAATAAAATTAAAAATATAATATTGGCGAATGATTGATTACTTCGGCTTACCGGTGTCCGACGAAATAGCGGGATTATGTGAGATGAAAAATTCCCTTCAATATTTCCTTCACAGTCGTCTTGTCTATACTTTTAATATTTTAGTCTTGACAGGTTAAATTAATTTTTTATACAAGTTAAAAGCGGATATTAAGTACCTATAATATTTTTTTAATACCCACCAATTACCAAGAAAAAATTAATTTATTAAAATTTATTTTTTCCTAAATCATACAATACAATACAAAATATTTGATTTTTAACTAAAAGTTATCATTTGGGCAGCCCGTTTTTTTTATTGGATTATAATCATGATCCTCCGACATAATCGGAGACTTAGTTTGTCTTTGACAGTTTTATACCTTTTTGTGTTATAAAGACCACCGTGAAATAACACGGCTGCTGTGTTTCAGTGAGTGAGTAAGGGAGCGCAGTCGCCTGTATATAGGCGACGGTAGCCACCTACCACCAAGTGGACCGTCAGCCTGTCTGCCGCCCTAAACATAAAAAATATGGAAATTATAAATACAAAATAAATACATTTAGAAAACGATGTTATTTATCATCAATACTAATAATAAATCTGTAAGTGTAGGTATTGTATGTATGTATGTATGTATGTTCCTCCATAACTATTAAACGAATTGATTGATTTTCATGAAACTTGGTAGATAAACATTTAGACGTACAGGACACAGGATAGGCTACTTTTTCTTTTTCAACGCGGACGAAGTCGCGGGCGCCAGCTAATATTATAATAAATCAGTAGGGCTTACATTTATAATTTATACTTTTGACATGCTCTTCACTTCAGTTCGTTAACAAGCGGTGAAATTTATTACAAAGTTTCTAGCACATTTTACGTATCAAAGAAAGGAACAAACCTGCTAAATATTAATTCCCTTCAAATCACATCACAGCATGCCTAATAAAGAGTAGATACGAGGAATTCATTTATTTATTTTTTGTAATGAAATGAAATTTTGAAATGATCTAAGGCAGTGTTTCCACCTGTAAGAAAATGTAAAATAAATATTACTTTTTCCGTGGGAATATTACTTTTTCTGGATGAAAGTACCTTATATCCTTTTCTGTATACCTGATAAGATACGAGGGACATTTGAAAAGTTCTTAGCCTAACATACTTAATGAAACCACACGATTTTGAGTTTATTTTTATTTTTCAACATACTCTCCTCCGAGCTCAAAACACTTTTTCCATCGACCCGGTAAGGCTTCGATACCCGTTTTAAAAAAATCTTCGTCTAACTCCTCAAAATAAGCGTCCACGGCGGCTATGACCTCTTCATTTGTAAAAAAATGTTTACCACCTAAAAAAATTTTCAGCTTTGGGAACAGATAAAAGTCGGACGGTGCTAAATCCGGTGAATATGGGGGATGAGGTAACAATTCGAAGCCACATTGATGGATTTCTGCCATGGATTGCACAGAGGTGTGAACGCGCGCATTGTCCTGATGAAACAAGACTTTTCTTCTCAATAAACCTGGACGTTTTTCTTTGATTTCTTCTCTCAAACGACGCAACAGGTTGCAATAGTAATCGGAGTTTATTGTTAAACCCTTTTTTAAATAATCCACGAGAATTATACCCTTTGCATCCCAAAAGCGGATGCCATGACTTTGCCCGCCGATAAAACCACCTTTGCCTTCTTTGGGGTGGGCGATCCTGCTCTTTTCCATTGTTTCGACTGTTCTTTTGTCTCGGGTGTATTGTGGTGTACCCAGGTTTCATCCATGGTTATAAATCTTTCAACAAATTCTATTGGTTTAGCTTCATATAACTCTAAACAGTCGCGAGAAGTTGTGAGTCGGTTGCGTTTTTGTTCCACTGAAAGCAGTCGCGGTACCCACCGCGCAGACACCTTAGAGAATCCAAGTTCAGTAGTAATTATATGATGTGTTCGCTCAGATGAGATGCCTACAGTCTTAGCTATCTCCTCGACAGTCAATCTTCGATCAGATAAAATTAAATCACAGATTTTTTCTTTGTTTTGATCAGTGGAAGCAGTCGAAGGCCGGCCACTACGGGGCTCATCTTGAATGGTCTCACGACCACGTTTAAACTCTGCCACCCAGTTTTTAACAGTCGCATACGAAGGAGCGGTCTCACCCAAAGTAGCAGACATGTCTTCGCTTTTGTAGTTAAACCTTTCAAATTCAGGTATTTTATCACTGCACGATGTTCAATTTTATCCATTTTCAAAAATAGCTCTGACTTGACTTACGGTATCACGTGTAAACGAACAATGAGTTACTGTGAATAAACTAAACTGTGCATACTTGTTGCTAAATAATGTAACTACAAAATGAGGGTAGTTATAAAAAAAACCAATGACTTTAACCATGTTAGGCTAAGAACTTTTCAAATGTCCCTAGTAACCAAAACGAAATGGTAATCGATTGAGTAGTTAAGGCGTGAAAAGGTAACAGACAGACAGAGTTTTGATCGTGACTAAAATTGGGATTGTTCTTGTAAGTCATATATGTATTGATCAATAATTCTCTGTTTAAAATGTTTATCGAACAAAACATTTTTGCTCACCTTGACTACTGTCTACTCATACTTCGAATTCACACAAAGTTATGTGTGTTCACACGAACTTCTTTCAAAGTACCTTCTTCACAAAGTTCTGTAAGGCGCCTGTATTCAATTATCCTACTGGATTTGCGTAGGAAACCGACATACACTTTTCGATGAAAATAATTCCTGCAGTTCCATCTCCTATCTTGATGATCATAGCTCGAAGACTGACTCCAATATGATAAGATGACTCACCCTTGTAACTATGGTTACAATATATATATGGGCCATTGTTAGATGCTAATTATTATTATGTATTATTAAATTAATAGAACACAATTACAATTATATTCACTGAGAAACCTAACAAGCTTGCCTGTCGGCTGTTAAATCGATGTGTTAAGGTTTCCTATTGAGCCTGTTTACTTTGATCTACTCACCTTGTTATAACGCGCCTTTGTATTCTCTAATATATATATATATATATATATATATATAACGCCCGACGCAAAAACATATGTGTGTGTGTGTGTGTGTGTGTGTGTGTGTGTGTGTGTGTGTGTGTGTGTGTGTGTGTGTGTGTGTGTGTGTGTGTGTGTGTGTGTGTGTGTGTGTGTGTGTGTGTGTGTGTGTGTGTGTGTGTGTGTGTGTGTGAGTGTGAGTGCGTGCGTACGTGCGTGCGTGGCGCCTCCAACGCCATGGGGATTGCCAGTGAACTACTAAATATTGTGACATAATAAGGAAGAAAAATTGGGATGTATGTAGGTATGTCTGAAATTTAAAAAAAAGTATGTGAATCAGCAGCGAACTCGTTTAAATAATTTTATAAACTCATGTATATGGTTACAACAAGTAAAACTCATTAAGCTTACATCCTCGAAGAACACGGGGGCTAACTTTTAACGTGCGCACTCGAAAACTTGACTCGATACTTGTTCAAAAATTATTCAAATCAAGCGTAACGTGCTCTTCGTAATAAACCCCAATCATTTAGATTACAAAAGTGGGCCACAAAATTTGAGGAGAATGTCTTAACGATTCACATTTAAACTACCTACCCACCCACTACCGCATCTCCCCCGTCTTTATCCGCACTCGTCACGAGCAAGATTTAAATATTTTAATGTTCTCAGATTTATCTTGCTTAAAATTTAATTTGAGAGATCTGGCGGAGGCTCAAACACCTACTGACATACGGCGCTCAAAGTTCGACACATCTCGTGAAAATGTGTTGCATAAAATTTAAGTTTTGGAAAGAAAGAAAGAAAAGTAACATTTATTTTCCACTCCAAAAGAATATACTTTTTAAGGAAAAAAAAATCTGTCAAAAAAAGTCTTGTACTAAGACCACACGTTTAACTAACCCCCGACATTCTATTGAGACGCTATTCTGGTTGTAAGTTGCTGAGGAGTCGGGTAACCTGGACTATGTATTCAACTAGTTTATACTAGCGAGACGCTTCCGGTTTCTCAAGGATTTTATACTTTTGATACCATCATCAGCATTTTAATACGTTCAATGCTGGACATAAGCCTTCTCCATAAACTTCCAATAGGACCGGTCAGTAACACACTGGATCCGCCATCGACTCGCAGTCCTTAGTAGATCGTCTATCCACCTTGTGGATCTTACGCTGCACTTGAAGGTCCTTGGCCTCCACTCGAGAACCTCCACCGTACTATATGTCCTGCCCACTGCCACTTAAACTTACAAAGTGTCTACTCTGTAGGTCAGCCGGCCGATGTTTCGGCCGAATATTCGTCATTCATTCGAGGCTCAATACGATGGTCAGTCCGACCAAAGCTAAATAGATATTAATAATGATAATGTTAACAGTTATTAATGATCTTGTATATCATGATTTTGTATTTTGTATGATATAAAAAAAAAGAATGATTTCAGAGTACAAAATGCCCGAATATTCGGCCGAAACATCGGCCGATTGACATTCAGAGTAGACCCCCTGATTCGCCAGGTTATGTCGGTTCTTAGAGTATACATAAGCAATTATGTATACTCTAAGTGTCGGTTACTTTCGTTTGTCTACGGATCTCCTCATTTCCGAATCGATCACGCAGTGTAAGCTAAGCAATGAAAACAAATATTACAAAAATACTTCACTTCGCATCTTAGCAGATCTCCAGTGGAGAGTCAGCCTTTTGGGTGACTTATCAGTTATCATAATGCATTTCATAATATTTTTATTATGAAATTTTAATGTTCAGCGTTCTTAACCGACGTGTGCTACAAGCATTACGATAACTTTGTAAATTCCTTTTATTTTGACGCGTGGCGTTGTTGGAGTAAAATCTACGCACCTTTTAATTTCGGGAAAAAATATCACATTTCGCTTCCTTAATATTTTTAAGGAAAATCATATTTTTCTTTGTTATATTTAACAGGATGTTGTTTTGACTTGTGACATGTTTATATAATATTTAATAACGAAAGACGGATAAACGGTACCCCGGAGATAATCTGAAGTAATCTGGACCAAGCTTCATGATAATAAATAATATAAAATATTAGGAGTGGTTTTGCGCCGCCTTGTTTAATTGATAAGTTTAAAAAGCACTTGAAATTATATTGAAATAGGTTGCAGCGGCTTCTTGTGAAAAAAAAAACTCATTTTCATATTATCTCACTAAATCATTGTTTACTTTTAGATTTAAATTACTGCCATCAACGAGATGGCTCATTCTAAAGGCAACAATAACAGTTTTTTCAGTCAAGAAAAATACAGGTCGTAAAATGAAAGCAGAATTGTAAGGGATTGTTGTCTTAAACTCTCAAGCAACCCGTTAAGTTATGAAGTGGAAAGTTTGTTGAGTGCATTTCTGGGAGATCCAATTGTTTTCTTTGGAAACGTTTTGATTGAAATATCAATGGGAGCGTTTTTAAACTAATCAAGTTAGCGAGTTGGTAAAATTGAAAATAAACATCTTCATAAATTTTAAATTTTATTTTATACTAGCGACTTTCCCACCGCTTCGCACGATTTCGATTTTTTCTGCAAGTTATAAATGACAAACGATAAATGATATATTTATTTTGATATATTAGAAACTAGCTGGAGCCCGGTACTTCGAGTAATAGTCAACTCGGATTCTGGCATCCTTTTTTATCAACGAAATACATAGGTATGTTGTATAATTTCTCGGTGATCACCTGGAAGAATGTGGTTACTGCCGTCATACGAACTACCCGAATTTTATTCATCTAAATGGGTCATTGTTGGTTCGCCACAAAGGATGATTCGCCACAAAGGGTGATTCGCCACAGTTCTATTTTTATGAGGTAAATGGAATAAATTTATTTTGTATTATTGTACATTTGCCAGTAGTTTTTTTCTGCACAGACATATGAATACAGAAATATTATTATAAAATTGAGATTTGTGGCGAATTAACAACAATTCTTATCAACCTGTTGTGACTTTACATATTTTTTAACGATTGTGGCAAATTAACTTTCAATGTATGGAAATACAAAAGTATGGCAAATCAACTTTGTGGCAAACCAACAATAACCCATCTAAACGTAGGAAAGTTTCCATTTGTTAGAAATGTGATATAGCGGTTCAACTTAAGTAATGTGTGAATTACTTACTTACTTACAGGAATATAGTTTTGTTTATTTAATTTATAATCACTTATAATTTTGCTATTATATTTACACCTGGAACACTTTAAATAGTTGCATTAAAAGCTAGGTTTGTAATAAGACAAATACTAAAAATAAAATAAAAAGGAAATCTTCTCTATTTAATAGAGTTAGGTATTTTTCTGTAGTAACACCGAAGACCCATTGAGTTGTAGACTTTAAAGTAAACGTTTCACATAAATTGTGTATATTGTCCAAGAGAGAGAACAGGTATTCTTATTATGGACAAGTCATTCAATTCCACAAATTAAAATAAAAAAATAAAAAAATCTAAAAATCTATTACTTAGTATAATATTTTTTGCAAATCTTTTTATTTGTTTATCTTGCAAATGTTATTAATATATTTCATTAGTATAACATTCATTTGTATGATATTTTTAATTAGACTAATTTAATTATTAGAGTACGCACTACTTTGTAATTCAAGAATTGCATCTTTTTCATTGCACTTAAAAGAGTTTTTTACCGTAAAAAAACGTTTGAATTTATTAAATAAATTCACTACTTTAAATCTATAATACAAACTAAAAATAAGCTTTTTTAAAAATAAAATCTAATCCTAAGTTATATATATTTACACATAATATACTATAAAGCATCCCTTTGGCAGGGTCCCGATATATATATAAAATAAAAAAATTATAGTTATAATACTCAAGCCGTAACAAGAATACATACAACGTCCGGCAGCCAGTGACTCCGCTCTATTTGTTCGCGTATCGTTGTAACTGGAGTAAACGAGTACTCAGTGTCTACAAGCAGCTTCTGTCATAATAAAGATTGTTTTCTTGTTAGAGCAGTTTAATTATTTAATAGCTAGGTTTGCTATTAATGCTTTAGACACACTGTAGACTGAAATTATATCTGCTGACTTAAAGGCAATTTAAGAGAACTATAGTAAACTAGCGACTCGCTCCCGGCTTCGCCCGCATCCGATCGCTACCAAACTTCACAGGATTACCCGCTGGACTAATCTGAAGATTGTCTGAGTTTCATCAAAATCGGTTCAGCGGTTTTGGAGTCCATAGGGAACATATACATATATATACATATATATCTGTCTGTTTGTTACCTTTTCACGCGTTAACTACTCAACCGGTCATAATTAAATTTTGCATATAATTGTCAGAAATAGAGGAAGGGTACTTTTCATTCAGAAAAAGTACAGTACCTGAGGGATAATCTAGAAATAAAAATCCATCGCCTGTCAAAAGTATAACAGCAACAGATATGCGATGATTCGTGATGATTATAACTGTATGTTTTATGTAATAAAACGGATTATTCCACTTCGTCCCCAAGAGAGTGTCCCCGGCGGGTACGAAGTCTCCTAATTTTGAATTTAATGTGTCCGTGGTCCCAAAATTCTTGGAGAAAACGGCGACTGCAATAAATAATTTATTTTTTATTCCACTTTCATCCCATGTTAATTTCACTCACGGAATATATACTAGTCAGTAGCAGTTTCTTTTTCCTCAAAAATGTGAAAATCCTACATACATCGTTGTTCAATAGTCATCTGTAGACAATAACATCACCAATGGGTATTATTAGAACAGAGAAATAAATTTGTCTAGATTAGGACAGTTTTCTTGGCTCCGCTTCGGAGCCGAACTTGTAAACTTAAAAGCGACGAGGATACGGAGTTTTACCGATTGGTCCGAAACTTGGAGGCAGCGCAATTTATGTTTCAACTTTCCGTGCATTCGTTGCAGGTCAATACAATAGATTTTATGGTCGGTTGCACTCTAACTATGGCTGTCCAATTTGTTGTGTCACCTATTGTAGAATAGCACCAAATCTCTCATATTTATCTTCGTCGCAACGCTAGCGGTTCTTTTTCACTTTATCCGTGGAATTGTTTTAATTTTATAAAATGTACTCGTTACGAAATTCCTTGTCACATACGTCGGTATGGCGGGTCCATTAAACTTGCCTTAACTCAGGGGGTCACCAAGCTCTAGACAAATTGGTTGGACTGCACCATGACTGCACAAATACTGAGCTCGCGCGCGAGTGACGCTAATTCGGACCTGTGTCAGTTCGTACCGTTGTTACTTATTTATTTAACTACTCCTTTATATGCTTATATCCTTTATCATTTATATCCTTTATCCTTTTTTATTTGGAACTCCCTGCCGGCGTCTGTATTTCCGAGCACATATAACCTGAATCTATTCAAAGTTCGAGTGAATAGGCACCTTCTGGGTAAGCTCGCTCCATCATAGGCCTCATCTTCGCTACACACCTGGATGTTGGCCAAGAGCAACACCAAGCAACATGTCTTAGCTCAGGGGTCACCAAGCTAGTCAGCTTAGTATCTTAGGATCTCGACAGGTTTATAAAGTCATAAGAGTTGTTTTTGCAGTAATTTACATTTAATTGCATTAATTTTTTGGAGTCCAGTACTTTTTTTTAAGTTACAAAATAATGTAATGTAAACTATACAATATTGTTACTCACAATATTGTTTTTTTTTTTGTACACACGCTGCCACATAGAGGGGATGTGAATTGGACCTCAGTATCTAGTGTATTGGGGTATTACGATAAAATAGTTTAATTGTATTTTTGTTTGAATGAATAAACTGAAAAACTAGTGGAATTTAAAAATTCTTCACCTATAGAAAGGTATATTATCAGCGAGTAACATAGGCTATACTGGTGGCCCGCTCCCGGCTTCGCCCGGGGTGCATTTTTGCAATCCAGCCGATAAATTACCTTCCTATGGAACACAGATAACTTTTAAAATAAGTTCCATAATAACAGCTGTGAGTTCCATAACATTCTCACAGATGGCGGTGTATGGTAATTTATAACTCGCATATAATAAACAAATAATTTGCAATAAAAAATACTATAAATTGAGATAAAAACTATCCTATCTTTTAAGTTGGACCAAATAACAGATACTTATGAAGTTCGATCAAAGTCGGTTCAGTAGTTTCAGAGTTTATCGCGAACATACATCGTGACACGAGATTTTTATATATATAGAAGATGTATTTTATAAAATTGCACGGACGAAGTCGCGTACACACTAATAGGCCATCGAAATAATACATACACTTCAATTCAGTTCGCTGTTATATAGGCCCGTCACATTTTGTCAATTGACTTGTTAATTTTCAATGTGGAAACGTTTAAATAAAATAATAAATAAACATTTTAAATCCAAAAATTTATTCCAAGAAACATATTCGCAACCGAACGCTAATTGAAACATATTATGACAAGCATTCTTGCCAATCGTTATTCAGCAGTATGTTGCGTTGCACTGAGTACGTGGCTTGTATTAAATTATAAAATATGCAGAAATATAACAAATTAATTAACATATGAAACTGGTAACGAATTAATTGACTTTTCATCATTATTATCGACACAATTTGAATGAGAATGGAAGCATTTCGCAGTCATTAACCAGCGACGCAAACACGGGGTGTTATAAGTTTGACGTGTGTTTCTGTGTATCTGTCTATGGCATCGTAGCTCATAAACGGATTGATCGATTTTGATCCGGTTTTATTTGTTTGAAACTTGACGTGATCAGAATTATTCTTGGCTATAATTTATGTAGGCTATAAATCTGTTCAGGCGTTTGATGACCTGATGGTCTTCAAGCTCATTACCTTGTTAACGAAGGGATTTCACTAACTTAGACATGTTCGATTGATGTGAACTTTTTGTATAACTGATACTTCAGTGTTGCACGTCACGTCATAGCAGTGTTGCAAAAGTGAAATATTAAAAATCAGTAAAGTTGCCAGCGAAAAATCGGGAGAATTTTATTCGAAATAAAACAAGAATATTGTGAGATGTCAGATGTTACACATCATAACTAAGCGTATACTGTAAAGGCTCGTTTACTTTTTTATTTTTCAACACATACGAACTCGCGGGGGTTTGGTCCCATAACGTCAGACTTTCAAATCGTCAGACATTCAAAATATTTGAGTTTCAAAATGTCAAGAGTTTCAAAAAGTCAGAATTCACCGGCCATTATAAAATAATTTACCGTACCTACGTTCAAATTCAATTAAATTCTCTGACAAAAACAGAAAATAATCCTTCGTCAGCACTTTATTGGCAAAACGTATACAAATTACATTTTCGATTATTGTCACAGTGAATTATTCAAAACAATTACTTTCATTAACATGTTTACGACACCGTAAACCAAAGTCATTATGAACTCGAAAAACGAAGTAATTCAATCAAAACGTCACAGTAGTTCCTACCCGTGGAGGTATGCTTTTATAGGGTCTTTTACTGCCTCTGTCATTCAAAACTCTCATACAAAATTAACCCAAAGAAATAAACCGAGTATTCAAAAGAAATTTTATAGTCCATAAAACTACACAGTAGCACAGAATATAAACCAGTGGGTGAAAAACAAAATATTGTAACGTGAGTTTTCAGCTACCCTTTAACCCCTTGGTTTTTTAGAGTTTACTCCTTAAGAATCGAGAAAAGATTATTAAGAGATTAAAAAACATTATAAATCATTAAAAGATTATAAAAGACTAGTGACTCGCTCCCGGTTTCGCCTTGGGTTCAATATTCTTTTTCTTTACTTGATATTATAAAGAGAGAAAATTTGTATTTTTGTATGTTTGTAATGAATAAACTCGAAAACTACGGGCCGATTTTAAAATTTCTTTCATCTGTAGAAAGCTACATTATCAATGAGTAACATAGGCCATATTTGATAAAGTTAAGCGGACGAAGTCGCGTGCAACAGCTAGTTATATATAAAGATGTTGTTAGTTTGTGTGCGCTTCAATAACGGTGCGGTGGACCGATTTCAATTCGGTTTTCACATATGGAAAGAGACATAGATGAGAAAGATTTTTATATATAAAAATTACACCCCGGGCGAAACTGGGAGCGGGTCGCTAGTATTTTTTTAATTGAATAATTTTTATTATTTTTAATAATCACTTACTGTTTTCCTTTAGTCGGGGGTGACTAATGTCATGAAATTGGTTTGCAGGATTTATTCCTTGATAATACATTTTATGCGATTACTCTGCGAGATGAATTCAGTTCTTGCGTTTTACGAGTTCTTCATTGCATCACACAGTTCTTAAGAATACTTGAATTTAGTATCGTATGAGCACAAGTTTTTTTTATTATTATTATTTTTATTTATTTATTCGAAAAGGCTTACCAACTAAAGACATATTTAATCACAATATACAACACTCACAGAAAGAAACATTACATGTATGAATTTAAATTATAGGAAAGCACAGCTGTTTTAGAATTAGAAATGAGTTAACAATTACGTGATGGCGATTCTGCGAAATATGCATACATAGTTAGTGGCATAAATAAAGTAAATTAAGTAAAGTGGCATAAAGTATAATTAAATATTAAATCTATTTTAAATTTCCATTTTTTTTTTTAATTAAATTTTTTCTTAATTTGTAAATGTTGTTCACGCCTGCTATTGGCTTACCTACATAACTTTATAAACTACTTTAAAGTTCATTATGAAGTTATAGTTATGTCGAGGTGTTGGTGTTTAAATATATAAATAAATACGTTAGTTTTAATAATAGAATTAGTCACTAAATTAATGGGCACTTTTTTTCTTTTTTTTTTTTTCAATTAAAATATAGCAAATTATTTTTTTCAATTAAAATTAAGTAGTTTTTGAATAAAATCTATTACAAAGAAATATACAAAAAATCATATATTTTTTTCTCTTTTATTTAAAACATTAGCTTTTGCACGCGACTTCGTCACGTAATGTTACTCGCTGATAGCTTTCTATATGTGAAATAATTTTTAAAATAAAAATCTCTCATTG
The DNA here is from genome assembly GCA_936446665.2 of Synanthedon andrenaeformis. Lineage (NCBI taxonomy): Eukaryota > Metazoa > Arthropoda > Insecta > Lepidoptera > Sesiidae > Synanthedon > Synanthedon andrenaeformis. Next base: position 4,916,490 of record OW387799.2, on the reverse strand, counting down.
TAATATTAGTATAGAAGTATAGATATTGGTGTAGATAATGTACACACACTATATCTTACCTTGTAATAAAAGTTTGTCATGCAACCAATCCACTCTGGATAGCCAACATCCCCATTTGTATAAAAAAATAAAAAAATGTTGTCCGTGAATATTGTACATTTTTTTATTTATGTCCATCTTTTACGGCTCGCGTTTTGTGATAGGGATGGAACTCCCTTTGATATGCGCATACAAAATTAGTTTTAGGAAAACGCGCTAAACATTTATTTTTATTTCTATTTCAAATAAAATAATAATGTAAACGTCTCTGTATTTTTTTTCTAATTGAATATTAGTCCAACTGATTCTATGCTAGTTGAAATAAATTGTGTACAGGTTGTTTGTTAGATGCTGTCCAGGGTGTAGATTAAGGGGACATGTTGTTGGTTGCATATCAACATTTATATGGTAATCAGCCGTCCTGGCCACTACAGTGACTTTACCATGAGTTTACAATGACCGCACTCGCTAGCGAGAGCGTAAAATTATATGGAAAATTTTCAATCTGACATTGACAGTTGACAGTTATTCATATAAATGTTTTACGCTCTCGCTAGCGAGTACGGTCATTATAACTCATGGTAGTGCTACAGTTTAATTCAGTATTCGATTCTTCATTGGAATGTCAAAATGTAAAAAATATTTGTATGTAGAATTTGTTGAGCATTGTATATAGTTTTTCTTTTGCAACCAACAATAATAAGTTTTTTGTGAAGCCGACATTAAAGCCGACTCTTGTAAATAATATGTGGAGCTTTACTCTCACATCTTTACTTGATAAGCATCCTAGTGAACTGTGGCATATTTGTCGATCCCCTGAGGGGATTTTGATGAACCAAGGAGTTAACCAGAATCCCCTGGTGGAATGAACTCACCCGACTTTATTATCTTTCACCCATAAAGGAATGAATATGAAAACTTTAGTCAGTTACGAATTCTTGGGGATTGTAAATGTTAATCTGTTAAATGAGCTAAAACTATAATGAAATGAAAATGAAAAAATGAAAAATGTTTATTAACAGTATGAAAAATCGTTTTACAATAACAATGATTGAAGACTCCTTTTAAGCGGAAGCCTGTGCCAGGAGCCTTCGCTCTTCCATAAAAGCTAGTACTAACAATATAATTATGTGTAATATTTTTAAAACAAGAATAATAAAAAATAAAAAATATTTTTTTAAGTAGATGTGTTTGTGTGTGTGTGTGTGTGTGTGTGTGTGTGTGTGTGTGTGTGTGTGTGTGTGTGTGTGTGTGTGTGTGTGTTGTGTGGTGCGTGTGTGTTGTGTGGTGTGGTGCGTGTGTGTTTTTATTGTATTAGTATTAATAGGTCTTCTACTTCGTCATAATTTTTAGTTTTAAGCCAATCCGTGATAAGTTTTTTACATTTGGAGTACAGTTTGTCATATATATATATTTCTTTATTAACTTTGTTATACAAAAATGATGACCTAATATAGTATTGCATTTGGGCAAATTTAGTTTTTACTTTGACCATTTTAACTACTTTATCTCTTCTTCTTCGTGAAACTATGTTAGGATCAAATATGAGTGTTTTATGTTTTTTCAGTATACAGTTTAGGATGTATAATTTTCTGACTGATAGGATATTAGACTGTTTATAAAGTGTATCAGTGGAAAATATCCTCTTCTTAAAATACATAATTTTAATCAGCGAACGTTGTGCTCTTTCCAAATCAAGAAAACGGGTAATGATATAATAGTATAATATTATCAATAGTTCTTAGTAAAATTCATAGACAAAATAATATCTAGAATAGTGTACATCATTGTATTGGATAAATATATTTTAGTAGGTGATTTTAATCTCAGTGACATAGTTTGGCTACAAAATGCTAATGACAGTTTCCTCTATCCATCTAATATTAGATCGGAAGTCGAACACTTATTAATTGACGATTTGAATGCGCTCAATCTGAGACAGTTCAATGGCATAAGAAATGCCTTTGACAAGACGCTCGATCTCGTCTTTTCAAATGAAACTGTTTTTGTAAGAGACTGCAGTGATGACCCCCTTGCTATACCCATTGACCCCCATCACGGTGCACTTTGTCTGGATTTTCCGTTTGTGGAGTGTGATTCGCTTGATTACGCGCCATGCACTAGGTACTTGTATGAACAAGGTGACTATGGCTCAATTAATAGAGAAATATCAAGTATGGATTGGTCAGCGAAGCTCTCAACGGGGTCACTTGACACTGCCGTGGAACTGTTTTATAATTCTTTGTCAGCTTTAAGAGACAAATACATACCATCTAAATTAATTGTAAAGAAATCCTATCCCAAATGGTATACTCATGCTCTTCAAAAAGTAATTAAAGAAAAATTTAAATACCTTCGGAAGTTTAAAACATATGGTAACCCATCTGACGAGCAATCGTACAAGGTGTTACGTGACCGAGTTAAATATTTGGAACGTGCATGTTATGTTAACTATATTGCCATAGTTGAGAAATCTATAGAAAAGAACCCTAAATACTTCTGGTCTTATAACAAATCAAAGATAAAATCTAATGCGGTACCAAGTTCCTTACAATATAACAACATTACTGTTAATACTGGTGAAACTATAAGTAATGCTTTTTCATCCTATTTTGCTTCTACATTTCTTGCTCAGACCACTTCTAACTCAAACCATAATTTTCGATCCAGTATTATGACCGCTTCTAATATTTCTTCTATTTTCGTCGATGTTCAGGCAGTATCTAAATTGCTTCAAAAACTAGATCCATCAAAATCTGCAGGCCCCGACCATATGTCTGCTACATTCCTTATAAATTGCTATGAAACTGTAGCTATACCTATTACCATACTTTTTAAAAGATCTTTGCAAGAAGGAATTGTTCCTAGTGTATGGAAGCAGGCTTATATTACACCTGTTCACAAAAAGGGTCCAAAAACTGAAGTAGTTAACTACAGGCCAATATCCAAATTGTGTATTATATCCAAGGTATTTGAAAAAGTGGTTTTCAATCAGGTATATTCTGCACTCAAACACTCTTTCAGCCCATTTCAACATGGTTTTCTTAAAGGAAGGTCAACTATATCCAACCTTGTATTATTTAATGACTTCTTGACAGATGCCATGGATCGTGGTCTACAAATTGACGTTATCTATACCGATTATAGTAAGGCTTTCGATAGGATTCCGCATAGTTTACTACTTATTAAACTCTCAAACATTGGTATTAGTGGTGATTTGCTGAGATGGTTCTCTTCTTACATTGAGAACCGTTCTCAGGCTGTTGTTATTAATAACTACATTTCAGGTTGGGTTCCTGTGCCGAGCGGGGTACCGCAGGGTTCCTTGCTTGGTCCCCTCCTGTTCATAGTTTATGTGAGTGATATAGATCCCTGTTTTCAAAACTCCCAATTACTTTGTTTTGCTGATGACATGAAAATATTTGCAGCTATCCCATCTAGAGTTGCAGCAGACGCCTTACAGACTGATCTCCGTAGACTTGAAGCCTATTGTAGCATCAATCAGTTAGATCTTAATCCATCTAAATGCAGTGTTGTTACTTTTACTCGCAAACGAAACATTATAACTAATGATTATTCTTTAAAGGGTAACATTCTCAAAAGGGACAGTACTGTGCGGGACTTGGGTGTGCTGCATGACTCGAAATTATTATTCGATGATCATGTTAACTTTATTATATCTAAAGCATCAAAAGCTCTTGGATTTGTGATGCGCAGTTCCAAGGAATTTACTAATGTCAGAACATTCAAAATTTTGTATTGTACGTATGTTCGAAGCAATTTGGAATACGCATCGCAAGTCTGGAACCCTAGATATGCCACGTATATCAACCGTATTGAAAGGATTCAAAAAAAATTTATTCGCTATTTATGCTACAGAACAGGTGATAGGTATGATTCAGAATTCTATCTTAGCCTTTGTAAGAAACACCACTTACTACCCCTTGAAAACCGTCGTTCAATAGCCGATTTAATGTTTCTACTTAAAATTGCATCTGGTCTTATTGATTGTCCAGATCTTTTATCTCAAATCTATCTCAGAGTTCCAGTTATAACTCTTAGATCTAATAATTTAATTTACCTGCCGTTAGCATCAACCAATTATAGACAGAATACTTTTATTTGGCGTGCGAGCAACATGTTCAATATCTTAAGTAATGAAAACGAACTTAATCTTGATTTATTTAACACTAGCGTGGTGTCGGCGAGGCGTTTGTTGGCGCAAAAATTTTTTGAAGGCTAGTCTGGTTTTATGTATTTCCTTATCCTAACGTTACCCTTGCAAATTTGTGATTTTATTTTCAATATTTTTTTTTTTTTTCGATTGTTTTTTTTTTTGTTACTGTTGTCTGTGAACGCTGTACTGTTTATATATCTAGTTTATTTCTATAGGTGAAAATCTTTAATTGGTTTTATGTTTTTAGACTTAGTTATTATCTTATTTTTGTTAACTGTTGATTTTCCAAATAAAAATAAATAAATAAATAAATAAATAAATAAATAAATAAATAAATAAATAAATAAATAAATAAAAATAAATCATCAATACTAATAATAAATCTGTAAGGGTCGGTCATAGAGTAAGTTACTTTGTTTTCAGAGATATCGTGTTTAAAGGCTCTATACATGATACTGAAACTAAATTGACGATTTTTAGAATTTTTTTCTGTATGTATGTATGTTCCTCCATAACTCTGAAACGAATTAACTGATTTTCATGAAACTTGGTAGATAAACATTTGGACGTACGGGACACAGGATAGGCTACTTAATATTTTTCAACGCGGACGAAGTCGTGGGCACCAGCTAGTATACGATAAAATTGTTGATATGAATGTATAAAATTTTATAGTTCGCTACATTTTCGTAGATTTAATTGTCAAAGAGGGTTATGTTCGAACTGAATTATGTCGCAATGGCTTAAATAAAGCCGAGTACGCCAAATCCACTTGGCACCGCCATAACAAAACAAAAGTAACGGCAAAATGCAAATAGTATGGCGTCACCAGCTGGCAATCAGGGTTGCCACTCTAACTTTTTTATGTTAAGGTCGGCAGACAGGCTGATGGTCAACTTGATGGAAGGTGGCTACCGTCGCCTATAACACAAGCAACGCCATAGGTGCTGCATATGCGCTCCCGTATACAACGACTGAACGAATTTGTATGAAATTTGGCACACATGGATTTTCAAAAAACGAAGTACAGCATGTATAAAGTACGGGCACAGCCAGTAATATGTAAGAATGTATGAATTTTGGTTACCCTTTCATGCTAAAACTAAAAAACACAAAATAATTTACAATAAGGTTGTTAGAAGTACAATAAATGTATGTCTTTTCATCTATAAATAGAGTACTATTTCCGAAAAATGCAGGAAATCATGGATAAAAGCTAGTAGGTTATAATTTATAAAGATATGAACACGTGGACGTAGTCGTTGGCAATAAGTAGTTTAAAATAAAATAATTTTCAGAATATTTTACACTTAGTTTTCCAATATTCCTCTTAATAATATATAATAATAATAATATCTTCACACATTCCACACAGCACCATCTAGTTCCACACTAAGCAACTTAATGCTTGTATTATGGATACCAGACAGTTGATATAATACTTAGATTACTTTTTTTTGTAAATACATACATATTATAAATACAAACATCCATGACTCAGGTACAAAGATAAATGTTAACACATAAACATTTGCCCCTAGCGGGATTCGAACCCGCGACCGTTTGGTTAATAGCTAGGGTTACTAGCCACTAGACCAAACGTGTCTTATTGGTCTTATGTCTTATTGTCTTATTGGTGACCCTATTCAAATAACCGCAAAGTTATTCTGAAATCCAATACCGGGCTTAATATCAATATTACCTAATAAAACCAACCTAAAACTAAGCTTTTTCAACGTTTTTTTTTCTAGAATTTTGATTGAAAATTGAAAGCCTAAAAACATATACTTAAATGTAATTAATAATACTACACTTATTACTATTTTATAACTAAAACTAATACTAATATCATGAAGAAAAACAATTTTTATGTTTGTAATGAATAAATTCAAGAACACTGGGCCGATTTTGAAAATTCTTTCACCTATGGAAAGTTACATTGTTAGCGAGTAACATAGGCTATATTTTATAAAGTTATGCAGGCGAAGTCGCGTGCAACATCTAGTTTTATTTTATAAAATTAGATAAAACCAGTTATTGTTAGACACTCACGGGTATTAAATTTGCAATCAAATTAAAACAGTGTTTACTGTTATTAACGATACAATTTCGCAGACCATTGTGTTAGGATAATGGCTTTTTTGGCATCGACCATAGACAACACATAACCTCATTACAAAGGATAAAAGATCGATGTTATTATTGTCAGCGCTATACGCTTTTAATTAAAATTTCATAGGCGATAATCACGTTTTCAGATGCTTAACAGATTTTAATTAAAAATTATGTATGAAACGGTAAAACAATTTGTTTTCATATGAATATTTTTAACTATAAAATATATTCGTTCATAAAATTTCAAAAGTAACTACTTAGCTGGTGCTCACTAAGATGACGACGATTTTGTTAGATGCCTGCCTCGTGTTAGATGTTAGAGGCCTCTAGCCTTGTAATAATAATAAAAAAAGTCGTGTATATAATTTGCAAGAAAAATTGCATCCGAACGAAGCCTGGCCCTGGTTGCTAATAATAATGGTCCATAACACTGGTCTTTATATATTTTATAACATCTTTATACATTATGGTTTCGCAATAAATAAATTGAATTTAATTGAAAACTATACAAATGGCTCTTTCTAAGCCTTTGTGAATATGAAAGAGTTGAAATTCATTCTTTTTATAGCTAGTTTATTATTATTATTTTATTAAAGATTGGTTTGCTCTTGGCTAGCATCTAGCCGTGTAGCGAAGATAAGGTCTATGATGGAGCGAGCTCACCCAGAAGATGCCTATTCACTCGAGCTTTGAAAAAATTTGGGTTATATGAGCTCGGAACACAGATATGGAGTTCCAAATATTGGCAGTGCGCATTATAAAATCCTAAAAAAATTATAAATATAATTATATTTCATTATAAGTCCAAAAGTATTTTTGATTTTGAATAAGATTTCATAAGGGAATAAACCCCTTGGTTGCGCCGTAATCGAATTGTTGGCTGTCAACTCCTTTTTTCTTTCACGTATTACCCACCTTCCTAATAATTGTGGCCCTCACATTTTCCTCTTTACCGACTTACCAAAAAATAATTCATTCCTACCGATGACCGCTCCGCAAGAAGAAGAAAAGAAACGCGCTTGCGCTTGAGCTGTGTTTCCGCGCCTACAGGAGTTTATCTGTGCCGTTTATCGGAAGTGAAGTGAATTCATCCGCGCCTTATCGCTGAACGTTTGAAATCATGTGAAAAATGTCTGCCAGTTGGACATTTAGAGGTTCCTGCAGGAGAGCGCACCAGAGCACCGGTATAAGGTACGTGCATTTCCTTCTGCTACCTATCCTGTCCTTCAGACGGACATACTGTTCGCTTACAGTCCACTTAAATCGCTAATAGGGATTCATGGCGTGATTCTGTCGCAATCCCGCCGCAACGAAATTTTGATTTCGTCAACCCCTTTAGGGGTTTCATCGCGCCTCCACCACTACTTATAATACTCATTTTATTATTAACTTATTCCCTTTTGTGTTTTTTTTTCCCTTAAAAAAAAATCATGCCACTTTTCCCCAACGACATTATAATTACTCTGCTCCTATGAATATGACACAAAACACAGTGGTTTCAAAACAGCTCCAATCATAAAGTAAATGTTTTAATGCCAAGTATTCGCTGCTAGCTGGTGACCGCGCCTTCGTCCGCGTTGAAAAATATATCTATGAGTTATATAACGCCTTATACATCGATGTAATTACATCGATGGCCTGATTGATATATTTATTACTGTGGCGAACGGTGGCACCACCGCGGTCACAGTGGTGGATTTTTATATATTTTTAGATATTTTTTTAGGATAAAAAGTATCCTTTATGTTAATCCAGGCAATAAACTAGCTGTGTGCCAAATTTTATCCAAATCCGTTAAGCCATTTTTGTGCGAGAGTAATAAATGTTCACACGAATCTATATGCTCACAAACTTTCGCACTTATAATAATAGAAGAAAGATATAAACTTTACAGTATCGCTCCTATTTCTGTACATAAATAAATCCAGTTGAAAACACCTAAGTACTAAGTTCAGTTAAAATCTCCTCATATTGCAGAATTCTGTCTCACTTAAAAGGGGTTGCGCAATTTTAAATGGAATAACGTCTTCGTATATGAAAGGAAAACATGTCCGACCTAAGTTTTATATGAAACTCACAAACGTTTGCTACACATAAAGACAAAATATTTAGCTGTTGCCCGAGACTTCGTACCCTTTGAAAAATTATATATATATAGATTCTATTCTAACTATATATATTGGTGAAACTTATATATAGGCTTATCGAGTGTGATTATCATCGAAATCTGTGAACAAAAATGTTTTTTTTTTTTTGGTTTGGAATGAAATAAATAAATGAATTGAAAGATTAGATAATTGCAGACCGTGTCATGAGTGAGTTTCTTGCCCTGAAAAACTCTAACAAATTCATACATTATTAAAGTATATATGAATATATATTGTATAGTAGTACATAAAATGTCCCCGAGTGTATTAAGTCCGTGTACGGTTCAAAAGAAAAACAGTCCCATTGGAGTTTTAAATGCCTTAAAGGTCTGCAAACATACTACCTAGATTCAGTTAAGACTTCCTAATGATATGTTTTCACGAGAATAAAATTCTTTTTTATTATTTTAATTAAGAGTATAGGTTTTGAGCTGTTTTGAGACGAATGTACACAAAGAATTTACATGCTTGTTGCTGGAAAAGAGCAAAAGATCCAGTTAAAATTTTATAATGGAATATTTTTATTTTCAACATCATTTTATCTTTATTGGTTAAGCATATATCAAATTAAAATTAAATAAAAAATCTTATATCAAATTAGTTATTTAATCATATCTGCAAAATTAAAGAAAACCAGGGTGGCCGGTTAATTGTGCCGGTAAGTGTATATTATATAGATGTAGATATTAAATATCAACTTAAATAGCTTTAAAATACAGACTTAATTTGAATAGTTGTCGTGCAAAAAGACATTGACGCGGGATCAGGCGGTCCAAACTCGTAAATATCATGGTGAGTTAGACGCTGTAGACGGCTCAATGGAACGCCGTCTACACCTAAATCAGTGTGATTAATGACCTCTTATGTGTGAGAGATGGGACTTAGAGAGTTCTCATGTGACCGTCGGATCGAAGGTATAGCCAAACTTTATTATTACAATACATTTTTGGCTAAGTTAACGTAATACTGTCTTTCTGACAGGGTACTATTGGAAAATTATGCGGGAGGCCCTATGTTCAGCAGTAAATGTCCTGAAGCTGAGATTATGAATACTTTCGCGATGGGAGTAAAATATAGAGGTCTAATTTTGTTTGACGATTCTGTGTAACGATCATGACGTGATAGTCCTGTACCTGACTGCAGTACTGTGGGAAAGATCTCGTAACAATCAACATTTCAACCAGTTGTTTCGTAAAACTACTACTGAATACAAAGATGGGTCGTTTTCAATCCCTTTTTTAATTAAAGGAGTTATAAAACAAAAGATTCTGTGTATACCTACCATATATTAAGAGAAATATTAAAACACGTACAATTGTTTTATACGAGTAAAAATAAAAGGTAATGGGAAATTTTATCCACCTACAAATTGGGTTTGCGGTGGCAGCGACCGCGCTCGTATTAAAATATTCGCCAAACAAATCGGCTGCATATTTGAGGCTCGCTAATTGGTCATCACGTGAACGAATTCACGGACTTCTTCATCGCAACCATCGGCTTTGTGTTGTGGTCGTAGGGTTGTCACTTAATTGTTGTTATCATTATAATAGTTCCCGGATCATTCGCTAGAAGGTGGACCCGCTAGGGTTTTAATCGGCAGGAATTCGGCAGTGTCTGGTAGGAATTCGGCAGTGTCTGGTAGGAATCCGGCATAACTCCGCAGTGCCGCCGGACTGCCGGGTATCCAAGAGGATTTCTCAACGTTAAAAAAAAGGGATGGCTGCATCAAGCGATCCCTTTGTCACGTCGCTTTGCTGCGATACCGCTTGTATTGGTTTTCTCGGGCGTAGTTTTTAATTTACGATAACTCCTAAGATATTCATTTAAATTGTATGGTGTAAAGAGCTTTTGTAATGTGTATGAAATGCTTAAGGTAACTAACGTATTTAATTTAATAATGATTAATACTGTATCCGTCTAAATAGCTTTTCGAAATACCACATTATATGTCATACCGATTTGCACAAAACCTTAACAAATATACACTTTTACCACTCACTCTGTTGATAAATGAAAACCACATGAAGAGCAGTTCAGTAGTTTTTGATATCATCGTGAACATACATACATACATACATACATACAGACGAGGCGGGAGAATTTATTTTATAATATGAAGATAACTCTTTTTACCCAAAACTATTTATACCCTAAAAAATGGAATGAAACAATAGAAAAGAAATTACCTGAAATAATTGGTGAAGCAACATTATTATTAATATTTATCTGTTTTTTTTTTGTGTTCTAAATACTTAAGCATTGCCAACCCTTCTTATTTAACGTTGGGAAATCCTCTTGGATACCCGGCAGCGTATTACAAAAAGTACGGCGGCTGAAAGTGCGCTTATTATATAATAATATTTTAATTATGTATTACTATTTCAACTATCAAAATAATATTTTAACTCGAGCGTTGACAACCCTAACATTACTTCATGCATATTGAGAGGTGTAAAAGCCGCAGTTCCCTCGTCAATTAATAAGAGTAATTGCTGGCTTTTATTTGTTTGGCTTTTCGTCATGTAAATTATGAACGTTATATGTGTATGTGCATTTAATAAGGCCAATGGTTTAATTAAAACTAAATTGCAAGAATTTCTAAAGAAACGGCAGAGGCAGCAAGAAAATTTAAGAACCTAAAAAAAATCCAGGATAAAACGTATAACTATCTCTATGACAAATATTATCCAAACGTATTAACGTTCAGCCGATTCTGCCTTATTAAGGAACAAACATCAAAAACTAAATCTTCTATTTCTATAATACAGAAATATCGCAAGTGCCTCTTCATTACTAGTCACTCGACATAGGTAATTAAAAAAATGAAGATGTCTGTAATTAGAAATAACGCAATTTGGTTAATTTTCAGTGAGGTTATGTATGTACGAATCTCGAGCTGCGAACGCTTACCAATTCTACTTTAGTATCGTATCTAATGGTCGTAATGGCCTTATATACATTTATTTGCTTGAAATATTCACAACAGTATTTAGTATAGACAAAAAAACTAATATATATGCCAGCTATATAGTCAAAACACACCTAACGCTGCAACGCTTAAGACTCATAATTCAATGAATGCATGGATATTCATGAAACCATACTGGTATTATATGGATTGGTGACCACATTAATCGTGGCGTCGAATCGTAGCGAGCCGTATTCACGTACAATTGCGCCTTCAATCGCCCGTATATTGTCTCCGATGTCTATTGTCACGTTGGTCCAAACAGCATTAATATATACAACATTTACTAACCGTCGAAGCAACATAAATGTTCTGATAAAGCTATAAAAATATAAAATTGTCGGTCATAGATGAAAAAATTTCTGTCAGTCATGTATTTCATACAGCCATTATCTAAGATTAAGTTATAATTAAGATAAAAGATTAGGAAGAGGTAGGGGAATGGGCTCTTACTAACTCAGTGAAACACAACAGACCATCAGCCTTTTTTAACGTTGGGAAATCCTCTTGGATACCCGGCAGTATAGGAGACACTTCTGGGTTATGCCGGATTCGTACCGGCTAAAACCCAACGACTTTATAGCGCAGCCGTTGATGGGCGGGGTCGAGGGGACGTCTTTGGTAAAATTCATTACCAAAGACGGACTTGCCGGGAATTGAACCCTGGGCTCTTGAGATAGAGCATTAAGGCAACCCTAATCATTGGACTAAAGGGCTCGTCTATAAAGACAAAATTCTGGTTTAAAATATACCTGATGTTTTGAAAAATAAGTCTAAATAGTTCTGCTGCAGAGTATGACACATTGGAGTCGAACAATTTTACTACTATTACTTGTATAATAGAACAAAATATTTAAAAAAAACATGCAATAAGTTCAACTCTCCAAAAGGTGCAATAAGTCAATCAATATTTTCGAAGTTCCAGTGAATAGGCATTTTTTGGGGTTAGCTCGCTCCATCGTCTTACCTCGTCTTTCCTGCACGGCTATATGCTGACGAGGAGTAAACCCATCATTAATAAAAAAATCCACACATATATTATAAATCGTATACAAATTTAAAACAATTTAGGAGCTATATTTTTCATTTCTCAACGCAGACAAAGTCGCAGGCACCAGCTAGTATGAAAATAAAACGAAGCAAATAAAATAACACAATTTTCTAAAAGACCGTCCATTATTAGTTGTAACAAGCCCAGAATCCTTTCAGTAATAATTCAATGTAACTACATATCTCGTGAAGGCTGCCGCGGAAATAGAATACTTAAGCGAGCACCTCATACATCTTGAATGGAAACTGGCTACCTCTTTCATGAAGTATAGGCCACCGGACTCTATACGAACTTAATGAAATGCCTCTCCCAACTTTCTCATTTAAAATGTCGTGCTTAGCTTAGAAAAGACTGCTTTAGTCGAAAACCTTTTTTCCTTATCTCTGAAGCAATCCGTGTTTTGTACATTCAAACACTGTACGCAAATTTTATCAAAGATATTTAATGAAACTAAAGTGTAATTAATGCCTACTTTTTGAAATATCATATAATAAAATATATATTTTTTAAGTTGTCTTAAGGTCGACAGGCTGACGTTACACTTATAATTATAATAATGAGGAGGGTCCCTCACTCTGGAGCCCTAACCACCAGTTTTAAGCTAGTTTTAAGCCTTTATGAGTATAATATTATATTCGCAAATTATTATACAGTAGAAACTCGATTATCCGAACCCCGGTTATACGGATTCGCGATTATCCGGACTACCAACCGCTACCAATTATGTATAATAAATACCTACAAGTCGTGGGATCGCTTAATACGATAATTTCTTAATAAACATTGATAATAGAGTGTATGCAACATTTCATGATGATCGATTGAACAGTTAAGGCGTGAAAGCGTAACAAACAAACAAACTCACTTTAGTATTTATAATATTAGTTGGGATGTCTTCGCCTTTAAGCAATGTTCAAGCAAGGGAAAAAGAGTGAAGCAGACAGATTTATTATCACATATTAGGAGGGATTTTAATATGTGATACTCGTAATATGTGATATTTTTATTAGATGTTAGTATTAGACGTAACTCCGAATATTTTTATTAGTGTAGATATCTCACATTGATAAAAGTTTGTTAATATGTTCCGTAATAATTTGAAATGCGCATTCTTAGCGAGTGACTTTGTGAATTTTTTATCCAAGAGCCAGGTCACAGCGAAATGTCCCACTTCAGGCATTGTACTACAGTATTACGCCCCCTTTATGCCTCGCCGTTGGAAGAATAGCTTCTTTGTTGTTAAGTACGAGCACAAGGTTTTGAAAATAAACAGTACCTACAATTTTTTTCGTGATACATTTTCCAATTTTATAATTACTCCTATTATAATAATCTAAAAGTTTCATAAATGTTATACTAGGTCTGATATTGTCATAGTGATACCAGCGCCAGCTTGTGTTATACATGGGTTGATCAATAAGTACCCGTATTAGAAATGAAGACGCAATTTTTTTTCAATTTTTTTTGTATTTTTTTTTTTCAACACACACACACACGCACGCGTATAATATGTATCTATATATATTTTTATAATTATTAAATTTTTTTGTAATTATAAATTTTAATATGTTTAACCTTGTAATAGGCTAAATATTGTATAAATTTATTTATTTTTATGTATTTGTGAAATGTTACAATCTGTAAGGTTAGCTGCTATATAAAAAAAAATATAAAAAAAAATTAGTACTTAATGTAATCTCTTACTCTAGTGTTTAATATCGTATACTTGTATGTACTACTCGATTCAATTTGAAGTTGGTTTTTCGTGCAGAGTTTTCCTTGGATAACTTCAATATTGTCTCGCCTTAGGGCAGGTTCCTACCCGGATGACATAAAAAAAACAAAATGGAATTACTAAGACACATGTATTATTTTCTCTTTTCAAGTGAGCAATAAAAATATAATATACTAACTATTGCACGCGACTTCGTCCGCAAACTTTATAAAATACTAGCTGACCCGGCAAACGCTGTTTTGCCATCCAAAAAAATATCACTTAGGGTTATGGAAAATATATGTTGGCCGATTCTCAGACCTACCCGATAAGCACACAAAATTTCATCAAAATCGGTCCAGCCGTTTCGGAGGAGTTTGGCAACAAACACCGACACACGAGAATTTTATATATTAGATATAGCCTAAGTTACTCGCTGATAATGTAGCTTTCTATAGGTGAAAGACTTTTTGAAATTTGTCCAGTAGTTTCGGAGCCTATTCAATGCAAACAAACACACAATCAAATCTTTCTTCTTTATATTATTAGTATAGATAGTATAGACTAGCTGAACCCGGGCCACGCTTCGCTGTGGCTTAGTCTAATATATTTTATTTTATTATAAATATAAATAAAAGTATTCTATGTTCATTATCACTTAAACGTTCATTATCATTAGTATATGGTTTGATTTTATTTGATGTTCAAACGTCAGCTGCTGCTATAACAACGGCAAAAGCTTGCCATATCAACGTGCCAATGTTGCCATAACGCCTGTAAACATACGAAAATTATTATGGACTTGACCCATCGAAATAATATATCTTTCAAGTTCGCTGACTTGACCTGACTGCTTTGGATTTGACAGACCCGTTTTGGAAAACTCATAATAGCAGTCCAAGGTCCCAGAACCCCCAGACGTTACTTATTTTCTGAGTATGTACTTTGAACGCATGTATACCTGCTAGCTTAAGCCGACGACGGCCAATTTACAGGTATCAGGTGAGAAAGTTACATAAAAACATTACTCACTTTTCTTTAATTCTGAGAGCTGATTTTTGTGTATGTTTTACAGAATATTGTTAATTAATATTCAAAAGGGGGAAACCGGGGCCCTTCGTACGCGGGGCACATTCATACAGTAGATATAAAATACAAACGAAAAGGTTTGCGGGCATGAGGGTAGTTCTTCAGAGACAAAATTTTCGGTTTCTATGGGTATATTTCTGTAACCAACTAACAAAACGGCACTTTAATTTTTTTTTTTGTACAGTTTAGCTTTATTCCTAACTGGGACAAATGATATTTTTTAAATAATTGCTGTCTAAGTACAAAATAAAAATATTTGAAGTTTGTTCTTCTGATTCATATAACGCGTCCGTTTGCCATTTTCCGGAACAAAATGGTCGATGTCGCATTTTCCCTTTGATACATCAATATTAATTATAATTTAATCGAAAGGAAATGAATTGACCTCTTACAATAAAAATGTGTATTAGTTATAACTACATTAGTGTGTTTATAAATAAGTAAATAAGAAGTGTCCGGCGTATAATACTGATTAATGTGGCGTAAGCTGCGCTTGGCTGTACTTGGTCGGCTAATAATAATGAGAGTCTGGCTTCCCGCGCGGGGGGAAACCAGTGGTGCAACAGACAAACCAGAAGGCGAAGGTACGGCTGATTGGCTTAGATCCCGCTGTTACGAAGGTAAATATCTGATTTATCTGTGCTTGGTTCTGGTGGCATTCTGATTACAATGCCTACTGTATAAAATTTATTTTATTGTTTTAAAACTTTAATCTGAGTTTCGTGTGATGCTTTTGGGTTATAGATTCGTGCAGAAAAATGACAATACTGAAGTCTGTATATATAATGAGATATAGATGATTGTAGGCAAAATCCTGATTCATCTGTGCCTGATTCATATGGTCAAACCCCATATGAATCATAAAATAAATTTGTTTTTCCCCCTCTCCAGCACGAAAGGAGTGCCTGGTCCAATTTTTGACCGTGCCGAAACCAGTTTTATTTATATTTACTTAGCTATAACCTTTTGAATAATTCAAAAATCACAGGAGTATAAACTTATTCTATATAATGACACTTTTGATATGTTTTAATCTTAGTTAAGAATTAATTATTATTATAATAATGAAAGGGAGAGTTAAATTGAAATATAGATATAATAAATCTCCGGTAGATACAACACATATTAATATTCCTTATTAATAATCATAAAAACCTATTTATTCATAAGTCAAAGTCTCTATCTAATTTCTGTTATCTTAAAATTGCAGTTCACAACAAAGCCACAAACTATAGATAAAAAGAAGGAGAAAAAGAGACTCGCAGAACGTAGAAGAATGGAAAATATAAGTATGCTCTGTGGAAATCTGGAATCTCATTTTTGTTACTTTATTGTTAGTAATAAATACACTAACGTGATTTTTTATTCTAATTAATAATTAAGCTGCTATTAATTACGACTAAGACTGATGTCAAAAGTGCCATTATTAGAATAAGTTTGTACTTTTGTTATTTTTTTAGTTATGAAAGGTTATAGCTAAGTCTACAAATATAATAATTTAGATTATTGTTGTTGTTAAATGTGATTATTTTCTTAATACAAAGCCTATCTACATAAAGTTTTTCATTTTTATTTCTGTTTCTGATTCATCTGTGACAAATTCTGATTCATATGGGCACAAAATATTTGAACGTCGATATTTTGAAAACTGCTTTATAAAAACGAGTCCCTCATTCAAATATATGTTTTTGGTATACCTATTTTCATAATGAACATGAGGTACAGAGCTGAAAGTGAAATTAAATTTTGGCCATATGAATCAGTCGAAGAATTAAATTTCAAAGAACTACCCATGACACGTTAAATAGCTGCCATCATGTCAGTGTAGTTTGGCGCCATTCGCACCTTCAGTGAAGTGACAGGTTAAATTGTATTTTCGCGTTTTGTGAGTATGTTTCTGTCAATTATTACACTAGATATGTTAGGTTTTTCATCACACTATATTTTTTCAGTGACTAGTAAATATCTGTAAGACATGTTTTTAATAACTAATTTATCCAGTTTGTATATTAATATTAAAAGGTTTTGGTTTATTATTATTTGGTTAGTGGGGCACATTCGTACGCGTATAACTGGTACAATAGACGAGCGCTAATCTGCTAATGGCTAGTTTCGTGTAGTATCGATGACAAACCTTGCTGCAAGTTTACATCGGCTCTTTATATTACTTTGTCGCGGACGTGTATAGGTAATACCTACTTAATGTTCGTTTTTTTTACAGAAACATGATACGAAATTATAAGCCAAAGAAGACACGTAACCAAGAAGTCATTTAATTTAATGTATTTAATTTTGTTGCCAAATAAAAGAATTTTGATTCTATTTGCAGATTTTTTTCTATCAGCAGATAGATTTTTAATCGCTTGTAAGAAAGTACTCCATACTGTATGAATGAAACCCACATGTGGGGCAGGTTCGTACGAATTCCAGATTGAGTTTAAGTCATAATTGTGCATTAAATATGAAATATAATCACCTGACAATTTTTTATATTAATCTCATATAAATATACTAGTAGTATTTGCAATCAGTTAATTATTTGATTAAATAGTCGAAATGAAAAAAAATATGTAAAAACCGTACGAAGGGTCACACAAAAAATACAAAAAATATCCCTCTCACAAAAAATAATGCGATCTTGCTTAGTCCGAGTCTTATGGGGTTAGCCGCTATAATATATAATTTATTTTTTCTAAAATAAGCAATGGTATGTAAATATTAATTAATGTTTTTAACCTTAATATAAATAATATGTGCTAAAAATAGGTTTAAAAATATCTTTTCGGGGGCGTTCAAGTATTACGTAACGCAATTTTTGAAGATTTTTGACACTCCCGTGTAACGCGCCGTAACGTTTTTCTGTACCCTCCTTCCCCCTCCCTAAACGTTACGTAACAACCAAATGACCATTTTTACCAACGAAATGGGTTGCAAACTTAGGAGAATAAAATAAAAATGACGTACAAAACACTCGAGGGATTCCCTGGAAAACATAAATTAAAAAGGATGCTGATTTGGGAGATTTTAATTACCTAATTTTTTATTTAAATAAAACAATGACACGTAACGCGTTGTTCGAAACCTCTTCCCGCCTCTGAAACGCATTGTAACGTTTTACAAGACACTCCCTCCAAATTGCGTTACGTAATACTTGAACAACCCCTAAATCAGTATTGAATTTTGTATGTATCTAAAAATATTTAATGAAGCTAAGTGTATGGTAATAATCACAAATTGTAAGCTCTCGTGTCAGCACCCATACCACTAATTATTGTAATCCTAACGCTGTATGTAATTACAGTCGAATGCAAATTAATATGTATCGCGACTGTGGCATTAAAGGAGTCTATCAAGGGTAATGAAATTATCCGTGATACTCTTACACGATAGATGCGTTGCAAATGTATAAGCGGTAGCGGATTATTATTAATTCTTTTTGGATATAGAAAATGATTAAAGTTAAAAAATTGGGTATGTGCCAATTACGTAGGTACGTCATAGTAGGTAGGTAGCTACATTATTTAATCCTTTAATTCATCTGTCAATAGCTATTTTTTTAAAAGTTAAAGTAGACAGATAGGCTGACTGTCTACTTGATCGTAGGTAGATACCGTCGCCTATAACACAAGCAACACCTAAGGTGTTGCAAGTAAGCTGCCCACCATAGTAAGAATAAGAATAAGGGATTAGGAAAGGAAAGGGAAATAGACTCTGGCATCCGGTGAGTAAGCACTAACCGGAACACAACAGCAATGTGCTATTATTTCACGGTATAAATATATTCTGTAAGATATTCTATTCTGTAAGGTATTCTATTCTGTAAGATTCCCATAAATATAGTTGAATACATAATGAAATACTTATACTACTTATAATAAATGAATACTACTAAAATGTACTGTAAAAATAGAATATAATTGGTGTGAGTTTTGATTAGTATTTTAATTTGACATTTAGGTATTACTAATTGTATATTTAACATAGTTTCTTTCATATAGTATATATTCCATGCAATATAATATTTGCACACCTTGTACAGGAAGAAAACTTGTACTATGAAACTATATGTATCTCCTAATGTAACCAAGTATTCTAGAAAATAAATGCATTATTATTAATACTGCATAATACTGCTAGATGCTGGCCAATAGCAGACCTATTATTATTATTTTTTAAGTGTGTGTCATGTGTGCTCCGACGCACGACTGATAAATAAATAATTTAATAAATATAATTAAAACAAATTAACATAATATATTATGTGTATTATATTATATTGTATTAATATGTATTGAAGCATATTGTTCAAATCGTTAAGAATGTAACGCGTAACGTGTGACATGTAACATTTGATTTTAATCCCATAAATTTTATACTCCGAGCTTATATATGAAAATCGATTCTTAAGGAGTAAACTCCAAAAACTTAAACATAATAATTATCTGCAAGTTCCGTATGAATCCTGCTCCTTTATTTGCTGTAGCTCTCTCTCGCCGCTCACCACTTAGACCTGTGTCTCTACGTCACATGTAATCAAGCTATTGTAGTGAATGAATATATTATTCGTAATCACTTTATCTTATATATGTAATGGGATGTCTTAGAACCCGTAAGACTACCGTGATAATGTGCACAGTGTTATAGAGAATTGTATATTGGAGTTCAAAGAACAGTAATTATTATAAGAGTGTAAAATTCTACCTCTTGTTTTTACACTAAAACAAGTATAGATACATTAAACCACTTTACTTGTCAAGGTTAAAGTAATCCTCAGCCGCAAACACATCGTTGGATTAAAACCTAACCAGCCATTCATTACACAAAGACGAGCTGATGCCATACATCGTACATATTCTAATTTATGAATTTGTGGCCACTAAATAAACGATTGTGAGCAAATACTGCAAGCGACTATTATCACCCTCTACTTCGGGTACATTGATTAAAAGCACTTTATGTTTAGTCCCAATACTTTTAATGTCCGACCGATTTATCGGAACTACAATTCCATCTATAAGATGCGCGGACATACGACAACGACCTCTCTTCGCGGACGCGTTCGTTAAACTTAGTGAAATCTCTTCGTTAACTGTGCTGATGCTGTGAAATGTGCTGATGGTCTTCGAATGCCTGTGCAGATCTTCATAACTTATAGCTAAGAACAATCTCGATTATGCCAGCTTTCTAACAAAAAATACCTGATCAAAACCCCATTTTTGTGTCGTGTGTTAATAACCGTGTCAAAAACCAGTGGTTTAGAAGAAGTTAAAGGATAAACAGACAGAGGCGGACCGACTTTATTTTATGATAATTGTATTGAATTATTATAAAATAAAGCATGGTAACATCACCGAAAAGCTTTGTGACCTTTATATGTTTATAAACATTAATAACAAATAATTCCTTGAGTTATCTAATTAGGTTTAGGTTTAGAAATATATTTATTCTCACAAAGAATTACAAATTCACTTACGTGAGAAACTTAAAACTAATAGTTACAAAACAATAATTATTAAATATATCCAATTAAATCTAATATTAACATAACTGCAATTTACATTGAAAATTGAGTTTTGTGGTTTATATTCTAACGTCAACACATTTAACATGAATCTCTTTTGTAAACAAATGTTATGATATAACTGTTATTGATATTAGTGGTTAGTTAATTAAAAGCCTGGAGTTGACACACCGTTATGGTTATACTTATTTAACATATTAAAACCTTCGATAAAATATATATATTTACCGGTAGATACATTATTGCTGAACAAAAAGGATCATAGTGAAAACGAAGCATCTCATTACATGTTCACGGTGCCGATCTATTTATAAAAATATACATTTTGATATAAAAAAAATATTTTTATTTTTATTAAGAGCCAGATACTAATGTTTAATTTTGTTTGGTACCTAATGTGGATCTATATTTATACACTAGCGACCCGCTCCTGGCTTTCCACGGGTGCAATTTTGCAAGACATCGCGCTAGGTAGCTACATCAAGCCAGTCACTACTCGCGTTTAGGCTAAGTTCATGACCGCGCGGCAGTCTGGCACATTTATTTGATCTATGCGTCTGTCCGTCTCAACCGCGCGAAGCGATTGAACAGGTCGAAACATGTTTGTAGAACTTGTCCCGCGCGGTAACGCCCGCTAACAGGCGGTACAAGGTCTTCGGTTCCGCGCGGTTATGTCTGTTTAGTTTGATCTTGTACCGCGCGGTTAGTAGAATTTCGCAGTTCATCTGAAGTTAGCCTCATTCGTTCACGCATAGTTTTAATATACGATAGCTCCTAAGTTATTCATAAATTGAATGGTGGTGCTATCCTTAAAAGATTTGCCATTGCTTTTTTGTAGACCTATAAAAGAGAAACAATCACGCAATACATTGTGTTGTTATATCTCAAACGGATTAGGCAGCGATATATAAAAACCGCATGAAAATCCATGAAAATCGCACGAAATTTTTACATACAGACAGACAGACGGACTTTGTTTCATAATATGTTAATAATACGTTTGTAAATGGGCCACAACTCTTTGTCTGCATAAATCGCTTCTTCAGTGGCCCCAACATAGAGTCAAGCTACACTGAACAAGATGCTTGCGGCAATCATAACTTGATGCAAGACTTTTGCTCCGCTTCGACTAAGCAGAACTTTGCTTTGCTCGTTAATTAGTTGATTTGATAAGATCATAACGATATTGCCTTATCATAACTACCAAATGGTCGATGGCTGAATTGAGTTCTGATAAAACTTGCAAAAAGTTATTCTGGGTCTTTTTACACATTTAAAACTTCGTACTCACTATAGTTGTTTTTTTAAATGCCATAGAAACTTGAAAAAAAATCTGGATAAATAGTATCCTATAGTTTAATACAGTTAATCATCAATAGATTAGTGAGAACCGCATTCATATCACTTAAGCCTTTTCTGAGATTAGCGTGCACAGACAAACAGACAAAAAGTCTAAAAACAATTTTTTTTTTTATCTCGGTCACCGCGGTTTTCTTTTATTAAAAATATTTAATGTACCTCAGGGAAAACGTACTACATCGCGTACGAATTTCCGGGCACCAGCTAGTAATAAGAGCCGAATTACAGGCTTACATTGTTATCAAACTTCATGGCAAAAGGTCCCCTTTAGAAAAGTCTTACCAGTTCGGGATATTCAAATTAAGAGAAGTTAAACATTTCGCCACAAACAGTTCCAAACATTTACTTTCAAAATGTTTGCGGCAAATATTTGCCTCCAATGAACCCAAACAATTGAGGTAACGTTCCTCTCTTGGCCGATGAAGCTGCCACAGGAAAAGCCGAAACTGTAAACTTCTCTCATGAGAATATTTCAATACGAAACCGTGAAAGCTCGGATCTTGTTGTTGGTTCTATGAACCTGTTTCCTCGGAAGATTTAAAAAAGATCCACCAGAGGCAGCACCAGTGGGGGTACACATGTTTTGATTTCTCTATTGACAGTAACGTTAAACGTACGTTTTACTATTAAAATAAATAAATACTGTGAATAAAAAAATAATAATAATAATTTATCATGCCAACTAAAGCTGTTATCACACTTTACAATTTGAAGGATTCCAATTTAGGAAATTGGAAAGTGTAATCGCAGTTAGAACAGATTGGATTTAATTTAGATTTTTATCTATTTTCAATTCTATGTCTTCGATTTAGAAATCAATTTAGTGTAGTTGTGATCACTAGTTCACTACTTAGGTTCCTAAATTGGATTCCTTCAAATTGTAAAGTGTGACAACCGCTTAAACATTGCGCATTCGCAAATTCAATTTTAATAAAGTACGTTTAAAGTTATTGTCAATAAGAAATCAAAACATGTGTACCCCCACTAGTGCTGCCTCTGGTGGATCTTTTTTAAATCTTCCGAAGAAACAGGCTATGAGCAGCATCTAGTCGTGCAGCAAGTACGATGCCTAAGATGGAACAAGCTCACCCAGAAAAATGCCTATTCATTCGAAGATGCCTATGGAAATATGACTAATTTGACCAAATGTTGCTCTGCCTAAATGTATTCTTTTCTCCGCCTCTTTATCTAAGTTTTTTTACAGATAAGTATCTGGGAGATTTGTTTAGGCTATGCAACATCGTCTGCATCTCCTTATAAGTAAGTTACAAGTAACTGTATTCTTAAGACAAGACTATTTGAGCATAGTAGACATTTAGAGTAAGCATTTTTCATATTTATGTTTCTAAATATAAAAATGTTTCTAAATATAAAAATGAAAATGTCATTGCCTATTTTTTGTACAAGTTTTGTGAGTAAAAGTTTAAATGTTTTGTTTTTGTCTAATTTAATATTAGACACTACTTAATAAGCACCAGTGGCGTTGTTTGTTTTATAGGCGACGGTAGCCATTTACCATCAAGTGGAACGCCTTGTCGAGATCAAATTTTTTAAAAAGTAATTAACATTTAATCCTGTTTTAAACCATGAAATAGTTGAATATTTTATTAATAGTATAAATATTTTCAATGGTCCCGCACTAGGCTACGCCAGTATCGTCAGGGCTGTCTTATCTTGGAACTAAAATAATTAAAAATGTTATCAATCTGGAACAGAACTTAATAGAAATCATTTATTAAGTACTAAAATCCTTGTTAAGAAATTGTAAACTATCCTAAACAATTGAGATCGCAATTTGAAAAGGTGAATTTACTTCGATTAAGTTAGTGATATTTTCCTTAGTTATCACTTATCAATTTTTGAATGAGATACGATAAATCATCGGTTCTTTAAATGTGGTTCTCGTAATTCCCTCCGGAAGCACTTATAGTTTTAATCACTTATTAACTAAGATTTCGTATTTATTTACTAAACAACATCAACTGTTTCCCGTTATACCAATTCGTACTCAAAACTAATATTTATACTGAATTATCAATGCAAATGTAAACAATAATGTGTGGAATATGAAATCAGTAGAGATGTATTACGAATTTAGGGTCGTTGGTCTAATATGATAGTTTGAATATTCGTTTATCTGTTAAACGGTTAAGTGAGCTTTATAGTTTTTTTTTAATTAATAATGGATTTGCTCTTGGCCAGAATCTAGCCGTTCAGGAAAAACAGAAAATGCCTATTCACTCGAAATTTAAAAGTATACTAGCGACTCACTCCCGGCTTCGCAAAAATGCATTTTTTCTGCAATACTTCAAAAAAAATTCTAAACAATACAATTTTTCTTTCACATAGTATATTACTAGCTGTTTCTCGCGACTTTACTCGTACATTATATTTAAACACCGCATGTCATATTACTGATGTGCCCCGGCCGTATTATGAAATATTCATTTGCATGGCAATATCGTTAATTTACATCACACTGCTTGGCCTGCTTTGTTCCGCCTCAGAAATTCGGTAATGTAAGCAGCGATGATACTTGCAAATGGATGCAAACGAACATACTGTGATTCAATAGTACAAATTGACATCTTATCTAAGGCAATACACTGCTAAAGTCCATATGATAAAGG
Source organism: Synanthedon andrenaeformis (assembly GCA_936446665.2). NCBI lineage: Eukaryota > Metazoa > Arthropoda > Insecta > Lepidoptera > Sesiidae > Synanthedon > Synanthedon andrenaeformis. The sequence goes on along the minus strand of OW387799.2, from coordinate 4,891,680 downwards.
ATCAACTCCTTAAAATTCATAGGCGCCATATTTTTTATTGGAGTTTACACCTTAAAAATCGATTTTCATATATAAGCCCAGGTTATAAAAAAATTTTGGAAGTAAAATCAAAATTGTCACATGTCACGCGTTACGCGTTAGTTTTAGTTTTTAGCGCCATCTACACAATATCTCTGAAACTAGAATATGTTACGTAATAATACATCCTTGTGAAAACTAGATGGCACCGGTAATCATGTATCATAGTTCGAACAGAGATGGCGCTGATAGTAATTCGTTATGATAAATGTTTTTATAGTTTTTATTATGTATTTTATAATCGTTCGTAAGGAGTAAGCTCCAGTCGTGCGCCGGAGTTGTTACACACTTTTTTTTCAACGCGGGCGAAGTCACGGGAACTTGCAAAAGTGTGTGTTGACTAAGTAATAAGAAATAGTAGAACTAACCAAATAGAGACTCATGACTGAAAATCGATATTCTTTCCCCATCTCTACAAATACTTCTTCGAATAGAAATTTGACATTTCGCTTTGTTTTGTTTAAGTTTCTCTGTTTACTTTGACTTTTATTTGAACACTCCGTCTCGAAGTTTATACATTTCGCTCTTCAAATGTATTTGACAGGCTTTCAAATCATGTGACATTGAAGTTATATCGGCAAATTAATTTCTTTTCATTAAGTTTAGCTTTGACCATAAGTAATTAATATTTTGACAAACCATTTTTTAACATATTTTTATTTTATCATTTATTAATCCAGTGATTAAGTGTGGATAAAGTGTACTTAATTTTCTTTGCTGAAATGTTTCCTTTTCGTTACAAGAAGAGGCTTTATGTAAGGGCGCTGTAAATAAGTAAATAAATATCTGTTATGTTTATCATAGGCGAGTTCTGTCATAATCACCTTTACAAAATCCTAACTAATATTATAAATGCGAAAGTGAGATTTATATTATAGATATTATAAATCTTCCGGAATAAATTATCTAACTGATGGTGAAAACCACATCAAAATCCGTAGATACATACAGACAGACAGACAGACCTAATCCGACACACAATCTTTAAATGCAGAAACAATAGATACAATCCAAAAATATACCTGATTTTCTAACAAATAAACAGCCTCGCTTCTCTAATATGAGGACAATTTGGCATGACTGTATTTAATATCAGCTCGAACACGACATTTAGAGCCTTGATTGACCGCATTTCGTCTCCTTGAGTATTTCCTACGACACAATACTCCTTTAAAATAATCTAAAGTTACTGGAAATGACTTGTATTTAGCCCATATTACAAAAAGCTATGGAAAGGGTGAGCTATGGAGGGGTCACTGCGAGACGAATCAGTTATGAGGAGAACCGAAGACAAACCAAAGTTAGCGACATTTTTTTTTGTTTTTTTTTTATTTAGTCAAGGCAGCGTTTGGCCGCGATCTCACTTGATGTAAGGTGCAGATGCGGCCGAAGGTGGACCACGCTTACCCAGTAAGTGCCCATTTACCCTAGACTTGAAGACCCCGAGATTGTAATTATGCGGAAACACGGACGCAGGCAATGAGTTCCACTCCTTAGCAGTTCGGACAAGGAAGGTGGAACTGAAAAGCTTCGTGCGCGATCGAGGAACAGCAACCACGAAGGGATGAAACCCCCGCCCACGTCTTGTGGTCCGCAAGTGGAACGGTTCCGGTTGGATCAAATCGAACAAAACGGACGCACACTCTCCAAATGCAGACGATAGAAAATCGATAGGCATGCTACTTTTCGGCGATGCTGCAGGCTTTGAAGTTGAGACTCCACAGGGGCGTCGTTGCCAATAAGTTTTTTAGCTCGCCTTTCAATCGAGCGGATAACCCGGCGTATTAGTAAGCTTAAGTGACAGTGGGCAGGACACATAGTACGGACAGCTGGGGCCCAAAAGGTTCTCGAGTAGAGGGCCACGGACCGCCAAGCGCAGCGCAGGACGTCCACCCACAAGGTGGACAGAGGACCTGATAAGGGCCGCGTTTCGACGGTGGATCCAGGCTGCTTCTAGCTGGTCTTTTGGTAAATTATGGGGGAGACCTATGTCCAGCAGTGGACGCCCTACGGCTTAGATGATGATGATGTTGACATTTACACTTACGCTCTGTAGCGTTCGATAAGGAAAAATTGATTATAGTACTGGTATTATTATTACCAAAGTTATAAATATAATAGAACTAATGACTCGCTCCCGGCTTTTTTGTTTTTGCAATTTCTTCTGCAAATTATATGCACAAAGCTTCCTAATTTTTTTTTAACAGAGAAACAGAGTATATTTTTAATATAATAATAAATAGGCGGTTTGTGCAAAATGCCTCCAAAAGTTCTTTAGAGCACTAATACTCGCTCATTTCTCTGCACACTTGAAAGAAGTTTTGACACCCGCCTTGTGCAGACCTTATTCATATGAAAATATTCATGAAGAATCCTCAAGACTATTTCTTTCGTCTAAACGTCGAAACGTGAACGTTTAACGTGGAGAACCGACGTTTAAACGTCGGTTCTTCGGTACTTCTTCTTCCATTAACTTGATGTTGTGTGGTGTGAATGGCCGACCGGAGCGAGGGTCATAGTCATTATAGTCTCTTTCTTGTGATACGTTAAAGACTTTTCTTCCAAACTTTATACAATGCCTCTTCCAGATATATATAGTTCTTGAATCAAATGAGGACGCATTACACACATTCCACGTCCCTCTCTTGTCTCTTATGAGAGGAATATTAAGCGTTTGCGGTATATTTACAGCGGTATAAAAATGTTTTGACGCCATTTTTATTGTGTGGTTATATGCCGTGTGAATGTTAAGTGGAGTGCCTTAAATGGCTTTTAAGATATATCAACTTTGTAACCTTTCAAAGTGATCTATTACTGAAAATATTCATCTTTTACAGCCCGTCTGGTGACAGTAACCACTAAGCGCCTGCTTACAGAAGACCTCCGTGAAACCGCACTTGTGTTATGTTTTTATACGTGAATAAAAGATGAGAAAGCCCATTTTTCAAGTACCTTTACCACCAGCGTATCTATAGTCCTTTTTCATTAAAGTTAAAAAGGATGAAATAAAATCAGCATGATAAAATATTGTTTTGATCCATAGTGGGTCACACGGGCACTTAACAGTGGGTCAAACGGGTACTTTTATTAATCGGGTCAAAACTAGTGGTTCAAAAGGGTCTGACACCATATTATTATTTTACTACCCCTCTATTTGTAACGCTATATTTTATTCAAAGTTATGTAAAAAAATCAAGGAAAATGAAATTAGACCACGAAGGAAAAAGAGTAAAAATTGTCAACAAATAAAATAGACATTTACATAAATAAGTTATATGATATACATATAATACGTCAAAAAAGTGTGTTTGTCAGCTCCGACGCATGACTAGAGTTCACTCCTTACGAACGATTATAAAATACATAATAAAATTTATAAAAACATTTATCATAACGAATTAATATCAGCGCCATCTCTGTTCGAATTATTATACTTTATTACTGATGCCATCTAGTTTTCCCAAGGGTGTTTTATTACGTAATATATTCTAGTTGATTTACTCCCAAAAATTTTCATACTCCGAGCTTATATATGAAAATCTATTCTTAAGGAGTAAACTCCAATATATGAGTGGTCTATATTCCCTACATACCAATATAATATGTGCAATCCTCACAAGTCGAAGGATTAGTGAGAAATGAATCAAAGTGAAGCCCCAGTTGGCATCAGCTGGGAACCTTATTTGCAATGTAGGCACGCAACTGTGTGGTTATCTTTTGGCTCGTAGCAATGTATGTAATGTAACGTTGTTTAAGATAAAAACCTGCCCACAAAATCGTATCACAATCGCTAAATCGGGTCCGTCTTTTCTATCCGTTTCTCGCACGAACTTTTAACATTCACACAAAAATCAATAGTATTATTTTAAAAGTGTAATTGAAGGTAGATAGAAAAACATAATCACATATAATTTAAAGCTGACGGTCCATATGATGGTACGCTTTTGATGGCTACCGTCTTCTATGACACAAGCAACACCACAGATGCTGCAAGTGCACTGCCGACTTTAATTAGGATTAAGGATAAGGGATTAAAAAGGTATAGGGAAATGGGCTCTACCATCCCCTACTCACTCACAGAAACACAACAGCACATATGCTGTTATTTCACGGTGGTCTTCTGTAAGGGGGTGGTTACTGCCGCCAGACGGGCTGCCCAAATGACTGCGAAACGCAGTGTGCCCTGCCACTATTTTCTAAATCCAGACCAGAGCCAATTATAAAAAGTTATTTCCAAAGTTGATCCTGCCTTGAATCGAATCGCGAAACCCAAGAACAGAGCGTTAATGCAAGCGCCCTAACCACTCATCCAACGGGCTCGTCAATTTAACCAATAACTAGAATAGACAAAACTTTTTATTACCATTCTAGCATTTTACTGGCTCGGTTTATTGTATTCCTATGTGGTGGTAGCTCCTACCATCAAGTCAACCGTCGACTATCCTGCTGCCCATAAAATGATTTTCTTGTAAAATATAAAACACGTTTATAAATCAGAATCGAAATTTGATTGTAATAACCTCGGTCCGCCATTGGCACTAGCGCTGCCTTCGCCTCTCCGAGCACAAATCAAATCAATCCAGCTCTGAGGAAAACACTTTTCAATATTTTCCGCCGGAAAATATTCCGCAAGTTACAGGTAGGGTGACGTGGTTCTTATTAAATTTATGTGGCAATAATAAAATGAAACACCGTTGTTTATAAATAACAGTAGCATATGAACACCTTAGAAATAGTAAGCTCTTCATTATATCAATACAACTATTAACAATATGTAATGTCTATTATCTGTACATAGAAAGTAAGAAAGAAAAAAAAATTATTAACACAAATAGTACATGCAATACAAGTTTAATAAGAACAATCTTAATCGTATGGGCAATTGTACCATACTTGTCAGTGCATGCACCATTGTCTCACCCTAGTCAGCATATTATGCTATTATGTCAACATATTATGTGTAATAATTTGCAGAAAAACCTTGCACTTATGTGAAGTCAGCCTCCTCCCTCCCTCCCTTGCTTGCACCCTCGCTCCCGGGGTCGCTAGTTCATAATAATAAGATTTGTAGCAGAGGACGTTTGTGCGTGTGTCATAATATCTTTTCTGTGTATGTCTGTATCTTCTTCTTGCGGTGCCTCTCCAACTAGTGAAGGTTGGCGATCATATACGACATTTCAACTACATTAGCTATCCTTATCCATTCTCTGATATTTCTCAGCCACGACTTTCTCCTTCGCCCAACTTTTCTCTTTCCATTAAAATTGCCATTCATGATCAGCTGAAATCTGTATGTCTTGTAAGAATTTATTTAACTCACATTTTAAACAAATATATTTCTTTCTTTCTGTCTCTTCTTTGTTAGAAATAAAATTTATTCTATTCTATAATAGCTATTACTTATGATTAAGATTAGGATCCTGACAGTCTAAATTAAGTAAGAGTTGAAATTAACATGAAAGTTATCTACCATGTATTAATGTTGTCCTAAATAATAAACCACTCCGTCAATCTTTGCTGTTCGGACAGAAACTTCTACGTGATGGTAACCAACCGAATTTTTAATTTGCTCCAAAATTCATTCAATCCCAATGGAATTAAAATTTACTAAAATACTTGAAAATGGGCCTTAAAACTTGAAAATATAATTTGTGAGATGCTCAGCTCATTAATTATTCATGTAAATACGAAAAGTTTTTGACAAATTTTCAGTAAGAAGCCAAATTCGCAGCCACTTAAGCCGTTAGACAAAAAACAGCTTACGCAACTGGTATTAAGAAATAAATTTACTATAATTACTTCCAAATTATGCGTATTAAGATTTGTTGATATCTATTATAAATGGTGGCAGACAGGCTGACGGTCCATAGAACACCTTCCACGTTCACACGTTAAAATTTTTATATAATATCCTTTCCTAGCGTATGCTTTCTTAAGTTATAAAATAAACATATGTTCAGAATTGGTTAATAGTCAGTCAGGACATTCAGTCAGAGTCCATTATCCCATCCCTTTCTTATCCCTTACCCTTAATCGTTCTATGGTCGTTCTATGCAGTCTTGCAGCACCTATGGCAGCACCTACCATGTGGCCGGTCAGCCTGTCTGTCGACATTAACATTAAAATGGTAACTGCAGCACACAAAACAGAACAAAGAAGAACAGTGCATAGAAAAGACAGTGGATTATTCAAATATATTCCCTCTAAGTAAATTAAAAGGTACTTTAGAATTTCACGAGGTAGGGCTGACTTATTGAAATGACCTGCGGGCAATCATCAATTTTAATAATAATTCCTCATGTGCCCCATTTGCCGGGCAGCGTGAATTTATGAAGTACTTAGCACTCATAGAGCGGAGCGCTTTGTGTGGCTAGAGCCATTTTAGTGCTCAGCTAACACTGATATATTGTAAGGAGTGCGAGTGTAAAATTTTAAATTTCTTTTATGATTCGCAAAACAACTGCCAACACTCCAATAACTCAAAATAACAACCCGTTAAAGAATTTACTACTGTGACGGTTGTTAGTAGTTTGTATAGACACAATTGTAGATCTAGGCATCTCAAATACAACTTACTCGTTTTTCTTCATAGTAATATTACTTAATTATCACGGACGAAAGATGGCCATATTCTTCAGCTAGTGTTGCAAGGAAAAATAAAGGGAAAGTACATTCCGGTTGAAGAATTGCCTCCCTCCATTTGGCTCCCACGTCTAGGATCCCATGGGATACTAGGATTTTTTTTTTGGCTTTTGGCTCCTATGCTCATAGGAGCCAGTTTTATTGACATTTATGATTCATTATTAAGAGTTTGGTATGAGAATTGATAATCGCTAACCTTCGTAGAGAAGCGGCACTTTAAGAAGAAGACCTATCGTAAGCAGTCTATATCCAGCTGAATAGAAGATTACTGTTTATCCTTTTGTCCAAACTAAATATAGCAGTTGGTATTGTGTTTTGTTAACATACATACAAAAAGCGAATGTATCTATTTACGCGAATGCGAAACCCGAATCCGGGACCCTCAAGGCCTGAGATTGTCCCGACAAACGGCGTGCCGAATAATAATCGAGACATTGACAAAAGTGGCCACGGAAAGGACAACTTATCTGAGGACCGCTCTAATAATCACTTTATCGACAGAACATCGATTCATTCGACGAAATTGTTGTGATTTATAATCTATATTATCTATATGTTACTAATAAATATTTTTTTACTAAATGTGTATGAAAGCGTATGCGTTAGGTACTTATAACAAAAAAAGAACAATTTTTTAAAATTTTGTCTGTTTGATCCGGCTCGAGGGTCGCCCTTCGGATTCATATTAAAGTGTGATATTAAAGTGGTTTCGTGCAAAAATAATGAAATTATGAGAATTATTTCTAAAATATTTCTAAGACTCCTAAACTTTCCTTTGAAAAAATTTCCATACACCAATTTCCCCACAGGTCAATAGTGGTCCTGTATTACGTACATACTAAGTCATTTTTATTTTAAAAATCGAATTTCCAAAACTACTCTTATTAGCTGTTCCTCCTTTTGCATCGTGATTTAATTTTACATTATTTTTTATTAAGAATGTAATTTAATATGTTATGTATGTATTTTTTAATAATAATGTCATTATTAATGTTTTATAATTATTAATAACCAGCCATTTTCTTCCCTTATTACCTGAAATCTAAATCTTAATATCAGCTTTTGCAGTCATTTGGGCAGCCCTTCTGGCGGCAGGAACCACTGATAGGGAAAAAGAAACACTTGAATTTAATAAAAGTGTGTTTATTCCCTGGATGACATGAGTAGTGACACATTTGCTGTTTTTTTTTTTTTTAATTTATTTACATTACTATACAACCAGTCAATACCATACAGGAATCTATGATACGAACATGTAGTTTACATATTATGTTCCAACACCACCCCTTAAACTATATGTTCATGCTAAATGTTACAAATTATTATAAACAACTAAACTCTGCATGTAAAAATCTCTAACAAAGCGTTGATACTTTTTAATTCACAAAGGCTTCGTTAAAGCATCCACCAGCATATCTTCAATACACATATACTTTACAACTAATACTTCTTTTTCAACTATCTCGCGGAAAAAACTTAGTCCTCGCATGATACATGTGATTTTCAGACAATTTAATTGCAGATCATTGTAAACCACCACATTGACGTCTAAATTTAAACATTCCGACAAAAAAGACTTTATATACAGTGCCTCTTTGCACGCATCGGAATAAACCACCCCCTTACAGAAGAACACCGTAAAATAACACTGTGTGTTGTTGTGCGTAAAATAACGTTAGAATATATAATAATACTCTAACAGTTAGACTTTTTAGAGAGTCTAACCGCACATCACCGAAGATCAATTTCATTTCTCGTAGTTTTAAAAATTTATAAAGTAGGTACTTTGTCGCCTTGGCTCTTTCATATAATGTAAAAGAGTAAGGTAAAGCTTCTATAAGTCTAAAAAGCTGCAATGCATTAAGTGAAGTGACGTCGGCTTTGTTTCCGGTTGCTCTTTCAGTTTCCGGCTGACCTGCTTGCTTAGACGGTCACACTGTGCACCGTACGTGATAAAAGGAGTGAGTGACCATTGGTCGCCATTTTGCATGAAAATTATTATTAATCTACGGAGATTAATAATTATTTGGCTTACCCGTAGATATGAAAAGGATTTATTAAACGTTCACAATTACCTATACTTATAGAATTGTTTGTGCTAACGGACTATTAACGCACAGTCAAAAATCTCGAAAGCTGAAATATGAAACATTATTTTCTTTTGTGACGTAAGCATCCGCTAAGAAAGGATTTTTGAAAATTTCAACTCAGTGCGAAGCCGGTGGCTGTTCGCAAGTATAATATAATATAGAAAGTCTATTGTAATTAACATAATTATATATATTATTTTCTATTTGTTGCTTCTGTTTGCTTTATGCGTATGAAAATTAAAATCTACTGTTTTAAATTCTTATATAACATATTTTACTAAAATAATAAAAAGTAATATAATATAATAAATATTATATAGTATAATATAATAAAAAGTATAGTAAAAAGTAGATATATAACATATTTTACTAATTACTAGCTGTGCCAGCGACTTCTTATGTGCTGTAGTTCGTTTTTTGAAAATCCCACAAGAACCTTATATTTTTTTTCAGGATAATAGGTATCCTTTAAGCCTGATATAGACGGGGTCAGTGACTGGACCCAGTGACTCGATTTTTCGGACCCAGTTACTGTTATAATGTGGACGGGATCGCCAGTAAGTCATTTAATTTACGTGACAGCTACTGGGCCAGAAAATAGACAGGCAGGCTAGTCAACTGGACTGACTTGAGGGCGCGAAGTCAGCACTGGACTGACTTGAAACTAGTGTCTATACAAGCCCAGTAGCAAGTCAGCGCTGGACTGGGTTACTGTACTGCCTTGTTACTGACCCCGTCTATACCAGACTTTATGATAGGCCCGGTAATAATCTATGTGCGTGCCAAATTTTATCCAAATCCATTAAGCCGTTTCTGAGATTAGCGTGTTACAAACTCATAGACAAACAGACAATAATTCCAAAAACTATTTTTTGACCACTGTATCATAAGTAAAATGTGTACAATTTTTTTGTTATATAAAAATTATAATAAATTTAATAGTTATAATTTTTAGTTAGAAGACACATTCAGTTTAATAACGGTATAGTATTGACAATACTGTGCTACATCTATACTTCAAAGCTGCGTCTATACAAATTGCATAACGAAAAAAAAGTGTTAGTTCAACAGCTATGGGCGCGGTGCAAATAACTTTTATTCCCTTGTACTGTAACTGAAGAAGAATTATGCGTTTTCTAGCTTGGTCAAGAATCAGTGTGGCACAGTTCACATGTATCGACTATTAGTAGTCGTCTCGCACGATTTTGTTTCGTCTGAAATTGTTCGTGCGAAACGGCAACTTTAAATTTAAATATATTTTTATAGTGTCGTCTCGCACAAATATTATTTTCTTTAAAAAAACTTGAAATAAAAGTACAGTACCAATACAAAATCGTACAAGTGTTGCCTATGGGGAAATATTAATAGTATATTTTTAATGAAGTAAATCAATGAAAAATATATCTTTATTAAAAAATTTAAACTCGTCTAAAATGCTAGATAGACTCACCTTTTATAAAATCGGGTCAAACGGGACATACAAAAGGCTAGCGGGTCAAACGGGCCCTTTTTCTTAGCTAGTGTCAAAACTTGTGAGTCCAAAGGGTGCGACACTTTGCTAATAAAGAAGATTGCTATGTTATCAGGGTATATGTAGATAGTTACTTTTTTGGTCTTTAAATATAGCGACCTGGCCCCGGCTTCACACGGATGCATTTTTTCTGTAAATATATAAGTACACAAAGTCGTATTCGTTTAACTGTATCAAAATCCGTTGGGTGCTGGTTAGGCAGATTAAAAGAAGTTAATGGCAAAACAGACAGAGGCGGACAGAGATTGACAGGGACTTCTATATATCGTACTAATCTATACTAATATTACAAAAAAAGATGACTTGTATTTTTGTATGTTTGTAATGAATAAACTCAAAAACTAATGGACCGATTTTGAAAATTCTTTCACCTATAGAAAGCTTCATTGTCAGTGGCTATATTTTATAAATATAAAGTAGCGTGCAATAGCTAGTCTTGTAAAATGTATGTAAGTATGTCTTACGTATTTTTTTTATATAATACGAAATATATATAGTAATATTTATTAAGTATCGATAAGGGAATGTAATGAATATATTAATATTATTTTAAAATTATTGATATATTATTTTAAAAGAAACTCGTATTCTTTTAGACAAACCACATAGAGAAATACATATAACCAAACCTTTGCGGTTTTTGTTAATTTAATTGACAAAAAAATACAGATTTTAATAAAGATATAATACTTTTATGTCAACAAAGATACACAATTATAAAACGTGGATATTAACTATAAGATTTTTCCTCCTTACTTTTACAAGTAATTTTACAAATGAAATCGAGGAAAATTTTCCATAAAAACCCCATAACTGGGCCATTGAGAACATCCCATTGACAAATGGGCGATAAACCTACCGGTCGGCATTCTTCCCTTTAACAATGTAACGGACGGACGGGCGTTTCCTAATTATTGTTATATTGACGTTTCTTGTACGCTTACGGTGTAAAATGAAAAGGAAATAACTATAAAATCTAACCCTACTAATATTAATGCGAAAGTTGGTGAGGATGTTTGATACTTTTTCACACAAAAACAGCTTAATAGATTTGTATGAAATTTGGCACACATATTTATAGTCCGGTCACGGAGCGAATTTATATATTATAATAAAATATTTAAAAGAGAAAAAAATCTAATTAAAATTGTTACTAATTATTGAGCTGACTACACCCATGTTCTAAATATAAAATTTATCTAAATATAAATCGTTTCGACTTTCGTTATTTAAATTGTTTGACCTTGACTTATCGCCAACGCAACACATGTGCACAATAACAGACCTTTTACTTTCGCCGATAAAAAAGGTTTGCAATCCCTTAAGTCAGTCAGTCAGTCAGTCAATCCAGTGCTGACTTCGCGCCCTCAAGTCAGTCCAGTTGACTAGCCTGCCTGTCTATTTTCGGGCCCAGTAGCTTTCCTCACCACGCTACACAAGTCAGTCCAGTGTGACTGGCATTGTCTGGACGCGTTCGGGCAGTCGCTGTCGGTTTGTAGTGTAGTGTCCACGCTACATTTTTAAGCAATAATGTCACGTAAATTAAATGACTTACTGGCAATCCCGTCCACGTTATAACAGTAACTGGGTCGAGTCACTGGGTCCAGTCACTGCCATCGTGTAAACCAGGCATTACATCTGTGTTGCGCGACAGTAAGCCGACGGGAGCGACAGAGACAGGTGATGAAAGGTTAATGTACGAAATTCTTCCTGCTCCGCGACCGTGCTTTAGCTTATTACCTGGATTAAGATATTTCCTTCGTGAAAAATGTTAGGTTCTTGTGGGATTTACAAAAAACGAACTAGTCGCAGGCATAGTATACATTTATACATTCAGTTTAGTATACATTTAGATATTTGATAAGGACATAATTATTATATTATAATATGTCCTACTAAGCACCGTTAAGTGTCGCCGGTTATGGTTCTAATTTAAGTATCATTTATTCGTCACTTAGCTAATTTTATCTTTTTATATGCTTTCCTTTTTTTATGTGACCGTCAGACAGGCTGACGATAAATTTTATGGTAGATGGCTATAGTAGGATTAAGGATAAGGGATTAGAAAGGGATAGGGAAATGGCCTCTTGCATCCCCTCACTCATTGAAACGCAACAGCACACATACTATTATTTTGCGGTAGTCTTCTGTAAGAGGGTGGTTACTGCCGCCAGACATTACTTCTTCTATTTTCTATTTTACAATACAAATGCACATTTATTTAAAATAGTTGTTATTTAAAAATATAATTACCTACGTGTTTTAAAAGAAATATTTTACTGAACGAGTGAAAAAGTTGAAATTTTCACTTTCATATTTTTCCTTCTGGACCGTATACATAACTCCTTTGTGCGGTTTTCTTCGATTTCGCTTTGATTGTACTATTTCTGTTTGTAGGTCGTTTTATTGGCAAAGATACGAAGCTTGGGTCGTTGTTATCAGAAGAAGATAATAAAATATATTTAGTTTGGATTAGTTACTTCTTTAAACCTAAGGGGAAATATCTTCAAAAAGATATTTTATTTATTACACATGTCCATTTATGTTGATGTGAATACATATCTACAATTTTTTGTATGTTTGCAATAAATAAACTCAAAAACTACAGGTCCGATTTTAAAAATTCTTTCACCTATAGAAAGCTACGTTATCAGCGAGTAACATAGGCTATATTTTAAAATCTTATGCGGGCGAAGTCACGTGCAACACGCTAGTATATCATAGTCACAAGTCCAATTTTTTGTTCAAATCAATCAATCAAAACATGGGTAGAATAGAAAGATGGTGGACATTCGAATCATGTTATTAATCCTTCATAATCGAGGTTGATAATGGCACCTACGAGTATCAAGGTGTTTACTGAAGAATATTACGAAATTTCAATTAGACTGGTATATACTATATATATTTGCTATATAATTTAAGTCTGTATAAGATTACAAGATACGCAATTTCAATTTCAGACCGAAATTGAGGTGACTTAATTATATATGAGGCCTTAAGATAAATAAAGTCTACGCGTACGAAGTTGCGGGCAAAGTCTAGTTTATAGTAACGACAGTAGGCTTCGTCTATAGCTTTTAGAAAATTACCAGATTACTTCTCTGAAGAACACCCTAAGGCGCCGTGTACACTGCCCGACCCGAGCAAGATATAAAACTGACGAAGCGAATAATGTCACATTACAATGCATTGGGTGTCACGGACGGATTACACGATTGTGTGTAATGGGCCGAACAATAGACAGGAATAGTGTGGACTTACTCGTGTAACTACATATTACTATTTTGGTAGAGTTTTGTTTCGTCAGATTTTCGTTTCACCAGATTTTGTATTCGACAGAAAAAGTACAATCACATATATAAACATTAGACAATAAATAAATATTCTTAATAAAATATCGGACAGTTTTACGTCACTGACATTTTTAATATATTTAGACATATTTAGAGATTGATTTCTTGCTCCGTATAAAGTTGATTATATTTGATGAATTGTCGGCGTATTAGGATCTAGACCAGGGTTCCCCAAACTATTTTGGACAAGTGACCCCTTTTCAACAATGAACTGTTACCTCAGACCCCCATGGTCAAATTACCTACTTTTAAGACCAACCCCCTTATTCATAATGGTCCGCTAACTTAAAGCAGCTATCTATCTTAGTCTATCTTTAGTTTTTTCCTATTGGTACAAAATACCTAGGTACTAAGGTGCCAATTAGAAAACTTTGCACTTGGTTAAGTGAGTGAAGTTGATTTCATTTTCTCGTCAAAATTTAACAAAATAAAAAGACAATCCAATTCAGTAAATATCAAGTTTAATTTATAATTATTACAAATTAATACATAAAGCATCTTAAGTTGGTAGGAAATTATATTTTAAAAACTATTAATTCGCAAAGAGAAAATAAAACATTCAGTGCGATGGATGAACCTGGTGACTATCTACCAATCTAGCTACATCCGGTTCAATATTAGTGAGTTGCAGCCTTAAATCTCCACGTTCGTTGATTTTCAAACGGTTTCTTTGTTTTGTCAAAATGTTTGTTACCACACTGAAGCTTTTTTCAACTAGATATGATGATGGAAAAGCGATAAGGTATTTTTCAGCAATGTTCCACAATGTAGGATACTGTGTTTCAATTTTGCGTTGCAACCAGAACTTCTGATAGCCTTGGTTGAACTTTTGCTTAAGCTCTTCGTCTGTGCTGATGGTAATCAACTCTTCTTGCATTATCACATTGGCTTCTTCTATGGCTGTGGTGTTATACGGATTTATTATCCATTGAGGAATTTGTAAATTTAAAAGATCATCAAACCTCTCCGTAAAATCCTTGTGTAATGCGTCCAAGTGAGTAACATATAATAAAATGTCATCATCTTGAAGCATTTTTGGTAATTTTGACAAATGCGGAAACTGCGAATATTCTTTTCTGCCTAAATTTTGTTTATAAAGAACTAGTTTACCCACGAAGGCCGATATTATTGATTTTGTTTTAATCAAGTTAAGATCATCACCCTGTAGTTGCAAATTAACTTTGTTGAACATTCCAAAGATATCAGTCAAGTAATAAATATCTGTTTTACAATTGTTCAGATTTTCTTTCAAATTCGGATCTTTTTCTTGTAAAAACTCCAACACAGATTCAAAAAGGGCTGAAAATCTTTCTAAGCAAGAGCCTCTTGATAGCCAGCGAACTTCAGTGTGCAGAAGTAACCGAGTAAAGACTTCGTCGTTTTCGTCACATAGTTGAGCAAATAACCGAGAGTTCAAAGAATTGCTTCGAATCTTGTTGATAGCATTTATTACATATTGTAAAGACTTATGCAATCTAGGACTCAGCTTTTTTGCTGCTAAATGCTGCCTGTGAATCACACAGTGAATAACCAGTACATCAGGCAGTTGTCGCTTTAAGTGAGCTATAAAGCCACGATGACGACCAACCATAGACGGTGCACCATCAGTCGCAACAGAAACAATATTCTTCCATGGAATAGCTTTATCAGTAAAAAAATGTTCCACGGCCTGAAAAATCGATTCTCCTCTAGTATCAGTCTCTAAATATGCAGCAAAAATCAGTTCTTGGCACATATTTTCATCTTTGATAAATCGAACATATCCTAACAATAGAGCTTCATTGCCGGGTAATGTAGACTCGTCCAACTGGAGAGAGAATCTGCGGGTCTGTAAGAACTTGCATAAAATGTTTTCCACATCGCGTCCCATCTCATCTATGCGTCTCTGAACGGTGTTGTTGCTCAAAGGTATTCTCTTTAAAATATCATGTGCGGGTTTGTGCAATACATTGTTAAGGACCTCCGCAATGGCTGGTAAGATAAGCTGCTCTCCAATTGTATGGGGTTTCCCCGACTTCGCTATTAGTAAAGATATATTATAGGACGCTCGTAAACCATCATTGTCTCGAATAGATGATGACGCAAACATCGATCCTATGGATGGCCTTTTGTCTAGTTTTTCTTTCAGTGCTTGAAAATATGACAAGGGCTTACTTTTTTTGTTAGCATGTACTCTTGATAAGTGGTCATCCATTTTTGAAGGCTTCATGGCATCGTTACTAAATACTTTTTCACATATGAGACACATCGGGAAGTGTTGATTTGATGGAGATGCAATAAATCCGAACTTCAAGTAGTCCAAACTGTATTGTCTGCATTTTTTTTTCGTGTCCGCCATCATAAAACTTTCAGTAATTCTGCAAACAAAAAAATAAGGAACCTAAATAAAAAACAATAATAAACTGTTAAATTTGCACACTATCTTATTTTTATCACACTCAGTTAATGGATTCTTGTTAAGTATTACTGACTTACTCTTTGATAAACTTTGATACCTATATTGGGAAGTAACTACAGTAGGTAATTAGGTATAGAAACTTCGTATTAGGTAATTAGGTAGAATAAGAACGAAAACCAAAGACTTAAGTGTTAGTAATTTTTACAAATACAATTATACATACCTATTTAAAATATGTTGTATGTTGTGTTTAACACTTTTTCAGTCACTTTACTTCACTTAATTTAGCTTTGTAATAAGTTTGTAATCTCTTGAAATAAATGAGTACTTAGCTATATGAGTTTTTATCGTTCAAGCTCCAACGAATTTCAAAACGCAAATGAACTTTCAACCTAAATGCAAGCTCGTTAAATAGTAAAATATCAGGAACATGTTTGGACTTGATCATGAATTCGTTCGTCTTAATTCGCGTAAAGCCGCTATCACACTATTCAATTTGAACGATTCCAATTTAGGAAATCGGAAGGTGTGATCGCAGTTAGAACAGATTGGATTCAATTAAGAGTTTATCCATTTTCAACTCTATATCTTCGATTTAGAAATCAATTTAGCGTAGTGTGATCACGAGCTCACTACTTAGATTCCTAAATAGGAATCGTTCAAATTGAATAGTGTGATAAGCACTTTATCGTCAAATAGAGAGCAAGTCAAAACGCCGCTGAAAGACGTACGCTCCAACTCAATCTTGCACAAACTTGTCCACATAGACTTGCCGAGTTTTTCATCTTGTACGAACTTGAAACTTTACATTCCTGGAACATTATTTCCTACAAAAATATTAATTATTCTTAGTACACGTAACACAACATAAACAATACAGTAACTACCTACTTACCTATCTTGAAAGTTTTAAATAAGAACTTGTGTTAATATAATAGGGGTCGATTTTTAGACCTCGTCGACCCCCAAAATCACTTTTCGTTTATGTCGACCCCTAGGAAACCGATATCGACCCCAAGGGGTCGATATCGACCACTTTGGGAATCCCTGATCTAGACTATTTGTATCATTCGATGACTTGACTTACTATTAGTAGTGCCTTTCCTCAGATTGCGAAACCTGATTATTATTGCTACTTTAATAATAAGTCAACTACTTATTATTAAAGTAGCATTTGCCGCAATTTCGCCTAGATGTCTAAATAAATTTATAGCCTCGGCTTCTCATTCCGATTCCGGATACATATTTTTTCTGCAAAATTGGGTACAGTCGTTGGGTATGCGGGATGCGGCTGAAGGACCAGAAGAAAAAAATCTTCATATGCGGATGGCTGTATGCTCCATAGGTTAATTAAGGAGAAAATGGAATGCGTTAGCGGGGCGTATGAATTGTGCACAACACGTACCTCGTGAATTGGGCTGCTGGGATCCAGGATCTGGCTCGGGACTGCGCTCGGCGAAGATGATCCTCGCGAGATTATCTCGATGCATCCAAACTCCCACACACAAATCACTTCACCTTTTTTGGCACAATCTTTGTTATTTACACGATTTCGTATAGTTATTAAAGTAAGTTCAGTATAAGCGGCATATAAGCGGGTCTTTTGCGGAGCAGTTCGGAAAAGGTCTTCTCGTCACGAAGCCATTTAACAATAATATATACATACAAATGCAGTGTCCGACGCAAGCGCATCGGCACTATCTCCCTTCTCCCTCTTCCTCGCTGGACGGTCGTGCACGGGACAAGGAAAGGGATAGGAAGTTTGAAGCGGCGCGTACATCCTCCGGCGCCTTGAGAAACAGTTTTCTCAAAAAAACCAAAGAGGATAAGAAAGAAGGATAAGATAAAGCGGACAAAGAAAGAAATTAAGTACTTAACAATAGAATAATTAGATAAACATTTAAGGAGAGATGCGGTATTGTTATTGAGACGGCAATGGACTCAATTTAACTATTGGTCTTTTCAGTAGACCATTTTGCGTTTTAACTAATGCTACTCTTACGACACCATCCGCGCCTGGATAAGTTTTTTCTATAATTCCCATTGGCCATCGTAAGGGTGGCGCATTATCGTCATGTAGTAGCACGACAGTACCAATCCTAACATTTGAAACGTCCTTTAACCATTTTTGCCGGACTTGCAAATTATTCAAATACTCTAAATGCCATCTCTTCCAATACGAGCGAATCATTTGATCGAGTAGTGATTTACGCGTAAGAAGAGGCGCTGTAGAGAGCGGCGCAAGTGGCAAGTACTGCAAAGGAGACGCCATAATAAAATGTGCTGGAGTTAAAGGCTCGGGATGCGGTTCTTCCTGCAAAACGCAGAGCGGGCGCGAATTCATAATAGTTTCAATTTGTGTTAAGACTGTTAAAAGCTCCTCGTAAGTAAGGAGTTGATTGCCAATAATGCGGTATAAATGCGTTTTTAAACTTTTTATATTCGACTCCCATATTCCTCCGAAATGCGGTGCTCGCGGTGGTAGCATATGCCATTCGATACGGCGATTAACTAGCTCACCCGATAGTGCTTTATTGTACTCTGAAGAGTCTAAAAGATGATAAAGTTCGTTTAAATGAGACTTGGCACCAACGAAATTGGTTCCATTATCGGAATAGAGATGAGTAACTGGACCCCTCCGGGATATAAATCTCTTAAAAGCGGAAAGAAAAGTAGCAGACGACAAATCTGATGCGAGCTCAATGTGAACAGCTTTTGTCACTAAACAAACAAATAAGCAAATGTATGCTTTTTGACTTCGCTGACCACGACGTCTACATAGCGTAATATTAATAGGTCCAGCGTAATCTACGCCGGTATGCACGAAGGCTTTAGTCTCTTGAACTCGAAATGCGGGGAGGTTAGCCATTTTAGGAGTTTGATACGAAGGAGAACTCCTAAAACAGAAGTTACAGTTATGTACGCGTTGGCGTATAACTGACCTAGAGGATAATATCCAATACCTTTGGCGAATCAAAGAACTAAGAAGAGTGGCTCCAGTATGGCAATTAGCGCGGTGAAAGTGATCAATTATCAGGTAAGTAACATTATCATGTTTAGGCAGCAAAATCGGATGCTTTGCTTCAAAGGGTAAGTTTGCATTTGATAACCTACCTCCTATCCTAATCAATTTGTCTTCAGACATGAATAAATCTAATTTATTTAGCGGTGCAGAGGGTATATTACCCCTTTTTAGATCCTTTATTACATGCGGGAAATGTGCAGCTTGAACTGCACGGAGCAGATAATTTTCAGCGGTATGTATATGAGCGGTTTCTATATTTTTAGAGCGGGTTAGTATTCGTACAAATTGTAAAATGTAGACAATTATTCTTAACAATTTATTCCACGATGAGACTTTACTTGCAAGTAAACAGAGCGGTGAGAGTTCTACGGTATGAGGAGCGGTTGAAATAAAAGTCTTGTTATTAAATTCTACTTGCTGTGTAAGTCTTAGTGATTGCGGGATGCTCTCAAGCACCTGTTTTGAATTGCTCGACCATTTTATTAAATCAAAGCCAGCAGATTTAAACATATTAATTAACTGAGCGGATGCCTCGACAGCATCAGATTCATTTATAATTGAACTAGCCAAATCATCCATATAAAGTTCCTTCTCAGCTATGGCAGCTGCTACTGGAAAATTGGTGCGTTCATCAGCACAGAGTTGGCGCACAGTGCGCATTGCAACGTATGGGCTTGACTTAAGACCAAACGTCACCCTGTTGAACTTGAAAGCACGTATCGGTTCAGAGGTGTCGAAGCGGAAAAGTATTTGTTGGTATTTTTGATGTTCTTCTGTTACACGTATTTGTAGATACATCTGCTTTATGTCGGCGGTTACAGCAACTGGGAAAAGGCGGAAATTCAATAAAAGTAAAAATAAATCTGCTTGTAGATTGGGTCCGGTATGTAAAATATCATTGAGAGATACGCCATTATGGCATTGAGCACTTGCGTCTAAAACTACTCTGACTTTACTAGTTTGTTTATCTTGTCTGATCACCGGGTGATGAGGAATTATATAACCTTCAACTTCGTCCGATGATGACACTGGAGATAAATATTTATTATCTATGTAGTCCATAATTGCGGCGTTATAGCTGAAACGTAAATCCTTGTGGCATAGCTTGCGCTCTAGTGCTAACAAACGACTATGAGCGACAGCGTAAGAATTCCCTAAGCTACTCGGATCCTTAGAAAATGGTAATGCGGTACAATAACGGCCTGAAGAGTCGCGAGATATTGTAGAAGTATATATTTGTTCACATTCTTCTTCAGACTGACTAAGAAATTTCTTTGCGGGAACTTCTTCTAACTCCCAAAATTTAGAAAGAGAAGCATCTATATTATTCTCAGTACATGTAAGAAACGAAGCGGTAGGTGAGCGTTGAAGTGCGGTTAGATCGCCACGAACTGGCGAAGCGGTATTAGCGGTGTCACCCATGAACACATATCCGAACACGGTTTCAATAGCGGGTGGAGCGGGCGGCGCAATAATCTTTCCAC
The DNA here is from genome assembly GCA_936446665.2 of Synanthedon andrenaeformis. Classification (NCBI taxonomy): domain Eukaryota; kingdom Metazoa; phylum Arthropoda; class Insecta; order Lepidoptera; family Sesiidae; genus Synanthedon; species Synanthedon andrenaeformis. Next base: position 4,871,076 of record OW387799.2, on the reverse strand, counting down.
TAAGAAGTATAAATGGAAATAATTTTGCTCCCAATACGAGTTCTATCTCACTCGGTATGTGCCAGAATGGATCGGCAAGCGGTATGTCTGCTAAATGACTAATGATAGATGTATTAATATAATCAATAGGAAGTCGATCGGTAATGCAATCGATAACTAATGCGGTTAAGTTAAAACTTTGATTATTATTTTTCGCGGAAATCATAAAATTGACATAACCTATAACAGGTCGAGAAGTTAAACCAACACCCTTTAGAACTGAATTCGTAAGCGGTATAATATTTAAATTAAGTTTTCTGCAACAGTTGACAGTTATTAAATGATTCTGTGAAGCATTATCAATAAGACATCGAACAGTTTCTTTTATATTTTTATCATTATTATAGGCGTAAATACTCGCAGTAGAAAGAATAACTTCAGTACGTTTATTACAAGATAACGTGGTATAGGGGGGTAACTTAGTTGCAGTTACGACAGGTGAGCGAGCGCATAGTGATAACGCTTTGGTAGCGGGCGTCGAAGCCGAAGCGATGACGCAATTATTACCTGTACGATTCGTAGGCATGTCCGGTACATCGTTCCTAGCTGTGCGGTCTGCCGCGGACGACACGTTTTTATTTTTAATAATGTCTAAATGTAGCAAGGTATGGTGTCTCTTTTCACACTGTTTACATCTATATTTCGAATTACAATTTAACATCGAGTGGGTTAAACTAAGGCAGTTTACACACCCTCGTTTCGATTTAATAAATTCGATGCGATTTTTCGGTAACATTGATTTAAATGCGGGGCAAGTATATAGTTGATAATGTTCCGAGGTATTACACATAGAACATAAAGAACTTCTGTTGTAATTATTATGACGAGTTACGAACGAATGTACTGTATTGCGGGGGCGGTTAGAATTATTATTATTGGCGTTATTATTACGTGTAGTGCGGTTGAATGAATTATTATTATTAGTAGTAGTTCTATCTAATATCTTTACTTGACTTTTAATAAATTCGACGAAATCTGAATAACTCGGAATAATTTTATCCCTAGCGGTCATTTCAAAGGCTTGAGCGGTACTTGAATCTATCTTGCGGTATGCTAAGTTGAATAAAATGAAATCGAACATATTTTCAATTTTTAATTGCTTAAGTGCAGCGGCAGCAGCATCAAATGTTTCGATGAAATCATTTAATGAAGCTGACTCATTTGAAGCGGCCCTAATGTTAAGTAACGTAGACACATAATATGAACCTAGGGCTCTTTTATCTTGATATTTCTTTGTTAGACTTTCCCAAATAGAAGGATAGTTCTCACCGGAAGGAATTACACCTGCAATAATTTTTAGTGCATTTCCAGTAAGTCTTCCGACTAAATACTGAACTCGATGTGAATCGGTTAAGTCTGGATTACAATGTATGTTAGCCTTAAATGATTCGTAGAACACTGGCCAGTTTTCAATTTTTCCATCAAAGTTGGGAATAGCGAGCGGTGCCAGTGTGTAGGGAGCCTTAGCTGCGGTTTGTGGATTTGCACTCGAAGCTATGGGCTTATTTCCCTTTAAATTTACGCGGTATCTTATGACACGAGCAAAAAGATCTTCAAATGATGAAAGTGACTGATAATTTGGTTCAACCTCGGGCTCTAATTGTATCTGTATTTCGATAATTTCATCCAATGTTTGCATGAAATCATTACGTAATATGTCTATGGTCTCACTATCAGACATAAAAGTTTCAATCGAGCGTAATTCGGTAGTTGATTGAGCCAGCTGTTTACCAGCTTTGTACAATTTCGTAATACGTTCAAATCTGACATTATTTTTTGCCTGCAATATCTTTAATTTCGACTCCATTGCAAAAGATGGCAAATTAGAGACTGTTTATGTATATAAAAAATATGTTTACAATTTTAAAACATAAATCGAAAGCGTCCGTTACGAATTCAAACAAAAATGTAAATTATCTATTTTAAAGCGCTGAATAAATGTGAATAAATGTGACTAGAAAAGAAATTAAATTATTTATAAAGCGTGTACAAAATTATATATCGCTTTAAAGCGCTGCAGCACAGTGTAAGTAATCTATGTATAGATATACTTTCTTATAAAAAACGAATACAAAAACGCAAATAAATGTAAGATATAAATTAAGTAGGTAAATATTTAAATGCGTAAACACGTATTTATTTTCAACCATGTAGGTACTTATTTAATACAATGTTTATGTTATATGCCAAAAGTTATGTAAATAAATGTTGTAATAAACTTATCCAAACGAATAGGCTTTATGCGATGCGGTGCGGGCTAGATAATAAATAAAAATATGTATGCAATAATGAAAATCGACCGAAATCGGCGTAAGCGGTTTTACTATTTACCCACAGTGGGCGCGGTATTAACACGAAATCTCGTCTAAATAACAATACGCATGAACTATGGGAATGAATAACAAACTGATATTGTTTGCTATAAAGAAAAGCGGTTATATGCCGGTTTGAATCCGGTTCGTTAGGACCATCTTATGTTGCGGAGGCGGATGTATGACTAGAAGAAAAAAATCTTCATATGCGGATGGCTGTATGCTCCATAGGTTAATTAAGGAGAAAATGGAATGCGTTAGCGGGGCGTATGAATTGTGCACAACACGTACCTCGTGAATTGGGCTGCTGGGATCCAGGATCTGGCTCGGGACTGCGCTCGGCGAAGATGATCCTCGCGAGATTATCTCGATGCATCCAAACTCCCACACACAAATCACTTCACCTTTTTTGGCACAATCTTTGTTATTTACACGATTTCGTATAGTTATTAAAGTAAGTTCAGTATAAGCGGCATATAAGCGGGTCTTTTGCGGAGCAGTTCGGAAAAGGTCTTCTCGTCACGAAGCCATTTAACAATAATATATACATACAAATGCAGTGTCCGACGCAAGCGCATCGGCACTATCTCCCTTCTCCCTCTTCCTCGCTGGACGGTCGTGCACGGGACAAGGAAAGGGATAGGAAGTTTGAAGCGGCGCGTACAGTCGTGTTAAGAAAAGTGTCGTTAACAAATAAAGTCGAAATTTACTTGCACCACGTCAATTATATCAGTCATGCTAAAATTTCATTTCAAACGTCTGTCAATAATTGTCTGCTTAGTGCTTTAGTTTCAAAAGGCACTAAGTAAGAGTCTACGACTTGATAAAGGAATGAATTTGAAAACTGCGTCGAAGGTTTTCGTACTCCAACTGTACACAAACCTTCCTCATTGATCGCTGTTTTCATTATTGAAAACCGTATGAAAATTGGTTTTCAATAATAAAAAGAAGGTTCAAAAGATGTTAGGAGAATCAGACAGACGCGGACAACGATAGTTTCAATTAAAGAAATTGTTACTGTAAGTCGACCGTAACAGAGAAAGATATGCCATTCTTTAGGATTTCGGAGAACTTCAATTCTCTAGTTCATCTATAGTTCCCTTAAGGTTTAACCTGTGTTAACCATGCTTTATTACTTATATAAATCTTCCGTGAAAATTATCTAACTGATGGTGAAAACTGCATCAAAATCCTCTGCGTGGTTTATGAGGAGTTAGCGGATATACAGACAGTGAATAGACATTAGATGCTGGCAAAGGGAAAACCCATCTTTAAACAAAAAGTTTTTTTTTTATAAAAAGCGGTGTCAGGAAGCCATCCCTATCGTGCTATATCCAATCTTTATTATCGTATTTAAAAAAAATCTTTATTAAATAAAGACATCTTATTTCTAATACCTCTTTATTAAATAAAGATAGCGATCCATACAAAAGTAACGTTTCCCGTACAAACTGACCAATCTGGAACCGTAGCTGTAATTGGACGACTAATATATGCGATCCTAACGTCCGTATGTGCGTTGCGATACTGTTCAATGTTTACCAATAAAAGATACAAGTTTAAGCTTTCTACTACTTGGAAATTTGTATATTTTTTTTCTTCCTGGTGTGAGGAGACCTTTTGTTATATGAAAAACTAGCAACCCTAATATCCCTTGCAATTTAACAAGTATGCCAATTCATTGTATTATACCTAATGACTGCTATACTCTGTAGTTATTATTAATGGTTACCTAAGTACGATATATCAAAATAACAACAAGTATATTATCTCAATTTTCTGATATGTATCAGTTTGATTTCAACTACCTCTTGTGGTAAATGAAACATAACACCGAATTGACTACAGACAACTGAACCATCGGAATTATTGTAAGGGTAACCATAGTTTTGACAATCTTTGGACATTTCTAATTCAATACATCATATTTAAATAGACCAAGAAGTTACCTCTCTACAAAATGAGCAAGTTGTTTGTACTACAAGGAATACCTTAATCTATACTATAATATCCACACTAGTCCATACTAGTACTAGTATTATAAATGTGAAAGTAACTCTGTCTGTCTGTCTATTATAATATATATAACTAGCTGTTGCACGCGACTTCGCCCGCGTAACTTTATAAAATATAGCCTATGTTACTCGCTGATAACATAGTTTTCTATAGGTGAAAGAAATTTCAAAATCGGTCCACTAGTTTATGAGTTTATTCAATACAAACATACAAATCTCCTCTCTTTGTAATATTAGTATAGATATAGATAAAACCCAGTCAAGTTTTTTCCTGGGCGAAACCGGGAGCGGATCGTTAGTTAATAATAAAAAAATAATAGTCTGTATTTCGATTACTGATTTAAATAATTATTAAATAAACCAAAAATAAATGGTTTTATTGGAATTAATAAATTCCAATAAAACTCTGAAAGCATGGTAACATTACTCACCGCTGGGTACTTGAGGCATATTGGCAAGAACCTCTCCGATAATTGAGTGGTGCTTGCTTCCTTCAATGCTATTACGAGATCTGGCAGGGATACTATATAATCTTGTAAATTACTTTTGTAAGTATTTTCATCTCTTGATATTACATAGGTAGCCAGATGAAAGAAGCAAATATTTTTTTCGATTTATATTTGAAATGTAATTTTTATGAGTTTATTTAGGTATTACAAACCTAAAAATCTTCTCTCTTTATAATATTAGTATAGATATATTAGTATAGACATACCAGTAGATACTTTTTCCGCTTAAGTTTCTTCATAATTTAGAAGTACCTATACATAATATCTTATTACCGATCCATTCATCTTCATTATCAGCCCATTAGCGTCCACTATTAGATTTTTTTATGTTATAGATACTCGACACACTTATAGTTACTAAACTATATACTAATATAAAGAATGCAATAAGGAAAAAGCAAATATATTTATAGGAGATATGTAATCATGAAAGATATGATAGGATGGAAAGTTTGCAAGTAACATTACGGTAATCGATCAATTCCCACACGACCCAGTCAACGAGCAGAGTACGAACTAACATTTCTACACAGTAAGTCAAGTTTAGAAAAAAAATTATATTATTTTCGGGTGAAGCCTGTCCAAAAAAGATAAATAAAACCACACGCACACACACACAATGGTATATTCTTTCACCCGATATACAGTTTGTTTACGATAACACACTTTAGACCGTAATTTGAATTAAAATATAAACAAGCCGTTTGACGTGCGGCAAAACACACCGATGATGTTGGACAACTAACGACATCTCGCGTCCACTTTAGCAACTACTTATTTAATTATATTAAAATGATAAAACGCCTAAACATGCCGCCCGCTAAGGACCGATGGTCCTTTAATTTGTCTCTAATATCTAATGTAACATGAAGTAATATGTGATAAAGTATGATTTGAAAAATAACCTAGACAGATACATTGCTTAGATAGATTACTCAGATAGATAGCTACAGATAGATACAACACAATTTGCCTTTATATAGATTATAAAACAAGATTTACAAAGATTTACGAAACAAAATTTACAAAAGATTTGCAAAAGAAAGAAGAAGAAATAGTGATTTATGATGCAATAGGTAACACAATTATTTTAGAAACAGGTCTTTTACATGTTGAATTTTTACACCTTAATGTAACTACTCTAGTAACATTATCTGGACCAGGGTGTTTTTGTTCGATTTTTCCAAACAACCATTTGGATGGAGGAAGATCATCCTCCTTTATTAAGACCACATCGCCGATATTTGGTTCAGGAATAGTTCTAGTCCATTTGTACCTTTGATGGAGTGTGGTCAAGTATTCTTGAGACCATCTTTTCCAAAACCCTTGCAGCATTCTCTGCGTTAACTGCCATCTTCGCAAGGTTCCGATGTTACAAGTCTCGTAGTTATTGTCTGGTGCGGTAACCAATTGCTCTCCCACTAGAAAATGGCTGGGAGTTAGAGGTGTAGAAACATCCTGGTCGGAAGGTAATGAATACATAGGTCTTGAGTTCAGGCAAGCTTCAACCTGTGATAATACCGTTGAAAGTTCCTCAAACGTTAAGGTGGAATCAGCTAGAATTCGTCTTAAATGAAACTTTGTAGATTTCACTCCCGCCTCCCAAAGACCACCGAAATTAGGAGAGCGTGGTGGAATGAAGTGCCATTCCGTACCAGTGCTTGCAAGACAGTCAGCGATATCCCCTAAAAGATTAGAACCTTCAACCTTCACCAACCTATTCAACTCCTTAGAGGCCCCAATGAAGTTAGTACCATTGTCACTCCATATTTCAAATACATGACCACGACGAGCGACAAAACGTTTGTAGGCAGCGAGGAAACTTTCCGTGGTGAGATCGCTGACGGCCTCTAAATGAACAGCTCGAGTAGCCATACAGACAAAAAGGCAAATATGACCTTTGTAACACTTGCAGCCCCTACCCTTTGAAATTCGCACGTTTATGGGACCAGTAAAGTCTACTCCAGATCTAGAAAATGGACGACTTATTCTCACCCTAGCTTCCGGCAAATCACCCATGATGGGAATACGACTCTTTGCAGCGTATCGTATACATTGAATACATTTCTTGATATGGCGCATAATTAAACTCTTTGCTGTAATAATCCAGTATTTGCTCCGCAAATAATTCAAAGTCAGTTGTATTCCTCCATGAAGAGTTTTATTGTGTGCATCTGCCACAATTAATTGAGTAATATGATGCTCCGAAGGTAAAATAATAGGATGCTTAAGACTATAGTTTTCTTGACTATTTTGGATGCGTCCTCGCACTCGTACTAGACCATGATTATCCAAGAAAGGACACAAGGTTGCCATACTACTATTTTTAGAAACGGCCTCTGATTTTTGGAGATGATTGATTTCTTTAGAGAACGTAGTCCTTTGACAGAATTGTAAACAGGTCCTCAAGGCTTCATCGAGTTCTGATGCTGATAAATACATAGGAAAGCATTTTGTTTTATCCTTACATTTTTGAGAAAATCTGCGACACCAAGCAACGATTCTTACTAACCTCTTTAGAGATGAATATTTTGTCCAAAGGGTAAGATCTTCTTCTGGTGTCTCGGTTTTATTCGATGTCAACAAAAAAGGCTTTAACTCTATTTTCCTCTAAAGTTGTAGATGGAATTTCGGCCCGAGAAACAACATACTGGCGATTATGTAACCATGATGGCCCCTGAAACCATTGTTCTTTATCAATTAATTCTGTGGGGTACAATCCTCTTGAGGCACAATCTGCTGGATTTTCTGATGATTCCATATGTGCCCATTGTTCATTATTTAAAATATTTAAGATATTTGATACACGATTTGCAACAAAGGTCTTCCATCGGTTTGGTTGACCTTTTAACCAAGCCAAAACAATTGTAGAATCAGTCCAGGCGTTAATCTTATCCTTTTCTATACCCATAACTGATGATACCTCATCAAGAAGTTTCGCTAGAAGCTCAGCACCGCAAAGCTCCAAACGCGGTATGGAAACTTGTTTTATTGGAGCGACTTTGGTTCTCGCTGCTATTAAACTGACATGGATATCAACTGTGTCAACCACCCTGAGATAAACCACAGCAGCATACGCATCTTTTGACGCATCACAAAACCCGTGGAGCTCTATGTTCTTGCTAGTGGTGCTTAAATGAACCCATCGAGGTACTGTCACATTGTTAATGTTATGTAACTGATGTTTAAATGTGGTCCACTCTTCCAAAATGTCGGCAGGTAAAGCGTCATCCCATGATATTCCAGTAAGCCATAATCGCTGCATAAATATTTTTGCCTTAATTATAACTGGAGCGATCCACCCGAGTGGATCGAAAAGACGAGATATAAGAGAAAGTACTACTCTTTTCGTAACTATTCCGTTGGTTTGTGGTAAGTTGACTTTATATTTAAAGGAATCTAAAGAAACATCCCAGCTAAGCCCTAAGATATTGACTATATCGTTTTGTTTGTCTTCTAAAAGTTTCTCAGATTTCGATACATTCCGAATTTGATTCATCAACTTCGTACTGTTGCTTGCCCACTTCTGCAAAACGAATCCCCCTCTTGCCAAAAGGTGCGTCATTTGATTATATATCTCAACCGCCTGCGTTTCGTTTTCACAACCAGATATTAAATCGTCAACGTAAAAATCCTCCATAACTCGTCCAACAGCCAATGGGTAGTTATTGCCGTAATCTTTAGCAACTTGCTGCAGACTCTTTATGGCGAGGTATGGCGCTGATGCAACCCCAAACGTGACTCTCAATAGTCTGTATTCGGTAACATTATCTTGTGGATTTTCTCGCCATAAAATACTTTGATAATTGGTGTCGTTTATTTTAACTTTGACTTGCCTATACATTTTTACGATATCTGCGACGAAACAAATAGGATGTTCACGCCAACGTAGTAAGAGGTGACGCAATTCACATTGCAACCGCGGACCGACCAGAAGATCTTCGTTTAAGGATCTACCGTTCTGACCTTTACACGAAGCGTCGAATACAACCCTAACCTTAGTAGTTTCCTTGTCTTCTCGAATCACCGCATGATGAGTTAAGTAGACACAATCGGATCGGGCTAACTCCTCGGAATCCTGGATAGCCTCCATGTGATTCAAGTAAAGATATTCTTTTATAACATTAGAATAACTTTCTTTAAGCGATGCATTTTTATTAAGCTTCCTTTCAAGTGATATAAAGCGTTGTAATGCTATTGATCTTGTATCCCCATATTTACACGCAGGATCAGTATCTCTGAAAGGTAGTTGAACGATGTATCGACCGTCTTGATCCCTCGTTGTATTAGTTTGGTAATGGTTTTCACACATCTGATCTTCTGTAGATAGTATTGACTTGGGTTGTTCGGTTTCGATTTCCCAAAATCGTCGAAGCAAATCGTTTGTGTCTTCTTTGATATGCAAGCTGATGATATTGTTGTTGGGGTGGTGATTTTGGATGTCAACACGCCCTGAAAGAATCCATCCAAGTCGAGTATTTTGCGCGATTAAAGTACCTGCAGGATTCCTGATGATACCATCCATAAGAATTTGTCCATAGATGTCCGCTCCCAACAACATGTCAACCCTGTTTGGTGTGCAATAACCTGGATCAGCCAAAGATAAAGCAGATAACTCCGGCCAATTATGAATGTGACATCTCTTCCCCGGCAGATTGGTAGATAATTTTTCTAAAACGTAAGCTGTCACATCACAACTGAACGTGGCACGAATGGACTGTAATTTAAATTTAACAACAGAGTTAACCGAAACGTTAAGATGATCTCCCCCCAAGCCTGATATTACCCCTTTTACTGATTTTTTATTAAGTCTTAGCATTTGAACAACCCGCTCTGTAACAAAAGTGGCTTGGGAACCCTGGTCAAGCAATGCCCTAAATGTGTAAAAAACTCCCCTATGTTCTACCTTAACTAAAGCAGTAGCAAGCAATACTTGACCAGGTGATATAGATGAATGATAACTTAAATTAGATGACATATGGTTTTCTGATGTAATTGGTAATGATTCTGATCGGGAAGCCGAAGCAGAGTTACCCTCGGTCGAAGGTACGGTAACAATATTTGAATCTGTATGAAGTAGTGTATGATGCCTACGTCCGCAGCGTCTGCATGAGTTGCGACCTCTGCAACGTGTGACTGGGTGACTCGGTGCGAAGCAGTTGTAGCAAAGTTTGTGATTTTGAACGAAGTTAGGTCTTTTATTAGAATTTTCCTTCTTAAACTCATTGCACTGGTAGAGAAGGTGATCTTGTGAACAGAAAGGACAAGAGACCTTTGTTGTAATAGAGAATACTTTAGACTTGTCTGTCCATTCCCTCCCCTTAATTATTTTCTCTCCTTTCTCCTTTGTTGGTTCAAAAAATTCCAATGCCCTATAGCGTGATTCCAGGAATGTATTAAATTCTTTTAGTGTTGGCAATTCAGCATGTAGGTCACTCAGTTTACTTTCCCAAAGTTTACGAGATTCATTATCCAGCTTCATACTAATTAAATGTATGATAATTGCATCCCAAGTATCTGTTTTGATGCCTATATTTGATAAGGCGTCCAAGCAGTCGTTAGTCGTATCCAGTAGTTGTTTTAATGCATATGATGATTCGACTGCCAATGACCGTTGATTTACTAATCGCGTTAAAATGTTATTCGCGATGTACCTTTTATTGTTATACCTCTGCTTCAACAAGTCCCAACATCGCTCAAAATTAGCTTCGATAATTGGTATATGTCTCAGTAATTGCTCAGCTTCCCCAGCAAGGTGTGTTTTGAGATAGTGAAGTTTTTGTACGCCATGCAACGATTGATTGCCATTTATAAGCGATTCAAATAAATCGTGAAATGTGGGCCATTCCATGTATTTTCCAGTAAATTGCGGCAGTACTATTTTCGGTAATTTGACTGATGAATTATTGTCTGTGGTATGTTCTTGTGTGGTAGTGTTTTGTGACCATTTGTTTGATCCATTGATAGTTAATAAAGTCTCCTTTAAGATAGTTTTGTATTCAATATAGCAATCTTCAACGGCGTCGTATATGTTGCCAGTAAAATAGGGATCCGTCGTTAATTTATCTTTATCTCCTTGCAACATAATAGACTGATGATTCGCGTCAAACTTCGTCCAATAACCTTCCAATATATCAACCCTCGTTTGGACATATGATAGTGTAAGTCTGGCTTTGGGAGTCTTTTTGAAGTTTGCAAAGCCGTTGATACATTTTGTATGTAGATCTCTTTGAACACAAGAAAGTCCCTCCATGATTGAAAATCAAATGATTAAAAAAGATAGTTCGATTTTATAGTAACGTCTTTAACACTTAGTGAGTGAGCAATATTTATTTTATCTAATTTAAACACGGATAAATTCAGTTTTATTAAGTCCGTTAATTACCAAGTCCATGAAAAATTTATTAGATATAACAAAAACTAGAAGAATTGGACATTGATTTCACATATAAATGTTTTTTCACTAATAATTATTCTAAGTCCAAATTAGGTATTATTAATTTATAAATTTTTACAAGTCCAAACACTTTAATTTTTAATAAGTTTTTCTTCTATGTAAATAAAGTTCAATTTTACTTACAATTTTAAATGTCACTGTACTTACGACCTTTTGCTCACTTACTATCACAACTGTTTAACAATGTTCACATCACCACCTACCCACTTGATTTTTAATATTAATTAATCCGGCTCGAAGGACCATAAATGTTTGAGTATTTTCGGGTGAAGCCTGTCCAAAAAAGATAAATAAAACCACGCACACACACACAATGGTATATTCTTTCACCCGATATATAGTTTGTTTACGATAACACACTTTAGACCGTAATTTGAATTAAAATATAAACAAGCCGTTTGACGTGCGGCAAAACACACCGATGATCTTGGACAACTAACGACATCTCGCGTCCACTTTAGCAACTACTTATTTAATTATATTAAAATGATAAAACGCCTAAACACCTTTGGTAGGCAGGCGCGCTGGATAGCCGTGGCGGGGCACCGTTGTCGTGTCATAACGTCCCCGTGAACCAGCCCATCAACGGACGCGCTAGAAGTTGGGTTTTAGCGGTTACGAATACGGAATAACCCCGCAGTGTCCCCTACACTGCCGGGTATCCAAGAGAATTTCCCAACGTTCAAAAAAGAGATGGCTGACCTTGCGCCTGCGCAGGGTGCTCGAGAATGAATAGACCAATTTTAATTCGGTTTACAAATTTGGAAAGAAGGATACCCGGGGAAGGTCTTTAAATATAAAAAATTGTAACTAAGGCGAAGCCCGGAGCGGGTTGTTAGTATTCAGTAAAATTATTCTGCCTATTTTTAAGATATCTATAGAATATTATTTTAGCGAAAAATTTTGATCTAACCATTATTTGCATATGTATTTTGAAGATACTGCGATTAAATGTGAACCTATTTTTATTAAATCCGTTTTCTAAATAGGTTGTATTCTGGAGAATCATAAAACCCTATAACTTTATTTTACATATAGTACTTATATCTTAATATATAAAAGGCGATGTGTATATGTATGTGCCCTAGAGACTCCAAAACAGCCGAACCGATTTTGATGAAACTTTCAAACAATCTTCAGATTAATCCAGCGGGTGTTCCTGTGAAGTTTGGTAGCGATCAGACGCGGACGAAGTCGCGGGCAAATACTAGTAATATATATTCACTATATGTAAAGGCATACTGTAGACAATCTATACTGGCAGAGGTCAACAATCTAAGTTTTCTGACGAAAATTAAGTTGTTCTAAACCAGATAGCCATCTGGCGTTCTTTTTTATCACCGAACTTTCACAGTTTATTGCCTAGACAGGCAGGCTAGCGGCTACCCGTTTTAGAATCTGGCGCCTTTTTTAATTTCCTTATTGAATAATATAGTCAATTTCCTGAAAGTATAAACCAACCATCCGACTTTCTGTTGAGTCCAAACACGCATATATATTATGCGGTAAGTTGCTGAGGAAAGAATATATTATCCTGCAAACTACTTGATTCTACAACACCAGATCAAGGTTACTATGTTATGAAAATAACACCGAAGTAAACAGTATACCAAATTTAACATCTAGAGAAAAAAAAGTTACTCTTTACGAACGATTATAAAAAAAATTATTAAATAAATACAATTTAAATCATAAAATCAATCAATACTAATAATAAATCTGTAAGGGTCGGTCATGGAGTAAGTTACTTTGTTTTCAGAGATATCGTGTTTATAGGCTCTATACATGATACTGAAACTAAATTGACGATTTTTAGAATTTTTTTCTGTATGTATGTAGTATGTATGTTCCTCCATAACTGAAACGAATTAACTGATTTTCATGAAACTTGGTAGATAAACATTTGGACGTACGAAACGCAGGATAGGCTACTTAATATTTTTCAATGCGGACGAAGTCGTGGGCACCAGCTAGTTACTAATAAAATTAATAAATATCAGCGCCATCTGTACATGATTACGTTTTCCAAGGATGTACGATATTATTACGTAACATATTCTAGTTTCAAAGATATTGGTAGATGGCGCAATATCTCTGAAACTTCAGATATTCTAAAATATTCTAAAATAGAACATAACGCATTTTCTGTGCGACAATTTTGATTTTACTCCCATAGATTTTTATACCGTGGGCTTATACCATTGACATATATTATAGCTTATACACGATTTTTAAGGAGTAAACTCTTAAAATTAAAACCCTCTATCATACTGGGTATTTTTATTTTGATAAAAAATTCAAACTACAGTAATAATTTCGGTGGCTGCTCCGGACTGATTCTGTAAAACCAACAGCATACGTTTAAATAATTTGTGAAAATATTGCCTTTGTTCGCAATCATTTTAACACGAATCGAGCGTCAAAAGAATTCAAAAAGCATATGAAATGAATGCATTAAAAAAATATTGTTTTAATATTCAAATAAATAAAACTATTGTATAGCACAATTTGTGAAATAATATTTTTCACATAATTTACTTTAAATAGTTTTTAACCCAAAGTTAAAGAAGTAGTTAAATAGGTGCTTCCATAGACACTATCTAAAATAACTGAGACTAAGTTTTACAAGAGATCTACAAATTTTTGTATATTGTTTTTTTTTTAAACTTGTCGACAATGTAAACAAACATTTTTGTCTTTATTTCTCCATGCGACACTAGACGATCAAATTTGTTTTCCTTCATAAAGTATTAACTTTTTTATCATTCTTAACTCAATCACAAGAAAATATATTAATTACCTAAAACTAAATAATTTCACTAAAAACTGAAATTTTTGTCTCTTTGACATCTACCTTGTCTCTGAAAGTCAGTGATGTTACGAAATTAATTTCAAGAAATTAAATTAAACTTAATATTTTCCAAATCAAATATATATTATACATTAACACATTTTATTGAAAATTTAGAAAAAAAAAACATAAAAACTGTGTTCTATGATTTTGTAATGTGATTTAAAAAAGAAAATCGTATTTCGAGTGTGTTTATTTTTTATTATTTTTTTCAAATTGTACAGTATAATTTAAAACTTTAAAATTGTGTAGTAGTTATATAGTAAAATTTATCTTAATTTAAAAATACCCTGAATATATATTTTAATCCAAATGATAGGTCTTATTTTACATAACCTCAAAAACTTAAAACTAAAATCTCTTTCATTCCAGACTTTGCTTGGTAATAAATTTAAAACCAGTGAGTTCAGTAATGCAAACTATACTTTTACATATTTTTCATTTACAGACGCTATTTTTCATTTGTGGTTTTAATAGTTCCCATCACTAGTTTTTTTTATCCAACCATTGAAAAAGCTAATATGGCGGATTCTTTACATTAATAATAATAATAATAATGTTGATTCGACCATCATCGTCCCGATAGTCGTGTCGGCGAACGGTCTTATAGCGAAGAGCCTCGACCAATACCTTAAGAGGCTCTCACTAGATGGCTGGATCAAGGGACAGATACAGAAGGCGGTACTTCTTGACACGGCACGAATTGTCAGGAGGTTCCTCACTCTGCAGCCCTAACCACCGGTAGCTTGGGCCTTGCCCCGCTACCTGTGGAGTTCTAGTTTTAGGTTTTTTACGATATTTATTGTTTTTTAATATTAATATTGTAAAAAATTTAGAATTAAGAGATGAAAATAAATATGTAAATAATAATAATAATTCGGCGAACGGTCTTATAGTAAAGAGTCTCGACCAACATCTTAAGAGGCTCTCACTAGATGGCTGGGTCAAGGGACAGATACAGAAGGCGGTACTTCTTGACACGGCACGAATTGTCAGGAGGTTCCTCACTCTGCAGCCCTAACCACCGGTAGCTTGGGCCTTGCCCCGCTACCTGCGGAGTTCTAGTTTTAGGTTTTTTACGATATTTATTGTTTTTTAATATTAATATTGTAAAAAATTTAGAATTAAGAGATGAAAATAAATATGTAAATAATAATAATAATTCGGCGAACGGTCTTATAGCAAAGAGCCTCGACCAACATCTTAAGAGGCTCTCACTAGATGGCTGGGTCAAGGGACAGATACAGAAGGCGGTACTTCTTGACACGGCACGAATTGTCAGGAGGTTCCTCACTCTGCAGCCCTAACCACCGGTAGCTTGGGCCTTGCCCCGCTACCTGCGGAGTTCTAGTTTTAGGTTTTTTACGATATTTATTGTTTTTTAATATTAATATTGTAAAAAATTTAGAATTAAGAGATGAAAATAAATATGTAAATAATAATAATAATTCGGCGAACGGTCTTATAGCAAAGAGCCTCGACCAACATCTTAAGAGGCTCTCACTAGATGGCTGGGTCAAGGGACAGATACAGAAGGCGGTACTTCTTGACACGGCACGAATTGTCAGGAGGTTCCTCACTCTGCAGCGCTAACCACCGGTAGCTTGGGCCTTGCCCCGCTACCTGCGGAGTTCTAGTTTTAAGTTTTTTACGATATTTATTGTTTTTTAATATTAATATTGTAAAAAATTTTGAATTAAGAGATGAAAATAAATATGTAAATAATAATAATAATTCGGCGAACGGTCTTATAGCAAAGAGCCTCGACCAACATCTTAAGAGGCTCTCACTAGATGGCTGGGTCAAGGGACAGATACAGAAGGCGGTACTTCTTGACACGGCACGAATTGTCAGGAGGTTCCTCACTCTGAAGCCCTAACTGCCGGTAGCTTGGGCCTTGCCCCGCTACTTGCGGCCCTCTAGTTTTAAATTTTTTTATAATATTTATTGTTTTTGTATAATTGTATTGTAAAAAAATTTAGGATTAAGAAAGAAAATAAATATGTATGAATAATAATAATAATAATTTATTTGCAGAATATAGACAAATTCTAACAAATTCTAACATTATTGCCAAATTCTAAAAAAAAAGTATATATTGGCAGAACTGCGTTGCGAGACTTGGTATTTTTTAGCATTTTGTGTTTTTGATGGGAGTAATTTTTACATGTACCTTGCATGTACCACATGGCCAAGTAATTCGGCACCTCGTTGGAATGCGGACCACTCCCCCGTCAGCCCCGCTCACCTCTCCGCGCTCGTCCTACGATCAATGTAATTGGAGCGCGTCGAAATGTCGTCGTCGACGCAAGGTGTCGACTTGACTTGAACGAATAATACCTTCGTTAATCCTTCAGATTTTCACACTTGTTTTTGTAAAATATAAACCACAACAACAGCAATGTCTGTGTGTTACATCACATCATACCTCAACATCTAACGCCGCTACTCCTCTTATACATTTGTAACGATTCGTCGGATGATTAATGTTTTAGAAATTGATATTTAATTGCTGTTTAGCGCGGTGTATCGCCGCCGTCGCCGCGCAGCGCGGCGTGTAACGCTTTATGACATAATTTATGACACTCGTCACTTGATAATGACAAGAGTAGGTATAACGTGACAACTTAATTCTGTCACCTGTACGTGTAGGGTAACTTGTGACGAAGTTGGAAAGGTGCACTTTGAAAATTCCAACTAAAATACACCCTATGATGTACGATCGTAAATCAGCAAGATTTTTTTTACAAGATTTTCATATAATAATACATGTTATAGACGACGGTAACTATCTCCAATCAAGAATCAGAATGCGACACAAGACATTCACGACAATCAACTCGCAAAAGTAATAAAACATTCGCCAGCAATTACAATAATTTAGAAAAACCTTAATAGATGATAGCTATTGACATCCCAATTTTAAAAGTAGGTACATTATAGCTAGGATGTTTTCATGAAAAAACTTTTTGTCAGAATTTAATTAAACAAGAACTTAATTACTGACAAAAAGATATAAAATTAATTTCATTTTTTTGTTTCCTTGCAAACCTTCATATTATGTCTCATGTTTTTTTATGTATTGCTACGACCAATAACTAATAAGTAATAATGAAATTACGTAGTATGGAATTATTAAACTGTTCGAGTTGGAATACGCCTTCTTAATTGGAACAACACATCAGGGCAGTCGTAATTATCAATCTTGACTTTCAGTGAAGAGGTCGACCATACACAAAGCAATACTGGGTACCTCTCAATGAATGAGTAGCGTTATAGAAGCACGGAAAACCGTCTGTACTCTGCTTTATGATTGACGCTAATTGCTCCACCCACTTAATGTCTGCAAAGAGGATTTAGTACACATTCTACAAAGAGATTTTGCAAATGATTCACAGCTCCTTAACAAATGTTCTGAAAGCGTTTCCGAATGTATAGGGAAAGTTCATATTATCCAAAGTTGACACCGCTGGGAATCGAACCCGGGGTCCCTAAGACGATAGGCAAGCACCCTTACCACTCATCCAAAAGGCTCGTCAGGTTAAGTTGGGAATATAGTTTGGGATGAGTAACGAATTTTCATACATTTAAGATGAGTATTCATGGGACGAGTACGGAGCAACTCAACAAAACAGGCGCTGAAATTTCGTGATGGTCATCAGAATCTGTAAGAGGATGATTAGGTACCATCTAGAGTCTAGATTCTCGACTAAATATAGCTTTGGATTTTGATTTGTTATTTATTATAGGAGAGGTTCCCAAAGGATTGGAGATAGCCACATTAATTAGAGCAAACCAGATTCAGTGACCGTATTATTGGAAGCTTTGAAAATGTTACGGCCAATGTGTTTTAGTTTTATTTCAAACCTTTGAACATTTGTAGCCCCCTGTGGCTTTTGGAACACAAACAAAATCTTTTACAATTCAAATATAACCCATTTGTTAATTGACACAGCATCTTCAAAAAGGATTTCTAATTTTTGTTATCCATATTATCTTCTATCTACAAAAAAAATCGTAAACGATGCTGTGTACATTAAATATTTAAAAAAAATCAATTTGTACATGTTGTACTTATGTTAACAGAGGTCAAAAAAATAGTTCTAATCTGGGAAAACCCAAATAAATTTTTGTTAGTATTTAGCGGACTAACACGCGGCGATTGATTTTTTTGTATACTCGTATGTATATAAGAAGATATATAATATTACTATTTTGAAAGCGAGCACTCTCTAATGGTTGCCTATTGAAATGTCGATATTGAATCAAATACGCATCAAGAAAACAATAGAAAAAGTCAGTCCACAATTTACTGTTCTTGCCACGTCAGAGAGACACCACTGTAGCTTATTGAATTCCAAATTGCAGCTAAATCGCCTTTACACCTTGCGACGTGTCTAATATTAATAAGAATAATAAAAAACAGTGGCACTCCAGGAGTGCCGACAGAAGTGAAAACTTGAACAATTACGTGTGTATTTTTTGGAGCGTCAGAAAAGTACATACTCATATACAGAGGTGTCGGTTACACGGTTACTGGTCGCGAGTTTAATGGTTTTTTCCCATCTCAAAAATTGTTCTTGTTTTAAACTGTCAGCGCCATCTCTGTTCGCATTGATGTTTTATTTCAATTCAATTAGTTTTCGCAAGGATGTATTATTACATAACATATTCTAATTTCAGCGGTATTGTGTAGATGGCGCAATATCTAAAAATATACAGACGTGTCGGTTACACGGTTACGTTACGGTTACAGGTCGCGAGTTCAATGGTTTTTTTCCCATCTCAAAAAATGCTCAACGCTCCTAAAGAAGTTTTCACTTTAATAATTAGGTATATTAGTTTAGGTTAAGAATTAATTATTATTAGCTTAACAATTAATTATACTCCCAACCTAAGGATTTTATAGATATGCCCATATTAGTTTTCTTATTTACTTTTAATTTTTAATTTATAAATATATACTTGATGTTTTTCATTATTAGTGATTATTAGTATCTATGTAGACCATTTGCTATGTGGACCTTATATGCTAGTAAATCCTATAAAATGATTGCAGGGCGATATAATTTTGAATGATATGTGCTGCCCCCGGCTTCGCACGGAGTCCTTTCTTAGCAGAAAATTACGTTAAAAAATAAAGCCATTTCCAAATTTCAGCTTTTTAGACATAGTAGTTTTGGCTGTGCGTTGATAGTCAGTTAAGCAAAGGATTAAGCCGATTTTCAACCGATTTCAAAAAAGGAGGAGGTTCTCAATTCGACTGTATGTTGTTTTTTTTTTGTATATTTTTTTACGCGATTACTCCGCCAATTATGAATTGATTTTGATCTTTTTTTTTGTTTGATAGGTTTAACCTTTTAAACCCCAAGGTTTTTACAACCTAGATTGGAACTAATCATCTGAGCACTGATACAATACAATTAATATTTTTACATAAATAAATTTGTGATTATAATCGTACATTGTAAATGTCTTTCCGCGCGTAACAAGCAAAGTACGTTAGCGCCACGAAATTTGCATTCCGCTAAGATCATTTTGAAATGCGACGAATCGGATACTCCTTTGGCCGTCTTCCAAAGTTTATTATTTCCATTTGATGGTAATTTGAACGAGAGAACGTCTGCTCTATTTTATGTTAATAACTTTGAAACAGCAATTACAGTGGTAAACAGATTTATGATGATTTTATAGTAGCATGATGAAATATACTTCTAAAATAAATTGTTTCTGTTAAAAACACAACACAAAACTCTAATATACAACACACACACACATCAACACTAACAAACTCACTCACGCACACACACACAAGCAATCAAACATGTGTTTATATGTATGTATTTAAGTAAAATGTATAATATGTTTATATAATTATGTATTTATAATGTATATGTATGCATATACATTATAGTTGTATTGTTATTATTATTTTTTAATTTTGTTTTCTTCTTATAAATTTTACTATGTCTAACCTTGTAATAGGCTACATATAAATTTCATTTTATATGTAAATTGTTACAAGCTGTAAGGTTAGCTTCTAAATAAATAAATAAAACAACAACAAGTAGATATTCATTATACGTTAGCAGATAAGCAATAAAATGTTTCAATTATTTAACTAGATTATGTCGCTGTAGGTACCTATTCTTTAATAGTAAACTGGGTGTAGCAAAACCTCTTGCAAAGATATATTATTTCGATGGAAAACCTTCATCAGATTTCAAATACATTCCTCTATCAAGTCGAAGGTACTTAATACCTTTTGAAACTAAATCACTAAGCAAACGTCATTGTTTTGTTTGTAATGAAACGTTGGCATGACTTATAAAATTTCACTGTTGACTTTATATAGTAATTAGATCAAATCAAGCCGTATATGGGCAATCAAGGCAATACTCATTATTTGCCCGAAATATTGTAGTTATGTCTCCTTTATTGGTCCTAGGACTTCCATTCTTTTTCTCGTCCAACTCAAAACCATTTGTTTATCAAAATCGGTTCAGCGGTTTAGGAGTCTATAAGAGACATACATACACACTTCGTCTTTTATTTATTAATAAAGATAACGCAAAAAGGCTGAACTTATTTGGATGAAATTTGGTACACACATAGTTTATTACCAGGATTTACATATAGCCAACATATAGCATAATTTTTAACCACGAAATATATTACATTCCCGTGGTATATAATGTTCAACACAGCAATAGAGATGTCAGGCGTTATAATAGTCATATATTTTCACAAATTTTATATGTATTCATATTTTATATGAATTTTATATTTTTCATTTTTCAATGCAGACGAAGTCGCAGACACCAGCTAAGTAGTGCTTATATTACTTGCGTTTCAAATATAATTATTTACATCCAAAAAGGATACAGAGTTTAAAAAAGTTATCCAAAGTATAATACGATTGCAGCGTTCATTTTAAAAGTTCCACACGGTTTTATCATATCCGTTTCGATAAAACAGAGCGACATTTCCTTTGCGAGCGTGTGTGTTAAATCAGTTTGATGATAAATAAACATTTTATTAGAATACTAACAATTCTAGGTTCAATTCTAAATTATTAATTGTTTTAACTTAATAATAAGAATTTTTCCAATATAATTTGTATGGGATAGTAAATTCTATCAGCCACTCAAAGGCTGAGTAATTATAAGTGTGCAAATGTTTTGAGAATATGAAAATTTATAATATGTTACACCTTTGATTCACACAGGTAGGTACCTACGTGTTAATTAATATTTATTAATATTAATTAAATGATATTAATTCGTTAATATTAATTAATTAATTCATTAATATTAATTAATTCATTAATATTAATTAATTAAATGATTGCTTGATTGATATTAATTAATTCATTAATATTAATTCATTCATTCATTAATATTAATTAAGTGAATCGTCTGCTAATTAATTATTAATTAATTAATATTTTTAATTAATATGTTACACCTTTGATTCACACAGGTAGGTAATATTAATTCATTGATATTAATTAAATAATATTAATTAATTAATAATTAATTAGTAATAATCGTATGTCCACCTTGTCCACCTAGCAGACGATTCACTTGATAGTAGATGGCCTAAAGGACACAAACGACACTAGGGTTGCAAGAGCTGAAACATAGTTTGGCACAGTGTAGCACAGCCAACATCTAAGTTGCGGTGGTTCAAATCCTTTGAAACGTTAAGTCAAAACCATTCGAATTTCTATCTTGGTATCCAAGAGGATTTCCTAAAGTAAATAAAAGGGTGTAAGGCAGGAATTTGTTTACGGCTCGCTTGTAGAAGCCATATTAGATAACTTAGATTACTAGATGCTTGGATGACATACGTAATTATATATACATATATGTAAGTTCATTTGATCAGACAGTCAAACTGTTTCTATGACTATGTTATAAATTTTTATTCTTTGTTTGATAAATAAATTAATAAATAGGCAATTAAAAGTGTTCATTTAAAATTTAAATTTTCTAATTTACAACTGTCCAGTAAATTAAAAAAGCCGTTGCCATATTTTCTGTACTTAGATTTCGACTTTTAAAAGTTAAAAAAATATATATTCAATATTTAACTGATAGTGCTACAACATACACATTGCGTTTGGTCTCGGCATAGCGCTTGTTGCCCTTATATTTTTATTGTTTAGATATTTGCATTACTTTATATAATGTGTTAATGAAATAATGAAATGATTTAATATTTTGATGATTTTAAAGCTATTGAGTGTTTTAAAATGAAGTGCCATCTATACGTAAATATTATTATTCTTACAATTTGTATTAGAGATGTTGTTAATGGAAACTACACTTTTACACATGAAAGTAAGTGTCTAGTTGTTTAAATAAATTATATAAATAGAAATAATTTTTTATCTATACTAACATTATAAAGAGAAAAGATTCGTATTTTCGTTTGTTGAGCGAACTCAAAAACTAATGGACCGATTTTAAAAATTCTTCCACCTATAGTAAGCTATATTATCAACAAGTAACGTAGACTAATATTATAAAGAGAGATAAGATTTGTATTGTTTTATATTTGTCTTTTTTGTAATGAATAAACTCAAAAACTAATGGACCGATTTTAAAAATTATTTCTCCTATAGAGAGCTGCATTATCAGCAACTAACCTAGGCTATATTTTATAAAGTTAAGCGGACGAAGTCGCGTGCAACAGCTAGTCTATAAAAAAAAACATGTCAGTCGTTGGACTACACGTCAGAAGTGAAAACTAAGCTTCACAAATAAAAATAATGGCTTTTCCCATCTCAAAAATTGTTCGGTTACATTACATACATACAATACATTACATGACAGTGTCGCGAGTTCAATGGTTTTTTCCCACCTCAAAAAATGCCCAACAAGCCTAAAGAAGTTTTCACTTCAAAAACCTAATTGCATGCGAACCAAGCTGGAGGCAGGCTGTTAGTGTTGTACATATGGGCCTAAGAAAGTGCCAAACATTATTAATCTACATTCGAATGCTAAACTTCAGTTTTAAACTTGGACAATTTGACGAAGTTCGAGCCGCGGGTGAACAGATTTAATATTTAAAATGGTCCGACGATCTCGCAGTTACGGCACAATCGCGTCAATTATTCAAGTGAATGGAAACACTGGGGAGGAACTGAGGGTCACTGAAGAAAATCAACTTATTACAAAGCAGAACCTCGCTTATAAAGTTCAATATATTCATTGTTGAACTGTGTTGTACATTCATAGAGATTCCTGTGTCTTTTTCGATTTGTTTGCATAAGGACAGATTCGCAAAAAGACTGAATAGCTAAAAGACAGATTCTCAAAAATACAAAATACAAGTAAGCACGAAAAAAAAACAGAAACAAGAATATAATAACTGCTTTATTCCTAAAAAGCAAATATGAATACAGGGCACTAGCCCCTAGTGTAAATCCAGCCTTGAAGACAGCCAAAGTTCTCGTGCGAAATACCTCCCTTGCATCATCCCATTGATCAAACCAATCGTATCATGTGCCATTTGGACGATAGGCCTAAACGTCTGGCAAGTGATTGTCATATCTAATTCACACAAGAAAATCGAAGACTCAGATATTATAGGCCCAATCGGATATAAGCACTCGCTCGCTTCCTCTATCGCACAGCAGCTTCCAAGGTCGAGATAGCCATGATGGTCGTCAACCTTCGTAGAGAAGCGGCACGCTAAGAAAAAGAATATATCGATATAAAAATAACATCTGCTACGCCGTCGACAACAGAGCATTTTTCACATACTTAGCTATCATTGCTTACTTTAACCATAGATCTTACCTCTTTCAGTGGCAATGCAGTGTAAGGAACACATCAGCCGACATGGATACGCTTACGACACCTACTACAGTGTAGATACAATAGAAAGAAAACCGTCTAAGACGTATCCTAACAACACATTTGAAATGCACATAGCCATCTTAGCGGCAAGCAACGGACACATATTGTTGTCAACCATTCCAAAACCAACTACGAATGATCCCGTTTACGAGATAGGTATGATTTTTATATTATACTAGCTAACCCGGCAAACGTTGTTTTGCCAAAAAAAATTTTTTGGGGTGAACCACCCTTAACATTTAGGTGTATGGAAAATAGATGTTGGTCGATTCTCAGACATACCCGATAAGCACAAAAAATTTCATCAAAATCGGTCCAGCCGTTTCGGTGGAGTTTGTCAACAAACACCGCGACACGAGAATTTTATATATTAGAAGATTATTAAATTTCTCATTAACCATATGAGACCGATATAAGCATAATATTTTTTGATTTATGTTATTTATGTCAGACAGGCTGACGGTCCACTTGATGGCGACGGTAGCCATCAAGTGGACCGTCAGACCGTGGGGTGCTGCAAGGGAGGTATAGGGTAATGGGTTGGTAATAAGTAAAATAATTTGCATATTTATACTATAACTTATGTACGTAATTAAAATAATGTAAACATGTGTTCGCGCAAATAAAGATTTTTTAATTAATTAATTTATGTATTTATTTATTTTAAAAAATTACTCGAACAATTTGCATAAAACTTTGTATGCAGATATATAAATGAGGTTTTGCTTTATAAATCCACTTAGGTTTATAAAGCTTAGGTTTATATAGTTGTATTTCTTGGCGTTCTATTATTTGGCGTTGTGATTAATTGATAAAAATAATTTCTAATAAAAATTACTTCCTAATAATATTTCTTGTAATAACCCAAAGGTAATATTTATAATGTCAGCTGTAATTCTTAGTTGCGAATAATGTCACGTGGATAATTAATGTAACAAAGGTTCCTGTGCTTTGGCAATTTGCGGAGATAAGTAGCTATGGCAATAGCTACTGAAAAGTTTAATTGTCATATATAATTATTTTCTCACATTTTCAGTCATTGGAGGAGGTAACAACAAATTTACAGAATTGCGGCGTAATTTGAGACGAAACGCTAGATCTTCAGAGAAGACCGTTGGCATTCTGTCGGCTATTGAATATCGACCATTCTACATAAAAATATCTAATGGTATTTTTATTTTTTAAAGTATTATTTACTTAAGTAACAAGTAAATTTACAATACATTGACATGTATCGACGGCATGTGGCTACCGTCACCTAGACACAAGAAATACCATTTCTAATCATTTAATTTTTACTTATTTTTGCTTATCTACTTTTAGAGAGAGGATGAAATGTATCGTAAACTAGCTACGCTCCAGGCTTCGCCCGGGTGCAATTTTTATATATAAAAATTGTTTGTATACTCCTTTGCGATGTAGTTGCTCTAGGACCATTGGACTGTACATCGACCAATAGTACTAATGATACTACTTGTGCTTGTGGTTCAGTGTCGGGTAGAGGTCGCCTACCCGCTGGACAGACATAGTAAAATCCACAACTCGTCCTACTGTAGTACAGTGTGTTCGCGACGCCACAAACAGGTATCAATATCTCATCAATCCACATCTCAGGATCGTCATCTTGGCTTTTTTTCCCAAACCCTGGTAAATTTAAATTTAAATTTATAATGACGATCATAAGTTTCTTGAGAAACCTAATTGATAAATAAATATTTTGATTTTGATTTTGGTAAAAGTGGAGAAACATCGCAGAGGCGTCATTTCGAACCAGGGAGGGCGAACACGAACACCCTTCGTGTAGGTACATCATCCGCACGACCAACACCACTCTGACAAGAGTGTGCGACTTTAATATTTATTTATTTTTTATTAAAGGCTTACCAACTAAAGACAATATAGAACACTCACAAAAAGGAACATTACAACTATGAATTTAAATTATAGGAAAGCACAGCATTATTTGAACTATATAAATGAATCAACAAATGTCAATGAGAACAAATTCCATTCTACAAATCATTCTACAATACCTAGAACCGTTTCCATGCTACAAATCAATAAATGAGAGAAACAATTCAATAATGGAATTCAAAATGACAATTAATTAATATATTATATTCCTTTGTGAACAGGTGGACTGATTGAATTCGGCAAAGAAGGGGAGGATCCTCTGCTGAACTACTATGATATAAATCCTCTCACAATAAAATACTTCAGCTTCGCATCGTGGCAAGGAGTTGAAGCTAAGTTCCTGTATGACTGTCCAGTTGCAGATAAAAACGGGTTGACACGTAAGTCGGTTTCACTATAGATATTTTTATTGGACAGTACCTAGTCGATAGTAGAATTCTTGGTAACTATAGGAAGACAACAGGCACATGACAAGTTGAGATGCTCATTTCCTTAGGTCCCACTTAGGTTGAATGTCTTTGGCTCAATGTGATTTTTCAAAAATTTACCCATCAACCTATATATTTTAACCTCCTTAACTCTGTTAATTTTAATTTAAGCAAAAAAGTTATATAAAAACATTTTTATGTATAACTAAATTATCTACAATATTTGTCTGAAGCTACTCTTACCATTTTACTATAATTTGAGGAGATTGATTTTAATTTTTTTCCATTTTAAATAAAATAATAATAATAATATAAGGATCCTTGGTAATCTATATACTAATATTATAAAGAGGAAAGATTCGATTGTTTGTTTGAATTGAATAGGCTCCGAAACTACTGGACTGATTTGAAAAATGCTTTCAATGTTCGGAAGCTATATTATCAGCGAATAACATAGCTATTTATAAAGATAAACGGACGAAGTCGCGTGCAACAGCTAGTTTTCATATAAAATAATATTGTTACTTTCTTTAAACTACTTAAACAAAAGCTTTTAATAATTTGACATTTTTTAAAAGCCATAAGTAAATAAAATTAAACAAGTTTTGTTGTGAAACGCTGAAAAGTCATGTTTACTTATTACAGCTTCAGCTACCGACTCAAAAGAAGTTGAATTGAAACTGTCAAATTCTGAACGTCTCAAGAGAACGCTTCTTCTGGATAGAACTCCAAGTCTTCCGCCAGCCGAGAGGGTTCAGGTTAATCTTGGTATTAAAATCACTAATATTAGATACGATGCAATGGATTCAAAACTCTCCACTGCTATGGCCGTTGTCGTTGTGAGTATCGTTTTTTGTTTTTTTTTTCCTGATTTCATAAATCTATACTAAAATTATAAAGGGTTTATTACAACACTTGTATGTTTGTAATAAACTCAAAAACTACTGCATCGATTTTAAAAATTCTTTCACCTATAGAAAGCTACGTTATCAGCGAATAAAATAGGCTGTGAAGTCTCGTGCAACATCTAGTTGCCAATATTTTTATTTATTTATTTATTTAGTAGCCAACCTTACAGCATGTAACGTTTCACAAGTACATTTAAAAATAATTAAATTTTTATATAGCCTATTACAAGGTTAGACATATTAAAATTTATAAGTACACAAAAAAATTCAAGTAATTATAAAAAGGTATCAAAATATATACATATTTTTTGTTAAATACTCATATTATACTCATTGATATTTTTAAATTTAACAGTTTTTATTCAAATAGGTAGGTACCACTAATCAGTTTACAATTTAACTTTTTCAGTCTTGGACAGATGAAAGTATGGCGTGGAACCCGTCTAAATTCAATGACACAGTGCGACTCAAATTCACACTGGGGCAAATATGGAGACCGACTTTTCACGTAGTAAAGTAAATATGACTATTTACTATAGCAAATCTAAGTTAATAATTGACATCAATGTCAAGTTAGATTCCTTAAATAAGGAATTCAGTGCTCAGTGACATCTAATTTCGCAGTCACTAGTTGGGCTACCCTCCGACAGCAGTTAGGTCCGAAGGAGAGAGCGTAAGAGATGCCAGGCCCCATTTCCCTACCCCTTTCTAATGCCTTACTAAGGTTGGCTGCGCAGATGCCGACTAGCCACCTTACATCATAGTTTGATATTTGATTTGGCAGTTTGATTGATCACCTAACTAAACCTAACATCAAACCTTTTAAATCAAAAAGGAGAACGTAAAGTTCGGCCTGACGCCGTACCTACCTTTACATCTATACTTACTTATATGATAAAGAGGAAAGTTTTGTTTGTTTGTTTGTTTGCATTGAATACTGGATTACTGATATCAGTAAGTAATATAGGCTATATTATATTTTCAAAAAAATTAGGGGTCCTTACTAAAACTCCAATAATGTAACCCAAAGTGTAAAAAAAATAACCTAAAATATTCCTTACATCGCATGCGCTGCGAAAACTGCTGATGATAGAACAAAATAATGTAGTACGACTTTGCAGAACACATCATTATCTACAAAAAAGTCGCGACAGCATAATATGTCTCACTATTATAAGTATGCCACAATAAGTGTTCTTTTATTTTAAAAAAATAATTGAAATGCCGCCGCTAGAAAAGGCTCTTTATTTGTATTGGTATTAATCTTTATCAAAATAAATTACTTCGTATTCAGAACTTCTTCAATGCCTTTATATACCTTTTTGAATTATTCAATTCGGACATTCCATTCGAAAGATATCAATACTAATAATAAATCTATAAGGGTCGGTCATGGAGTAAGTTACTTTGTTTTCAGAGATATCGTGTTTATAGGCTGTATACATGATACTGAAACTAAATTGACGATTTTTAGAATTTTTTTCTGTATGTATGTTCCTCCATAACTCTGAAACGAATTAACTGATTTTCATGAAACTTGGTAGATAAACATTTGGACGTACGGGACACACGATAGGCTACTTAATATTTTTCAACGCGGACGAAGTCGTGGGCACCAGCTAGTATTTTCATAAAGTTACGCGGACGAAGTCGCGTGCAACAGCTAGTAAAAAAATAAACATAGATTTTTATAGTTAATGTTCTCTAACTATGGACTTCGTAAGAAAACTCAACGTCGCTCAACGAGCTATGGAGAGGGCTTTGCCGGTAGATCCAGGCTGCTATTGGCCTTGTCCAATAGTGGACGTCCTGCGGCTGAAATGATAATGATGATGAATGTTTATAGTTAGTTTCAAAAATCGTTACTTTTTTTTGGTAATGATAGTGACAAAATAATATTTCATTTCATAGTTTATGAGATTTGAAATGAATTTGAAGCTAATCGTAATAAAGGTCGGGAATTTTAAATAATTATTAGAATGCTTTCAGTTCGGAAGAAAATGATTTGTTTGAATCGAAGAATCCTGAACTAATCTCGATGGTGAACAGTGGCGAGGCCACTTACCATTTCCAGACAATTGTTATTACTTGGTGTTTCACAAACACCAATGCCAGCAGGTGAGAATTATTCGAACCTTACGTATATTTCAAAACATAAAATTACTTTATCTAATAGAGTATCTAATTGGGGCAGCCTGTCTGGCGGCAGTAACCACCCGTGAAATGACAGCATGTGTGCGGTTGTATTTCGGTAAATGATGTCCAGGTTCGACTCCCAGCGGGGGGCAAACTTGGAAAAAGAACCTTTCAAAATGGGTTCAGGTCCTGAATATTTTATATTGCTTATATCGGTCTGTTCTTTTGATTATAGGTGGCCGCGTGATGAGTACTTATGCTCAATAGCAATCGCTCCGTGGCAGGTTCACGAGAAAATCAACATTACCAAGATTCCACCAAATGACAAAAAAATGCTAGCGGTTAGTTACAGATGCTATTTATATGCATTTTGGGGTCCAAATAGTCCGCGCGAATGCTCACGCGCAACGCAACACACACACACACACACACACGCATAGACACGCATGTGTATGTTCCCAATATATTTTCTTATACAAAAAATAATTTATTTACAGTTCAAAGAAATGGATCAAGTGGTGAGGAGCGAATGGGAGTATACAACGAAGCAAATAGTGGTGTCGTCAGACTTGTGGAATGGAGTTCTCACATCGTACAATCAAACGCATCAGAGCGACAGACTAGTGATCAAAATATCGCTAAGAAGGCGGGCGACCACTTATAATCTAGTTTTTTATACGCCATTATTAGGTAATTTAATTTTGTTATAGGTCATATAGGTCGTCAGATAGGTTCACTTGATGGTAGACTTGATGGTATGGAAATCGGCTCTGGCATCCCATACTCACACACCGAAACATTCAATACCCATTGATTTTTTTTAAATAAAAAACTAAATTGTGTGTAGCGTCTCTCTTATATACTAATAAGTATAATAAAAGTATTTATTATGAAGTTTTATTATGAAAATTAGATATACGTGTATATTTTCAACAAGTATTCAACAAATCTTGATATATGTTGACACATTTCATGAATTCATAATTCAAAATTTCATAACAATAAACGTATCAAAACTATTCATAATTTACGAGAAAAGTTGTAAAAAGAATTTCTCTCTAGCGTTTTCAGTGTTTTGTAAATTAGGAATTCTATATATATTTATTTAAAAAATAAAAGGCAATACATGTAATCTCAGTAGAAATATTACTAGATCTTACGCCGTAACTTTAAACAGAGCGTGGAAGCTTCTTTGTCTCTAGAGGGCATTTCGACTGTAAAGACATACAATATATATGTCGCAGTATAATCGGAAAAACGGATTTTTGCAAAAATTCTAGTACGATTGCAAACGACCGGATAATAGGAAACTAACAATGAATTTTGTAATAATCCGAGGTACTTTCAGGATCTTTGCAAAAATCCCAAATAGCTTAGAACATTAGATGGATTAAGGTTAAGGGATATGGACAAAAACGGTGTTTACTGCGACCCCTTACTGATGTGAAATGATGTGCCCTGCCACTATTTTAAATCATAGAAATTTCTTTTTTAATAGTGACTATTGGGACGTGAATGATTAGAATACATGTGGTTTATGTTTAAACACTAACCCATTTTTTTTTTCTATCTTCAGTGCTGACATCGTTTGTACTAATATCTTTTTGGACGGAAGCATTGAAAATGAAAAGGGTATATTTCTACGCCGGATGCTCAGTTATAATTTGTATGGGAATGTGTTACATCGACAATTTCGTTCCTATACACACCGTGCCATCTATAAGTAAGTAAATTACATTTTCAATAACTAGCTGGGAAAAAATCAGTTAGGTCCTACTAATACGTATAGATATGGATATGGTTGTGGATATGGATGTGGATATGGATAAGGATATGGATATGGATATGGATATAGAAGATATAGATGTAAAAAGTTTTTTGTATTCTTTCACAGTGGTACTATACACAACCGTACTAGGTGGGGTCTTATTGGCATTAATAATTCATGTGATACTGATGACATCTACAGCAGAGAAGCTTTGTAAAACAGCGACTGTGCAAAATGTCTTAACGATTCCTGTGTTTCGAACAATCTTCTTCTTGCAGCAGTTGAAGGTAGGTAATTCCAGATTTTTGGAAATTGCATACGTCTTCAAATCTTCAAAGTCTGCAAATCGTTGGTTACTTTTTTATGCTAATGTCAACAGACAGGCCCCGCTTGATGGTACCTACCATACGGTAGCCATCACCGGCTACCGTCACCGCCAACACAAGCACCGCGATAGTTGCTGCAAATGCGCTGTCGACCATAGAAAGATTAAGGATAAGGGATAAGGAAGGGATGGGGTAATGGGCTCTGGCATCCCTTACCTACTCACTCACCGAAACAACACCACATAAACGCTGTTATTTGTCGGCGGCATTCTGTAATAGGTTGGTTACTGCAGCCAAATGGGCTGCCCAAATGACTGCAAACACAGTGTGCATTGCCACCATTTAAAATCTTACTTAAAAAACTATTCTACAGCTTATTTTCCATCAGTACACTCGCAACTACGTAGTTGTTTCTTGTCAAACACATGTTTTTGGAGAATGTTCTCAGAAGCTTCATGACTTAGTTTCTCTATCTCCTTTTTAATAGGCAACATAATCGCGATTTAATTATTTGCTCATAGATAACAATTTGATAAAATTGATAAAACTTTTCTTCTAGTAAACTGCCGGGTGAAGGGGGACCTCTATTCTAATCCTGTATAATAATATTTTGATACAGACTTGCAGACATTATGAATCAGTAAACGAAGGGTACTTCGCGCAAGAGGACGATACTGATGCGGTATTGGCGTCGACAAGCAATGGTGGTATTGAAGAAATGCAGACTGAAAACAAGGAATCTGATGAGAGGGAAGAACTCACAGAAGTCGTCGACAAAATGTTGTTTGTTATTTACTCACTGGTTTTCGCAATTATGTTGGGTTGCCATTTTTAAAATTAGATTGTTTACAAATCGACCAAGTCGATTTGGAATTAATAAAAAAACAATTCACAAATTTATATGTGAAGTCAAATAAATAAAAAATAGTATAAAGCATTCCATGGCTATTATTTTGTCATAATTTTATGTCACCTATGAAAATATTCTCATCATAAAAATTATAACAATCAAAAAGAATTCCGACTTATTGAACGGACTTTGCAAAAAATATAAATTAAACAATTAAATAATAATTAATATTAATTCTAAACTAATTAATGTTATATAAAGCGATGATTACGGTTTTATAAAAACCGTAAGTTTTTTAATAAGGTCGATTTGATGACATAACTATTTTTTTATGGTATTTTTTCATACCTGCAACCCAGAAACTGTCAAATTACTCTTTCGAATTATGAAAAGCAGTATAGGTAAGTCGAAAAAGAATCTTGGGCCCCAAATACATTGAATTTCAGACATTTTTTTAATTATTTAATGTTAGATAGAGTGATGACAATAAAGTATTATAAAAATAACTTGTTTTTTGTATTATTAACCCATACCTGAGAGGCCTATGCCTAACAATGGGACGTAGTCAAATTAATAAATTAAATTAATATCAATGCCCCAAACCTTATTCCGAAACCCTGGTAAAATATAATAATGACCATTAAATAAAATTTATTTATTTAATTAAATTGCCCGGGATCAAATCATTGTTAATACCTATTTCATATTAGAAAGAGCGATTGCTGGAGAGTTTCTTTCGCTGTTTCTTCTTTTCTAGAACGCGATTTTGTTTCCGAAACGGAAGTTTATAGATTTCAAAAAAGTTATATTTTTATACTATTTTGAGAAATAAACAAATTGATTGAGAAATAAAGTCCCTTAGACCGCATGGTCCGAAAGTCGTTATCAGCCTCTGTCTATTTCTGCAGATTTTGACACGATTTTCACTAATGGAAAGAGCGCTAAACATTAAAGATTTATTTATATAATTTGCAAAAAAAAAATGCATCCGTGCGAAGCAGGGATGGGTCGCTATTATAAAATTTATATAAAAGTAATGAAAAGGTACCCTCCTATGTTCTTTTCTATATCCTTGACTCAATGAATTGGGTAGTCAAGCTATCACTCACTTTTAAGAATATAAATCAGTTATAACATTTTAACTGTGAGATAATAAGTGAAATTTATATTACTAAAATCGACTAAGCTTGGGATAAAAATAAACAATCCAGGTCTGGATGTAAAACGTGTAAAAAGCACTTTTACAACACAAAGCCCTGTTTTTTAGAAAAATAATAATTCTGTTGTGTATTTTTTTATATCTGCTACAACGAATCTCGTAATATACGCGAACGGAAAATTTTGTTTGGATTAACAAGAATTTAATACGAATTAATTTTCACTCAAATATATATACATTGAAACTCATCGAAATTAGAGAAAAGCGAATGATTCTAACGGTACCTTATATACCGGAGCTGTATACTGGAAATGGCACCCGCAGCCGCTAAAAATATGTAGGATAAAAATAAAAAATATGAACAACAAAATGACAGTTGTTAGGGTTTTTGTGACGAAAATATCTTCGTTTCCACTTTCCCTTCTTCTGGCTTGACAAGGAATAATTGCTGGTAGTACTATATCCACATCTTCCTAAACAACAGCATGGTCGTAGAGTAAAAATGAATATATTCAAATTTGTAGAAAATTTTATTTTGAAACTTTTGTCCTAAATAATCATAATGCTACTCGCTACAGCTAATTATCAGCGAGTAATATAGGCTGTATTTTATAAAGTTAAGTGGACCAAGTCGCGTGCAACAGCTAGTTATTAAGTAATATTTATCTATACGATTTTAAAACATTATTCAAGAGGAATTCCTTTCCAGTAAGACCAACATGCACGTCTATGTGAACTCAGTTGTGAACAGTTAACGAGCCAATCACGTCTCTTTGATGTGGGTGCGTGAACTCGACCTATTGCGAGCGTTTTTTCACATTCAAATTCAATTTTCAAATAAAATGCACGTAAGAGAGACATAAATAGATTTAGAGTTAGAGTTAGATTTAGAGTTCAGAATATATTTGAGTTTATATCAGTGGGCAGAGTTACCTACTGCTAAGAGCCCGCGCAGACTATAGTGACAGTCCTCGGAGTATTTTTTGGTCGTCGAAGAACGCTTAGTTAAAGTGTAATAAAATCACCGAGGACATCGAACTTCTTAAAGCACATCAAAGCATTCACCGATTTTAATCTGCGTTGAGCGCTCGAGAATGACTTAGTGCTTGAATAAAATGTAGAATTTTAACAAACGAAGTTCTCCATACTTCGGAGTAGGTATTTGGCGAACAACAAAAGCCTCTAGTCTGCGCTGTCCGTAAATATCACATACCAATACAATGGATAGATTTCAGATTTTGATGGAATCTTGCGATCAGCAATTCCTGCTAGTCTGCTCTTTAAAAATTATCAGGCACGTCATATTAATTTACTTCACGAGTTTAAAATCTTGACATAATCTATATCTATATGTAATATATATACTAATATTACAATGAGAGAAGATTTGTTTGTCTGTAATGATTAAACTCGAAAACTACTAGACCCATTTTGAAAATTCTTTCACCTATAGAAAGCTACATCATCAGCTAGTAACATACAGTCTTACTAATAAACTTTTACACACAGCTTATACACTCGTTATAAAACAGACCTGACTAATAAAGATTTTTTTGACATAAGGCTTGTATACGTCTGTTATAACAGTCCGTTTTTACAAAGAAAATTTATACAGGGCTTATACAGCCGTGGACCCTTGTTTAAGCGTTGTATAAGCTCAAAATGGCGGACAACGATCAGCTGTTTCGAGTTTGACTAATTACAATTCACAGATATATTTTTTTTACAAATAAGTGTTGTCTGGTGATTTTAAAAATAATGGATTTACATTTTTTAGATATTCTTGATGACATTGATAGTGAACCAATAAGAAAAAGGAAATGTTACAAAATTCGTTACAATCCTTTCACACTAGAAGAAACAGAGTTTCGATCGAAATATAGATTCAGTAAGACTTTCTGTAGCAGACCAGTTAGGGGAGCGTTTTCTCTTTATAATTTGCTCCATTTTATATTTTACATCCATTTTTAGGTTTTATGTTTTTATGTAATAGGTTAGTACAGACAGTTATTTCTTCGGTTTGTTGTGGTTTGTTGTGACGGTTGTGACTTGACACTTGTGAAGATAAGAAGGATGAATGTAGTCTGTAACTGGATTGCAGCGTGCGTTCAGAAGTACAATTCGGGTAACCGACATGGCTTTTATAAATTGTGAAAACTTTACAAATAAACAATTTCAAGTATTTGTTCCCACCAAAGTGTATAATATTTACTTACTCAGTTTATATTTTCGTTCATTCGACTTAGAAAACGAATATGAATAAATTTTATAATATAAACATTATTTAAAGTATATGGTTTCAGAACGCGTTTGGAGTATAGTTGCCCTAACAAAAAACACGATCCTTATAAACCAGGTATAACTATACAACGCTTACACAGCGTTTATTAGTAGAACGATTGTATAAGCCTTATATAGTCGCTATTCAATGTATAACTATACAGGTGTTGAACGCTTGTATAACTTTTTTTTATTAGTAAGACCGATAGGCTATATTTTATAAAATTACGCGGGCGAAATCGCGTGCAACAGCTAGTATTTTATACTTAGTCAGGTTATAAGTTCTGTCGCATAATCAAAACTTTTAATAAAGCGTGTTGGACACAAGAAATACTTATTAAATTCCAATTAAACATTGTGAACAAAGTCACAGACAACAACTAAATTAATAAGCACTTACAGTCTTACTAATAAACTTTTACACACAGCTTATACACTCGTTATAAAACAGACCTGACTAATAAAGATTTTTTTGACATAAGGCTTGTATACGTCTGTTATAACAGTCCGTTTTTACAAAGAAAATTTATACAGGGCTTATACAGCCGTGGACCCTTGTTTAAGCGTTGTATAAGCTCAAAATGGCGGACAACGATCAGCTGTTTCGAGTTTGACTAATTACAATTCACAGATATATTTTTTTTACAAATAAGTGTTGTCTGGTGATTTTAAAAATAATGGATTATTTACATTTTTTAGATATTCTTGATGACATTGATAGTGAACCAATAAGAAAAAGGAAATGTTACAAAATTCGTTACAATCCTTTCACACTAGAAGAAACAGAGTTTCGATCGAAATATAGATTCAGTAAGACTTTCTGTAGCAGACCAGTTAGGGGAGCGTTTTCTCTTTATAATTTGCTCCATTTTATATTTTACATCCATTTTTAGGTTTTATGTTTTTATGTAATAGGTTAGTACAGACAGTTATTTCTTTGGTTTGTTGTGACGGTTGTGACTTGACACTTGTGAAATAAGAAGGATGAATGTAGTCTGTAACTGGATTGCAGCGTGCGTTCAGAAGTACAATTCAGGTAACCGACATGGCTTTTATAAATTGTGAAAACTTTACAAATAAACAATTTCAAGTATTTGTTCCCACCAAAGTGTATAATATTTACTTACTCAGTTTATATTTTCGTTCATTCGACTTAGAAAACGAATATAAATAAATTTTATAATATAAACATTATTTAAAGTATATGGTTTCAGAACGCGTTTGGAGTATAGTTGCCCTAACAAAAAACACGATCCTTATAGACCAGGTATAACTATACAACGCTTACACAGCGTTTATTAGTAGAACGATTGTATAAGCCTTATATAGTCGCTATTCAATGTATAACTATACAGGTGTTGAACGCTTGCATAACTTTTTTTTATTAGTAAGACCGTGTATGTATTGATTTTAAAGTAATTTTTAATTACAGCAACATTTCCACACAAGATTTAGTTGTAGCTGTTGGTATCATTGACATATCAATCAACCAATCAGAACATGTGACATCATGTTGGCAATATTGCTCTAGTTAACCAATTAGAAACACGGATTTATTGAAGAATTGAAAAAAAGTTGAAATTTATTCATACCCTCAATACAAGATTTCTCAGCATTTCACAGTTAAAAATAATTTCTATCAATTTCACTAAACGTTAACCGAAATAATTAGATATTAATAGTTAATTAGTTATTACAAATTAGTTTGTGTAATAAAGGTAACTACTACGCAACGTGGATCAACTTCGCGTGGATTTTCACGTAAATATTTTATTTTATTTTGTTTTATTTTATTTAATCGAAATACCAACAGCACATCGAAATTAGCCAAGTCACATACATCTAATATATAAAATTCTCGTGTCGCGGTGTTTGTTGCCAAACTCCTCCGAAACGGCTGGACCGATTTTGATGAAATTTTGTGTGCTTATCGGGTAGGTCTGAGAATCAGCCAACATCTATTTTCCATACTCCTAAATTGGGTGGTCCACCCCAATTTTGTTTTTTGACAAAACAACGTTTGCCGGGTCACGTAGTAATACATTAATGCGAAAATTTGTAAGCTTAAGCGGTCCCTAGACTATCATGCAGCATGAAATGCGTTACGTGCTGTCATGCATGCATGACCGTTTAATTGTATTGATTGATGTGAATGACATGCAACTACGTGCTAGCAGTTGATTGATAGTTCCTTTTATTTTTCATCCCGCAAGCTATGACTGACATACACGCATTAGGGACCACTTTAGATTTTTTGGATGTTTGTTACTGAATCATGCAAAAACGACTGAACGGACTTGGATAAAATTTGGTACGGAGATAGTTTAGCATACAGATTAACATATAGAATATTTTAATCCTGGAAAAATGTTCTGTTCCAAAAAAATTCTGGGAGAGTTGAGGATTTTTTGGAATCAATAATGAATGAAGTGATGGTAATGGATAAAGCAGTAACATATTAAATCTAGTGTTCGCCTATACCAAAGGTACCTAAATAATAATTTCAATATTTTTTGCATTATACTTACCAAATACCAATTTTGAATTATTTCAGTACAAAAAAGTGTCTTCATTAGAAGCCATTTAAGGCGACGACTATGTCAAGTCAAAAATCGAGTCAGTCAGTTGAGGACGAACTCTGAACTGTGCCTATTCAACAAATTATTCTAGTGAACTTTCCTACCAATAATTTTAATTAAGCAAAATGTCGTTCACTAATGTAGCACAGGTAAACATTTATG
Source organism: Synanthedon andrenaeformis (assembly GCA_936446665.2). Lineage (NCBI taxonomy): Eukaryota > Metazoa > Arthropoda > Insecta > Lepidoptera > Sesiidae > Synanthedon > Synanthedon andrenaeformis. Next base: position 4,832,514 of record OW387799.2, on the reverse strand, counting down.
TTTTAATTCATTTACATAATACTTAAAGTGAAGTTTATATATTACAAGTGTTGTTTTAATATACTTTAAATTATTTCAGTGTGAAGAAGAGTCTTCCCTCTTAAATAACCAACTCATGTTATGAGGTTATTTTAACTATAATTTTATTGGCTACATACCCGACGGAGTTGCCGCCGGAATATGAGTTTTTTGCGCCGTGGATGAGTAAGGGTAGGATAAGCAAAGGGTTATTGCAGAACTCGACCGCCTCTACTTGTAAGTTTCACCACTCACGCGATTATACACGAATGACAAAACTTTCTTCATGTTTAAATAATGGATTCTTATGTTTCGTTTTTAGGGACAACTTTGGGGAGCCCGTGGTCACTCAAGTTGCCCAAGACGCAGAGGCGGTGCAAAGGAAACCCTGCACCTTCTAAGACAGCCGGCACTACCGTGGTAAATATGTAATATGTCATTCGCATTTCATTTTGTGATTTATAAACATGTCATTTAACATTTTGCATCAACACAGAAATGTCCGGAGATCATCCACGGCGACATCATCGTCGACCGGAAGAGCTCCTTCCAAGCGCACGCTGCACAAATACACAGCGTTGAACAAGTCAAGTAAGTTTGTTCTCTGTTAATTACGACTGTTATTATTCATATAAATGCATATAGAAAAAGCTCAAAGTGAAATGTTTTCAGTGCGGTGCTGCTGCGCTTGAAGGAAGCCAAGAAGGTCGCCAATGCAACCCACAATGTCTTCGCCTGGCGTTTCGAGTCAGGTGGAATAAAGAAAAAAGACATTGTGCAGGTACGTTATTTCGTAAGATATCTAGCATTCATACTTTGGCTTTCAATATGTAATAATGCTAAGGAAACGTTGCCTGCAGTTGCAGGAGTGCAGCGATGACGGGGAGGCGCAAGCCGGCGGCAGGTTGATGCACTTGCTTGAACGCATGCAGATGCGGAATACGCTTGTTGTCGTGTCGAGATGGTAAGCCAAGCTTGCATTTTTCAAAAAGTACCTTTTATTTCAGTATAAGACTACAGCTATCCTGTCGGTACTCTTGATTATTTCAGACATATCCAGTTGCCCTATAACTTTTGGTCTAACATACATTTCTAACATAAATGAATACTTGTCATTTATGTTAGAAACACCATGTTTAACCAGCGAATATATTTGCAGGCGTGGTCCGGTGCAACTGGGCGCTGACAGATTTCGGCACTACAACAACGCCGCCAAGCAAGTGCTACTCCAAGCCGGCATTATTAGTAGATAGACATAGATTTTAGACATAGTTTAGTTAATAATTAGTTAGAAGTCATTACGTAGTTTTAAGTTTATTTGTAAATATATGTATAATCTGTTTTTATATGTCCCTTTTGTGAGTAATTTTTTTCTTGTTAAAGTGATACTTATTTGTTTTTCTACGTGTTATTTGTGATATACACGTAGCAGCTATGTACAAATAGATACATATATTTTTTCGCACATGTACGGTTGTTTGTACAATAAAAAATTGGTCGATTTAAACATTTCTTTTCTTTTATAGATAGATAGATAGATATACTTTATTGTACACAGAGTAACACAAAAAAAAAAAATGCAAAATATGACAATGTACAATGGGCGGTCTTATCGCTAAAAGCGATATCTTCCATAAGTAAATATAACGAAGGAATGTATTTCCTTAAATATAAATAGCATCTTAACCATAAATTCTTAATTTCTTAAAATTAATCTTGATTTCATTAAAATGTTACTTGACAATATTTTTTATGTTTTGCAATTCTTTACCTAATAGAAAATTTTAGAAAATAAAATAAAAACATCGGTTTAGTCCCAACAGAAAAAAAGGCTATGATTTTCTAGGAATTATAATATTCAGGAATAATCACGTTCCAGAAAGAGGAAAAAAATATTAACGGCCGCCTTTTAAATACTATGGTAGCTCACGAATAACAAAATACAAATTTCGTATTATGAGACAAATCTCGAAGACGAACTTTCTACTATTTATCTTTAAAAAAATCACAGAATAAGTTAAAAGCCTAGTAAAATAACAATATCTAAACCGTGTTTAAGGCTACTTACTAATGTTAATGGCTACTAGTTAATGTTTACTATGATAATTAGTAATAACGGAAATGATTCAAAAATCATATAAAATAGGTTTTCGATTAGCTAATGTTAAGGAATTAAATTTGAGTACTGGCTGATTTTAAATAGATTAATTTTCAAATAGGGAAAAGAACAGTTGTTTTTGGTTGACAGAGAAAATTTTAGAAGTCAGTTTCTGATAGATTTTGAAGAAGCAAGATGTAAAATGTTTATTTGTATTTAATAGTTTTGAGATGATTAAATATGTGAAATGGTTAATTTAATAAAGGAAAATATGTGCATAAGTTTGGAATTATAACTTACCATCCTCATAGAATGAGAATCCTCATATAATCCTCATAGAATCCTCATATAAGATCAAACAAGAGAAGGCAATGATTAGAGAACCACTTCAACAGCTAATTGTTGATTTTGCATTGATTGCAACTAATTATTGAACGGGCAATACGATTAATTAATTACCCATATTAAAAATACGTGAAAGAATTAGAGGTCATTTGTAGACTTTTTATATACGTAGTATTTTTTTTTCGATTGCAATTTTTCCCATATTTTTTCTTTTAATTGCAAGAAAAGTTACAGTTCAAAACTGGAAAAGAGACCTTAAAATCAATAGATAATTTATTAATTTTAGAGCAAATTTCTGAAAGCTCATAATATGTCCAGAAGTATGTATAGTTGGTAATTTAGTTTACCATTGAATAAGTAATCACAGGAAAATGTATATTGTGAAAAATTAAGTACCTTAGTATACATTATATAGGTACAGATTAAAAGAAAAAAATGTTTATTTGAAATTAAGTATCTTACAGTATTTCAACCAAATATCCGAAAATTAAACATTTTCAATTAATTTATAATGCAGACCGAAATGACCTGTATAATAATATGGTACAACTTGAATTACAATGCAATTTTTGACTTACTATAACTAGCACGATTGTTTAATTACCTTTTTACGTTCATTACCAGTCAATTGCCTTGTTACGCCTTTTCCTCTCCACTGAGTGGCGGACAGGCAGATAGTAACAAAAAAAAATTAAATTAAAAAAAAAAATAGGAAACGAAATAAAAGATGGTTGTAACAATAAATATTTAATTAAGGAAAAATGAAGATACAAAATTAATACTATACAAAGATCAAATAAAATAGTTATACTAAAATGTACAAATTATCGCTACGGCTTGTGCCGAGCTATGGTAACTATATACAAAGCAAAAAAAAATTAACCAGGGGTTTGTGGAGATTGAAACGAAGACTTACCACCGAAGGAGAGCCGTATATAGGAGGGTAGCCGACTATAGTTGATTTTAGCCACCGTATAAAAAAGAAATGACCGAAATCAATACTAATAATAAATCTGTAAGGGTCGGTCATGGAGTAAGTTACTTTGTTTTCAGAGATATCGTGTTTATAGGCTCTATACTTACATGATACTGAAACTAAATTGAAGATTTTTAGAATTTTTTTCTGTATGTATGTGCATGTATGTATGTTCCTCCATAACTCTGAAACGAATGAACTGATTTTCATGATACTTGGTAGATAAACATTTGGACGTACGGGACACAGGATAGGCTACTTAATATTTTTCAACGCGGACGAAGTCGTGGGCACCAGCTGGTAGTTAATAATAAATAAAAATAAAAACGCCAAACTTGGAGACGGTCGTAGCTCCTCCGGTATCGACCGAGGTATCACGCCGGGGTGGACGAGCTGAAGAGGCTCAGCGGTTCCTCGCGGAGATTCGAAGTCCGACCCGACGCAGGCAGATACTAGCGGCCCGTGCGGATTCGCCTGCTTTCGAAGCTCAGTGACATAGGATAAGATACAATGAATCCAGGCAAAATACTACAAATGAAACTATGTATATTAAAAGTTACACCAGCAGTCCATAGGGCCCAGGACATATCCTTAATTATATTATGTCGGAATGAGTCATCAAACTGTGAATTGCTGAGAAGCGATGGCATATTGTTCTAGATTCGGCCGATTGTTAAAGTAATTGTTTTTTTTTATATATAAGTTGCTCGTTATTTTAATGTTTCCATATACCTTATTGTCTAGTTTGAGACATTTTTGTATTTAAAAAATAAATAGAGAATATTAAAAAAGTTATAACAATAACATTTTCAATACATTTTGTTTAATTGCCAATAGAGTAGTGAAGTTTTATTTTTATTTTTTACAACTTTAAATAAATACAATACATTTTAAATGCACTTTGAAGACCTTTTACGACCTATATCTAGTTTATTTAATGGACTTTCCTTTTATGTTTGAAACGTTTGGAGCTTGAGACATTTTTGTACTTATATAAAAAATAAATAGAGAATATTAAAAAAGTTATAATAATAACATTTTCAATACATTTTGTAATTGCCAATAGAGTAGTAAAGTGTTATTTTTATTTTTTACATCCTTAAATAAATACAATACATTTTAAATGCACTTTGAAGACCTTTTACGATATATCTAGGTTATTTAATCGACTTTACCTTTTGTGTTTGAAACGTTTGGAATTTAACTATTATGATTATATTGTGTAAATTTTACTTTTTACTTTTAAAAATTATCAAATATACTTTAATAAATAATAATTTCAACATGTACAACATAATACAAATTTTTCGTCCTTCTTTTACTTAAAAAGCGTAAATTATAATGAATAAGAGCGTGAATTGTGATAAATCGGTCTTAATGCATCTTAATACTAATATTATAAAGAGATTTTTATTTTTGTATGTAATGTGATAAATTGAAAAATAAGTGGACCGATGTTAAAAATTCTTTCACCTATGGAAAGCTACATTATCAGTAAGAAATATAGGCTATATTTTATAAAGTTGCGCGATTTTATAATTTTTTAAAACAAAAAAGTAGTTTTTGTAAGTTAAATATAAAAGTTAGACATATGCTGTACCTGACTTTTTTGTAGGCATTATTAAGTTCAACAACTTTTCTATATAAGTCAATCATTTATCTTTCACTGTTAAAGCAGAGTTTGAAAGAAACATTTTCGTATGACCGTTTTTCCATCGACTTATTTTGCTAATTCTATTACCACAAAAAAAATCCATCTCATTTTACAGGATAATATATAGCCTATGTTCATCCTGAAACTCTTAATATTGGTGAAAGATTTTTTTAAATCGGATGCCTAGTTTCGAAAATTAATTACTACATACAAACGTACAAACTTTAACTCTTTATAATATACTCACTGGTGCCCACGACTTCGTCTGCGTTGAAAAATATTAAGTAGCCTATCCTGTGTCCCGTACGTCCAAATGTTTATCTACCAAGTTTCATGAAAATCAGTTAATTCGTTTCAGTTATGGAGGAACATACATAAATACATACAGAAAAAAATTCTAAAAATCGTCAATTTAGTTTCAGTATCATGTATAGAGCCAATAAACACGATATCTCTGAAAACAAAGTAACTTACTCCATGACCGACCCTTACAGATATATTATTAGTATTGATATGTATAGATAAACAATCCATTTCAACTGTAATAAAGAAATAAAGATTTCTTTTCCCAAAAAAAAAAGTTTATTTATGATCACAGGTACAAATGTATCCCCACCAATATCGTTGTTCCTGTGTTTTTTATAATCACCAACGTCTTTAAATACCGTGCAATTTCAATCGAGTCAGTTAGTTGAGGTAGAACCAGGTAGAACCTCGGTAGAACAGTTATCTCTGCCTATTTAAATTAAGCAATATGTCGTTCACTAATGTAACACAGGTAAACATTCATGTTTTAATTCATATATATAATACTTAAAGTGAAATTTATATATAACAAGTGTTTTGTTTTAATATACTTTAAATTATTTCAGTGTGAAGAAGTGTCTTCACTGGAAGCGATTTACGGCGACGATTTTGTCAAGGATGGGCACAATAAAATTAAAGTAAAAATAACCAACTCATGTTATGAGGTTATTTTAACTATAATTTTATTGGCTACATACCCGACGGAGTCGCCGCCGGAATATGAGCTTTTTGCGCCGTGGATGAGCAGGGTGGATAAGCAAAGGCTTATTGCAGAACTCGACCGCCTCTACTTGTAAGTTTTACCACTACGCGATTATACACAAGTGACAAAACTTTCTTCATGTTTAAATAATGGATTCTTATGTTTCGTTTTTAGGGACAACTTTGGGGAGCCCGTGGTCTTCCGGTGGGTGGAGAAGATCCGGGAGACCCTATGGTCACTCAAGTTGCCCAAGATGCAGAGGCGGTGCAAAGGAAACCCTGCACCTTCTAAGACAGCCGGCACTACCGTGGTAAATATGTAAAATGTCATTCGCATTTCATTTTGTGATTTATAAACATGTCATTTAACATTTTGCATCAACACAGAAATGTCCGGAGATCATCCACGGCAACGTCATCGTCGACCGGAAGAGCTCCTTCCAAGCGCACGCTGCACAAATACACAGCGTTGAACAAGTCAAGTAAGTTTGTTCTCTGTTAATTACGACTGTTATTATTCATATAAATGCATATAGAAAAAGCTCAAAGTGAAATGTTTTCAGTGCGGTGCTGCTGCGCTTGAAGGAAGCCAAGAAGGTCGCCAATGCAACCCACAATGTCTTCGCCTGGCGTTTCGAGTCAGGTGGAATAAAGAAAAAAGACATTGTGCAGGTACGTTATTTCGTAAGATATCTAGCATTCATACTTTGGCTTCCAATATGTAATAATGCTAAGGAAACGTTGCCTGCGGTTGCAGGAGTGCAGCGATGACGGGGAGGCGCAAGCCGGCGGCAGGTTGATGCACTTGCTTGAACGCATGCAGATGCGGAATGCGCTTGTTGTCGTGTCGAGATGGTAAGTTACGCTTGCATTTTTCAAAAAGTACCTTTTATTTCAGTACTAGCTGGTGCCCACGACTTCGTCCGCGTTGAAAAATATTAAGTAGCTTATCGTGTGTCCCGTACGTCCAAATGTTTATCTACCAAGTTTCATGAAAATCAGTTAATTCGTTTCAGAGTTATGGAAGAACATACATACAATACCTACACACCTACAGATTTATTATTAGTATTGATAACACTACAGCTATCCTGTCGGTACTCTTGATTATTTCAGACATATCCAGATGCCCTGTAACTTTTGGTCAGAGTACTTGTCATTTATGTTAGAAACACCATGTTTAACCAGCGAATATATTTGCAGGCGTGGTCCGGTGCAACTGGGCGCTGACAGATTTCGGCACTACAACAACGCCGCCAAGCAAGTGCTACTCCAAGCCGGCATTATTAGTAGATAGACATAGATCTTAGACATAGTTTAGTTATTAGTCATTACGTATTATACTCGTAGTTTCAATTTTATTTATAAATGTTTGTAATCTGTTTTTATGTGTTCTTTTTGAATGAAATTTTTCTTGTTAAAATTATAATTATTTTTTACATACTGTACCTGACATATTGTGATCTATTGTACAATAAAATATTGGTCAATTTAAACTTTTTTTTTCTTTTAACTTACATAATAATTAAATAAAAATGTGGAATGCATTTTCCCAAATGTAAATTAAAAATATATTATATTTTCAAGTGTCTTTTAAATTAATATTACATTTGATTTAATTAAAATTTTACTCAAAAATATTTTTTAAATTTTACGTAATAGAAAAAAAATTATAATAAAATAAACGTAGTCATTACCTGACGCCTACGCGCACGAGGCGCGACGCCCCGCGCCCGATGAGCGGTAGATATAGAAGTCAGTTATCAGATACACCAAGACGTACACGTCACCTCCATACATAAGCAAATTTTCCACAGACGTACGACAATCGGTGGGAACATAACTGCGTTGCACACTGTTTATGTAGAATCGTAATAATACACCTGCCTACTGTGTTAGATTTCGCAGAAGTGGCGAGGCAGCAGAAAACTGATCCATACGTGCTAAAGTTTTGCAGGCCACCGCGTTGCCAAGTGGCGACAAATTATAAGAACTTATTTACCTGAATGTTTACCTGAACGTTGAATTTACCTGAAACAACGGATATTTCTGCAGATTTCTGTATTAATTGAAATTCCCAATTAGACCATTGCTAAAGTTGCAATTAATATTAGACAAATAATAATTAATAACTTTAGTAATAACATTCTATTAATATCTATAAACATCTAATGCAACCATACGATCCGTGTTTGTTTACAAATAAACCTAGTACCTCTGTTAGAATAAATTTAGCCGATGCGATCGGAAATGAATATTTACAAGTAGACGAGATATTCCAGTGTCAATAGAATATTACGTATATTACCTAGTATGACAGAATAGATAGAAATTACCATTTTGTACGTTGCGTTAAATTGTCCCAGGCCAGTGTATCACTGAATATTCAGGCGATTATTTAATATTTTTTGAATATTGTTTTAGTTAGTATTGTTTTTAAAAATTAAAATTGAAGTTAAAAATCATTCATGATTATTTCAAATTTATCGCTCGCCTCATGTACAAATTGCATAGTACTTTTATTGCAAGGTTGAACTTTAGGGCGTCTTTATCGCTGGTACGATTGTGGCGCCGCTACGGCGACAGTGGCGCCCAATCTATACTAAAATTATAAAGAGAAAAGATTTGTAATTTTGTTTGTAATGAATAAACTCAAAAACTACTGGACCGATTTTAAAAAATTCTATCACCTATAGAATGCTACTGTCTGTCTGCTACCTTTTCACGCCTTAACTACTCAACCGATCATCATGAAATTTTGTATACACGTTGTCAGGGTTACAAGAAAGGACATAGGGTACCTTACATACAGAAAAATAGTACTATTCCCGAGTGATCGTCTAAAAATATTAAAAAATGGGCGCCACTGTCGCGTGGCGGCGCCACCGTCGTCACAGCAATAACGATGTCAGGCGTTACTCAACTCAACTTAACTCAACTCAACTTGACCGAACTCAACGGAACTCATATGTTTTTATTTTCATCGCGAACGAAATCGCTTGCCACAGCTAGTATAAAATAAACTCCTATAAATACTGCGCTATATTGAGTTTTGTATACTTTAAGCTAATAATATCGATTTTGTTATTAAACATTTTTGAGTACTGATAAAGGAATATTAAGGACTTCTTTATTGTATTTATTAATGTATGCACATTATACCTAAAAAAAACATAGCCGCTGTCCGCCTATATCTATTTCTCCGTATACATCTCCTAAACCACAAAACAGATTTTGATACGGTTGCAAATCTAGATATCGAAGAAATATCTTTTGTATCCTTTAAATACTAATAAACAATGTTACTAATACCTCTATCTCATAATGTAAGTACTGATTACATAGAACCTAGATAAAAGATAATTCCGCCTTATTTTATAAAGTGTTTCTTTACAATATAAACTATTAGTGTTTAGGAATCGTTATCATGCTGACGAAATACCAAGTTATTGTTTTTTTAATCGTAATTTTAAGCGCAGTGGCAAGTGAAAGTAAGATTTTTAATTTTTTTTATTGGAAGGCAAATTTGACCATCCACTTTATGGTAAACTTCTACTATGATTAACACTAAAGATAAGTGCTAAGAAAAATATACGGGAATATATTCCCATTCATTTTATGCATCTTCTATACATATTATACTTCAAATTATACAATGTGAAGTCGCATTCCAAGAAGGTATGTCTGAATGGCCGCTCTCCTTCTAACGTATTTATAATATACTAGCTACACGCTCCCGGCTTCGCCGGGGTTCAAAATAAGAACTATCCTATTTTTTAAGTTGGACCAAATTACACATAGTTACGAAGTTTTATCAAAATCGGTTCAGTAGTTTAGGAGTTCATCGGCGACAAACATTTGACACGAAATTTTTATATACTTAAAATAGAGATTTAACCTTTAATGAAAGAAATGATTATTAATTAGGGTTAAGAATAAGAAGAATAAGAATAAATTTTATTTGCAACAAAGCACATAAATACGTTTTAATTCCCACAATACAGGATTCCGCATAATGATAGCAATAAAAGTTAACTATTTAAGAATTGGAGTTGTATCATTTTATGTTTATTTTCTACAGATGTAGTGGTCTGCTACTACAGTTCTTGGGCTACTTATAGAGGCGGACGCGGACAGTTTGAAGTCTACAATATTAGGCCTGATCTCTGCACTCATGCTGTCTATGCTTTTGTTGGAATTAACTATTATGGTGTCATCCAATCCTCAGACTCATACTTGGATCTACCCGATTTTGGAGGCAGAAGTGGGTATCATTTTTACATATAATATATCTATAACTATATCTATATACATATCCATACTAATCCGTACTATGTAATATTATAAATGCGAAAGTTTGTTTGGATGTATAGATGTATGGATGTTTCTTACTCTTTCACGCAAAAACTACTGAAGCGATCATGAAATTTTGCATACACGTTGCCTGGGACACCAGAAAGAACATAGGGTACCTTTCATCCAGAAAAAAAGGACTAGTCCGGAGGGATCATCTAAAATTAAGGAAACTAACTCCTGGCTAAGTGTAATAGCAATAACGATGTCAGGCGATATATTGCTTTTTCAACGCGGACGAAGTCGCGGGCACCATTTAGTATTATAAATCTGTAAGTAACTCTGTATGTCTGTCTGTCTGTTACCTTTTCACGCCTTAACTACTCAACCGATCATCATGAAATTTTGCACACACGTTATTAGGGATACAAAAAAGGACATAGGGTACCTTTCATCCAAAAAAAAATATGTCAGTCGTTGCACTGCACGTCAGAAGTGAAAACTAAGCTTCACAAAATTATTGATCGCAAGAAATACCTACAAGAGAAAATATATAACACTGACACACAATGACAATTAAATAGAACATAATTATTTAACATGAACTTCATAATGACAAACCATTAAAAAGGTTTGATGTTGATATGAAACTATATTATTGGTCAGAGATGTATACCATATTGATCCTTGTTACCATATCTAGTAAGTTTACTTTCATATGCAGTTCTCTACTTATTTTAAATTAATATTTAAAATAAGATTTTAATAATATTTAAAATAATATTTAAAATTGCTGATATTTTAAATTAATATCAGCTACATCAACGCTTACAGTAACATAACACTGTCGCGAGTACAATGATTATATCCCATCTCAAAAATGCCCAACGCGCCTAAGGAAATTTTCACTTCAAAAAGTTCCCGAGGCTTAAGAAAATTATTAAATTAATAAATTCATCTAAATTTAAAAAAACTAATAGCTGACAAAAGTGTAATAGCAATTGTCAGGCGTTATATTGTTTAATTATGTTTTCTTTTTTTTTCTTTTTCAAGGCGGGCGAAGTCGCAGGCACCAGTTAGTATCTGTATAATTAAAAATGTATCGCTAAATATGTTGATAAGCGCAAAACTCGAGAACGGCTGGACCAATGCGGGTTTTTTTGTTCAGATATTCTCTTAAAGTAAGAGAAAGGTTTAAAAATTGTCCGTGCGAAGCCGGGAGAGGGTCTCTAGCTATAAAATAAAGTCGCTCTCCGCCTCTGTTTCTTCTAAACCACCCAACAGATTTTGATACGGTTTTCACTATAGGAAAGAGCGATAAACAAAGAAGGTTCGTGTAAAAAATGCGTCTGCGCTAAACCAGGGGCGGGTCGACAGGGTTAAAAGAAAAATGTATTATTATATTTATAGTAGTGTCTGTAGTAAAAAAATAAAAAAATATTCAAAACCAAATGATCAACACATTTAAATCTTATAATTAATATTACAAATTTGAAATTGGTATTCTATTGTCATTTTTTTTTTCATCTTGTCTAATTAATTTTTGCTCCGCATTTTCCTTTTTTATTATTTTTTTCTGTAGTAATAAGTTCTCTTATTGTCTTTAAGGAATGAAAATGAATTATTTTTAATATAAGCACTGGTTAACTGTTGATTCTGTAATAATAAAAAAATAGAAAGAATTTTTTTTTGGTTTCAGATAATTTTGGTAAATTTAATGCATTGAAAGAACAAAATCCTAAGCTAAAAACTTTGCTCGCTGTTGGAGGATGGAACGAGGGATCATCAAAATACTCACTGGTTAATATTTTTTTATATTACAACTAACTAGCTGTTGCACGTGACTTCGTCGGCGTAACTTTATAAAACATAGCCTATGTTTTTCGCTGATAATAAACATAGCTTTCTATAAGTGAAAGAATTTTTAATATCAGCCTAGTTTCGAGTTTATTCATTACAAACATACAAAAAGACAAATCTTCTCTCTTTATAATATAGCTGTTGCAGGCGACTACGTCGGAAAGCATAGTTATACTAATTAGGAAGCTATAGTATTTTTTATCTATATAACATCCAAAAAGCATGTAAAACTGGAATATAACAGATTATCCATCAACATGTCATAGGAAAAATAGTTTTAATCTTTACATAATATAAAACAAAGTTGTTTCCCGCCGTCTGTTGCTCTGTATGTACGTTTAGATATTTTAAACTATGCAACGAATTTTAATGCGTTTTTCACTAATTGAAAGAGCGTTAAACGAGGAAGGTTATATAAAATTTGCAGAAAAAAATTGCACCCGCGCGAAGCCGGGAGCGGGTAGCTAGTAATTACAATATTTCAATGATTTTGGCATTAAAGAAACATTGATTACGTTTTAGATGGCTGGAAATGCGAATTACCGCAAGAATTTTATTGACAGTGCCGTTGATTTGCTTCTAAAACATGGATTCGATGGACTAGATTTGGACTGGGAATACCCGAACCAGCGCGACACGATTTACGGAAATAGCGACATACAAAACTACAATCAACTCTTGAAAGAATTGAGAACTGAGTTCGACAAACGTGGACTTCTTCTGTCTGCAGCCGTCGCGGCTGTCAAATCATCTGCATTGAATTCTTACGATATCCCTAATATATCAAAGTTAGTTTAACGTGATTTTAGAATTAACTAGAGCACCCATGGACAGTGTATATGATCAGCAGAGCATGACTAACTCTCATGAAGAAGACATGGTGTCGATCATATAAGCTGATAATTATTGACATAAAACAACCGCCATAGAAATGCTCAAATATGCTTGTAACTGAAAACTATTCGAGAAGATAAGCAGTAGCAATTGCCACCGCTATAAATGCAGGTTCACGGGTAGACTGGCGCAGAATCATGTGTAGATTGACGCAGGTTTTTGTTACCATGTGTAAATTCACACAGGATCATGTGTAGATTCACGCAGGATCATGTGTAGATTCACACAAGTTCATGTGTAGATTCAAGCAGGATCATATGTAGCTTCACACAGGATCATATGTAGATTCACGCAGGATCATGTGTAGATTCACGTGGGTTCTTGAGTAAATTGACGCAACTTCATGTGTAGATTGAGGCTGGTTCATTTCATGTGTAGATTAGAAATAATGAACTCACTTCCTCTAACAATGAAGCAAAGGATCGGAAAAAAACTGCATTTTCCAGAAAACTAGGAAATTCCATTGTGGACTAACGTGGGAGTCATTAAGCATATTCCTCCTCATGTAGAGAGGCCTCTGTCCAACAGTGGACAATGGACACAGATATTAACACTTAATATTTGACTATATAATGAATTAGCAGTATAAAATAGATTAGCAGTTTCCACTTTCTAGTCAGGTGGAAATGATATTTATTTAATAATGAGAAAGGAGATATTCATAGAAGGAACTATCAGTATGTTTTCATTAAAGAATTGCGATTCTTCTCACACATATTCACTCTGATTTAGCCAACCATATATCACGCGTTCTTATTACGCGAAGAAGTCACAGTCATGTGAATTCTCAAGAACATTTCGTTTTTTTTTTGCAGATATTTAGATTTTGTTAATGTTATGACATATGACTTAAATAGTCCCTACAATTATATAACTGGCCACAACTCACCCCTACATAAAGGGCAAGGTGACGAATACTTGGAAGAAGATCAAGCGGCTACCGTAAAAGCGGCAGCACAATATTGGCTAAGTCAAGGTTAGAATAATTAAACTTCAATTTAAATTCACTATCTAATAATATTCATTTAAATAATTTATAAATAACTAAATTAATATTTAGTATTTTGTAGTAGCAAAGGCAAAAAATAACATCATTTTACCAACCGCTGAAGTTCACTCAACAGTGAACATTCAGCACCTACACGTATCGTTTCTGAACTTAGTCAGTAATAACCTTTTAAGTGAGAATAACTTATTTTTACTTCTGAACTTAGTCTGCTTTTATTAAAAAGGAGGTATTTAAACAAAAAAGTTTACTTTCTTAGGTTGTCCTGCGAATAAATTAGTGTTGGGAATACCTTTATATGGTCATACATTCATATTATCCAATGCTAGTGTGAGTGGCGTGCGAGCGAAGTCATCTGGACCTGGAATAGCTGGAAATTATACGAAAACTGCTGGAAATATAGGCTACAACGAGGTAAGGTTATTTAGATTAAATTAGAGGATAGGTTTTAAAAGTAACAAAATTACTGGAGACCCGACTTCAAATATACAATTTCACACATATAAATCAAAAATATCTATTCACTTTTATCATTGGAGTCAGTATCTGAAGAAGGTTCATTTTCCGCTGTATTATGATGTTATTTTGAGGTTCGTTCGACTTCAATTTATTTTCTTCTAATTGACTAAACCAACTTATCTGTTATATTATAAATTTTAATGGTAAAAAGTACCTACCTACCTATCAAAGCCGTTCCTACAATCTCTGTAAACTTTATGAGAACTATTGTAATACAGTGGCATTCAGGTAGAAAATCACCCAACTTTTGTTTCATTAATAACACCATACTTAGTTGAACTGGTTTTTTTTTTGCTTTTGTAATGTTACAATTGCAAACTGAACACTAAACACTTTGTGACTAAACACTACATTGACGATAATTTTTTGAATTGCAGCTATGCGAATTATTCCAATCGCAAAATTGGTCTAAACGTTATGACAATCTCGCAAAAGTTCCCTACGCGGTCCTAGAACGAAACTGGATCTCCTACGACGACGCGGATTCCGTTACTGCTAAAGTTCAATATGCGTTAAGCTTGAATGTATCCGGTGTGATCGTATGGAGTATAGAAACAGACGATTTCAGAGGAAACTGTGGTCAGCCGTATCCTCTGTTGGAAGCGATTAACCAAGCGTTAGCAGATAATATAAATTCTTCTGATTCCAATTCTTCTTCTTCAGAGAACACCACTGAAAATTCTACTGTCGGTAAGTAGGTATATAATATCTACTAAATGAATGAGAGATTGTAATGATGATCAATTAGTGATGTCAGCCCTCCTAAAAAACAAGTATACAAATAAAAATCTGCAATATTTTAAACAGAGGAATATTTAACTGCACTCCAAACGACGCGTTTATTGTGAACAACAAAAATGCTTTTTCAAATTAAAATTATTAATATTTCAAAGGCTATGCTTACTGATATCTCTTTTGTGTGTTATAGTCATTTCGTTTCATTTATTATTCCATTTAATACAAACGATAGTTTAATAAATTTTCATAAGTTGCTAGTAGTAGAAAATTGAAACAATTTCATATTTATCCTGGGGAAATCTGCCAGATTTAAGACTAGCTCCATATCCGCTTCGCAAAAGATTCACATCCATTATTGCGGATGTGGATACGGTTGCCGAATGCGGATATCTAACTCGATGCGGAAGTTCCCCATTACGCAGCAATAAACTGGGCAATTAGTAAGGGCTGTAATCTTATCACTTCTTATCACTTATTCTTTATTCAAATAAGGTTGGTAGTGCACTTGCGACCCTTATAACTTGTACTATAAGGGTTTTTTGTTTGTCAACTTGTCAACCTGTCTACTGACTCTTAGTAAAAATCTTAAAATTGTTGGCATATAATTATAAAAAAAAACTGACTTACTGAAATCTGATTTTCATGTTTAATTTCAGATAACTCGCAACCGAATTGCACCAGAGAAGGCTTCTTACCAAATCCATTGGATTGTGGCTCGTATTACTACTGTATTAAGGACTACAATGGAAAATATATTTCATATTTGTTCAATTGTCCTGCAGGCCTCTTTTGGGACCAAAACAATAATTACTGCAACTATCCTGATTTGGTTACATGTAATGTTTGAATTAAGTCAATCATCATGTTATTTACAGTGAGTACGAAAATCTTCGTCAGTTTTCAAATTCATTCCTTTATCAAGTCTTTTGAAACTAAAGCACTAAGCACACAACTGACAGAAAGTTTAAATGAAATTTTAGTATGACTGATTATTGCCCTTGTGCAAGAAAATGTTGACTAAAGTCGACATAAAATAAAAACCTTAAAAGGTGACGAACCTTTTCCTACCCCGACTGTACTTAGATGATAGTTATAAATAAATATTGATCACTTTAAAATAAAGCACTAGATAGATAACTGAGACGTTTGAACATTGTATTATGTTTTCAGACAACAATTTTATGTATTTATTTAAGTATTATTTTTTATTTCTACTTTGTTTACTTGGATAAAATTCAAGTTTAGCCATTCCCTCTTAAGGAAAATATCAGAGATAAGAGGAAAAATTTAGAATTTTTGGATATTTCATTATGATTTTGAAATATCTGATTTATACATACAAAACTTACTCTTAACACTTGACTACTGAAATGACTTCGCTGGTCTGGGCAGCCCTAAAATCGATTCGTCTCTTTATAGCCCGAAGAAGTCTCAGAAAAAGGTGAGTGCCGGTATCGGAGCAAAACGGCCCAAATCTATTGTCATGGTAAATACTTTATAACTTGTTACACGAAAATTGAATTTTATGGATGCGGCAGTTAAGTCATCTATACTAATAAATAAGTGTTTGTTTGTAATATCAAAATAACTGTTTTTCAATAAATGTATATTAACGCTTTCTTTGAAATGAATTCAGAAGAATTCTGGACTGATTATGACGGGACTTTCACTGGCAGATAGCTGACGTTATAAAGATTATCTCGGCTATATTTTTTTGAAAAAAAATTATATAGTAAGCAGTGTCAAGTACCGCGCGGCGCTCCACAGGCACGCCGCAGTGAGTTATTCTAAAAAATTTCGGCCAATTCTGGCTTCGGAATGTAATGTGCAAGCCACTACAAAATAAGGCAATAGGTCTACATTTAAAATGTAATGGTTTTGCGTTTAAACTGATTAAATTCAAATATCATTATTAATTTACTACGTCTTCAGGTCGTTGCCACATCCAACTTGGTTCATTCTGTCGAATCCAAGTCGCGTCAAATGTTGACAGGATAACAGCACTAAACCCTTGCCAAGGCGAGCGTTCAACCTTTCGAATATCGCTTTTGATGTACGCTCAACCCTATTTCTACTTATACAAAAAACAGGAGCAAATATCTTAACCCTTCACAAAGATATGGACGAGTAAATTTGCATTATTTTCATATTATAACTTCTAAGAAACATATCTCTGAGCGTCTGGACATTAACTGCAAACATATACGAGAAGTTGAATGTATATGTATATATACAAAATGACATACTATTTCATTTTGACATCTAAATAGAAAATTATTCATTTAAAAAATACATATTGTTCGCCAAGTTTGGCCAAGCCATATTAGCGAGCAAAGTGGCTTCTGTGACCTTGTATAGTTCAGGCAAAAGTTTTTGATTGTAAATTAATTAACGAGTTTGTTCAATTAACTGGTTTTACAGTCACACAATGACTTTAAATTTTATTACATTACATTTACATTTTATTTGTTCTTTTATCACAATTTTTCAAAATAATAGATTTTTTTTTAATACAGCATATTAAATTTGATTGTCCCACTCCACCCGTTCCACCTATCATTACTGTTAGGGTATCACCACTGTTAGGGATAACTCGGTTTCATTCAAGAAATAAACAAATTTTACGATCTCTATATATCAATACTAATAATAAATCTGTAAGGGTCGGTCATGGAGTAAGTTACTTTGTTTTCAGAGATATCGTGTTTATTGGCTCTATACATGATACTGAAACTAAATTGACGATTTTTAGAATTTTTTTCTGTATGTATGTATGTTCCTCCATAACTCTGAAACGAATTAACTGATTTTCATGAAACTTGGTAGATAAACATTTGGACGTACGGGACACAGGATAGGCTACTTTTTTCTTTTTCAACGCGGACAAATTTGTTTTTATTATCTGTAGTTCCACAAAAATCTAACAGATGGCGGTGAACGGCGCACGGGTACAGTAATTACTCATATATTTTCTTTTTCAACTAGCACCATCTAGTAATATATAAAAATTACGTGTCATGTTAAACTCTTAAAGGGTAGGAAGCGCACTAGCACTCCCCTTGGTGTTGCTTGTGTCCTTAGGCGACGGTAACCACCTACCATCAAGTGAGCCGCCAGCCTGTCTGCCACCTTTATATTATAAAAAAAAATGTTGTTTGTCGCCGATGAACTCCTGAACTACTGAACCGATTTTGATAAAACTTCGTAACTATGTGTAATTTGGTCCACTTAAAAAAGAGTTTTTATTTTGAACCCGGGCGAAGCCGGGAACGTGTAGCTAGTAACATACAAAAAATTGTACCTACCCGCGACCATTTACATCCTAAGTCTATCTTTTCCAATGTTTTTGTGATAACAGAAAGAACGTATTGGTACATTCAATAGATTGCCCTCATTCCACACAGATTGGGCCCGAAATTCCTTTCGTACGTGACCTGCAGAAAAGCCGTGTCAAATTGTCTGTACCAATAAGGTACCTAAATACGTGTAAATTTCTTGTCTGCCCCCAGCTGTAGTAGTTTATACATATCGTTCTGTTAATCTTTACTGAGAAAAACATTTGTCCTGACTGAATATCAACGTAAAGCCAAAACTACTAAATTGACACACAGAAAGTGTGTCCATAATAATATGGATTGACATATAAGATACTCCTTATCCTGGAAAAATGTTAGCCACCCGAGGGATCGTCTAATAATATATAAAAAAATTGAGCGCCACCGTCGTCACAACGATAAAGATGTAATTTTTTTTCTCAGGTGTGATATTTTTCATGTTTTCCATGCGGACATAGTCGCAGGCACTAGCTAATACACATATATTTATATATATTATATTAAGCAGTTTACACTAGGCACCCACCCCATACGCTACGCCACATCTAGTCTAGAAATAAATAAAAAGTTTTCAGTAAAGTACCTTTAATTTCTAACTGAACTATGATTTAGGGCAATTTTGGGCGCGAAATTCCGAAACGAAAATCTTGAAGCCATACAACAAGGAGTGTGTACTTATATTACAAAGTCGCACTTAATCACGCAAACGTCGGATCCAAGACAGCAGTTGCCCAACTCCGCGCACTGAACTCTTCAAAACTCACTCACTCAGTGATACACAAGTTGACATCACTCCCAACTGGATTACCATTTGTTTTCTCCTTTTATTTTCACAAGACATATTTATTTTATTCAAAATGTATTATGTAGGAAATTTTCATTGAGTTTTCATGTAAAACAAGTAGTTTTATTAGAACTAGTGGTCGCCCAGTGGTCGAAATTCACCCGTAATTCATTTAATTTTTAAGGGATTCACTGAGGCATATGACATTGACGCTTGACCTTCAACGTTTATATGAAATGTTTCATTGAGTACAAGGATTGGCGGCGCCCGCCGGCATTTCGCTGGCGCTCGCAGGCCTGGAAATTATGTTTTTTTTTACGATTAGAACAGTAAATATACAAAAAAAAATACATTTTTTTAAACTGACATTAACTTATTAATAGGTGCAGAAATCATATGCGCACAATTAGCCGTTTTCGAAATGATTTTCAATAAAAGTCATATTCTTCTTGTGTTTTAATTTTTTTTGTGTGAAGTTTCTATTACTCTAAGTTCTATTACTTCTAAATTATAAACAATACAATATGACTGATGTGTTTGCATTGTCTATTTCTTGCAAATTTTTTTTAAATATCTTCACACATTCCACACAACACCATCTAGTTCCACACTAAGCAACTAATTGGTTGTATTATGGAGACCAGGCAGTTTAGACAGTTTATATACTACATAGATTACTTTTTTTTTCGTATACATGCATATTATAAATACAAACGTCTATGACTCAGGTACAGAGGTAAAATGTTAACACAGAAACATTGGCCTCTAGCGGGATTCGAACCCGCGACCGTTTGGTTAACAGCTAGGGTTACTAGCCACTAGACCAAAGATGTCAAATGTAAATTTTTCTTTAAACAACGCATACCTATTTTTAGTATATAGCGTTTGTTTCCAGCTTAAGTAATTATAATCCTTGCATTTAACGATTGTGCTTGGTTGTGTTGACATATTGTTTGTACGGACTTTTTCTATTTGTCTTGCTGTACCGAAATCGCATCATTAACTGATCTAAAAAATATTACTCAAAAAGATTGTAATTATTATAATTAAAATATCATACCTATATAATTTGACACGAAAAAATACTCGAAGTGAATTCGCAAAACAGTTATAGTAGCAACTAACAAGAGCTTCGTAAACTCGAATCAAGAAATCCACAAACTTGACTTTCACAAGTCACGAACTTACAAATGCTTGTTTTATTACATACCAACGTTTTTTACGCTTTTACGGAAAACACTGGATGTGAGGAAACAGTAGATTTTACGTGATACGTTTCCTTCATTGTCCTTCCCACGTACCTACCCATGCATCTATATTAGATTATCTAGAAAAGCATTGAAACAAAAGAAGACAGTTATGGAACGCTACAGCAATAGTAAACAAACAATTTTGAACATACTCAAATGGAATAAACTTTATTTGTGGCAAGGATAATCGTATATCTATTATGTATTTATGTACCTACCTAGTACCTATACATTTGACATAAAATACATAGAAATTCACAGATACACACTAAAGATATAACAATAGGTACGCGGTCAAATTTTAAATTAATAAACTTCTTTATAACCAACAACACGTCGTGGCGTAAGCGAGCAACCATTTAAGGGTTATGGGATGATTTCGTACTTTGTATGCCTTTCCTCAATTTTTTTATGCTATGATCTTCAGACAGGCTGACGGTCCACTTGATGCTATAATTTAAGGTGCCTACCGTCGCCTATAACACAAGCAACGTCATAGACGCTCCAAAAACTCTGCCAATCATAGTAGGTTTACTGATAATAAGGGTTAAGGAGGGATAGGGAAATGGGCTTGACATCACTTACTCACTCAACGAAACACAATAGCACATATGCTATTTGGGTGAGTCCACCAGGATCCCCTAACTGAATCCCCCAAGTCCTAGTGAACTCGTTGGTTCATCAGAATCCCCTGAGGGGTTCGACGGATTTGATACAGTTCACCAGGATCCCCTAATATGAGAATAAAGCTATGATCACACATTAATAATTCTTCGTAGTAATTATATAATTATTTTCCATCACGGTGGTCTTATGTAAGAGTGGTTACTGAGACCCCCTTACTACCTTACTGGATTACTTTTCAAATCCAGACCAGAATCAACTTTGAAAAGTTCAAATGGAAAATTATTAGGATACTGTGACTACACGACGAGTCTTTGCAAACGAGACCGTTTTAAGTAAACTCCTTTATCCCGCTTTATTCTTTAAAAATTAACAACCTTAAGTACTATTTTCTGAAGCTATATCTTCATAAAGGATATTCCACGAAGAAAAGGGGCTCGTTTAATAAAAATTTAGATCCATTTAGACAACGCGATTCATATTCATGAATAGCAATTCTTCAGAAGGAGGAATAAATTATACGGAGATATTTTCTGGAAAGAAATTTGTTGGAAAAAAATTTACTCGCGAGGCACGTTCTATGGTAATCATTTAAGCGACTTATCTCGCCACAAATGCCAACTAATCTATAATACATCAATTCGGTCAGGCGAAATTTTTATTGACAAATCCTATATCTAGATATCAAAGCATGAAAAAGGAATCTCAATTTTTGACGCTTCAATTACTTACAATTAGTCTATCCATACTAATATTATGAATGTGAAAGTAACTGTCTCTATGTAACCTTTTCACGCCTTAACTCTCAACCGATCATCATGAAATTTTGGGATTGCATACACGTTGTCAGGGATACAAGAAAGGATATAGGGTACCTATCATTCTGAAAAAGTACTGTTTCCCCGAAAAAAATAAAATAAAATATTGGGTGCCACTGTCGCCGTGGCGGCGCCACCGTCGTCACAGCGGTAAAGATATCAGATAAATTCTCAGGTGTTATATTTTTCACATTTCAACGAGGTCGAAGTCGTGGGCACCAGCTAGTAATATATAAATTTTGCACAATTTGAAAAACAATTACCAAATTTTGGAGATTCACAGATCCGATTAGTTTATAAAAAAAAATCATAAGTACTTAGGTAGGTACAATAACAACGAATGATTTTGGATGTAAGTTACGATTGGCGATTCTAGATTTTCAGAGTAGGCTAGTCATACGAATAAGATCAAGGTTTGTACGCGAACTATGTGAGGAACTTGTCCCTCAAAGTAGATTATTTTGAAGACAAAGTCTTCAGCCGTTGATAGGTATTAAACGAAATTGAATCCCTAATATTAGTGTTAAAAGTATTATAACAAATTGCTACCACCCGGACGTTCGGGCGAATAGTCGATATGTCTGCGAGCCAACGACGTGGAAACTTCTGATAACTTCACGTTCTTGAACTCGTCCCATACTTTATGGACTGTACTCAATGAGAGAATAGCTTTTCTTGTGATATCGACAGCCATCGATTCAGTTTTAATGGATACAAATTATATCCAAGTAACTTACCTATCATATCATAGCTAACCTTCCTAACGGAAGACGAACGCAGACTTTTACAACCTGCATTATGCTGAGATGGAGACGGTTTGTGGCGGAGGACGTTTTTGTTTGACCTTCTATATGTTATCTATGTATGTTTTTATTGTCCTTTGCTGAAAATAAAATTTATTATATTCTAGCTACCGAAAAGACACTGTGCCCTTTATAAGCAAAAACTTTCTTTCTAAGTTATCGCTGATATGAATCATAATCATATATAATGATTTTCTATAGAATTTCATTTTTAGTTTTCAATTTTGTATGCAACGAAAGGACATTCGTATACGCCATCAATAAAGTATCAGATTCATTGAAATGTACAATAATTAAAATGGATTTAATTTTTATTTTTGTACATTTACAGTATACCTACTTACTTAATTCATTTCGAGTAAGTATTAATTTATCATAATAGAAGAAAACTTGTACGATAAAAACTTGAATAAGTTTATGTTGCACCTAAACTGTGTAAGTAGGTAGGTACCACTAATTATACTTTTTTTTGTGTAAATAAAATAAAAAATAATATTTCAGCTAATAAGTTAACTTTATACAACTTTTATTTATTGTGAAGCGGCACGAAGTTCGCCGGGTCAACTGGACTGGCAGCTCGACTGGAACCTTACAGAAGACCAGCGAAAAATAACAGTACATGTGATGTTTTTTCTTTCGGTGAGTGACTACGAGATACCAGAGCTCATTTCGCTATCCCATCGTAATCCCTTATCCTTAAATCTTACTAAAGTGGGCAGGGCAATTATAGCACCTGTGACTATCCATCATGGATCTGGCGAGAATGTGTTGTAGACAAGGAGCCACCTACCATCAAGTGGACTGTCAGCCTGTCTGACTACCTTTACATTAAAAAAAGTAAAAACCTTTTTTTTTTTATGAAACAAACTTATAATATTAATTGGGATTCAAAGGTTTAAATGAAACTTGAGAATAATATAATAAATTTAATTCGCTTTACACGATTACTAATTGTAAAAAAAAAAAAACAAAATAAGTAGTAATTTTTAAAGTAAGTTTACAAAACTAAGAACAATGGGTATTGCTTTTTGAACCTGACAATGTATTAAGACCATAG
Organism: Synanthedon andrenaeformis; assembly: GCA_936446665.2. Taxonomy (NCBI): domain Eukaryota; kingdom Metazoa; phylum Arthropoda; class Insecta; order Lepidoptera; family Sesiidae; genus Synanthedon; species Synanthedon andrenaeformis. The sequence goes on along the minus strand of OW387799.2, from coordinate 4,808,434 downwards.
AAGCAATTTATTTTTAGCAAAACTTAAATTACAAAAAAAAAATTACAGACTAGCGAGAAAGAAAGAAAGAAAGAAAGAAAGAAAGAAAGAAAGAAAGAAAGAAAGAAAGAAAGAAAGAAAGAAAGAAAGAAAGAAAGAAAGAAAGAAAGAAAGAAAGAGAGAAATTTGTTTAAAAAGCGAGTACAAAATAAGTTCTTACAAATTTAATAATGTCCTACACACAGAGCCCGTATTTATAACTGATATGCTCTCAAGATAAAATCAGCATGTTATTATTAATCTAGGTCATAATATTATACTAGAATCTAGGTATTTACATAGGCTAGATGTTAAAGACCTAAAAATTATATTGTACTGAACTTGTAGAACTGATACTTTGTTAAACTGTCCTCATATATGTATGTAACAAATGAAATTATATTTCTTTTTTTTTATATAGGAGGTATACCTACTTAGTATTGATTCGGCATTGTAATAAAGGGCATATAATAACTTGGTTTTTAATAAATGAATTTATTATACAAAATTGGTTCCATTAACCACCAAGCATTTAAAACATATAAAGGGTCTTTAAAATAAATCATATTTTATTAATACAACTTTTTTTTTAAAGTATGAAAGCTAAAAATTAAAAGGTATTATTTAAGCTGTCGTCAATTTAATTGGTTTTGAATTTGTTAAATAATAGGTTTTGTACGCAAAATACTTAGTAGATCTGTCGGCAAATTGTAGTCGCCAAAGAATATGAAAACAATTCCATAATAAATCACATATGATCATCGAGATACAATATCAATTATCAAATAAACAGATTTGTATTTATTATAATTGGTTTGTCCTGATAACTGTATATCAGTTCTATTTGAACCTGCCGTTCAGATGGAACCTGCCGTTCCGATGGAACCTGCCGTTCAGATGGAACCTGCCGTTCAGATGGAACCTGGCGTTCAGATGGAACCTGCCGCTGTCATTCATATAAACCAATATTTTAGAGCACCAAATACTGCTAGACATTTTTTATTCAACAAATGTCAAAGTGGAGACCGTCATCGTGTTCCAGAGATGATAAAAACATTTTTGCTTTGCGAATATAAACTGTACATACTTGAACATGCCCGTATTTGCCAACATCATCTTCTAGAAAATGATTGGGACATGTTACTTATTTTTTGTAATGTTTCCCATGATTTTAATGCGGATCAAATGACAGCACTTTGTGACATGTTAATAAAAGCTGCCTTGGGGCCACATAGATTAGACTTTGAAAATGAAAATGCTTTAAGTGATCATGAAATGCATTTTTGGACTGGCCGTGGTAGAAATCAATTTCATTTGATCCTAGAACAGACTCCATGTGTGGTTAAAAGATGCAATCGGCCAAAAACAGTTTTAGGCATATATTTATGCAAGCTGAGAACTGGAGAACCAAACGAAAGGTTGGCAACTCTTTTCGCTATGAAGCGACGCAAACTCGAAAAACTATTGAAGATTACACGAGTATTTTTCCCAGCACCTAGGCATGTATCATATTACAAGAAATGATATGATACAGAGAAACCTATTGCTTCCAAGGGGAATATTCAGCAATGAACAAAATACTCTGGCTATCCTAATATGTGATGGAACATATGTTTACATGCAGAAGAGTTCTAACTTCCTCTTTCAAGGACAATCATACAGTTTACATAAATTCAGAAATCTTTTAAAGCCATTCCTCATTGTTTGCATAGATGGGTACATTTTGGATGTTTTGGGACCATATGCAGCAACCGAATCGGACGCTACAATTATGAGAAATGTTGTCAAAAGAGTGGATCACCCGTTACATTGGTTATTAGAAGAGAATCATGTCTTCATATTAGACAGAGGCTTTCGGGACTGTATAGGATATACAATCATGTGTTTATGAAGCGTATATGCCACCATCCAAAGATCCACGCGCAACTCAACTATCCACCGACCAAGCTAATAAATCGCGGTTGATGACTATATGCCGCTGGGCAGTAGAAGTTGTTAATGGTCGCTTCAAGTGCGATTTGAAACTTCTGCGCCAAAATTATTTTAATAAAACAGTACGTAACATGATTACCGATTTTAAAATAGCATCTGCAATTTTAAAACATTTTCATATGCCTATAGAGACCACAGAGAAGCAGATGTTTTTTTGTTTTAAATTTGATTAACGAAAGGCTAAAATCGTATTCTATTCTATTTAATGGTTGTATATGAACATTTTTTTATTTTTTCAGTTTAACACCCATATATAAGTTATTCTTCCTTATCTCTATCTGCTATAAAACCAAAACAAAATTTCAAAATTATGTGAACATTATATTTACTTTGTGTAAAAAAAATTAATAAAAAATTAATAATAATCTAGATCATTATGATTAGATCAATTGACAACCTTTGCTAAGTATACTTACTACAAAAAATTTCAACAATTATTGTAACTTTCCCCAGTTAATATATTTTCATAATTTTACTACTTTCACCAGTCATCAATTGGGCAGCGCGTCTGGCGGCAGTAACCACCACCTTATCTAAGAAGACCATCGTGAAATAACTGCAAGTGTGCTGTTGTGTTTCGGTGAGTGAGTAAGGGAAACCATAAAGGTACATCAAAAGAATCTCCCCTCATAAAAAAAATCTAGATCTTAACATCTAGATGGTGGCCAGTTTATACCTCCTCTCAAAACCTGTTCCCAGCAATGGATTACTATAGTATAATACAGATATGGAACTCGCCTATATTTATCTTATAGAAATTTGCAATATTTCACTTAAACAATCCAGTTCCTGTCCCCGTTAATCCCTCTTTCTATATTTGAAAACTGAATTAAAATAGGTCTACCTATTCTCGAGTTTTTGAAGCGTACACAAACCAACAACATTTTTATTAATAAATATATATATATATACACTCGGTGTCAAAAATTTCACCCCTCCGTGGAAATCTGATTCAAGCTAATACAAACTTTATAAAAATTACTTTAAATTATTAATACTGATATCAAATGAAATCACGTTTAACCTTTCAATTAACGTTGGTTATTTTAAATAAAAAGCCACGAGCCAAAGCCAATTCAAATAAAAAGTTTTCCAGGTCTTAGCGTTAAAAAAAGGTGTCAAAACTCGCGGTTGAAGGGTCGCTAGTTGTACCTGTTCCCTTAGATATTAAGGAAGGTATGTACAAGGTCAATCATATACTTTCCAAACGTCGAAGGGAACATATCTAAGGAACTCCAGCAAGAAATCAACCCTCGAAGATGGGATCCACCGCCGCTGAATGTGCTCAAGTCGTCGCACTATTGCAAGCAAGAGTTCGTATGATGTCGTTCGGCAACTGGATTTAAGCCGGTATACTGTCCGCTGAGTATTCCAGCGGTTCACAAAGACTGGGGGCTACATCAGAAGACATGGAGCTGGTCGGTGACGCTGCACATCCGCAAGAGACGATCGCTTCAGTGTGACGTCTTCACTACGCAATCGTTTCTCCAGTGCTATTCAGGTGCAACAACGCCTCAGGGATGCTCGGACCACCGCAATTAGAGTCTCTACGATTAGAAGAAGACTACGAGAGAAGAATATCGTGGCTCACAGGCCCCATGTTGAGCACACAGCATCGCAGAGACCGCTTGCAATTCGCCCGTGACACGTTTGAGCAATGGAGGCAGGTTCTCTTCACCGACAGGCAGAGTCTGTCTTTTTTGCAACGACAGACGCATAAGAGTATACAGAATGCCGGGAGTGACAGTGGGCTACGGCGGCGGCTCGTGCATGGACGGCAAAACCGACCTTGTCTGCGTCTCCAGGACTGGAGGAACTCGCGGCTAAGGGTCCCTGACTGCTCGCTGATACATTGCAGAGATTCTGGAAGAGCATGTGGTTCCTTATGCGGGATACGTCCGCCCTGGGTTCACATTAATGCACGACAACGCTCCAGCCCACACTGCATTAATTGTTCGAGGTTATCTGGAGGAGGTTGGGTTCCTTGTTTTGCCGTGGCCAGCCAGGAGTCCTGACTTAAAGCCAATTGAACACCTTTGGGACAACCTGAAGCAACGGGTTCGGTCACGAGCTACCACCCTGCAAGACCTTCAGAATGCACAAGAAAGCATTGTTAAGTTGGTGCGATCGATGAAGCAACGTTTGGAGGCAGTGATAAGGGCTAGGGGGGGAACACTAGGTTTTTAGTTAATTTTAAGCATTTTTTGTAAATTTTATTTATTTTATTTATTGTTGTACGAGTTAAGTTTGAATAAACATTTTTCAATTGACCGTCATGCTTTACTTTAATTTTTGGACCCAATGAATGTCTTATTTTTTTAATTTTCCTAAAAATTGATTTTATTACCTTTCAATATCTTACAATAATACCCTTACCATTGATCGAATAAGGTTTAAAGTCGGTTGAAACTATTTTTCGCTGAGGGGCGATATTTTTGACGCCGAGAATAATTTTATATATACTGCCCAAATAAGCGCAAAAGCGGTATCTAAATGAAAGTGAGTTTCGAGATAATTGAAGTTATGTAAAAGTAGTTTTTTTTTTTTTTACTTCATATGTTGAATTTTTTGCTTATTAAATAGAATTTTAATTAGCAAAAACACTAACGATACCTCGCATACACCTAGCGATTTAAGGTAAAATTGAGATACGGAATTCCTTCTTAAGGTTTTTTCATATGTTTTGAACAAAATAGCGCTAAAAGGCTTAGTTCATTAGATGCGTATTTTTTATGACATAAAAAAAATCAAATTTACGATTATTTTTTTTGAGATACTGCTTTGCGCTTAGTAGGGCAGTATAAAAGATATCAAACCCATGATAAAAATTCAATCAAACTTATAGACTCATAACAAGAGTGACTTATACATTATTCGCCATTATCCGTATACGAGTGACTTGGTGATGTTTTTGGTGAAATCTTGCAGGGTATAGAATTTATTTGCACCGAACATCTGGTCAAATTCCCCAACTCGGCTTCAAATAATATATCATTGATCGCTTTCTTCGCAAACACTCTTTGAGAATAATCCAAACGGTTAAGTGTTTCCGCCCATTCGAATGCTATATAATTGTTACTGTTTTTGTTTGGGATAATTATCTCGGGAGATTCCTGATGGACCACAAACGACCCGACCACCTCTTCTTGCACTTCTTGTACCTCACACTTTACTTGCTTATTTTTTTTCGACACGGGAATATATTCGACATCTGCATCTTCATATCCATTATCCTGTAATAAAACAGTAGTTCAGCATTATCATTTTGTGGACAAAAATTGCATATCTAAATACCTATATGCATTGAAATGTAAATCTTTGCATATCTATACTAATTATAAAAAGATTTGTATTTTTGTATTTGTAATGGATAAACTCAAAAACTACTGGACTGATTTTGAAAATTCTTTCACCTATAGAAAGCTACATATCAGCAAGTAACATAGGCTATATTTTATAAAAATACGCGTGCGAAGTCGCGTGCAACGTCTAACATATTATAATCCGGATTAATAACAAAAATTGGTAGTGATCTGAGATCAGTTGAGGCGGCAGTAACCATTTCCTTACAGAAGACCACAATGAAATAATGTGTTCACACTAAACAAATAAAGATATTAAAGCTTTTACTAGAAAATTGTAACAATTTCATAGCTAATTCAACCTGGGGAAATCTGCCAGATTTAGAACTAGCTTCAAATCCGCATTCGCAAAGACTGGCATTGATTATTGCGGATGTCCTAAATCAATGCGAAACATCCGCATTTGCGGATTCGGATGCGAATATTGGCAACAACCCTGGTAGGTAGATATAGATAGGTACCTTAATGATGAAATCTCATAAAGGTATCTTAAGTATGATTCCTACCATATAGGTATGTGAATTCTGAACCGCTACTCACCTCTAATGGCTGATCATACTTATCAAAAAATCGTAAATGATCAAATTTCCAACTCTGTCTCATATTTTTCTTGTGTGATTCGGTGTCCTCTGAGTCAAATGATAAAGTCTTTCTTAATTCTCGTCGATAATTCGAGCGTAATGTATTAATTTTTTTTCTAACATCTGTAGTTGTAGCCAAAGGGTTGATTCTTTTGTAAATAATTAGTAATTCCTCGAGCGCTTCGTGTCTTTTGTATTTGTTTGTATAATGTCTATGGGTTTTATTCCAAAGTACGGGCAACGCTTCTAGAGTAATAATAAAATCTTTTTCCGGTTCAAAGGGTTGTAACATGTAATCAACATCGACGTCTTCGCCATCGCCGTCATTAGCATTATGTACGTCATGATCATGATCATCCATAGTACCTACCTACCCAGTACTAGTGTAAGTAGGACATTAAATACGCATTTAGTGCATACGTAATGCAGTGAGAATGAAATACAAATAACATGAAAAGGTTGAATTAATAATGTTTATTACTTTCCCATACACATATTTATTGTCATACATAAGCGTCGGAGCATTTACTCATTACTGTTCTGAGTGGTTCTGCTGAGTTCTGACTAGTGTCCGGTCCTGTCCTGTCCTGTGGCAAGGAGATGCCAGATGGATAGGATATAGGATAGTTGTTGATTGATTGTTGATTACACAATCACACTCACAGCCCTGTTTGTTGTTGGTATTCTTCAGTCAGACTCGCTTGATAAGATGCAGAAGTTTTTCATCAATCATCAATCCAATCAGTCTACAATTTTAATATTTCACAAATACACCAACGCCAAAATGAGACACGAAGTTCACACACCACACCAAAGTCACCAAACTTTTATTGCGATCAATCAATTGACTTTGACAGTCACACTAGTCACAGTCTGCCGTGACACATTTTGGCCGTGGCCTAATGTTGCCAACACATTTTAAAGTGTTACATTTAATTAAATTAGTAAGAAGATTTAGTTGACCGTTTTTATACACTTAAGGATAATATAATATAGCTTTTATAAAATTATAGTTTTTATGTAATTTATTACGTAACTTTTGATTTAAATTAGGTCTATGTGGTTACAGGACTTGTAATTAAATACTAATGCGTACCTAATTAATTTTATTGAATAATCAAAGATTTAAAAGGATTCCTTGATAATTACATAATCTTTTTGCCAAAAATTATTAATATTAGATTTTCTTTAGTTCATTTACTCAATAACATATTCTAGAACGTTATCGCAGTGTACCGTAGGTAAGGTATATAGTAGATACTGCTTCACTCTTGTATCGTTGTTGTCTCTTTCGCACTCATATTCGTGCCATCCATAATAGACTACATGCGTTATGACTTGCAGTCTCTGCGTGTTATATCATCGATAAAATTTTATGTAAGTAGGTACTTTAAGACTTTATATTAAGCATAGAGTTTATATAAGCAAGCAAGCTATAGAGTGCTAGTTAGCGAGTATGAACTGTAAGCACGGGTTTGAACAGTATCGACATTGCAATGGCGACGCTATTAGTCACAAATGTCACGCGCGCTGATTGTTTCCCCCACCGATATTTATTTAAATTTAATGTTATAATGGTGATTGTGCAGTAGCAAGCTGTAAGAACGATTCACGGAAGCAAACTAAAAAGAACAATGATATTTCTTTTCATCGGTAAGTAATATTTTCATTAGAAAACACGGATTTTAACAAAATTACTCATGGCGAGAAAGGAGGTTGCGGGAGGCGCGGGGGCGGGTCCACGCAGGACGCGTTTCCGCGCCTCCCGCTTCACACCTCCTCAACCTTGAAGATAGTGCTGTACCACGTTGTACTCGAATATTGTGTAATAACATGATTTCTTCCGTAATAATAATATGTAAGTATTGTTTGTATTATCTACTAACCAATTATGGATCAATATTTAAAATAAAACTTTTGAATTGTATGTAATATACTCAGTGAAGTTAAATACTTACAGTAGAACGGAATCTTCTTTGACCTTTTTTTACGAGCGAAGAAAAGTACCTTATGATAAATGCTGCATGCAATGCAAATGGCATAAGGTTATGTGGCATTCTTAGCGCACTAAAACTCCATCTCGAGATGGGTATGGTTCAGTCCTGAGGGGACTTTGGAACCGTCACCGGACGTAACCATCACAGGACGTGACCGTCCCAAACGCCGCCATTCATATACCTACTTCCCCCTTCACGTCGTTACGCCCCGCTGTCGTCCATAAGATAATATCGCTAACATAAATTTTTTTCTTTACTTTGAAATCATTATTTTATTCTAGTTTTACAAATATGAGATTTATAAATACTTACCTACATGATTATGTTACGTACCTACATAATATATACTTATCTATATAAATAAAATCGGAGTGTCTGTCTGTGATTTGCGAAAAACTGCCTCAAACTAAGCTTAGAGAGTCATTCGCATGCTGTTAAAACGTAAATAACTTTTTTTAGAATTTTTGTCTGTCTGTCTGTCTGTCTGTCTGTCTGTCCGGGGTAATCTCAGAAACGGCTGAAGCGATTTCGATGAAACTTTGCAGACATGAAGAGGGGGTCGTCAGGAGTAACATAGGCTACTTTTTGTTTATGTAAATTGCGGTACATACACCAAAATAACATTTTTTACAATTTTTGTCTGTCTGTCTGTTTGTTCCGGCTAATCTCTGAAATAGCTAGACCGATTTTGACGGGACTTTTATTGGCAGGTAGCTGATGTAATAAGGAGTAACTTAGGCTACGTTTATTTTAGAAAAAATATACCCCGGACGAAGCCGGGAGCGGGCCGCTATAAACAATAAAAAACGGGATCTATGCAATATATTCGAGTTTTTCAAACGCGATATTTTTTCTTTTACTGAAAAAAGTTACTAACCCTGTGACAATAAAAAAAAAAGATTTTTTTCGTTCATAACAATTGCATTTGTTGTTAACAACTGAAACGAAGGTTCATGCAATACGATGAGTTCTCCTTGCGGCATATCTTTTCTTTGGCTGAGTCGCTCATTATGTATTATTAATAGGAACGGATTTTTTTTCGATAACATTCTAGAAAATTCTAGATGTTTATAGAAAATTCTAGAAGTTTTTAGAAAATTCTAGAAAATTCTCGAAAATTTCAGAAGTTTCTAGAAAATTCTATGAAAACTTTCTTCACTTTTTCAGATAATTTAATAAGATTTTTTGAAATTTCAGAACATCGTCAAAATTTTTAGAAATTTAAAAATTTGTTAAACCTTATGGGTGATTGGTTATAATTATTTCGAAGGAAGTAGAGTGAGGCTATCTTAATGCATAAGCATCATTCTCATTAAACTCGAAAAGTCTATGTACACGTGTTAAAAAAGGTGTTCTAGAATTTGCTCGCACAGATTGTTTGTTTGCTTCCATTCTTCGCCCTTCCTTTAGTTTCCAGAGGGTTCTCCAAGCGTCATAAACAATAAAAAACGGGATCTATGCAATATATTCGAGTTTTTCAAAGGCGATATTTTTTCTTTTACTGAAAAAAAGTTACTAACCCTGTGACAATAAAAAAAAGATTTTTTTCGTTCATAACAATTGCATTTGTTGTTAACAACTGAAACGAAGGTTCATGCAATACGATGAGTTCTCCTTGCGGCATATCTTTTCTTTGGCTGAGTCGCTCATTATGTATTATTAATAGGAACGGATTTTTTTTCGATAACATTCTAGAAAATTCTAGATGTTTATAGAAAATTCTAGAAGTTTTTAGAAAATTCTAGAAAATTCTCGAAAATTTCAGAAGTTTCTAGAAAATTCCAGAAGTTTCTAGAAAATTCTATGAAAACTCTTCACTTTTTCAGATAATTTAATAAGATTTTTTGAAATTTCAGAACATCGTCAAAATTTTTAGAAATTTAAAAATTTGTTAAACCTTATGGGTGATTTGTTATAATTATTTCGAAGGAAGTAGAGTGAGGCTATCTTAATGCATAAGCATCATTCTCATTAAACTCGAAAAGTCTATGTACACGAATAAGTTGAAACATTTATCTTTTCTGCCTAACGATCATCACTCAGCTTGATAGACAGCTTTAGTATTCATCATCGAAGTTTTGAGATAGATATACCCATATTTCGCCGAACTGCGTTCTCTTATCTCAGTTGAACTAATATACACAGGAAAAAGACAAAGTTACGCACAATTAAACAAAAATCAATTCGCTCACGCAGACAACATTATTAAATTTACGTTTTTTAATATTATAAAACAAAGTCCCCCCACCGCGTCTGTCTGTCTGTCTGTCTGTATGTTTGCGATTCTCAAAAACTACCGAACGGATTTTTATACTGTTTTCATCAATGGGAAGAGCGTTAAACGAGGAAGGTTTCTACATTTAATTTGCAGAAAAAAATTGCACCCGTGCGAAGCCGGGAACGGATCGCTAGTAAATAATATGTTATTATAAATACCATACCAAATGAAGCCATTTAAGTAAGTATTACTTACCTACAAATATATAATAAAATACATACAAGATCGTACGACAAAATAATACAAAAAAATACATAGGTACATACAAAATACATACCTACCTAATACTTAAACTAATTAAGTACTGAGATTTACGCGCAGACATCAATCGTGGCACATCACTATTCAACCGCTACATCTATCTATCAGTATCTATAGAACATCTGGTTACACTTGGCATCAAGGAACATATACTTGGCATAATGGACAACTAGCGACGTTCACGCTCTATAGCTTGCTTATATTTACTCTGAGATATTAAGATTTTATATTATAATATATTCTGTGGTCATAAACAAACAGACGTAAATGTCATATAGGAGTACAGAACACTACCATCGCTAAAACTAAAAATCACACACACCATCTTGCAATTGCAAAAACTAAGATTACTTACTATATCCAAATACTATGCATGGCAAATATTATAGCCAAGAATTGTATATCAATTCCGTTTAATAAATAAAATGGCTATTGGAGTTGATACATCAAAATGGAAGCCAAGGAAAATGAATGGCACACCTGCCGGGAAATTTAGACATTACTGTGCCGCTGGCATAGTCAGTGTTGGAGTTCTTATAGGTGTTGTTTTTCAGTAAGTAGAAATCATTGCTTATTCTGTCTGTATGTCCTAAGTAACACAACACCAAACTTTATTGTTTTTCAGCAAGTATGGAACATGCAATAATGTTTATATTGAATTATCAGGTAGCCAAGCATATATGCTTAGTTCTTTTTATAAGGTGGAAGTACAGGAAAATTAGGACCTTGCAAAAACTGGGGCCTTTCAATTTTACTGTTTGCTTTAAATGTCCAAACATGATCATTTATGGTTATATTAACTTTAATAGTAAATTTTAAAACATCTATAGTTAAACTGAGCAGTCTGCCTGGCAGGAGATTGGTACTCTTTATGAAAGTAACGTGCTGCTTAAAAAATTGCTTTTTAAGTGTTAGCGTAAAAAAGCATTTGAGACCACGCATCGGCGACATCCCACCTGCTGTTTGCATTAGACTTTTAGAATAATATGTTTGTTTTATTGTTTCAGCTGTACTAGACTTTCAACAAATATTAGAAAGAAAATAGAAGTGTTTTATGAAGATCCCATTGAAGTTGTTGAGAGGAAACTAATAATTTCACAAGGGATAACACCCAGAACCGGTAACACTCTACGTAAATATTGGAAAGAAGCGGAGAAGATTGATCGACCTGATGCCTAGTTAATAGTATGAAATCATTATTTAGGTATGTTTTTTAGTTGTATTTTTAGTAGTTTTTTTAATAAAAAGTAATTAGATATGAGTTAAATATTAGTTTTATTTGTTCCCAGTGAATCAAAGTGTCAAGTTGTAAGCAAATATTTTCAAAACACTAATGCTATGGATGATAGCATATTGGATTTCCAAGAGAAGAAACAACTTAAGCTCCCCAAAAAAGCTTCTAGGTCTAATTCTATTAGAAAAGTAAAATTAAAAAAGAAATTAGGCCAGAAAGACATAAGAGATGCCATAAAGGGTAAATGTAATGATTTAACAGCTCACACTAAAATATTTGACAAGAATTGTAAAAGTGACTGTGTCGATATTGATTCAGAAGAACTACAGTTAGCTATTGCATTAACTAGGTCCCTGCAAAATAATTTACCCGATGAAAATAAGGATTCTGTAGATTTCATTTCACAAGCAAGTAAAATCAGAACAACTTTACTTGAGTACGGTTTCAGAGCTCCCAAAGTAAAAGCAGCACCTGCAAAAAGAGTCCTTAGAAAACATAAGAAAAATTATAAACTCCTTTCCATAACCGACGAGGAGAGAAAACAACTTATAACTGACAGATATTCGCAGGTCTTATTCCGAAACTTAAACAGCTCAAACGCTAGTACAAAATCAGTTCAGAAAGATCTGTCTAATGTACCATTTTATTTTGTAGGAACCAATATTCTTTACAATGACATTAGAGATGATCGGATTTTCTTTATTGAAGGTTTAATAGAGAAATCTACAAACACTGCAGGTTGTCTATTAAAAGATTGGTCAAAAATACCGGGACGACCTATTAGTCCTTGTCCTGAAAATCTAGATATAAATTTTAAAAATGTTAAGTGTTCACAAGAAAAATTAGATACTATACTTAGAGGATCGTTGTCTTGTGCTAAAGCTATTCTTAAAAATTGTCCATTATTAGAAAACGAAGGTTCTGATAGTATTGTCAGTAAATCTAAAACAATTAATACAAAAATATCTCAAGACCATATCAAAAATAAGTGTTTAAGTTACCCTGAAGTACATAATATGAATCAGAACTCACAGAACAATTCTGAAACAATGCAGTCGCAACAATATAGATGTGTCTCGCCAGATATATTTGATGACGATGAACTTATTTCAATAATTGATAGTCCAGGAAAAATAAAAACAACGCTTTTACGTCATTCAAAAATCTATACTGAAGATATGAATTTAACTGAATGTGTAACTTCTAATTTTGCCGACGAGAAGCCCTTAACAAGCGATCTTATGGAGTTAACTGAATGTTGTGGAGCAAAATCGCAATCGGTAAATGCAGAAGGTGAATATAAAAATAACTTGACTCCAAATTGTCTGAATGTTGAGATAACATCACAAGTAACTCCAATTGATGATGGCAATGAAAAGAAAAGTATGGAAAATGTAGACTTAACACAGTCTTCTGATGAAGATACTTTACCGTTTGTTCACATAAGTGGTAGTATTAACAAAAAACCTGATATAATTAATGTAGATGACGGTAACACGTCTAATGGCGATAAAAATAATAAGGAAACTTCTTCAAGAAAAACTACTAGTGAAACAGACTTTACAGAAAAGGAAGAATTAATGCAAGAACACAAGAAAAGAATTGAAAAAGAAAACTGCTCCAGTGATGTTTCTATTGAAGAATATGTATATGTTCATTCCAATGAAAGTATAAATGAAAAGTCAGATATATTAAACGAAAATAGTGTTCCTATTATTGATGAAGCAAGTGATAATTGTAAAATCGATCTAACTCAGTCATCCAATGAAGAAACATTAATGCAAGAATGTTATGAGGATGAGAATATTAAAAAGCAACACAATGTATCTGTAGTTTATGACCAAAGTTATATCTTAAATGTAAACAACTCGTGTTTAGAAAATTTAAACCTTTCAAATCAAGTATCAGGTGACATAAATTCACAAGACATTAAGACATTCAGTGATTGTAGCAATAATACCGGTTCAAATAATTTAAAATCAAATAGTAAAGAAATTTCAAGTCAAAATTCAGTAGTTTTCGAAATATCTGACACTGAATTGAATTATTCTATGCAAAAATCAAAGCAAGACAATTTTAATTTTGGCATCGAATCAATTCTGCACGATCTATCAAACGATCAAAATTACAAAAAGTCTTCTGAAAATGATGTTTGTTTTAAAGATGATGATAACAGCTATTTACCTGAGGTTCAAGTCAAACCGAAAACAAGTTCTGTTAAATCTAAAAAAGAAGAAGTTGAAATGAAATCGTCAAATTCTAAAGACAATACTCCTCTGAGGAGAAATTTAGGTGACGTTCATGTGGAGACGCCTAATAATAGTGAATTTTTAATAAAAAGTGATCAAGTGACCCCTTTACAAGATTACGCTTCAATGACTACACCTGATAGAAATAAAGAATTGGACAAATATGGATTAAAACCACTAAAAAGGAAAAGAGGTATGTTCATTTTAAGAGCGATTTGTATTTTTGTATGTTTGTAATCTATAAGCTCAAAAACTACTGAACCAATTTGGAAAATTCTTTTACCTATAGTAAGCTACATTATCAGCGACTAACATAGGCTATGTTTCAAAAGTTACGCGGATAAAGTCCGGTGCTACAGTTAGTAATTTATACTTTCATAACTAAAAAATATAGCGTTTAATTAATTATTAATTAAAACTAAATATTGTGTGCATTGTTTGTTATTTTTTCTTTTCTTTTTTGAATATACCTACATACTAGTTTGTTACTAATTTATGTTTGAATTATGAAAAAGAAAAAAAAAAGCGTTGAAAAAGAAAAAAATAGCCTATCCTGTGTCCTGTACGTCTACATGTTTATCTACCAAGTTTCATGAAAATCAGTTAATTCGTTTAAGAGTTATGGAGGAACAGACATACATACATACAATACCTACACTTACAGATTTATTATTAGTATTGATTACCAATAATTTGAATGAGAGTAAATGATTCTAAACAAAAATGTACCTACATATTGTTTAAGTTAAGTAGGTACACACTAAATATTTAGAAACATTATTTTAACCAGTAAAAAATGAGTGTCTTAAAATTGCAGAAACCAGAGCAATAAACTTGTAAAGAAATTATTTTTATAATTTATTTTATGTAGGTAGGTACAAGACACCTACTGAAAGACAAGCTGCGTTCGTAGCTGCTATCACAAGTTATATTTGTAGTTAATCTATAAACATCCACCACATTTGTTTCGTTTGTTATAATATCTAAACTGCGAATTATTTCTAAAATAGTTGATATTTTAATATCGTATATTATTTTCTAATTTCGTGTTACAAATAAGATTATTTTTGAAGTCCATTAACAGTATACAGTTTGGTAAGTCTAAATTTTTTTCACTATGATCGTCACTTGTGTAATTCAAGATCTTGTATTATTAAATTTTTCCTTGAATTTTTGTATGTTCTTTAAATTTGCTTCTATAGTGGGAGGCAATATAGAAAAGTGATTATAACAAAATCAGGGGATACAGACTCGTTTGATGTTCTGGATATTCATATATATCGTCTACATTAAAAATTTAATTATTTATATCGATCTATATAATTTGGTGTATATGGTATATTATTCGAATTAGTTGGATATATACATAATATATGTAATACGCTCAAGGAAAATATTAACTCGTAACATACACGTTGCATTTCTTAAATTTCAATTTATTGTCGTAACATATAATTCCACACGGAAATATTAATGCTAATTAAAGTTATTAATTAGAATTAATCTTTTTATATAAATAAAAATTTTAAGTTAGTTTGTGTAACTTCAAAAATCTCAAGAATAGGGTAGACCGATTTTAATTCGATTTTCACATTTGAAAAAGAGGGATTAACGGGGAAGATTTTCATATATAAAAATTGCACCCCAGGCGAAGCAGAAAGCGGGTCGCGAATACATTAATTAAGTTAATAGTAAAAAAAATATTATTATTAAGTACCTACATACTTTTTTAAAAATAAATTAATGGCCACTGTCTATGTCATTGAAGGTTTTCAGAGCAACCCTTAATTGTATGTTTTAAGTGCTTTAAAACATATTGCTATGTTAATCCAGGTAAATGAACTATCTATGTCAAATTTCATCCATAGCCGTTGAGATTTTTAGATGAAAAATAAAATAGTATAGTTTTTAGAATTTTTGTCTGTCTGTCCCTGCTAATAGAAATGGCTTAAACGATTTGAATAAGGTTTTCACTGATGTATTGATTAATACGTAGGATAATTTTGATCCTAAAAAAATTCTATAGGATTTCGGAAAAACGAACAAAAGCGCGTTTATAAAAGTGAAATAAGTATATTTTTTATGCTTAAAAATAATGAGTGGACTTTACGTTATCTTATTTCTAAATTATTCTAATTTAGGCCGGATTCTATCCTTCAAGATATTTCTATATTTGTTTTTCAGCTGTACAACTCTTAACTCATATATACAATCAAACACATCCAATAGTGGAAGAGTGTTTAGATCTACCCTCAACACCAAAAAAGAGAAAGTCAAATGATTCAGTTTCTCCGAATATCTCCACATCGCCGAAGAATTTTCACGAAAATGGGACAAATCAATGCATTAATAATTTAAATGTAAAGGAAATTGACTTGTACGAAGTTACAAGCGAAGTTGCTATCATCGGAGACTTGAAGTGTGCGCCTGATGATTGGGTTTTTCAAAGAAAAGAGAAAGCTAAGGTTTGTTTGTTTATTTATTTATTTTATTAAATATTATAGGTACTCTCATCTCGCAGGAATGCAAAATGCCCCTGATTAAAATTATTTAAATATTTGTTTTATATCTACTTTTTTTACTATACTAATAAAGATTTGTATTTTTGCATGTTTGTAATGAAGAAACTCAAAAACTACTGGGCCGATTTTGCTAATTTTTTCACTTATAGAAAGCTAAATTATCAGCGAGTAATGTGCTATATTTTATAAAGTTACCTGGACGAAGTCGCTTGCAACAGCTAGTACTTAATATAAGGCATACTGATATAAGCTCTTAACAATATCTTCTAAATATCACTAATTTTGTGAAATTTTTTTCCTGAGTAAAGTGTAATATAAATATATATATATATATATATTACACTTATATACACTTAATATTTTTTATTGAAATCATGATGATCGGTTGAATAGTTAAGGCGTGAAAAGGTAACAGACAGACAGAGTTAATTTCACATTATAATGTAAATATGGATAACATTTATTTTATATATATATAAATTACGTGTCACGTTGTGTGTCCACAATGAACTCCTAAACTACTGAACAGATTTTGATTAAACTTTGTACTATATGTAATTTGGTCCAGCTTAAAAGATAGGATATATAAATTGCACCCCGGGCGAAGCCGAGAGCTGTTATCTCTTGGTTTGTGTATTACTAAAAAACTAGTTGACGGATTGACTTGAAGTTTGTACACAATATGCAATCCGCTTCAAGGATTGATCATCATATCTATTTTTCGCATAATAATATCTCGATCGCGAGGGAAAATAAAAGGTTTTTACGGCGCCATCTGCTGAAAGCGAGGAGAACTAACTCGCTAACGAGAACCGCTATCACATTAAAAGTGGCAGTTAGCCGTTGAGCCACAGCGAATCGTGAATCGTTCAGCTAGTCTATACTTACTACTAATATAAAGCTGAAGAGTTTGTTTGTTAGCTTGTTTGGTTGAACGCATTAATCTCAGGAACTACTGGTACGAATTGAAAAATTATTTTTGTGTTGGATAGTCCATTTATCGAGAAAGGCTTTTAGGCTATATAACATTTTGGACGCGGACGAAGTCGCGGGCAATAGATAGTTTTTTTTATAATAGTTTTTCATAAATTTCAGGTCGGTTCGTGTCGTGTGCCCCTTCATATAGCGTTCCACAACTACGTGAGCTGTCGACAGAGGCTTCGCGAGACAATCCTCCGATATGAACCGATCAATATTGATCTTATACACAAACAGTTAGCAGCGAGCGGACATAAATATGATCCTAAGGTAATTAGTTTTTTTATATTATAAGTTGAAGTGAATGTTTCTTTAGGCGAGTGAATGCTATTATAGTTGAGTGAACGAACGTAAGTGAACCGTCACGCTCGGATTGGTGACGCATTGAATCGTGTATACAGGATGGTGATTTGAGACAGATCAGTAAGAAAAGCTATAATAACTAATTAAACCATTATAGCTAGAGCAAAACACACTTGGGAGGCTATCCATAATTTTAATAGTCACTCCCGTCGGCATTCAAAGACTTTGGAAAAATTGTACAGTCATCGAAAAAAGGGCAAATTTTCTTGTTAAATTTTTAATTATGGCTTAATATTTTTAAACTTTTTTTAATTAATTTAAAATTAAACCTTTGAAATGGAGAAACACCAAAAAAGTCAAGGTCAGACAGGCTGATCAGTTGCTGCAAGTGTGCAGTGTGCCAACCACATTAAAATTAAGTTTATGGGATTAGGGAAATGGGCTCCGGCATTCCTTACTCACTCTCCCTGAGACACAACAGCACACAGCACCTGTGCTTTTGTGTTTCGGCAGACAGACTGACGTTCCACTTGATGGTAGGTGGCCACCGTCGCCTTAACAAAAGCGACGCACGCCACGGGTGCTGCAAATGCGCTTTCCACTATACTGGGATTAATGATAAGGGATTAGGGAAATGGAGGCTCTGCCATCCCTTTAACACTCACCGAAACACAGCAGCACACGTGCTGTTATTTTACGGTGGTCTTCATTAAGGGGGGTGGTTACTGTCGCCACACGGGCTACCCAAATGACTGCGAAACGCAGTGTGCCCTGCGACCACTTAAAATTACTTAATAAATTAATTATAAAAAACTAGCTGAACCCTTGCACGCTTCGCTGTGGTTTTCTTTGAAGTTCAACGGTCAGCGGTTGCCATTTTAAGGCGCGGGTTCACCATACTCTGTTAGTATTTAATATCGCTGTTAAGTCATTTAGCGCTGTCACTCGCATACTGTAAGCGTCTGTTAAGTGACTTAACAGCGATGTCAAATACTAACAGAGTATAATGAAATCGCGCCTTAATGTGACAGCGGTTGTCTTTGGCGAGTTAATTCGCCTCGCTTTCAGCAGATGGCGCCGTAAAAATGTGATATTTTTTTTCCTCGCGGTCGAGATTATATTATTACGCAAAATATAGATAGATAAGACGAATCCTTGAAGCGGATTGCATATTGTGTAAAAATTTCAAGTCAATCCGTCCGCTAGTTTTCAAGTTTTTGAGAGATACACAAACCAACACATTTTTATATACAGTGTCCCGTCTAATGGATAACCTTACGTAAAGTGCACTCTAATGTTCAGAAAGAGCAGGAGACATTATCAAAATAAATTTAGAACAACTAGGCAGCTGCATAAATAAGTATTTTGGAATCCATGAAGTCATCACTCAGTCTCATCTTCAAATTAAATATTTGTTTCCTGTGTAGTAAAAGTGGCTGATATCACACTTATGTAACAATAACTTTTTCATTTTAGAATCCCCAGTTAATAGGCCAACTGTGGTATGCAAAACTATGATAAAGTGGAATTTTAAAAAAATCAGTATAACTCAAACTCCGTGCAAATAATAAAAAAATAAAAGCAGTTTGTTACCTTTATCTACAAGTACGTACAGGGTTATCCGTCAATGGCGGGACATCCTGTATATATAGATATACTTTACATTACAGGATCTTCTAAGATTTTTGGACAAACGGTGCATCACAGTTAAGACAACTGACAACGACTCAAGAAACGGTAAAAAATAGACCTATTTGTGTGCGTTTGTGTTTTTTTTCTCTCTCGATCGCGTATAACATTTGAACTAGGTGTATATAACACAAGTGATAGATTAAGTTATATTAAAAATTACTTGATTTAAATTATTGCTAAAATAAGTAGGATTGAATTCTTTTTTATAATATGTTTTATAAAAATTTTGGTCATTTAACATCGCATGTATACTAACTAAGATCATGTATTGTAAAAATGGATTATTATTTTTTTTTTTCACAAATTTTAAAGGAGAAAAATAACGTGTCTGACTTGTGAATATATTTCATTATTATTATTTTTATTTAATGTGTTCGAAATTTTTATACCTAGAGAAATTAAGCATTTTAAACGTCACTTGAAACCGGATATAACGACTTAACTCTAATACATAAAACTCTTGAATTACATAATGTTGCTTATTACGACTATCCGTTTATTACGACCAATATTTTAAGTCCCTTGAAACGACTGTCCCTTGAACTTTTTTTACCCGGGGCCACATAATTGTAACTTTTTCATCTTGCGGGCCGCAATAATATGCCACCTACTAATTTCCAGAATTCTTCGTATTCATTTTTCTCTTTTTACATTTTTTCCTTCAGATTGATATCATTTTTAAAATCAATCGGCTCATCAAATGATTTTATATTATCAAAGCCTAATGCCAAGCACTGTTATACTGGCTACTTCTAAGTGCTATGGATTTTCAATTAATAGAAGACATTTCTTTATTTTACGTAAATCCCGAAATTCGTTGCTTAAGGAAAGTAAGTAAGAACACATTAATGCCATCCTGTTGAACTTTTACCAATGTTGGAAAGTTATCAAGTTTTTTATTATTCATTTCTTCGATGCACATGTGAAGTTTGTCTTCAAAAGCAAATAACTTTCTGCTCACTTTGTAAGTGACGATTAACTTCACCAATTTTTTTTTGTTATATTGCAAAAAATTGCTAAAAGTCATCACCAGCTATCTTGCTCAAGTTCTTTGTAAATTTTATTATTTTGTTGTAGGAATAATATTATTTCGTGCCTTAAAGCGTAAAACCGTTTTTTGCATAATTTGAACCGTTATCAACAATTTTACTGTAAAAATAAAAATACTGGGCTAAGCCACCACGGTTCGGGCCGCATAAAAAAGGCAAGCGGGCCGCACGTTGAGTATGACTTATCTAAGGGGATAATATTATAGGCAAATGAATTACCATAATATAACGTATCCTGATCTATGTTTTGATCTAAAAGTCTTGACAAAACAAGACCTCGACTGGACAGTATAAACGACACTACTTCTTTCTTTTTTTCATTGCCGCCAATACGAATGCGAGGAGTGAGACACTCCGCCCAGACCGGGGCCCCTAGAGTGCCATCGACCTTACCACCTCGTGGTAAAATCGACGGCACGCCGAATTCAGTCCTCCCTGATTCGGAAGGAGCCGTCCGAGCGCGGCTGCGGCTGCGGTCAGCCGTGGAGCGAGGAGCTTGAAATGCTCCTCGAAACTCCAGCGGGGGTCCAGTGTCAGGCCGAGGTACTTGAAATGTCTCTCGCCCTGGATCCGGACCCCCTCCACTCGGACGCGGAGCCCCGAAGGGATCCTGCGGCGTGGGGGATGGAAACCCATGGCCCTAGTTTTATCTAGGGCCACCTCCAATCCTAGCAGGCGTATGCGCCGGACGACCATAGAGGTGCCGACCGACGCTCGCCGCACTGCGTCCTCCCACATCTGTGCCCTCGCCGCGATCAGTGTCGTCGGCGAAGCAGACAACCTCCATCTTGGGAAGGAGGTTTCCTCGCAGGACCCAGTTGTACCCCAGGTTCCACAACAAGGGGCCGAGGACAGCCCCCTGGGGTACACCTACCGCCATTGGTCTTTTATTTATCCGCCCTCGGTGAAATTTGAGTGCCGCCCTTATGCATTCATGGGGGAGGCTGTTTTTTTCCTCCCGATTCGCTCCTCACCGCCTCGAACTCAACGTCAGAGACGGGAGGGCCCTGCAGCTCAGCCTCCGGCAGTGGTTCCGGAGGCTCCATAGGTGTCGGCTCGAATGGGCTGGGGGTCGGGAAAAGAGACCCCACAACCTTGTCGAGCAGCGTCGGTTCGAGGTTGGCCGTGGAGGGGGAGCTCGATGCAAACTTCCCCCTCACAGCCCTATACGGACGGCCCCAGGATCGGCGTCCAGGAGGGCCAGAAAGCGCTCATGGGCTTCTTCCTTGGCTCTGCAATCTGGCTTTCTGCAGGGCGTTATGAGCCTCCCTTTATGCCTGAAGAAGGAGGACCTCTTCGTCAGGCGTCCTCCTGGAACGTCGTCTCAGAGAGGAGGAGCCGCGCCGCCAGGCCTCACCACAACAGCAGCGGAGTCGTCCAGGTCCCCCAACTAATGGGGTTTCTGGGGAATATAATACGGCTCCGCCACCACCGCATATCATAGGGGACGGCGCTCCGTAGGGCCTTCTCAGAAAGGCCCTACGGAGCGCCGTCCCCTCCTCAGTTAGGGCCTCAATCTGCCTACTCATTCTTTTGTTGTCGGCCCGAAGTCGCCGAGTTACACTCGACGTCTTGCGAGCCGTTACCGCCTCGACCACATCGAGGATGGAGCTAGTGGCCTCTTGATGTCCCTTTGGATTGTCCCCTTTAGGTTGCCCGACTTGCGGACAACCTCGAAGATTGTTTCGGCGCTCGCCTTCGCCTTTTTGGTCAGCTCCTCAAACGATCCGGCGGACGACCTAGCCGACCGGTAGGAAGCTACCGACTTGACAGAGTCAGAGTCCGATCCTTCCCTGAGTTCCCGCCGAGCCCGCGAGACCCCCACATCGTGGCCAAATAACTTGTCACCGCGGCCCTTTCGGCCTTTCATAAATTTCGTCGGGATGGCGGGTTCAATGAACTCCTCCGCCTCGTCCGACCCGGACGCCATCCCGAAAAACTTGTTGGAAGACAGCGAAGCCTCAGATAGCACCTCCTCACGTGCGGCGGGTCGCTTACGGGCCATCGAGCGGGTCAGGACGCTAGAATATAACAGCTTCTCTCCCTCCTTTTTCTCCTTAGGCTAGGCCCACTGGTTTCCGTGGAGTCCGACATGGCCAAAATATGGCCCTGCCGGCCCCCAAGGTAGCTGTAAGGCTACCACTGGCAGGTGGTAGCAGTATCACCACGAAGAAACAAAACCCAACAAAAAAACAACAAAAATCCTTACAAGTAAATAACTAAATTAAAAATAACTCTTAACCCGGCGAGCATGAGGTAAAAAAAAGTTACATCAAGAATGTGGCAGGGTATGACATACCCAGAATTTAAATACCCACAATATTATTTTTTATATAATTTTATTGATTGTTGTACTTTGTAATATAAAGTACAATCAATATAATTTGATGAATTTAAATAAAAATAGTGTTTATTATTTAATTATTATTATTTATTCATATTTTTCTTGCACTATACAAATTACGGGGACAAAAGTTAAAGTTTTGTTCCTGTAATAGCGAATTAATAGCGAAAGTTATAGCGAATTAAAACTTAACAATTTTTAACGAAAAACAAAAAAAACAACAAAAACTTAACAAACAACAATAACAACAACTCATTTGGGCAGTTCGAAGAAACCTTGAAAAAGGCTTCAGACGAGCCGCACCACGCCGAGAAACTCCACAAAATGAGAAAGTTGCGGGCAATCAAAAATTATCTTCAGGATCGCTGGCTGTTTCATTTACATTTGCGTCCTGTCTATTAGATGAAACCTCAACTGGATCATTACCCTCTTGCTCTGTGTCTGAATATACAGAATGCTCACTACAGTGATCGGTTTCCTGTTCTGAACTAGATTCATAAGACGAATCATTTGCCCCCTCCTTCTAGCGTGGCAAGAAGCCGTTCGTCTTGTCTATTGATATCCATTTTCAATCAAAAACTAAAAACAAAAGAAAATAATATGACAAACTAAAAACAAAAGAAAATAATAAGACATAAACTAAAAACAAATGATTATATGCTTAATTGACTAAACACATACTTTAAAACAAAAAGAATAACTAAAATTATATAAAAAAAAAACAAAGAAAAATACTTACATTACGTAAAAAAATACGTCAGAAATGTGGCAGGGTATAACATACCCGAGACAGATTTACGCGCGAATATTCCGGTCAGTGGTCGGCGCGACACTGCGGTCACGCCACTATCCCCTCCCGCACACTCCTACCTCCAGCTACTCAGTGTTAGTGTTGCGAAACGAATATTCAAACACTTTTAAAATATACCTGGGTGTGATACCCTTTTTTTTTTCCAAGGGGAAATTCATCATGAATACCCATAGGCCTGGGGTGGCCAGTGGGTTATGTCGGACTCCTACCGACTAAAACCACCTTGGCGTTCCTACGCGCTGCCTGTTGTGGTGGGGACTGGAGAAATGAAGTGACGTCCATCCGAGCCCCACCGGCAGTGGTCCGCAGTCGGAGCCATCGCGGAGAGCTTAGCTCTCTATTTGTAAAGCTTAACGTTGTACCCGGAACAGCCACAGGTAAGCCGTCCATTCACGGGGACCTTTAAACGGGCGATAGTTTACCCCAAACTATCGCCCAGGTCCCCTTCAGGGGAGTTCTTGGCGGTCGCCCGCCAACCGCCTCCGTCCTGCTCTTTTACGGCGGATCGGCTGAGAAGAGGGATCAAGCTCTCTCAGCCCCTCCGCCGTCTCCTTCTGCCGCATTACATGCTCGCAAAAGGAGAGCATAGCCGTCCACGATCTCTCGCTGTGGATTATAGCCTCGACTACAGCCGGAAGCGAGAGGTCGGACCCCAGTATGCCGACTAGTTCGCGCGCCGACCAGCCACTGCACTCGGCTAGAGTATGTTGTGCAGTATCCTCACCACTGGGACAGTGGTGACAAGCAGGCGTTGGCTCTCTTCCCACGACGTCATGCAGGTACTTCCCAAAGCACCCATGCCCTGTGAGCACCTGCGTGAGACGGAATGAGAGAGAGCCGTGTCTTCTCGACACCCACCGCTCCAGTACAGGCAAAACCGCTTCAACAGTACGGTGACCGGCTTTGGCATCGGCCAGCCTTTCACCCCATTCTCGTAGGATCCGCTGCTGGGATTGAAGTCTGCAGCGTTTGGTTTCCTCCGGGTTTAAGATAGTCCCGCGAGCCCGAACTGCCGTCACCTCTAGGTAGACTGCAGTAAGAGCCTGCGCATCTAGATCCCAAGGCGGAGTGCCCGCCAAAGCGCATGCCGCTTTGAAGGATACAGTTCTGTATCCTCTCGTTATCCTAATCGCCATGAGTCGTTGTGCTCTCTGTAGGAGTCTGACACTGTCGGCGGACAGGTCATATGCCCATATGGGAGAGCCGTAGAGAGCCATTGAGCGGACGATGTTGACATACAGTCGTCGGCAACTGGCCCCCAGGCCACCCACATTTGGGAGCAGACGACTCAAAGCTACAGCAGCTCCAACTAGTTTGGGAAAGAGAATTCGCATGTGGTCCTTGAAGGACCAGCGGCTATCGAGTGTCAACCCTAGATATTTTAGGTTCGACCCAACTCTGATAGGTACGCCACTGATTGTGAGCTGCAAGTCAGCCGGCGGTTTGTTTCTGGGTCCATGGAAAACCATAGCCTCAGACTTCTCAAGCGCCACTCTCAGGCCTAGGCGCCTGATGCGCCCGACGACCTGGGCGACGCCCGCCGTTGTCAAGATAGCGGCCTTTCTGTGGGTTTTGGCGCGTGCGGTTACGAGCGTGTCGTCAGCGTAACAGGTTACGCTAACGCCGTGCAAGTTCGCGCCGCGCAGCACCCAATCATATCCTATGTTCCATAGGAGCGGCCCAAGGACTGACCCCTGTCGGACTCCGCACGAAATGCTTTTACTGCGCCAGCCGTTGGGGGTTTGGTACGTAACGGCACGATCGGCCAGATACGCCCCAACCGCTCTCCGTAGGTGCTCCGGGATGCCATGATACTTCATCGCCTCCCGGATGCAGCCCCAAGGCAAGGTGTTAAACGCGTTGGCGATGTCGAGAGACACAGCCAACACCACCTCCCCCCGAGCAGTTGCCTCCTCCGTCAGCTGGCGCACACGCACCACCGCGTCGATAGTGGATCGGCCCCGACGAAAACCAAACTGGTATTCGCTGAGATCCGGGCCCGTCGAGTCCAGGTGTTTTGTGATCCGAGCGGTGATTATGCGCTCGAAGAGCTTGCTGAGCTCCTCAAGCAGCACAATCGGCCGATAGGCAGTCGGGGATCCGGCAGGGCGACCCGCCTTGTGGATCAGCACTAGCCTGCCGACCTTCCACCGTCTCGGAAAGCATCCTCGTCTGAGGCACGCACTAAACAGGTTCCTTACTCTGTCTCTGAGAGAGCCAAGAGCTAGGACCAAAGCGCGGCCAGGAACCCCGTCCAGACCGGGGGCAGTGTTCGTCTTCTTGCGAAGTCGTAACAGTGCCATGTCCAGCTCATTGCAGGTGACTTCAGTGGAGGCGTCACTCTCCTCCACCGGGTCATCTGTTGCACCGGCCTCCATAAAAGGTGGCATGGTGGAATTCTCTTCTTCGGGGAAGAGTGACACGATCACTTTCTCCCGGAGTTCAGGCTGTAGGGTCTCCGTGAGTGGCGGAGCCGGAGGGCGAAGTTTGCCCCTAACCAGCTTATACGGACGGCCCCATGGATCGGCGTTCAGTGAGTCTAGCATCTCGTTCCAAGATCTGGACTTAGCCTCTCTTATGGCATTCTTAAAGGTCTCCGGACGGAGTTTGGCGAGTGCCCACCTGGGAAAGGCTGCACCCGCCGCGGAATCCCGACGCTGTGGTGCCCTAGCGGCCAGCGAGGAGACCTCATATCGGACGTAACGATGGTCCGATAGGGTCTCCTTGTCCTCCACCACCATCCAGTCGTGGATTTGGGCAGCGAGGGCGGCGGTGGCAAGGGACACGTCCACGATGGACGCCCCCTGCCACCGTACGCACGTAGGAGAGGTACCACGGTTGAGCACCTGGAGCCCCAGGCCCAGCGCCCAGGACCCCAGGATACCCCCCATCACGTCCGTACTGGGGGACCCCCACGCCGAGGATTTGGCGTTGAGGTCCCCCGCCACTAGAACTGGGAGTGGGGCCGCACGCCTCACCACACCCTCCACCGCAGCCAGGAAGGACTCGAAATCCGCCCGACTGCGGTTAGGGGAGAAGTAGGTCGACACGACCACCATTCTCCCCCAGTTCGCCGCCACAAATCCACGACCTCTCTCCCTGAGGGAGAGCGAAGGAGCCGCACCGCCGGGCCTCGCCACGACAGCGGCGGAGTCGTCCAGGTCCCCCAGCCAAAGGGGGCTCTGGGGAACGCAATACGGCTCCGCCACCACCGCCAGGTGTATCTCCCACTCCGCCATGGCCTGACACATTAGGTCCTGCGCATCGGCGGCGTGGTTGATATTCACCTGGAGGAACTTAATGGGCCTAGGAGGCATTGGTAATGTCCATTAGTTCCCTCGGCATATCTGATGGCTTGGCCGCCGACAGGCGGCCCCTTACGACGGGGGGGGGGGGGAGCATCTCGTGCCCCCCATGCGGTGGCCGGCCGGAAGGCCAGCATCGGCACAGATTCCGCATCTATATGCGGCCTCGCAATTGCTTGCAGAGTGGCCCTCTACTCCGCAGAGGAAGCAGAGTCCGCTGCGGTCCTTCTTGGACGGGCACCTCACCGAGGGATGGCCCAACCCCATACACCTGAAACAGCGCATGGGGCGCTGTTCCAAAAGTACAACAGAGGCCGAGCTCCAGCCCACCGTAATACGGCCAGTGACTGCCAGTTTCTTGGCGGCTTCTAGGGGGCACGAGACGAAAGCCGAGCCAAGCCCTCTGACCCCAGGATGCACTTTGCCCACCCTGAAGTGTTCAGGAGGGCAGGCGGTGCCCAAAGCGAGAGCTGCCCTCAGCTCCTCGGCCGACACCGAGTCATCTAGGCCGACGACCCGGATGTCGACCGATTGGACGGGGCGCGCCACCTTCGCCTCGTCTCCCAAAACTGCACTTATTTGCGCCGCCAATTGATCCGCCTGTGCGGGCGTCGTCTCCTTCGGGAGCTCCAATATACGAGCTCCCGTGAAGCCTGTGCGGAATCGCACTGGGCCGATGCCAATTGCCTCCAGTGAGACGGACTCCTTCGTCTTAGCGATGGCACCATTATAGGTGACACCCTTCCCAACGGCTTCGGGCGTGAGAGCCACCACCACAGCCAGCTTCTTGCGCTCCCTAGGGAGCTTAGGGGCGGCTTTGACCGCTGTCGGAGCCGGAGCGGCAGCGACAGGGGCGCGTTTCTTCCTTTTAACCACCTCCGTCCAGGCAGAGGTAGTTTCAATCGACTGGGTGGTTGGCACGACCGGCGGCTCGGGGGCCTTGCGAGTAGGAGCCGGCTTGGCTGCCTTGGCAGCCCTCGCCTTCTTCGGCAAATTAGCCGGGGGTGTGAGCGATGTCACAGCGTCTGAGTGTGGGCGGGCCGCTGCGCGGTCCTTCGGCCGACGGTTCGTCATTACTGACGGCTGGGGCTGCTGGGTCGGGGGTAATCTCCCGTCAGCCAGCAGGGCCTCTAAGCGGCCACTAATTATTTCCCCTACATGGGCTATTAACTCTTCCTGCAGCGAGCCAATAGTCTCTAGAAACTCTGCCCGTGACAGAGTCTGACCTTCGGCCACCGTTTTGGGCCTTTTCAGCTCCGGACGAGGGGCAGCCACCGGCTCAGGACGGGACCCGTACGGGTTGGATCGCTTCATCTTATTCATATCGGATTGGAGGATATCCAACTGGGCGCGGAGGCGCTTGTTTTCTTCTTTCACCTGTCGTAGCTCCCTCGACGACTTTCTCTGCGCCACAGATTTGAACGCCTCAGCCATCGAGTTTGTCGCCTCTTTGATTTGCTTCTGGCATGTTCCTTTGAGGTTGGTCGATTTCCGAACAGCCTCAAGGATCGTCGCAACACTCGCGTCTGCCGTTTTTTTCAGCTGCTCTATAGAACCCGCGGGGGAGCCGGATCCCAACGAATGGAACTCGCGTTCCGAGTAGTAATACTCGGAATCAGTATCGACCTCCCGAAGTTCCCGGTGAGCTTGCGCCAGGCCAACGTCATGGCTGTAATCTGGGGGCTGTGGAATGCCACGGCCCTTCGACCCCTTCACATATTTGGGAGGAACCATTAGCTCCTCCGCTCCGGACGCATCCGTCGGCCCCTCGTTACCGAGCTCCGACACCGACGAAGCCCTAGAGGACCCCATGATGCTCTCTCCAATATTGGCGCGCCGCTTACGCACCTGACGGCGGGTATTAAGCGCAGGCCATTCACCCTCTAAGGAGTCCGACATGGGCCAATTAATGGCCCTGTCGACCTCCGAGCCTTCTAGTGACTCCACTCCTGCCAGGAGGGGGGATAGAAAGCAAAATAAAAGAAAAGTCAACAAAAATTTACAACAATTCTGAACATAAAAAACTAAAAACAACGATAACTAATGAAAATCAAAGACACAAATACCGGGTTTGAGCTGGCTGAAAGCGCCTTTGAACAGGCGTCCCTCAAGCCACCCAAAATCCGAAAACGTCCGGAATTCCGGAAACGCCGGGGAACGGAAATTTCCGGGAAAACCGAAAAATTCCGGAACCAGCGCACCGTCCGACAAAGGTCCAGAAGGCGCCTCTTGCGAGCCGCCTTCCAAACAAATCCGGCCACAGGGGCCGAAGATATTCGCAAACAAAACTTACCGTAAACGATGACGAAAAACAACAAATAGCAATAAAAACCGGCTGATGTGGGCAGTCCGATGAAGCCTTGAAAAAGGCTTCAAATGAGCCGCCACACACCGCCGTGCAACGAAAATTGGAGCAGCGCCGGCCAACCAAAAATTTCCGAAATTCCGGAAATTTCCGATTTTCCGGCACCGTCCGAAAAAGCGCCGAAAAATATGAGGGAGGACTGAGTTTCAGCCAAAACAAAATTTGAAAATTTTGACGAAAATAATCAAACAAAAACGACAAAAATGAATAACACAACAAAACAACCAAACAACAAAAAACAGCAAAAATTGCCACGGGCCACCCCAAGGAGCCTTGAAAAAGGCTGCCAAAGAACCAGTCCGCGGCAAAATCCGTCAACAAACAACAGAGTTATCGCAAAGACAAATTTTCGGACTGAAACTAAGGAAGCCTTGAAAAAGGCTTCAGTCGCGTCAGTCCGTCAATCCGACACAAGGAGCAGATAGGGCGACGTCGAGGGTACCCGAGAGCAATGCTAGTGCAGTAACTTCCGAGTAACCTAACCTAACCCTTTTTTTTTTTTTTCGAGGAGAAATCCTTTTATTGATCCCCTGCCGCTTGCGAGGCGACAGGGGTATGTGGGGGTCGACCAGCATACTCCGCGTTGCACACATTGCAGGCGAAACTGGCCCCTACCCACTAAAACTCCCCGATGCCTCCTTGCCCATTTTGCGGGGGATGGACGGGCTCTGGCGAACCAACTGCTCCGACCCACCCCTCACGGGCTGCCTAGCCATTGCTGGCCAGGCTGTCCTCAACGGGGGATTGTCCGGAGACATCCAAGCAATCCCCAGATGGCAGGCTAACGCCTGCCTTCTCCTGCCCTGCCATCTGCATGAGATTGGGAGGACTCAATGAACACCAATGGTGTCCATTGGCTCCTCCCGTACAACAGCGGTAGCCCCTGCTGAGGCTTTCGGTGGCGCCGCGAGGCGGCCCTTGACAACTGGGGGGGATCATTTGACTCCCCCCATGCGGTGGTTGGCCGGGAGGCCTGCGTCCGCGCAGGCCCCGCAATGGTAGGCCGCCTCACATTCGTGGGCAGAGTGCCCTTCCGCACCGCAACGGAAACAGTGTCCGGTGCGGTCCTTTGCCGACGGACAGTTGACCCTCGGATGGCCGAGACCCATGCATTTGAAGCAGCGCATGGGGCGCTGCTCCAACAGCTGGACGGAAGCCGCGCTCCATCCAACCGTTAGCCGGCCATCAGTGGCCAACTTCCGGGCTACCTCAGCAGGGACAGAGGCGAAGGCGGAGCCCACCCCTCTAGCACCTGGGTGCACCTTACCCACCCTGAAATGCTCAGGGGGGCAATTAGTGCCCGACATCAACGCTGTCTTTAGCTCTTCGGCCGACACCGAGTCGTCAAGACCGACGACCCGTATGTCGACCGACTTGACGGGCCGAGATACCCTCGCCTCATCTCCCAAGACGGAGCTGATTTGCTCCGCCAGCTTGTCCGCCTGGGCGGACGTCGCCTCCCTCGGGAGCTCCAACACCCGGGCCCCCGTAATGCCCTCACGGAATTGGAGCGGGCCAATTCCAAGGGCCTCCAAGGAGACCAGCGCCTTAGTCTTTTTGATGGCCGCGTTGTACGTGGCCCCCTTCGCCAGAGCCTCCGGCTTGAGGGCCACGACCACGGCCTGCCTCTTGGGCACCCTAGGAAGCCTAGGGGCGGACGCCTTCGTCGCCGACGAAGTTGGGAGGGCAGAGGCAGAGGCGCGCTTCTTTCGCCTCACCACCTCCGTCCAGCTCTCGGCGGTGCCTCCCGATTGACCTTGAGCCTGCGGCTCTGGGGCCCTGTCTGCAGCAGATGGTTTCTTCCCCTTTGCTCTTGCCTTCTGCAGCAAGTTGGCCGGGGGCGTGAGCGTCGTCGGTTTTGGCTGGGAAGCTGCAGCCATCGCTTCCCTCATTTCCGCCACTGTGGGCGGTCGGCGCGGTTGGGACGGGAGGAGCCTCCCGTCCGCCTCCAGGATCTCCAGGCGGTCGCTCACTACACCACTAACGTGGCATACGAGCTCGTCCTGGAGGGCCCCTAGTGCCTCCAGGAATTCGGCCCGTGACAGCGGTTGACTAGCAGCCGCTGTCGTAGGCGCCTCAGTGAATGGCTGCGTAGCAGCGGAGGGCTCAGGACGGGAGTCCTGGGCCTCCCGAGGGACCATCAACTCCGATGCCAGGGATTGCAACCTTTCGGTGAGGTCCCTGTTCTCGGCCCTTAGGCGGCGGAGCTCGTCCGAGACGAGCTGCGCCCTTGCGGTCGAGGGTGAGGCTGTCTCCAGCTTGCGCCGGAGAGCCTCATTTTCGGCTTGTAGCCGACGCGTCTCCGCAGACTGCTTCCCATCCTCTGCTTGACGTTTGGGGGGTTTCACCGCCTCCGCCTTGACCATCTCCACGATCAGCCTGGCTGCGTCCTTCGCCTGTTTCTGGCAAGTGCCCTTCATGTTGGTCGACTTTTTTATGACCTCCAGAATCGTGGAGGCACTCGCCTCGACCTTCCTGGCCAGGGTCTCCAACGAGCCAGCGGTGGAGGCAGACCCGACCGAGAGGTAATCAACCTCATCCTCTGAGTTTGAGTCGGAGGACACCCTCTCCCTCATCTCACGACGGGCCTGAGCTAGGCCAACGTCGTGGCTATATTTGTCCACAGATTTTTTTCCCTTACCCTTTCCCTTGGCAGACCTCACCAGCTTAGGAGGAAACGGTTCCTCCTCGGGGCCGGAATCCTCCATGGATCGGATCGACATGGGAGAGGACGCCCTGGACGTCTCTGCACCCTCCATGTTGCGCTTTCGCGTCTGCGATCGCGTATTGACTTTCGGGGGGGATACCTTTTTCCTCGAGCCATAAAGTATTTCCGCAATCTCGCGCCTATCAATTTCGCATTGGCGTTCTATCTCCTTTTTCTTCTTCTCCGCTTGGATTCTGCCCGGAGTCCAGGCAGACTCGGAGCCCGACATGACCAACGGCCCTGTCAACCCCCGAACCCAAAAACTTCCAAACCCGGTCGGCCGGAGATTCCAAACCGAATGTATCGGTGGTCGGAGAGAGTCTCGGCGCTCATGACCGCCCAGTCATGGACACGGCGCGTTAGAGCAGGACAAGCAAGGGTGATATCGACGATCGAACCGCCCTGTTGTCGAACATACGTGTTTACGGAGCCTCTATTTTGGATACAGAGATCGGCCGCCAGGGCCCACTCCTCCAGTAGGCACCCACGGGCATCCGTAGCCGGACAGCCCCAAGCCGTTGACTTGGCATTGAGGTCTCCAGCCAGGAGTACCGGATGCGGCCTACTACGTTTCACGAGGGTTTCAAGCTCCAGCAAGGAACGCTCGAAAACCGAGAATGCCACATTTGGAGAGATATAGACTCCGATGACTACGATGCCCCTCATCCGAACGGCTACATAGCCGTCGCCCCTCCCGGTAATTTCAGGCGGGGAGCCAAAGGCTGGGTTAGTGACAATGGCCACCCGGCCACTGCGGTCACCCGTCCAGTTGCCCCCGGTCGGAACCATGTAGGGCTCCGATACGACCGTTACGTCAATCAACCACTGCGCCATGCTTTGTAGAAGTAAATCTTGAGCACGTGCGCAATGGTTTTTTTTTTTTTTAAATAGCTAATCCCTCCGACACAAGGACGTAGCCTATTTTTTCTGCACTCTTTCATTCCAGTTCTATCATTTATCCTTCTCGTACTTTCATGCTTCATACTGTTTCTTTCTCATATTCATCCTCATTCATGCTATGCGGGTGGGGTTCCCGCCTCTATTTCCTAAACTGTTAAACTATCCTTATTATATCCTGTGCTTTACTACTTTCCCTTGTCCTTTTTTCCTTTATCCTTATCCTATCCTTTGTTTAGTAGTATTTAGGGTTTTTTAAATGATTGTAGACACATTATTATTATTATACACATTATAAAACTTAAAGCTAAATATCACAATAATTAACTAATTAAAATGACAGCGGCATACCATTTAAAAACATTATAAATATATTAAAACATTAAACAATTAAATACTGCAATAATAATAAATTTAATTAACATATCAGAAACAATAAAATTTAAAGCATTGTGAATATAACATTAAACAATTAATTAATTAAAAACACTTGGTAATTTACATTTGTGTATATGATAAAATCTTAACCATCTACAATTTGATTCTGTGCCATTTCTAAGTTTTATTTCTATTAATTACCCTAATCGCTTCATTTCTGCAATAATCTAGAAACTTCTCCTTTTGGCTACCTGCGATCATCGCGTTGAGGTTGGCTGGGCACACTTCCATGTCCATCTCATATTCCAACTCCAATGGTTAATGTTCGCCTGGAGGAATCGAAGCGCCATTATTGGACTCCGGTTTCCATAGCCGCCGCATTCGCCTCCGGAGTGGGGCGACAGGTCTGTTGCGAGGGGGCCTTGGGGCCATCGCAGGTGCCTTTTTTCATATTTTTGCGAACTGTTTTGGTACAGACGCTGTGCTCCGCGGCTTTGTTCGCAGCCGCGCAGCGGAAGCAGTGTGGCTTGTTTGTGCAGTTAGCCGCCCTGTGGCCCGTTTGCCCGCAGCGGTAGCACTGCTCGCTGCGATCTTCAGCAGCAGTGCATTGCGTCTTCGTGTGCCCGGGTTCCAGGCACCGGAAGCATTTTAGTGTTCTGGGCTCGAGCAGCTTTACCTGGGCTGAGACCCATCCCACTAGAAGGCGATCCGCCTTACTTATTTTCTTCGCTGTCTCCACAGGGCAGCGAAGCCATGCTGTTCCGGGGCCCGAGGAACCTCGGCGAATTTCGCCGCAGCGGATGGATTCCAGCGGGCAGCCTCCTGCACAGGCCACAGCCTTCGCCACTTCGGCAGGAACAACCGAGTCGTCCAGACCCGAGATGCGCATGTCTGCGCATTTCTCAGGTCTTGCGACTCGGGCGATCTCCGGTCCGAGTGATTGTTTGATCTTTTCGGCGAGGGCGTCTGCCTTCTCGCCTTTGTTCAAACCTGGGATCTGGAGAAGCCGCCCACCAGAGCGGGCCTCTCTGAAGCGCAGGTGATCGATCCCCAGCGCGGCCAAATCAATCTTTTTCCTTCATTTCTGTAAGGACCTGACTATATGTGACCCCGCCTTCCACAGCCTGCGGCTGTAATGTGATCATTACAGCCGCTGTGCTCGGGGTTCTAAGCTTAATGGAACGCTTTGCCTTTTTAGGCGGCACGTTCCTTTTTAAGCTTGCCACCTGCGGCTTCTGTTTTAGACCTTTTTTAACAACTTTGGTCCAGCTTTCCTCCATGCTCTTAGGAGCAGGGGGGAGCGGACGCGGTGTTGTCTCAGCCATGGTGGTCTTGTGGGCCTTCTTCTTTCCACCGCGGCTTTTCACTGCAGTAGTGGAAGCGGGCCCACTGGCACTTACGACGGGAGGCACGGTCGCAGTCTGAGCCGTGCTCTTATTACTGGCCGGTGTCTTCGCCTTCTTCTCGTGAGCCAAGAGAGGGCGGTGCACCGGCGCAGGGTTCAGGCGCGGCTCAATCTCTTTGAGGCGCAGACTAAGCCGGTCGCTGAGGCGGCTTATCATCCGCTCCTCAAATTCCTCAAGTGAAGACGGCAGGACGACTTCATGAGGTGTACTCACGCTGGTGACGGGAGGTTGCGTCGTCTGTTCGACGCGCGCTTTCACCACAGCGAGCTCCTTCCGGAGCTCGTCCATTTCGGAGCGCAGTTTGGCGTTCTCCCGTCTCAGCACGAGTGTGTCCTCATTGATGAGTCGGTCCGACAGCGTCATCGCATCCTCCGATATCGCGTCGATCGCCTCTCTCTGAGCCTTAACATAGGTGCCTTTAAGTCTCTTAGAGGTGTCAGCGATTTTCGTCAACACGGATATGCTGGACATGATCCGTGATAACAGCTGTTGGGATGACTCAGCATCGTCGTCCACATTCGTCTCGTTGGCTTGAGCGCGAGACGTTCGAGTCTTGGATACCAAGGCGAGCAGCTCCTGCTCCGCCTTCAGATCCTTCTCGGCCCTCTCTATCCTGACTGCGTCGGCCTTCGCCTTCGCGCCGTCAATGAATTCTCCCGTGGTCAGCAGGCGACCACGGGTCCTCTTCTTGGAAGCGGAGGACCGATTAGACCCTTCGCGCTCGCTTTCAGACGTGTCCTCCTCAGGTGGACGCGTCAGACTCTTACGCCAAAAACGCCTTTGCCTGTTCGCGTCTGATCCGTCCGACCCGGAACAAACGGTCATCAGGCTAGCTGAGGAATCGGATGGCACTTCCGACCTAGACTGGGCGTTGCCTCCCCGTTGCAACTCGGCAGAACTCTCCTGCCCACCTTCCGCGACAGACGCCGGAGGCGTCCGCCGCTCAGACAACCGGTCGAGTTGCGCGACCGGGAGTCTCCCCTTAATGACGTCAGATGGTTTTTTAAAATATTCCATGTGCGTCCCACGAGTATGGCGGAAATAAATCGTCCGTCCGGGTAGTGCCCCCTGTACCCGGATAAGCCTAGAATACCCGCTCATGGTATCGGCAGGTACCACAGCGGGGGTGAGCACTAGCGACCGCTCCGCCCAGCGGCCATGCATCCCCTCACGGTGCGCCGCCGCTTGGGATTGGGGTGATATTTTATAGAGGATTTCTTCCTCGCGGTCCAGCCGGTTAAGGCAAGACGCTCGGTTCTCTACAGGCCGCTAGATATGATCAACGACACCTGGAGCGAATTACGAGTTTGGCAGCGGTTCAGCCACGCTGTGTCCAGCTGCGCATTAAAGCACCCACTGGACCCGCTGTTGTGGGCCTTCTTTGTCCCCACCGATCAATCCGATAGGACCGTAAGGAGGCCGATGGAACGAGGCCATCGGCCACCGCGGTCCCCGGATCGTCGGGGGTAAGCCCCCCCACCACGACAAGGTCATGGCCCACATGGGGGGGGTTGTGAGATACCCTGCGTCATGCTTCCCGAGTTAAATGACTAAAGATAACAAATTCTGGTTTAAGCTGGCTAAGAGCCTTGAAAAAGACGTCTTTCAGGCAGCCCACCAACAAGAAATTTCCGGAATTCCGGAAATCCCAAGCAAATGAAAAATTTCGGACCTAACACCCCCTCAGAAAGAGGCCTCTTTTGATCCAACTCGCGACAAATTCCGGCCAAGGGCCGGAGTTATAGCGAATTAAAACAACAATTTTTAACGAAAAACAAAAAAACAACAACAAAAACGTAACAAACAACAATAACAACAACTCATGCGGGCAGTTCGAAGAAGCCTTGAAAAAGGCTTCAGACGAGCCGCACCACGCCGAGAAACTCCACAAAATGAGAAAGTTGCGGGCAATCAGAAATCTCCGGAATTCCGGAAATTTCCGATTTTCCGGCACTAACAAAATCAGCATAGGAAAAGGCTTCGAACACCAAGAAATGAGTAAAATCGCACCAGTGGTTTTGAAAGTACTCCAACCTCCATAGTGACGTTCCCCTAGCATTATTACATAATTGCACCTCCCCGTCATCGCTGCACTCCTGCAACCGTATTAACTTTTCCTTAGCATTATTACATAATGGAATCAGCATACATATGAGTGCTAGATATCTTACGAAATAACGTACGTGCACAATGCCTTTTTTCTTTATTCCGCCCGATTCGAAGTGCCAGGCGAAGACATTGTGCGTTGCATTTGCGACCTTTTATGACTGTCGTAATAAACCGAGAACAAATTTACTTGACTTGTTCAAACGCTGTGAATTTGTGCAGCGTACGCTTGGAAGGAGCTCTTCCGGTCGACGATATGACGTCGTCGTGGATGATCTCCGGACATTTCTGTCGATATAAAATGTTAAATGACATGTTTATAAAAGACAAAGTGAAATGCGAATGAAATTTTACATATTTACTTACCACGGTATTGCCGGCTGTCTCAGAGGTGCAGGGTTTCCTTTGCACCGACTCTGGGTTTTGGGCAACTTGAGTGACCATAGGGTCTCCCGGGTCTTCTCCGCCCACCAGAAGACCACGGGCTCCCCAAAGTTGTCCCTTTAAACGAAACATAACAATTCATTATTTAATACACGAAGGAAGTTTTGTCATTTGTGTATAATCACGTGGTCCAGGTCTGCGCTAAGCCTTAGCTAATCCGCCCTGCTCATCCACGGCGCTGAAAACTCATATTCCGGTGGCGACTCCGTCGGGTATATTGCCAATACCTCATAGCATGTGTTGGTTATTTTAATTTTATTGTCCCCATCCTTCCTTGACCAAATCGTCATTGTAAATGGCTTCCAGGGAAGACACTTCTACATTAAAACAACACTTCTCATGTATAAACTTTAGTATTATGTAAATGATTTAAAACATAAATGTTTACCTGTACTACATTAGCGAACGACATTTTTCTTAATTAAAATAATTGGTAGAAAAGTTCACTAGAATAATTGGTAGAATAGGCAGTGTTCACTGTTCTACTTTCTAGTGAACAAGCCATAAAACTGTTATTTGTTTGTCCGGTGGTAATATTTGCATTTTCTCTGCCACGGTTGCGGAATCTCGGTCGTCCTCTGTTATAACTTCAACCTCATCCTCTTGGAAAGTTGTAACGTTGCCAGTCAGGTGTGACTGACGACTTTACTCACCGACCAGAAACAGTCTGTAGAGCACAAATCTCAGGGAGCCAGCACTCTGAAGAAACCTAACGATCAGCGGGATGATATCCAATAAAATTCCTTTTTCAAATATATAACAAGTTTATTTTATTTAATCCTAGGAGTTAGACAAATCAGACCTTAACCCTAAACTTAATCTTATCTTACTATTCTATGTGATTATAATTTACAATATATTTTATAAGTCCTCTTGACTGCTACTATGAACAGGAATAATTTGCTCTTCCCACTATTGATTAACTTGCCGTCTCGGCCAATTAATACACTGGATTGACTCACTGAACTGCGTACACAAATAAAAAGATGTGGGTACCTTCGATCAAGGTCGCTGGGCCATCACCTCCGAAACTATGCGGCACCTCTGTGTGGACCCGTAGGATGCCTCACAACCCCAATGCCAGCACCGTCGTCCGCAAGGAATGCTCGCCAGCACTAAGCCCAACCCGAACTGACCACCGATCACCAATATGACCGTGGCAAAAATGCTCTGCCTTCTTCGAACAGGTTGTTGAAGATGGAATTGACGTCTCCAACACTTCCCGCTCTCAAATGCTCGCTTGTTAAGATTCTCCTTAGTTTTGTACTAACGACTTAATATTTAAAATCGGCAATCTGCCTTATCTAAACTTGTGTACGTCTAATCGCAATCGCAGCCGGGAACCAAGAGAGTGCCATAATTTACCTCTCACCGGCAATTTACTTCATATCCTCTTTTTTAAATTTCTATGTGCCCCCCATTTAATAAAATCTAAATCCTATTGACTGTTGATGTTGTTTACAACATAGCGCGCTAGATGGCGCTACTAGTAATGATTTTTACTCGATAATCATACTAACTGTTACTGGGACACCTAACGTAAATTTCTACGTTACAAAGTACATCTTGTTTTCTTTACAATCAGATGCGAAAGCTTTATTTATAGTCATCGCGAATACTGCTTTCAGCGGAAATTGTACTCTTTTAATCTGGAATGACAAATCGGTCGGGATTATTGGAATACGGGGAATCAATACATAGCCCTTTGCTTTTCCTGGCATAATTATTGCTCTAACAATATTGCGTCCTAGGTGTGTAATTTGTAGCCGTGTTCCATTACATAGTATTGGTGTGTCAAGATTTCGCTTTAATAGAACCGGAACAATTCTAAGAAGTTAATCACGTGAGTGGTAAAACTTACAAGTAGAGGCGGTCCAGGTCTGCGGTAAGCCTTTGCTTATTCGCCCTGCTCATCCACGGCGCTGTAAACTCATATTCCGGCGGCGACTTCGTCGGGTATATTGCCAATAATATTATATTTAAAATAACCTCATAGCATGTGTTGGTTATTTTAATTTTATTGTCCCCATCCTTCCTTGACCAAATCGTCATCGTAAATCTTGCTTGTTGTCTGTCGTCTGTCCCAGTCTCTATTCCCAGTAGGAGAGACGTTATTACATTCCGCGTATTGGATGCAAATACTTTTTAAAAATGTGAATTTCTTACTAACTAAAATAAATAGTGTTTGTCTTACTTAAATAAATAGTGTTGCAGTGTGAAATTATCTATGGCCTGTATCATTATGACTGGCGTATGCCCGTGGCGTAATACAGATGCCATAACAATTAATAACTTAGTAGATAAGTGTTAATTTAATCATGATAAATGTCGAGAACACACACAATATGTGTATATATATAGATAGATAGATATACTTTATTGTACACAGAGTAACACAATAAAAAAAAATAAAAAAAAAAATGCAAAATATGACAATGTACAATGGGCGGTCTTATCGCTAAAAGCGATATCTTCCAGACAACCTTTATATATATATATATATATATGTTTTTATTTTTCAATGCAAAAGATATGTGTACAATTGGAATATAATAAATATTTTGAGGTGCAATATAAAAGTAAAATTAAACCTCGAAACAATAAACATCGAAAAGAATACAACCCCGCGTAATCTAAATAAGCAAGAAGTAGTTAGTATTTAGCTTAGTAAAACGATGCTATGTCGAGATTACATAGTCTTGGTGTGTCAAGATTTCGCTTTAATAGAACCGGAACAATTCTAAGGAGTTAATCACGTGAGTGGTAAAACTTACAAGTAGAGGCGGTCCAGGTCTGCGGTAAGCCTTTGCTTATTCGCCCTGCTCATCCATGGCGCTGAAAACTCATATTCCGGCGGCGACTCCGTCGGGTATATTGCCAATAATATTATATTTAAAATAACCTCATAGCATGTGTTGGTTATTTCAATTTTATACTCTTACATGTAGCTTAAATCGCTCTTTTGGGGGACATTGTACATTCATCCCAAACCAACAGTTTACATTGCTGCAACATTCTTCCACTCGCTGTTTTTAGTAATGTTACAAACTGGCATCTCTTCCCGAGCTAAGTTCAAGGCGCATCCAAAAAGAACAAACCACCTTCGCCACTTTCGATTTTTTGCACAACATTATAAAAATTTATCTTTGTTCTAAGATTCAAATGTGGAACAGACTCAATTACTTGTTGTCGTAATTCTTAGCGGTATCGTAGTTCTTATTAAAACACCGCTGACTCTTTGTCCCCGATTCTTTGTGGCCTGCTCATCCAAAAATCTGATAAATCTTTTCCAGTAATAGTATGCTCAAGCACATAACTTGAGCAACATACACCGGTTTCCTGTGCTTTGCGTTTTTATAATGAAATATTTCACAAGTATGACATTGTACTTTTTTCTAATAGAATCGGACGATGTAGTTGCTCTAGTACTATTGGACTGTCTGTACCATTAATAGTACTAGTGATACTAATTGGTATCGCCAGTAAAAAGAAACCAGTTTTAGCGTTTATGTTTTAAATGGGTGAGGCCGCCATTTTTTGCTGATATAGCGCAGAAGTATTGTGATGGTAGCGTAGAAACTTCTACGCGTCTGTGGCGTTGAGTGGCGTATAATAGTGACGAATAAATGTAAAGAGTCGCAC
The DNA here is from genome assembly GCA_936446665.2 of Synanthedon andrenaeformis. NCBI lineage: Eukaryota > Metazoa > Arthropoda > Insecta > Lepidoptera > Sesiidae > Synanthedon > Synanthedon andrenaeformis. Next base: position 4,767,513 of record OW387799.2, on the reverse strand, counting down.
ACACATGCCAAATTATTTTTATGATTATTGTATAAATATATAGTAATAAGTTTGTAGATATATAAATGCATAAGAAAACCCACTGAATGAATAAAATCAACTTTATTTACTTTATATGGCACACTTTCACTCTTACTTTTCATTAATCATAATAAAATAACACTCATAATACAGTAAACTTTGTACCTACTATTATCTGAAACAAATAAAATCTACTCAATTTTTATGCTTAAATGTTGTAGGTCAAAGGTTTTAATGCCTCTCCTTTCTGATATTGGATTTTGAATGATCTGGTCGATATCGGTTCTGTATACGATAGATGTGTCTTCGTTAACTGGCCAAGCGAATCTTCCATTACCTTTGTTTCGTAAAAACTTCACTGTGCAACTATTATCGTATATATTTGTGACTTCTCCAATATAGTATTTTGTCCTTTTATCTGTGAAAAACTTTACCAAAACATAAGACCCTTTATTTATTTCTAAATTCACACCACTGTTTTGACTGTTTGTATCCAAAATCTCCAAATCTTCATTTAAAATGAATTCACCCGTCGCTTCGTCTAGCAAAACATTATCTGAATTTGTGTCCGAATTGTCATTTATATCAAAAACGTGTAACGCGGGATTGTAGCAATTACATTTTCCTTGCAAACTTTTGCAGAAACAAGATAAAATGCGGTGCTTCAGAGCATATTTGCACTGCGTAATAATTTGATGAATTTTCATTGTGTCACGGATAGGGAGCAGTTTGCTTACAACACTAGTATCCAAAGGCTGAATATTATCAGGTGGTATCAAAAATATTTTGATTGATGATTCTGCATCCTGTAAAACTTCAAATGCCCTTTGTGCGTCCGGAATATCCAGACCATGGGAAACTTTAAAATCTAATGTCCTTTTAACGCTTCCGCCGATCCCGTCAGCAGCACCTTTCCCATGAGAGGCCTCAAAAAATGACCATGTTGCGTTCAAACCAAGTTCATACATTTTTTTGCATAATAGAAAAAAGTTCTTTTTCTGGCGATATTGCGATGTGGGTCCGTCTGAATGAAAATGAAGAGTGTTTATGTTTGGATGTACTGACCTTATATGTTCTAAAATGGGATGAAGGTGCGCCCAAATTGCTTCCGGGCTATGAGAGTTTTCCTCTGAAATGGAACAAAATGGGAACGGTTTTTCGTTTTCTGTGTATAAAACTCCCGTATGCAGAGTAATTTGTTTTTTGGATGCACCAAAATGCATTGCTTGTACTTCTTCATAGTACTTGCACACCCAATTTTCGGAGAAATCGATATGAATGGCAGCTTCATTACTTTGTAAGTTTTCTATGCACAGCTTATACTGATTGTATTGGTGACGTACATTAAAAACGTGTCTCTTAAAAGCTTTTAGTTCGGCGTGAAACAAATCCAATAAATTTTTAACGCTTCCAGTATTTTCTATCTTTACCATGCGCTTTGAGGTTTTAACAGTGTCTTTATCGTTATAAACATGGTCTTTTAAAGACCAAGCATACCATTTCACAGTTTTGTCGATCTCAATTTTGTCATCGACTTCAGTCAATTTTTCTGCACAAACTCTGCACTCGGCATACATGCACTGCTTGAATGTTTGGTCGCAAACAAGACTTGAAATTATAAGATTGAGATCATTATTTTCAAATACACCAGCAGATTTAAGACCATAGACTATAAACTGCATGTTTGCGTGTTTAAGACAAGCACAAGTTTCTATATTTTTTAAATTTGGAGGCACCACATAAAACGGTCTATGCTTTTTAAATGTGCTAAAGCTTATTGCTTCAACCTCGGTCACATATTTTTTATGGAGGTTTCTAAGTTTGTCTGATAAGTATCGCTTTTGTTTTTTACATTTTTTAGATGTAAGACATTCTTTCTTCCCAGCGCTTGCTCTGCTGACGTCGTCTCTTTCATAAAAAACTCTTAATCTTTCTTTCAACTCTTTCGTTGCTTTTTTATTTTCCTCGTTTCTTCTTATGTTACTTTTGAGTCCAAGATTCTGAGTTAGGTTAGTAGTAATTTTGTATTTCTTCACAAATTTATTGTCCACAACCCCTTTTAGCACCTTTTTTTCAGAATTTCGACAAAATTTATAAGTCTGTTTTAACGAGTCTGTGAGAACGTTGTATTCAAATATTTTCTTTTTTATTGCTTCCTTTTTAGGGGTTTCTATTTCAGCCTCAGCAAGATGCTTTTCGACGAATTCATCACTTCTTTTGAAAGGAGTATTGTTTTGGCTAAGGGCAGCGATATCGGCGGTTTCATTTTGTTCTTGTTCCATTGTGAATCCTTGTTTTAGTTGTTCTGATAGTTCCTGATATTTCTTTTTTAGTTCACGCATTTCTCTCTTGAGTGAATTAAATCCTTTTTCCAAAGTAAGGACTTTTTCATGTAACTTTGCGTTGTCCCTTCGTAAAATATTAACAATATTTCTTTGTATTTGTTTTATTTCAATTTTATTTTTTCGCTGAATCAATCCCGCATTGTTCATATTTTCGGTTCGTCTCGTCGTGCTTGGTCCCTCAGCGCGGATATCATGCACCTAACAATAAAATAAAATAATTTAGTTTAAGTTGCCCTAAACTCTCCTTTTCCACTATAAATATCCTACCCACCTCATTTGGCTCATCTATAGCACTTGGTCCCTCTACGACGATATCACGCATCTGATAAAGAAATAAAATAATGTAAGTAACTTGAGTAACCCTGACCTCCTCTTCTTTTTCATTACCTGTATAAATATCCTATAACAATATTATATCCTACTTACCTCATCTGCTTCATCCACATTACTTCTTTGTTGACCCTCCATATTTTGCACCTGATAGCAAAATGAATTATAAGATTTTTTGTTACCAATGTTACCATAAAATTACTAACTAGTGTTTTACCTACCTCACTTTGTGATTCCTTCTTTGAAGCATATTTTTGGCGCCATTTTAATCTCATCTCCTTCTTTTTATTTTCGTCTAATGCTTTCAGTTTTTCTTTATAGTGTTTAGCTGATCTTGCTCTGCTTTTTTCTTTAGAAATCTCATATTTTTCCAGGTTGCTTTTAAGTCGTTCCCTGTATTTTTTAGATTTTTCTGCTGTGGTCAAAGGCATCTGTAATAAATATTACATAATGGATCCATATAAATATAAAAAAAGAAACTCAACCACTCAGTCTAGAAATTTCAAATTTGGCAAGTAGTTTTCTCATGAAGTCTAGGGGTGCACTTCGGATTTTACAAAATTCACCCCATAATGGGGTGAAATGAGAGTCCACAGGAAAATAGGATACAACGCGGGCGTAGATGCGAGCGACGGCTATTTCCTATTATAAGACAAACTTAAAGGTTTTAATTCCAGTCATTCCTACTGATATGATTTACTTAAAAATATTTTTGTTATCACTGTATTTTTTTATAACAATTATTGTATAAAAAAATACAAATTTATTGTATTTTATACATTTAGTATAAAAAAAAAACAAGTGGATACTCACCTTAATTTGGTGGCGTAGAGGAAGGTGACGAATATCTGCGCTACCGTGGCGTTGAAGTACCAAAATGGTGGCGAATTTCTACTTCTACGCTATCGTCGCGTTGAGAAAACCACTCATATATCTGTAAATAACGTACAATTCGAGTTGCATTATAGCTCCAAACATGGCTTTCACTTCTACTTACATGGTGCACTGATAGTTTTTATTGTAAAAGTTAAACTTACTTTTTTGTACGCAAAAGTCCTCTCTCGAAAAAATTGTCACACAATCCGGATCTGACGTTCCCATGTCAACTGTCAAAAAAATGACCGCCGTCGAGCCGCTATCCATAGATTATAGAAACTCAATGTTGCCACCTCCCGATTTAAACCGCCCTGGACTCAAACTTTAAATAGACATGGAAAATATGGGTGGCGTTGAGAAAGTGGCGTAGAATTATAGTTTTTGTCGACATAACTGACTCAGAAGTTTTTCAAAGAAAGTCTTAGGATAAACGTTGTGAAATTAAAAGTATAGATAGCCGTTTATATAAGTATTCTTAACATATTAAGCGTGTCTAAACAACTCTTATACTTTTTGCTACACAAATGATCAAAATGCACCTCTACCTCAGCGGATAGGAGTTTTTGTGAAATATTCTTACCTTTTTTCAAGTTTTATTCGAAATATATTTTTGGTTGATTACTTTAAGTGATATAATCATAATGCCCACTTGAGCCCCTTTGTTGCTTAATCCGATGCCGTTATCAAAAATTTGATAACTATCACACTTATCAAAATACTGACCGCGGAGAAAAAAGTTTGCAAAATCAGCAAAAAATGGCGGCCTCACCCAAATAAGTTAAGTTTTACAAAATTCAACAAAATTTAGGTACCCAGATACGTTTTTTTGCTATTAATGAAATGAGGTATGTGTGTTTTTTGTATAATAATCAATTCATATTGTATTTACTGTGTATATTTATATTTTTAAGTTTATAAGCAGTGAATGTAAATTAAAAAAAGTAGGTTTTTAATAAAAAAATTAATGAAATAAGTTGATTTTATTGCCTCTGTTTCTCCGCTAACTTGTATAGCACCAAACAGATTTTGATACAGTTTTCACTAATGAAAAGAAAGATAAATTAGAAATGTTTGTGTAAGTATATAATTTGTAGAAAAAATTTCATCCATGCGAAGCCTTGGACAGATCTATTTAAGACTAGCGACTCGTTCCCGGCTTCGCCCGGGTGCATTTTTTTACGTAAAAACCTTCCCTGATTATCCCTCTATTCATGAGTGAAGACAGAATTAAAATCGGCCCAGCCGTTCTCGAGTTTTGCGCTTAGCAACACATTTAGGGATTCATTTTTATATTATAGACAGGTAGGTATAATTTTGTAGCACCTAGCTATTGCTATGCTATTATGTTATTGTTGTGAAGTATATTTTTTAATATTACCTTTAAAATCACGCATGAATTTAGCTTTTTCAGTAAGAGCAATCCTTTTCCTATTCATTTTTTTAACCCCCGACGTCCAACGCAAAAGAGGTGTTATAAGTTCGACGTGTAACTCCTAAACGGATGGACCGATTTTGATCCGGCCATTTTCGTTTGAAAGCTAACATAATCGAGATTGTTCTTAGTTATATTGTTCTCAGCCCGTTTCTTTCACATGTTCGATTGATGTGAAATTTGGTATACTGTTCCTTTGGTGGCATTTCCATGATATGGTAACATTGACCTGATGCTGCAGTATCAAGTAATCTGCTCGGTACCCAACTCCTCGGCGACTTACAGCAGATATAGCATGTTTAAGTTCAATAGAAAGTCGGGGTTTGGTTTATAATTTTTAATTAGAGCTTGCTATCAGTAATAAAAACCAATAAATATTTTTAGTTTGCCATTATTACTGCCCATTTACTTGGTTGTGTGAACTCACATGAAACTTCCTCAACTCTCCTTTTATAAGCCAGATACAAATAGAAATCTTAACAATTAGATGCATATAATCTAAGAAATGAAACCAAAATTCAATATATCATTTTATTCCTAAAACTATTTTTACCAAATATATTATGATCAGTCTCAACAATTACACAACAAAACAATACCCTATGTACTAAATTAACAATGACACATTTCACAAATACATTTTGAATAAACAAATCATGTTAAATGTCTAAAAATTAACAGTTAAATTATCTATAGACGTACAGTCGGGGTAAGAAAAGGTTCGTCACCTTGAAAGTCGAATTTTGCTTGTACCAGGGCAATTGTCAGTCATGCCAAAATTTTAATTTCAAAAGGTAAAAAGAGTAAAGGAATCAATTTAAAAACTGACGAAGGTTTTCGTACCCCGACTTTACATTGCATACATTGCTGCAAGTGAGTTGCCATCCATAGTAAGATAAGGGATAGAGAAATGGTACTTGCTCACTCACCGAAACAACAGTTTTCGGTACAAGTAAAGTGTTGATTAGTTACTTTTCAAGTAACGCTAATTGGCGAGTAAATGTTACTAGTACCTATCTTGTTTCAATTTCATTGAAATTGCCCTCGAGTAATGCTACTCGAAGATGGTGAAACTCGTACGCTTTCTTACCGGTGACTTTAAATGGCGGTTAGCCCACTTGACACCTCAGAAATGGTAAAATGGTCACTCGAATAAACTACTATGAGCAATAAAACTGGAAATTAAACTAAAAACGCAGACGGGAACATAAATCGCCTCAAGAGATGGCATAATATATTTAATGTTGACCAATTCTCTATGATATTTAAATATACTAGTTGGTGGCCGCGACTTCGTTCACGTTGAGAAATGAAAAACACAAAACCTGACAGCTTTATAGATTTTTATGAGGCCTATAAAAATAGAGTTATGTCTATAACTCTACGTTGTTACCTATATATCTATATAAATATTATACACAAGTGATTATGGCCAGAGAACCGATGGAAGTTAACAAGAGAATGAAAAAAAAAATGTACACTGAAATATTATTTTTAAAACTAAATAATTCAACTTTTCATTAAATACATAATTATCTTGCAATAAAAATAATTAATTGTAAACATTAGGCAGTCATAAAAACAAAGCTATTGAATGCAATATTATCTGTGCGAGTAGGGAATTACTTAAACGATATCGTTTTTGAAATGCATCGAGGCCATACTTACTTGTACATCTTGTATGCCAGCATAACACCTACAAACAGTATGGCAACGGCCGAAGCCTTGTAAACCAAATCACATATAACTTTGTTCTGTCCACCGACCGAGTTCACGATCAAGTTGTTCATCAGAAACACTTGAGTGCTCTCCTCAATGAGAGCACTTTTCTCATCCTCAGACATTTTCTCAGACAACTGATTCATTGCCTCTCTAAAGTCTTTCTTCAATTGCGCTATTTCGACACCGCTGAAATCCGTCACCTTATCCCTATATTCATCAATGTTTGAATTTTCTGAAAATATATCAAAATTAATGAGAAACTAACTGTAAGCCTTCTATTTTGTATAGGGCAGCAAAATTTAGGGGTGACAAATTTTCGTATAAAATATTTTAATAATAATAAAATTCATTTAACTCACTTTCACCAAACATATTACTATGCAATTGCCTCTTCTTGGCCAAAATCTGTCCTCCGCTGAGCAATCCCAAATACAAATGATAGACATAAGCCATTAAAAGCTGCGGATTATCTCTCTCCAATGCCTTCAAATGCTCCAAGTAATTCTCCAGGGCATTTGACTTTGGCAAAGATTTCCAGTTTGCGCCAAGATAATGATTGAGATCTTCTTCAAACGCCTGTTTCCTATAAAAGAGAAACATATCAGTTATTGTACTGCACGTTAGAAGAGAAATTTTTTCGAAGACAGATGTCGCTGCGCCGGCAGATTATAACGCGCTATTGTTTAGTTCTCAACGTGAACTACACTTTTCTTTCATACAAGTTTTCCATTTCACATAGTATATTTTTTCGACGACAGGTGACGATGCGCCGGCAGGTTATAACACTATCATTTCGTTCCTCAAAATCCCTTACACTTTTCATACAAAATTTCTATTTGACTGAGTTCCTATGTCAATGGAATGGATGAGCTAGCTATCAGATAAAAAAAAAAGAAGTTTTTCTTAGAAATAAAAAAATCTTTATCTTTACTATTCTCTTATTTATTAGTTAGTTAGATAAAAATTAAGTCTGTAACCATGTAATATGATAAGATAAACTCACCTGTAAAGCATCTTATGTACAAATAAACTATTCAAATCTTCCATGTTTAACCTTTCCTTGGCATCTTCTAAATATGAAAAGATATGATAAAATACAAACAACCCTCCACCCCATACTGTCTCATCCCTTAGAGCTGAAAAAAGTAATTAAACATATTTATTATTAACTTGCTGATAATATAGCTTTTTATGTGAAAGAGTTTTTAAAATCAGCCCAGTAGTTTTTCAGTTTATTCATTACAAACATACAAAAATACAAATCTTCACCCTTTATAATATTAGTATAGATATTATATATTATCATTAACAGAGAAAATTAAATCAATGTAGAAATAAGAGACATGAATCAAAATAAGTTTAACATTAAAAATTAAGCTAACATTAAATTTAGTAGTGGTAGACCAGCGTGAAATAACAGCACATGTGCTATTGTGTTTTGGTGGGTGAGTAAGCGATGCCAGATACCATTTCCCTATCCCAGTCTTATCCTTAATCCTTATGGAGAGAGACACTCTCTTAAACACCTAGGTGGGAAAGGGAGGGTCACAGAATATATTTCTTGATGGCAAAACAAAAGATGATTACATTGAGTTATATGTAGGTACCTAGTATAATAAAGTAGGTCTTTGGAGAATTATGAAAAACTAGGTTTTGCCTGCAACTTCGTCCACATCCGATCACTACCAAACTTCACAGGATCACCTGCTGGACTAATCTGAAGATTGTCTCAAAATGTCATCAAAATCGGTTCAGCGGTTTTGGAGTCCAATACATGCATACACGCATTGCCTTTTATATATTTAGATTAAAATAATCAGAAAAGTAAGTTATCAATCTCTGCCTTGTGCATCGCTGGCGATAGATTGACGGATTAATCTAATATAGTTTGAGTTTCTTTACAGAAACAATTAAGAATAAGATACCTAGGTATATTGTAATAACAATTATAAACCTACGCTTTTATGGAAATAGACCTATGTTAATTGGAAATTAACATAGGCATGAATTGAATATTAATTAATACAGTAAGACAAACTTACAAAGAGCAAACTTAGCATTCACAAGAGTATCACTGATAGAATGAATCTTTCGTGTGGCTTTTCTCATCCGAGTCGTAAACAAATCTATATTGCCCGACATTTTTCTTGCGTCGCTGAATTCTTATGTATTATTCTATCTATTTTATTGTTTTTACAAATTACAAATCGATATAATATAATCTATTCACAATGATATTGAAATCTTTATATAGATAATAGATTAAGATTGGATTAAGATAAAGATTGAAATTTTTATAAATACATACAATCAGCTGGTCTTGACTTTGACATATTCACTTGTTTTGTCAAGGGACCATTTCAATATAGATTAGTGATTAACACAGACTACATTCGTATTTTTATGGTTTCATTGAACCATATTGAACATACAATTTTAAAATCGTACCAGTGTTTTCATGCCACTTTCCATTTATGTTTAGTCGTTAACTAGTACCACATTTGTCACTGTCTAAATCAGCGGATAAAATTATTCGATAAAAACGTGGCTACTATTGAAGAATAACGGAGAGTTAAACAATTGATGAAATATGTTAAAACTAAGAACAGGCTAAAATTTCTAAATTCCAAGCTACTATTTTCAATCGTTCCGTTTTTTTTTTTTAGAGCAAGGCCGTATCCGAGTTCCGTAAACTTGTTTTATCAAATTAATAGTAATAATTGTTATTTAATAGTGTATCTCTTTATATAGATACTAACTTACTTCCTGCCTGCCATTTGTGACCTCTTGAAAACTAGATATTTTATCACTTCATTTGGTATTGTTATACTAAACAGTGGTTAACCATATATTATAATGGGCGAGTCTACAAAAATTAAGGTAAAATGCTACATAACTCAGTTTTTAATTAAAAAATTAAATACCTATATCAATTAATCTACCTTCCATCAATTGAAAAAAAACACGTGAATGCAATTTTGAAAACGAAGGAGGTTTTAATGTTTACATTATTGTTTCTATTGATAACTGTACTCTTATCAGTTTGACATTTCGTTTTGTAACTTAGGTAATAATTACCTATATAACCTAACTTACTTTAGGTGCGTATTTGTCATAAAGATAAAGGTAACTACAAAATTTAATTGTTACAATGGCTTATGACTTAAAAAAGGAAGAAGATGTCAAGGAATACATAGAAAACTTAGGTATAGAATACCGTTTCGGTTGCTACAAGGAGAAAAAGCCTGAAGTTTGCCATTTATTGGGCGACTATTTGGAAGCGATAAAAAAGGATCACGATAAAGCTGCGAAAGTGTATAGGAGCAACTGTGTCGATTATAAATTCGGAAAATCGTGTTTGAAAATCGGCAATTACTCATTGTTGGGCCGCGGTCGCGATAAGCCAAATTACGCTGAAGCTCTAACCTATTTCGAGAAAGGTTGTGAATTCAACGAACCCACGGCATGTCTACATGCCGGCATGATGTACACTGCGACTGGAAACAATCTAGACCTAAAAAGAGATGTCCCAAAAGGTAAAAATCATATGTATTTAATTAAATATCTTCATTAATCGATCGTAATTACGCAACCTTAACTTTTACACTAACAAATCAGAATCACCTGGAACTCGTGTTCACAAATAAAGCTGAGGAGGAACTAATCTTATTTAGAGTAGTTTACTTACTAAGAGTTGTCCAATTTTTATATCCCATTATGTTCTAATGTTTTGCTTAAGTTTTGCCATCTTGTGTCTTTCCGATGTTATCCGATGATAATGTCGTCAGACAAGTCCTGTGTGGAGGTTAGCATATGGAGAATATTTTTCAGGAAAGTTTAGTAAGAGTCTTTATAAGTATTTTAGACTTGGGTGGACCTCCTCCACCTGATACATTTTTAAGTTATTACAAAAAAAATGCATACGCATTTTGCATTTTAAATTCTTCATTTGTATTGTGACATTTCACTTTCAGGTTACAATTACTTGAAGAAGAGTTGCGACAACAAGATAGATATGGCTTGCCACTACCTATCGGGGATGTACTTGTCAGGCGTACCCAAAAATCCATCCGATTATAACCCGCACAGACCGGAGAAAAATAAAAACATAGACTTCCTCATAAAACCGGACACGAAGCAAGCGTTTATGTTTGCAACGAAAGCGTGCGAACTCGGCAATATGTATGCATGTGCAAATGTCAGTATAATGTACAAAAAAGGTGATGGTATCGAAAAAGATCTTGAAAAATCCAAACAGTTTTTCAACATAGCGCAAGCTCTTCAGAAAGCACACGAAACAACAAAGGAGTTGAAATACCAACAAGGATTGGAATAGTGTTGTACAATTATAAATTGACCCTCAGACCAAATAAGAACTATAGACAGAATTTTGCAGACAACACAGTGAAGCCGATTTTATAAACATGTGTGCATAAGCCGTTTTCTGTATTGAGATTATGTTTTCCAAGCTATAACTTCAATTTTTGTTTCTTTTTATTGAAAACTAGCTGGTGCCCGCGACTTGGTACCTGTTAAAAATTAAAAAAAACACCAAGATAGAACGATAAGGATAAGGGGAAAGGGAAGGGAAGGGGTAATGGGCTCTGGCATCCCTTAATCACTCACTGAAACACAACAGCACATATGCTGTTATTTCACAGTCATATTCTGCAAGGAGGTAGTTACTGCCGCCAGGCTGACTGCCCAAATGACTGCGAAACCTGATGTTAGTCCTTTAGCGGCTTTACCCTTTGGTCACAAAGGATGGTAAACTTACTATTGATATTATTATAAATTGATATTGTAATTGAATGCAACAGTTTGGAAAGTAACTCATTTGACTATGTAAAAACTATGTTAGTATTGTAATTAGTTTGCTAATTAATGTAATATTCTTCAAGTAGTGTGTAATTAAATCTGTATTAAAGTAATGTTGTTACAAAAATGGTTTGATTTTCATTTGTAGTTGGAAAATAAATACCCTACTATCCAAACTGGTGATATATAGCTACTCTCTTGGCTATGCATTCGTTCATCAGAAAGGATCCCTCCTTACAAAGTGTATTGTGTAGCATACTGTTCTATGTTGGCCAAAAAATATGTTATTTTTTTATTGTATGATGGGGCTGACATCGCTTTGTAAGGTTTCACTGAACTAGAAACGACGTTTTCAATAATTTGATTAAATATTGTTTTCCTCGGTACTAAAAAAAAATTCCCGCAGTGTAATCAGATGTCTTATGCCCAGATCGGCATCATTGGAGGATCTGGATTTGATGATCCAACATTATTCGAGAATCAGACCGAACGTCGCGTCACTACGCCCTTCGGAGACCCCTCTGATGTTCTGATTGAGGGTCAGATCAAAGGTGTTCCTTGTGTGCTGCTGCCCAGGCATGGAAGGAAACATCAGTTCCAACCGAGGTCAGTTACAAAACGTAGGTACTTAGGTACCATAGACATAGAGAGAAGGACTAAGCAATACTCGCATGAAGTTGACCAATCTCTAGAAAGAGATCTATCTCTATCTCTAATTAGATTTTTTACAAATTGAATAGTGTAATAACTGCTTTACTTTGAGGACCAATTAAAATCTACTTACTGGCTGCACGATCGCCTCGTATCTGTCTGCCAGTATTTACTTTACAGGTGGATAGGGATCCTTATCCTTATAATATAGGTAAGTATATAATATATGTAAGTATATATTCACCTAAAGACTACAGATTGTCGCTAATATGACTTGTATGAACAGTGATGTGAACTATCGCGCTAACATTTGGGCACTGAAAGAGGCGGGATGTACTCACGTGTTGGCAACCACTGCCACTGGGTCGCTGGTCGAGGAGTACAGGCCTGGGGATCTAGTTATTCTGGACGACTTTATCGATAGGTTCGTACCTATATAAATAGAATTTACACTTTATTTAGTATAGAATATACCTATGTATTATGAAAAAAAAGTGTGTGTCAGCTCCGACGCACGACTGGAGTTTACTCCTTACGAACGATTATAAAATACATAATAAAAATTATAAAAACATTTATCATAACGAATTAATATCAGCGACATCTTGATTACCAGTTGCTATTTAGTTTTCGCAATGATGTATTATTACGTAACATATTCTAGTTTCAGAGATATTGTGTAGATGGCGCAATATCTCTGAAACTGCAGAGATATTCGAAAATAGAATGTAACGCATACCGTGTGACAATTTTGATTTTACTCCCATAAATTTTCATGCCCCGGGCTTATATATGAAAATCGATTCTTAAGGAGTAAACTCCAAAAATTATATCACAAAAACGCAGGGGAACGTGTAATTATTTCTAGAATTTCTTCTTCTTAACTGTAGGCGACCAATGCTTAGTAACCGCAGTCGCTATGCAGGAGTCAAGAAGGGCTGTGACGAGCCCCTTGATTGAGTAGCTAAGATGCTTGCTTTAACTATCTGTCTCATGGATCCCGGGTTCGATTCCTGGCTGGGCCAACTTTGGAAACGAACTTTTCATTTCATAATTGGCTCTGGCAAATAGTGGCAGGGCACACTGGCGTCTGGCGACAGTAATCACACCTTTTAGAAGACCATGCGTGCCAGAGCCCATTTTCTTATCCCTTCCCAATCCCTTGTTGCTTGTGTCATAGGCGACGGTAGCCACCTACCATCAAGTGGACCGTCAGCCTGTCTGAGGACTTTAACATAAAAAAATTTTTTTTTTAAGAACATGGGGTCGTAAATGCACGTTCTATGACCGCACTGATTGCGGTCCTCGCGGCGTGTGTCATCTCCCGATGTTTCCGGCGTTCTGCGCCAGGGGGCGTTCCGCTTTACTTAAGGCGGCGCGTGCGCATAAGTACACGGTACACGAGAAAGGCACTGCAGTTGTCATGCAAGGGCCGAGGTAAGTAGACATCTTTTATTTGAAATAAACTTTAGGTTATGGTATGCAAGAGAAATTGATTGTTCTCAGACTGAAAATTAGTCATATGTTATAAAGTTTTTTATTGTATTTATTTACTAGTTGACCATTTTTTTCAATTTTTCCTTTCCTAAAATCTCTCGGATTTGGTATAGCCCTTTTCAAGCTTTGCTATTAGCAACACAAATTATTAACTTGGATTATATAGATTTTTGTTCAAAAATTAGTAACAGGTGGCCCTTTATATTAATATTATAAAGCATTATCTATTAATGTAATGTTTGTAAAAAGGTTTTCGAGTCGTGCAGAAAGTTTGATGCACCGTCAATGGGGTGGCCATCTTGTCAACATGACCACTGTTCCAGAGGTGAGTTAACAAAAGGCCGTTAAAAATGACACGTTATGTGTGGGAGATTCCACCATTGGCCACAGTAACCACGTGAAAAAAAATAGAACGTTTGATCCAAAGATTACAGTAATCTTTGAATAAAATGACCCCTTGTTGCTATAACACTGAAAAGGCGTTAGTTTTTTATTTTATTTTAGATGATCCCTTTGTAACAGTACTTTTTTTTCTTGATGAAAGATACCCTATGTCCTATTTTGTATCCCTGACATGCATGAAAATTTCATGATTGAGTAGTCAAGGTGTGGAAAGTAACGGACAGATAGTTACTTTCACATTTTATAATATTGGTATAGATGAACTAGACAGAGTCCCTTAAAATATTGAAGCATTTTAATTACATTTCAATTAGTATTTTAATTAAAGGCAACAGACAGACAAACTCACTCACGTTTATAATATTCCCCAGGGGTTACGCCACCCCCACGGGAATTTTATTTTAAGTAAAATTACAATTTTGAATTAATTTTAAGTAACAAAAAATAAAATTACAGTTACAACTATAGTTTTTTTTATACATTTACAATTACAAAAAATGTTAATTTCAGAATATCTGGGGGTTTGGGGGATTAAAGCCTCAACCTCCGACATAATCGGAGACTCTATAATATTAGTATAACTTATATCCAAAAATACAAGTAAAGTATAATCTGTTTCTTAATTCGATTGAGTAATTTGACATTTCCTGGGTTGCAAATGTCACCTAATCGAACTTTTTTTAAAACCGTAATCAATGCTTTATAGAACATTAATTAGTTTAGAATTAATATTATAATTTGTTTAAATTATATTTTTTGCAAAGTCCGGTCTATAAGTCGCAATTCTTTTCGATTATTATAATTTTTATAATGAGAACATTTTCATAGGTGACATAAAATTATCACAAAATAATAGCTATTGATAGCGCGCGAGTTGAATGCAGTCGGGGCCTGAGGTGAAGGGCGGGAGCATCTCCCCCGCCGCGTCTCGCACGCCTGTAGTGTAGTGATGTGCGTGCTGTCCTCGACAACTATCATACGCTTACTGTGTTATCGCGTTAATATTCAAGTTGCAGCCGCGCGTTATTTTTGTTTTTAATAATGTCTGATCCGAGTCAATCAAGTTCTCTTACAAAAAAACGGGTTTTTATTCATCGCCAAGCACGAAATGGCGAAAAATGTTCCCGAAAAAATGAATGCCAAAAAAAGTGGGGTCATGAAGGATCTTTTACAAGTGGCGCGCAACGTGAGGCATCGAAGCCCTTTTACATTGTTTTATTTCTAAACTTAAAATGTTAAACTTAAAACAATGTTGAAATTTATCGACATACTGTCATCATTAATTCTAATTAGGTCACAGCACTATCGCATTCCTGAGCTCTGCATTCAACTCGCGCGCTATCAGTATGTAATGCATTATACTGTTTTTTTTATTTGACCACATTAAAATTTTGAATTGTTTTTTTATTCATCAAAATCGACCTAGACATTGGCAATCCTGCTTTAAACGAAGTTCGAACCTTAAAACAACAATAATACGAATACATATTAAATCAATTAAACAATATCAAAAATATTTTCGTCGTAAAATATCATAACTATAAGTAAAACCGATATTAGTACAGCACTACGGAATAAACGCTGGCAACATTATTTTAAAATTTGACATTAGCACTTGTCAAATTACTCCATCGAATTATGAAACGCAGTATAGCCAACATGAAGGTCCGATGTTCGCAGGTGGTTCTCGCTAAAGAGGCCGGCCTCAGTTACGCAGCGGTGGCCCTCGTTACGGATTACGACTGCTGGCGTGACAACGAAACTTCTGTACGTTGTTTTCTTTCCTTTTTTTAACGCCCGATGCAATAAAATAGGTATCTAAGCAATACAAGGCAATTTTAATGCATACACAGATAAACTACAAACTAGAAATTGAGATAACACACGCATAGCAATTAAACAATAAATAACTGAAAGCAAACAAAGACTAAAATCAAAGGAAATTTAAACTATTATAACAATATCTATATAACAAGTAATTAATTTAAAAAATGAAGCAGTTAATTAATTTATACTATTGCTTATCTCATCTTTGGTCTGTTATTTTATAAAAAAATTGTATTACTTTCAAAATTTCAGGTTAATTTGAATGTTCTTCAAAGCTTGATCTAATGAGAGAAAAAAAATACTAGATCTAAGTAATGAAGAATAATGGATAGAGTGATCTAATAAAGAAGTTTCTTGATTATAAGGTCCCAAAAGCTTTTTATTTCTAGATATTTTATATTATTATTTATTTATTTTCCAATTTACTTACATTTTTTAATAATTGATCCTTAAATGAAATTGAAACTTCTTCATTATTCTTCATCATTTAAAAAAAGATCTGGACACAAACCACACTTTCATTTTGTAAATACCATAACTAACATAGTTTCTTAAGTTTTCTTGTATTACTAACACTATATGGACACTAGGTGTCTGAAATAAGCGTATTATTATTATAAGTATATTTTCGATATAGAAAACCCATCTACTTAGCCCGTGGCTCCATGTTGTTTAACTTCTAATGGTGTTAGGTGTGCGTAAGCGAAGTCCTCGCGATATTCGCCTCCAACGCGCACAAAGCGGCGCGAGTCGTAATCGAAGCCGTGCAGATACTCGCCCAAGAGGAAGATCACACCTATTTGAAGGCGAATAAGGTAGGCTTCAACTGTTTTTTGAAGTGAAAACTTCTTTAGGCGCGTTAGGCATTTTTGAGATGGGAAAAACCATTGAACTCGCGACACTGTCATTGTAACCGACACCTCTGTGTATAAGTATGTATTGTACATATATTGTGTATGTACGTACTTAGATACACATGCATGTTGGCATTTTTTGAGATGGGAAAAAACCATTGTACTCGCGACACATTGTAACCGACACCTCTCTATATAAGTATGTACATATATTGTGTATGTACGTACATAGATACACATGCATGTTGGCATTTTTTGAGATGGGAAAAAAACCATTGAACTCGCGACACTGTCACCGTAACCGATACATCTGTATATAAGAAGTATGTACTTTCCTGACGATTCAAAAAATACACACGTAATTGTTCAAGTTTTCACTTCTGTCGGCACTCCCGGAGTGCCACTGTTTTTTTTTTAATGTTAGGTTCGGCAGACAGGCTGACGATCCACTTGATGGTAGGTGGCTACCGTCGCCTTAACACAAGCAACGCCACAGCTGCTGCAAGTGTGTAGTAAGATTAATGTGTTTTGATATCCTTTACTTACACACACCGAAACATGATTCCTTGGGAACTTTTTCTTCATGAAATTCAGGATACTTACGTACCCTATGTCCTCTGACGAGCGTGTATGAAAAATTTCATGAGGATCGGTTAAGTAATTAAGGCGTGAAAAGATAACAGATAGACGTGAGTACAGAGTTACTTTCACATTCACAATACGAGTATTAGTATGGATAGTAGTTCTAGACACTTCTCGCCTTTTATTATTATAATGTATTCTTCTTTACAGGACTTAGTGTCTTCTGCCATAATGCTAAAAGAATAGTTCAGATGGAAGACCAAAACGACTTGGGATCAAATATTTTTAATAATAAATATATACTTGCACAAGTTGCATATTTCCTATTTGCTGTGATTTAATCTGTGTTGTTTTAGTGATTTATATTGTAATAGGTATCTTTATAAGCTTATTTGAACATCACTGCTAATGCACTTATAGTATTGTATAACTGATAAGTATTAACATTGTATGATTAATATTTAAAACATAGACGTGGATTTTTAGAGGATCACATTTTTTTTAATAGATTTAATTTTTAAGTGCACACATTGATTTTGAGAAACATAAATGTTGGTTACTCGGCCACCTCGCAAGTGCGAGTAACTACTCGTATGACAACTCGCACGCTGGCTCGCACTGTGTAAGCCAGGCCTTATGATATTTCATTTTTTTTATTACTGATTTCTTATAAAAATCTTTATACAATTTATATTATAGTGTTGGCTAAATTGATTAAAAAAATTGTTAACTGTTAAGCAAACAATAGTTTGATCTTTATTTTAATTGTATTCAAATACCCCATTCACAGCTCTAAGTTAAGGGTAACTAATTATACAAATATTTTTAATATTGTATTGTTGTTTTTGCACTTACTTTTAATTATTAAATAAAACCACATTTTCAGCACATACTCTTATTTATTTAGCCTAATCTTGACATAGAAAAAGAAATTATCCTTACAACCTATACTGCACACGTCAGGGATACATTTTGAAAGCACGCGGCAGATTGTCAATTGATATGATTGGTGTACAACGGGCAATAAAAATTGCATTCGGGTATTGCCCATGGTACACCTAGGTCAGGGGTTCCTAAACTTATTTTGTCTACTGCCCACTTTGAGAGTAAATTATTTTTTAGCGCCCCCATTTTTTCACCTACTTAAAATCAATCACCCCCCAAGCCTACAACGCCCCCATTTTTTTCTGGGTCTCTTACCGCCCCCCTTTAGGCCTGCAGCGCCCACAAGGGGCGTTATCGCCCACTTTGGGAAAGACTGACCTAGGTGAACAGGTGTACCACGGGCAATACCTATCAATTTATCAATGACGTCACCGCAGAGAAAATCATTCTATACATGAGTTTTAAAATGACTTAATGGACAGTGTCATATAAAATCAGACATGTAAACAAGATCCAACAAAAGAATTATTACATGACAAAAAAAAAACCAATTCTTACTTTTAATTTTCTAAACATAGTTTCAGTTACTATATTATAATTATATTTTTATAAAAATATCGTGAAATCAAAATAAAATTAAAAAATTATAAATAATCAGCATAATGATAATTATATAAGAATTCGTAATTAATAAAAAATATATATCAAAAATCAAAAATTCGTATCAGAGGGACATTTAAGTAAAACAATGAGCGGAACATGACCTAGTAGCAAATGGTCCCCAACATCAAAAATACATGTTATCAAAACGTTCTTAATAAGACAATTATTAATATATAAATTAATTAATTATTTTCTTCATTAATTTCTTTAAAAAATAAATAAAACTAAATGATAGGTAATAACAGGTATTATGTATTTAATCATTATGCTAATATTTACTTTCGACATTTGCTACTAAGTCATGTTGCTAATTGAAACAAACTTCTTACAGGCAGTTTTGCTTTTAACTTTTTTTTAATGTTAAGTTCGACAGACAGGCTGACAGT
Organism: Synanthedon andrenaeformis; assembly: GCA_936446665.2. NCBI lineage: Eukaryota > Metazoa > Arthropoda > Insecta > Lepidoptera > Sesiidae > Synanthedon > Synanthedon andrenaeformis. Next base: position 4,748,222 of record OW387799.2, on the reverse strand, counting down.
CCACTTGATGGTAGGTGGCAACAGTCGCCTATAACACAAGCAACGCCGCTGGTGCTGCAAGTGCACTGCTGACCGCAGTAGGATTAAAAATAAGGGATAGGGAAAATGGGAAAACTATATGCTCATAGGGTGTTTTATTTAAATGTCCTTCCGATATATGAAGGCAAAAAAAATTTATTTTCTCTGAAAATTAAACGAGCATCGTGCAGTAACCACCGCGTCCGCTCAAACTGCACCTTTATAGCCTACATATAATCTTGTTGCAATTTACGTATAAATGTTTTTTTTGTGCAATGACCTTGCATTATATTAGAATATCCATCTCCGACAAACACACCGTACTCATTGTACCTTTAAATCTAGCTTAGACTACATTATAAGCTATTTACGAAATCCATTAGTCATTCCAACTGTCTCGGTCCTGTAATTATTACAATTTTTTTTAGAGTAATATTCTATGCATACTTATTACTTAAGTGACAATAAATGTTGACTTAAGAGCGGGTACAAAGGTACACTAGCGCCACTCCTTAATTTAAAAATATCTTGTACAACAGAGAAGGAATTATCCGTGTGTGTAGAATTTTCAAATACCTTTTATAAAGTTTCATATTGAGACATGAAACAACAAAATACGATGTAGACTAGACAGTGAAATGAATGGGCGGTCTTTAAGGATTTTTTTTTATCTCTGCTCATTCTTCCATCTGTCGCGGCTATTTTGCAAAATACTAGAAGTAATAGAATCTAGTCTGTTCTAAGTGCCCGCGACTTTGTCCGCTTTAAAAATGAAAATGAATGAATAAACAATACAACAAATAAGCTAATTTATGTCGTGGCCAGATAATAGAATTGATCACATCATGAAATGGCCAGCCAGCTAAAACTGGCCATGTTCATTGAATAACCAGTGTAACTATAATTTTTTCTATGGGTTCCTTCTATATTTAAAGTTTTTATTAAAGCTTAGATACGGTACATTATTGATATAGCCAGTTATGTCAGTTCTTGGTCCAGGAGTTACGCGAGTTTTAGTTGCGTTTGCCTATCTGACCTACTAGAAGTGTCCACGGATTAGACTCACCGGTCCGTCAGTTCTTGGTCCAGGAGTTACGCGAGCGCTAGTTGCGTTTGCCGGTCGGACCTACTAGAAGTGTCCACGGATGAGACTTACCGGTCCGTCAGTTCTTGGTCCAGGAGTTACGCGAGTGCTAGTTGCGTTTGCCGGTCTGACCTACTAGAAGTGTCCACGGATGAGACTCACCGGTCCGTCAGTTCTTGGTCCAAGAGTTACGCGAGTGCTGGTTGCGTTTGCCTATCTGACCTACTAGAAGTGTCCACGGATGAGACTTACCGGTCCGTCAGTTCTTGGTCCAGGAGTTACGCGAGTGCTAGTTGCGTTTGCCGGTCTGACCTACTAGAAGTGTCCACGGATGAGACTCACCGGTCCGTCAGTTCTTGGTCCAAGAGTTACGCGAGTGCTGGTTGCGTTTGCCTATCTGACCTACTAAAAGTGTCCACGGATGAGACTCACCAGTCCGTCAGTTCTTGGTCCAGGAGTTACGCGAGTGCTAGTTGCGTTTGCCGGTCTGACCTACTAGAAGTGTCCACGGATGAGACTCACCGGTCCGTCAGTTGTTGGTCCAAGAGTTACGCGAGTGCTGGTTGCGTTTGCCTATCTGACCTACTAAAAGTGTCCACGGATGAGACTCACCGGTCCGTCAGTTCTTGGTCCAAGAGTTACGCGAGTGCTGGTTGCGTTTGCCTATCTGACCTACTAAAAGTGCCCACGGATGAGACTCACCGGTCCTTCAGTTCTTGGTCCAGGGGTTGCGCGAGTGCTGGCCGGGTATCATGTCGAGCAGGTACTGGCGCTGCGCCTCGGCGACGCGCTGCATCTCGGCGGCCATGGCGGCGTTGGGCTGGCCCGCCTTGGGCGAGCTGCGCTTGCCGAGCGCCGACGCCTGCGCCATGGCCAGCTGGTACGTATAAAGCAGCGGCGAGAACTGCATCATGGCGGCGGCGGCGGCCGCGGGCGACATGCCCCCACCGCCCGCGCCTGAAAGTCCGCGCAGCAGCTGGTGCTGCAGCGCCTGCATCGCCGCCGCGCTCTGCTGCTCGAACGCCATCTGCGCCGCCGCAGCCGCCGCCAGCTAAGCACACAAGTCCTTGTCAAACCAAAATCTGATATGTGCAAAAAGTATACTTTCGAGTAGTTTTTAAATAGTCTCAATATTTTTATGCAGTTTTAATTCCGATTAAAAAGTGGTCCCAGTAAATTAAGATGGCGCTAGTGTAGCATTGTCAAGTAAATGAGACAAAGATAGACAGAAGTAATAGAAATAGACAGATAGAACATATGCGACACTAGTGACATTCTGGCCACTTTTAGAACCCTTATTTTATTGTTGGAGTGGTCCATTTTTTCAGTTTGATTGTCTTATGAGTCGGTACTCCTTATCTCTACCCTCCATAGTTTTGATTTTAAAAAAATCAGACTAATTTGGCAAACGAATAATATTACCTGATGTTTGCTACTTCCACTCTGACTGGTGCTGCTCGATGATGACCCTTCAACACACAAAAAGACAGCGGATAACACTCGATATTATCACAATCACATTTTAACAAATAAACAAACAAAATTACAATTGAATTTCTTTGTAAAGTGAAATTGTATTCTCTCTGTGTATCTTAGACCATAGTTTCTCAACCTGAGTCACGTTCAGAATTTTGGTGAATACTGGAAACTCTACTGAAATTAAACGCGTTTACATTATTCCATCGTTGGATTCATTTACTAAATCAATGTAAAAGTAGACTAAATTTGCCATTATATGATATTAATTTGGTCTTGTTAGGTCAAATAGTTTGTAAGATACGGCTGGCTCGTGTCACCAGACGTATGATACGACGTAGTATGTGTTTGGTTGTAGTAATGCGTTGCGATACATCTCATTACCTTTACCTTTCTTGGCGGGCACTTCGCGCTCGCGATCTCTGTCCGCGTGGTGCGTACGCGCACTCTCACCCGACGCGCCTCCCGACGACCGGCTGCACATTGGAAACAACACCATCATTATTATAACGTTTATTTCAGACACCTAGTGTCCATATAGAAAAACTTAAAAACTATCTTTGTTAAGAAACCAAGCCACAAAACTTAAAACGCGGATCAATCGCAAGCGCAGTTTTGTTTTATTTAAAATTATGTCTGTCTGTGCCGACCACCGGAAACAATTATATCAAAATTCATAAAACCGGTCGAGTACAGAGTCGTACGAAGCAATCAATAAAGTAAATCAAATCGAACCAGCTTTTTACTCAAGCTCGATATTTATTCTGTAAAAATAAAATATTTGTCGGCAACCTGGTGGAGGGTGGCAGCGTGGACTTGGCTGGCTGCGAGGGCGCCGGAGGGGTGGGCGCAGTCGGCGGGGGGCGCGAATGAGTGCGAGTCACAGACATCTGAAAACAATTTATACATAATATTACAATTCGTTAAACGTTTGTCAGTTAGTCAACATAATTATATCAATTTTGTTAGGGCGGCTTCCCCCTAACAGTTTTTAATATGTACTAACAAGTTAAACACCTCAGTTTATTCAGTTAGGGAGTTCATGGGGAAATTTAAAAAAAATCACAGTCAGCCAAAGAGAAAAAAACAATTTTAATTCATTGAAACCAACGGTTTTATGTAGTTGATATAAGAGGCTTGGTTTATGTAGTTGATAGTTGAGCAAATTCGCTTCAAGCGTTGAATACGTGGCTCTCGGGGAGTTTATTGGTGTGAGCTTTGCGCTTACCTGTATCGGCCGATGCGAGTGCGCAGGCGGCGGGGCTGGGTGCGCGGTCGATGGCGCCGCGGCGGCGGGTGCGGGCGGCGGGGAGGGCGCGACGGGGGCGGGGGGCGCGGCGAGGCGGCGCTCGATCTCCTGCTCCTGCTGCAGAGCGCGCACGAACGCTGTCTTCAGTCGGGCCGTGTGCTCCGCCTTGAGCGCGCGCTTCACGTTGCCCGAGACGCACAGCTCGCAGAGGCGGCGCGCAGCGGGCGGCGTGGCCGTGAAGGTGGCGTCCTGGCGGCGCGCCGGCGCCCGCTCCCACCGCCACACGGGCGTGAAGTCGCAGCCGCACTGCGCGCACACGGCCGGCACGCTCGACCGCGGCATACTACTTGCGCGCGCCCCGGGAAAAACAACACTAAGTCTACAATCTGTTCCATTCTTTTTATTACTAAAGACTGGTCTGCTCTCGGCCAGCATCTAGATAGCCGTGTAGCGAACAAGAGGCTTATGATGGAGCGAGCTCACCCAAATGCCTATTCACTGCAACTTTGAAAAGATTTGGGTTATATGAGCTCGGAAACACAGTTCCAAGCGCATTATAAAGGATGTTTTAGAGCGCTTGGTCCAAAAAAAGGGATTTACAAAAAAAGGTGAGGATGGTAACTGGCCGTGTGTCTGAATGTCCGATGGAATAAAGGCGAAGGCGGTATGAGCTCATGCAGCTCCCGGGTACACTCTCCGAACTAAATCTTATAAAAGACACAATCATAGACAGGCGATTTTGATTTTGCGGCAAGTTGGTATTTAGCTGAGCCATCCCAAAGGTGGGGGCAATATTCCATGCAAGATTACGCCTTATACAAAACTAGCTGTTTTGCACGCGACTTCGCTCGCGTAACTTTATAAAATATAGCCTATGTTACTCGCTGATAATGTAGCTTTCTAAGGGTAAAAATAATTTTTAAAATTGGTGCTGTAGTTTTTGAGTTTATTAATTACATACATAGGTACAAATCTTTTCTCTCTTTATAATACTAGTATAGTAGTATAGGATGGGAGCTATCCATTCGAACAAGGGATTTTGTTTCAACAAATTTATAACCTCTTCAGATTCAACGAGAGAGCAGCTTAGCTCCAAATCTTCATGAGTCACTAACACAGTTATAATACTTCAAGTTTTGATTAATTGAAAGTACATACCGATCCTCGTTGGTGAGATAGTCGACGACGTGCTCCAATCCCACTAGATACACGAAATCCGTGTTACTCGGTGAGGGAATAAAGTTCATCTCGGGCGGTGGAGGCTTCGGTGGTGGAATCTAAAAATACAATTATTGCGTCAATCAACCAATAGGTGGATCTAAACTATGGAGAAAATAATTTCTATTTTACTAGCTGGTGTCCGCTACTTCGCCCGCGTTGAATAATGGAAAAAAAAAATGTAAGCAATATAACGTTTGAATCCTCGTTGCTATAACACTTTGGCCAGGCGTTAGTTTTTTTTTTTTAATTATAGTTATTCCCTCGGGAACAGTACTTTTTTTTCTGGATGAAAGGTACCCCGTGTCCTTTATTGTATCCTTGACAACATGTATGAAAAATTTCGCGATGATCAGTCGAGTAGTTAAGACGTGAAAATGTAACAGACAGACAGAGTTACTTTCACATTTATAATCTTAATAATATGTAAAAATTTCGCGTCACTTTATATGTCCGCGATAAACTCCTAAACATCTGAACTGATTTTAAAAATTCACCCATAGAAAGCTATATTATCAGCTAGCAACATAGGCTATATTTTATAAAGGTACGCGGACAATGTCGCGTTCAACAGCTAGTATTGTATAGTAGTATCGATTACTAGATTGTAAGCGAGTTTTACATGAATCCAATGGCATACTGTATTCGACTACTGGAACAATGTGAGACAGTCTTAAACCTTAAATGGCAGAGGGAATTACGAGATACGAAGTCGATTTTACCTGTAGCAATGTCTTCTCGAGTTGCTTACGCAGCGCTAACTTGGCGGCCGCCTGTCTCTGCGCAGGAGTCTGCGTGTCTTCGGAGCTGCGTGAACTTGCCTGCAAGCGAATAGTCAGTAACGAGTCACACGTGGAAACAATAAAAAAAAAGCAACCCAATATGCCCCTGATAACCCAAAGTCAAGAAAGATCATACATAGTTTTTTTGTTTAAATAAAAAACTGAAGGCGTCTAGGTTGCTGTCAAGGTTTGTTCATGCCAAACATGGACTACGGAGATTAAGTATGTTTTGAATTTGATAATACATTTATCTATATTATATGTACATGTATAATTCTATCTATCGTATATTTTATATTAGTTAATAGTGTAACGTGTAGATGTAGATGCACCTCCCTCCCTAACAGTAATCATGGTAAAGTGTAACGTCATTTGAAATTAAGAAACGTTCTCAATGAACGAAATAGTTCTGTTAGCATTATTCACTATAATTAGAATACAGAATAAATACTATTTAAACTATTCAAGTAAAATAATATACTACATCAAAAAAATGTAAAGCTCTATTAAAGAAATCAGAGAGAGTACTTTCAAAGGTAGTAAAGAAATTAAAGAAAAGACAAAAATTCTAAGCCCTGGGAAAAAGATTGGAAAAACCTGTTCTGCTGAATAAAAACTCAATATGATTTAAGACATAGCATTAACAAGTTTCATAGTATGGTCCTTAATTTCTTTACAAAAAAAAACCAAACAAATCTTTACAAGCGACACTTATAGATTCTAAAATAATGTTTTTATCTAAAAAAAAAGACAACATTGAAACCCATAAGGTATAATACAATATATTGTGGTGACATCACATTTCCATACTCACTGCATCACTTGTGCTACTCGTCACCGACGAGTTGTCCTGATTTGGCTTGCAAATACATTCCGAAAACGTTTTATTACAAAAATTAAATGATGACTTAAATGGTTTTGAGAAAACTAAATATTTTACAATTGATTTTAATCAGAAAATTGGAAAAAAAGTATCCCATAAATCAAATCAAATTTATCCATTTGCATGATAACATGGGTTGATGTGATCAAGTTCTTATAGGATGTATGTAAGTTCTTATCCTCATGTATGGCCACATCTGGCATGCAAAATCATATAATATTATTGAAAATCGATTGTCAATCAATTAGGCAAATATGTCAAAATATTCCCTAATATTATTTTTAAAAAAATACATATAATTCTAGTAATAAAGAGAACATTTGGATACTCAATATTATATTCAACATAGCGGTCAACTTGTAATGGGGCAATATAATTCAAATCTGTGTAGTGAAATTGTCCATATATAACTATATATAGAGATATATATCTAAATATAGAGCCGCTAGCCTGTCGGCCACCTTTATATTATAAAAAAATCTAGATTTAAAAAGATTGGGATGACATATGAACATTTGTTGTAGCATTAGTTTTAAATATTATTATACATCAGATTTTTAAAGCATTATTATGTCATCATCATTAGTCTCTACCTGTGTCTACCTCAGTTATACTAGAAGTCTTTGCTTTTGAACATGACTTACGAGTTACGAGAATATTTAAAAAAAAAAAAAACAACAAAAATGGATGGTCACCAGTACACATACCTTGGAGGCAGCGTGTTGAGAGGCTGGCGGTGGTGCTGGCGTGATGGTCACAGATGGCGTGATACTAGCTCCACCTCCCGACGATGACTGCCGATAACACGATACACATCATTCAATAACAGTGTTGCCACCTTACCGCTTTCGGAGTCAGATCTAGCGCTTATTTATGTCATTCAGCGCTTCAAATTAGACAACTCCTAGCGGAAAATACAGCGCGTTTTTTGATAACCAAAGAAAGCGGTAATCCTGCTTTAAACGAAATTCAGACCATAAAATAACAATAATACGAATATTAAATCAATTAAACAATATCAAAAAATATTTTTGCTTGTGTTATTCAAGTGTCTGCCTGTCTGTCTGTCGACAAAAACAAACACCTAGACTTGGCAAGCGAGACTTGCCTGATCTAGATCTAGTATATAGGTACCTGTGTACGATAAGGTCCCGGAGTGAGAGTGGCTCCCCCTGGAAGGCTGGAGGAGCGACGGGAAGACACACCACTACCACCTCCCCCCGTCCCCGGAACTGTCGCCGCCGCATTTGACCCCCCGCGCTTAAATCATTCAAAGTATAACCATTTATAGAAAAGGGTAGTCAATCATCAATTACAAAACAAAATCAAAATATTTGTTCATTAATTTATGTCAAATTAATTATGTTTTTAAGAGACTCGTATTTTCCTATATGTATTTCACTATTAAGTCACTTTTGATCACCTTAAAAAAATTGTTATTTTAAAAAAATATTACAACTACAAACTTATTCTTTACCTTTAAGTATTGCAATCGATTTTTATAAGTTTAATCCAACGTGAGCGTCAAAAAAAAAATTGAAACGATGTATTTTGTGTTTTATATTTTGCGCTATCTACAAATTCAAACAGTTAATTGAATAAATGTTTAAAAGGGATCAATGGATATTAAATTCAAGTTTGAAAAGTGATGAAAACAAAAATACCTTGTTCTGCTGATGGGCAGGTGGTGGGGCCGGAGTGACAGTCACACCCGGAGGCACCACACAACCGCTGCCAGCCAGGGCTGTTCCCGTCCCCGTCTCCTGTAATTTCAAAATTACTTTGTCAAAGCTAGTCATGAAGTATGGCTTGGTGTTTCCAATGCTTCTTCTGAAGCAAGAAGCATCAGAAAATTTTTAGTAGTAGCAGGGCTGCGTTTCGCAGTCATTTGGGCAGCCCGTCTGGCGGCAGTAGCCACCCACTTTCAGAAGACCACCGTAAAATAACAGCATATGTGTGTGCTTCCCTTCCTTATTCTTCTATGGTTGGCAACGCACTTGCACCTGTGGCGTTGCTTGTGTTATAGGCGACGGTAGCCACCTACCATCAAGTGGACTGGACCATCAGCCTGTCTGTCGACCTTAACAAAAAACATAAAAACAAATGGATATTTTTTATTTATTTCATTTGAAGGCCACTACTGGAAGAATCAAACGACGTGTTTCTGAAAGGGCTCTAATAAAAAAAAATTAAATACCTTAGGTGTAGGTAGAACCGTGGCCTGTTGTGATTGGCGCAATTTTCTCAGCAATACGAGCCTCGTCTCCTCAGCGCGTAGCTTCTCACGTAGGGAGCGCAGGCGTCGCTCGCGTTCCCATATTTCGGCACTCGACAGCTCCTAACAAATAAAATTGTCAGAGGATTTCTCCCACAGTCACATGTTGATGAGTGATTATGGAGAGTTTTTGAATTGAATACTTCTTTAGACGCGTTTATTGCTGAGAAGTGAACGCTGATGAATGTATTGAATTTTTAAAAAAATATATCATTAACACAAAATGTTCAAACATACCCTATGTCCGGACACAACCATGGGAGGTTCATTCTCTTCATCCTCGGATTCATCATCCCTGGGGTCGCGAGGGGATTCCGGGGTGGGCGGGGCCGCCAAAGTGCTAGGCGTTATGGACACATTGACAGAATTATTGATCTTCCCACTTATGTCCGTATAAGGAGTTGGTTTCCTTTGAGGCGGAGCCGCCGGGAGCAACACTATGTCCGGACTCTCGGCGTAACTGCGTTGTTCTGAACGAGGCCGCAAAACTCGTTTACCGCTCGACCCCTAATATATAAAAAAATTATATATGTGTTGGTTTGTGTATCGCTCAAAAACTCGAAAACTAGCCAACGGATTGACTTGAAATTTTTACACAATATGCAATCCGCTTCAAGGATTGATCTTATTCATATTTTGCTTTTTTTACGGCGCCATCTGCCGAAAGCGAGGAGAACTAACTGGCCAAAGATAACCGCTGTCACATTAAGGGGCAGTTAGCTGTTGTCATGGTAGCCGCTGACCGTTGAACTTCAAAGAAAACCACAGCGAAGCGTGGTCAGGGTCAGCTAGTTACTTATATAGGAGTAACTGTTTTCAAAGTAACACTAATTATTAAAATAAAATACTTAAATTAAAAAAAGTCAGGATTTTGTTACTCTTTCGAGCAAAAACTACTGAAGTAATTTTGATGAAACTTCAGTAATATAGTTTTCACATTATCTTTGTTCTGTTAACAGAAATAATTAATGTTGTTTGTTTGCATCCGTGTAACTTTATAAAATATAACCAAAGTTACTCTCTGATAATGTAGCTTTTTATTGTAGGTTGCATATTGTATTGTAATCACGCGTCCTGGCCGCTAACAGTTCGTAATTCGAATGAAATGTCAAACATGAAAAAATGTAATGTACGTATGTTGTTCATTGGAATTGTCTGTGTCTGTATAATGTGTTTGCAACAATAATAAGTTTTCTCTTTAAATCCACTGTTTTTATTTCATTTATTCATCTGCTAAAATCTACAAAACTTTTTATAGGTTAAAGAATAGTTTTTAAGTTTATTCATTACTCAAACAAAAATACAAATCTTTTTTTTATATTGGAAGCAATATAAAGAGTAACCAATATCTGTATATTGGAAGCAAACTATCCTAAGTCACATTTAGCAAATTATTCAGTATGCATGATAAGTTAACGAGTTGAACTTGTAACATATAATCAAATGCATAACTTTTTTGTTTCCTTTGATAGGACTTTTAAAAGTACACTAGTAAATAGATAATAAATAGTGACACAGTGTTTTTATTTTAATTTTAAATTGACTCAGGAAAGTATCACTTTGGATTACAGATATTAAATAGATAAAAATTAAGAAAATACTAGTTATTATAACACTTTTAACACTAAGAAAACATTAAAAAAATGCCTAAATAAAAACCCAAAACAAAAACAATTTACATTATAAATCTTACTCACTCTATCGATCTTTTGATGTGGCAATCGGTATGCATAGGAACAAAAAAAAATTTATTAAAATTATTGTTATTTTGTTTAATCCAAAATTTAAAAATACTTACATGAGGCGGTGGTTGTGCTGGGGTTATAGTCAAACCACTAGCAGTCAAAGCCCTTAATTCACTCAACTCTGGTGGTAATGATCTGGAAATTACATAATTTAAACAATAAAATTAATTGTTAAATGAAAAGAAAACATAAAATATACTCATAACCACTATTGTGACATACATACCTAACCGTTAGGTCAACCGCCGAATCATCAACATCCATATTAGTTTCATACAACGTAAGCTGCAATAGAAGATATCAATTAAAAACCTCTATTGTAATCAATCTCTAAAAATCAATATCATATATAAAGACCAATGTATACACCTGTTTATTGCATTTTCTTATCGAAATGTAAAGAAATATGTTCTAAAATAGATATGTTAAAAATTTACATGATAATAATGTACACAAATATTTATTTTGTATTTTGATCCAATTTTTTATGGAAGTCACGGCAGCCCGGGTGAGAAAACTCAAAACAATACAACCTAAAAACAGACACGCGTACTATTCGTAATACATACAATTAAAGTATCTTTTACTTTTTTTATTTACAAAATAAAACAAAATGACACGTTATTTACCTTTTTTCACTAATCTAAATTTTATTTAAAATCAAGAATAAAACATTTCAGCCATTTCTAACCCCGGTCACTGACATGCGTGCAAACATTCTTACATTGTACGAATCTTTGCACGCATGTGAAGGAACGCGCAAACTCAGCGAGTATGCGAATGGGTTCGCATACTCATTTGCGAATGCGTTGAAGGTGAAGATGATTTTAGTGCAGTTTAGTGTTTGTCCAATCCATGATCAAATTCAATTTACGCCACTCAGTACACGATACGAACTCTGAAAATGGTAAACGAGATGTCCGTTACCTACGCAATCAATACGCAATCGTACGCGAAACTGGTCGCAAGAATGCTTGCACGAATGTGTGGGAGACTACGCGAAGGTTTGAGGTTCGCGCACTTTGATGTGCGTTAAAAACCGACACTGCACGGAAAAGCGCGAATGTAGCAAAAACTTCGCATAGTCATTTGCAAATGTCGTCCTACACTTGTGGGTTCGCGTATTCGCGCGAATGTGAGTGACCGGCATAAATGGTTGACGACTTGCTTGACGCTTGAAGACTGCAAGTTATTTCCCTATTACATCATAAAACAACAAAATAAAGGTAACACTGTTCTTTGATTGGTGCATATCTTACCCCGGTCACTGACATGCGTGCAAACATTCTTACATTGTACGAATCTTTGCACGCATGTGAAGGAACGTGACATTCATTCGCAAACTCAGCGAGAACGCAAATGGGTTTGCATACTCATATGCGAATGCATTGAAGGTGAAGATGATTTTAGTGCAGTTTAGTGTTTGTCCAATCCATGATCAAATTCAATTTACGCCACTCAGTATACGCTACGAACTCTGAAAATGGCAAACGAGACGTCCGTTACCTCCGCAATCGTACGCGCAACTGGTCGCACGAATGTGTGGGAGACTACGCGAAGGTTTGAGGTTCGCGCGCTTTGATGTGCGTTAAAAAACCGACACTGCACGGAAAAGCGCGAATGTAGCAAAAACTTTGCATAGTCATTTGCAAATGTCGTCCTACACTTGTGGGTTCGCATATTCGCGCGAATGTGAGTGACCGGCATTACTTTCGCAATATGGGCCAATGAAAATATTTATTATTATCAACATGAAAACAACGAAACTTACGGGTGCGTTCAAATAGTTAAATTAATTTACACTTTAACAAATATTCATTTATGAAATATTCTATTTTACAATGAGATCTACAATTGTATTTTTTTTTAATTATAATAAACTACCAATATTTATTATATATACACCTATTTTCTTAATGAGATAGAGCTGTGGAAGACTGTCTGTGCGATGGTGCAGCATAATCGCAGAGCACTATATATTCACAAGGCCCTAATAGTTTATGGACTATAATAATATTACAAAAATAAATAATCCAAAAAGCACGTTTTATAATAATCTATTTATTAATTAAAATAGTAAATACGTTAATTTCCTTTTTTTGCATTTCGCATCTCTTGAGCGATGCCCGGACCAGACTTATTAACGAGCCAAGGTCTTCGTCTAGACGGTAGAAGACCAAATGAGCTTCGACGTTTGAGATGTAAACTTGGTGTTTTTACTCAGCCCGATGGAAGTGCTTATTTAGAACAGGGAAACACAAAAGTTTTAGCTGCAGTATATGGCCCACATCAAGTAAGAAGTTGCCTGCGAGTATCTTGACTCATAATTTTATAATACTGTGTTAAAAAGGTCAGTTAGGTATACTTAGTCGATAAGAAAAACCATTCTTTATTCGTCTATACGTCTGTTTATAAAGGGTTCGATCCTTGAAGATTCAACCAAGTGTGTCAAAGCGATTCTCGCTATTGCACCTTTATCTGAATGTGTATCTTAATCTCTTTTGTATAATTTGGTATACAAAAAATAGAATATGGTGGATCCAGGCTGCTTCTGACTGGTCCATTTGGACAATCATGGAAAGGCTGGTATCATAATTATGATTAAAATAGAATATGTATTTGATAAAAGTTTAGTCTAAAAATAATGGAGCAACTACCCAAGAATCTCTCTAAAGGTTAGACTGCATCCCACTTAGCATTTATAATTTTTAAAAATTATATTTTCAGGCATCAAAATCAAAAATGTCAACAGAAGCTGTCATAGTAAACTGCCAATACAGCATGGCTACTTTTTCTACAGGTATTGTCTCAAAGTAGTCCACTAACTACTTCTTTACATAATATAAAACAAAGTTGTAGGCTTAGATATTTTAAACTATGCAACGGATGCAGTTTTAAATAATGAAAGTGTGTTTAAGTGCTTTTGCCCACGATTTTGTCCATATTGAAATATTAAATACTTGATAAGGTCTTTGAGCCATGTCAGAGGAACCCTAGCCAGTAGGACAATAAAAAAACAATAGATGGTGTTTCAATCGGGTAACATTTTTCTTTAAGTTTGGGCAGAACAACATCCGCTGGATCAGCTAGCTTTAAAAGTATAAAAAAATGTATTATATATAACAAAGTATTTGTTTTAAATATATTACAAATTTTAGGTGAAAGAAAAAACCGTCCGAGAGGCGATCGCAAGTCACAAGAAATGTCACAGCATTTGCAACAAGCACTAACAGCGGCTATAAAGACTGAACTGTATCCTAGGTCACAGATTGATATCTACGTGGAAGTGTTACAGGTTAGTTTTCTTTAACCCTTTAACCACCAGTCAGATTTATCTGTCAATTTTTTTCATGTCCATTTCGCCAGAGCAGTATATACTTATAAGACAGATTCCTCTCCTTGTTATTTGAATATCATTGTTTATTTTTACATTGTGTTGCTTTCTCTTTAAAAAAAAGTAAGTCAAGCGCTAGGGACACTACAACTCCTACAAAACCAAGCGGTTGAAGGGTTTAGTATTAGATTCACTCTTTGAACTAATGGATAGAATGGTAAATGTTCACTTCACAGCATGCAAATAGAAACTGGTGCCAAATGCGCACTGAGTTGCTCAATTGCGCGGCACGAATATTTTTTATTACTGACTTGAAACGGCTTTTACGTTTCCACCAGGCAGACGGTGGGGCCTACTGCGCGTGCGTGAACGCGGCAACCCTGGCCCTGATCGAGGCGGGGATTCCCCTGCGCGCGTACGTGTGCGCATGTACTGCGTCCATGGCGTGGCAGGAGGACAAACCCGAACCTCTGGTGGACGTCGGTCACGTGGAAGAGGCCGCGGGGGGCGTCTGTCTAACGGTTGCCGCCTTACCGAGCACAGGTTTGACTTATATTATTATTTGTTTTACTAGGGAATAGGGGTTAGTCCAACTAGTTATACGATATAACAAAATACACAAAAAAAGTCCGAATAGTTATACTGAGCAGTATAACTAAACGGATCCCATTATTTTGGATCGGGTTTGTCCATTTAGTTATATCCATACATTTTATTACACAACAACCGATTTTGATAAAATATCATTTCTTTATAGAATTTAATTTTCTACAACTTTTATTAAAACTTTTTTTTTCTAATTTTTACCGTTTTCCTAAAATCGTAAAAAAATAACTTTTTTAATTTTTTTCAACCCCTTCTCGGGGGTGATTTTGAAAAAATCTTTTACAGTTCGTTTTTATATCTTTCAAATTAAATTATATCAAAAATTCAAGTATTTACCCCAAAATTCGTATTTCGAGGCCTATTTTCTTGGACTACTAACGCAGATTCGTGCAACTGCGATAGTATAGACAAAGTTCAATTCACCAAATATCTCGGCATACAAATTGATGAGTGTTTAACTTTTAAACAACATATATCATATTTGTCTAAGAAAGTCCGTACTATAGTTCACATAATGCGCAAACTCCGTAACATAGCTTCACCTAGTATTCTAACAAACGTATATTTTGCCCTCTGCCAATCGATCTTAATGTACTTTAATTCCTGTTGGGGAGGATCCTCTAAAACAGGGTTCCCCAAACTATTTTGGACAAGTGACCCCTTTTCAACAATGAACTGTTACCTCAGACCCCCATGGTCAAATTACCTACTTTTAAGACCAACCCCCTTATTCATAATGGTCCGCTAACTTAAAGCAGCTATCTATCTTAGTCTATCTTTAGTTTTTTCCTATTGGTACAAAATACCTAGGTACTAAGGTGCCAATTAGAAAACTTTGCACTTGGTTAAGTGAGTGAAGTTGATTTCATTTTCTCGTCAAAATTTAACAAAATAAAAAGACAATCCAATTCAGTAAATATCAAGTTTAATTTATAATTATTACAAATTAATACATAAAGCATCTTAAGTTGGTAGGAAATTATATTTTAAAAACTATTAATTCGCAAAGAGAAAATAAAACATTCAGTGCGATGGATGAACCTGGTGACTATCTACCAATCTAGCTACATCCGGTTCAATATTAGTGAGTTGCAGCCTTAAATCTCCACGTTCGTTGATTTTCAAACGGTTTCTTTGTTTTGTCAAAATGTTTGTTACCACACTGAAGCTTTTTTCAACTAGATATGATGATGGAAAAGCGATAAGGTATTTTTCAGCAATGTTCCACAATGTAGGATACTGTGTTTCAATTTTGCGTTGCAACCAGAACTTCTGATAGCCTTGGTTGAACTTTTGCTTAAGCTCTTCGTCTGTGCTGATGGTAATCAACTCTTCTTGCATTATCACATTGGCTTCTTCTATGGCTGTGGTGTTATACGGATTTATTATCCATTGAGGAATTTGTAAATTTAAAAGATCATCAAACCTCTCCGTAAAATCCTTGTGTAATGCGTCCAAGTGAGTAACATATAATAAAATGTCATCATCTTGAAGCATTTTTGGTAATTTTGACAAATGCGGAAACTGCGAATATTCTTTTCTGCCTAAATTTTGTTTATAAAGAACTAGTTTACCCACGAAGGCCGATATTATTGATTTTGTTTTAATCAAGTTAAGATCATCACCCTGTAGTTGCAAATTAACTTTGTTGAACATTCCAAAGATATCAGTCAAGTAATAAATATCTGTTTTACAATTGTTCAGATTTTCTTTCAAATTCGGATCTTTTTCTTGTAAAAACTCCAACACAGATTCAAAAAGGGCTGAAAATCTTTCTAAGCAAGAGCCTCTTGATAGCCAGCGAACTTCAGTGTGCAGAAGTAACCGAGTAAAGACTTCGTCGTTTTCGTCACATAGTTGAGCAAATAACCGAGAGTTCAAAGAATTGCTTCGAATCTTGTTGATAGCATTTATTACATATTGTAAAGACTTATGCAATCTAGGACTCAGCTTTTTTGCTGCTAAATGCTGCCTGTGAATCACACAGTGAATAACCAGTACATCAGGCAGTTGTCGCTTTAAGTGAGCTATAAAGCCACGATGACGACCAACCATAGACGGTGCACCATCAGTCGCAACAGAAACAATATTCTTCCATGGAATAGCTTTATCAGTAAAAAAATGTTCCACGGCCTGAAAAATCGATTCTCCTCTAGTATCAGTCTCTAAATATGCAGCAAAAATCAGTTCTTGGCACATATTTTCATCTTTGATAAATCGAACATATCCTAACAATAGAGCTTCATTGCCGGGTAATGTAGACTCGTCCAACTGGAGAGAGAATCTGCGGGTCTGTAAGAACTTGCATAAAATGTTTTCCACATCGCGTCCCATCTCATCTATGCGTCTCTGAACGGTGTTGTTGCTCAAAGGTATTCTCTTTAAAATATCATGTGCGGGTTTGTGCAATACATTGTTAAGGACCTCCGCAATGGCTGGTAAGATAAGCTGCTCTCCAATTGTATGGGGTTTCCCCGACTTCGCTATTAGTAAAGATATATTATAGGACGCTCGTAAACCATCATTGTCTCGAATAGATGATGACGCAAACATCGATCCTATGGATGGCCTTTTGTCTAGTTTTTCTTTCAGTGCTTGAAAATATGACAAGGGCTTACTTTTTTTGTTAGCATGTACTCTTGATAAGTGGTCATCCATTTTTGAAGGCTTCATGGCATCGTTACTAAATACTTTTTCACATATGAGACACATCGGGAAGTGTTGATTTGATGGAGATGCAATAAATCCGAACTTCAAGTAGTCCAAACTGTATTGTCTGCATTTTTTTTTCGTGTCCGCCATCATAAAACTTTCAGTAATTCTGCAAACAAAAAAATAAGGAACCTAAATAAAAAACAATAATAAACTGTTAAATTTGCACACTATCTTATTTTTATCACACTCAGTTAATGGATTCTTGTTAAGTATTACTGACTTACTCTTTGATAAACTTTGATACCTATATTGGGAAGTAACTACAGTAGGTAATTAGGTATAGAAACTTCGTATTAGGTAATTAGGTAGAATAAGAACGAAAACCAAAGACTTAAGTGTTAGTAATTTTTACAAATACAATTATACATACCTATTTAAAATATGTTGTATGTTGTGTTTAACACTTTTTCAGTCACTTTACTTCACTTAATTTAGCTTTGTAATAAGTTTGTAATCTCTTGAAATAAATGAGTACTTAGCTATATGAGTTTTTATCGTTCAAGCTCCAACGAATTTCAAAACGCAAATGAACTTTCAACCTAAATGCAAGCTCGTTAAATAGTAAAATATCAGGAACATGTTTGGACTTGATCATGAATTCGTTCGTCTTAATTCGCGTAAAGCCGCTATCACACTATTCAATTTGAACGATTCCAATTTAGGAAATCGGAAGGTGTGATCGCAGTTAGAACAGATTGGATTCAATTAAGAGTTTATCCATTTTCAACTCTATATCTTCGATTTAGAAATCAATTTAGCGTAGTGTGATCACGAGCTCACTACTTAGATTCCTAAATAGGAATCGTTCAAATTGAATAGTGTGATAAGCACTTTATCGTCAAATAGAGAGCAAGTCAAAACGCCGCTGAAAGACGTACGCTCCAACTCAATCTTGCACAAACTTGTCCACATAGACTTGCCGAGTTTTTCATCTTGTACGAACTTGAAACTTTACATTCCTGGAACATTATTTCCTACAAAAATATTAATTATTCTTAGTACACGTAACACAACATAAACAATACAGTAACTACCTACTTACCTATCTTGAAAGTTTTAAATAAGAACTTGTGTTAATATAATAGGGGTCGATTTTTAGACCTCGTCGACCCCCAAAATCACTTTTCGTTTATGTCGACCCCTAGGAAACCGATATCGACCCCAAGGGGTCGATATCGACCACTTTGGGAATCCCTGCTCTAAAACAATCATGATAGAAATCGAAAGAGCTCAGAGATCGGCCCTTAAAACAATGCTGAAGAAAAACTTTAGATATCCCACTACAGAATTACATAAAGAAAGCAAAGTACTTAGCGTTAGAAAACTTTTTTTACTGAAAATGACTATTTGCTCATAAACAAGTTATCAATTCTCGTCAATACACAGACCTTTTAAAAAAGCGAGTATTTAAAATTCCTCTGCCACTAGTACGAACAGAATTTGCAAAACGTTTTAATCCGTATGTACAATTAAGCATTTACAACAAAATTACTAAACATTGTGACTTTAAGCAATATACCATACGTGAAGTTAAGGTTAAGATTAAAAAATGGTTGTCCAGTCTTAAATACGACTATGTTGAAAAACTATTTAAATCAATTTAAAAACGTAATACCTACCACATATTTCGATAGCCTCAATTTTTAAATTTATTGTGTCTTTTACTTTTATATGTAACTACTTATTATTAGGTAATTTAGTGTATTTAGTCATTTATAATTTGTTATTATTTGTATTTTTAAATATTATAATTAATATTTTTATTTTTTAATATTTATTTTAAATATCAAAAAATATATTACATTTATGAAGCACACGATACAGGCTTGCATGCCTAGTGTGTGTCTTCATAGTTATATGAATTATGTTCCTGTAAATAAATAAATAAAAAAATAAAAATATACTTACCCATTACTCGTATTAGACTGTATCTAAATTCTGTATATCTTTATGTTATTATTTTAAGTTTAAATAAAATGTGTAACAACGTAAAACATCCATACATTTTATTAGGCGCTTGTATATTTACGAATATAACTAAATGGAGGAACCCGATCCAAAATAATCGGTTCCGTTTAGTTATACTGTTCAGTATAACTATACGGACTTTTTTTGTTCATTTTGTTATATCGTATAACTAGCAGTATAACTAGTTGGACTAACCCGGGAATAGGGGTGGTGCCGAAACGTGGCCTCACACGGCAGTACTGATCCTCGGCGTGCTATGGAGCGAGCTATGCTGCTGCAAAAATAACGTGTCTTTTTTTATCCTACGACTAAAAGTTACCTAACCAAAGTTGTAGAGAATTCAATTTGCAACAAAAAAATGTGTCTTCAAAATTCGACGAATAGTTTACCCGATATACCATAAAAACATTTGCAGCCCTTTTTACAAGATGGCGGCCGCGGGATGACCTTTTAGCAAGCCTCACTCAAGAATTTACCTAGATACACAAATAAGCTAAGCCGAGTGTATGGAAAGTTAGAGAAAATTCAAATTGGTATGCTATTTATACTATTGTTACAGGAAATATAGCGCTGATAGACATGTCACACAGACTACACATGGACTACTTTGAAGTGGTTTTAGAGAGAGCCATGCAAGGTTGCAGAGATATAGAGGTAATTTTGCTATTTTCTCTGTGAATCATCATCAATCCATAGTGTCCATATGAAAAGCTGTTTTTACTAGACATAATATTGACATAACTACCTATTTACAAGACTTTTTTGACCAATACCGTCTGGAATTCCTTTTCTGTAATAAAATTAAAATCTCTGTGTTCTACACCAGATTTAAAGGACTCATACTTACACATTCAAAACTTCCAGATACTACTGGACAAAGCCGTGAGAGAACACTTGGCCGACGCGTGGAGCAAAGACGATGTGGTCGCAACAGTATGATACACAATAAACTTTCACACAAAGCGGAAAAACTGTCTTTTCTTTCATCAAATAAAACCCATTTTCTTTTGTAGACTTACATATTTATTAGAGATCTGAACAAAATATGAAATTAAATAATATGTACAGTCTATGTTTAAACTAAATAAATTATAGAATAGGTACATGATGTTCACTTGTTTATTCATAATTTTTTCTCTTTCATTGTAAAAGGACAACTTAAAAACTCCCTATGGCAAAATAAAAAAATGGCGTCTGGGCCGCCCGGTTGCATAAAACGTGTAACTATAACTCACAACGCTAACAAAAAAATATGTGTGTGTGCTTATTGACCACACGATGATAGTACATAGTTAAATAGGACAATTTTTTAAATATAAATATTGAGCGCGCTTGATGCCGAGTAAACCCGATTCGGCGACGGTTCACATACGTTCACTCCTCGGCAACAAACGCGCCCCCAAAGAAGTTTTCACGTCAAAACCGAGAGGGAATATTACATAAAATTATTATGAAAATGCGCGGGTGTCAAAGTCAGTCCACCCGTTCAATATAAAAATGATTTAGACAAATGCGTGTCGGGAGACCGTACCGTGACAGTGAAAAGACTAAAAGAAAAGCGAACTAACTAAAAAAAGACTAAGTGAAAAGAAAAAAAGAAAAAGTTTTATAGTATATTATGCATAAATTAAAACTTTGTTTTTATTATGCGTTAAATTATGTCTTATTTGACGTATTTTTAAAATCTTGCACATTTAGCCAATTCTTATATATTATTATGCACAAAATGACATTAAAACTTTGCTTTTATTATGCGTTAATTATTCTTAATTTGACGTATTTTTCAAATCTTGCACATTTAGCCAGTTCATATATATTATTATGCACAAAATGACATTAACACTTTGCTTTTATTATGCGTTAATTATTTTTAATTTGACGTAAAATCTTGCACATTTAGCCAATTCTTACATATTATTATGCACAAAATGATCTTAAAAATTTGTTTTTATTATGCGTTGATTATTCTTAATTTTGACGTATTTTTCAAATCCTGCATTTAGCCAAGCTCTTTTATATTATTATGCACAAATTGATCTTAAAACTTTGAAAGAAAGAAAGAAAAGAAACCTACACATTTCAGGTCAGTCAGTCAATTCTATTTTACATAAATATATTTAAGTAAAATAAATTATTATTTATTTTTGCGATAAACTAAAATTACACCTGAAAGTGGGAATAAGCAATATATTTTCACTTATTGAAAAAGTGTAAAGATTTTCAAAACGAAAGCAAACACTAAATTGTTTTATTTATTTTTTGGAATTCAATTTTGTGTTGATTTTTTTCACCGTTAAGGTGGAGAAAATAGTTGGCAAATTATGGTATTATTCTTATCCCTTATCCATTATCCAACTTTTTTATCCATAAAAAAGCTGAATTGAGAATCACTATACGGTCCCCGTGCAGCGAACGCATTGCGAAATATACAAATATTTTTTTATTATGCTTCATATTGCACTAACGAAACTAAACTATATATATATAAATAAATAATAGAAACGAGAACTCTCGCCATAATATTATAACTCTTTAAATAACATTTTAACTCAAAAGAGAAAAAATATATCGTTATACTGAAAAATAACCTAACACGAACGATACTAAAAAAAAAAATATGCATGAACCCTCCTTGTGTGTAAATATTACAAAAAAAAAACCTTTCAAGTCATTAAATTATTATGAAGAAATCACGCATTTTTATTGCATTTACACGTCCGGGTTGGGTCCGGACCACAAAAATATTTACGATGAATACAAAAATCTTTCATCTTATTACCAATGAGTTGCTAAGGCACTCAACTATATATTATTACTTCTATGTATATACCGGCCGTAAGGCAAAAAACATTGCTGGGCGTTGAGAATTTTTTTTAAAAAAAAGCTATAAATTTAAAAAAAAATAAACTTGGCTGTTGAAAAAACAATTTTTTTTTCATATCCAAATCTTAACCTAACTTGTTTATATAATACGAATAAATGTTTTATTTTATTTTCACATACCTATGGCTGTTAATGTTGAATACTAAACGATAATATGTGGTAGAAAACTGTAAGCTTGGTTTTTTTTTTAAACTTTTTTTTTTTAGAACACTAGTTGGCGGCCACGGGTTCGGCCGCGACAGCCTTTTGACTAGGATCGTCCGCCGCCACATCTGCAATTAATCAAATATTACATTATGTACAGGAAAAGGGTTGCCAGCATTTTAAAACGTAAAATCTTATAGTAGTAAACGAGGAATTCTTGTATGCCACGACGATCTCGCAAACGGCTCTAACAATTTTGACAAAAATCTAGGGTTAGGGGTTTATTTTGGGTCTAAAAATCGATCTGTCAGGTTTTTATCTTCGAGAAAATTCGTTTTAGGTAGTTTTTTTTTAATGGAACGGTTACAAAATTAATACCGCTTGCTCGTTTTATAATACAGCTAACGCCATCTAGCGCCGAGCGAACTTATTCGCTCAACTTGCGGCATTTCATTAGACTACATGTATTGACATATTAAAATGTTTCATTATCACAATTCTTCTTAAATTGTCTTAAAAGTCTAAATTGTTTCTATTAAGTATTAAAAATTTTAATAAAAATAAACAATGTATTTTTGAATTTTTTTTTCGATATGTTTCGTAGACGTACATGTAAAAAACTTTAAACCTTTCTTCCAGGTACTCATTATAATATGAGACTGATTTATTACTTGATTTCCTTTTCAATGGCGAGTTATTAGACTAGAGAATGGCGATTGATCTGTATTCGATTATTCGCTATAACAACTGTTTGCGGTATCTATAATCTTTATACAACATCATCCATACTATTATAATAGTATGGATGACGTTGTTACATACATAGTTACTTTTGCGTTTATAATAATACGATATTATAAACGCAAAAGTAACTATGTCTGTCTGTCTGTTACCGTTTCACGCTAAAACTACACAACCGATCGTTATGAATTTTTGCATACACGTTTTCAGGGATATTGGAAAGGACATAGGCTACCTTTCATTCGGAAAATACAAATCATGAAATTCATCAATGTTTATATCAAACAGTCAATGGGGTTTCAAGAAGTTTCGATAAAGTTATTCTGAGAAATATAATAGAAAATGTTCCAACCGTTATTGGTTTTTTTTGGTGAATTTTGTGGAGAGCTGTTGTGCGACACGCTCGTGCTGCCCTCCGCCTCGCCAGTCTCCCCGGCGCTCGAAGTCGCCTTAAAGGAAAAACAATCAATATTATACACCTTATCACCATGCCAAAAGGTTAACATTCGTATGTATCATAGAAATAATACAACGGAATTTGCATCACAATTACAAATTCCAAAGCGGCACATAAAAAGACATACATACCTTTTACAAACGACGCGCGAAGGCATGAGTCCGCCATGATTCTGTTTTAGGCGTACTTTTTATGTGCCCCTTTAGCATTTGTCACGCAAATTTCATAGTTATAGTACTTCTATACCTAAAACGGAATCATGGCGGAGTCTTGCCTTCGAGCGTCAATGGTAAAAGGTAGTAACGAACATCTTCTACTATTCATTTTAAACTGCAATGTGTTGACGTGAAGTCACATTTTCTTTAAATGACAGACGTTTGGTTGGTTTTAAATGACAGATGACAGAGTTCATGCTCTACGCATAATTATGTCACTTTTAAATGTTTATGGCGTGCGTAATCCATAGTCCAATGACGTGTAAAAATCAAATTTGAGTTCTCACCCGAACTTTAGGTCTGGATGTATGGGGTTTCGGTAATTTTGGTTCTTTGGCCGGATCAAAGTGACAATCGAAGATGTCAATCAATTCCTTAATGTCCTCCTGCTTCGCAGACACCGACAACGAAGACAGTTGCTTCTCCAAACCTGTACAGGCAAAAAGAAAAAAATCATTCGCAAATCGCACATTTTTATCATAAATCTGATTAAATTTCCGTCGTTGCATCAGACTGGCTGTACCCCACGTTTTCATTCGTGGTAAAAAAAAATCAATTTGAGCCTATGTTATAACAGGGGTGAAAAAAAAAACATGTCAGTCGTAGGACTGCACGTCAGAAGTGAAAACTAAGGTTCACAAAATGCTCAACGCGCCTAAAGAAGTTTTCACTTCAAAAATATTTTTTTAAATTTTTGTCCATTTGTGCACTTTATTCTCAGAAACGGCTGAACCGATTTGGATGCGGTTTTCACTTATATGTTGTAGTAAGCTTCCAGCAAGATTTAGTGTTACAAACCTTCCACCTTGTGCTCCTCCCAGGCCTCCTTGAGCTGGTCGTAGAGCAAGCCGGCGTCGGCCAAGATCCGGCGCAGTTGCGTGACGCGCTTGCGCTCCGTCCGCGCCGTACGTAGAAGCGGCGCGAATACGGGCCGGAATGTGTTCTGTCTGTTCACGTCAAACACGTTTCAATCGGGCCGCGCAACAGTACAACGACGGACATTACATGGATCCAGTTATTTTTCTCTCATGTAAGACCAGTTTTTTTTTAATGACTATATACCACTGGAACGAAAAATGGATACTGGAAATCTACTGGAATTAAACGCGTTTGCATTACTCGAGGCTGGATTCATTTACTGGATCAATGTAAAACTGCCGTAATGTACACATACAATATAATTCATCTCTCTTTTCAAATTAATGCAGTCAGATTTACTAAAAGCTCATTAATTCATCCCTGACAGTGAATGGAACTCGCACGCATAAACTAATTTTGATTAGAAAATAACAAAATACCTCTCAAGAAGCCTCTTGAGCTTGGCCAACGCCTCGAGTTCTGTGGTGACGGGACGTGCCCACTGGCGAGCGGTCTCCACCATGTCCTGCGAGGGGCCGTTCCCACCGCCGGCGCCCTCGCCCTCCCCGCCAGCACCCACTTCCTGCTGCTCACCTGGACAAAGACCAAGAGGAAACGTCAGAGGAGATCAATCACTCTTGTATGGAATTTGTTACTCCTTAACAAACGATTTCCATAATATAAGGTTCCCCCCGGTATGGAAATTTTATGAGAAGTAAAAATTCATAGCTTTCACTTTGAAAAATTAAAAGTCAAAATAATTAATTTGCTTAATATGTCCACATATTCAAATTACTTCGACCGCGTAACTTTTTAAAATACCGTCTATAGCCGTCTATCTATATATATTAAAATCGGTATAGTAGTTTTTGAGTTTATTCATTACAAACGAAAATACAATTTCTCTTTATAATATTAGTATAGTATAGACAGATTCAAAAATACACACCCTGAGCTAAATGTTCGACAATCATGTAGGCGGTGCTGGCCCGGTCCAAGGCACTGTCCACCGACAGAGTGTCGGCGTCGAGCAGCACTCGCGCGAGTACTCGCAGCGAGATCGACTTGACAGTCGACTTGCACTTGTCGGCCGCCAACGCATAGCTATCCGTGAAACCCGCCACTATGCTCTTGAAGCGATCCAACAACTTGTATCTAAGACAATCAGAAACCCACATTTCACTTCACTTACATACAAGCTATCAGTCGTAGGACTTGTACATTAGTATGAGTTTATAATGACCACACTCGTTAAACACTACTTTTCCTATGTCCTTTCCTGTATCCCTGACAACGTGTATGAAAATTTCATGATGTAAAGGCACAGTCAGACAGACAGAGAGTTACTTTCACATCTATATTATATTCTTCTTCTTTATGTATAATGGCATTTCGACTCATTTTGGGAATGGCCATTATCTGCCAATGTCATGTCAATGTCAGGGGAACCTCAACTATGTGCTCCGCCACGAGCTCCGCAAGCGGAGCCCGCTCGGAGCACACCAGTGTGGGCCTTCTTGGTAAGGTCACTCACAGAATGTGACAGCATGCGTTTTCCCCATACTAAAAGCGCCAAAAGAAATTTTCACTAAAAAAATTATACTTTCGACTATTGAGACCAAACACGCTACATCTGCTGTAAGTTGCTCAGGAGTTGGGTGTCCCGCAGACTACTTGATACTGCTGCATCAGATCAAGGTTACCAGTGCTACGGAAATACCACAGAAATAACAGTATACCAAATCTCACATCAATAGAACCTGTGGAAGTTAGTGAGATCCCTGCATCAACTAGGAAAATTAAATGGGCTTATAATCTTCAAATGCCTGAACACAATCAAAATCGCTCCATCCCTAGACACACAGAGATACACACATCAAACTTATAACACCCCGTTTTTGCGTTGGGTGACACTCACTTTGTTAGAGCTTCCAAGAGCATGGTGGGGCTCAAACGTCGTGGCTCGTGATAAATAAGAATCACACTTCCGTCTCCCTTTTCCTTCTCCAACCAATCTAGGAAATCAGTCAGCGCTGATATTTCAGACTTAGTTTTAAGTATCTGAAAATTAAAGTGTTCACAGGTTAAAAATGGGACCTGCATGATTTTGTTTATATTTTATTGGGATTAATTTGATTTGATTTTATTTAACATGATTTTTATTTTGTTTAATTCAGACACTTAAAATCTGTTGAAGTATGTTAAGAGTACAGCTTCAGGATAGACTAAGGAACAAAGATATAAAACTATGGAACATTTTATAAAGAAAGATACTAGTGGCCCGCTCGCGGCTTCGCCTGGGGTGCAATTTTGCAATAAAGTCGATAAATTACCTTACACCACCATCTGTGACAATCTTATGGTTCTCACAGATAACTTTTAAAATAACAGATGGTGGTGTAAGGTAATTTATAACTGTTTTTCATATAATAAACAAATAATTTGCAATAAAAAAATACTGTAAATTGAGATAAAAACTATCCTATCTTTTAAGTTGGATCAAATTACAGATAGTTACGCAATTTCATCAAAATCGATTTATAGTAGTTTGAAGTTCATCGTGGTATATAAATATGCCAAGCCACTTTCAGATAGCGGATGGGCAAGGGTGGTAGGAGAATGAGTACCCAGATATAAGAAAAAGCCGAAAGGGAGACCGTGGAAAAGATGGGAAGATGTTTTTAGGAAAAGTTAGGATTATGGATTAGGGAGTAGGATAAAGATGGGATCAGAGGATAAACTATATATCTTAATTGTTGTTATCTGTGTATTATTCGTTAGAAAAATAAAGGGATTTTTATTTTATTTATTAGGAAGGGTGGATGGACTCAATGAAGTACTTTCGATTCAAAACTGTAGGGTAGTTTACCTTATGTGTATTGGTATCTTTAAGCATTCGATAGCGACCCACGGTAACAACTCGAACGTTGTGCCTCCGACGAGCACCAGGATTCAAATCGCCATAAGGCATTATGTACTGAGAGTAAGATTGTTTCTTGGTATACGCTGCAATCTGACAAATCTGAAATTAAAAAAAAAATCATTTTGCATATTAATATTTATTGTAGTTACTTGAATTTTATATCGAAGTGTTTAAAGTCAATACAGCTGTAGACAAACAAAATACTTCTATATAAAGCCGTCATCAAGCCTATCTGGACTTATGGTGTTCAGTTATGGGGAACTGCGTCAAACTCGAACATTGAAATTCTGCAAAGATTTCAATCTAAAATATTACGAGTCATAACTGACGTTCCTTGGTTTGTCACCAATGACACCCTTCATAGTGACTTGAATGTACCGACAGACAAGAAAGAAGTAATAGAGATGACCAAAAGATATAAGGATAAGATCCTCAACCATCCCAATAGTGAAGCCAAAAATCTTATGACACAAACTTATTAAACCGTAGACTAAAGAAAAGGCTACCTCAAGATATTTTAAATGTTCAATGATACTTGCTTTTGTAATTGGCTTAAATTGGGAAGCATCACTCGATGATCCTGACTCATGTTACCGAGATGTCACTACTGTTGAATGAATGGAGTCCCGTCGACTATAACACAAGCAATGCAAGTGCACTGCCAACAATAGATAGAACTAGAAAAAAAACTCAGTACCTCATCAATGAGCCTTCTTCCTGTGGTGTCCATGTCCCAACCGACAAGGGAGTATTTGCCTGGTGGCAAGCCAGCGGGCTTCTCAGCGAGCGCTGGTGGAAGTTCCACCGGAGCCTCCACCTCCCCACCGTTCACCTTTGCTTCAGACACCATTGCCATCTAATTACACTAACTAAAACATCAAAACATTTATCAGGCTAAATATTGAAAGGAATATTCAGGTCAATTTATTACTTTACTTAATCGACAAACTATAATTAAAATTATAAGCTAATTATAATATGTTAGCTAAGCTAAATTATGTTAGCTTATCACATTTTTTTGATTCCAATTAATATTTAAAAAAGGTCATAGGTATATTCACTTTGACTTTATTATGACGAATGATTTTCTTATTGTAAAAATTAATCCTTTCAAAAAGAGTATTTTTTTTTTATTTTGCCACCTTTTTTTCTCAAAATTTACATGCAGATTATTACATTTTATCTAAGAAATTGACTGAAAAGAGGTTCAAGCAGATTATATTGATAAGATAAAATTGATTGTATGAATTTATTGTATCAATATACCTATACCTACATCAAATAATTTGGAACGTAATAAATAACAGAGGCAGAACTAAAAACTAATAAAGTAAGTTTTCCTAATTGCAATTCTTACAGAAAAAAAGATATTTTTTGTTTCAGTCTCCAGGTCATAATTACTGTTTTTTATACAAAAGCATACCAAAAGTTTTATAATATTTATGAAAAACTAAAACAATCTGATACAGTAATTAAATATTTAATAAAGTCAACATACTTAATGTTTAATGGAATATCTACCTTCATTAAGAAACGAAAACAAACATACCCTTATTATGAAATACTAAAACAAGTTTAAAATTAAATACTCACCATACTAAATTGCATTTAATTTATTTTATAATAATTATGTGAATTAGTCAGGGCTATTTACGGAAACCAAATACCTGTAAGCTATGTGGGCAGCCGATAATGAGGTCATTTTGTTACCATAACAAGGTTATGTCTATTTAAGATCGTCTATTTCACTATTTTATCGATTGTTCGACTTAGTAACTCGAGTATGTATAAAATAATTAAATGCACTACAATGTTAGTAACATAAAAACCGGCAGTACCGGCACCCAGAAATAATCGATCATGTGAAAACAAAAACTATCGCTGGCCAAACGAGGTACGACTTCCGTGTGCACGCATTTTTAAGAAAATAAAATGTCTTAGCGAAACCAAATCTAACTAAAATCATAATAGTACTTTCGTATGGTGATTGAAATAGATAATTACAGTAAAAAATAAATACAGGACACGTGGCGCTCGTTTCAGAGACATTTTGCCCCACCCCAATATATATAAAATAATATTTCCAACAAAATACTTACAGGTAAAATAGAATGTTTTATTCTACGTTGTAAATTACTGTCCCTCAATAAATATCTATTGCGATTGTTCAGCAAAGGCTGCAATGGAAAAATAGCTCAATAAAAAATATCACAAAACCCGCACGGCACGTGTGCGGCAAAGTTGCAGTCAGAAGTGATAGATCAGTCAGATGTAGGTATATAAAAATATAGGATGCGTTCAGTGTATGACCAATAAATTTAATTTTTTTTAACTAAATTGTCCCGTATGCAATAGATTTGATATGTACGTGGAAAACAATGGAAGATTTTTATACTGATAATACCGTTTACTTACTGCACTTAAGCGTTTTAAGCTACAATATTTATTTATACCTTTATTACCTATTCCTATTGTTTACTTAAAAAGTCACAATTATTAAATTTTTTGACAGACGTTGGGATCAATCAAATTCTTTTTTTAAAGATGTTTAAAAGTACTAGATTTTTTAGAACAAGTTAACCAATGTTAACCAATCAATGAAAAATCAAAAAAGTTGCTATATGTGCGAATTTTCTTCACAGATATATTATATGTAACTGCAACGATACCGTTACAAATAATAGTTACTAAAAAATAGGTAGGCAACAGTCTCCGTTGCCTAACTATTTTTTTAGTTCATGATGATACTTGTAACATGACTTTTGTTTTAATTTACAAGTGGTTAAATATATTAAATTATATTTTTATTAAAGTTTTAAAATAAAAAACATTCATTTGTGAACGCTGCACGTTTATTTGTTTCTGTGGGTTCAATCAATAAACTTGTTCTTTTCATCTTTTGTATCAGTGTCAATTGAATATTGAATATGATTGAATAGGTTTTTTGTTTGCTTGCTCTGTGGACTTTGTTTGTGTAAAACTGGCTTGTGGCTCCATAATAATTTATCTTTTTATTGAAATTTATTGATTGAAAGTGAATTACTGAGTTGACGGAGAATACACGTTCAAATAAATGGATTAGCGATATGGCAGAAAACATAGAATATTATAGAAATCAAGTTGCAGTGGCTAGAACCGAGATCAAAAACTTAAGGTGCAACATTTAGTTTATCAATTAAAACTCTTGTGTCTAGTTCACTATAATATAAATTTATTTCAGGCAGCAGTTAGCCGCTCTTAAACACGAACATCAAAAACAGATACAGCTTATCAAGCTGACTTTAGAAGGACTCCAGTGTTCTAACTGCGCTGACACAGGTACACAAATTGTATGTTTTCCATCCCATTGCCCTATCCCTTATCCTTAAGATGATCCGGTGCAGTCATTCATGCTACAGTTGGCTGATAACTTATTTGTACGGCAGTAAGCATTTTTGAGATTAGAAAAAACCATTGAACTCGCGACACAGTTACCTTAACCAACACATATATTGTGTATGTACGTTCATGGATACACATGCATGTTGGCATTTTTTGAGATGGAAAAAAAACCATTAAACTCGCGACACTGTTACCGTAACTGACATCTCTGTATATAAGTATGTACATATATAAAACACATACATAATTCTTCAAGTCTTCACTTTTGTCGGCACTCCCGGAGTGCCACTATATTTTTTTATTGATTCATTTTTCAATTGAGTGATAAGATATAACTATGATATATGCGATTAGTATATTACTATAGATATTTGAACAGGTCTATGCTGCGGTCTAGGCACGACCCAGTTCTGGAATCATCTTTAAATCTTACTGTGGTTGGCACCCGTGGTGTTGCTTTTATAATAGGTGACGGTAGACACCTACCATTAAGGGAACAGTCCGCCTGTCTTGACCTTAACATAAAAAAGAAAATATAATTACAGATTTTCGTTTTTTATAAAATGTCTAAATATGTATCTACGTACAATTTAATAGATGAATTAGTTTAATCTAGACTGAAATAGCTTTTCATTAGAATTTATGCATAATTTAGAAATCTCTATATCCATGTTTTTAATTAATTTTTCAGCCTCACCTGTCAATAATGTCAATGAACAAGTGTCCACTTCAGAAGATAAAATAATATCATACAAACCTATTGGAGTTATTGAAACTCCATTTCAGAACAAAAGAGGTGTCCCACGACAGCCATCGGTTCTAGCGGAAGCGAATGGTAGTGTTGTAATAGATCAAAATGTTTTTAACAACCCGGAACATGCACTGTCCGGATTGGAAGAATTTTCGCATATGTGGTGAGTATATCTTTTAGATTTGTTATTTTTGTGTCTCCTACATTAAATAAATAAATATCTTCACACATTCCATACAGCGCCATCTAGTTCCACACTAAGCCACTAATGCTTGTATTATGGATACCAGACAGTTGACAGACTACATAGATTACTTTTTTTTGTAAATACATACATATTACAAATACAAAACATCCATGACTCAGGTACAAAGGTAAAATGATAACACATAAACGTTTGCCCCTAGCGGGATTCGAACCCGCGACCGTTTGGTTAACAGCTAGGGTTACTAGCCACTAGACCAAATGTGTCGTCAAATTATTATGTTTTTGTTAACTAACTACATAACATATAATATATAGTTGACTTTGGAAATGAACTTTTCAAAGTTGGCTCTGGTCTAAATTTAAAAATGTCTTAGTCATTTGGGCAGCCCTTCTGGCGGCAGTAGCCACTCCACTACAAAAGACTATTGTGAGTAAGGGATGCCAGATTCCATTACGCCATCCCTTCCTTATACTTAATCCTTCTATAGTCGGCAGTTCATTTCAGCATCAATGGCATATGGTGCACCAGCAAACTTTAAACGCCCCCTCTGTTATACTGAAACAAACTTTTCGTCTGGTAAACAGATGGGCGAAGGACAACCTCTCTTCAGATCTTAGAACATAATTTGTAATTGTTACAATGCAAGGGTCATGTAATAAATTTTCAGGATAATATTCCACTTTCATGCAACAGAGAGTAACAATACACCAGCAAAAGTGGCGCCTCCGAGGCTGGGGGGCGAAAGACGAGGAGTGTTTTCGACCAGGTCTCCACACAGACCATGTCCTATAGGACTCTCGCTAGTGAAAATAGTCACAATTCAAGGTAACCTAAACAATATTTTTATCAACATTTTACTCGTAGCTTGTAAGACTTCCAACGCTGCTGTTGAGTCATCGTAGAATAGAATAATCCATACTTCCATACTAATATTATAAATGCGAAAGTAACTGTCCGTCTGTCTGTCTGTTACCATTTCACACCTTAACTACTCAACTGACCGACGTGTTTAAAATATTTCATATAAAATATTAGTTACTTTAACATTTGAAATATTTGTAACGATACCTTCCTATTGGCGTAACAGTATATTTAAATGGTTAAAGTCTTAATTAACATTAACATCAGAATCCTACAATTAAAATTGCATTGGGAATGAAATTGAGTTGATAGATTCTTATGTATTCATCATTTTAATTTTAGGAAACAGGATAAACTTCCAAGGAGTGGACATGATGAATGGAACCCCAGTTTTGGACATAAAGCCTTACATACCACAATATGATTACCCCGGACTCGCATTGGCTAACAACGAAGTGGCAGAACTAGTGAGACCGCAGACGGAGGGCATTAGCGATGCAATCGAAACGATGACCAATGTGCATTTAGGTGAAAATCCCTCTAATGCTAGGTATGTGAGTTTCCCTGATTTTATTCACAGCAAAAATGTATAGAAAATTACAGTTTTGGATCCACATGCAGTGCAACCAGATGTTGAGAGCACATAACAGTTTAACACTGTGCTGGTAATGAGTATTTGCCCCCGAGCGATAAATATTGTATCTATATAAATAAAATCAGAGTGTCTGTCTGTGATTTGCGAAAAACTGCCTCAAACTAAGCTTAGAGAGTCATTCGCATGCTGTTAAAACGTAAATAACTTTTTTTAGAATTTTTGTCTGTCTGTCTGTCTGTCTGTCTGTCTGTCTGTCTGTCTGTCTGTCTGTCTGTCTGTCTGTCTGTCTGTCTGTCTGTCCGGGGTAATCTCAGAAACGGCTGAAGCGATTTCGATGAAACTTTGCAGACATGAAGAGGGGGTCGTCAGGAGTAACATAGGCTACTTTTTGTTTATGTAAATTGCGGTACATACACCAAAATAACATTTTTTACAATTTTTGTCTGTCTGTCTGTTTGTTCCGGCTAATCTCTGAAATAGCTGGACCAATTTTGACGGGACTTTTATTGGCAGGTAGCTGATGTAATAAGGAGTAACTTAGGCTACGTTTATTTTAGAAAAAATACACCCCGGACGAAGCCGGGAGCGGGCCGCTAAATGTATTGCTAAGCGCAAAACTCGAGAACGGGTGGACCGATTTTAATTCTGTCTTCACTCATGGACAGAGGGATAATCAGGGAAGGTTTTTACGTTAAAAAAAAATGCACCTCGGGCGAAGCCGGGAGCGGACCGCTAGTTTACAATAAAATAAAAATCATACAAAAGAGACCTTAGTATTTTCGAATGGTGTGAATTTGTAGAAATAGCACAAAATACTTTACAAAATGAAACATTTTTGTTTTGTTTAACGCTTATGTTGGGTTAAACTTATAAAAATCGGTTGCAACAAATAAAAGTAGAGAATATTTTTGTAATTGGGATATTTTTTAAAATACATTCTTAAAAATTTTTCTAAGGTAAATAGATGACCAAAAGTGACTTGATAGTAAAATTTAGGAAAATACGAGTAGCTAAAAACAACATTTTACATATATAAACAATACATTTTAATTGCAACAAAAAATAGAAATAGAATTATGCTATCCTGTTTTGTTTGTATTATTGAATACACGTGAATCACAATCATGTTCAGAAATTCGTGCAAAACGACGCACGTTTTACAACTCTTAAAAATATTAGTGATCTTGATAGTAATTTATGTTTTATTTCTTTTTAGTTCAATTACAAATTCTATTGGAATAGATACAAGTAATCTTAACCGATCGCTCGACGCTGACTCACAAAGCAATCTCACAACACCCATATCTCCATCACTGGACTCACCTTCGAGCGTAGACTTGCCTGATGGTAGATCACCAGCTCAAAGACCTGATTACGAACGAGGGGCACCGGATGGTCAGGAAAGGTTCACACCGCCTCAATCTGCCCACATGATCAATTTGAACCAAGACGGCATAAGAGTAGCACCTTGGATTTCTAACCCTCCGAACCAAACATATGAAGTGTACTTCTTGGACGATGCACTAGCGAGGCTAATAGAGTTGATCGGTGATAGAGCACAAGCATTTAGAAGAAATATAGAAGGTCTTCTATCCGAAGACCCGAGATCTCACTATGTAAGGACAAGATATCCTGAACATGAATATAGTTGTGTGTTGGAAGATTTGTCTATTTCTTGCATTTTTGATTCGGAATCTTTGACCTGCACTATTATAGCAATCAGAAGCGCTGAGGAGCTGCAACAGATTGACACTGAATAAATTTTGTTTGAAAACTATATTAATAAGCACAAAAAATATATTCTGTTCAATATTTTTTTGATGTTTTATTATATGAATCCATATTTTAAAATGTGAAAGTAACTGTCTGTCCGTTACCTTTCACACCTTGACTGCTCGATCATGAAATTTTCATGCATGTCAGGGATACAAAATAGGATATAGGAATTTTTTTCATCAAGAAAAAAATTACTGTTACAAAGGGATCATCTAAAATAAAATAAAAAATTAACGCCTGGCCAAAGTGTTATAGCAACAGGAGACCTTCTCTTTATATATTTTTTTCAACGCGAAGTCGTGGGCACCAGCTAGTCAATTATAAACCGAGACTTTTGACCCTTAATAATGTAGTAGTAAAGAAATTATATAGAAAAACTAGTATTTGCCCGCAACTTCGTCCGATCGCTACCAAACTTCATAGGAACACCCGCTGGACTATTCTGACAATAGTCTGAAAGTTTCATCAAAATCGGTTCAGCGGTTTTGGAGTCAATAGGAGACATACATACACATATAAGAAAGAAGAAGGTGCTGTTCTTTTTTTAAGGTCTCATTTATATTTAAATTACCTAATATTTGGTTTAAATAAAACAGACACGCGTTGCATTTACATTTTTTATTTGTTCAACAAAATAACTCAATGCTTATCTTCAAAATAAGTTATATCGGATATATCACAGATTGAAATTATTAAAAATACTATTTCCAAAAAATATAAACTTATCTCCCGACTCAACATTTATGAGGTTGTTTTTGATATAAAGTTTGAAATGTCTAAATGCGATTCTAGTTTTTATGCATTCAGATAGTTGTCATTAACAAATTGATCAGTCAGTCTATAGGATTCAAATTCAAATTTAACTTGGTACATAAAAAATATATATACATTTTATATTAATTTGCAAAACTCTTGATTATTATGCTGACACGACACATTACATTGATCACGTATTATCCACAGTATTATCAGTCTTATTGGGATTTTCTATAGTAATTTTCAAAAATTTACTCCACTTTGAGACAAAATTACCTTTTACTGTACGAATTCTAAACAAATGTTTAGATTCATGTTTAAAATCGCCTAAAGTAATAGTGGTTTCAGTAATATTTGTAAATATAGTCCCATCCCTTTCTACTTCATAGTAATCGACATTTTGCACTGGATCCCATCGTAAAGTAACCGATGTTGGTATTTTGGCCTCTGCGGTGTCATGATATAGCCGACTACATTCAAGTATTTCATTACTTTCTAATCCACAACCAAAAACGCAACTTTTATTCATATAATCTTCAATGTTTATGAGAATTTCAGTTGAAGTTATGTCCACCTTTTGAATTTTAATTAGTAAGAATTTCTGTTTGATACAATCTCCGGCCATTTCTTTTAAATATGGATTAATAATGAAATCTTCTTTAAAAATGTATACATTATCATTCAAGTCAAATACATTTTCGTTTTCACCCTCAGACATTTCAACAAGTGTTCCGTTGATAGAGACAGAAACTGTTGATGGTCTTTTTGAAGTCATAATTTGTAATAGAGTTGATCTTTCCTCAACGAATCCGTCGTATAGAAATGTTGTTCTTAATCCATTAGTAATTTTGTCTGATTTCATTCTTTCTTTATAATGTTCTGATAATTGTTCTTCATAAATATAATTATTATGATACGCTCCAAGTTCTGGACTTGAAGATGTCAGTTCGTTTGTATCAGAAGGATCATTGTTATTATTAGATAATTGTCTATTAATGTTATCAAGCAAGTGTATTCTTGTCTTGTCAATATTTATGGACAACTTTCCTTCTTCGTTTGATTTTGGACCCGAAGAAGTGAGTTTGGTGACAGCATAGATACCTTGTAAATAATCTATGGTTTTCCCATCATCTTCGTAAACAGTGAAACTTGTTTCACCGTTAGGATATAAAGTGAATATTCTTATGTCTCTTTTCACTTCTCTAGGATTATTATTGGGATTAGTCATTGGTATTATAGCGCCATCTTTCACAAATATCGGTATTTTCCAAGATGGACATATTATATTCATTAATATTTTTCCACCGTTATATTTTTCTCCGGTCAGAAAGTCAATCCAAACTTGATTGATATCTGGTAAAAATATACCATCACGTATCGAATTTCCATCAACATTTTTATCGTCATAAATAGGCGCAACTAATAAACTTTCTCCCCACATGTATTGATATTGTGAATCTTTTGTATATGCTAATGAAATTTTTGGAAATTCCAATAACATTGCTCTGATCATGGGTACTCCAGAAATAGACTCACGCCCGATTGTGTAATTGTATGGCATCAGCATAGATTTCATTTTTAAAGATGCTCTGATAATTGTGGTCGCTTCATTATCAAAACTGAAAGGAGTTTTTGGTATATTCCCCCATCCATCCATGTTTAGTTGTAATGGCGTGAATGATTTCCATTGATAATCACGGATATTTACATCTTTGGAACCACCACCAAAGATTCCATCGACGTCTGAGCCTATAATAGGTATACCCGATAAACCCGATCCAATAAACGTAGGAATATGGAACCGTATATTCTCCCAGGTTCCACCGCTTTGATCTCCACTCCAAACGCCTGCATACTTTTGAGTACCAGCCCAACCGTCAACTGTTAGGATTAATGGTCTATTTCTAGTTTCCTTCAAAAACATGTTCCTAGCTTTTCTTACAGCATTAAACGCAAATGAGTAACCTTCTCCGATCCAAGCTACATCACACTTGAGAGCTACTACTCCAGCCACCGCAACCTCTTTACCCAAATCTCTATCTCCTTTAACTGGATTAGCTGGATCTTTAGGTTCCAAATTTGAATCCGTCCACAGAGCTAAATCTACATTTTTCTTTCTTGCATACTCAGCAAACACCTTCAAATTATTAACATCTCCATCTAAAGTGTCTGTTTGTCCGTAACCAGATCCATATCCATCATTTGGTATAAACCAACCCAAGGGCATGTCATGTTTCTCGTACCTATCAATCATAGCTCTAGCTGAAAATTGATAATTATTATTTTCTCCATTCAACGACTCCAATATTCCTTCATTATTTTCAATTTCATTAGGATTATAACACTTGTAGTGATTTCCGTCTTCATACAATATTGCACCGGGAGTGTTTGGGCGTACTTTTACCCAATAATCTCTGTTAAATGCATTAAAGTGGGCTTCGTAAAAGGAGTACTCTGGCATCATTATGGGCTGTCCTGTTAGGTCATAATAGTCACATAATATATGTTTAGGGTTAGAATTAATGAAGTAATAAGCGTCAAAGTGCCCATCAAAATGTGTTGTTTTAACAATGTCTTCTGATTCTTGTCCAAAATCATATATTCCTGGCTGCCAAGTATGCCTTAGCACTCCATAACCATTTGACGACCAATAAAAGGGACAAGGGGATGATACTCCACCATCTTCCCAATTGTTTGTATTGACAATTTTGATTTGTTCATGTTTGTGTGTGAACCTACCATTCTGCATGCCACCACCAAAGAAAAACTCATTCTTTCTTTGTTTCAAAGTTTGTATAGATTCACATTCTCTGTAACATATAGTTTCTGACTCACTGAACACGACTCTGTTACTTTTTCTGTCGTACACGTTCATTGTTCCCTTAATCTTATCAAAACTTATAGCAATTTTTTCAGTGAATATGTGGTAGAAGAAGTCGTCACGTGTCAACATTGTATAAATGTCCTTGCTGTGATTTGTTTTTGAAACGATTCGTCCTTTGTCTATTGAATTATTTGGTTTTGGAAATGGCAAAAATGTGCCCGTAGGAGACATGTAGTATCTAAAGACATGATCGTTCAATATTTCAATGAAAGCCTTCTCACCAGTTTCATATTGTAATAAATATTGTGAATCTGTTTTAATAATTGATTCCAAAGATCCCAAAGTTTTTAACTCCATTGTATCATGGATCTCCATCTCCAATGTTCATATGAACCTGAAAATTAAAATAATATATTAATGATAAAGTAACACAAAATTCTTAAAAAATAATTTCAATTTAAAAAAATGCAAAGTATGCATAGTCATCAAACTAAAAAATGTGTTCTTTCAATGCTATATCTACCAGCTACAGCTAAGTCTAAAAAGCTCAAATTCGGAATGGAACATTTATAACAATTCCGTGGGTGACTCGCCAGTCTATACTAATATTATATAGAGAAGATTTGTATTTTTGTATGTGCGTAATGAATCAACTCGAAAACTACTGGACCGATTTTAAAAATTCTTTCACTTTGGAAAGCTACATTATCAGCGAGTAACATGGGCTATATTTTATAAAGTTACACAGACAAAGTCCTACAGAACACCCTGGTTTTGTCAGAACCTGTCAGAGCCCTTTTCCTACCTATCCCAATCCCTTATCCTCAATCTCACTATGGACGGCAGTGCCCTTGCAGCACCTGTGGCATTGCTTGTGTTATACAGGCAACGGTAGCTGGTCTACCGCCAAGTGGATTTAATTTTTTTTTTCATCATCTCAGCCACAGGATGTCCACTGCTGGAGATGATTTGTTGTTCTGATGAGTTGTTTGAACTAATGCCTACCCCAAGTTTTTACCACCGTACTGCGCGTCATAGATGTGGAGTTCATCCACATTACTTAGATAAGGTGCCACTACGCACAGTCGGGTTGAGTAGAAACTTTATCCCGCGGACGTGTGAACTTTGGAACAATCTCCCTCCTGAAGTGTTTCCACCTAGCTACAATATGGGCTACTTCAAGCGAGCTGTAAATAAACTCCTACAGGGTTTATCTCCTACTAGCACTCCCCTTGGTGTTGCTTGTGTCCTTAGGCGACGCTAACCACTAACCACCCTACCATCAATATAAAGGTGGCCTGTCTGCCACCTTTATATTATTAAAAAAACATAGGCCTTCCCCATAATTTTCCAATATGATCTTATCTTGTGAATTAATAACTTCTTACCTGTTGAAAACTTATACTCAAAATGTTCTTATTAAAGACTAGCGGTCCGCTCCCGGCTTCGCCCGGGGTGCATTTTTTTTACGTAAAAACCTTCCCTGATTATCCCTCTATCCATGAGTGAAGACAGAATTAAAATCGGTCCACCCGTTCTCGAGTTTTGCGCTTAGCAACACATTTAGGGATTCATTTTTATATTATAGATGTAACTTCATGAAATCACTTGAATTAGTCAACTTTAAAAATTCACCTATATAGAAGGAAAGTCCTTCCCTCTATGAGTGGCTATTTACAACTATTTTAAACAATAACAAGGCAAGTATTTATATAGAATTCACATATTATTTACGTGTTCCAATTTACTAATCTTCCAATGTATTGTACCTTTTGTACAATTCATATTATCGTGTATCAGTTCACTTTAATGCTACTTTTAAACAAAGAATATTTAACCTAATTAACAAATGGAACAATAAATTGACCGATATTAGACCATTCTTGTCTTATCTAGGGTTTTGTTGGTTAACCATGGTTAACTTACTTGGATAAGGTGCGTTATAGTTCCATCCACCTTCAGCACAGTATTGTTTATTGCACAACCTACGGTCATTCCCTCGAATCGAATATAAATAATTGATTGAGCTAGTCTAGGTTAGTTAGGGCATTAAAAGATATGTACACAAACAACACAAATTAAATAACAAATAAATAGATACTTATTTATTACATTAAACTAACTAACGTATCAATCAATCAAATAAATCAAACAACAATGAATCACAATTTACTAAATAAATATTAGTGGTAATACATGTATACAAATTACAAATATACGAATAAAATTAATAAATTTGATAAATTTCCGTATGAGTATTTAGTGCAGTATATAATAAGTTACTCTATGATTTAGTGTTCTGTGCTAGGAACATATATGTCGGAGCCAAGTCGGAGCGTAAGGGTGGCGCCACCAGTTCGCAACGATTGGTTGTAGTCTGTGGAAGGCGACATCGCGTTATTATAGTCTTACATGCAGTTTTCTATCTGGCAACATTGTTTTTCTTTATATTTTCTATGTCTACTGCACTTATTATTTAAAATGGCAACATTTCATTTTTAAGTTGGTCAACTTGTTAAACGACCGTATGCTTTTTCTGATTGGACAATTAAGATTGTAATGTTGGTTGACTGGAAACTCAAGTAGGGTTGGACAGCGCTGATTGGCTAGGCGATTTTGGTTCCGCTCGCTTGGACATGGCTTTTGGCGGTGATGAGGAGGGTTGACCAAAGAGTATATTGGGGTTGACTGGGAATTCACAAACGTAGTGATCATGTAGTGATTATATACTCTTTGTGTCCGATGCTCATGATAACGCCCCGATCCCCACTTCGGCCCGTCCTGATCCGACATATATATATTCCCTTGCGCTAGCGGCACTGACATACAAGTGATTATATACCTCTTTGGTGTACGCGGGAATCACGATTCTCGTAGCGCGTCTATAGAGTACGTTCCTTCTTGCAGCGTCTTTTGTAGGCTAATATAGCGTAGGTATTTTATCAGATACTATAATTATATAGGTTTAACCATGGTTTAACACACAGATGGCAGTCATCTTTTACTGGACATTAATATGTTAAAGAATATATTAAAAATGCTTAACAATATTAAAACACCTAAATCTTTCCTCCTTCTAGGCATGCCGCTTTTTAACTTGCATTCTGAGACCCATTGAAAGATATAACTAGTTTGGAGTTTACATACTTGATATATAAATCTCCTTTGTGTATATCATTGTCTATGATCTTGACATCGGAATCTGTAACACAAATGTCTGTCATATAATTTATCCTAATTTCTTTAGTTAATTAAAGCCATATTTTCTCTTGGTTATTCGTTAATTATTCTGTATCAATTTAATTAACTAAAATACAATGACGGAAACAAGTTCCTTAGCAAGATATCTTCGACCCGACAGGTTTGACGTAGAACCTACTGCTCCCGCAGCTGGTGAAAAGTGGTTACATTGGCACCACACTTTTTCGAATTTCCTTGCCGACGAAATACCAAAAGATACAAAAGATGCTACAAAACTGAAGTTATTGGCTAACCACTTAACCACTAACATTTACATTTATATCAAGGAATGTCAAACCTATGATGACGCTGTCTCTTTATTGAATAAAACATATCGAAAACCCGTAAATGAAATATTATCCCGCTACGTCCTTGGGACAAGAAAACAACGAGACGATGAAATAATTTCCGACTATTGTCGCGCTCTACACCTTCTTGCACAAAATTGCAACTTCTCGTCAGTGACAGCTGACGAACACAGGAACCAAGCTATAAGAAGCGCTTTTATTGCCGGTCTCCACTCGTTAAATATAAGGGAGCGTTTATTAGAAAATGCCTCTATTTCCCTAGACGAAGCCATAAATCAAGCGGTCACGCTTGAAACTGCCAAAAAGGACTCGGTAACAATGGGCATGACTGCCCCGAATTCTTTGAATGCATTACCATTACCGGGTCACCAACAAGAAGCGACACGACACTTCATACCGAACCCTCGTAATGTAACGGTAACCCCGCCACAACAACCAAAAAAAGCGTTGTTTCTTTTGCGGAGGTAAAATACATCAAAGAATTAAGTGCCCTGCCTTCCATGAATACTGTCAACTTTGCTCTAAGAAAGGCCACTTCGCTTCTGTGTGTCGTTCCCGTGACAACCCTTCTACGAGTAACGCTATCCCGAGCCCAAGAACTCCTGTGGAATGCTCACCGTGTTCTAATTCACACGAAACAGCCAACACTGTTTATTCTGCGGCATCACCGTCAAGTTTGGGAAAAGCTACTATCGCCATTACTGTCAACAATACTAAAGCCGATGCTCTGATCGACACGGGGAGCTCTGTCAGCTTCATCGATA
The DNA here is from genome assembly GCA_936446665.2 of Synanthedon andrenaeformis. Lineage (NCBI taxonomy): Eukaryota > Metazoa > Arthropoda > Insecta > Lepidoptera > Sesiidae > Synanthedon > Synanthedon andrenaeformis. The sequence continues at coordinate 4,705,184 of OW387799.2, read as the reverse complement.
GAAATGTCGCACAAATAATGAAACTACAACAACGACCCTGTACACAAACAATCAATCTAGCTTCACTAAACCATACGTCTCATGTCCATGGTGTCTGTTTTGCCACGCTTGAAATACATAACCATGTATATAAGCAACGCCCATTACTCGTCATCAACAACTTGTGCGCGGACGTCATCATCGGCCACGATATACTCAAGGACCATTCTAAGCTTGAATTCCAATTCGGAGGTACTAGGGAGCCCCTGCAAGTATGTGTAATAGAAGCTTCAGTACCACCAGCATCACTCTTCACCCACTTATCTGCCGACGTCACTCCTATCGCTGTCAAATCCAGACGTCACAACTACGACGAAGAAGAATTTATTCGCACTGAAATATCGAAGCTTTTAAATGACGGTATAATTGAACCAAGCGTATCTCCCTGGCGTGCTCAGGTACTTGTCACTGGTGGTGGAAATCATCGAAAGAGGTTAGTTGTCGACTACTCTAGAACTATCAATAAATTTACCTATCTGGATGCGTACCCATTGCCCAATATTGATAAGATAGTTTCGAAAGTAGCTAAATTCAATCATTTTAGTCAGATCGACTTAAAAAGTGCCTACCACCAAGTGCCTATTTTAGACAGAGAAAAACTATACACTGCCTTCGAAGCATGTGGCAAATTATGGCAGTTCAAAAGAATCCCGTTTGGCGTTACTAACGGAGTTGCCGCCTTTCAACGTACTCTCGAGTTCATAATTGACAAGGAACAATTACAAGGAACTTATACGTACCTTGACGATGTCACTGTGTGCGGTAAAGATGAAGAGGAACATAATAAAAACCTACAGCAATTTATGGCCGCCGCAAAGAAGTATAAACTTACTTTGAATGAACAGAAGTGTAATTTTAATAAAACAACGATTAACCTCCTTGGTTACACTGTCAACAATAACACAATTGAACCTGACAAAGACCGACTCGAGCCGCTTATAAATCTACCGCTACCACGTAATGCTGCTGAGTTGAAACGGACTCTTGGACTATTTGCTCACTACGCCAAATGGGTCCCTAGCTTTTCTGAAAAAATTCAACCACTGATCAATGAAAAAAAATTTCCGTTAAATGAGAATGCGCAGCGTAGTTTTCAGCTTTTAAAATCGGACATAAAAAAAGCGACATTAGTTGCTATTGACGACCAAGAGACCTTGACGGTGGAAACCGACGCTTCAGAGTTTGCTTTAGCCGCTACTTTATCCCAAAGGGGGCGCCCCGTTGCTTTCTTTTCGAGAACTTTGTCGGATAGCGAACGTAGACACGCCTCTGTTGAAAAAGAAGCCTGCGCTATCGTTGAAAGTCTCAGAAAATGGCGTCATTATCTTATTCACAGACACTTCCTCCTTATTACTGACCAGAAATCTGTAAGCTATATCTTTGATCAAAATCACGCAAGCAAGATCAAAAACGATAAAATCGAAAGATGGAGGTTGGACCTGTCGTGTTATAAATACGACATAATATACAGGCCAGGAACTCAAAATGTTGCCGCGGACGCTCTCTCACGAGTTTGTGCACTTATGAACCACAACAAATTATATGAGTTGCACGACGCGCTTTCTCACCCTGGAATTACCAGAATGTATCACTGGATTAGATTAAAGAATCTTCCTTATTCTTTGAATGACGTCAAACAGATGACTACTTCATGCCGTGTTTGTGCGGAAATCAAACCACGTTTTGCTAAAACAAAAGGGACTTTAATCAAGGCTTTGTCACCTTTTGAGAGATTGAATATAGACTTCAAAGGACCCTTGCCTTCAAACACAAATAACAAGTATATTCTTACAATAATCGACGAATTTTCACGTTATCCTTTTGCGTATCCCTGTCCAGATATGACTTCGGCAACTGTTATCAAATGTCTAAGAGATCTTTTCTACGAATACAGTCAGCCTTTGTACATACATAGCGACAGAGGATCCTCTTTCATATCGGAAGAGATACAAACTTTTCTGAGAAACTGTAACATCGCCAGCTCTCGTACTACGCCTTACAATCCGCAAGGTAACGGACAAGTGGAGAAGCTAAATGGAACCCTCTGGCGGACTATACAACTATCTTTGCGATCTAAGAATTTGTCTGTTGAAAACTGGGAACAAGTCTTGAAGTCCTCTCTTCACTGTGTACGCTCACTTCTTTGCACTTCTATTAACGCGACTCCTCATGAGAGGCTTTTCAACTTTCCACGGAGAACTCCTGTCGGGGAATCACTACCGTCATGGCTGGTCCCAGGCCCTATACTACTAAAAAAATTCGTTCGGTCGAAAACAGACCCTTATGTCGAAGAAGTAGAGTTACTACAAAGTAATCCCAGCTACTCATATGTTCGGAGATGTAATGGTCAAGAGTCCACGGTATCTAACAGACACCTAGCACCACTTCCTCCAATGTGTAATGATGATGAAGTACCACACCCTGTCAATAGAGATGATGACGGAAACCCTGAAAATCCAGTATCAGAAGACATACGTAATATCGAGGACATGCATGAAGAAGAAATTTACAGAACTCCACCGCAAGACGTTGGACCTTCACCAGTTCTTCGGAGATCTACGAGGACTAGGAGATTACCACAGCGCCTCAATGACTACCTCCTCGACGAAGAAACTGTAGAAGGGGAGAATGATATATAAATCTCCTTTGTGTATATCATTGTCTATGATCTTGACATCGGAATCTGTAACACAAATGTCTGTCATATAATTTATCCTAATTTCTTTAGTTAATTAAAGCCATATTTTCTCTTGGTTATTCGTTAATTATTCTGTATCAATACTTCATCACACAATGCTGCATTTTCAATATGTTGATTTTAAATGTTTGTATTTTTTCCTGTACCGATTGTTTACGCTTTTTTGAATATCATTCATTTTTGAATAAATTGTTTGAATGATATCTTCGTGAGACAATTTCTACAAATAATTTTCAAAAAGATGGAATTTTTTGTATGGGAGCAAAGAATATTGTACTCTCTAAGCGAGAGTATGGGAGTGATGAATCTGTTACGGTAGTAACTTATTATAATAATAATAACTATACTCACAAGGAGTAAATATAATGTTCTGTGGTCAGGGTCAGTACAAGGTCAGTACAAACAATGTCTTTGGCACAAACCACATAAAATAAGATTACCGTGTGATTACCGTAGAGGGAGAATAGACCATAGAGTTTATATAAGCAAGCAAGCTATAGAGTGCTAGTTAGCGAGTATGAACTGTAAGCACGGGTTTGAACAGTATCGACATTGCAATGACGACGCTATTAGTCACAAATGTCACGCGCGCTGATTGTTTCTCCCACCGATATTTATTTAAATTTAATCTTATAATGGTGAATGTGCAGTAGCAAGCTGTAAGAACGATTCACGGAAGCAAACTAAAAAGAACAATGATATTTCTTTTCATCGGTAAGTAATATTTTGATTAGAAAACACGGATTTTAACAAAATTACTCATGGCGAGAAAGGAGGTTGCGGGAGGCGCGGGAGCGGGTCCACGCAGGACGCGTTTCCGCGCCTCCCGCTTCAGACCTCCTCAACCTTGAAGATAGTGCTGTACCACGTTGTACTCGAATATTGTGTAATAACATGATTTCTTCCGTAATAATAATCTGTAAGTATTGTTTGTATTATCTACTAACCAATTATGCATCAATATTTAAAATAAAACTTTTGAATTGTATGTAATATACTCAGTGAAGTTAAATACTTACGGTTAAGTAAATATCTATCTATAACCATATGAATAAATAATAACACGGAATAAACAGTAGAACGGAATCTTCTTTGACTTTTTTTACGAGCGAAGAAAAGTACCTTATGACAAATGCTGCATGCAATGCAAATGGCATAAGGTTATGTGAGATTCTTAGCGCACTAAAACTCCATCTCAAGATGGGTATGGTTCAGTCCTGAGGGGACTTTGGAACCGTCACCGGACGTAACCGTCACAGGACGTGACCGTCCAAACGCCGCCATTTATATACCTACTTCCCCCTTCACGTCGTTACGCCCCGCTGTCGTCCAGGCGTGTTGCCAGGGTTGCTTACTGTTAAATATTGCTTACGTCTGAAGATAATATCGCTAATATATAAATTTTTCTTTACTTTGAAATCATTATTTTATTCTAGTTTTACAAAATATGAGATTTATAAATACTTACCTACATGATTATGTTACGTACCTACATAATAGATACTTAGAAATAATAAGTTATTATAAGTACCATACCAAATTAAGGCATTTAAGTAAGTATTACTTACCTACAAATATATAATAAAATACATACAAGATCGTACAACAAAATAATATAAAAAATACATACATACAAAATACATACCTACCTAATACTTAAACTAATTAAGTACTGACATTTACGCGCAGATATCAATCGTGGCATATCACTATTCAACCGCTACAACTATCTATCAGTATTTATAGAACATCTGCTTACACTTGGCATAATGGACAACAAGCGCCGCGCGCTCTCTTGTTATTATACCTCTATGGAATAGACCCATCGCTAGAGTATATTCCAAAAAGTACAACGTTTTAGTACAAGGAACATACGTATATACTCTTTAGTTTTAGTATGTTCCTTGTCACAGACTAACTAGAGTACGCTAACGCTTGAAATTATGACAAATATGACAATCATAAATTGAATTTTGGGACTGACTTGACTGTGACCTGGGATTGTGACTAAACTAACAAATTGTTTTACGTTCAGTTCAGCTCTTATTTTATAAATAATTTTGCAACCTCCTTAATTTCACTCCGTCCTTTAATTTGTTAAACGTGAGTACTTTTTCGAAGATTATAATTACTTAAAACAGCTTTGTCATTATACATAACCTTCTTACCGGTTGATGATTTTGCATATTTTTTTTCAGATGTTTCTTACCCGTTCTGAATATGATCGCGGGGTTAATACGTTCAGCCCCGAAGGTAGGCTTTTTCAGGTCGAATATGCGATCGAAGCAATTAAATTGGGTTCCACTGCTATTGGTATTGCAACATCGGAGGGTGTCGTACTGGCTGCCGAAAAGAGAATTACGTCTCCTTTGATGGAGCCAACGACTATTGAAAAAATAGTGGAGGTCGATCGTCACGTAGCTTGCGCTGTATCGGGACTTATGGCCGATTCGAGGTAAATTTCACTATTTATATCACCCTTTAAGCCCATCACACACATAGCTATAATATATATTAATATACCGTACTATAATATTTATTATAGCAAGCTACCACACAGAGACGATGCTATAATATATATTTTGCCTTCATTTCATTAATGGTCGTAATATATCACTATACCATAATATGCAATAATATAAATTACGGTATACATAAGTGACATCATAGAAATATATAATAGCTGTGTGTGTGTGATCACTCCAATATTTGTATAGAAAATATATAGTAATATGTCTTGCTATAATCATATTTACCTAATTCGATAATACCATTGTAGGAATTTAAATAACATACAATTATTTTTGTGAAGCTACGTTTTCACTTCTGATGTGCAGTCCTATGACTGAGTTCATTGTATTGTGACTAAATAGTTCCTATTTGTTACTAATATAGAAAATGTTTGTCAATACCCTTAAATACTTTTTTAAGAAGCAAGGCAGACTGTGTTTGGCGGTCATTTGGGCGGCCCATCATGGCAGCAGTAACCATTCCCTTACTGAAGACCACCATGAAACAACAGCATGTGTACTGGTTACATTTCAGTGAGTAAGGGATGCCAGATATATTTCAATTATTTATTGAAATTTATGTGTTCTACTGATGTTTCTGGGTTAATAAGTGAGATATTATAATTAAGCTTAAAACTTCATTAAAATGAAGATTAAATTCACATTCAATGTGTAGTGACTGTAGTGACGTGGTGGGGCACCGATGTCGTGTCATAACGTCCCCGCGACCTCAACCATCTGGGAAGTCTAGGAACTAGGAAGTCGTTGGGTAGGCCGTAGGAGTCCCGCAGTGTCCCCTATCACTGTCGGTTATCTACGAGGAAAGTTTTACTGTAGTGATAGTTAATTAAAAGTTTTTATTTTAAATTAATGTATATAGTGTAATTTTCCAGGACTCTGGTTGAGAGGGCTCGTGTGGAATGCCTGAACCACTGGTTTGTGTACAATGAGCGTATGACTGTGGAATCTTGTGCGCAGGCCGTGTCCAATCTGGCTATACAGTTTGGAGACAGCGATGATGACAGCGGCACAGCTATGTCTAGGCCTTTTGGCGTCGCTGTTATGTTTGCAGGTATCTTAAATGAAAGTTGGCTAATCCATACTTCCATACTAATGTCGAAAGTAACTCTGTCTGTCTGTTAATTTTTCACGTCTTAACTGCTCAAATAACATAATGAAATTTTGCATACACATTGTCAGGTATACAGAAAAGTACTGTTCCTGAGGGATCATCTAAAATTAAGAAAGCTAACGCCTGGCAAAAGTGTAATAGCAATGAAGATGTCGAGCGTTATATTGCTTATTTATTTTTTAATTTTGAATGTGGACGAAGTCTCAAGCACCAGCTAGTTATATATAAAACCTTACTAGTTTAACGCTCCTTACATTAGTGAAAATCAAAATAAAATCCATTCCATAGTTCAAAAGATCTAAGCACACATACAGAGGGACAGTAGGTAGTGATTTTTTTTTGTTTTAATACTATTTAAAGATAAATAATTATGTGTTCAAAATAAATTTCAGGCATTGATGAGAAGGGTCCGCAGCTATTCCATATGGACCCGAGCGGAACCTTTGTACAATATGAAGCCAAGGCGATCGGTTCCGGCAGCGAAGGTGCTCAACAGAGCTTGAAAGTATGTCTTCCGACTTCAAAGACAAATATAAAACTGTGCAGTTTTAAAAGCTTTTTGATACACCCTCGTATTAATATAGATTACTAGCTATTGCACGCGACTTCACCCGTTTAACTTTATAAAATATAGCCCATGTTACTCCCGGATAAAGTAGCTTTCTATATGTGAAAGAAGTTTCAAAATTGGTCCAGTAGTGTTTTTGAGTTTATTACAAACGTACAAATTTTCTCTCTATAATATTAGTATAGATTAGAATAGAAAATAAAAGTCCAGATTCCTTACACTTGTTTATTTTAAAAATAAATATATACGAATGTACTTTGTACATTATTTTAATAATGATTGGCTAAATTTTATGACTAAAAAAAGTTCTTTACAAAACTTTACCAATAAAACCTGTCTTACGTTCTCATTGAAGTAGTGTTGGGTAGGACACGACATGAAAAAGAGTTTGTAAGAGTAGCCTCTTTTTTCAACTGAGCCAGTACAATGTCCCACTTCAAATGACGCGAGGCGTACATAGCGTATTAGTATAGTTTACTTACCGCGACCACAGAGTGCCTTGCCTACAAGTTTGTGGGTACTCACTCTGTGACTAGGGCTTGTAAATATTCGAAGTTTTTAAATGTTCGAATATTCGAAAGTTTTACAGGAAGTATTCGAATTATTCGAATTTTATTCGAATACCAGCTTTTTTTATTTGAAACTAAATTAAAGCCATGAAAGAGCATACATGAACTGATTTTTGGATATTGTGTTCGGGGGGCTCAGAAAAGCTTAACTTCAAATTGTCGACTAAGATTTCCTATGAGTTTTCGCCGCCATCTTGAAAAAGGGGTAAATTTTTATTTTTTAGCGATAACTCGGCTCTCCGTCATGATACGAAAATTTTGATAATATATTTTTTGGTTACTTTTTTTATGCTCTACAATTTAGGTCATTAGCATTTTTCCTTTATTGTTGATCGTTGTTGAGATATCGGACGAGAAAGTTTAAAATTGATATGTTGAAACTTGTTTTTTGCTATTCTTTCTTTTCTCGTAAAACATATAGAAAATATGTCTATTATCAAACTTATAGAGCATACTGACACTTACAATGTGCTTTTTTGGTTTTTTTTTTCTAAAGTCGACTTCTTGTGTGACGAGGATGATGTGGATGATTGTATTATCCAAGAATCATCTCATGGATCATCATCCATTCATCCAAAATCTCAACATTTCGAAGAATACCCTGAGGAGGAAGAATGTGGACCGAGACCATCGAAACGACAAAAATTATAAATACAAAACGGACCTCGATGAATCTTCAATTTCTACTTCTATAAAATCAAATTATGTATTTTTCAAATAAATATTGGACGTGTCATTCATATTCTTGTTGTTATATTTGTTCATATTGTATTTTAATATTTTTTTCTGGAACCATTAATCCGTCGAAACATATTAACACAACCGCACGAGCTATGAAATCGAAACTTCGCGCGGACTTGCCAACTTTACGGGGAGCTCAAAATAGTAATTTTTGTCCGAAAAAAAAAAAACAAAAAAGCACATTGTAAGTATCAGTATGCTCTACAAGTTTGATAATAAACATATTTTTGATATGTTTTACGAGAAAAGAGAGAATAGCAAAAAACAAGTTTCAACATCAATTTTATACTTTCTCGTCCGATATCTCAACAACGATCAACAATAAAGGAAAAATGCTAATGACCTAAATTGTAGAGCATAAAAAAAGCAACCAAAAAGTATATCATCAAAATTTTCGTATAATGACGGAGAGCCGAGTTATCGCTAAAAAATCAAAATTTACCCCTTTTTCAAAGATGGCGGCGAAAGCTCATAGGAAATCTTGGTCGACAATTTGAAGTTAAGCTTTTTTGAGCCCCCCGAACACAATATCCAAAAATCAGCTTTTTATGTTCATTTTTGTTTCCAAATGTATATAAGGCACTTGAGAATACTTGAGATCAAATCATGTTAGCATAATATTTTATTCTAATTTTACGTAACGTACGTATGTAAGTAACTGACAAAAAAGTATTTGTACTAAGAAAATTAAATAATCTTAGTCAAATTGAAGTATGTAACCTTCTAAAAAGCAATAATAAGTTTTATAATAAAAATAAATGAGATTATCATAAATCACACTGCAAATCACAATAATCATTTATAGAATTAACGTAAACTTTGGTAATGCGATCTAAGAAAACTTAGGGCGTCTATAGAGTCGTCCTGTAAAGCACATCTCAGATGATTGATATTTTGAAGATGAAAATACCCTCTCACATTCAACAAAATACCTCTAACAAACTTGAGAGTGTAATAGATAGACATAGACTTAGTTTGTACGTGGAGTATAGTATTATGTTATCTGTGTTTGTACTTTTAAACTTAACTAAAAAAATATTCGAATATTCGAATTTAACATCGCTTGATATTCTAATAGTAAAAATGGACGAATATTCGAATAATTCGAATGTTCGAATATTCGAATTACAAGCCCTATCTGTGACGCGAACGCGACGACCGCGACATAAAATTTGAAGTAGTACATTTTGAAATGTTGAGCTACTCTTACATTTTGACGTCATGTATGGGACAAATGTACCGCCTCTTGTATGTCCTACTCAACACTACATTGAAGACTCATTAAATTCATTCATTGAAGACTCATTAAATTCATTCATTGAAGACTCATTAAATTTTCAGGAGGCCTATCACAAATCCATGACCCTCAAGGAGGCAACGGTTTCAGCACTGACAATCCTGAAGCAAGTGATGGAGGAGAAACTCTCTGAGAACAATGTGGAAGTGGTCACCATGACTCCGGGATCACTGTACCACATGTTCACCAGGGAACAATTGGCTGAGGTTATTAAAGATATACCTTAATGTACCTATATTAGTCGAGTCGGTGCGCGATTTTTGACTTGATTTTTTTTTGCCAAAAGAACGTATAGGACATTCCATTGCTGCTGAGTAATGATAATGATAGCGAAGCGAAGCGAAATTGGAAATTCAGGTGATCATAATTATCGATATTTCATGGACACATTTGCCATCCCATCCTAATCCATTGTCTTTGATCCTAGTCAAGAGAATGTATAGGACATATCACTATCTCGGGGGAATTAGTGGATCTCGGGATATTGGGGTGACCATGAATATCAACATTTAGGTAGGCGAGCCCCAAATCCCTATTCCTTCATTATCTTTTGTCTTTAATGTTTGCCATGAAAACGACCTTTAGTTTTGCCTTTTATTTTTTAGAGAAAATTGTAGAATGTACAGAAAAGTTTTTAGTGTTCCCATAGATGTCATATTTTAATTATTTTTTTAAAATGTCCTCTACGGTCTAAAGGTGAAAAGTCAAGCCTAAAATTGCAAGTATTGTACTGTAATGCATCGGTACAGGAGTGTTTTAGTATATTTGAAATAAATTGTAATTTCATTACCAATAATAAAGATTTATAATTACTTTATTGTCCGTTTTGACAGCTGTCACTTGTTGCAAATGACAGCTGTCGCCTAGTATTTATATGATATAAAATTTAAGAACGTTTAACTTTATTAAAATATTAAGTAATTATATTTGTTTTAAAATGAATATACATTTTATTTGAAATATATTATTAGTTATTGTATGTATGTATTTGAGGTTTTTTTTAAATTACTTTGTATTGTATGTATTTTATCTCATTTATACTATATCACAAAATGTCTATGGTTTTGTAGTGTAGTGTAAAGAAGATTTCATCAAGTATATTGTATTGAATAAATCTTTATAATGTAAAGTTTTGTGTATTATTGTTTGTCTGTAGACATTTATTGAAATCATCATCATCCTGTATGTAGATGATTGAACAACTCCATGTTATCCAGTATTTTTTCTAGTAATGGTTTATTTTAGAGACACCGACAGTATAAAAACTTAAATTACTTACATATAATTAATCCTCTAGCCGCCAGTCGGATTTATCCGACAATTATTTTCGTGTCTATTTCACCAGAGCCGTATATATACGACAAATTCCTCTACTTGAATAATGTTTATTTTTCAATCATTACGTTGTTTACTCTTAAAAAATTACCACTCTTAAATTTACCAGTCAAACGCTAGGGGGCACAACTTCTACAAATATGAGCCAATTATAGGTATCCAAAATGCTCACAGGGAACATTAAAAGCATAAAATATACAGCAGATCATAAAAAATAATAATTGAATCCGGAAAAAGATTTTTACTAATAGACCCCGTTTGCTAGAACAGTCTTGTCCGTTTAGGAAGATAAGTTTGATGGTTTTCATATTTTTATAAATTACATTACTTAAATGAGTAGGTAACATACGTAATTATTTAGTAGCGGCAGGGCACGCTGCCTCTTTGGAAGTCATTTGGGCAACCCGTCTGGCGGCAGTAACCACCGTCTTACAGAAGACCACTGTGAAATAACAAGTATTTGTGCTTTTGTGTTTCGGTAAGTAAGGTAGTGCACTTGGAGCACATGTGGCGTTGCTTGTGTTACAGGCGACGGTTGCCACCTAATATAAAGTGGACTGTCAACCTGTCTGCAGACCTCAACATAAAAAAATATCGTATCTTATCTGAAGAAAGCAGTCTCCGTTGTATTCCCGGATACCACAAATTTTTCAATAACATTCCCATTTCTCATGGGTGGTATAGTGGCCAACGGGACTATTATCGTATATGTACCGTATTTATTATATTGTAGTTTTATTTAAATTAATTTTTAACATATTCAGGTTATATCAGTAATACCGGACCAATCGAGTGAATCTAGTTCCCAAAGTACGATGTATGAATTGTCCAAGTTGAGGCTCGGAAGACAAACAGTTTGAGAAGAATCCTATTAGACATATTAATTATTGTATTCAAATTGATTTGATTTGTTCAATTCGGAAGCCGAAGAGGATTTTTTTTATTTCAACTATTTTCATATAGATTGCAAAAAAATCTAGAAGTATGAAAATTTTAGGACCCAAGTTTTAAAGGTACTTCAAAGTAAAGTACATTCTAAGTTAGAGAATAATGTAATCATTTTTTTTTTCAAAAGTGGGTGAAATGAAACGAGAAATTTCGTTTTTATAGTTTTTATTGCTTAAAATTCGTATTAAAATTTTTAAAAATATAAATGCATTTTTCCTTAATTACTATGTAAACAATGAAGCCACCATTTAATTGAATATTATTTTGAAATTAAGACCAAAATAACATAATTACTTTTATTATAATATACCTACAATAGCTTGAAGAAATAACAGTAGTCATTATTCTGTTTAATTAATCATTTCATCTCAAAAGCATTTTCTATTTTTTTTTTTTATAAAAATAAAATACAAAAAGGTGAGGAGTTTTGCCTATTTCAAATATGATTTTTTAAGACTCCTATAAGACTATAATTATAATCTATAAGACTGTTATAACTCTCTTGGACTTTTATATGTCTTTATTATTTATAGATTTATGTATAAATGTATGTACATATCTTTCATTAGTAGTTTTGTCTGTCATGTTTTTATAAAAATATGTTGGAAGTTTCAATTTGATTTGAAAATTTGCAAAGAATGAGGCCTATTTCCCAATAGTACTAAACATTTCTAAATTCTAGAATTTAGTAATGTTTTGATACATAATACATTACAATATTTGTTACCAATATTTGGCCAAATAAGGTTCCAAGTCCAACGGAGAGACGTTGGGACTCAACCTTTCAACAGGAACACCGTTTCTATCGACAATGAACTTTGAGAAATTCCATTTAACAAAATCCCCTAGGGTACCACTTTGAACCCGCTTTAGGAATTTCCACAACGGATGAGCCGAGTCACCGTTCACGTCTATCTTTTCGAAGAGATCGAACTTGACTCCCATTTTTCTTGCGAATGACAATATTTCCCTAGAATTTCCCGGTTCCTGACCGCTGAATTGGTTGCAAGGGAACGCCAGTATTCTGAGACCCCTCGACTTGTATTTCTCGTATAGCTCGTTGAGTTGTTTATAATTGGTTTCGGTTAGGCCGCATTGCGAAGCCACATTCACAATGAGAGTAACATAACCCCTATATTTATCGAGTTTAACATCGTTCCCATGAATATCCTTGACTATGAAGTCGTATATAGTTTTCGCTTCTTGGTCAGTAGAGAGCTTTATCGGTGCTTTCCTGTAAAATAGGAATCACATTGTTTGTAAGAACAAAATAAGGTTTTATTTTAGATAAGACACAAAAACTGTTTCAGCATAATTGTTTATTTCATGGGATAAAAAGTAACTTGTGTTAATCTCTAACCCATAAAAATCATAGCACCCCAGATGCGATAATCTCTGTTAAATATAATATATATGTACAAATAAATAAAATTAAACTGTATATATATATGCATGTTATGATTGTGAAAGAATGGCAAACCCGAATTTCATCAACTAAATATATTATACCTAACAGAAAAAAATACTGTGAATAGTCAAAATTCACAAACCTACAATATACGGAGTATACTTGATTATTTTCGAAAAAAAAAAAAAATACATAGTACTTTACCTAACAGAAGCAACTACTTGTTATGGTTATCCGTGACTAGGTACTTACTTCTCAACTGCATGAAACTCCCTAAAAGTCTTGATTGCTTCGAAAATATCGTCGGCCATAATGTCGGGATTCTCCATTGCGGCAAAATGGCCGCCATCTTCCACGATGGTCGTGTGGATATAGTTTCGGTACTTCAGTTTCAAAATCACATCGGGTTGAAATACGATCTCGTGTTTGAACTTGATGCCCCAAGTTGGCACTTTGGTTGGTATACTGGAAGAAAAAACGCAAAAAAAATGGAATAAAAAACGACGCGTTGAATACAATCTCTCTCACTCCCTTAGTTGACTACCACCTCTCACTCCCTTAGTCGACTACCACCTTTCACACTGCCTTAGTCGACTACCACCTCTCACACTCCCTTAGTCGACTACCACCTCTCACACTCCCTTAGTCGACTACCATCTCTCACACTCCCTTAGTCGACTACCATCTCTCACACTCCCTTAGTCGACTACATCTCTCTCACTCCCTTAGTCGACTACATCTCTCTCACTCCCTTAGTCGACTACATCTCTCTCACTCCCTTAGTCGACTACCATCTCTCTCACTCCCATAGTCGACTACATCTCTCTCACTCCCTTAGTAGACTACCATCTCCCTCACTCCCTTAGTCGACTACCATCTCCCTCACTCTCTTAGTCGACTACATCTCTCTCACTCCCTTAGTCGACTACCATCTCCCTCACTCCCTTAGTCGACTACCATCTCCCTCACTCTCTTAGTCGACTACATCTCTCTCACTCCCTTAGTCGACTACCATCTCCCTCATTCCCTTAGTCGACTACCACCTCTCACACTCCCTTAGGCGACTAAATCTCTTTCACTCCCTTAGTTTTCATTTATTAAGACTTACTCTTGTAGCTTCATGGCAAGTTGTTTCTTATTGACGGTTTCGGCGTATATCCTCATCGACGTTGTGATAGAGTTGGAAACCCAATAGACCATAACGTTGTCCAAGAGGTGAGTCAACGAGAACTTGGCCAACAGATTCCCGTCCGATGCCTTCCTGTATTCGGGGTTGGTGGCCGTTGAGAACTTTTCGAGAATGTATGCAGCTAAACCAGCCGGAGAATCGGTTAGGGCTATACCTAGAAACAATATTTTGAAGGATAGTGACATTTTGTGACAGTGATTATAATAATAATATTAAAGATTTTTATTTATCCATATCACAATAAAATACAAAGAGAGAGAAAAAAAATAACAAATAATTTCATGTGACAGTGATATCTGAATTTACAATTCCTTCCTTATTTAATCAAAGATTATTTATTGCAGAAAAAGTTATCAAAAATAATTAGGCAACGAAAAAAAAAGTTTTTAGGTAAGTATAGTTTAATATTTTAATAATGAAGATAAAACGTTACATACGGGTTTATAGCTTGCTAAAATTGAACCAATTTGAAATAAACTAAGACCAATTCACAATTTTTGGTTTGTAATTATTACTGTTCTCATATAATGAATGATATTTTATATGTTAGTTAATTTTAATTCGGCTTACCAACAGTATCTGGTTTAGTAGCAGCCAAATGAAAATATCCAAATTCTTCAATCAGGAATGACAAATATTTAGAAAGCGGGTACATTCGACTCTCTAATTCTGGCTCCACAATGAGGCTTGGCCAAAATGAACCTAAAATAAATTATTAGTCAGTTTTAAACATAAACACAACAAACTTTATAGAATAAATTGTTATTTTATTGATGGGAATCATCACCATTTGTGCTTTTGTGTTCGCTGTAAGGGATGTAACATTTACTCGCCAATTAGCGTTACTTGAAAAGTAACTAATCAATACTTTACTTGAACTTGATGAAAGAGGAATTAAATAACAAGTTATAATTAAAATTATAAACCCCCGACTTTCTATTGAGCCCAAATACGCTATATCTGCTGTAAGTTGCTGAGGGGTTTGGGTGTCCAGGAAAATACTTGATGATGCAGCATCATATCAAGGTTACTATGTCATTGGCTACGAATAAATAATACTCATTGAAGTAACATAGTATAGGTACTATATTTTTCATCAATAGAACATGTGGAAGTTAGTGAAATCCGTTTGTCAACTAGGAAATTCAAACGTCTGGACAGATTTTCATAAACTATAGCTAAGAACCATCTTGATCACGTCAACTTTTAAACAAACAGAAAAAATAATGGATCAAAATCAGTCCACTTGTTTTTTTTGTAATTTCCTCCCGGGGGTTACATCACCCTCGTGAGCTATTTATTTTTATAACAAATATGATTCCTTTGTAACTAACATTATTACTGTTAAAATGATCAGGGTCTTAATTTACCTTTATTTTTTTTTGTATTACTAGTTTGTTTTATTTAGTTTTCTTACTACTTCTTCGATTTTTATCATAAATTTAACAAATTCGTTTCTCATATTAAAGTCTATATCTAACATCAACTCCAAACGTGCCAGCGCAAACCTAGGGCACTGGAGTAACATCTGTTTGGGAACTACGATGCTACAGCCAGACGTACATATACACACGTCAAACTTGTGACACCCCGATTTCGCGTCGGGTGTTGAGGGGCTTAAAAAAAAAAAAAAAAAGCATGTCTTACCCAACGTGTATAACATCAATCCCAATGGATTACCACTGACCACGTGCGGCATATTAGTGTGGAAGCCCAAAATCTCTTCTGGAAACAGAGTGGCCATGTTGGAAGCGGTGACGTGCCCCCAATCCCCACCTTGGACATAATACTTGTTGTGACCCAATCTCTTCATTAGGTTACGGAGTACCACAGCCATTTCCGCTGAACCTAGGCCGGGACGAACGGCCGCCTGAATTCGAAACACAAGTCCTGTCAGTCAATAGTGTACTTCACTGTACAGTCAAATGGGTTACTTTTTGTTAGACATTTGTAACAAATACAAAATATTTTTTTTATATACTTAAGCCTAGGTATAAAAAAGGTGTAGGGCGTACTAATAAGTATAAAAATACTTGTATCAGGAGACCCCCCGCTCCTCCAACACCACACTTAAATCTTAGGCTAATTTAGAATACAAAAAATAGATGAAATAAAATATGTGTGTGTGAATGTAACAGAGATAAGGTTTAATTTTGTCTGCATAAGGGTGTTCAGTTAAAATAGGTGTGGTTAGTTTAATGGTTTTTATTAGACTGACTTGTCTAGTAGCATAGACATAGAGTTAACGGACTTAAACAATGAAGTAATTAATATAAACAGAAAGGTGTGAGATCATATCAAGATTATTTCTAAAATCAATTTATGAGATAAACCTCTTAGATTTAAGGCAAGAAGTGAGTAAGATCATTAAAATTTATCAAAAGAAGACAGTGCCTAATATTTCATAATTTATTTTAACTACCTGTGAAAATCCAAAGCCTGGCAAGCTTGGAGCAATGATCTCAAAAATGAAGTCATATTCTGGCCTCAGTGTAGTAAGTTTGGGGATCAGTTCATAGAACTCTCGAATGGATCCTGGCCAGCCATGAAGTATGAGGATTGGGACTACCTGTAAATAAAGAATTTCCTATCATTTACATAACTTTTAAGGTGGAAACAAAGGCTAAATATTAAAAATATGCATTCTTTCATGAAGAATTTACAAGAAATAGACAACTAAATTGCTTTGGAAAAAAAAACACATGTGAAAGACAAATTGTATTGTTTAGAATTTTCGTTAAAGTAATAGAAGAAACTCCACAAAAAAAATTGGAACAAGAATTTGACTTTTAATGAAAAAATATTTCAGAAACAGTATATGAATTTTGCACCGATAAATTATTTATTTATTTTTGGAGCTACTATACCACATACAACATACACAGAGATACACAGATAAACAGGTCAAACTTATAACACCACATTATTGCGTCATGCGTTAAAAAATGAAGATATCTAAACACTTACCACAGTATCCGTAATAGGTTTTGGTTTAACATGCATGTAATGTATATCAAGCCCTTGTATATTGGTGACGAAGTGGTTGTATTTATTGAAGAACTGTTCCCTCTCCTTGAAATCATACTTATTTTGCCAATAGTCTAGGATTTGCGTTAGGAAGTTTGTATTGAATCCGTATGTGAAACCTGCATTTTCCAATGGTGGTGTGAATGGATGACGATGGAGCAGACGCTCCCGTAGGTCATTCACCATCTGCAAATTTTTCATTATGATTATTGCATAGTCAAATAATCATAATGATTACATAAAATTTGGTAATATTAACTAGGCAATTTGGATCCAGACTGGAAATGAACTTTTCAAAGTTGACCCTTTAGAGGCGCAATTGGATTTCCTCTGCTTTTATTAATAGGCAATAGTAGCTACCTACTATGTGTTTCGTAGTCATTTGGGTAGCCGTCTAGTGGCAGTAGCCACTCTTCTTACAGAAGATCACTGTAAAATAACAGCATGTGTGCTGTTTTGTTTCAGTGTCAGTAAGGAATGCTCTTCCTCCCAATCCCTTATCCTACTAGGATTGGCAGTGCATAAGTAGTTCGAGTGAATAGGCATTTTCTGGGTTTTTTTAAAAATATTATTATTAAATAGCAAACCTATTCTTAATAAAAAAAATCTTCAAAAACTGGAATCCTTTAACTCTTGAAAGAAGAGCTTGCTTCCTAAATATTGGTGCACAAAAATTCTCTATTTTCTCAAGACTGTAAAGTACACATTTGTGTTTTACTGATTTAGGATTTTGTCCAAAATGTTTGAGCACAGTTTTGTAAAATAAAACTTACCACATCGTTAAACTCAATTTTAAAGGGTCTTATTGAAGTATCTCGGTTTCGGTCTATTGGATAATGACCCCACCATTGATCTAAATCCATTGTTGGTAATTCAGGTATAGTGGTCATTAATTTGTAGGTGTACCATGACGTAATGCCACCTAACAAAGCAGAGATGAAAATCAACATTTTGCTAACCTGGAACAAATCATATTTTAAACAAACCTGAAATTTTTAAACAATTTTGTTCACCAAGTTTCTAATAATTCTTAATAACTTCAGAGCACTAGCAATTTAAGAACACCAAAGAAAAATGCCGTTAGCTCATCGTGAATTAAATAAATCTTATTTTATTGAAGTTAGGAACAAAAACAAATATGTAGTTTATTTTCTTTATCTTAACCTAGCTACAAGTTTCCATTGTATGAACACTCCTATTAAGTATAAAATTACTTGTATCAGGAGACCCCTCTCTTCCATCACCACATTCAAAACTTAGGCTAAATTAATTATAGCTAAATATCTGTTAGAAGAAAAATGTGTGTGTGGAGTGTGTGAATGAATGTGTGTTAAAAATGAATAAGAAACACAATGAAAATAATTCTAAGAGAATATCAATGTACATATTGATACTGCTTTTAAGTATTACAGATATTATTATGTAGTATACTGAAAATTATAAAAATCAAGTATTTTTCCATTTCCATGTTTGTTATGTTATCAATGTGTGCATCACAATCATTTTATTTAATTGCTCTTAACAATGTTAACCTTTGGGCTCTTAAGAAAATAAGTTTTCATAACAATAAATTGATACAAAACTTCGCAGCTATGAACAAGTAAAGTTATTTCAACAACCGTTACCTTCTAACCTCTTTTATGCTACACCCGGTAAAAGGAGTTCGTATAACTTTTAACACAAACATTAACTTACCGAAAATGATGATTTATTACTCTTCTGCTGGTCCTTCTTGCTTTCTTTCTTGTTTGTCTTTTTACTCATGGCTAATAATGATATGAAATATTATGTTTAAAAATTAATGTAATTTTGCCGGCACTGTCTAAAGTGCAAGTACGAACTCAAACAAACTTATTTTTGATTGAAAAGAATGTTTTCACACCTTACAATTGTTTTGGTTGAGATAAATCCTATGACCTTTGGAATTATTAGCACTATCCTCAAGCTATTATTAACAGTTTTTAGTAATTTATCGCGTTTAGAAAGTTTGGTAAAATACAAAAGTGTCGTGTCGCTACTTGTGGGCGACATTAAAAAAGTGTGATTGGTGTGATTAGAGTGCATTAGAATAGTTCGTACTCTATGTTACAATGCAGTGCTGGATGCTGCTTTTGAAGTCTATGTTCATGAGGACCAAGCAACAAGACTAACTTACATAAGTGTTTAACTGAAAAACTGGCAAGTTCTTGAACCATTAAATTCATAAACCATTAATTAAATAATGGTTCATAAATTCACCAGAATGGCGCTTGTGTAGCATTGCGGTTTGGCATGAAATTAGCAATGAGCAATAATAAACTATGTAGTTTTTTCTTCTTCTCTTTTAATGGCTTGACTCCATCAGATATGAGAGCCTAGTGCGAGTTTTACTTTTTTTTTTAGGAATAGGAAAGGAAGTATAGGAATGAAGCAGCGCCACCTAGTGGCTAACGTGTAGGATTGCTTCATTCCTATCTTAGAGAGTACTACATTCCTTGATTCCCATACAAATTGACTACGCATTTGACTTGGTTCGACACGTTTGATCGAGTACCCCCCCTCTTCTCCGATGATTTTGCTAGTGTCATTTGTAAAAACAGCAATTTAAAATAGCCTGTTTTAAAATAAAAAAGGCAGAACTCAAATTAAAATCAAACGCAGCAGATCCGAGACTTTTTGGAAGATTGTGGACTTGACTTGACTCAAATCAAGTCCACAATCTTCCAAAACAGGTCCTTCAAGTCCAAAGCAGTCCAAGTCTATGTTGTTTTTTAGTCATTGAATTAAAACGGCGACAAAATATTGATCGCAACTGTCAAATAAATGTAAGTCAAAACAAAAGGGCAATTTATAAGCACGCCGCGCCGGCCGAATTAAAATTACATATTTTTCTAGTTACCTACACAGCCTACACTGTAAAATATATTATAAATAATTAATCCTACCAATTGGATATTTATTTTATTATACGTTTACCTATATTAAATATTCCAATTAAACATTAAACCCGATTATAGATGATTAGGTAGATAAATATAAGAAAACTTACAACACCGCACTTTACTCAAAATGTTCAATATAATTTATAATTATACATAAAAATGGGGAATAGGGACTTATCATCCATTTTCAATATAGTAAAATTATAAAATACTCCTAAATATCATAATGGATTCTTTGCATCATGATTGACTCCGTGTAGAGAATAGTTTTCTTTGCCGTTGCCTTTCAGTTTCAGGTTATGTTTTAAATAAAACATTTATTTATTAATTAATATAAGTTAAAACTATATTAATACTGGCTGCAAAGACTTTTAAGTAACCACCTCAATTAAGCTTATTGTTTCCACATTCAGAAAATAATAATGGGATTATTGATGTGTAAAACGAATAAGCAATATAATTCCATTTGAATGGAGGC
The DNA here is from genome assembly GCA_936446665.2 of Synanthedon andrenaeformis. Taxonomy (NCBI): domain Eukaryota; kingdom Metazoa; phylum Arthropoda; class Insecta; order Lepidoptera; family Sesiidae; genus Synanthedon; species Synanthedon andrenaeformis. The sequence continues at coordinate 4,684,324 of OW387799.2, read as the reverse complement.
TGTCGGAACGCGAAGCCGCAGCCTGCCCGCCTCACCCCACAGCACCCCGATCGGTCCCACCACACGTTAATTGAACTTGTGGGGCCAATATCGTTCGCTTCCATTTTTAATTTTTCTGTGCTGAATACAACCTTTTCACACCTAGGGCTGTCAATAAAAGAAACAAAAAATTAAACGATTATTTGCTTTATATTTTTTGTGAAATTCAGTTTTATTCACACTGCACCGGTCCGTTCCCGGGTTAAGAGTTCTAATAGTTATAATAATAAAAACACTTTTTATCTATTCCTATAGGTGGACTTAGCAGGCGTTTCCGAGATACGCGAAATATATAAATTTATCCTTACATATAGTTTAAAGCTATAGATAACTGTTTATCATAACTCACTATTATAACTTGTAGATAAATAGAGAATGAGTTCTACAACATGACATTGTTTCTTAATATGGTTTTTTAAATTTTTTATTAAATACATTTATGTATTGTTAAACTCAGACCAAATAAAAACTAGACATAATTTTGCGGACAACATAGTGAAGCCGGTTTTATAAACATATGCACTCATATGCAGCACTACATGATTATAAAATCGACTTCACTCTGTTTTAGCCCAGTATTGCCATAATAATCATCATTTCTATTTATTTTTATTGAAAATATTGATTTTCAAGTTAACCAATGTAATTCTACTCCGTTTTTATTTTTTGAAGACTGGTTTTTACACCCTTTCTTAACTACGCAATTCGGCATCTTTACTAGTAAATATTTTATTAAGGCGAGGCGTAGTTTGCCCTTCAATCATTTTTTTATAACCAGCTTCTAAAGGAAATTTTCTTCCGTTATAAACAAGAACTATTTTTGTGATTAAGAAATAATTCTATTTTACGTGAATAAAAATAGAAAATGTTTAACAAAGATTACATCGATTATTTTTTAAAAACCAGAGAAACAAATGTTTTAAATTTCACTTTAGCACAACCCTGACTACGCTTTAAAAGCGCTATCACGGCTCTCAGCTTTTTGTCACCGTTTTCCCATTTTTCCCGCCAACCTATCACAGTTGAATGCTCCTCTCCAATCTAAAAATATATTGATTTGAAATGATACTGGACTTTCAACCTTATCAATGTATTCATTAGATTGAAATTTAAATGGACAGCAGATACTCTTCCGGCGTTTCGTTCCAATTGTAGGCTTAAAGCAATGCGGTTTTTCGTATAAAATGTAGCCATTGGTAAAAGCAATTGAATTTAATATCGGATTTGGGGTTTATTAATAAATTATTTGACATTAACACGTACGATAGTGTTGACAACTAAATTTAAATTCGAGTCTCACGACATTTGTTAGATTATATACAATAGTTTGTTTATATACGAATTATGACACCAGCCACTCTGCTATTAGTGTAATAATCTTTTAACCGTTGTTAATGGTTATTATAGGTAAACCTATGTTGATGTCAATTTTAGTTCATGGTTTTGTAGGTACAAAAGATTACTTGTGAAAGAGCAGCTAAAATAAAAGTTCCCGGGTTCAATTCCCAGCAGGTCTAAATTTGGAAATTAACTTTTCAAAGTTGGCTCTGGTTCGGATCTGGCAAGTAGTGGCAGGCAGAACAATTCAGAACATACTGCGTTTAGCAGTCATTTGAGCAGTCCATCATTATTTTTCTTTCTTTTTATAATAACAAATCTTTTCTTTTTATAATGTTTATATAGAAAAGTAGATATAGTAAGTAAAAGTAGTTAAGTAATAGTACCTAGATTAATAGTAAAATTAAGTCAAATAAATTACGTCTATGCAGCTCTCGTGAAATCAAAAGCTTGTAAATCTTTATAAAAATATGTAAGTAAATAAAAAAAGTTTACTTACACAAGAATTGCGAACAGATTCACAAATAATGAAATTCGTCTTTTCACAATTCCATTGAAACCTATCGTTACGTAACAGCGAATCCCTTGATTAAATCCAACAAATTCATTTCACCAGTCGTGTTCTGTAAGTGTTTGCAAATTTATACTTTTGCAAGACCGACATAGAGGCGAAAATGCCATGGTCAACGGTGGTATGAAGTGTAAATGTAGCTTAGTGCCTGGATACAAGGGTGTTAGTAATATTCGCCTTAAGTGTGGGGCGATAACGTCACAGGTCGGGACTATATTGGGCTTAGCGGTTACGAGAGGAGTCTCGCTTGACGCTTCGCTTCAGAGGGATGGGGCTTAGAATGCTATTGGCTTAAGAGATAGGGTTGCCACTATAAATAGTATATGTACGCCTTTTTATTTTTTCTTATGAAAACTTCATACTTTTATACTAATATTATAAATGTGAAAGTAACTCTGTTTGTTACTTTTTCACGCCTTAACTACTCAATCGATCATCATATAATTTTGCATGTAACACGGTGAGACTTTTTGTCTCATTAGTTCTGTAAACAAAAGGGCCTGTCAAATGACGATTGAAAGTGTTTCTTTGAAACCTATGTTATATTTAATATACTGATTACTGTCCCACTGTTATAATGAGCCTAAATAGATAAAATTATGGGTAGAAATTAAAAACTTTATCACGAAATTTTGTACCGTTCTGCATAGCCCTGTTCTGCATACGTACTTAGTCCTTTCCAATTTCTTGGATGTTAAGACCAAAGCTTTAAGATAACAATGTTTTTTACGGTATTTTTTGTTTCAATTAGATTAAAGTAAAATTGGTAACATGAAATGAGTAAGTATAAGAAACGTTTCATGGAATTCCTAAGACAGGCAAGTTACGTAATTAATTAATTACCTATATAATTAATTATAATGTAATCACTAATTAAATATTAAGATAAATCAATTGAAATTGAAATAAGTGCGAAAACTTTTATGTTCAATTAGAGTTGCTTAATTAAAGCACGAAAGTAACGGCGTGTCTAAGTAAGTGAAAATATAGATTTATCTGTGGGAGGTTATTCAACGCATTTAAATCCTTCGGCTATATCTGCCGATACTGTTCGTATATACTCTGTTCTAATAACATATTAAGCTTCGAGCAACTATTTGTATGCATCTTGAAGTCGAAACAAAAGGAAAATCTTAAATAGTATTATGTAATTTGTTCTTTTAACAACTCGCTTAGTTATTTATATGTATTTACTAATTTTATAAAGAGGTAAAGTTTGCATGTTTGTTTGTTTTTTTGTATGTGTTTGTTTTTAAAGATGGGAGTTTACCTCCCATCTTTAAAATTACTCATCCGGTTTAAAAAAAAATCTTTCACAGACTAAATACACAGGCTAAATATTCCAGTAGAGCACCAGCTATCTAAAATAGATCCAACGCGTGGCAAATACTTAGTATAATGTCAGACGTTATATCATTTATTTTTTAAACGCGGGCGAAGTCGCGGGCACCAGCTAATTATAAATAAATAAATTGACAAGACACCTGTATGCCCCGTGCACACCAAATAATGACTCTCAAATTAAGCATATTATAATACTAGCTGGAGCCCGCGACTTCGTCTGCGTTGAAAAAGAAAAAAGTAGCCTATCCTGTGTCCTGTACATCTAAATGTTTATCTACAAATTTTCATGAAAATCAGTTAATTCGTTTAAGAGTTATGGAGGAACATACATACATACCTACACTTACAGATTTATTATTATATTATAATATTATTGCCGTATTGTACTAAAACAATGTTAAATCATATAAATATTAAAAAAGAGTATCAACCCTACGAACAGCTACGTAGGCAAGGCAACTTCTCCACGGAGTCATCAGATAAGGGCGGACGCTCAAGTTTAATTGAAATTTCCTCGCAAAGTTTCCGCCACCCCTGCTCTCTGCGCCCTGTACGCTCTGATTGGTGCCCCCGACGAGAAAGACATTGTTCCACCAACTAGGGTTGCCATTTATTTATGTGTCTATATATATGTACAACGATTCTCCGGAAGACGAATCTATTGAAGCAGCGATTCTCTCTCGGTAGATTAACCAAATATCTGTTTAATTTGGAACTAAAGTATTTTGAGATGAGAATTTAAACTTTATAGCTACAAATTTGTTTGATTTTGCTTATCTTATGTATATTTTTGCGCGTCAGCCCAGAGATGAGAACAGACTCCGTATGTAATGTAATCTGGGCCTTATAGATAATATTTTATACATACCTACATACTTATATAGTTCGTTTTGCCGATACAACAAAATCTTTCATTTTGTGTTTACAAGAACCAGCAATGTGTAACAATCATCACGCGTGTCTAAGAATTTTATGTCGTCATCGGTCTTGCAAAATTGTATTTAGCTCTATAATGTCGAAGTTAATGGAAATTTGAACCCTATTTCTTAAATCGTAGAGTCGTTAGTGAATGATTGTTTGTATATACCAGGTGTTATGGATTCGCAAGGTTGATATGATGCCATATTGAATTAGTTCCACTTCTGTGTTTAAATCGGCCGACGGATGTAGGCTTCTATGTACTTTTTATTGTCTTCTTTAAAATTAATCTAATCAAGGAATCTGATATTGCTTGTGGATATAGGTAACGTAGTTTGCGTACTATAATGTATGGTATCTATACGGTAAGGTTCTACTTTAATTGTTAACCGTGGATAGGTTCTCTATTATGCCATTATCTTGTCAATTTTTGGGAATACATCGATACAACTTAGAAATTATCTAAAATAAGTTTTTGTAATAACATAAGGTGTTTTGGAATGTAGGTATATTGGAATCATATCTTAAGACGAGTCTGTAAATTATAAAACAAAGCGTTCCTCGTCTATCGCTCTTTTCATAAGTGAAATCCATATCATAATCTGTTGAGTAGTTTGGGTTTGGAAGAAGTTAACGGAGAAACAGAAGCGGACAGCGACATTATTGTGTAATATCTTATATACATATATAAAAATCTCGTGTCACGATGTATGTTCGCGATAAACTCTGAAACTATTGAACCGACTTTGATCAAACTTCATAAGTATCTCTTATTTGGTCCAACTTAAAAGATAGGATAGTTTATATCTCATTTTGTTTATTATTTTTTTGCAAATTATATAATATTATTAACATAGCGCCATCTGTTGATACCTATTCAATGCAGCAACTATTTATCTGTGAGTTCCATAGGAATCTAACAGATGGCGGTGTAAGACAATCTAACAGTTTGCACCCGGGCGAAGCCGGGAGCGGGCCACTAGTGTACCTATAAATACAAACATAGCTTTTATAATTGTTATTTTATTTATTAATATAAGACGTCCACAGCTGCTGGACATAGGCCTTCCTAATAATTTTAGAATAATACCGGTCAGTAGCCGGCCTCGGCGGCCGTCAGCTCTCCGCGTATTATGTGTCCTATCCTGGTCCTATCCTAACTCAACTGCCACTTCAACTTAGTCATATCGGTAACTTTCGTTCTTTTACGGAGCTCCTCAGTCGTGATTTGATCTCGCAGTTTAACCATAAGCATAGCCCTCTCCGTAGTAGCGACTTTGAGCATTCTTACGAGGCCCACAGCTAGAGACCACGTTTCAGCGCCATATTATATTATGTCATCACTGGAAATGGAGACTTAACTATATCTTCATGGTTTCATTAAATAATTATTTTACGATCCTTTCGGAGCCAAGAGTAGGATTCCATGGTAGCCAAAAAGCAAAAGAATTATCCTAGAATCCCATAGGAGCCAAGTGGAATTTTGGACGAGAAGATTTCTCGGAGTTTTCCCGAACGCCACTCAATACCTTTAGTTGTTTATAGTACCAGTTGTGTTTTATTGGCACATTAAACTGATGACTGACAAGTGTTTTTTTTATATATATAGGCGCAAACCGCTTTTATAAGAGCATTGGATTGCGTCCACTAATTAGATTAAATAATTTGCTCATTAGTTTATACGTAAGAAATAATAGTTATCGAGTTTGTCGTAATACGGGCGTACATGGATATATACTTTCATTAGATAGACTAGGAATTTGCTACTCGTATATTAAAAAATACCTAAGACGAAGGACTTACGTATCAATTTGGCTCGTTTACCGCGGTTGAGCCTTTTTTAACGTTGGGAAGTCCTCATGGATAGCCGGCAGTGTTAGGGAACGCTGCGGGGTTATGCCGGACTCCTACCGGCTAAACTTCCTTTTTTAATGGTCTGTCATTATGAATTTATTATTTTATTCTTTTGTATTTCTTGCGATCAATAATTTTGTGAAGCTTAGTTTTCTCTTCTGACGTGCAGTCCAACGCCTGACATGATTTTTTTTTACCACAACCATTGAAATAATGTTTAAGAAAAGTTAATAATTGCTTATGAAATTAGTCAACCTCTGGGTAACTTTGACAGGCTAAAGACATCTGATTGTGTTAAAAATTAAAAGATAAGTCAAGTTAGTTTTGTGCTCTGATGTAAGCAATAAAATTTCAAAATAAATTTTTATTGTCTTAAACCGTCGGAACTATCTAAAACTTGTTTCAACGGTTCTCACTTATTAGCTTTGCATGTTGTCCTTAATTTTCTTAATCATTATTGTGATTTTTTTTTCTATTTTGTTAATTTTAGTCTTTAGTTTTTTGTGTGGATTCTATGTGTAAAAAAAAGATTTGATTTTTACAAATTAATCAAGTTTTTATTTAAATAACACAAGTTTAGGGAATGATTTCTAAATAAAATAAAATGAATAAAATAGAAACGACAATTTGCTACGTGTGCAAAAAGTAGGTATACAGCTACTTTTGATATTTTGACAAAAAAGTTTTTCAGAAAACTCTTACATAAAGGTTTATTTAAAAAAGAAGTATTTAATTGAAACTTAGACTTTCGTACGGCTTTCAACTTATTTATTTAATAGTTTATTTATTATTTTAATAATATAGTGTATTTGCAGATAACAGATTCTATAGTTACTGTACATAGCATGTTTTATTAAGAAGTTTTATTAAATAGCGCTCATAAGCACTTAGAAGTTTTTTTTATATATAATAGTTTTAAGAGAATGAACTAATTTCTAAAGTCAACATGAATCACAAATAAAATGCACATAGCAGATTTTAGTTTGATCATGAATATATATATAGACACACGACTGCCAAATTAAGAATGGAATTTCGCATGGAACTTTCAATGGATTCCCAAATCAGACAGTATTGCGTACATTTGGAACTAATTTTACCAATTTTTGCATCTACAACGAGGTTACCAATAAAACTGAATGTTGTACTTTCACATCGCGTATGCAATAATGTTTGTCATAAAAATGCATGTTGCATTAATACAGCCCGATTTATTATGCAACAAACAAATTCATAATAACCATAACGATAGTCCTAAATAATTGAAGCGTTTGCGCATATACAATATCTGTATATTTACTCATATTGTATGTAAATATCATCAGACAGGTGTAAAGGTCGCCTATTACACAAGCAACGCCATAGATGATGCAAGTGCTCTACCGACCATAGAAGGATTAAGGATAAGGGATAAGGAAGGGATGAGATAATGGGCTCTGGCATCCCTTACTCACCGAAACACAACAGCACATATGCTGTTATTTCACAGTCATATTCTATAAGGAGGTGGTTACTGCCGCCACAGACGGGCTGCCCAAATGACTGCGAAACGCAGTATGCTACTACTTTCCAAATTCAAACTATTCTAACTAGCCAACTCTTAAAAGTTCCAAATTTCCAAAGTTGACCCCGCCGGGAATCGAATCTGGGGCCTCTGTGACAAAAATACAAATCTCTCTTTATAATACTAGTATAGATATAAAAAGGTTGTCTGACAGGTTGACGGGCCTTTCGTTTGTAGGTGGTTACTGTCGTCTAACATAAGCAACGCCATAGGTGCTGCAAGCTCGCTACCGAACATAGAAGGATTAAGTGTTATGGATAAGGATGGGATTTTATAATTATAAAAAGAAAATGTTTCACTTTCATTCTCTTAAAAATGAAAGCCATTCATCACGGCTTATTACGGAACACAAATCATCATTAAAACAAAATAGGCTCGCGATGGATTTTTTGCACCACTTCGTCCACCTAATTGCTTTCACATAACTCGACTTATGTAAGCGCCTACTTACATACTTATCTCACTTATGCGTATCATTTCAAATCAACATCTTTCAATGCACACGGTTTTTAATAATGCCTGCATAATATCCGCCTGAGCATTTTTTTTTTTAGTATTAGTTTGCTAATACTAAACCACCCTAAGGATTTTGATTTAAGGTTTCCCACTAACTAACTAACTACTACTAACTCTTACTAAGGTAAGAGGAATAAACGAGGAACTTTTAAAAAAAAATTGCATCCCGGACGAAGCCGGAAGCTGGTTGCTAGTTAGATATACATATTTATAATAAAATAGTTTTTTTTTTAAATTTGTATTTGCGTTCAAGTACCCATTGTCATTGTTTTAAATATGCATCGTGGTATTTCTAAAATTAAAACTCACAAGCAATCCACACGAGCAAAAAGCAAATAAATATCGACATGAAACTCTTGAGAATGTTTGTAAATGTACAAATATTAGATATGGCTCTTGAATTCATTATATTGGTTGTACATTCTAACTATTGTGGAACACCAACCAAGGTTCGCTCGCATTCGCGCATTTAAAGAACTCTGTCTTGTTAATAAATAAATTGAACATTAATCTAGCAGCAATATAATTTGAAATAGCAGTTACTAGATATGCAAATTTACTGAATACAATAGATTTAAAAAAAAGTGAAATAACTTTGGCAACATTATTGCCAATGCATTAAAAATAAACCTAGAATTTCAACATCTTATTTCCAACACAAATGAGAGAACATCCTTTACCCATCTGTTTAGCAGACGAAAAATATATACTATCGATTGTTATCTATGAGAAAATAAATCACGATTGTGTTACCTAATAAAATATGCTCATAAACAAACATCCAAACATACATTTTTTCGTATTTTCTCATAGATTTTCTAATAAGTAGGTAGTGGCAGGCCACACCGCTTTCTCACAGCCATTTGGACTACACTTCTGGGGGCAGTAACCAAACCACCCCGTTACAGAAGAACACAGTGAAATAACTGTAAGTGTTCTGTTGTGTTTCGGTGAGTGAGTAAGGAATGCCAGAGCCAATCCCTTATCCTTAATCCTTAATCCTAACGACAGCGCACTTGCAGTTCCTATTGTGTTTCTTGTGTTATAGGCGACGGTATAGCCACCTACCATCAAGTTACCATCAGCCTGTATGCCGACCTTAACATAAAATAATTCTAAGCATTAATATCGTTTGAATATTTAAAAAACACATATATATTTAAAATTATATCATAAACCTTGAAGAATATTGCTAAAATGCATTTCTTATGCTGCCAATCTTTTTTTACGAGAGAGTTCATCGTATCGCCTTGACCTTTATAGCTGCGCTAAGTCGCTGCAAATTTTAAAGGTCAATTAATCAAGTTTCTAATACAGAACAAAATATTATGCATATGTGTCGTTATTGGTTGGGTGCAGTTAATTAAAAAGAATGAACTCTTTAGGACGTCATGGAAAAAACAGCAAATATTGATGTCAAGGATGTTGTAGATAAGTTGCCATGCGGCAGTGACCCGAATGAAAAATTAACATAAATTTTTTACAAGCGTTGCAAAATAACGAAATTGCGTTAATGCGTTCAGCAATAAAGGTAATTTCAATTGTAATTTTTACAATATTAATATTGTGAAAGTATCCACGAACTAATATTTATCGTAGTAAAATGTAATTTTTTTTAATTTTCATTTTCTATAGACAGACATCCATAGTCCTTCCAACCAACCAGGGTTGTTGTGGATAATACGCATCCTCAAATGCGGAATTTCCACATCGATTTGGACATTGCATCCGAAATTATATATATCCTTAAAATCTTCACTTTGATTATACATATATATATACTGAAAAATATTACTATATACTGAAAATTACACTCTTACAGGAGACCACCGTGAAAAAGAAAGAATATTAGGAAGGAAAGAGTTATAGCCATATATGTATGGCCTTCCTCTACTTTAGAACATAACATACAGAAAATTTTGTTTGACCATGCAATTTTGTCTGGCATTCGGATTACTCTAACAATAAAACATTAAATCTTTCGTCATATTTAATACTCAAGACAGGAACTGGAAGTAAAAGAACAAATCGAACAAGCAATAAGTTCTGTTTAAAGAGAACAAAAAAAATCATAATTGATAAATAGAACCAGTTTTTTATCTGACTGTACCAAATGATCTAAAAACGCGGTGAACGGCGTTGGCAGGCGTCAGGGAGGCATACATTTGAAGACTTTTACTGATACAATAACTGGTACAAATGCGCACGCGACCCTACTTACTATCAATGTCCGTAGGGGTCAGAGCATAGTGCGTAAAGAATCGCGACAAGCGATTTCTTAGTTTTTTATGACTTTGTTCCTCAAGGACTAATCATTAAAGCTAAGCTTTTTAGTCGGGTTATTCTAAAGCTAAAGTCACATTTTAAGTACATTTTGAATTTTAAAATAAAAATGTTGACTCCGACTGTTTTTGAATTTATTTTTCTAAATATTGATTTGGTTTACTTAAATAAACAAAACTTGTTTATGTAATGAATAATTTTGTTTATTTAAAAGTAAATAGCATTTGTAAATTGAATTTAAGATGGAACATACATATATTTTTTCGGTAATTTTTTAGTTGAAATGCCAAAGCTCTGACGCAACAGGTAGGATAACTGACAAGAACAACTACGGAGATGAGTATCATAATAAGAAATTGATCTTTTAACTTAGTTTGATTTTGGCGATTGATAAGAATTATTTCTAAATGTAAGATAAAATATACTTATACTTATATAATCGCTTCGCTTATCGCTGGCACTCGTTAAAGTGTCCTGATCCCATTAATTATGTAAAAGTCAGCATCGTAGTAGTGTTTTTATTTCCATTTGCTATGCGGTCACCTACAACACATACGTGATTCTAATAATACGCTTTTGGCTCACAAAAATTTCTCTTGTCTAACTGATTAACTACGTTTTCAAACTACTTAATCTAAACTATTTATTTATAATAGTTCAATATTTGCTATACATAAGAAGTTTCTAGCACAATTTGTTATTAATATTATCTATGGTCAAACAAAGTTTCGGTGCACTTGTTTGACCATAGATAACTATTATTTATTTTTTAGTTTTTCAAAATTTTGTGTTTTGTTAGACGTTACAAAATTATATTAGTAACTAGCTGGTGCGCGAAACTTTGGACGCGTTGTAGTTCGTTTTTTAAAAATCCCACCGAGACCTGACATTTTTCAAGGATAAAAGTATCCTATATATAGCTTAATCCAGGTAATCATAAATATTTCAATGAAAACTGCATTAAAATCGGTTAAGGCGTTTTTGAGATTAGCGTGCACAAACGCACAGACAAAAATTATATAAACTAACAACTAAAAACCTAAAACTAACTTCTAAAAACCTCAGTAACATAACAAGTACAACTTGTGTAAGTTCATATACCTAATCCAGGAAAGGTATTGGATTATGTCATCTTTCTGCATCTGGTTTAGTAGATCAACCTGTCTGGCGTCACAAAAACAATGCAGTATATAAATAATATATCTATATTATATCTCTCAGCCGCTGTAACATGATAGTCTTCTATAAATACTTTCTTAAAGAGCATTGTAACCGGTTTGCGACAAGTTATTTGATGTCAACTTGTTAAAAAAAATGGCACTTTAGAAATGTCATTTGACAGTTATCCTTAATATAATTCTTTTTGGGCAGATTTTTTCAATTTTTCTCCCCATAAGAACCTTCCCCGGGCTTGAATATAAAAAAATAATAGCCAAATTGTTTCAGCCATCTTCGCTACACAGCTATGCTGCCCTTCTAAGCGCAAAAGCGGTATCTCAAAAAAAAATCGTAAATTTGATTTTTATGCCATTGGATATAGCCTTAAAAATATTTAATAAACTAAGCCTTATTCATAACTAAGTTATTTAATAACTAAGCGCTATCGTGTTCAAAACATATGAAGAAACCTTAAGAAAGAATTCCCTAACTCAATTTTATCTTAAATTACTAGGGTTATTAGAGGTATATCTATTGTAATAATATTGTAAACTTTTAACTATTGTAATAACAAATAGACACAATATAATATATAAATTCTATTTAATAAGAAAATAATTCAAAAATAAATAAAAAAACTTAAAAAACTACTTTTACATAATTTCAATTATCTCAAAACTCGCTTTCATTTAGATATCGCTTTTGCCAAGAAACCCATCTCTAATAAAAAAAAAAACCATTAAGTTTTATGCAAAGCAACACATTCAGCAATTAATTTTTAATTCTAACTAGCGACCCGCTCCCGGTTTCGCACGGGTGCAATTTTGAACGACAGCGATTGGTGGAGCTCCGGCGGAGATGGTTGCATCAAGCGAGCCCCGTCTCGCGTTTATTTTCTCCCGCATAGTCCTTAATTTACGATAACTTCTAAGATATTCATTTAAATTGTATGGTGTAAAGGTGTTATATTGTGTCTATTTGTATAATGTGTATGACATGCTTAAGATAACAAACTAATTTAATTTGTTAATGATTAATACTGTATCCGTCTAAATAGCTTTTCCAAATAACACATTACTTATGTGTGATCTTTTTTTAGAAGTTAGAATGGTTATTGTAAGCTACCTTTAAAAGATGGACATATGCCATCGCGTACTTTTTTGTAAACATATAAGAGAAATAATTTCACCATACATTTTTTTGTTATATCTCAAACGGATTAGGCAGCGCTTTCGATGAAAACTTCCAGACAGCTTGATTTTTTTCCGACATTTTCAATAATCATCGTCATATTTCAACAAATTAACATAAAAAAATGTTAAACTATACATATAAACCTTCCTCTTGAATCACTGTTGATGAATTGAATGATGAAAACCTCATTAAAATCCGTTACGTAGTTTAAAAGATCTAATAAAAGCGTACATGCGAAGGGAGAGATAGACAGCGTAGTGACATTGTTTTATATGCTTGCAAAGATATATTACTTCGATGGTTTTATGCCATATAAAGATGGTATAAAACAAACTAAACAAATGTATATATTCTATGTATTTATTTATTATCATAAGACCTCCAACGAGGCAGGCTTCAAATAAAATCGTCATCTAAAATTTAGATTCTATATCAAGTAACACTTGGCGGATTTCGCCACAATTACAAGAGGCACAGTCTGCACCAATGAAAGTTCTAAGTAACATCAAATACTTACATTATATCTACAGCTAAAAAAGAGCATTTCTAACTAGAACCAACAGCATACTTTCATTAAATTTCATTGATGAAGATTTTATTCTAAGCAAACGGGCGCACTTAGATTCCCAGGATCAGGGTTCTACTGGCTTGTGTAAAACATAAAATCATCGGTTGCTATTTAGAGTACGGTGGATACCGGTAATGCAATACGGTACTTAGTACCATTAACTAGTCAAGAACTCTAGATGTGGAAATAGTTGGCAGACATAACACTTATTTCTCATATTATTACACCCGCGGGATAAAATTATTGCAAAATCGAGCCCCAAGACATATTTATTTGCGCGGAAACATTGATTTTCGTCTGCGATAGAGCAGCACGCCATTTCATGGATTTTTTTTTATTATTGCAAACTAGCTGAACTAGCGCTCACAGTACTCGACATTTTAGACTTTTAGTAGTGACAGGGCACACTGCGTTTCGCAGTCATTTGGGCAACCCATCTGGCAGCAGTAACCACCCCTTTGCAGAAGACCACAGTGAAATAACAGCATATTCTTTATTTCTTTATTTGTACAAAAACACATTTTTAACAAGAGCTTAATTACACATATTGTTAGTGAAAGCACATTTTAATATAGGTATAATAGTTCTCTAACTCCCGAACTAGGTTGGACACCTGTATATCGGGAGTTAGTGCATACAACCGTGGTGCTTACAATCACAACTATATGAAAGTATAATCACTACAAAAAGTACCTATATATGAATTAAATAAATATGTGCTGTTATGTTTCGGTGAGTGAGTAAGAGATGCCAGAGCCCATTTCCTCTCTATCCCAATCTCTTATCCTCAATTCCACTATGGTCGGCAGCACACTTGCAGCAACTGTGGGCTTGCTTGTTTTATAGACCGGCGGTATCAACCTTCCACAAGTTGGTGTATCGTCTATAATCAACTCTGTTGACCTTAACATAAACAAAGTATTTTGGCATTTTGGCCCCAGCGGTTTATGTTATCATGATATAACATCAAAGTATACGACATGAGTTACTTTTTTAGAATTTGTCATCATTTTAGAAAATCTTTAAAATAGGTCCAGTAGTTTTTTAATTAATTAATTAATTACAAACAAAAATACCAACAAAAATACGAATCTTCTCTCAATATTACTACATAGTATAGATGTAGATTAATACTTTCAAATTCAAATTCAAAATAATTTATTTGTTGAATATGAATAAGCTGAATACATAAGTTGTTGTAAATTTTAATAGATAATGTCCACATATTTAACCGAGAAGCGTTGTGCAAATCTAAAAAGCAAACAGTATAATTCTTCCAATATAATTAGATAATAATTGTATTTATTTTTATACTATATTTATGTTATAGTTCGTATCGTTTGCACTGTATAGTTTCGTCAAGAATCATTTGATGCCAATCGTACTTCGCTTTTTATCCAAATGATTGATGAGGATGAGATACAAAGGTCTACTATACTTTCCTTCAATTAAACACAAAGGTGGATTTCATGCAACAACTTTATTAAACAAACGAACACTGAGCCAACTTAAAAATGTATTGCAATCACAAATATGCCAGTTATACAGATTAATACATGTCATTATTGAGCCCAAGCGTTCACCCTTCTTCGTAGATCTTAGCGCCGCTCCACAGTGTGGGAGGGACAGTATAAAAACATGTTGGGTCGATGCTGCTGGACACACAACCAGTCTTCGGCGTCTGACGAAGACACACAGCAACATGAAGTACTTGGTGAGTTCAAAAAAACAAATATAAACACATACATAAGTGCAGTGGTTAATGTGCGGTGATTCAAATATAGAACAAAAACGAGTGATTTCAAATGTAGAACGCGTTCGCGAATCTAAAACGCGGAATATTTTTTTTCAAATTCGGAATATAAAAAAACGGAATGTGCGGATTTTTAATAAATTAAAAAAGCAATCTAGTGTATTAAAATCACAAAAATTGAAATAACGATTTTTTTTTATTCATCGAATAAGATCAAAATGACGACGATACAAAGAAGAAACCCCAAAAGAAACTCGGGATACCATTCTTTCTGTCACCTTTAAAATAAAATATATAACATCGCTAGGATCTGCTTTCGGTTTCGCACGGCTGAAAAAACTTTTTTTGTAATTTTTGGAGTTTACTCCTTAAGAATCTATTTGCATATATATGTCCGTGGTATGAAAAGTTATGAGAGTAAAATCAAAACTGTTACACGAATGCGTTATCTTATGCGTAATATTTATGCGTTATATTTTTATACTATGTAAAGATTACGAATATTACAATTATTAATACACAAATCACAGTGTATATAACACTAAGCATAGTACGAGTTCAGAATCGTTTCAATTCAAGCTTTATTATCGCTTAAATAAATCAGCTATTTTATAATAACCTTTCAAACCTTCGGTTTTGATCTTAAATTTAAAATTAAATTTCAATATGACCTCCATTCAAATAGGTTCTGTGGTGCATCTATTGAATAAATTCAAAATTAGAACAAATCTAGTATAGGAATTATAAATTAAAATCTTGGCCTTATGAATTATTAAATTTAAATTCGAAAATTAAATTTAAATATGGCTTCCATTCAAATAGGTTCTGTGGTGCATTTATTGAATAAATTCAAAATTAGAACAAATCTAGTATAGGAATTATAAATTAAAATTTTGGCCTTATGAATTATTAAATTTAAATTCGAAAATTAAATTTATATATGGCTTCCGTTCAAATAGGTTCTGTGATGCGTCTATTGAATAAAATTCAAAATTAGAACATAGCTAATATAGGTATTATAAGTTAAAATCTTTGCCTTCAAAAAAAAAACTTCAATCAATGACTCGAATGAAGCCATCTTATCGATTCTCTTCTCCAGCCTGTACTTACCATAAATGTTATACCTAATAGATAATTCTCATGACGGTTCTAGATTGTCGCTGTTGACCGCTTAAGGCGCGAGCCCTTTAGATCTGTATACGTTAACTAAAATAACAGTTTACATATAATTTAACCAGCCAAACAGGTTTCCAGTAATGTAATTTGCTTTTCACTTTCTATATATTTGAACCGAGCGTTTCTGAACGCGAAAGTTTCAAAAATTATATGTACTTAACTCTGCCCAACAGACATTGCTATATACACTTAAATGTACAGATTACTTCACTCATTATTTATGGTTTTTCAATAGAACTGGATTATACACACTGCCGTTTTTTCATGGAGAATATATTTTAAAAATAACTTTTTAGTATGTAACTTTTAAAATATATTTATTTCATTTTCATTTTGGTTTAGAAGAAGTATATTTTTTATATTCATAAAAATAATATATTAAAATAGAAAAAATACAATGGATTTTATTTCAATGATTTAATGTTTGCTATTATATAGATAAAAATTTGTTTATTTACAATAACTTACATTTAGAAATTGGTATATTATTAGATTTTGTTTACTTATTTGATAATAAATAAGAATTATTATTTAATTTATATCTAAGTCGATGTCCGCCTTAGTCTGTTTCTCCGCTAATATCTTCTCAAATAGCCAACGGATTTTGTATCAAAAATTTTATTACCATTTATTTCATATATTTATATGTTACAGTTATATGTATATATATATATACAGTTTATATGTACGAGTAGGTCTTAATCGACATGGTTTAACATATATGTAACATAATATTACACATAATTATTGTACCACGATTCTTGCATAACACGGACAGCGCGTGCCGCCAACATTATGTTACGGGTAATTAAAAGTGAATTCAGTGTTTCCGTGGTTAAACGTTAGGCTCCATTAATTCCCATTACATGTTATGTACAAAAATTGGTTAATAAGTATATTTGATTTATGTTAATTGTCTCCTGGCATTTCTATATACATTATTATAAAAACAAAAGTATACCATTAATATCAGCATGTTTATATTAAATCACAGGCGAAGAGTTAAATGAATTTGGATGGAACTCGGAATACAGATAGATCATTTGTATGTGTCCTAATCGTGTTAAAAATAGGATTCTTTTTATTTCAGCATATATTTAATTTATTTTATAGATGTCTAAAGTTATGTTAATTAAAAAAAACCTGTTAAACAGTTTTTATTATTACTGTATTTTTAGCAGTGTAAATAACAGTAATTTATTGTAGAATTACTTGAGTTTAATTTTAACATCTAAACTAGTAAAAAAAAAAACAAGTTCGTCGTTCGTATCGTCAGTGTGTATCAGCTTTGATTCTTATTACGTATTGCGGTGCGTAAATCTCATACTTTCACTAGATCACGGTGGCCATGTAGTATGTAGTATGTCGTAATTAAAACACAGAATAATGTATTAACGGATATTAAATTTTAATCTTGATTATCAACAACTCATTCGAACATTATTTAATACACTATTAAGTTGTAGTTTTTGTGTTGTACGGAAATAACTTGTTAGCTATATATATGCTTGTTTAAAACTAAGAAACATCGAAATTTAAAACTAAGAGGCATACATTTTGTAGAATTTGTTGCACTGAACTCGAGACAATGTATGTAAATGCTTTTTGGCGATCGGTATTAGAAAACCAACATTAATTTTGTATTTATTTATTGTTAGTAATAACCGAAGCTTTCTAACCGTATATCGGTATTGTTTCCATTTATTTTCCAGTCTGTTCTTATGTTCTAATAAGTAATTACAAAAAATAATTAGTTACCTGTTTGTCAGAACGTTTTGGCAATATGGTTTAGAAAAAAAATTGTTTCGGGAAAGTTATAAAACTAGATAAGGGTAAGATATTATAAAAAGTATCCTACATTTTAATCTAAGTAATAAACTATATGTGTGTCAAATTTCATCCAAATCTGTTTATCCGTTTTTGCGTGTCTGAGTAACAAACATATAAACTTTCGCATTTATAATATTACTAGCTGTTAATGTGATTCTATAGGTGATTTTTTACTAAATCGGTCCAGTAATTTTCGAGTTTATTTATTACAAACAAAAATACAAGTCTTTTCTCTTTATAATATTTGTAGATTTTGTATTTTGTGTAATAATTCGATATATAGGAATTATTAAAATTTCACACAAACCTTACCTTAATATTGCGATGTAACAAGTTGCGAATAAGCCTTTTCATTTAACATAATATTAAATATTCGCTATACAATAACGGCTTGTTATGCCCCGCTGTGAGATCATAATCAATATAAATGTATCTCATTGACATAACAAGGCATTTTGAAAACATTTCGTAACTCCTTCAAAATACTAATATCAAATGATTTGAAATAGATACTAGTTGATATTTAATAAGTGGTAAAGAGTATAGAAAACTATATAGGTACACTAAGACCTGCTGGAATGAGTACATGTTATGCACCGTATTACTTAAAAATATTCGTTTAAATTGCCTGATTAAAAAACTGACTTCTTGAAATCGACACTGTGTTAAAAAGAAAATTTAAAAAAAAGTTATAAAGTAGCCTATGTCAATGTCCTACTCGGTTTTAAGCTATTTGTTAAGATCGGTTTTATGATCTACCTATACATTTCTTCAAAGATTGTCAAAACTGAGTTATGGACAATAACCGTGCATTACATTAGAAAATTGCTATAAAAATGTAAATTTTAGAAGATCTATGCAATATAAAGCACTATGAAATTACTAAGAATTTTTAATGTTTGCAACACATGGTGGCCGTAAAGAAAATTGCGCAAATGGGTTATATAGGTTTGAAAACATGACTTCTTACGTATAAGTAAAAGTGGGTACTCATAAAATTGATATTGATTGCTATTACGAGTTTTAATGTGTATTTTTTAAATACTTCATTACAGTCTAATAAGTAAGCAACATTTTAACTATTAGAGACAAAAAAACCTCTTTCTCGCGAAAACAATGCAAAACGTGGGGACTATTTCTTAGCACATGCGCAGAATAATGACAACCGTATTATTATTCCGAGATCGTCTTAATTGTGGACCAAATATACTTTTAGAAAGTTCACGTGTGCTTCCGTAGTTTCTTGCAATTCTTTAATGTTTGTTTTGTTCACAGGTTGTTCTGGTAGCCTCATTGGCCGTGGTGGCCTTTGCCAGCGAGGAGAAAGGCGCATCGAAGCAAGCGGCAGCCGAAGACAAGAAACAAGAGAAACGAGGGATATATGAAACCGGTTATGGTGGTGGTTACGGTGGCGGCGATGGGGGCCACAGTTTCGGTGGTTACGAAGGCGGGAGCAGTTCAGGAGGACATGACTTCGGCGGTGAAGGATTGAGCTTTGGTCATGGCAGTTCCGAATTCGGTTCGTCCGGTGGCGAATCATGGAAACCTATCGGCGGTGGCGATTCTTATGGCCACGGTCACCATGAACACGTCAAAACCATTGAGGTCATCAAGAAGGTGCCAGTTCCTTACACGGTAGAGAAGCACGTGCCTTACACTGTTGAAAAGAAAGTGCCTTATGAAGTCAAGGTTCATGTACCCCAGCCCTATACCGTCGAGAAGAAAGTGCCTGTCAACGTCAAAGAATACGTCAAATACCCCGTCTACGTCCCAGAGCCTTACACCGTTGAGAAGAAGGTCCCTTACGAAGTGAAGGTCCATGTCGACAAGCCCTATGAAGTCAAGGTCAAAGTGCCTACACCTTACACGGTTGAGAAGAAAGTGCCGTACGAAGTCAAAGTGCCAGTACCCCAGCCCTACACCGTTGAAAAGAAAGTCCCTTATCCAGTCAAGTACGAAGTTAAAGTACCCCAGCCTTATGAAGTTATCAAGAAGGTGCCTTATGAAGTGAAAGTACCCGTTGACAAGCCCTACAATGTGTACGTGCCTAAACCATACCCCGTGCACGTTGAGAAGCCATACCCTGTGACAGTGCACAAGCCTGTACCTTACGAGGTTAAGGTCCCAGTCGACAGGCCCTACAAGGTCGAGGTTGAGAAGCCCTACCCAGTTCCAGTTAAAGTGCCAGTACCGAAGCCTTATGATGTTTACAAGAAGATCCCATACACTGTTGAGAAGAAAGTGCCTTATGAGGTGAAGGTCCCCATCGACAAGCCTTACCCTGTGTACAAGGAAGTGCAAGTGCCTCTCGTCAAGGAAGTTCCTTACCCGGTTAAGGTGCATGTACCTTTCTACCTTAAAAAGGAAGAAGAGCATCACGGTCATGGCTGGCAATGAGCTAGTTCCCGATTATAGTTAGGTCTCACCCCAGTACCTTATAGGCTAAGTTTGAAATGTGATCATTAGTATTCGTAGTGTATATATATGCAAAATTGTTATTTCGGCGCTGTTCGCTCACATTTGCAAGGTTGTGATATGATTCAGGAAGGTACATTGTTCTAACTGGCCACCAGCCGGTTTCAATGGGGGCTTGGCCGCATAGCATTGTAAGTACTACGATGCGTGGTCAGCCCGTTTGTATTATAATATTATAATTTTACTGTTATTACTTGTTTAGCTTTTTATATTGCTTTGTTTTACATATGTGTCTAATCGAAGTTTCAATACTTTGAGTCGAGGCTGATTAAATAAAAGTATGAAAAGATTTTGGTTTTTTTTCTTCCTCTAAAAATACGGATTTTTCATATGCTTACTATAATTGACGAAGTATAAAGTAGCTTTTGTATCTTAACACTATCAAGTTACAAAATAACTACTTACCAAAACTAAAACTTAAGCCGTCATTGGATGAGTTACAATTCTTCACATCAGCCTAATTCGCATCCACTCGCGAAGTTTTTGAGTCAACTCTTTTATATTATTTTCTATCTTAAATAACATTCATGTCTGAAGTAACCAATTTTAAACTAAGATCACATAGGAGTATTCTGGCAATGATCTCTTTAACCAGCATTTATAAAAAAGATAGCCATATGATTTTTGAGTATATATATATTTTATTCGTATATTAATACGAGCAAATAATGAAGTAAATTAAAACTCAATTACCTACTATAAAATATAACGTTATTTAGAATTTGGAATCCTTACATATTATAAAAAGTCCCTCCCGTCTTAATGTATGTATATTAGCAATGATCTCAAAAACTACTGAACGGATTTTCTTGCAATTTTCACTAATGGAAAGAACGCTCAACGAATGTATCAATTTGCAGAAAAAATCCATGCGAAGCCGGGGGCGGGCCGCTAGTAATAAATGAAACATTTTTAATTCTAAATTCAAATGAGACATTTTCTAAAAACACATTTTGATAGAATACCGAGAATTGACCATCTTAGTTATATGCAGTAATGATGACAGATGACAAATGAAAATATAACAAAAACAATACCAACAGACTTTCACAAAATTACAGTCGTTAGTGTATGACAAATTGTAAAGTATTTAGTAATAAAATACATAATAATGCATACGCAATTGAAGAAACATAAAAACTGGGGCACAGAAAATGATTGCCTCATGTGCACTCAGAATGACTAGTTGAGGTGACTGGTGTTAAGATTGTTTCACTTTTTTTTGTTAAGGTCGATAGACAAGCTGACGATCCACTAGTCACTAGTAAAATTAATAAAAAAGTTTTTATTGCTGTTTTTTTTACATTTTACCCAAAATTAATGCCTAAATTAAATTCATTTTAAAATACTATTATTATTTAATAAATCGACCAACGGTTGTCATTCAGCTTGTCTCCCGACACAGGCCTCCTCTAAAGATTTCCACTTAATTCTGTCCTTTGCTATTGGTCCAGTCAATTTCAAAAATTCATCTTCCCATCTTTTGGTCTGTCTACCTCTGTTTCTTTTATTATCTCGTGGATACCATTCTGTAACCATCCTAGTCCAATTCTCAGTTGTCTGTCGCATTGCTATTTTTAATTGTTACAAGTGGTATAAGCATTCTTAGATTAGAACTACATTTTATGTTTTTTAATTTTATTCTGTTCACTCTTTGAACTCCTAAAGTGTTAACTCTTTCCTCTCCATTCCATTTTGACAAGTTTTTATTTTATTTGCTAGTTGCTTCGTTAATGCCCAGGTTTGACACCCGTATAATAAATGTGGTAGAAATAGACATATTATTTCCTTTTTTTCTTTAATAGGCATGTCATTATTCTTCACTCATTTACTAAGTGACCAAAATCGTTTCCACGCTTTAGCTGTTCTTCTATCTATTTCTTTTTGCATGCTTTCTATTTCTGTTTCTTTTTTCTCAGTAGATATTAGTTGTCCCAAGTATATACAGGACACATATTCAATAGGTTCATTATTTACTTTTATTTTACCTTTATGTAAAGAGTTTGACATTTCACAAACATATTACCATTACGAATTAGTCCTGGATCCTGGCTGTAGTCCTGTGGGCAAGTTCGTGTATCAAGAATTTTTTTAGGAAAGTTTACCAGCAGTCTTAGTAAGTATTTTAGACTTGGGTGGATATCCGCTACTTGATACATTTTCCAGTTATGACGTCATAAGTTTTTTTATATGAAAACAATTTTTTTCTTCATGAGCTGTTTTCAAAAATATAACTAGCTGAAACATTCCACACTATAACATTTCAGCCTGTTGTTTCGTAAAAATTAAAATCTTTTTCAAAACACATCAAGTTTGAGCTCATTCTAAAATACGCCGAATGACTCGCTATAACTTCATATCTAATGTATAAAAAGAATTCGAAAATATTAATGCTTACTTTTCTTCAATATTTTTTATTCTTTTTTTATTTATTTTTTTAATTTATTTATTTATTTCAGACAAATTAGTCCATATAGCAAATTACATAAAAAATAAACATACATTAAACTAAATAAACTAAAATTAACTATTTACATCTTCAAGTGAAAATAATAAAAATGCAGATTAATGTATCGGCCAAAAACCCCGTCCATTCTGTCCGCTATTATTTTCAGGATTTCACTTCTTTTTGGCATAATGGCGTAAAAAGATAGTATTGTTAAGAAAAATATTTTTTGAAGGCTATACTTACTGTCTTTGGTATTAAATTTAATGCATCTAACACCCCTGTCTTTCGTTTCCAATGTCACGACTTATCCAATGTCTAACATGACAGGCTGTTATTATGAATATCGATTAACACTATACTGAATGAGATTAACGTTGCGCAAATGGGTAATTTCGTAATTTTGATTGCAAGGCAATTGGTGCATTACATGATCAGATATGGCGGGGTTTCTGCGCCGGCGACTCCCATGGACGCAACGCTCATTAGTCGAAGCATTCGCTTTGTACTTTTAATGCGATACTTTGGTTTCTAATTAAGAATTGCCTTAAATACAGGAATTTTCCATCCGTGCATTTGTGGAAGTGAATTGTCTAACTGATTTCTGGTTTCAGCTGTATCGAATGTATCGAAAGTAAGAGCGTAAACCTAAATGTATATTTTATATTGTAACATATTTGTACAGTTTATTTTATTATAATCTTCTAGCCGATGGAAAGACCAAGTTGTACATTTTACAGGCCTTACAGTTACGAAGGCTATGAGAAAGGCTGAGGACAGGGTGGAGTGGAAACAGCTGGTGATGTCACCAAGGCATTTCAGAGCTGGCTCGACCTTCAGCAATGAAGAAGACGACTCTATCTATCAATTGTATTTTAGTAGTGGTACGACAGACTGTATTCTACCTGCATAACTGTCTGTTGGAAAAAAATATCAAAATCTATTGGATTTGGTTAGAACTATGCTTGGCGATACACCTGTTCACAGTATGCTCCAATTCGCAAGCCATCGGGAACCTAAAAATTTACCAGGATAAAACCTTAACAAAAAACTTCCACAGGAATCACTTTGTTGATAGATGAAAACCGCATAAAAATCCGTTTTTGAGATCAACGCGACATACATACAAACATACATATATACATACTCGTACATACATACATCCAGGAAGACAGACAGACGCGGCTAGGTATGAAAACTATAATATTATGCTGTGTTAATTTATTGTGTGATACTTAAAATTATTAACAGACATGTTATGTAAAATAATTATATAAGTTTATTGATTGATTAACACATTACCCATATTGTAATCGGGACGAAGTCAACTACTTACATGTGGAAAGTTTAGTTGAATATTTAATTCATATAATTAATAGGTATATTAATACATATTAAACACTAAAAGTGTGTTAACCATGCGCATTTTATTAACCTTCGATAGTTAATTTCATAAAATAAATATCATTTTATAGTTATAGCTACCAAAGGCTTCTAGGAGAGTAGTCTATTAAAATTCAGTTTAGAACTTAAGTTAATTAAAAACAAATGGCATTTGCTTTACTAGAAAAAACCTTTCGTCAAGCTAGAAAGGCTGTTTGTTTGTTTGTCTGTTTGTTTGCCATGCACTATTCGCTAATTCTAACATTCATTTAATTCATAAGAAATAAATGTTTACTTTCTTTCTTTCATTATTTATTAATGAAAGAATTTTATATAGAAAAAATATTTATTAGAATTTCTAATAAACATATTTATTAGAATCAAAAAACTTGCAGTCAGTGGACTGTGATAAAATCATCTTACAGGTTTACATAAAATAAGAAGTTGTAGGTACTTAGTTTTCCGTTTAAACAGATTAATACATTACTTATATGACTTATAATATAGTATATCTACGATCGACAAGATGGGAAATGATTTAAAAGAGTTATTGATCTGTTCCCGTAATAAGAACCTGTTCGTCAACACATATTATATATTTTCAGGAAGTGTCACATGTGAGCACAACACTTTCCAAAGATGTCGTTTATGTTTCAATTTTACTTATTACTTACATACTCGTATATGGTATAAAACCGGTGGAAGTTAGTGAAATCCATTCCTCAATTGAGAAATGGGCTGATGGTCTTCAAACTGAATTTCATAAATTATAGCTAAGAACCATTTCGATCATATCAGATTTCAAACAAAAAAGCCGATCAAAATCGGTCCACAGATGGACACACGTCAAACTTATAACACCCTGTTTTTGCGTCGGACGTCGGGTGTTAAAAAGACACATACTAATCAAAATAAAGTCACAGGTAAATGAGTCCTAATGGAAACATATTATTAGCTTAACAGATTTGAAATTTCATTATTCGTGTGCGGTTGTTTAAGAAATCACCGTTGACGTTTAATTCACAGGAAGTATAAGAAACAATTGTTTACACGAATCAACTTGAAGCAAATATTAACGAGTAAAGATTTCTATACATAACCATATTGTTTGTATTTGTACAATGTAGTTATATGTATGGAATTTGCATACATATATTTAGTCGTTTGAAAGAAACCTTACATTTTATTTAAATCTTACAAAATTAGTAAAATTTAAAATTTTACTCAAGCTTTATTTATTTATTTTTTATTTTACAAAGCGGTAGTGTTGGACAGTTTGTGGTTATGATGATGAAATTATAAGTATATATATATATATATATATATATATATATATATATATAGTTAGTTTCTTCTATCTTTCTTTCTTAAAATGGAAATTTGGCTACTTATTTTAAAGTAAACTAGCCACTTCATATGTATGACATATGCATTACATCAGTAAACAGCTTGTTGGTGAAGAATTCTTTATCTTATTTATTTATTTTATATGTTACTTTTTTATTACGTTTATAAAAAAGTTATAATTTTTATTACGTTACTGCATTACGGAATAACTCAACTATCATTAATTGAATATTAAGTTATATTTTAATAGAAATGACGACCTTAAAGCCTACAATAAACTGTTTCCTCTTGTATGGTCCTTAATTCTTCAGAATACTGAAGAAAAAAAATTGTATAGGGTTTTAAAATAAAACAAAATTTCATCTGCATTATATAATTCTATATATGTAATTTATGTAATAATACATAAATTATGTAGATCTGTTTCTTCGTAAATCACCCAACGGATTTTGATACGGTTTTCACTAATGGAACGAGAGATGAACGACGAAGGTTTGTGTCATATAATTTGCAGGTCCGTGCGAAGCCGTGGGCTAGTCATTAATAATGTTAGATTCTTTGGGGGATTTTCAAAAAACGAACTACAGCGCTTACGAAGTCGCTGGCACAGCTAAGTAGTCTGAATTATAATCCGTGAATAGAAATGTTTACCAGTGAACGGTTTAGTGTAGCGGAGGCGAGTGTCGAGATCTTACGATGCTTCCACGTGTTACGCGACAGTTACGTAAACTCTTCCACGACGCGACTCAACATTTTATTACCGCGAATACACCATCTAGGAAAAAATCATTCTATAACTCAATGTGTAATGACATTATGGCATGTTGTCTCATGTATGGTATGACCCCAAAAGTGACCTTGAAGGTAGGAGGAATGATTGTTGTAAATGACCAAAAATATCAAGTCAAAAATATTGCTTATACCTAATTGAATGTCGAAGAAGGAGATATAGGTAAATTTTGTGGACTTTTCTTTAATGTATTGGCTGAGGGTCTACTTGAAGTATGTATGGTACCTATTGTTAGCACCCTCTACTTCGTGTACATTAATTAAACCACTTCATGTTTAGTCCAAATACTTTTATCGTCCGACCGATATTATCAGAACTACAATTCCAACTATAAGGTCTGCGGACATACGACATCGACTTCTCTTCGCGAACGCGTTCGTTCAACTGACTGATACCCTTTCAATATTGTACCACCGAATGAATCTGAATGAATGAACACCTCTTTTTGTCACAGAGCACTTCTCAATCAACTTCAGTCGACATACATAGCATAACACTATGTACCTATATCAAGTAACACAAGCAAGCAAAGTAACACAACACAGCAATTAGGAGTTACAAGAGCGCTGCAAACCTTAGTAAGGGATAGAGAAATGGGTTCTGGTTATACTGCCGCCAGACTGGCGCAAATGTAAGAAGATCGTAAAATGCAGCTATTGTGCCACAACGCGAACGCAGTGTGATTGCCACTACTCGTAAATCTATAAGTATAGAAAAAAAACATAATACTACAAGTATAAGTACTTATAAAATAATTGTCCTGACTGTCTACCAACGCACAGCCAAAACTACTAGGAGTCTAGAAATCTGAAATCTGGAGCATAAGTTCATTTTGGAATTTTTGAAAATTTTGTATCTACACGAAGTCAAACACATTTCATAATATTAGTTTAAAACAGCTTAACTTTCATTAGATCTAATATCTAACGATAATCACTTTATATAACAAAAATAAAATAATTTCTGGCAACGATATTCATCTTACCGCAAATGAGAAGTCGAGTTGCGGTTATTTATTGTATAATCAGGTCTGTGGTTTCATTATCATAAACAAGTGCATAAAGAAATCTGATTAACTTATTTATTTTTTATTTTTTTAAGTTAAGGTCGACAGACAGGCTGACGGTAAACAATAAGAACTCCTTTACAGAAGACCACCGTGAAATAACAACAATATGTGTTTTTGTGTTTCAGTGAGTGAGTAAGAGATACCAGAGCCCATTACCCCATCCCTTCCTTATCCCTTATTCTTAATCCTTCTATGGTCGGCAGCATCTAAGTCGTTGCTTGTGTTGACAACACCTAAGTGATGGTAGCCACCTAGCATCAAGTGAACCGTCAGCCTGTCTGTCGACCTTAACATAAAAAAAAAGATGGAAGAAAGACGACTGACAACCAGGAAAATTTATGCTAAGCAAATTGTTATGGGAAGTCCCAATGCTCAATGCAATGTCCCAAATGCAGTATGCATTCAACGTATATCGTAGTTATGTTTAGTATTATAGTCGTAAGTCGTGATTCTCGTAGATCTGCAATCTAACTTTCACTCTTTGCAACATCGACACAACATTTTGATGTGTCTTTCAAAAGGTTTCATTGAAGCTTTTCACGGGATTCATTCAAAACAGGGAAGTTTGAAAAGTGTTATCTATACTACTGGTTTAAGTACTATTTACTACTGGTTAAGGGGTAAAGTTTGTATGTAATCATCGAAACTACTCATGCGATTTAAAAAATTCTTTCACCAATAGTTAAAATAGTATTTCAAGATAGGCTATAGGCTATAATATATACTCGTATTTCTATCTAAAAATAAACATTCAACGCCTGGCAAATGTATAATAGCAATGAAAATATCACGCGTAATATTGCTTTAAATATTTTGTCACTTATTTTTTTTTTAGTCTGCGTTAAAAAAAAAACAACGCCTGACATCTTTATTGTTATCACACTTTTGCCAGGCTTTAGTTTTTTTTTAAATTTTTGACGATACCTTCGCGAACAGTAGGTAATTTTTTTCTGGATAAAAGGTACCCTATGTCCTTTCCTGTATCAATGACAATGTGTACCTACACAAAAGGGAAAAGGTAACAGACAGACAGACAGTTACTTTCACATTTATAATTTTAGTATGGACTAGGGACTCAGTTTCCCACAGGTGGAATTGACTAGGGTTTTAAAAGAGCTACATTTAATATGGCCAAAATAATTAAAATATTGCTAGCATGAACAAAGTTAATTTATATCAATTTATGTCAAAAATATACTTCTTGAATTTTGAAGCTAGTTCTACCATAAGGATTAGCTAGTTGTAAAAGTACCACTCATTAGTAATTTTTATGCTTATTTATATTATACGTTATCGGCTATATTAATCAGATAAGATAGGTCGTATCGGAGGGTGAGGCGAAATCCTTCTCTAAACGTTGCTTGATCAAATAAATAGATGTATACGAAAGTTTTATTGTTCCCATTTATTAATAGATAAAAATGTTTATTCAAAGTGTCTGTTTGTTCAAAGTTTCACCTGTTTCATTTAATTATTGAAAATAATTTATTTAAGTTCCAAATAGCTGGTGGATAAAAATTAATTGGTTACATAATCAGTGATAAATTAAAATAAATACTTTGTATTTATTTTCGTGGGTTGGGTGAGATTTTTTTAATGTTAAGGTCGACAGACAGGCTGACGGTCCACTTGATGGTAGATGGCTACTGTCACCAATAACACAAGGAACACCACAGGTGGTGCAAGTGCGTTGCCCACCGCACTAAGGATTAAGGGTAAGGGATAAGGAAGGGGTTATGGCATCCCTTACTTACTTACCGAACACAACAGCACATATGGTGTTATTTCATAGTTTTATTTCACAACTGTTTACTGTGAGGCAAGAGTTTTCCTTAAAGAACACGATATCAAAGTGTTTTCTCCTTAATAGAGACAATAGGAACCGTGTTAATGGACATTATTCTTAATGAGTATTACAGTTAGTAAAATAGGTTAAAGTAAAATTACTTATTAGTCTTAGACTAGATTGTAATCTTAAAAGGAAGCACTTTCCCAGCTACAGTCAGCGCAATTGTACCGTGGTGTTGTTTGTGTCCTTAGGAAACGGTTGTCACCTACCATCAAATGGACCGTCAGCTTGCCCGTCACCCTTAATAATTAAAAAAAAAATCACAGAAAACAAACGTTCCTGACATCCAAACGTAATATTTAGTAGACATCCAAACGTAAAATATTGCATTCGCATGTTGTAAGGCGTGTTGCATTTATAAATCATGGCAAAATGTTATAAAACTACAATTTTATTCTTTATATGTGCCATGGATGTCACGAAAAAACCTTGTTGAATTGTAACAAATTGGAATGTACCTACATTTGATGGTAAATGATTTCCGTCCAATGAAAACACAAGTGAAACTATGGCGGTTTAAGTATGCTATAAATAATTATAGTATAAAGAGTAAGAAACAAGGTAAAAAATTTGAAAACGCGTCTAGCATCCCTTACTTGCACAAGTACTGTTGTGTTACTTTGTTAGCACTTCATGACAAGTACTGTTGTGTTATTTTGCTAGCACAAGTGCTACCAAACGGGCTACAAAATTTATGATTGCGGAACGCACTGCCTTTAGCAAAAATAAAAAATAAAAATTGACTAACGTAGGATCTAAGAGAATTTGTCCTGTGCGCTGATAATATGATTCTATTTATTACAAATAGTTTTTTTAGGCAGGTGCACACACCAAATCGGACAGAGTGAATGCTCGAAATATTTTTTGGAAACCGCATTTCGGTTCGTAAAAGGCTAATCGACAAAAATTCATTGGGGACCGACCTTTTGTGACTCATTTATCCAGAGCGGCGCAACGCAATCGAAAAAGCGCTCGACCCTTCGATCCACTGTTGATAACCAACACCTGTGGAGTTTTTCTATAGCCCATAGAAGGAATTAGAGGTGGCCCTAATTTTGAATATGTCTTTAAATTGTTCAGACAAACACACTCTATTTAAAACACAAAAGAAGTGTATAAGAGCCATATTTGGCTTGCGACCTACAGACAGCTGTAAAAATTATTTCAAAAAACAAAATATTAACACTTTCTAGTATGTATATCTTTGAAGTTGCAACATTCGTACACTCAAACTTACCTCTTTTCTAAACAAAAACTGACAGTAAAAGCGTGCGGTTGCAACATAGATGTTGTATGTGGACAAACAGCTCTTCTAAGAAAGGGCATATTGGGTATGGCGTCCAAAATATATAATAATTTATTAATAGAATTGAGGAACAAAGATATAGCAGATTTTAAAAATAAACTGAAGACAGTGTTGGTCGAAAGGGTTTACTACACCATTCATGACTTCTTTAATAACAAAATTTAGTATTAAAAATTATATACTTGACATTGATGCTGACATTAGATGCTATAACTTAATAATACTCATACATTTTAAAATTAGATTTAAGATAAAGATTTTTGTATGCCAGCAATGGTATGTCATATAGATCCAATATATTATGTAATTAAAATACCTACTATGTACATATGATCAACAAATAAATTATTATTATTATTATTCTATAGAAAGAAAGAAAGAAACGAAAAAATGTTTATTTGGTACATTGTAAAGTATTGGTATTTTATAAATTATAGAAAAGTGTACCAAAATGGTAGGAGGCAATTCAGAATACATATGATTACAAAAAAAAAATCGATGGATAGAGTTTGATGCTTTCTTTACATATTTTATTATCTACATCCAAAATTTAATTACACCACTCTATAGCTAAAGGATTAAAAATTTTTTTGGTATATATAGTAAATTCGAATTCGATAGATATATTACATTTAATACGCTTAAAGAAAATATTGCTCGTATTCGTTGACAACGATCCGTCATCTTTTAGATTTCTTCTTATTGATATAACGAGTGACGAATTTTCACTTATTAATTAAAATTAGATTATTTTTTTCTAAACATACAAACGATTGATTTTCGTAATTATATACACAATGTTCACATAAATTCGCATCTATTTCCTAAATACCAAAATCCCATATCTAATTATATATTTCTGATTTAGCTATAAGACGCAAACTTTCAATTAATCGAGAATCCTTTTATTTTAACATTCAGAGTTCAATGAAGTATAACGACCCGCCCCTAGCTTCGCATAGTTGTAATTTTTTATTCTGCAATATATCTAATATATAAAATTCTCGTGTCGCGGTGTTTGTTGCCAAACTCCTCCGAAACGGCTTGACCGATTTTGATGAAATTTTGTGTGCTTATCGGGTATCTATTTTCCATACCCCTAAGTAATATTTTTTTGTATGGCAAAACAACGTTTGCCGGGTTAGCTAGTATAAAAAAAACAATCTTTCCTTGTTTATCGCTCATTCCCTTTATAAAAACCCTGATATAATCCAAGCATATTAGCGGAGGAACAAATAGAAGACATATTCTATACTAATTTTATAAAGAGAGAAGATGTTTGTATGTTTTGAAAATTATTTCAAAACATAGGCTATATTTTATAAAGTTACGCGGGCGAAGACGCGTGCAACAGCTAGTACGAGTATGTATATACATCGATATAGAAATAGAAGAACGGTTTCTCTATAACATTGTTGAGTCTATGGCAAAATGTTTCTTACACATCACACGACCGCCGCATTCTCGTGTATTTCCGACTTCATTGGACGGAATTGTGTCGCGATAATAATCTCTACTCAACACATACACTATTTCTTTATTATTACTAATACTTACGTATAAGTTCATTAATTCCTATTGCTTATAAACAAACCATTTCGACCAATTAGATTGTAAATCATGCGAACAAATGTTCCCGAGCCATTTCCTTGTTAATTTAATACTTTACTAAATGGTTTATTGGTAACAATTTATTTTTAATTATGTAGAGGATTTTGTTGTGTTTAACTTTGTTTCTTTTTTTTTTGCTAAATTTTAACGAATAGATTTTACTTATTTACATTTATATCTATCTATTCTATTCTATATATATAAAAATTAAATTTATAAATTGAATTAGCTCGCGCGTATGTCTGTCTCTCTGACTGTCTGTATATCTGATGACTCCTCCTAAAACACGCAACGGATTTTGAAGCGATTTTCAACATTAGTTAGATAATTTATCACTAAAGCTTTAAATGTATAAAAAACCTAATTAAGTAGGTATTAAGTGAGTAGAAAAAAACCCACAATATTTAAATTTACATGGCTCACTTACTTAAGATACCTACAATATGTAGGTACTAGAGAGTTTTAGTTATTCTTAAATATTAAAAAACGTTACTGTTGACGACATTAACCATTTCTTTCATTAAAACTTTAATTAAAAACGTTGTGTTAAAAAGCTGCATCTGTTTTGGGTTTTGAAACGGTTTTCACTAATAGAAAGAGTTTTTATAGTTTCATACATTTCATAACGCCTGAATGAATAAATAAAGCAATAAGAGACGTTTGTGAAATTAGCTGCTATAATTTAAACAAGAAGTAATTTTATAAATTAGTGAAAAACTAATCAAAATTAGGTTGTTTTAGAAGAAGTGTGCGGGTAAACTTACTTAAGCGCACATCAACTTTATTTTATAACTAGCCACCCGCACGCGGCTTCGCATGGAGTTAACATTTTCAAAAAGCCTTTCTTAGCCAATGTTTATGTTACAAAATAAACATAAATAATAATGTTTCAAATTTCAGCTTTTTAGACTTAGTAATTTTGGTTGAATTAATAGTCAGACATTACAAACAATTTAACAAGTGTATATATATAAAAAAAATCTACTTTTAATTCTATTTTCTTTTAAAACTTGTCATAAGATAATTAAATTAAACTTTCTTATATTTCCATATCATAAATTTAATTACTTCATTTTACATAGCTATGTATAACTTTATATAAACATATTCATCAAAATTACTGTAATGCATCTAAAACACATCTCAAATCAACTGAACATACATTTGTAAAAAAACCCCTTCGTTTGTTTTTCAAACTACATTCTAAATTATGTTTCTTAATTTTGTTAGAAATAAATTAACTAGTATTTAAAATTCAAACCTCTAACACCTAGCTGATAATACAGCTTTCTATATGTGAAAGAATTTTCAAAATGGGTCCACTAGTTTTTGAGGTTATTCATTACAAACATACAAATCTTCTCTCTTTATAATATTGGTATAGATAAATAAATAAGTAGGTACATAATATATATTTATCTGCTTCAGGTTGAGTTGAGATTGTACAATACTAATGATAATATCTTAAATCTACTCTTAATTATTTAAATTGACACAGTAATAAAATGCACCCTTTCCTATGACATCTTATTAATTGGAGTGTTATAAAAGCGTGGTCCAATATTCTTTGACTACCCGCCAGTCGCACAGGACAAAAATTTTCAAACAAACTTAAATATACCGATAACATCTGTTCTTTCAATCAAAAAGAGTTAGTTTCAACCCTTAACTGAGAGCATTTGAGGAATTCCCCAGTCCTTTAGTTAGTTAAGTGTAAATAAATGTGTTTAGCATTTTTGGGCTACCGTTTTTATGTGTTTTTTAAAGTCTAACAAATAGAGTTAAAATATAAAGAGATCATGTGAGGCTTCAATGACGATAGGAATTGAATAAAAAACTGTGTCGTGGACGGCCGTGTGTCTTACGTGAACACGTGTACTTTACAAGTAATATTTTCTTTGTAATTTTTTGGTTTAAACAAGTCTTTTTTTAATACTACAGTGTAAATCGGTTATAGCGACCTTCCCTGGGACCACAAAAATTGGTCGTAATAAACGGATAACGGTCATTATAAGCAATATTAAATCGTTATAGGCATCCTTGCCATTTTGCCATTTGGTCGTTGTAACCGATGTGTCGTTATAACCGAAGTCGTTATATCCGGTTCCTACTGTATTTAGTTTTTTTACACACTTTCAACACTATGTACCCAAAAAATATATCTTAAATCGTCAGATTTGCGGAACCGATACGTTTGGGCAACCCCATACTAAGTGTATATGTTTGAAGATATCCCAACGACCACCGTCAAATGACCATTTAAAAGTAAATGAGCTGTAAATCTTCAAACTAATCACCGATGACGCGGTCGGCGCCTTTAAAACCTACTTGGTGATGGCGCGGATAAAGATTGGCGACATTATTGATTTTTTTGTTAAAGATTTGAAGATTTCAAAGTTTCCGATTTGATATATTACACAGGTATATTGGGTTACACAACAAGTATCTCTTTGTAAATGTAATAAAATATTCTAGCTTCATTATGTTTCATTGTAAGGCTAACGATTAGCTTAATTTTCATTAATGCAATTAACTTATGGTTATGATAAATTGTGGATACAGTAGCTTAACACAAGCATCGCTATAGAGGCTACAAGTGCGATGACGACATCAATATGATAGAGAGATTTCAAAAAATTATAAACAAAAACCTCATTAACCGCTTTTTTAATTAGTGAAAACAAAAAACCATCCGTTGGGTGGTTTTGATTTCATGAAGGATACAATCATGCGGAGCAAATTCAAAATTTCGTCATGAACGCTTGAGTAATTAAGGCGTGAAAAGGTAACAGACAGACAGACAGTAAGACATAATTACTTTCACATTAATAATTTTAGTATGGATAGGTAGTATGGATTCTCTTAGATATAGCAATAGATAAGAGAGTGTAATTAATAAATTTGAAGGTAAATTTTCAAAACGGTATACTTAATATTCTAAAACAGTTAACTGAAAGAGAATTCTTCAATTGACATAACAAAGAAGTGGTGACAGTTATTGGACCGTGTCCCAGACAACACCACCCGCTGTGCCCACCGCATGTCTGTTCGAACCACCCTAGTAGAATGTAATATTTATTTCATTTTTTATTATCCCAAAAGCATGGCGACTTACAAGTTAATTAAGGGCTTTGTTTAAACAAGCAAAAATGTATAAAAAAGTATATTTATTAATTTTAAATGGACACAGTATTTATATTTTTTATAAATACCTACATGCGTTGAGAAATGAAAGATAACCCATGAAAAATATAAATTGACCTCTGACATTGTTCTTTTGCCAAGCGACATTATACTTTATATTTATATGGCTGGTGCCACTACTTCGCTAGAATTCCATCTTATAATTCTATTTTAACTATTGCTGAAAGAATTTTTTAAATAAAATGTGTAAGCGATGCCAGAGCCTATATTTCCCTATCCCTTCCTAATCCCTATTCTTAATCCTACAATGGTCCTACAAATATATGTTATAGGCGACGGTAGTCCTACCAATCACCTACCATTAAGTGACCGTCAGCCTATCTGTCGAGATTAACATTAATATATTAGATCTATGCTAATATTATAAAGAGAAAAAAATTATATTTTGGTATGTTTGTAATGAATAAACTCAGAAACTAATGGACCGATTTTAAAAATTCTTTCATCTATAGAAAGCTACATTATTAGCGAGTAAAGTAGGCTATATTTTATAAAGATACGCGAACGAAGTCGCGTGCAACAGCTAGTCTATACTAATATTATAAAGAGAGAAGATTTATATGTTTGTAATGAATAAACTCAGAAACTACTTGACCGATTTTAAAAATTCTTTCAAATATAGAAACGTGGGCAATATTTTATAAAGTTACGCGAACGAAGTAGCGTGCAAAAGCTAGTATATAATATCTTAGTCTTTTCCTAAGTTTGTCTGAGAAGTGTCAATGTTACTCCACTGTAGCTGACAGGGGCGCAGATTTGAACGCGTTGATTTTTTGTCATTTCGATGCTCCGCAGGGGGGACTACCGAAGAAGTCGAGATAACATAATACCAGAACTGCAGTTTAATTTAGTTACACGGTGACTTTAGTAGTTTCCCTCGAATAATTTATTGGCGCTTTTGCCTTTTGTTTTTCGAGTAATTTATGTTGTTGCTCGATACCAAAGTCTTAGTCGATTTTTTGTGTGTATCGATACTTACAAACCATTTTGATACGATCAAATGACCACTTGATACAGTGGTAAAAAGTTTTTGTGTGATGGAGTTTTGTGTGTGTGTGTGTGTGTGTGTGTGTGTGTGTGTGTGTGTGTGTGTGTGTGTGTGTGTGTGTGTGTGTGTGTGTGTGTGTGTGTGTGTGTGTGAATGAATGCAATTATTTATTTTTATATTGCACTTTGATCGTGTGTGTGTGTGTGTGTGTGTGTGTGTGTGTGTGTGTGTGTGTGTGTGTGTGTGTGTGTGTGTGTGTGTGTGTGTGTGTGTGTGTGTGTGTGTGTGTGTGTGTGTGTGTGTGTGTGTGTGTGTGTGTGTGTGTGTGTGTGTGGTGATTAAAATAAAGCGATAGATCTACATATGTTTTTATTATACACTAACTGTATCCCGTGAATTGACCCGCCGTTTAATTCAAATTGCCAAATACTTATTGGAACTATAATGTTTCAAATAAAAAAAATATGCTGGAAAACTTTATTATACCATTTTCAAAAACTAAACAACACCTACAATAATATGATAAATATTTAAAAAATAATCGTAAAAATATTTGGTTTTCGTAAAAAAGTAGCTCCACAACTCTGGCATAATGTTTCAATTAATAATTAATTAATTACATTACATTAAAATTAATTAGTTATTAGGAAACTAACAAAAAGTTATAATTAATTTAAACAATTAACAAATAATTGCATGCCGTTATTCGGTTTTTACTGTAACTTCTGTATATGAATTGAGATTCTGTAGACATGTGTTTGTGCAAATAAAGATTTATTTTGTTTATTTATTGGCATATTATTAGATTTTTAAATACACTCGCAATTGTAAATTATTATTTAATGCATTCTAAACCGAAACAGATCAGTATGAAAATTATGGTTCATTTCGCCCCTCAAAGTGCAGACACAAGGGTGATAGAACTACTGTGTTGTCATTGAAACTAACCAATTAAATGGTTATTTATGTGTATCATCAGGTTTTTCACTTGTATCATTGCACTGCGACCACAAATACACTGCAGCCAGTTTCAAAGACCCACACGACTGACGTTCATCTTTTTAATAAAGAGCGGAGAGGGAGGTCAATTTAAAGTGGTCATTGCAATGCTTTAATTGTAACAGATGTGGTGACAAGTTGACAAAGTGTTGGACGGTTCTCCTATTGTGATACAATGAGTGTTTATGTGTTTACGGGATTCGCAAATGTGCGTATAATGAAGTCGCGTTCTGCGATCAAATGATCAACTACGGTGTACGTGGGAGTCGCATTATTTTGAATTAGATTTTGAATTAGCTCACGGTTTCGCAAGGAAGCAATTTTCTTCTGAAAATTAATATATACATAAATTTTTCTAGTTTATCGCACTTTCAATTAGTGAAAACCGTATCAAAATCCGTTGGTTGGTTTAGATGAAGTAAGCGGAGAGAAGGCAGAGGCGGGCAGCGAATTTATTTTATAATATGTATAGAGTAATTATAAATACATAAATAATAATAGATTCCTACATCATGTTACTGATATAAGGAACTAGGACAAGGCAGCAAGAAACATTTACTGTCCAATTTAGATTTAGAAAATTAGAGCAGTTTCTTCCCACAATGCAGTTGTCATGAAAGTTGAGGTTATAGCTTGGAACTCAAAATATCAATACAATTAACGGCCTGCGGAGGAGATAGAACACAGAGCAAAGTGCTATAAGAAGCACATAGACGCACACACCAACAATCTTACTGTAGGTCTTGGCCAATCTTTATAGAGTATCTATACGACTCAGGTGTCAGTACATATTGGGACATAATATAAGTGACAGGATCTTCATTGGAAGGGCAGTCCTCAAACAAAAATTAACGCCATATGCACACATGTTTATAAAACCGGCTTCGTAATTAATCCGCAAAATTCTGTCTACAGTCTTTATTTGGTTTGAGGAAAACACTATTAATATAAAGACAAATACCTCGTGAAACACCATTTTATTGTAATATTTATGAATAAATATTACATATAAATAAAGAAATCAATCAAGTTCCACATATTTTTTTTGTACTTGCAACGAGATTATTGATGTTTTTACAAATATCCCTTTAAACGTTTCATAGGATTACTAATAAAAATCCAACGATATTATCGCTTGTTTAATAAGTGACTTCCATTTTCTACTTGGTTCACAGATGAAATCTTCCGCTCTAGCAAGTCTTGAGTGACAACTTTACAAAAAGCTACCAAAGATTAGGGCAAGCTGCCACGCGACCGAATTAACTTGCTGTAATCCAAATCAATGATAGTGGCCGTTATCTGAGGGAGCATTCGCTAACGAGTGAGCGCTTTTTATAATAGTTAATTCGGATTAGATAATGTCCCACGGGTGGTCTGGGTGTTTGCGACCCCATCGCGCATTGGAGGGTTGGCGCCCTACTGGGGAATGGCAGGTTGATGGGATCATGTTTGTATTTGAGGGTTATTGTAGTGTTTATTACAGTTAAATGTGTTTAGTGAGATGTTGGAGTAGATTTCAAAATAGGAATGTCTTTACAGACTACACTTCGTTGCATTAAATTTCAAATGTAAAAAAGCGTAATAAAGAAATGAACTCGCTTTTGCATTTTCATAAGACTTTAAAGTTAACATTCTTTAAATTCGAATTTAGTATTTTATAATATTAATGGTTTAGGTCCCTGTAATACTTAGTTTATTTTGACGAAATGCAGGAATATGTCCTTATTAGGACAAGCCGTCAAAACCTTTGGTCCATATTAGTAACAATTTTTCATAACCAGCAATGAAAAAGGAAATTTTCTGAAAAAATATCTGACTTCAATTTGCTACTGAATAAAGTGAATTTTCTTTTTTAATTTTTTTCCTCTTCAAAAAATCTTTTATTTATAAATTTATTTCTTCTGTATATTTTTGGTAAGTAGATAAATTCGTAAATTATTGAATTGATAGTGAAAACCTCATAAAATTTGCAGCGACAAGATTAATATAACTGATATATATAAAAATATAACTACATTTATTAATAAAGTAGCTGTCCGCTTCTATCTGTTTCTTCGCTAACTTCTTTTAGGCCACCCAACGGATTTGTATACGGTTTTCATTAATGTAAAGAGCGATAAACAAGAATAGTAGGAAAATTTATGCAAATTAATGTATAATTTACATAAAATCGTTTATTTTAAAATAATTTAAAAAACAAAGAAAAACATTTACATTAACCAAGTATGAAGTTAATTTGACAGCATAATTAGATTTCTTTAAAAAACAGAAGTAGTGTTTGTTCAATGTTTCGTTTAGTTCTAGAGAACAAAACTTATTCGCATTTGTCTTTACATTTTATTATGTGTACGAGTATCTGACAAGCTGTTCGGAGCAGTCCTATAATATAAGTGAAGAAAAAGTTCGGAGGCATTGCCTCGAAGGACGTTTATGGCTATAATGGCAGTATTAAATGAAGTGTATGGCGTATTCCTCCAATAAAACGCGAATTACTACACTTATCAACGCGCTGTCATTACAAACGCCGACTGCGTCGTGATCGAATTTGTGGAAATTTATTTTATTTGACACAAATTGTTGATAAATATGTGTATGAATATGATTTTGATGAAAATTAAAATACAAGAACGGTCAGTAGTGGCAGGGAAGAATGTGTTTCCCAATCTTAAGACTGGAATCAGTAGATGGCAGTAACCAGAAATTGTTTGAAAAGCACCGTGAAATAAGTAAATAGGTGACGGCAGGTGTGCTGTTGTGTTTCAACAGTGAGTAAGGGATTCAGAGTCCATTCTCCTAGTCATTATCCTATGAAGATGTGAAAGGCATTTTTAATCACTATGTATTTATTTATTTATTTAAAAGCAAACTAGCTATAAAAAGGTAAAAATAATTATAACATTAAATATACATATTTTTTATAAACAGAAACAAATATATATTTTTTATCTTAAGATTTTTGTATACAATTTGCAGAAAAAAATTGCAAACATGCAAAGCCGGAGGTGAGTAGTCTATACTAATATTATAAAGAGAGAAGATTTGTATTTTTGTATGTTTTTAATGAATAAATTCAAAAACTACAGGACAAAATTTTAAAAATTATTTTACCTATAGAAAGCTATATTATCAACGAGTAACACAACATGCTATATTTTATAGTTACGCGAGCGAAGTCGCATGCAACAGAGTGTAATTCTAATAATTATGATGACGCCAGCAAAGAATAGCCAGCGAACAGATGTTTATACAATTAGCAATCAAGAAATCTCTCACTAGCTGGATTACCCATGAAATTACTATAAATACTGACACTTAAAAGGCAACATGGACGCATTTAAACCATTGATTCGTTTCTCATGGCGTCTCACAGCCATCAAACAGTACACCAATCAAAATCATCTTCAATACTTTATGTTTTTGCCTACTCGCGCTTTTTGAGCTACTCGGGCTCATACATTTTTCATGCGGCAAAACTTGTCCGGCAAACTTAAGTTTTCCGTTCGGTACCTTGGAGTTTGTTCAGCAGACTCAACTGAGTCCACTTGCGGAGCCATCTTTTAAATATGTCTGTCTGTTTGTGTGCAATTAAAGCACAGAAACGTGCACGTCATTAGCGCGAACGGCAATATTCCACGGTGCTTCTTGCACTCGAACCGGTACGAGCGTAATTTTCACCGAGCCATCGAGACCATTGTAATACGATATGTTGATCGGTATTTTGATGAGAGACTAGCGACATTGTTGCGTTATATTTGGTGAATTAAAAACGATAAATGAAACATGGAACAATGGGCAATAAGTCATATACAGACGTTAAGTTATTTGGTGAGCTTTTTTAACAACTTATAGGAGATGCGAAGATAAGCCCTACGACATCTACACCTATATCTTCGAGTGCATGGAATTGTACAGATTCATTCAGCGATTGTTTTAAAGGACAGGTTTGAATTCTTTTTTTCAAATTTTTAATAACTTTTTTTTATTTTTTTAAAACCTTGGCCAAGTGGTTAAGATGCTCGCTTTAACGCTCTGTGTCAGGGATCTCGGGTTCCATTTACGACAGGGCCAACTTTGGTAAGTCTCTGGCTAGTAGTGACATGGCAAACTGCGTTTCGCAGTCATCTGGGCAGCCCGTCTGACGGCAGTAACCACCCCCTTGCAGGAGACCACCCAGTAACTATCCTCTCACAAAAAAACTATCGTGGGGTACAAGACAGTGGTGTTGTCTTTTGGTACACTCACGCAACGAAGGCAAGGCAAAGTCCATCTTTACCTTGTCCTTTACCTATTTTTTCTGAATATTCTATGCATCTCATCACTCCATCTCACTAGTAGCTTGTTTTCTGACAGAATCCTAAACGTAAGTTGTTATTTTCTAGTGTGGGTACGTACTGTCATTGACTGTCTGTAGCTATTTACAAAAAAAACATTGCTTTGCTTATACCTCAGTACCTTGTTGGATTTCAACTTTTTACATCTAGAACAACCCTTTTCAAATTGTTCTCGATATTCTCAAGTTGTTTGCCGACAAATGTAAAAGTTGGCGCAGAGAGAGGTTCGGTGCCACTTAGTTTTTTCCTAAAACCCAATTTTCCAAAGCTGCAGCGCACTCGGTCATTCCACCGGACTAACATCGCCAATCATACGCGCCACAATATTTATGAAGCGCACAAAAAGCGAAATAATTCTGGCAACGATTGCGCTTACCTTTTTATGTCTTCTTCATGTCTCGCATTTTTCGGACAAAACTGATTGTTTACCGGAAAAAATTACGTCTGTTAGTCGAAACGGTGGGCATAAATAAAAGATGGGCATCGGGGAATTTTGATTCGGTCGTTTTTGTAGACACGGGATACCGATTGTGGAGCGCAAGGGCAAAAAGCCGAACGATGTACGATTGAGAAAGGAACGTGGTGTCAAGTGTGACTCTGGGAGATTTATATTGAGCTCTTTACACCTCACGACCAACAGCTCTTCAAAGGAGCTATAAATAAATGATTGGCAACATTCTTGCATTTCATGTGGGGATTCACTTCCCTCCTTTATTTATATATTATATTAATCATGTGCCTCTTGATTACTGATGGTTGAAATGATTGCTCCACTGTTTTAATACTAGACCAGTCTGATGTTACGCATCCAAGACAACCTTCTTCTTCCATCTTAACACTTTTCTTCTACATTCCCCGTCATTATTGTCTTTCATGTTATAATACATGACCCAAATAAGCGATGCCTGCCACTCTCACTATATAAAAAGTAAGTTAACTGCGTGACGGGTCACATATCAACCTTCAGACTGTCGCAACTGCTCGTTGCGTTACTGTACTAAATTGCCCTCCTATTGACATGTTAACCTATGTTCATTCGGGAAAACCTGAGACAAGGCGGAACCAGAAGTTGAAGTGTGAAATCTTCTTTCATATAGGCAATCTGCGTTTCTCACTGGCTGAAGTGACCACCCCTCTAACAGAAGATTATGTTTTACGTGTTTCGGCGAGTGAGCCAGGGAGAACCTTTTTTTATGTTAAGGTTGACAGACAGAGTGACATGACGATCCATTTGATGGTAGGTGGCTTCCGTCGTCTATAACATCAACGCCATAGGTGCTGAAGTGCTCTGCCGAGCATAGTAGGATTAAGAATAAGGGATTAGAAAGGGATAAGGGGTAATTAGCTCTGATATCCCTTATTTACTCACGCAACAGCACACATGCTGTTGTGTCACGGTTGTCTTCTGGGCTGCCACCAGATGGGCTGCCCAAACGACTGCTAAACGCAGTGTGCCCTGCAACTACTTTAAAGCCTGGTCCTATAAAGTCGGCATCGCTTATGAAATCCTTTAGCACAAGTAGGTAACGGTAAACGGTAGCCACCGGCTGTCTTCAAGTCTGCTAAAAGTAGCGCGGAATTTAAAAACAAAAATGTAAAAAAAAAATAGTTGGCCGAAAATAAGTTCACCCTTCTTCGTTCTTGAGTCGTGTATTGTAAGTGAGCCCCGTGGCTGATGGTTTTGGTTGTGCAATTTGAAGTGTTTTAATAAGCGGTAAATGCATTTATACCTTCTACCTTATATGGCGGAACTAATAGCGAATGTGGAATTCAAACATTATGAACTTAGTAACAGGGTAGTTGGCGATAACTAAAAGAAAATTAAATGTTTGGAGTTCCGTTGCGTAGATAGATACACGTGATTATATGCAGTTCTAATGGAAGACAGTTTTATAAATCAAAAAAACTTATAATCGAAAAAGTCGAGAGTATGAGGATCATCCTTTGAGTATGAAGGATCAGTGTGATCCCGAAGATCCTGCTAGTATAGTATCACCAATAAGCATATTATCGATAAATGTGATAGATATAGGTAATACTATGTACAAAAGATTAGCGATAGTGCTTATTGCGAAGCCTATAATCTATAATTCTATAATCAAAATGGATTTGGACTTAAGCACAAAACAGCATGATTATTGTTAAAGCTAATAGTCTCAATTGTCAGGTTTAATTAAATTACCAATTCATTACATTTGTAGTTAAAAATTTAAAACTAGTTGAATGACATCTAAACTCCTATCAGCCGTGGATAGCAAGAATGTTTAAAAACCATTTCGATTATTGGGTATTGGAAAAATAAAAAGATTGCACGATTAAAATAAAAATTATGTGGAATTAGTTTTTAAAATAATATTTATGAAGTAACACCTTCTGTTTCCTGTTGCTCCAGATTAAATACACGAATTGGTCCAAAAATTATATCGCGTGCGAGCGTGTCCGTCCTGTTTTCACACATGCTACCTAATGTCTTTCCACTGAACCAATTTAGAAGTAGTCCTGT
Organism: Synanthedon andrenaeformis; assembly: GCA_936446665.2. NCBI lineage: Eukaryota > Metazoa > Arthropoda > Insecta > Lepidoptera > Sesiidae > Synanthedon > Synanthedon andrenaeformis. Next base: position 4,639,917 of record OW387799.2, on the reverse strand, counting down.
GGCCACACCTTTTACATTTATTTGGATATTTGCAATTATTCATGGTTATTTTAACACTATAGTTGCAAAGTTTCCTTAAATAATGTGGTCTGTCTGCGATATTGGATTTAAGATTTAAGAAATATAATAATAGATTGAATTGATCTGAGAAAGGAACTGGGAATTTAAAAATGTAAAAGTATGCTTTTTAGCATTTTTCTTAGTAGCAGCAGGGCACATTCCATAAGTAATGCCAGAGCATAGGTATTCCTATTCCTATTCCTTAACCATGATTCTATTAAGATCAGCAGCGCACTTGTAACACCTATAGCGTTAAAGGTTTGTGTTAACAGGCGCATTTGCCATCCACCATCAGATGGACCACCATTTTATTACAATTGGTGTTCAAATGGAGACATAATTTTGTATTATTACGTCATGTTTCAATTACTCCATACTTTAGGGTCCAGAACTGTTCAGGCTATTTTTGTTGTTATTCGGGAGCTGCTATGACTTTTTTGTATTGACTTTGTGAACCCTGTGGATTTCGTTTGTGTGAATAGTACGGATGTTTTTTTCTGCAAAAGTCAGTCATTTATACTAACGCTCTTATTCATAAAAATCCCTTATTAGAGGTTTAAAACGTTCATTAGTTAAAACGCTCATAAGACCTTAATAAGCTTATTATAAAATTCCTATTCATAAACGTTCAATAAGCCTGTAATAACTAAATATTCTCTATGGGTTAGTTTATAATTGTTATGGTGCCGTTCTGATGAACTCATAGACAAAAAAGCTAAAATCTCTCTATCCACGCCCTAAATGATAGTATAGTGATTATTGTGATGTAACATTTTGACATTTCTTATGAAAACAAAACAATTCGCAGAGGTTATCAAATTACTTACGTTTGATCCCGGTCGTTTTCAGTTACAATTATATTTCTTTTACAATTAAAGTGAATAATGGAGACAAAAACTATCAAAAAAGGGGAAAGACAAGATCAATAATAAAGTCAGCCTATATTAAAACGGTATCGCCCTTTGAACACGTTGGGCAAAGAAAGTGGATCATATCTCTCTTGGAGATGGTTTAAAATAATTTTGATGAATATGTTTATATAAAGAGCTATGTAAAATGAAGTGATTAAATTAATGATACGAAAATATAAGAAAGTTTTATTTAATTATCTTATGGGTTCTATGACAACTTTTAAAAGAAAACAGAAGTAAAAATAGAAAATATATAAATAAGAATTATATCGCTTATTATGTTATCTTACTTAAGTAATTTAAACTATTATTTGTATAAATAAATATCTTAGATCTTACCAACTCCTTTACAAACATTAATCTCTACATCAAACGTTATTCAGAAATCAGCTGTTTTAAGTCGGCCATCTTGAATTGTTCCCTTGTTAGAGGCTTATAGTAGGGTTCAGGCTTCAATAACTTTATGAAGGCGTTATTAGAGCGTTTTACGCTATTGAACGTTTATGAATAATGTTTTTTGGTAAATTTCTTATAACAAGCTAATAAGCCTACTATAACTTTTTATGAATAAGACCGTAATATTATAAAGAGAGAATATTTGTATTTTTGTATGTTTGTAATGAATAAACTTAAAAACTACTGGGTCGATTTTAAAGATACTTTTACTTATAGTAATATACAAATTTTACATATTGTTTACAATATTTTACAAAGTTACGCGGACGAGGTCGCGTGCAACAGCTAGTTAAATATATTTCTACTACGCACCCAAATTATTAAATCTTCTGATATGGAAATTATAATAGTTTAAACTTCTCAACCGAGCATCTCTTGGTTCAGAAAATATCCTTAAATTTTTACCATTATTTATTCCATTTAGCCAATATTTAGGGAAAAACTATTAAATTTAATTTTTTGATTGCCTTAAATGCCTTATAGCTTAGTAATTCATCCTAGAACCAAACTAGCAGCAACAAATTCAAAACAGTGTGGTCACCGTTTGTAAGATCCAATTTGGTCAGCGGCCACAAAGGTCCTGCTATTCGGTGGTCGGTGGCAGTTGCCAAAGATTGTAGCAAACGTTCTGCGTGACGTTTTCACGCGCCTCCGACCAAATTGGTCTGTTTGTCTTAAACACAGTATTTACCTTCTGTAATGGCCATACGTTTTAGTGTTTGTGCGGTCGTTGGCTTCATTTGTAACGTCATATGGTAGATAGTTTAAAATCTTTATTTAACCGACAAATTACACAAGACTGTACCTTAAAGACTTGTTTCAAGTATTCAACAGTATGATGACTGCCCTCATACTGCAACCACTCTTTTAGAGACGACCACCATGAACTACATACTATAGATATTCATTATCATCACCATCTCCATGTCCAGCAGTGGACATAGGCCCTGGAGATTCCCTTAATTTCCAATAAGACCGATCAGAAGCAGCCTGGATCCAACGTCGACCTTATGAAATTCTCATGAAACCCTATTAAGAGAAGGTTTATAACTATTTTTCTTATTGCAAATTTTTCAACATTACTATTATACGAGTATGGTACTTATCTATACTTCTATATTCTATATAATAATATGATAAGGCTGAAGAGTTTGTTTGTTTGTTTGGTTGAACGCGTTAATCTCAGAAACTACTGGTTCGAATTGAAAAATTATATTTGTGTTGGATAGTCCATTTATCGAGGAAGGCTTTAGGCTATATAACATCACGCTGCGACCAATTCACGCACGCGCATCACTGGCCGGCCGCCGCCGGTAGCTCTGCTGCGCGGCTCAGACGTGTGGTTGGCTCCCTACGGAACGGAACGGAACGCGTGCTCTGCGAACTGATTTTTTAAATTTGTTTTTGCGATATCTCATCGTATAAATACTTTTTAAATATAAAAGTTACACTGATTTTGTAGTAGTTCTCTATTGGGTAGTGTTTTGTTAATTACTCATATTTTCCTATATAAAATACTTATATTTTCCTTTTCAACGCGGACGAAGTCGCGGGCACCAGCTTGTGCAATTATACACATTAATATTTTGTTGTTCTAATTCCTATCTTATTGTGATTCAATATTGTCATCGAATATCTGGGTTAATCATGCAATAGGTAATATACAATTAAAATAGACGAAATACTTTACTTTGCATTATGCTAGAAGTTAAAGTATTATGCTTTAATTAAAGTATTGTAAGTAAATACTAAAAAAAATATGAAAATATTCCAAAATACTCGTACATTGTTCCCTAGTAACGATTCAAAATAGTGCACCCTACTCTAACACACGAAGGTTTGATCGTGTGAAAATAATTGCTATTATTTTAATCTGTTACAGATCTGGCAGTAATCGATGATATAATCGCTACCAAGTCGAAGACAGCCGATCGTCGCGTGCGCATGCTTCAGCCCGCGGCGCCAAGTGCTACCAACTTACAAATTATTCACTAATCACACAGGGTGGCCAACTGAACGGATAATTTCCAAATTTAATTGCTTCTTTAGAATACGCGTTAACGGCTAAATGCTTGTTGTAATTGCGAGTCAAGTATTGCAATTATTTCAATTATATAAAAGATCTTCTTTTAAAACGTTTACGGAAATCATAATATGTTGAAGAATCAAACTAATTTTTCTTTCCGTTAGTACCCAAATATCGTATCAAAATACGTTGGGTGGTTAGGTACTGCCCGACTAAAACTATTGAAAATCGTAAATGATTATGTAATCAAGGCGATTTATAAAAGAAAATTCAAAAAAACTTCAATTTTTTCTGGACCTACAGAGCCTGCATTAATTTTACATATATACAGAGTTTTTCCAGCGGAATTGAGTTCGCATCGTTGCTTACAAAAATCGTTATAAACTCATAAATATTACTAAAGATGAGATGGCCGGTTCGACCGGTACTTTTTTTTTACTTTGTTGTGAGGACATTAATAATTTTTGTAATCTCATGAGAATGCAATGCTTTATCGCTTTCCTCACCTTGTTGTCATGGGAACACAGCTAAGTGTTTTAAGAAGCTATATTTAAAAATTATAAACTAACCTCCGACATTCTCTTGAGCTCAAACACTCTGTATCTGCTGTAAGTTGCTGAGGAGTTGGGTATCCCGCAGACTACTTGATGCTGCAACATCAGGTCAACGTTACCATGTCGTGGAAAAACCATCGGAGTAAAAGTACACCAAATTTTAAATCAATCGAACCTGTGGAAGTTAATGAGGTTCCATCTTCAATTGACTATGAAACGCAGTGCCACTACTTTACAAATTCAGACTTTAGAACGCTCATTTCTAAAGTTGACCCTGGCGGGAATCGAACCCGGGACCCCCGAGACGTTAGGCATTATTATTATTATAAAAATATAATTTTTATGTTCGTAACGCATTCTGTTTATTAGCTTGAATATTTTGACAAAATATTGTACAATAGGAGGCGCGTGTGAACTTTGGATTTTCCAGTTGAAAGATTCTATTCGTGCTAGATTCGTGCACGCCCTTGTTGTGTTAATTCCATTCAACCGATTTGTATCAGCTATCACAGTTCACGGTTAAGCTTTATTTGCTATAAATTCTCATAAACATTGATTTGTTAATACTGTGTACCACAGTGTGTAGGTATGAGAATGGAGCTGAACACGCTTCGTTTTAAAAAAGCAAACTGTAAGAAACGAAAACTATGAACTATATTATTTTATAAATATTTATACAATTATTGAATATTTATAAAATAAAATATTACAATATTTTTTTAATAATTAATTAAAAAAGAATTAAAATATAAAAAAAAACCCAACGTCCTTCATATTGGGTTTTGAATATGTAAAATATTTTAAATAATTTTATTTATTAAAAATACATAAATTAATAAAACAAAAATGTTTTGTTAATTGTTAACAAAACAAAATTATGTTTTGTGAAATAATTATAATATATTTTTAATATTAAAGGTCGTCAGACAGGCTGACGTTCCACTTGATGATAAATGACTACAGTTGCCTATCTATAACTGAGGACCTTTATATAAATAAATAGGCACTGAATTTTATACGATATTAACTTCAATTAACTTCAATTGGACAAGTAAAATCAAACCTCTGAAAGTATAGAACAGCTTCAAAGACATATAGATAAATAACAAAGTGAGCCATCCATATATGGACATGTTGAGCCCTTAAAAATACATGATTGATAAAATTATCAACCAATACAGTCTTATATCAGTAAACGTTTACTTTGTGCCTCAAGCTATTAATGTATAACATTCACTTAATCACAAGTTTATATTAAATTAAGAATGACAAATTGGTTAAATTTACCTTGATAAAGGGTTCGTATGTAAGCATGTGGTATTGTGGGGCCAATTAGTTTGGAATTATAGTTGTTTTGTCAAGTCGAACGCAGGTGTATGCGCCTGCGCACCCACTGTAAGCACGCGTTCGGGTGATCAACTGATTTCGATAAATACATTCGAGCTTTTAACGAGGTGCTTTAGGCCACAAATAAAATTTTGGCGTCTATAATTTTGAGGCAATTGATCCAATGGTTGAAGACATGTACCGCCGTAGCGAACTGACTCAGTCGTTTGACTTTGGAAAAGAACTTTTCAAAGTAGGCTCTGGTGTGGGTTTTGCAAGTAGTGGCAGGGTACACTGCGTTTTACAGTCATTTGGACAGCCCGTCTGGCAGCTGTAACAACCCTCTTACAAAAGACCACCATGAATAACAGCACGTGTGTTTATGTGTTCCGGTAAGTGAGTAAAATATAGTTTCCTTATCCTTTTTCAATCCCTTATCCTAAATCCTTCTACCAGTAGGCACAGCAGTTGCAGCACCTGTGTATATGCGAAATTTCATGATGTTCGGTTGAGTAGTTAAGGCGTGAAAACATAACAGACATACAGACACATTACTGTCACATTTATAATATTAGCATGGATTTCCATGTAAAACATGTGCGCACGCTTGTTAAAAAAAATGTAAATTATACTGTCACGTTCAAAACACTCCTCATGTCTTCGGGCGCAGTGCAATAAAATCAAACTATCTCAACTTCCCTTCCTTATAGTCGGAGATCTTTTAAAATTACATCTCTTGTGATTCGAGACAATGCGGTGCGCGTGCGCCTGTGGGAACGAATTGGCTAATACGAACACTTCCGTAAAAAATCTGTAAGTAATAAGGCTGCTTCGAGAATCATTCTCTTAATGACATATCATTTTAACGACCTTACGGTAATGTCGTTCGGATGTATGTGATATTTATGATGCAATACTTTATACATTATTTATTACATATTTTATTTCAGGAAAACCAGTAGACACCTTACAAACTATAATTAAAAATTATAAACTAACTAATCTCCGACTTTCTATTGAGCCCAAAAACGCTATATCTGCTGTAAATTGTTGAGTAGTTAGTCCCCTCTTAAAAAAAATTCTGTGCAGGCAGCTGCAGCATCAGATCATGGTTACCATATCGTGGAAATACCACCGAAGTAACAGTATACACAATTTCAAATCAACTGAATATGTGGAAGTTAGTAAGATCCCTTTGTCAACTAGGAAATGGACTGATGGTTTTTCAAACGCCTGAACAGACCTTCATAAATTATCTATAGCTAAGAACAATCCCGATTACGTCAGCTTTCAAACAAACAAAAAAAAACGTGATCAAAATCGGTCCATTCGTTTGACAGCTTGATTCCACAGACAGATACACATATACACACGACATTACCTAGAACCCCCGTTTTTGCGTCGGGCGTCGGTGTTTAAAAAACATAAGATCAGCTTAACCTACTGTTGAAGATAAATTCAAAATATTTCGATAAAATTTTAACTTGGCAGCATGGGCAACCAAGAAATTTTAAAAAAACATGAAGAATATGAATTTCTTCTGCCCTGCTCCAAAATATGTTATGCTACAATCACCTCTATAGGTACAATTAACATTATTGTGTTACTTTGTTATTTTTGAAATGAAATATTGTCATATAAAAGAACTGCACCTCAGTTGCACTGCAATTAAAGTGTACTTTAAATGCATTTTTATAGTTTTATGAATTCAAAACGGCTGCAGATATGAATCCAGACCAACATTTTCTCAATAAAAAAACAGCTCAAATAAATGAAATGAATGGTGGGGGGGTAACATAATAAATGAAACTATATTTTAATTTTAAAAGTTAATGTTTATTTTCTACTTTAATATTTAATTTAATTTTTGTACTCAACTGTACATAATCACCTGTTGTGCGCGAGTTGACAAACGAAATAATAGGTAAAATATGAACAGAATAACTCGCGGGCATACGAGAGTTAATTGCATGCAAGTTGACTAATAACTCTTTCCAATTCCAGTGGGGACTGCACCTAGAAAGAAGAAAGAAAGAAAGAAAGACATTTATTCGCTGCACGAAGGACATTAACATAACATTCTTCAAGGGAAGATTTAAAGAAATTTCCTATTTCCTTATCCCTTCGTAATTACTATGGTCGGCAGATTGCTTGTGTTATAGGCGACGGTAGCCACTTACCACGAAGTGAATCGTCAGTCTGTCTGTGCGTGTTTGCATTTCTTTTTTTTAAAAATTAATTTATCTAATTACTTATATAAACAAAATAATAACAAGATTCATTCGGGGTTCAAAAACATTTTAAGAAGGAACTAACCACCAAGAACTAATCTTCACAATAAATAAAATTAAACCTATCATCATCATCATCATCATCTCTGACTCAGCGAAACACAAAACATGTGCGTCATTTCAGGATGGTCTTCTGTAAGGGAGTGGTTACTGTCGCCAGACGGGCTGCCTAAATGACTCAAAAACGCAGTTTAGCCCTGCCATTACTTTCCAAATCCAGACCGAGCAAACTTTTAAAAGTTCATTTCCAAAGTTGGTCCTGCCGGGAATCGAACCCGGGACCACTGAGACAGAGCGTTAAGGCAAGCACTCATTCAACGGGGCTCGTAATATTTTCACCACTATCAGTGAAAAAACTTTATTTTTTAATAACTGTTACACGAATTCACAAGTAAACTGTTAATAAGTCATGAGTCTAAGCTGTGTATCGAGTATGGTTATTGGGTTATTGTGAATCTAAAAACTGGACAAATTAAAATTATACGAATGTCAAAGTGACAGGTGAAGCGCGGTTGACAGATCATCTCTCGACATCAAACTTTTTGCAGACTACTCTGCGTACCTTGATATACCATTTATAGATGTTATAATTATTTAATTTTAGCACCAGTTTAAGCAGTTCGTTAAAATTTCTTTTTTAATGCGTATATTGAATGATTTTTTAAATCCATTAAGGATTCCGTAGTTAATTCCATGTTCTTCATGTAGTTTCATTTTATTAAGGTATACCTAGATTACCTAGGTACTAGCTACCCGTATCTTGTTATGCACGTATGCATTTTTCTGCAAATAATACACAAACCTTTTTTGTTTATCGCTCTTACTATTAACTTAACTTTACTTGACTTACCAATACCTAACCATTACGGTGAAAACCGTATCGAAATCGTTTGGATGGTTTAAAAAAATTTAGCGAAGAAACAGACAGAGGCACATTCCGAGTTTAATTTATACTTACGTAATATTTATAGATATTAAATAGTTATCGTGCGATTATAGTTATGTAGGTATAGATAGATAAATGGGTTTCGAAAATGAGAAGAAACATTTGCTTTTTTCTTCCCTTTCTCCATTTATAACCATTTCCATTTCTTTCCATTTATAAACAAGATGTGAATGAATGAAACAGATTTCACGTGTGCATATTATTCTTAACACTTACTGCACCACCCTTTTCGATACTTATAGTAGGCATTCAAGAAATAATAATCGCAATTGCAACCCCTGTTTGGGATTGCTATTGTTAAGTGGACCGTCAGCTTGTCTGCTAACTTGTCATAAAAAACATGTCATAAAAAATCATAAACCCCAAAGAAGAGTCCTAGAAAACTAATAATAGCAAAGACAAGTGAAGGCGAAACAACTTACTAACAAGACTAATAACGAAACCCTATTACGGAACCCTAAAAATGAGGGTTTAGCAATGGGTTTGCAAAATAAGGAGCGTATGACGAGCGTAAATAATGCTTACAGACAACAAGAATAAATTACAAATGTCGACCTTCGTAGGTACTAAGAGTTTTTGTGTTTTAGCATAACGAATGTTAATAGGTATACAAATAATTATAAATAATTCACAGTCAACAATGTTGTATTTCATAAACAGTAATAAGACTCAACCTACCACTGGAAAAATATTTCAAGGGCTTATTAAAGGCCCCACTGGTGTATAAACGAAGAATAAAAGCAAGAATAAAAACAAATTTATCCTAGATTGTTATAACAAAGTTGCATGAAGAGTAGGTATTGTAAGTATAAAGGAATCAATTTATTTACGTACCACTGAAAAAAAAAAAAAAAATTGCCAAGGGTATTTAAGGCCCCACTGAAGTTAGTGTGTCTTCTTTGTTTTGATTAATTTGGATTAAGTACCTAGGTATATAAGAAAATGTTATAAAAACAAATTTTTTAATACATTTCTCATTCAAATTTTAGAAAACCAATTATACAGTGATTTCTTCATACAGTAATTTACTAATAATACAGTAAATTTACTAACAAAATAGGAAAAGTAATCAATTATTGTTCTATACTAATTCATTTTAAGATTTTTTTTATTAAATATTAATAATAATATTAATAAATTACTCATTTAAGTACTCAGAAGTTTTTTATACTCATTTAAAAGAAACATCAATTCAATAATAATTTTGATCGATATCAAAAGTTTGAATTCGCAATAAAAAAGTTTCTGATGCATATCAGAAAAAGCTCTGACGTTAGGAGTTATCTATTTGGTCACGCCTACTGTAAAAGGCCGTCACGTGGATCTATATCTATCTCTGTCGCTCTCGAATGAATTCTATACTCCCTCTCTCTTTAGTGCCGCATATAAAAATTTTAAAGGCACATCGCTTTAGTAAATACTGGTTTATTAGCTAATTTTGTTTGCATTTCATGGTACCTTAGTACATTCTATATGCACATATTCCTGGCAATTCTTTTCTAGAAGTAACTACGTAAATCTTATCTAAATCTAAAATCCGCCGAAAATTATAGTTGACTGTAGCCATAAGAAAAATAAATAATACTTAGTGACTATACAACAAACCTTATAATACTCAGAGGATAGGTAGAAGGATTGTTTGTAATTTTATTTAATATGACTAGCTGACGCCACTGACGCTCCAATTGATGGTAGGTGGCTACCGTCGCCTATTACACCATCAGCTGATGCTGTAATTGCACTGAGGACTATAGTAGGTACTTACTATTAAGGATAAAGAATTGGAAAGGGATAAGACAATTAGGTAGCTCTGGCATTCCTTACTCACTTACCGAAACACAACAGCACACTTGTTGTTATTTCACGGTCGTCTTCTGTAAGTGGGTGGTGACTGTCGCTAATCGGGCTGCCCAAATGACTGTGATACGGAGTGGGCCCTGTCAGTACTTTCCAGGCTCAGACTAGAGCCAACCTTGAAAAGTTCATTTCCAAAGTTGACCCTGTGCCATGACTCGAACCCGGGTAAGTATTTTTAAAGAGTTTAAATCTGTGATGAAACTATCAGATCAGTTAATTTAAGTAAGTTTGTTTAGATTTTACTTTTGCTTTTTAAATAATAGGTAATTAAAAATGTATGTCTAATAGGGTAATAAGGTCTACTATAAAATGCAAGAACGCATTTACGTTGCTTAGTAAAAAAAAGCACAAATAAAACAATGAAACAACAGCACGTGCGCTGTTGTGTTTAGCTGTTTTTGCACATAAGTATTCGACCAATTATTGGGTTATCTATATTGCATAAGTTATTTATTAAAATAGGTTAAAATGAGTAAAAGCATCCAACAATTTATAACTGAGTGTCCGAAATGTAGAAGTGTTTGCCTGTCTGTCATTGAGGCTCTATCTCGGGAACAATCAGCATTTGCACCCGAGTGGGCACCCTCAAATTATAGGGGTATTACTGGACATTGCGCATCGTAGCCACTAAAACTGTGAACTTGGAACTGTTTTAAGGTCTATATTCAAATAGTGTGATTGTTGATTCAGACAAGACGGTAAAATGTTGAGCATTTTTTGATTATATGCCTAAGTAACTAGCTACCTGCTTTCTTTTTGCAATATGTAAACCCAAACCTCCTTTTTTATTGGTGCTTAAAACTTATTATTTAACCGTATTAAACGAATCCAAATCCGTTATTTAGAAGAAGTTAGCGGAGAAAGAGATAGAAGAGAACAGCGAAATATCTATAAATTCATAATATTTATAGGTAGATAAAGATACGTATTGATTATATTATTAAGCAAATGCTTAATAATGAAACAAATTTGTAAATAGTAAATACTTATTAGGTACACTGCGTTTCACATTCATAAACTGGACAGTTTGTCTGGTGGCGGTAATAAACCAATCCCCTACAGCACATAACCTGATATAACAGCACATGTGCTTTTGTGTTTCGAAGAGGATCCCAAAGTTATGTTCCCAGAGTAACATACGGTTTATTTTATAAAGTTAATCGGACAAAATCGCGTGCAACAGCTAGTATTTCAATGAAATTAATCAAGTTCACAGTTTACGCAGTCATTATATTTCTTGTAGTGCCAACGTTAAATTTGAAAAAAAAAAAGTCACACACATCTGCCTTCCGTCTCTACATGGCAATTATACGGCAAATATGACGAAAAAATATTATTACTGCCATTTTAACATCTTTCCTGCGCCTTCAAATTACGTCCAAAAATTAACTTAATGACTTATTGTTTTTAATCGACACGTACAAAAATTGTAGCAATAACACTTTGTTTAAAAAAAACACGAATAAAACAAATATTTTAATTCATAAAATAATATGTTTGAGCATCAAGATCTTCAAAAAACTTTTTTATAAAATATTACCTAGTCTTCTGCGTGAATGGGGTGGTTACTGCCTCCACGCACGAAGGACTTCCCAGTAGGTAGGTATTTGACTGTGTTACGTATAGTGACTTCGTTCTTTTGTTATTGTCACATTCTTTGCTTAACTATTGTCCCTTCTAATAAGCAGCTCTCATTGTATAAGCATAATTAATTAATTATAGATTTATAAATGTGAAAGTTAGTGCGTTTATTTCTTTTTTACTCTTTCACGCCTTAACTACTGAACCAATCATGAAATTTTGCATGCACGTTGTCAGGGACAAGGGACAAGGGTAGGTACTTTTTTTACGCAGAAATAAGACTGTTCCCGAGGGATCAACTAAAAATTTAAAAATATACAGCGCCTGACAAAATTATAAGAGCAATAAAGATTGAATAAATGTTTTAACACCTAAAAAATATAAAAATGCGAAAGTGAGTTTGTTAGTTTATTTGTTAAAATTTCACGCCTTAACTATTCCGCCAATCACCATAATTTTTTGCGGTAAACATTGTCAGTGGCACGGAAAAGGACATAGGGTACCTGTATGGCCTACCTACTTAGTTAATCCAGATACTATTCCCGTATTAAAGTAGGTAGGTACCTAGGTACTATTCCCGTAAGAAACGGTCAAAGTCGCGGACAAAACCTAATTTTAATATATCTCTTTATTATAATGAAAGTTCCTTCAATAAGCACCTTTTAAAAATACTTCCCCCTAAATCCGTTACAAAATCTTCAAGGCATCCCTCAACTTGTTCGTACTTATAATTTTATATATACCCACATATAGGTACATTAATCTATTTATCTGTCTGCCCGCCCCGCGAAATACCAGAAACATCCTTGCAATGTTAACTTATGCGTTTACTATCCCCTTTATCACGTTGGCATAGAGTTCAATATTCAACGATACTAAGGTACAGTGTGTTATTAGATAACCAAAAATGTGTGAGCCCTCCGTTATTAAGGAGTCCCCTAGAGATGAAAGCGATTCTAGGCGGCGAGGGAAGGGGAGGCGGGTCAATGTAAAATTGTGGCTCTAGTAGGTACGAAGTGTGAAGAAGCTAAGAGGTGTATCGTCCCCACCGTTCCGTTGTGAAGTAGGCGGGGCCGGTCGTCGCGAGCCGACACGGTCCGTTCCCGTTACAAGCGGTTCACGTTCTGCGTTGAGCTTACGCCGAAACGCGAAACGGTACGCGCGCGTTACAATATTTTCATATCGGAACTACGATTTTGTGTGTTGTGTTGAAAAAAGGTACGCATTATATTTTAAATGAAAAACTTATAGTGAGTTGACAGAAGTGTGCAATTTTTGAAGGTTCAGAAAACTTTTGAAAGGCCTCATTTTTATTAAGGTGAGTTTTCTGTTTGTTTTAGTGATATAAAAATATGATTAATTGTTTTTAAATAAGTACAGTATATGAATTTCAATATTCGTACCTACTTACGTACCTACCTATAAGAAATCTTTATGGCTGCTTTGAATACGAATAGAGCTTATTAAAAAAAAAAGGTAAAATGTTAACCCTGAAAAAATATTATATTGAAAAGTACCTATAATGAAATAAATTATGTTAACTGCAAAACATTTTTAAAAATTATCTTTAGATGTTATACTTTTTAACGTTAGGCAAGTTATATTAAAAGTATTAACGATACAAAAGACATCAACGCTGCTTGAAATTTTAAATAATATTAAAAACATATTTTGTAATCTTAAATTTATAAGATCTTAATTCTAAATTAATTTAACGACTAGGTATAGGTAGGTACCTACTTATAGAAGAATTTTAAGAATTAGTCGAAGGTTTATAAAATTAGAGGTCGATCTTTTAAATTAGTTTATTGATACTTACCTACATTTAAGTTTTCTCATTTTATCTAATTCTGAATACATACTTCATTGTGTAAATAGCAACCCTTGATTGGTCTAGCCTAGCCTTTCTCGAGTTTTTCTATTAGCAACACATTCATGGGATCACTATTTCGGGGATTTACAGCAAATTAAAAATAAGTTTTTATAAAATCTTAGATCTACATCCTTGCTCTTACCTCCTCGGAAGTTCAAAAAAGGGTGTGTGTCAGCTCCGACGCATGACTGGAGTTTACTCCTTAGGAACGATAAATAAATATTTTAATAAATATAATTAAAACATATTGAAGCATATTGTAGCGTGTAACGCGTAACGTGTGACATGTGACATTTGATTTAACTCCCATAAATTTTCAAACTCCGGACTTATATATGAAAATCGATTCTTAAGGAGTAAACTCTAAAAATACCTAAGAATTTTTTTCGGCGTATTAATTGGCGGCGATGTTAAATTTTGTTAAGTATCAAATTATTAGCACAATAATATTATGGTGAGTGGGTCGCGATATTTTGTACTCGTGCCGAAAGAGCACGCAGAGAAGAGTAAAAATGGCTAAACTTTATATGTTTAGAATAGATTAATATTCATCATCATTAACAAAATGAATAAGGGTTAATAAATTGTCCTCACTTATCTATGTTCAGCGTCTGTTTTCGAGCTAAATAAGCTCAACCCAAATCTTTAAAAAATTCGACTGACAATGAGTAGGCTTTTTCTGAGTGAGCTCGCTCCATCGTAAGTAAGCCTCGTTTTTGCTTCAAGGCTAGATGCTGGCCAAGAGCGAGCCTATATCGACAATAAAAAAAAACTATCCCATACCCTAAAACCTATCAGGGACAACAGTTAACAATTAAGCACTCTGGTGTCACACTATGTTGTTCTGTTGATCTTCTCTTTCTTATACAAAGTCGTTATGTTTAGGTTAGATAAGTACTTTTTAGGTACTTTTATTTCAAAGATGATTATCAGGTTTTAGAACAAGGCAACAAACATAGTTAAATAATATTTAAAGTTTCATGCAATAATTTCAACTAGCGCGTCCGTCACGGTGTTTCAACAACGTGGGATATTATTCATAAGAATACATGTACAGTCAACGACACAAGTGCTACTGATCCCTTTAAGCTTAAGTTCATCTAACGCAGCTAAACTCAGTTTCACGAAAACTCGCATCTTCCAGAAATTGTGCGACAATATCAATAGGAAATGTTGAAACTCTTATTTATTTTACAGTAGATATGTGGTGTAAAAGTGATAAAGTTAAGTATACTGTTTAAAAAAAAATACACTTTTGCGACATTTTTGAGTATAGCTATTTAGACCTGAATTTTTATTCAGGTAAATAAATAAATAAATAAAATAATAATAAGTAAATAAATAAATAAATATCTTCACATATTCCACACAGCACCATCTAGTTCCACACTAAGCAACTAATGCTTGTATTATGGGTACCAAACAGTTGATATACTATGTAGATTACTTTTACATACATATTATAAATCCATGACTCAGGTGCAAAGGTGAAATGTTAACACATAAACATTAGCCCCTAGCGGGATTCGAACCCGCGAACGTTTGGTAAACAGCTAGGGTTACTAGCCACTAGACCAAACGTATTGTGTCAGGTATTAGTTATATTAAAGATTTTTTAAATTTACGCGATACACAATTTCTAAAACTATTACGTTATATTAATTGGTACCAATTTTAAAATATGAAACACCTTCATTAATGTATTGTATATTTTTGACTTGAATACGTCTTTAAATTTGCTTGGGAGGAAAAGGAAATTCAGAAAAGTGATGATTACGAATTCGGGGGATACAGTTTGATGCTGAAGCTACATATCTATTATCTACATCTAAAATTTAATTACACCATTATATAGCTAAAGGATCAATGATGGTTTGTGGTATATATGCTATATTCGAATTCGTTGGAAACATATACACATAATACACAATCAAAGAAAATATTACTCGTAACGTACACGTATTCACAAAAAACACACGGCCGTGTCCACGCAATACCTCATTTTTTTAAATATTGTATTTAATTTAGATTAGTTAACTTTCATGAAGATTTTATAGGACTAGTGAAACTAATTCTTAGAATAAATACTTTAAAAAGAATGACACAATTTTTTTTACGTTTTAAGATCTGTTCACCAGGATGATTCACAATGGTCCAATTCCGAAGGTCCGCTTCAATTTGGCGGTGGGACAAACATTTTCATCAGACGAGGACATAAATGTATCCATTTGCACTTGATACATTTATGTCCTCGTCTGTACGAAACGCATAGCGCTTCCTATTTCTTTACACACCTTAAAACAAAAGCATACAGTTGTAATTTGTTAGTCATGGTAAATAATCGCAAACAGATTTAAGATAGTTAGATTAAAAGAAAAAAAAGTTCAATTGGTTGCTATCCGTAAAAGAAGATGTAAAAGGTTTCAAGAAAATGAATAATTACTGCGATTATGAAATGCCAAAATATCTGTATTATAATTTTTTTCATTATGATCTTGTTACTAATTTTATTTTATTGATTCAAAACATTTTTTCGAGATTATTCAAGTCAGCCAGATTTTATAAAAAAAATATAATAGAAATTTTAGCAATTTATAGATGTATTTTAAGAAGACCAATGCTTATGAAAGACAGGTTGTTAAGGTTATGTCTTCAAACGCATTGTGACCTGCCACCCACTCACTTTTAATTCACGTCAGATTGTCAAATGAAGATTTAATATCTATACATCATATCGATGCAATTAGAACGAGGTTTTATGTTCATTATAAGTTAATTTGCTGGTTAATGTCTTCATCATGCGTTGTGAAGTATCGATTAGCCACCGACCGGACAGGCAATAATTGACATTTGCGAATTGATGTCGATATTAAAAAGCCTTCCATACACATATTAGCGTTGGAATAACTTCGAGGCATTAGGGAACAGGTGTGCAGATTTGAATGTAGTAAATTAAGGGCGCTTAGCCACCCCCTTACAGAATTATTCTTACATGTCTTTATCTTTACATAGTATAAAACAAAGTCGCTACGCTGTCTGTCTGTGTCTCCGCATCTACGCTTAGATCTTACGTATTTTAATGCAGTTTTCATCAATAGATAGAGTGATTCATGAGGAAGGTTTATATGTATGTATTAATTTGTTGAATATGACGATGATTGTTGAAGAGGTCGGAAAAAATCAAGCCGTCTGGGAACTTTTATCGAAGCGCTGCCGAATCTTATTGAGATATATAACAAAAATTCAAAAAAGTCTGCGATGGCATATGTCTAGGCAATGGATAGCTTACTATACCCATTCTAACTTCTAAAAGAATTATCACATATCGTGTGTTATTTGGAAAAACTATTTAGAATTTTAGACGGATACAGTATTAAGTAATAATTATCAAATGAAATCAAAATCAAATCAAAATATTTATTTATCAATTAGGTTTCTCAAGAAACTCTTATGATCGTCATTATAAATTTAAATTTAAATTTACCAGGGTTTCGGAAAATAGCCAAGATGACAATCCTGAGAAGAAAACCTGAAAAGAAATAAGTTAGTTACTTTAAGAATTTTATACACATTATAATACACCATACACCTCGTATGTATGTATGCCTTGTACACCATACAATTTAAATGAATATCTTAGGAGATTTCTTATGGTAAATTAAGAACTATGTGAGAGAAAATAAACGCGAGGCGGGACTCGCTTGATGCAGCCATCTCCGTCGGAGCTCCACCAATCGCTGTCGTTCAAAATTGCACCCGTGCGAAGCAGGGAGCGGGTCGCTAGTATTGTATAAAACACTCGTTTTTGCGATTTGGACTTAAAACAATTTTTATTTTATCTATACTAATATTATCGTACATGGAGAAGATTTGTATTTGTATTTTTGTATTGAAGAAACTCAAAAATTAATGGACCGATTTAAAAAATTCTTTAACCTATATAAAGCTACGTTATCAGCGAGTAACATAGGGCTATATTTTATAAAGTTACGCTGACGAAGTAGCGTGCAACAACTAGTTTTATATATATTTGTCGTCTACACTCTGTGTACGCTTCGTGTGAAAGTGAGACTGGAACAAGGTATGAGCAGTTGAAAATTGGTCGCTAATTACGCGAAATTATCGAACGGTTGGCAATAAAAGGTGCGAAAATTGGGTGTTGAAACTGACTTCCGATTATAAGCTGCTCAAGAGGCGTAAACACGCAACCGATTGCAATGTCGAGAATCTCTCTTTAGGGGCCTTATTTTATTTTATACTTGCCGGTGACAGCGACTTCGTCCGCGTTGAAAAATAAAAAAATATGTAAGCAATAAATGTAATTATGTATCTATAATGTATATGTTATTTATGTATATTGTTACTATTTTTTAATTTTTTTTTACTTGCAAATTTTAATATGTCTAACCTTGGAATTATACATTTATAAATTTTATTATTTATGTTCTTGTGTCTTGTTACACGCTGTAAGGTTATCTGCTAAATAAATAAATAATTAAATATTACCCTATTTCCTTTTTTCCCTATTTCCTTTCCGGTATCCCTGACAACGTGCATTATTCAGAATTTCAGTAGTTAAGACGTGAAAAGGTAACAGACAGACAGACAAAGAAACTTTTACATTTATAAAATTGAGTACGGATTAGATACTCAATATTAGATCTTGTATTCAAGATTAGATGTTGTTTTCAATAAGCTTATTGCGGTAATATTATTATTACTTAATTATTAATAAAATAATTGCTAATAAGCAAGAGACCTCGGATTAGCATGGATGTATTTTTTTTCTGCAAATTATGTAAACAAACCTTCTCTTTTTATCCCTCTTTCTATTAGTGAAAACTGTATCTAAATAAGTTGGGTAGTTTAGAAGAATTTAGCGGAGAAACGGACTATGTTTTTTAATGACTATGTCTTTTACTTAAGAACTTAATAAATTAAGTGATATTGAGGATTGTTTATTAAGGAGTGTTTCATGAATCTGTAAGTATACTAGTCGCCTTAATTTATACCAAATGGAGAAGACCGCGGGCCATTCACGAACTTGTCCTTTTGTGTTCACCGCCAATATGACCGATAACCAATTACATACATAATTTAATGTGTTTTAAAATCACTGGTCTTCCCGATTGGTCCCCTCATACTCTTTAATCATGTGAGACCATTTTCATGATTTATTATCGTGCTTTTTCATATATTTGGGATACTGCAAGTGATAGATGGTACTTACTAGATGGTACTTACTATTTAGATGGTACTACACTAGATGGTACTACACTAGATGGTACTACACTAGATGGTACTACACTAGATGGTATTACACTAGATGGTACTTACTAGATGGTACTTACTAGATGGTACTACACTAGATGGTACTACACTAGATGGTACTACACTAGATGGTACTATACTAGATGGTACTTACTAGATGGTACTTACTAGATGGTACTACACTAGATGGTACTATACTAGATGGTACTACACTAGATGGTACTTACTAGATGGTACTACACTAGATGGTACTTACTAGATGGTACTACACTAGATGGTACTTACTAGATGGTACTACACTAGATGGTACTTACTAGATGGTACTACACTAGATGGTACTTACTAGATGGTACTTACTAGATGGTACTACACTAGATGGTACTACACTAGATGGTACTTACTTTATAGATAGAATTTATTGTGTTTTCTTTCTAACGACATTAGGTACTTTTTTGATTGCGTTAAACTTTTTAAAAAATATATTTAAAAAAAAAAATTCTCATACGAACATTGTACATCACATTTTTCTTTCATTTCGGAAAATCTTTTTAAAAAGATACAATGTAAAGAACAATCCTCTGTCTATTTTTTTATTTTCAATATGAGCTATTATACTAATTGTAGTACTACTACTTATTCTGTGGCTTTGCTATGGTATCTATTAGGTACCTACATAGTATTAGCAAACTAAACAGTGCCTAAGTATTGTATATATGTAAATATTAGGTGGTGTCCGAGTTTATGAAAAACACTAACTAAAAAAATCCTATTTTTCTATATGGTTTAATGAATAATTTACAAGAAATAGACATGTATAAATTTTTTTTTAAGATTTTTAAGAATAATTGCCATTAACTGGAAAGAAAATATTACCTATAATCGCCTCATTAAATGTAATTGTTTTAAATTATATATATTCACTCGCTTTTAGAAGGAAAATGGCTGTACCATTACCGACAGCAACATTGTCAGTGTAAAGTCTGGTATAGACGGGGGCAGTAACAAGGCAGTACAGTAACCCAGTCCAGCGCTGACTTGCTACTGGGCTTGTATAGACACTAGTTTCAAGTCAGTCCAGTGCTGACTTCGCGCCCTCAAGTCAGTCCAGTTGACTAGCCTGCCTGTCTATTTTCGGGCCCAGTAGCTGTCACGTAAATTAAATGACTTACTGGCGATCCCGTCCACATTATAACAGTAACTGGGTCCGAAAATTCGAGTCACTGGGTCCAGTCACTGTCTTCGTGTAAACCAGGCTTTAGGCTGTCCCAATAATGTAATTGATCCTGAATTTCGTGTACCTTTTTTGAGGAGACGCACTTGGTGTTAAACTAGGTTTTTTCGCGGTTCCGCTTGCGTTGTAATATAATTTAAAGAATAAAGCCTTTATTAACACGTGTAGTGCCTACTTTTAAAGAGAACTTGTGCTACTTGTATAGAGAAAAGTTTTGTATTTTTTTATTTCTGTTTGTAATGAATCAACTCAAAAACTACTGAACCGATTTTAAAAATTATTTCTTTTTAAAATTCCTTTAGAAAGCTACATTATCGGCGAGTAACATAGGCTATATTTTATAAATTTACGCGGACAAATTCGCGTGCAACAGCTAGTCTTGTATAAAATGAAAAAAAAAAAAAAAAAAAAGGAATTAGGTACTATTCTCTCTCTGGAATACCTAATACTAGAGAATGAATAACGCTATTTGCCTATTTTTAATTTCTATTAAAAAAAAAATTAAAGCTTCAATTCAATAATTAAGTTTGAGCACTTTTTGAAGAAAAAATAGGCAAATAGATACCTACTCTATTCTTTTTTTTAAACATAATATGTATTTATACTTACACAATGTGTCCAATAAGATCTAAGTAGTTTTGGAAAATTTAGAAGCATAGTTCTTTCAGGAGAGATTTCCAATGTTCCTATTGCTGGACAGTGAAATGACGAGTTTATGAGAAGATTATTAACTCAGTGATTAACAAGAACCTTCATAAAGTAAGAGATAAAGTAAGAGATAAGTATTTGATCTGATATGAATATTAATTTCACTTGCAACGGCCAGTTAAACTTGTTAAATATCCAGCAAGTAAACACTAATTCCAAGACCTTATTAAAAAAATAATCATTCCTAATAACTGAAAAGTTCCTAATAATCAAATGCAAAAAATATAATTTCTGTTTGTAATCTTACTTACTAGTTACCGTAGTCAAAAAAAAAAATAGTTTTTAGAATTTCTGTCCATCTGTCTGTGCACGCTAATCTCTGAAACGGCTTAACCGATTTGAATGCGGATTTCACTGATGTATTAATGATTACCCGGATTAAACTATAGCATACTTTTTGTGCTGGAAAAATGTTGGGTTCCTGTGGGATTTTCTAAAAACGAAGTGCAGCGAGTATACGAAGTTGCCTAGTGTTATAATAAAAATCAGTCTCTAGTACAGTGTCCGCTCACAGCAAATATTTTTCAAATACAGCAGATAAGAAGTGTATTATTTTATCTCTATACAGTCATTATTTTCTTGTAAATACTAGGCTGTAGGTACATTAAAAATCCTTCTACTCCTTTAACTGTAGCGTAGCGATCTTTAATGACTAATTAAAACTAAGTTTTGTAGGAAATATAAAACTGACAAAGATGACTGGTTAGCGGCTGTTATTTGATATTAAATTATGGTTGGATACTTGTTGTTTTATTACTTAAATAAATTTTTAAGTGTGTTTTGAATTCAAAAATAAATATTAAAGTTGCTTTCGCGTCGAAAAGCCACTTCAAAAAATTCAAAGCAAAGAAATGTATCTCTCTACATACAAACATTACATTTGTATATATGGTTCTCATGATTACTGTGTATTTAGTTATTTAAACATTATCATACGATAATATCGAATATCTGCACAAGTCAGCCCATGATTCGATAATATGGGAATAAATTAGACATTTCACGATATGTACATTCTTCTATTGGTAGGGATAAGTCTACAAATAAAAATACTAAATTTTCTATTTTATATGAAATTCGGCTGTGAACAGACTAACAGTCGATTTCATGGCTACCGTATCCTGTTAATTAAACTTACGCCATCGTTGCAATGGTTGCAATCGCGCCGACATTGAGGATAGGCCATGTAAAGAGTATAAGGATAGGGCCACGGGACCCATTCCCTATCAAGGTCCATCCTATCCATCCTATCAAGGTTGTTTGCACACTAGCATCCTTGTAGCCATAGTGGCTAGTGTCACCTATCCTAGTAATCCGTAATCCTGTCCGCCGACATTTACGCAAAGAAAAAACTTTGCTGTATTAATAGTAGGGGAGCCCAATAGGGGATTTTGGAATTTACTCGAGCGCGTCAGATATTGCCAATGTAATTTACCCACGTGTCTCCGATAACGGATATGTATTAATCTGCCGGTTTGGTTGGTGAGGTTGGTGGGGGTTGGGGTAAAAATTTAAATACAATTCGAGCGCGTCAGATTTTCAGAGGGAATGTTAAGTGAACCCAAACTGTAACGCAAGCTCGTGGCAGCTTTTTGAAAATGCAAAAAGGATTTTTGGCGATTGCCATTTTGTAATACTCGAGAGCGTCAGATTTTCATACAGACGGTTAAGCCTGAATTCCTGATCGTGCTGATTCTTAATCTGACGATTATTTGAAGGATTTGAAGGATACAGCGTGTACAAAATTTTAAACGCCCGTAGACGCTCACCCGCTGAAAAGAAAAACATCATAATAACCTTTTTTTCTTCCTACCATCTAATCTTCAAAATCCAATAGGTCACAACGACGCTCGAATGGCTCCAAATTTAGCATCGTGGGCTCCCCTACCATAAACAACAGAACACGAATGCATAACGAATTAATTTATGCCACATCACTTTTGAGCATGACTGTGCCCCGCATTAATTCGCTGCACAAATGCAAATAACTAGTGAAATATGAAACTGGCGTGAAAAAAATTGAGGAATGTAAATTTTGTGTGAGTTCATTATAAATTTTGTGTTTTATAAACTTGAAAAGGTCGGACATCAAAGTATTTCATGTGGCACGAAAATGCAAATGTCGTGGTTATGCTATTTTTCCCGATGTCAGGCTGAAATTAATGTGCCTGTTTTTTTTTTGGCTAGCTCACAATTAACCGAGTAGAATTTATTATATTTATAAACATGCCTCAAATTAATATGGTTCAATATTTTAAAAAAATCTAACCTTTTTTCAAGCAGATGTTAAAACTGTTTTAATTACATTCCTATTTCCATATCACACAGCAATGGGTGGCTGAGCCACCGTGGCTCTAAGAAAATTGTAGCAAATTATACTCAACTAGCGGCCTGTTCACGGCTTCGCCCGGGGTGTATTTTTTTTACGTAAAAACCTTCCCTGATTATCCCTCTATCCATGAGTGAAGACAGAATTAAAATCGTTCCAGCCGTTCTCGAGTTTTGCGCTTAGCAACACATTTAGGGATTCATTTTTATATTATAGATGATGGTCGCTAAAAAATAAGTTTTTATTTACTTCAATTAATAAACTAATAGAAAAAGGTTTTTTAAAACATGGCTTGCTACCTAAAGTAATTTTTTCATTGTGAATATATATTTTTTACATATAAATATCTATTATTTATGATTTATTGTCAATTTACAAACATAACCTAATAAATATTAAAAAATATACAATAAAATGAAACTTGCAATATTTGTAGATAATGTTTCTAATTAGAGAAATAAAAGTTATTTTTTAAATTTTTAGTATGAATACTTATTTTCAGAATAGTTAGAGGTTACTAAGAAGGAATAATATGCCTCCGCATATATAACAAACATCATTGTTACAATTTACTTGGTATAGCACATATTTTTAATTCCCTTCAGCATTTTTATATACAGGCTACACTTTGTGATTATTGGAACTGTAAATTAGGTTAAAGATCAATCAAGTTAAGGTGCGAACTGAGGCGAAAATTGGTGAATAATAACAGTATTATAAGGGGTGGTCTCGTTGTGTGGCATTTACTCGTAAATGCAAATGTGAAGGCGGTACAACCGCGCGGCGGCGCTGCGGTACACGTAGCTTTATCTCGACGCGCGCGCACCCTCACGCGAGGACCACCGCCTATTACACCGTACAGTAACACGTAGTGTAACAAAGTTTTTCTTAATAAGCGTTTGAGATATAAGTAGAGGATTCAAATGTAATTAAGTCATTAATTACATTTGAATGGCACAATTTGTTTTAGTAATAATTAATTGTGTATGGATTTTTATTTCAATAAGTAATGATATTTTTTTTGTCAATTTATTTTATTGTAGTACATTGTTGTAAATGATTGAAATTTAGTCTTAAGTAAATCTTATACTTATTACCTACTTAATATTTTTTAAATTATATTAGATTTTTAAGTCATCTGTTAGAGTTACGTACACAGCTCTTACTTAAAGTTTTATAAGGCTTAAAATTACGTGCTAGCGCAAGGTAATGGTTTATACCTCGTGGTTTGTATCAATCCTTCTTTATTATTATGGTCGGCGGAACACTTTCAGCATTTGTGGTGTTGCTTATGTTATATGTAGCTACCGACATATAATCAAATGGACCGTCAGCCTGTCTAACAATCTTGTTATATTAAAAAAAAGAGTAGACATTTTTTTATTGCATGAGAAGTTTAATTTTTGTTCAATTGACAAAACTAGTGTTTTTTTTTGTCTAGTGAGTCTACTTAGCCTACAATTTTATATGTGAAATTACATCTTTTTAAGAAATTCTATGAGCAATTCAAATTTAATGAAAAGCTGAAAACTGCTAATTAAGAAAATGTAAGCATATAAAGTGTCAATGTCAATAAAATCATTGCAGTGCGTCAGTATCTATTTTATGGTGCCAACAGGGACAAAATGTTAAATATAGAAAGTTTGGCCTACACTTTATTTAAGACTTACATTTTTAAGTATTTAATGTCATATTCATTATTATTTCTTTTAGTAAAATTTTGTTCTACATAAATAATACATTTGATTTTTTATTTTTATACATTCGATTCGATACGGTGTCATAGTCGGATTTCGCGCTGCGTTCGAAGTGTTCCAAGCTCATGTGTAAGTAGTTTAAAGATAATGAAGATATATTCCATTCATTTATACGCTTAAATAACGATTGTTCAACATTACGTGTGACGATTTACAATCAACTTGTGGGAGAACTATTTCAATGTTGAAAAAGTCAGCAAGTCCTACCGAGAAAATTTATTTATTAAAAAAAAATGTAGATAACTAGTTTCTGCTTATATACGACTGGTTTACGAGTGTGGATGATAAATCCACACTACGCTGTAATGGAGTCAACGGACTTTGACGTTTTTCGCAATGCAAATTAAAAGTTGTGTTATAATTTTTATTTGCGAGTACCTACATATTATTTTCTTTTTTGTGAAATGCACTAGTTATTTTATATGTTTATATATTATATAGCTGTTGCACGCGACTTTGCCCGCGTAACTTTATAAAATAAAATAAAATTTATATATTTATTTATTATTATCTAACACGTATTTACACACACGACGATAACAAAAATAGCCCATGTTATTTGCTGATAGTATAGCTTTCTATAGGTGAAAGAATTTTCAAAATCGGTCCAGTAGTTTTTAAGTTTATTCCTAACAAACATACAAAAATACATATCTCCTCTCTTTATAATATAATATTAGTATAAATAAGAAAAATACATATCTCTATATACGTATAAAACCAAATTTACGTGTCACGTTGTTTGTCGCCGATGAACTCCTAAACTACTGAACCGATTTTGATAAAACTTCATAACTATGTGTAATTTGGTCCAACTTAAAAGATAGGATAGTCTTTATTTTGAACCCGTGAGAAGCCGGGAGCGTGTAGCTAGTGTATTTATTATAAAATGAAGTCGCTCTCCGCCTCTGTTTGTTTTCCGCTAACTTCTTCTAAGCGAACTAACGGATTTTGATACGGTTTTCATTAATGGTAAGAAGGATAAACATAAGGTTTATGTACACTATAATTTGTAGAAAAATTTCGTTGCTAATTTACTATGAAATAATAATAAATCTTCTATTGACACTTTATGGCTTCAAAGTCCACTTTTATTGTGATCATTTTTACATCTAAGTTTCATGATCATTTACTACCATTATATCTAAGTTTTGCATAAGATCATTTAACAGGGACTGGTAGTGATTTATAATTCTTAATTGGCTATTAGTTATGTTTTAATTTTTATCCGTAAATTGTATATTAAAGGCTGTGTATTTTATTTAACTACTTAAATGTATAAATAAATAAGTACTTTCAATATAGAATATATTATACATTTATTTATTAATAAACTTATTCAACATTTTATAACTTAAAATTATATCTTAATGTGTACTGTACAGTCGGGGTAAGAAAAGGTTCGTCGTCTTAAAATCGGCATTTCATTTCAAATGTCTGTCAGTTGTCTGCTTAGTTGTTTAGTCTCAAAACGTACTAAGTGTCTAAGTTTAAGAATTGATAAAGGAATGAATTTGAAAATTTACGAAGGTTTTCGTACCCCGACTGTACATGTACTGTAATTCTTATCTATTAAAAGAAGTGTAATGAAATAAATTGTTAGTTTCAGTTGGTAGTAGGTATTTGTGCAAAAGAATAAAAAATGAAAACGCGACCGTCTAGTAGGTAAATACAAAAATCCAGTAGAAAATAATGTCACCCACACGAATCGCGATAAGGGCGCTCGCACACGAAGTGCGAACAGACAAGTGGCTTAATTGAGAGTTGACCCGTGGGGGGTCTTAGCGCTTTGCCACAGTACAACAAACAAACGGTGAGAATACTCTACCACACCACAAAATATCTTAAAGCTACACATTTACAAATATACTCTGAGTTTCACTTCCTAATAACCTTTTCTTTTCTGTGTATGCCATTTCTTATACACCATTCTTATTTAGTAATAAAATATTTTTAAGCTTTCTTATCCATATTCTTTATTTTACACAAAATAAATACTTATGTAACTGTTCTGATTAATTGTATCAAATAATTCAATTAAAAAACATCGTCATGACAATGAAGATCCGTGTAAATATTCTTTAATAAATTGAATATAATAATAAGAATTGAAATTATTAATATTGTAATCTTTATATTTAGAAGGATTTTATATATGAACTGACCAACACCCGCTACACAAACCTTGCTCGTTTGTGTAGCGGCTTTTCATTAGTGAATACCGTAACAAAATCCGTTGAAGAAGTTAACGTAAAAACAGACGGAGGCTGACAACGACCCATTGTTTATATATATCTATAATATAAAGAGAGATGATTTGTATGTTTGTAATGAATGAACTCAAAAACTACTGGACCGATTTTGAATTATCAGCGAGTAACATAGGCTATATTTTATAAAGTTACGCGGGCGAAGTCGCTTGCAACAGCTAGTATGTATAGGATCAATGTAAGACTATATAAATAGAAACATAAATAATGAAATTATAAATATATAAGCAATGAAATACTGCAATTTTCATACGTGTGAGCACGTGAGTGATTTAGAAAAGTTGAGTTATGTTTAGCTACCGTTTATATTTATGCTATGGTAGGTATATGCTAATCAATTCACCAATAGTTTGTTTTTTACCCGCGAACGCCGCTGGATTCGGTCTTTTACGTTTTTGATTGGGGTTCCGTAAAACTTATACTTGTTATGGTTTTCAAATGTATTAATTAACAAAATAGCGTAGTCAGGGCACACTGCGTTTCGCTGTCATTGCGGCAGTAAGACTACCGGGAAATACATGTGTGCTGTTGTGTTGCGGTGAATGAGTAAGGGATGCCAGAGCCTATTTCCCTAGCTCATTCTCATCCCTTAACCAAAATCTTACTATGGTCAGCGCTAGTCAGGAACACACTTGGCGTAAATCTCTTCATGTGAATTGAATAGGCCATCTTCTGAGTGAGCTCGCTCCATCATAGACCTCATCTTCGCTACGCGGCTAGTTGCTGGCCAAGCTCATCTCAATCCATGTCTAACAAAAAAAAATCTTAATAAATTTTAACCAGAAACAGGACTAAAACTTTTCTCAATAACAACTTTCCTAAAACTTTTCCTATGACTTTTTTTTAATACATTAATAATATTCGTAAAATATCTGCATACAGTTACAGGTTGCAGATATAGCTAGTACAATTGTCATAAAATATGTACAGAAAATAAATAAATAACTTTAAATTTAATGTATACAGAACCTCGACAAGCGGTGTTGCCACTGTTGACATATATTTATTTTGAAAAGAGCGTATAATTTAATCCGGCCGCCTGGCGCGGCGCGGGGTTAAGATATCTTAGTGTGGTCTTAAGCCGTTGACGGGTTAGCGTTATATATGCGATATATCTTTTCCAGTAAAAGAAATAAGATTAAGATAAACCATTCGAGTCCACCGATTCGTTTGTTAATCTGTTAATTAGCTCATTTTTATACGCCACGCTATCGGATATTTAAATGGGTGGGTATATCTATTTTAAAGATAGCAAAGCGATTGCGAATTCTTTAATTTAGAATTTAGTTTTTTATTTTTTCTTCGTTTAAAGCGAAGACTTAGTTAAAAGCGTTATTTCCGTCGCCTAATTTGCTTTCTTAGAGTAAAATTAAAAATTCAGTGCATAGTAAACTGCATAGATACAAAAAGTTTAAATAGAATTTGTTTTACAAATTTACAAATTATACAAAAAAAAATTGTTTTCTGAGAAAAAAATTAGTAAAATACTGCCCAAAAAACATTTCTCGTCACAATAATAAAAAATTTCAGCGAAGCCATGGGTCGGTCGCTAGTATTAATGTAAAGTATAGAATTCGCAAAGAATTTATGTTGGAAAACGAATAAGTTTCAATCGTACTTACTCACTTCTCTTTGTTAGGATTGGTCTGTCGTATTTCAATAGTAGATTATTTTATCAACTATTGAAATTTGAATTGACCATGACAATTTTTTTTTCTAAATTAACTCATTTCTCTGTTTCTTCTCATACAAGAGGTGTTGCTTGTTTTATAGGCGACGGTAGCCACCTACCAAGCAAGAGGACCGGCAGTCTGTCTGCCTACCTTAACTTAGACAAAAATATATATTACTTTTTTTTTAAATTTTCTTTATAACTTTAAAGCTCGTCAATAGCTACTTAAAAAGAAAATCTTTTTAGAAATTATTAGAAAAACGGATTATAAATAATCGCTTGACATATTAATATACCAATTTAATCTGATTGTAGACAAATAATTCTAAATGTTTTATTAAAAGTCAGAACAAACGCTATACATTACAAATCTAAAACCGATAAACGGCTACTTCTAATTTTGCTCGGTCACTTAATTTCGCGTGAACGTTGTAAGGTGCGTGTTGTATAAATTTTCCCATAACTTATACTAAATTATGATACTTACAATTTTTATGGTAACACTTCGCGATCGTTAATACTTGAATATTTGATGTGACAATAAGTTAAATACTTTATTACTTCTCAAACTTTAATACATACTCATATTCACTATCAATATACGTGTATAGGGTAGGCATATATAACTTATTAATACCTAAACAAGCCATAGTTAAAAACTAAGAACTAAGAAATGAGTTGATGAATTATAGCTATGAACCATCTCCACCAAGTCGGCTATAAAACAAAAGAAATCAGATAAAAATCGGTCCATCCGTTTCGGAGTTATGATGCCACAGACAAACAGACACACAGATACACAAATCAAACTTATATCACCCACCGTTTTTTGCGTCTTTAATTATATATAGATTTTTAATACATAATCAAACTCTAATTAAAAATTAAGAAATGAGCTGATGAATTTCAGCTGTGAACCATCTCCACTAAGTCAGCCGTTAAACAAAAGAAACCAGATCAAAATCGATCTATCCGTTTCGGAGATATGACGGACACATAGATACACAAATCAATCTTATATCACCCCTCTTTTTTTGCGTCGGAGGTGTATCTCCGACGCCCGACGCAAAAAAAGTAATAAAACAAATAATAAAACATAATAATATAATAACAAATAATATATTGTAATAACAGTAAAGTAAAAGTAGAACACATAATATACACACGAACATCGCACATAGAGAAGACTACCATCTCTGTCAGTATGGTTTGTAATATTTTGATTTTAATGTCTCTTTAGTGGACAGGGCCACACTGCTTTTCGCAGTCTTTTGGGCGTGTTTTTTTTGTCGTCTGTGGCGACAGTAACCACCCCTTACAAAAGACCACCGTGAAATAACATCATATTACGTGCTGTTGTGTTTTGGTGAGTGAGTAATTGATGCCATTACCCATTACCCCATTCCTTTGCTTATCCTCTTTGGTCATTTGCAGCACCTATAGTGTTGCTTGTGTTATAGGCGACGGTAGCCTACCATCAAGTGGACCGTTACCCTGTCTGTCGACCTTAACATAAAAAAAAGAACGCAATATTGACGTATTTAATCTAGAAGTAAAAATCTCTATAAGTTTGGACTGTTGTCGGTAGCGTGGTCAGAGCGCGCGCGGTATAATTTACCATTTTGTCCCGTATCATTATGCTAATAGTTTCGGTAATAATTTTTTGATACGCTCGCCCTCGGCTTAGTTTTTAGTGCATTAATTACTCGTTGTTTAGTTGAGCGTAAAAGCAGCACAATTGCTCGCAAACACAACGAGTACGTTCCATTTTTAAAATTTTAATGTTGTTTTGTTATTTATTTATTTATTTATTTCGTTACCCCTTGCATTATAAGGTTCCTTGTTCGTCACTTTATATTACAATAAAATGTTTACAATATTATATCTACAATTCTTTCAAAAATGTATTATTTTTTCTGATCATCACACAGTAGCGACATTTGTAAATTAAATCTAAGAATTAGGTACTTTCTTATGTGCTTATTGGCTATTATTTCATAAATATTGTTTTTGCTAAGATTCGTGTCTATATCGAGTACCAGCTTGAATCCAGCCCGTGTGAACCTGGGGCAGTCCACCAATAAATGCGGAACGGTTTCCGCTACCCCTTGCACGCACAGGCATTCCGGGCTGTTAACCTTCTTAAATCTGTGCAAATATTCTACGAACCTTCCATTTCCTGTGATCACGTTCGCCAGGATTGGTCTTTGTTTCTGGCTGGCTTTCGCCTGCGGATTCGTACACGTGAAGAGCTGGACAGTAGTCTATGTCTTTCCTTTAGGCTTAAACTATTTAGGTACATCCATGCCAAATTTATCAAAATCTGTTTTTTTTTTTTTTCATTTTCATTAGAGGTGAGTTTACTCTTGGCCAACATCCAGCCGTGTAGCGAAGATGAGGCCTATGATGGAGCGAGCTCACCCAGAAGATGCCTATTCACTTGAACTTTGAAAAGATTTGGGTTATATGAGCTCGCGGTAACACAATATATGAAACGGAAAATTATACTTAGTTGTTTAACGGTAAAACATAATAGAAGTATTCATTTAATTAAACTCATACTAATGTTATTATTTTAATTGTTGTAAATTACTTAAAAAATTGCAAAATTTTATCCCTACTACGTGAATGTAAATGAAGATGAAAAGCTTTTCCATTTATACAAATATCGCAGAAGATGTTTGCTCTTTATACGCACTCTGAACATATAACAATAGTTAAGACGACACTTACTTTAAACTAATCTTTGCGTGCGACAACAAAAAAAATTTTATTGGATTTTTTTTTATTTGAAATTTTCACGGTGATCGCGGTCGCAGATACCATCGATTTGCCCCTCGAACACGCACCGGGTTACTTAATTCCTGATTTAGTACCGCATCATATTTTGATAAGTATTTTTAATTTGAATAAATTATGATTTAAGCGTGTTATCGCGCGTAATGGGCAGCCTTTAATCACAACCGTGCTGCGTTTATGGTAAGAATGTCACAGTGAAATTGTACCCCACTGTAATACCGGCACGCGAACATTTAGCTTTCGTACTGATACAAAACATGATATTCGTACATTCAAAACATGATGATGAATTAAGACTATATCTTATCTTACTTTTAAATTATTTTATCAATTTTTGGGACACAAACAGAAATAAAAACAAAAATGTAGTAGAAAAGTTGTAAGCATTCATTGTATGCGCGGCAGTCTGGCATCAACATTTATTTGTTCTATGTGTCTGTCCGTCTCAACCGCGCGGATCAATTGAACAAACAGGTCGAAAGATGTTTGTAGAACGTGTACCGCGCGATACCGCGCGCTGAAAGGCGGTACAACATCTTAAACAGGTCGAAAGATGTTTGTAGAACGTGTACCGCGCGGTACCGCGTGCTGAAAGGCGGTACAACATCTTGCGCGCGGTACCGCGCGTCTGGTAGTTTGATCTTGTACCGCGCGATTAGTAGTTTCGCGCGGTACCGCGCAATCATCTGACTTAGCCTAAGTGTAGGTACATAATATAACCCTCCTACTCACAGTAAAGCCCTACATATTCGCTCTGATTGGCCTCATGATAATTCTTGTGTTTACGATCAACATTAATAAAGAGGCAAGCATTTTTTAAGTTTGTGTCTCCTGCGAAGGTATTTTCGCATACTTGCGGTTTACCGCTCTCTTGAGAACCATGTAGGTAAATACGTTCTACATTCTGTTATTTCACAATTACCTACTGATTGACATAAGGCATTTGCTACACTGTGCGTAGTAAAATTTCGCATTAAACTGTAATAACATTAATAAAGAAGTTTTTTTTTAAATGTAAAGGTCGTCAGACAGGCTAACGGTACACTTGATGGTAGGTGGCTATCGCACCCATTAATACAAGCAACGTCACAGGTGCTGCAAACACTTAGTTTTTTTTAATGATAAGGGATTAGGAAGGGATAGAAAAATACTCACCAAAACACAATGCTTCCTATACAAGCTATGATTAAAATTATAAACTAGAAAATTAAAAATATAACACCTGAGAAAATACATACATATAAGTAACTAACTGTTGGACGCGACTTCGTATTGTAGCTCTCTATAGGTAAAAGTATTTCCAAAATCGGCCCATTATTTTTGAGTTTATTCACTACAAACATACAAAAATACAAATCTTCTCTCTTTATAACATTAGTATAGATATAATGCCTGAAATCTTTATTGCTGTGACGTGGTGATTTTTATATTTTTAGATGATCCATCGGGAATGGTTTTTTTGTCTGGTTCCTGTATTCTTTCCTGTATCCCTGACAACATATGTATATGCAAAATGGTTGAGTAATTAAGGCGTGAAAACAGTTGAATAGTTAATTCGTGAACAGATAGAAAAACAGAGTTATGTGCAAATTTATAATATTAATATGTATAGGTAAACACAAAATATCTTCTGATGTTTGTAGGTTATAAAACTTATCTAGCGGACGCGTATTATGAGATCTAAATATGGTTTAAAACTTCATACAATAAAAAAAAATCTCATTTTATTTTATGGTAATTTTATTAATAATTATAATTTTATCTTTTCAGATTATCTACTTTCGACCAGTATGCCACATACAGGTAAATATTTGATTAATTTAGTAATTATAATTTCTTCCATAGAATTTTTATTTACGTAAATCGTCTTTTCTCTACTTGCTAAGTAAGTATGTTTGTAAATTTAATTACAATTAATTCAACCTACAATAATATATACCGACTTAATAGTATAATGCTCTCTAAAAATGTGCAAACCACATCGACATTCATTGCGTAATTTAGAACTAGATAAATGTACAGTCCACACCTACTTAACCTTCGAGGCCCGACGCAAAACGTGGGTTGTTATAAGTTTCACTTGGGTGTCTGTGTATCTGTCTGTATGTCTGTGGTGTAGCTCCCAAACGAATAGAGTTTTGTTTGAGTTTTATTTTTGTATGATGTCGGCAGTTATATTACCTAGCTAATTAACATCTAAACATATTGTCTTTATTTAAAAAAATATACCTACGCAATAAATTTATACTAATATTATAAAGAGAAAAGATTTGTATTTTTGTATTTTTGTAATGAATAAACTCAAAAACTACTGGACCGATTTTGAAAATAGAAGGCTAAATCATCAAAGGTTATATTTTGTATGAAGTTACGCGGGCGAAGTCGCGTGCAACAGCTAATATTGAATATAATGAAAGCATAACTTAAGATTAAGGCAATTATAAAAGTTAAGTTAATATGATAAGTGTGTCGAGAGCTGATTATAGCGAGAGAATTTTTAACTTTAAAATAGAATTTCTTGAACCAACTAAAGGCTCCAAAGGGCACAGAATAAAAATTCAAATCTTAATTAACATAAACGGACCACATTAAATACAGGACCCTTATCGCTGAAACGGAATTTACCTCACGCATTGAAATCATAAGCGTTTCAAAGAAACACGGTCACCGTCCATTAACGGTAATTAAGGAAATCGAGAAATGAATCTCGTTACGAGATAGTATCGATCCATATCGAAGCCCACCCGAGAGGTTCGCGCTAGTATAGTTCATAACCAGTACATAAACTTAACGGTTTAATTAAGAGGTTTGTAGGAGTCGAAGAACTATTTTAAACATTTATCACTGACTTCACTGACTTGGGGAATATGTTGTCTCAACTTACTATAATGCGAATAAGCGGAGACAGAATGCGAAGCAAGACATTCGTACCACTTATTGAGCTTGCGAAAATAATAAAACATGCCATCAATTTCAATATTTTAGAAAAACATATAAAAACATGCAACATTCTCCCACTCTCTTTATAACATTAGTAATACACTAAACCTTGTCAATAGCTACTAAGCAAACAACAAAAAAACGAAAATCGGTCATAAGAAATGAGAATCTGTTTCGTCTTTACCTATTTATACATTAATTGAAATATGAAAGGTTTATTTTATAATAACCACATGATTTATTGATTTTATCTACTGCTTGTTAATAATTCTGTGACCACCCTGTCTCCTAATACATTATACATGTTTAAGCCACATTAGCTCCTTATTAATGCCTCCGACTGTGAATTACCAAAACGCGATCGTTTATGTTCATCTCAACTTCATTATTTAATGGAAATAAAGGCTGATTAACACAATCAGCGTAGCGGTGCGGTGTCGTAATTATTACGACGGGCGGCAGTGAGTGGAATCTATATTGTGTGGTACAACATCATTTGAGCAATATTCTGTTTCGCTTATCGATCCGTCACCATGGATTACTTTTACATAATTTGCATGTAGTATTCCCATAGATCAACTATTCAGGTCCACTGCAAGGGTAGCTAACTGACAGTTAGTGAATAGTTTTGAATAGTTTTCTATACGTAAAAATGGAGTCACACAAATGTAATGTTTTCTCTTTCAAGTAACTTTCAAAAACATTGCGACTGAAATTAATTAAATAAACGATTTTAGTTGTTCGGAAGATTAATATGAAAGAAGATAAATATAAAACTATTTAATTAAATAGATACCCACAGAAAAAGAGGGGTTTGTCCAACTAGTTATACTACTAGTTATACGATATAACAAAATACACAAAAAAAGTCCGAATAGTTATACTGAACAGTATAACTAAACGGATCCCATTATTTTGGATCGGGTTTGTCCATTTAGTTATATCCATACATTTTATTACACAACAACCGATAAATATTAAATTATAAAAACCGCTAGTTCATCACGACAGAAACGCGCGTCGTGTGAAGAGATCTTAATAATTCACTAAATGAAATTTAATTATTAATAAATATTTATTATTGTCACATAATATCACTGTTAATATTGTGAACGTGATAATATCGTAGTAAGAGGTATAATTTGATGTTTGTGATATGATTTTGTTTTTGATTGACTTTAAATAACACCCACGAAGTTTCCGGAGGTAGACACCTGTTATACAAAAATTCTAATTTCAAAAACTCGATACACATAAGTGTGAGAAAACTTTAGATTTATCTTGGTGGCTGGAATTAATTATACTATAATATAAATTCCTATTACTTAAACATCATTATAAGTTTAAATCATTAGTGATAATATTTCTCGACGCCTTTAGTGAACGGATTAGGTAATTTTATATGCAAACTCCTTTTCTATTCTTAATTTTCGTTATTTAAAATTTTTTATTTTTATAAATAGTTTCTTTGGCTTGGTTAGGTACAATTTTATGTTATGCTTATGTTAAGCATAAAACATGAAGGTCGATATATATCAGAAAATAATCAACTAATAAATGGTAATAAGAGGAATTTTGGCAGTAATTTGAGCAGCCTTTTTGGCAGCAGTAACCATACCCTTACAAAAGACCACCAAAAAAAAGAAGTCGGTCGTGTTTCCAGTTAATTGCGTTGTTGAATCTTTCCCCTTATGCGCATGAGCTTCCTTGAAACGACCAAACAAGCAATATTCTTGTGAAAGAGTCTCATTCTTGAACTTTGCAGTGAATCTCTTCTGTGGCAAGAAATTTTATAATAATTCTCTGCTTAATTGACGAGGGAAACTTCTGCTCAGAAAAGTTCAAACATCGTCACGATGGGTAGTGAGAAGAGTGAGAGGTCTGACTTGCCTTTCTCACGCCCGACATCCCAGCCATGTCACCCCAAGAAGCAAGAAACTTCACTCTCCAATATTACGCGCTTAGGGCCAAAAGTCTAATATTTATTTGATTCGTCTAGTTAATACTTACATAATAATATACAGTATGTGGCTTGTAATAAGAGCAATAAATTTAAACGATGATTCTATAGAGTATACGCAGTTACCTTAACATAATGCTCCAAAGTGCTTATACTCAGATATAGCAATCCAAAGTTACCATCGTCGTTAGATGTCTTGGTACAGGGTACTGGGGCGAGAAAGATCGTAAATGTCAATGTCAAGTACACATTATCCCGACTGGTCACATTATGTCTGTAGTAGTACTGTAGCATACGCAATAACCGAAATAAGAATTGGCTTTCTGCTACTCTGGGACAGATCGCTTTGCGGATCAGACGATGTACGATTTAACGATGTTCTTTGATGTAGGCCACAACAGATTAGGTAAATGCACGGCACGTACCTGGATTGCTGCGTGTTGGCCTCGATGATCTTCCACTTCGATGCGTGTGTAGTGAACAAAATAGAACAGGATTCGGCTTGGTGAAGGTTTGAATATCACATCACACCCGTTTTATGCGGCGCGCGCGCGCGTTCGTGGTCTTTCGTGAGGCGAACAGAACAACTACTCCGCGCGAGCACAGAGTAGGTAATATGTGCCGGCAGGACAGATTAAAAAACCTGTCATCCGTCACCGTTATGGCAGACAAGAACATCGATAAACATTGGATTCAATTACGGTAACGATACATTCCGCCCACCAAAATACCTATGGTATTTTCTGGTTAAACGCTAAAAGAGACCTAGTTCAGAACGATAATGACAATTGATAATGAACTAGAAACGATAGAGATTATGCTATTGATAACTATTCCAACTTAGGCTAAGAAACTAAACTAAAAAGCTAAATTAAGATTAATAAAATACGATTTAAACTAGTCTTCTATCGGCAGAAGACATAGCTTAACCAACGGTCTTCGAATAAGTTGATTATTTGCAGTTCTCACCACAGCACTTCTGGCTATACCATCCACACCAAAGTGTAGTTCCACTACTCTAGCGAGAGACCATCGCAGAGGGCTACGACTCTCATCCTTAACTATCACCATTGAACCCATCGATAACGGTTGAGAGTGTTTTGTCCATTTGGCGCGTTGGGTTAGAGTGTTTAGGTATTCTTTTTTCCATCTGGACCAAAAACTCTGTTGAAATGCCTGTAACATCTGCCAACGATGAAGCCTATTTATGTTACAATTTGAGAGATCTTCATCGGGAACAGAAGTCAAAGGTTCCAAGGTAAGAAAATGACCCGGCGTTAAGCAGGAGAGGTCATTGGGATCGGAACTAATAGGGCACAAAGGTCGCGAATTCAACATAGCCTCGATTTGAATGAAAAGAGTCGTTAGCTCTTCAAAAGTAAGGACTTGATCACCAACTACTCGATATAAATGTGATTTTGCCGCCTTGATGTGAACCTCCCAGATGCCGCCAAAGTGAGGAGCACCGGGTGGGTTAAATTTGAATTCGATTTTTTCAGCGCTAGAAGCTTGATTCATTAAAGACGACAGTTGATTTCTAGCACCAACAAAATTGGTTCCGCAATCCGCGTGAATAACGTTACAACGTCCGCGACGACCCACGAAACGACGTAGTGCAGCGATGAAGCCTTCAGTCGATAGAGTGGAAACCACCTCAAGGTGGACCGCTTTGGTTGCAAGGCAAATGAACAAGCATAGATATGCCTTGTCCATTTTAGCACCGCGATGTGAACCAAGTTTGATACGGAATGGCCCACCGAAGTCTACTCCTACTCTAGAGAACGGCTTAACTTGATTTAATCGTACGGACGGTAAATCGCTCATAAAAGGTTGTAAAGTTTGCGGGTCCGTTCGAAAACATTGAATGCATTTAGCAAGGCGACGACGAATAGTCCGCTTAGCAGCGATGATCCAAAATTGTTGAAGGAGTAGAAAGTGCGTGGTGTTTATGCCCGGATGCATGTATGTTCGATGAATATTGTCAATGATTAAGAACGTTAACGGATGGTCAGAAGGTAAAAAGGCAGGATGCTTATGTTCATATTCTAAACCCGATCGATGAATCCTACCGCCCACCCTGAGCACACCCTCTTTGTCAAGGAACGGATTGAGCTTGCGAAACTGTTTCGATAACGGTTTGGATTTTCGCAAGTGAGATATTTCCTCGGCGAAGGCAGTTGCCTGAACGTGTTTAACAATTTGCATAAGGGCCGTATGACGTTCAATATTGTTAAGAAAATTGTTACGATTTGCTTGTTTTGGGTTACGAGAATTATTAATGAAACGATAAACGTATGTGAGAACGTTAACAATCTTTTGTAACGATGAAAAACGATTTAGAAGATTATCAAAAAGATTCAATTCGATAAGCACGCGACAATTGACCTCACTAGAAATCAAATTAATTACCTTCCGTTCTTCCGATTCAACTATTGCCTCGCAATAAGCAGTATGAAATACACTGTCTGAGTTTGATGGCCAGAATTCGTAGCCAAGCGATAACCACTGTGGTCCCGCCCACCATAGCGAATTATGAAGCAGTTCACTGGGAAACTGCCCACGAGAACAGATATCCGCTGGGTTATCTCCAGAAGACACGTGATGCCAGCATTCGGTTGGTGTGATGTCATGAATATGAGACACTCGATTCGCTACGAATGTGGCCCAACGAGATGAGTGGGAGCGCAACCATGAAAGGACGACGGCTGAATCAGACCACAGATAGACAGCGTCAATTGGAATACGATCGAGATAAGCATCACGTACAAATTTGTACAAGTCGGAGAGAAGAACGGCTGCGCAAAGCTCCAATCGAGGAAGTGAGATACGTTTGAGTGGGGCGACACGGGCTTTGGAACAAATAAGTAATACGTATACTTTTCCTTGGTCGTCAGTAACGCGTAGGTATATTACCGCTCCATACGCAGTCTCTGAGCTGTCACAAAAGCCATGCAGCTCATACGATTTCGTTTTGGTGCAGAGGAGCTTGCGAGGTATTCGAAGATGAGTCAATTCTGATAATTGATTTGTATATTTGTTCCAAGTACTAGTTACCTCATTAGGCGGCGTTTGATCCCATCCAATACCGAGAACCCAAAGCTTTTGGATATATGATTTGATATATATTGTGATAGGCGATAAGAATCCTAATGGGTCGAAAATACGAGCGAGCTCACTCAGCATCGCACGTTTAGTACAAGGCCGATTTGACGGTTTGATTTCAAAGAGGAAAGTATCCGTTGATGGATCCCATTTTAATCCGAGCACCTTAAGAATATGTGGTTCAGAATTGTCAAGAGACACAGATTCTGATATACGATCAGAGACAGGAATATCTGATAAAAGCCGCGCGTCGTTACTGATCCATTTTCTAAGAGCGAAACCACCGAGTCTAAAAAGATCGATAAGTTGATTTTTTGCTAGTTGGGCGTCCGTTAATATGTTACATCCAGTCACAATGTCATCGATGTAGACATCCGACAAAATGATTCTCTTCGCTAAGGGGTGTGAGTCCCCCTCATCTTCTGCAAGCTGTCGCAAAGTACGGCAAGCGAGAAATGGGGACGACGAAACGCCATACGTCACAGTATTCAGACGGTACTCTTGGAGAGGATCGTTAGGTGAGGCTCTCCAAAAGATACGCTGATAATCACGTTGTTCGGGCGCGATAAGAATTTGGCGATACATCTGTCGGGCGTCAGCCATGAAGACGATGTCGTGTTCCCTAAACCGGAGTAAAATTTCCAAAATATTAGGTTGTAATTTTGGACCGATAAGTTGAGAATCGTTTAAGGAAAGGCCGTGAAGGTCCTTGGCTGAAGCATCGAAAACAACGCGAAGACGAGTGGTCAGCGAGTCGGGGCGTAACACACAGTGATGTGGTATGTAGTACTTCCCTTTATCTAACTCATCAGAGGGGACTAATGACATGTGACCGGATTCGATGTAGTCCGACATGAAGTCAACATACTGAACACGCAGATTTGAATCACGTGACAGTCTTCGCTCAACTGCATGGAAGCGACGCATTGCTACTTCACGTGAACCCTCAAAGATAGGCTCCGAATCGGTTTTAAACGGTAAATGGACGATATAACGGCCCGATGAATCGCGATAATGATCCGATATAAACTTTTGTTCACAGAGTGATTCATCAGGTGTCAACGACAATGCTCTCGGAATGGAATCTAGTTCCCAAAACTGTTGAATTAATGAATTTAATTCATTATCGATATTTGATGCGGTGTGCACTAACGTATTAGAAGCTAAGCGAGTTTTGCCCAAGAGAAGCCACCCGAATACGGAATTAAAGGCGGTTGGTTGATTCGAATTTCCTTTAATTCGTTGGTGAAGGATCGATTCGGCAAAAACATCGGCAGCGAATAATAGATCGATGGGTCCCGGTACATCAAAGCCGGGGTCCGCTAAAGGTAACGATTTTATATGTGACCATCCGGATGCGTTTAATTTTGCGATAGGCTGGTCGCCACATATCTTTGATATCACGTGCATGTCCAAAGTAAAAAGAATTTGATCGCTTGTGCCGACAGCGCAGGTGACGTCACCGATAAGAGAAGTGGTTGCTTCCCCGAGTCCACTAACATGGGCGATGGCCGCAGTAGGGATGAGATTGAGTCGCCTGACAGCTGCTTGCGTAATAAAGTTACTTTGGCTACCGGTGTCGAACAGTGCACGGAACGATTGCATTACGCCCGAAGCATCCCTGACTTGCACGATAGCGGTCGCAAGCAAAACGGTCGTATTAATGGGAGACCTCGACACCAACGACGATACGATTTGATTTGGTTCGATAGAATTATCGCGATGGAGTAAGGTGTGATGTTTCCGTTTACACGTGCGACACGAGAAGATTGATTTGCAATTTTTTATTTGATGCGATGGCTTCAAGCAGTTAAAGCACCACTGTTTATCACTAGCGATTTTCATACGTTCATCGATTGATTTCTTAATAAACTCGGAACATAACAAAATTGAATGTAAGTCACCACAGAATGGACACTTAGTAGGGTGAGAAACGGTTTTCGATTGGGGTCGGTCGGTCGGTCGGTCAGTCGCAGCTACAAGAGTATGCGGTGTGTTGATACGTTTTGGTTGCGCAAGCGGAGGTATGAACCGTTGCGAAGATCTATTCGGTTTGATTAACTCGGAAAAATGTGTATCGCGCACTAAAGCTTCGCACTTCGATTGTAAAAAGCTTTTAAGTTGTTCATACGAGGGCAATTCACACTGAGAATATTTTTCTTCAAAGCTGCAACGCAGGTCGGTGTCAAGTTTCGATAAAATATGGTAGACTAAAATAAAATCCCACTGACTAACCGGTAAGTTAATTGTTTTTAAAATACATAAGTTTTCTTCAAACAAGTCAAGAGATTTTCGAAACTCGTGTGCGTTGCTGCATTTAAAGTTAATATTTAAAATATCACGCCAGCAGGTAAATGCAAGGTCGCGTTTACTGGTGTACCGGGCAGTAAGCGCCTCGTACGCGCCGCGGTAGTGCTCCTGAGTCATCGGAAACGTTCTAACAACAGATAACGCGTCGCTGCTTAGAGATGATATGAGATAATGAAACTTCTCCGTGTCAGTGAGCGAAGGTGAATTATGTATTAACGCATTAAAAGTATCGATATATTCAGGCCATTGCTTGATGTTACCGCTAAACGACGGAAGCACTATTTTCGGTAACCGTATATTTGACGAAGAACTACAGGGAGGTTGAGTTGCATTACCTTTAGTTAAGTTACGATGTATCGATAAAACCCTGTAGTAAATTTCATCAAAACGTTCCTGAATATCATTATCCTCATTGTCGGGATCATTTAAAATTTCTAAAATAGTAAAATGCGCATCTTCGAAATTCGCGGCAATATGTTTGACCTCTTGATGATATGAAAAGAATAAATCTCGCTGAGACGGGTCGGTTGAGGCTAAAGTACCTATTTCTAATGCCTTCGATAATCGTTTATAAGCAATAGTTCGTTTGCGACGCAAAGACGGCAAGTCCGCAATAGAACAATCGACGTCCATAGATTTTGACTTAGACCTCTTTGTCATACTTAATTTTGGAATAGAACGTTTAGAATGTTTATGTAGAAGTGACATTGCTTAGTTATTTTAATATAATTCTTTATAAGAATAAAAGCAAAAAGATTCTAAGTTATTAATATTTAAAGAATTAAATAGATACTATAAACCAAGTTCTAAAACACGATTAATGCTCAGTAGAATTAAACTTCACCCAAAAACAATGTTACGAACATAAAAAGTGCAGTAATGCAACGCGATAGATAACGATTATTGACCTTGACCGTGAATCCCCAAAGAAAAAACCAATTTACGATGGAACCCTACTTACTAAGATCGCTTATACAACGTACAGGTCAACTTACATTGGTCGCTCTTGCGAACAGTTGTTAGTACAACCCTCCACACAAGTTTAGAATTAAATTACAAGTATGCAAAACACAAAGGTAAGATTACTTGGGTGGCAGGGTGTACAATTTGTGAACTACCTGATAGTTCCGCTACAAAGTATGGAATTCGAAATATTTGTAGTTTTAATGTTTTAAATTATGTTGTAAACGATGAAATGGTATGAATGTAATGATGTGAGGTGTTAATATATGATTATGTGAATGTGTTATTGCGAGCCGATATGAAATTAAGCACCGATATTGAGTGATTGCTTAATTTGATCTCACAGTAACCGATTATAGTTTAAATCCTGTTCAATGATGCTAGTTATTTGACGAATTTACACACTTAGATTAATGTTAACACTTGATTATGCACTTCTGATTGCGATGGAACAGCCTAGAATCTAGTTTTTTGATAACAATAGACCGAGATAGATATTCTACGCTCACGATTTTAACCAGAAATACCACGGTAAATTGATATTGTTTACAAATTGAATATGTGGAAGTCCCGGGTTTCGGCACCATAAAGATGTAGCATACGCAATAACCGAAATAAGAATTGGCTTTCTGCTACTCTGGGACAGATCGCTTTGCGGATCAGACGATGTACGATTTAACGATGTTCTTTGATGTAGGCCACAACAGATTAGGTAAATGCACGGCACGTACCTGGATTGCTGCGTGTTGGCCTCGATGATCTTCCACTTCGATGCGTGTGTAGTGAACAAAATAGAACAGGATTCGGCTTGGTGAAGGTTTGAATATCACATCACACCCGTTTTATGCGGCGCGCGCGCGCGTTCGTGGTCTTTCGTGAGGCGAACAGAACAACTACTCCGCGCGAGCACAGAGTAGGTAATATGTGCCGGCAGGACAGATTAAAAAACCTGTCATCCGTCACCGTTATGGCAGACAAGAACATCGATAAACATTGGATTCAATTACGGTAACGATACAAGTACATTGCTGGCTCGATTAATTTTGTTAGAAAATAATAGTAAATTTGTTTTCATTTTAATTAATTGAAACCATTTGAAATTATTTACTGATTTGTTAAAGGGTTTATATTTTAATTTATTGCTCTTATTACAGGCCACAGCCTGTATAATATTAGGGTCACGTTTGCTCTAATTTTTTTTTTCTTGACCATCTTTACTTATCAATGGAATAGATCGGATTCATTGGACTGTGTCCTCGTAAT
Source organism: Synanthedon andrenaeformis (assembly GCA_936446665.2). Classification (NCBI taxonomy): domain Eukaryota; kingdom Metazoa; phylum Arthropoda; class Insecta; order Lepidoptera; family Sesiidae; genus Synanthedon; species Synanthedon andrenaeformis. The sequence continues at coordinate 4,595,461 of OW387799.2, read as the reverse complement.
ATCGTTGTTGGAACCTTTTTGTCGGCCCCGAGGACACGTCATCGTATGACGGGACATGCTTTTGACGCCAAATTAACACATCATTGACCGACGCTTGTAATCGTTTATGGTCGGTGCATTGTGACGTAAGCATAATAAGGATTCTTTCTTGTATATTTTAAATATGTAATACAACTAGCTTTTGCTACTTTCTAGGATCAATGGCTTTTGCCTGCGACTTTTTCCGCATATCTTTGCAGCCATCTATTATTTTGATGTATGAACTATTTGTATTACTGTATAGAGTTTCAACAAAATACGTTCAATAGTTTTTGCATGAAAGGGTAACAAACATTCATCTACCCCAAAGGTTTAAATCTTTGATCTACCCTAACAAGAGCTTTTATAAATATCAGTAGAATAGTAGGATAATGAATTTGAAATTTTCAAATTAATTATTTTTTAATATGAATCAAAACTACTTAAAACAAGTCAAAACTTACTTCTATTGTTACGGAGCGAGCTGCGTTCAACGGTCATTGAGCAGACCGTTACCCTTATGAACTCCTTATGGCCTTATGGCTTATATTTAATTATATTAATGTCGGCGAATTTCAGAAACTCCGCTACTGTAAAAGAGTCGAGGCGGCGTCGCGTGAGAGACGACCAAGAGGCGCGCTTATTCCATATTTTCTACGTCGGGCGTCAGCTTACTGCAACAATCGAGGCGGAGACGCGTCGGAGACGCGGTGGAGTCGAGGTGGAGTCGAGTCGGGGCCGCGCGGCGCTCTTCATATTCGTCGGCAACTTGCCTATATTTTCCATGTAATCATAGGGTGCACAATCAAGGCGGAGGCAAGGCGGCTTCGACGCGGAGTCAACGCGACTGTGCCTCGACGCCGCCGCCGCCTCGAACTTAAGCAGTGAGCGCAGTCCCTTATGTCGTTACAGTTGTTTACAGGCGACGGTAACCACCTACTGTCAAATATATGTTAAAAAAGAGTGTCAACATTAATATCTACACAACCACGTCGGTGTCAATATATCTTAGACATCGCATCAGATTTTCTACTCCAACGTTTACAACTGTGTTACGATATACTTAGGCGTGATAGAAAAAAATATATATCAAATTTCTATTTGGAAGATTTTATTTCTATCGTGTATCTTCTTGTGAGTGTAGATCTAACTTCCTTGTTATCAAATGACCGTTAATTTTTACATGATACGCTCTTCTATAATTTTTTCTTAAAAAATATTATATATAGTATTTTATATCATTACTAGCGACCCACCTCCGGCTTCGTCCAGGATGCCCCCCTATATATAATAGGTATGTATATAATACAAAAGTACATTGTTGTATTTGGTGATAGTTTTTTTTAATCTCTCCTTGTCAGTCCTTGTTTGAGTAATATACCCAGGTGAACAAAGTAGGTGGACTAGGGGCAATACCCGATATAATGTGACAAGCCATGTGACGACGTATGGGTGTTTAGGGGTCGAAATTTAAATTTAAACATTGTCTTGTGTTTTATCCGGTTATTATTTGTGCAAAACAAAAAAATCCTGTGGCTGAGATGATAAAATAAAACGTTAATTTTGACTTCAAATTAAGTAAAATTATTGACACATTTTTTAAAAGAATTAATTAAAAACAGATTTATTTTGTTATTGAAAAAATTCAATGTTTTCTGATTGTTTTCAAATACGGACACCACATTTGCTGTATTTTACATATTTCTTTAGGCAGCAAATTTTCCTTCGACCCATATGTCTTATCAATTTTATGCGCCTTGGGATTTTCAAATTTCAAGTCTGTGTAATCAACACCGTGCGGTATCCACGTCACCATAAAGCCGGACCCTGAAAAAAAGGTCTATATATTTTTTGATACATATGAAATCGTGTGGCCGTGTCCAATCAGGCCATCCACCCAGAAAATAATGGGGAATGCCTATGTCCAGCAGTGTAGATAGACCCGGGTTTCGTACCAGCGTCAAGCTGAGCTTTCTCCCTGCTAGACTATGCCCTCTCCATCTCAGTTGATTCTAAATACTAAGGGTAAAAAAGCTCTTAGAAGCGCATACATATAGTATTACTATTACCTTTTTGAATGTAGTTTGACATTTATTTTTAAAAGTGTCAATCACATAATATTTTTATAGTTTCACTTGATTTCATTAAACCGTAAAAAGTTGATAAAAACACTTAATCTAATATGGTCTGATGCAGCGTATTTGCAGCACCTGTGGCTTTGGTTGTGTTATAGGCGACGGTAGCCACCTACCATCAAGTGGACCGTCAGCTTATCTGTCGAACTTAACATGGACAAATACTATGGAGACTAGAGGTAAGGAGGACCAACTTACATGCGTGTTAAACTGAAAAAGTGGCAAGATAAAAGTATTAAATAGTGGTACATAAATTGACCAAAATGGCGCTAGTGTAGCATTGGTGTTTGATGTGATTGGTTGGTTTCGTATTTCATGAAACCACCGTAAATAAAATGCTACTAGAGCGCCACGCCCCAATTCTACTACAGCGCCACCCAATTGAGTGTATTCGACGTAAACTTTCTCATGTATAGGTAGAGTTGGGCCTACTTACCTCTAGTCTCCATGACAAATAGGTACGCTTTGTATCTCTTCATCTCTCAATTACTACGAAGCCATAATAAAAATAAACATACTGTCGTAGTTGTCGATGATGTCCGGTCTTAGCGTCCCGACAGTGAAGAATCTAAGTTTCTCAACAGCAGCAGCGTATTCTTCGCATCGGCATCTGTCCATGGTTGCTGTTTTAATATTTATTATTGTTTTCAATATTCAATACAAAAGTTCAATACGTAACATGTCATAATGACATGTTGATTGGCAAAAATGACATTAGTGTTGGCAGCAAACAAACAATTGTTATCCCTCTATGTTTTAAATATATATCCTACATATATATTTACTACTGGCCCGCTCCCGGCTTCGCCCGGTGTCGCGCGTCAGGTTGGTTGGGCGCCAGTGTAGCCTACCACGTTAAATAAAACGGCGTGATCTGATATAAACAAATATATTATACGCTCGGTGGTAGGCAACACAAATTTGTGTAGGTCGTGGGTGGTCGGCCTATCTGTCTCCTCAACGCAGTGCAGGCACTCCCCTGTATGTTCCAGCCGACGAAGGTGGTAGATGTGGCGTGATGTCGTGGTGGTGTGTGTCCTGCCGATGCGCGTAGGCACGATGACGATAGGTGGCGGTGACTGGATGGCAGCCGGCAGCTGGATCTAGTGCAATCCGGAGCTGGCCGTCTATGATGGATGTGTAATTTAACCCGGGGGATACTTGACCCAGGATATACCCGGCCCGAGGGGAACTCGACCCGAGGGAAACTTGGCCCGTGTAAAACTCGGCCCGTGGAAAACTTGGCCCGAAGGAAACTCGGCCCGTGGAAGACTTGGCCCGTGTAAAACTTGGCCCGAAGGAAACTCGGCCCGTGGAAAACTTGGCCCGTGTAAAACGCCTGGAATCGACAGTACCACGGGATTACGCTCTGGTACATCTACCCTCCGATCTGGATACTCCACGACGGCAACAGGAAGAAATTACCTGCTTGGCAGCAGTAGCATTGCCGCAGTGTTGCAACCAGAACGGAGTTTACAAAATAATAAATATGAAAATAAATAAAGCAATACGAAACAAAGCAATCAGAAATTTATATATAAAAAATAATTTAAGCATATTACAAAGAAATAAAAATAAGCTATTTTAAAATATGTTAAAATAAATATAGAAATTGTGTGCCATTTAAAACTTACCCTATCGCGGGAGATTCAAATTTTTAAACACAATAAAATAAATTAGCCTCGAATATAGCTTACAATGAATTAATTTTAGCTTTAAATAATTTGCACCACTCAACTATTTCGCCGAGGAGCGTGGACTAATACTTCTATCCGACTACCTGTCGTAGAAAATAAAAACAATACCTTCGCGTAATTTTCAATATACCGCCACTTACCGGTGCAGATGCACTCCGGGTGTAATATTATTTTAGGTATAGATTAAAAAAATATTATTAATTAATTTATTATTATTTTTATTTATGACATGTAACGCTTTGTTACACCGGGTTCAAAATGAAATCTATCCTATCTTTAAGTTGGACCAAATTACACATAATTACGAAGTTTTATCAAAATCGGTTCATTAGTTTAGGAGTTCGTCGGCGACAAACATTATGTGACACGAAATTTTTATATACATATATAGAGATTTCTATGCATTAAAGGCTTAAGGTAGGATCAAAGTAGCTTTACACTCGGTCCCACCAAATGTGTTGTCCAACATTCTTGTACGGACACAAACGTCACTAACAATAAATAAAGAATTCTATTGTTAATAACTTTTGTGGACACCGTAGAGCGACGCGTCAAGTGACAAGAAGAAGACACGTTGCCACGCGACGACCGCGTCGCTTCGGTAGACACGTGTTGTCATAGGGCCTGACGAGACCATATTAAAATTGCATCTTTGCCACTCTTCTCTTAAGTATAAACCGTACTCTCTATGGAAAATAAATACAAAATCGAAAGTATTACTGACGGTATCCGATCAAATTAGAATTTTCTCAGCCATACCCTTCAAGTTGATAAAATAATTCACGCACGCGTGATTGGTAGATAGGAGCAAAAAGTTAGGTCGGCTTCCGTTGGTAGCGAGCTTCTGGTGGATAGTCGGCGGCTTCGGTGCTGTAAAATCAGTCACAAGTTGTAAAATTCGCAATAACTTTCGCGATATACGGCCGATATGGCAAGAGTAAAAAGTCAAAGCATTTTACTGCCGGACTGTAAAAGAAGCGCATTAGCGGTAAAGCGGTGCATGCAATTGGATTTTTAAAGACGTTTCTCGAAAGTTATACCATAAAATGTAAACAGATGGGTGTTGCATAGCTCGTAGATGTCTCGCGGCGGCGGAGCAACATTGTCACACAAATTGAAAGGTTAGCGTAGGGGCACGGGTTATTTACAATCAACTTTGTTATGATTAGGTGACGTTGAGAATCATCGTTGATTTTAATCTCATTTTATTAAAAAAAAATCAAATTAAAAAATATAGGAGCCTTAACCGATTTCCCCTTTAAACAATACATGGTTTTGTTTTTGTAATGGCATGGCACACCGTTCCGCAAAACTGCTTGTGTCGTGTATACCTACTGTGTTTCACTGCGTAAGAGATGCCAAAGCCTATTTCACTATCACTTTTTCGAAGGCTTCTTTCGAAATCAAAAGGCTGCCCTAGTATTACAAGTAAGGGAGACGGTTCCCCTGGAAGGCGGAATAATTCCTGGCTACGTAACATCAGGGAACGGACTGGGACCTCCAATGCAGAAAACAACTGTTCCCTCTGACCTATTGCAGGCACAAGTTTTCACTTGAAGTAGAAAAAGAAGAACTGAAATTCCAACAAGTGCAAGATTTTGGTAGGTTAATCACATATTTAACGTACCAAAGTCTTTAAAAAAGTTTTGATACCTAGTGCAAGAAACTGCTACACTTTAGTAGTAACATTTCAAAATTTATATAATAAGTTAATTTATTCCCCTTTTAAATTATTTGAAAATTATATTAAAACTACCTAAAAGCTTATACCCTATTTAATATAATTAATTTTTGGAGTTTACTCCTTAAGAATCGATTTGCAATATATAATAATATTAATATGCAATATATAAGCCCACGGTATGAAAATTTATGGGAGTAAAATCAAAATTGTCACATAAAAAATGCGTTACGTTCTATTTTCGAATATCTCTGAAGTTTCACAGATATTGCGCCATCTCTGAGACTAGAATATGTTACGTAATAATACATCATTGGAAAACGTAATCATGTATCATAATTCGAACAGATGGCGCTGATATTTATTTATTTATTAAATTTGGTCTAGTGGTTAGTAACCTAGCTATTAACCAAACGGTCGCGGGTTCGAATCCCGCTAGGGGCAAATGTTTATGTGTTAACATTTACCTTTGTACCTGAGTCATGGATGTTTGTATTTATAATATGTATGTATTTACAAAAAAAAAAAAAAAGATCTATGTATTATTATATCAACTGTCTGGTACCTATCCATAATACAAGCATTAAGTTGCTTAGTGTGGAACTAGATGGTGCTGTGTGTAGAATGTGTGAAGATATATTATTATTATATTATTATTATTATATTATAATATATAAGTATTAAGTTGCTCTATTATTAATTATTTAAATTATATTTATTTAATTTAATTATTTATAATCGTTCGTAAGGAGTAAACTCTAATTGTGCGTCTTAGGTGAAACACACACATTATTTTGATAGTGACACTTCAAAATTTTCATTTTAATCAATTTAACAATGATTGTGGATTTAAGAGGAGATAAAAGTATACGCGGATCTACATGTGGAGCGAAGCTGTGGATCCAAGTGGAAGAAGGCATCCGAAAGGCTTTCGAGGTGGAAAATTTGGATTTGTCATTACCATTTCATCAGTACCAATATATTTAAAAAAAATCAGAACTACATACCTAATTTGATGTAAGGCAACATCTCTTGTTTAATACGGTTTACTTTTTATCCTGAAAAAAAGTTAGGTTCCTGTAGTATTTTCAAAAAACTAACCACAGCGCATACGAAGTTTCGGGAACGGCTAGTTTTACCTATATACTCGTATATATATATATATGTTGTAGTAAATAATGGATTTTTATTACGATTACATGACAAAATCCTATTATACCGAAATTATTATAGAATTTAATTGAAACCCAATAATTTCGGTATCATGTCATCTCATTTAGGAAGGTTATACACTCTCATTTTGCAGTAACGGTCCCTATACACCTGTCCAATTCGGGCCTAATATTTATTTGATTGCTAAATTCAAATAATAATGCTCCTACCTGACCTCCATTTCGGATTCTCTAATTATGAAGACGATAGAGCGATAACCTCTGTCATTGTTTTAACAATTTATTGTTTTTATCAAAGGGAATTTTTTATTAAAATTATTTCAAATGTTTATACTGACATGACATAATAAATAATTTTACTCATTTCTTTTTATTTAATATCGGTTGTTAAACGTCAAATATTTAAAACATACATACAAGTTTTTTTTTTTAAAAAGAGTAATAAGTTTGGTCTGTGTATCGTAGGTCCTATTTTGATCCGTTTTTTTTTGTTTGAAAACTGTCGTGATCGACACGGTGTGACATGGTTCTTATAATAGTTAAGTATCTATACTAATATTATAAAAAGAGAAGATTTGTATGTTTCTAATGAATAAACTCAAAAACTCCTGGACAAATTTTGAAAATTCTTTCACCTATAGAAAGCCACAATATTAGGGAGTGACATAGACTATATTTTATAAAATTACGCAGGCTAAGTCGCGTGCAACAACTAGTTTTATATAATATTTGTCGTCTTTGTGTACGGTTCGTGCAGATCTGTTTTGAAGCGTTTGAAGATCACCAGCCAATTTTCGTAGTTGACGTAGGGAACTGACTAACTTTCATAGGTTCGATTGGTATACTGTTACGTAAAGCATCATGTAGTCTGCGGTACACCCACCTCCTCAGCAACTTACAGCTTAGAACAATGTTTCACTTCAAAAATAAATTTCGTTATACAGGTTCCTACTTGTAATACCTCCAACGTTGGCTAATTTAAAGATAAGTGTACACGGATGTGCCTTTTTTTAGGAGGGGAAATGACGTTTACGCACTATCCCTCGTCGACGGGGACAGTCGACGAGGGGGAGTGTGGGACTCCCCGATGAAGTGATTTATCACCGGGAATACCCACTAAATCCCCCCCACATTCCACCATCAGCGGTGATATGCGGGTCCGAGTTCACAGCGAGGCCTTATCCTCGGAACACGGATGTGCCCTAAGATTTAATCACTTTGAGACTCCGTCAATAACGAGTTACATCCTTAACGGGCTACTGTTAACTCCGCCATTATAAAACAATAAAACAATCCCGATTTACTACCTTAATGCAATAAAATTAGCGCACTAATTTGTCTGAAGCAATTCGATTTTATGACTATTTCTTTAGGGACCGCACCGCTCCCGCCACTACGCCATTTCACGGCTATTGTCGTTCAAAACCGCCTCGGAATCGAGGGATGCAAATTACTTTCCTTTACGATTTCTTTCTCGAAACGCCTGCTGTAATAAAACAGACTTAAACATTCAATTAATAATCATCAAATTAGAATGATCGCGGTGAAGTTGTATTATCGAGACTCGATAAGTTGGTGGAAACTAATGTCTAGGATGTCTCTCCATAACAGCCTTCTCTATGAAGGCTGCATTGTTTTTAATGTTTCAATCGAGCAACAAATAAATAAATAAATAGAATTTTATTTTTTGTTTCCCTATGTTAACCTATCAAGGGTTTCATATTTTTAAAACTGTATTTACATAGTACTCATACCAAAACATTTTCCTATTAGCATCCTTGCTCAACCTTGGTCGTTTATCGCTGTTTCTATTAGTTAAAACCTAGTTAAAACTGTATTTTAAATCAATAATTGGATGGCTCAATTAGAAGTTAGCAAAGAAACAGACAGAAGGGGACAGCTACTTTAATTTATAAAATATAAAAAACACAAATATATTTTTATACAATATTTTATATTAAACTAGCTGACCCCGTATACGTTGTTTTGCCAAAAAAAAATATTTTGGGGTGGGCAACCCTTATCACTTAGGGGTATAAAAATAATTTACAACCTATTCTCAGACCTACCGAATATACACAAAAAATACATTTGATATATCCCCTAAGACTTTAGTCGTGTTACCATCAAGTGAACCTTCAACCTGTCTATGGACACCATATAAAAATATATATATTGAATATTATATTTTTTATGTATCGGTCGTCAGACAATAATTCACATATAACAACTAATCGTAATAATGTTCGTCTGTGACGAATTCATAAATAAGTGATATCGCAACCGGGCATCGACCATAAATATTTCAATTGGTCATGGCATGCTTTGAACTTGAAAGTTATTTCTAAAATACTTGCTTACCGATCGACCCTCAATAAAAGTGAGATTTATAAATCATATTTTATAAGTTATATTCTACTAACGAACCGCTCCCAGCTTCGCACGGGTACAATTTTTTTTTTGAAAACTAAATATAAAAACCTTCCTCGTTTCTCTTTTTCTATAGTGAAAAACCGCATTAAAATCCGTTGCATAGTTTAAAAGATCAAACGTACAGCGTGAAGCCACTTTGTTTTATACTAACTATGTAAAAATAAATTATTTAAGAAGGTTAAAAGATAAGATTTAATATATAATAGTATTTTTATTTTAAATTTAAAAAAAATCACAGAGCCAAAAACTTATTCAATATTTCTTTTATTTACTTCATTTTTTTTAGATTAGTTTTTTTTATTTTAATAATTTTTAAAATTAACTACTTAAAAACTTTAATTTTAGAAAAAAAAACAACGCTTTGACAGAATTACTGTCAAATTAGGACTATAAAATAATAATCAAGCGATCAGGAAAAGTACTAGGCGAACATATAACACGAGGACGTTGTTTACAGGACAAGCGGGAGTGAATCAATTGGGAGGGGTGTTCGTAAACGGTCGCCCACTTCCCGACGTGGTAAGAAAGAGGATCGTCGAGCTAGCAATTATGGGGGTCAGACCGTGTGACATCAGCCGCCAACTTCTGGTATCGCATGGCTGCGTGTCCAAAATATTAACCCGTTTCTACGAGACTGGCTCGATTAGACCTGGCTCCATTGGTGGCAGCAAAACTAAGGTGAGTTTTTTTATTTAATTATTTATATACATAGTTATGTTTCCAAATGAAAACATCCTTAGGCGCGTTAAGGCAGTTGTTTGTATGGGAAATATTGGAAAATTTACTAATGGGTGAAACAGTAAATTTGGACACGCAACATGCGACATTCTCAGGCAGGCGGAAATCTTGTATGAAATGTGTAAGGGAATTTTAAAAAACTAAACCTAGTCACGTGACCACCGCGAATCTTTTTGGAACGAAACGTATTGCGTTTTTGTATTGCAAATCAAAATATTTAATTATCAATTAGGATTCTGCAAGAAACTCTTATGATCGTCATTATAAATTTAATATTACAAGGGTATCGGGAAAAAGCCAAGTTGACGATCCTGAGCGGAAACCCCGAAAGAATTTCAGGATACCATTCTTTTTGTCATCTATTTTTGTGATAGCCTTGTATGCATTAGATAATTCGTAAAAGGGGAATGCCTACCAGCATAGAAGTAGGAATAATACCAAGTTCAGTAGTAACAGTTTCTAATTCTATGCCTACCAGTCATACATTGCAACCGTAAGGATCGGCAGATATTATTGGAAACGATGAGTTAGAATGAAATGAAGCAGCCATCACGCCGGCAATCAAATGTAATTAGAAACTATAAAAATCGTCCCATCTTTCGGCTTCTTCACTCGCCCTTTCGACACGGCTAAACTTGCCGCGGGGTGAGTCAGCGCTTTTTTGAAATTAAATGAAGTAAAACATTACTTCATTTAATATCTGTCCATCAGTCATGCTAATTTTTACCTGCATGCAGTATGGACCTTTAGTAGGCATGCTAAATTTCTCCGAATTTATAACCAGAATCTAAATTTATAATTTTATTAATTTATATCTATACTAAAAATAAGTAATCTTAGTGACAGACCAAGCAATCGTAAAATGGACAATAACCAATAGATGCCCACTAAGTATAACAAATGATGTTTTGTTGCTTTGCATAAGTAGGAGTATAAGAGTGCATAAGTTAAGAGCCTAGTTTCACACACACATTATCTTTCAGTGGTTCATTACCTGTTCATAAAACCTAACCTCAATAACTGAAGAAAATTTTTGGTTGTGCAGTCCTTTCTTTGAAGTCTTTTCTTCACTTTGATAGCCCACAGATTTTTAATTAAGTCTAGATCAGGTGAATTTCCAGGTCAATCTAAAACCGATATATTACAAGCGTTCTTGAAATATATTTTTTTTTTGACTCTTTTTCCTTTTTGCTCCCATAGTTAACGAAATCGGGGGATACAGTTTGATGCTGTAACTACATATCTATCATTTATACATCTAAAAATTTAGTTACACCACTCGTTAGCCAAAGGACCAAAGATTTCTGGAGTATACTCCTTCAGAATCGATTTTCATTTTCATATAAGGCCCCCGTTATTGAAATTTAATGAGGAGTAAAATAGTAAAATTAATACAAGTGTTAAATAAAAAGCGTTATGTACATACACACCTTTCAATTTGAAATCATGTATGTGTATACTTGTATACAATGGACGTGTACAGAGTATGCTGTGCGACTGTTTACCCTCTTTTCCTATTACATAGTCAACGACAATCGTACTAGTTATGTTATAAAGGTATAAGAATCATTTCATTAGGTCAAACTAAATGTCATCATACTTTTTTTAATTTTCAACGTTCATATGGATCATATAACTCTTAAAATATTCAAAATATGGACGTTCGGTAAGCATTTAGCGTTGACCTCACAAAATTCGGTACGCTTATAAAACACTCGTTTGATGTTCAAAAAAATAACGCCGACATCAAAAATTGATTACTACAAAACTCTTCGAAATCACAGAACAGTTTTATTGACGCTGTTATGGAAATACTTAATTGACGGCTAATCAAGCCGCCCAATCGGTACGGCGCGTTCGATTGTCGAATATAATTTGTATTGCGGTCAAATGATCTCATCTTTCGTTCGCTCTGACAGAGCCCTAAAATGTATTTGTTAATTGCGCCAATATTATTTTTATAGGCGTTTAGTTTTAGGTCAAATGGAAGCGATGTTTTGAAATATACAGGTGGTACAAGCAAGATGTGAACTCGTTGAGGCGCTTGGAGTCGTCAATGGCGTTAGACGTTTGGATCTTGTTTGGGCGGAGTGTAGCACGCTAAGCCGCGCCGCAAACTAGAATTAGTCGATGTTTTGAATGAAAATGTTGATATATTTACATAATATGCTTTGTTATGTTTAAAGTACGTTGGAAATATTTACATGTTAATTTTTTAACGTGTAAATATTTCTAACTAGCGAGTACGGTCATTATAAACTCATGCTAGACCCACGGAAGTCAAAATTTTAGTTTTGCCTCAATCACTATTCAAACATTGACACATATGGATGACCACATGAATGGAACTTAGGATTACATAACTAGACCCAGACCGTCTGGCGGCAGTAACCACCCGCGTGCATAAGTCCACCGTGAAATAACAGCATGTGTGTTTCGGTGACTGAATTAGGGATGCCAGATATCCCTTATCCTTAATCATACTATGCTCGGAAATGCACTTACAACACATGTGGCGAAGCTTGTGTTGAAGGCGACCGTAGCCACCTACCATCAAGTGGACCGTCAGCCTGTCTGCTGACAGTTGATGTATAACATTTACTTTATTTTTTTCTCTTGTCTAATTCAAAAATTATTACACTGAAGGAAAAACGCTAAGGTATTTTGTGCGAATAAATTAATATGCAAGAAAAAACTTGACACTCAAGACTATGATATTGACATCGTCAGTGCTGTACAGAGTTAATAGCAATCAATTTCTCATTTGTTCGTTAAAGCATAACAAACACGATTGCTTGTGGAAAATCGGTTGATTGAATGTCATTATGGACCTTCGACGATACAAGGTTATAATATAATGTGGCAACCTATGCATACAAATTAATATCATTTGTCAGTCATTTAAGGCTTCATTAAGCCAAAGCGTCCGCAACTAATGTTATCCCGTGACTTTTACTACTGTTACCCCGTTCATAGTAGCGTCTTCCAGTGTGACACGGGCATAAGAATCGGACCAGTTCCTCTCTATCCTTGGATAACTAAGGGAAATGTTATCAAAAAATAGCCATCAGAATCTTCTTACGTATGCGTCACTGTGGTCACGAGCATATTTGCTAAGCATGATGGCTACTGTAGTCTTAAAAGCATAACTCATTTCAAAAGTTAATAAGAAATTATTTCCTGCACAAATTTGTAATTTGGTTGCCTATGGGAGACGTTTATATCGAACAGCTAGTCTAGCTAGAGTGAGTCTAGTCTAGAGTGATAATGATCAGAATAATAGAATAATATTATGAAAATAATGATGTCAATGATAATGGTAATTATGATGACGATGAAGACGTTCTAGAAAAACATATTATTTGATTGATTCTAAACAACCATAACGAAGCAGTTTAAAATGTTAAGATACAGTTCAAAAACCCCGTTAAGTTTAACTCTTTAATAGACTCCTGAGACAAATAGTTATAATCCAATTAGTTGTATTGATAGTAAACAACAATATGTCTTTTGTTAAACCGAATCGAATATGTATCATGAGAAAACACGCGAACTTGAAATATTTTTGGCAGTTAAAGTTTGCATGATCAACTACATATTAGATCCGGATAAACTGTAAAAATATTTATGTTCTCGTAGTATTAAGTCATTACTTCAAAGAATTTATATATCACGTCCATAAAAAATATGGGCAGGATTAAGCTAAGCTCGGGCATAGACTACGGGAAACGAAGGTACTTAAGAGGTATCATAAATACAGAATGCAAAGAATCGAGTGCAGTGGCACTCATTTAAGAAGACGTTAAGTCAATGGAGGCTGATGCTGGCGATAATTATGGAAGATATTTATTAAACGCGATGAGCTACGATCCATTCTCGAAGACGTCTGCAAGTTTAAAAAAAATATAGGTGGACCACGGGCAATAAGGGTCTTAAAATTTTAAATGAAATATTATTGAGATGGCAACAAAAATTCCCCGTAGTCCACCCAGGCGGACAAAGTAGGTGGACCACGAGCAACACTGGAAAAAAAGTTCACATAGTTCGAACAATCGAACTACGAGGTCGGACTACGGCGCTTTAAACAAACTAAACAAAAAGATCTAAACTATTGATGTAGATATAAAATTAAATAGGTTTCCTCAAAACACTTCGAATTAATATGCGTGAAGTGACCGTCCACATCGGTCATACCATCCGTACTTTCCAAACCGTCTAAAGTCTTACTACTAGTATTTGCGAAAGTATTCCACCAGACTGCAGAGGTCCTAGTGCGAGTTTTACTCGATGAAACGCGTCGAACGCGTAAACGTCAATTTGTATGGGAATGAAGCAGCACCATCTAGTGGCTAACGTGTAGGTCTGCTTCCCATACAAATTGACGTTTACGCGTTCTACGCGTTTAATCGAGTAAAACTGGGTTATTCCAAACAGTTCTACTATTAGTTCTACGATAGATCAGAACTCACACTAGGCCCTCTGTTCACTGGTACTATATTGTGGTTTGAAATGATTTTTATGAGATTTGACTACTTTCAAACTACCATTTTAGTCCTTTTCACCGGACTGAATCCGCGGATAACTAGTTCTCTTATTAATACTAATTATGTTTTCAATTTAATAAAATTTATTTTGAGAGCATCTGTCATTACAGCTAAAAGCGCAAATTGAAAACACATCAGTTTCGGCATGTCTAAAAAAAAATCTTCTTTTGATGTTATGACTTATTTAGTTCAAACGAACATTTCCAAGGGACGAGACTAAAAACCATGAATTTTATTGATAAAAAAATATATAAATTACTAACTATACGTTTATTCACTCCTGCTACGGTATTTTATAATCCTTAATAACTTCGGAAGCGTTTATTGCGTTTCATCGATGGAAGAGCTTTCGTTAATTATCACGGTTAATTTAACTAATAACTATGACTAAAATAAAAATATTCTTGATACCTATAACCGTTATACAAACGACATTTTTATGTTACAGATGTTCAACACGATATTATTTTATAAGCCTTTTGTTTCTCTTTATTTTTAGAGTTTTCAGTAACACTGTGATATATTAGAACACCTACGAGTACTTAGGTTAAAAATTTTATATTTAGAAATAAAGTCTCTCTCTTTAGAATTATCTGGACTCGTCTAAAAACATTTTTTAGAACAGTCTAGTTCTGTCCGCCAATCTTATGTATTAGTATTAGCTTGCAATTCTTCTTCTCTATTTTAGCTTATTTTTGTTTATACATAAAGTGAGTTGTATTAGTTTATCTAGATAATTCGTTCTCATCTCATTCTAACTTGTGAAATACCACTTCACAAGTTAGAATCTACTAACTAAACAAACAAGAGAACAAACTAAACAAACATGTTTACATGTGAAGGTAATCTCAATGCACCTATCTAAAATTGTACCTATATTAGCAAAGTTTCCACTAATTAATAAAACATTTATGTATTATAAATTATAAGTTACTATAGAAAATTGGAGCAGGGAGAAAACATACAAATAGATTGTTCTTATTTCTACTCATTCAGCTTTTTCTTATTTCTTATTTCTAATTCCTTTCTTTTTTCAACTTCAGATGCGCTTCTTAATGATAAATTTCAAATAAAAAGAAAAAAACCTGATTTTTGAGTGTATGAATGAATGGTAAGATATTATAAGCGTGTTATTACCAATATGCGTTTACACTTCGAACGTATTATGGCACTTAGAATTTACTGTGAAAACGTTTCCTCAATGGCACCGCCCAACATAAAGGGCCTCTGACGCGCCGGCCCCACTAATTATGGTCATTTGACCATAAATACTGACTATCCATCATAAAGACCATAACATGCAGTCGTAAAGTTTGAAGATAGTGCCGCGTGAACATTCGATTGAGGTATGCAAATATCGAATAGCCTTTGAGATGGATTAGTGCGAATTTATGCGAGTTTCTCTTTATTCGGATTAATTGGAACTCTTAATTTTTTATTTTATATAATTGGTATGGAATCGTTTATATAGTGTGACATACTAGCAATATTATAAATGCGAAGTATGATGATTTAGGTATGTTTATTACTCTTTCACGTAAAAAACAGATTCTAATCTTATTTATACTATCCGTACTAGTTATAGAGGTAAAATTTGTATGTATTTTGTTTGTATATATAGGTTATTTTCGGAACTACTCATCCGATTTTAAAATATATCTTAATAGAATAGAATTTCAGGATGGACATAGACTAAATATTCCAATAGGGCACGAGCTATCTAAAAATAAAGATTCAACGCTTAGCACAAGTATAATTTCAGGCGTTTACATATTTTGATAGTTGCTATTCTTCAACGCCGACGAAGTCGCGGGCACCAGCTAGTATCTTATAAAGGATGACGAAGTCGCTTATAACAAGCTAAGTATAATAGAAATAGATAAATACAAAATATCAGATCTCTTCAAATAAAGTGAGAATTTGAAGGGTCAAAATATTTCACATTATCTTTTAATTTTTGAAAAAAGAAAAAACATTTAAAAATAAAACATCTTCATTCACCGTCTCGTATTATAAATCAACCCTTTCCTGAACGAATTATTATATAAAAACCATCAACAACAACCCCAATTTTCACAAAGTACCCTCGATACTGTTTATCTTAATGACATGTTAATACATCGATGTCGGGGGTCAAAATGTTCGAACGAATGTGGTTTTTTGAACGCACATCACATTTTGATTAATCAATAATTGGAAACATAATATTTTAGAATTTAGAGTAATCCCTGTTATTTAATATTTATTTGTGTTACTTTCTTATAATTACTACTTTTATTTTATGATAATTTACAGTACCTATAGATAGAGTTTACTATGTTAAACAACCAAAACACCATCTTTATATGCAGTCGCTAGAGGTCGCTTTTGTCTTTAGTTCTTTATTCTTCTTCCTTTATAAACCGCATCTTTCTATATAAACTGCTAAGCGAGTTTTTTTTTGAGGATGTTAAACAGTCATTTTGGTAGCCCATCTGACGGATATAACCACCGCCTTACAGAAGACCACCGTGACATAACAGCATATGTGCTGTTATATCTCGGCGAGTGATTAAGGAATGCCAGAGCCAATTTCCCTATCCCTATTGTAGTCAATATTTTCGGCAGCACATTCAATTCAATTCAATTCAATTCAATTCAATTCATTTATTGCTAAACCATAATGTATATACAAAGATGTTAAAAAATATATAAAAGACCAGTATTATAGCTTTTGCAGCTCTTATAGCGTTGCTTGTGTTATAGGCGACGATAGCCACCGAGCATTCGTGTTAAGTAAAGAAACGTTCAGAGAAACCAATGCCTAATGGACCTCATCAGATCTCGAACTTTTTATTTATTACAACTACCTGGTTCAGTTGTAATAACTAAAAAGTGTTAAAAATATTGTTGTCAGATTGTATAAAAAAAAAAATCATCTCAAAAACTAGTCGACAGATAAATTTACTTCTTGAAAATATATAATACGAAATTATTAAATGATCATACCCTGAATTTAAAGAGCTATTGGTTTATTATTGAAAAAAAAAATGATAAAAATCTTATGACCGCTATGACATGCCAAAGCGACATTAACAGCTTTGTCAAACATAATAACGCGGGCATCAAAAATTCAATACTGGCAACACCGTACAGGTAGCATTCGTGTTTAATTGCGTAAGCAACACCGAACCGTGCATGTTCTGTTTGCTTAAAATTTATCCAACTGATAATCGTAATTGAGATAGGTTAGAACTGTAAATAGGGGAGTAAAAGATGACAACATTAGCTATGACGTCATAGACGCAAAATCATTTGTGTTTTTTTATCTGTGTGACAAATTTTATCCAATTCATCCAATTCTAATCCATAGCCTGTTACTTGTTGATAATGTAGCTTTCTATAGCTGAAAGTAATTTCAAAATGGGTCCTGTATTTTTTTGAGTTTATTCATAGATCTATACGATATATCTTCTCTCTTTATAAAATTAGTATAGATTAAGATATTGTCACGCGAATAATTCCCAAGATTTGCAAAGAATTCGCTCTGAAGAACAAGATTTTATGAATAAATCTTTATATATAAAAATGTTCAGTTGATTTGTGTTCGCTTCAAAAACTCGAGAATAGGTAGACCGATTTTAATTCATCTTTCTCATATGGAAAGAGGGATAAACGGAGAAGGTTTTTGTGTATAAAAATTCCACCTCGGGCGAAGCCGGGAGCGGGTCGCTAGTAAAAGAATGCTACTCTTTAACTATTTCAAAAAAAAAGTTGGAATAAAGCAATAAATATTTCTCGATCAAAAACAATCAATTAAACAACTTTCGTGATTATTTTATCTTATTTTATCCGAAACGTTGAAGTATCCATCAATATCGCACCTTCTTTGTTACTTAAGGCTGTGTTGTTGAACGCCTTTGATCGAAAAAGCAAAATTTAAAAAAAAAGCAATCGATTGAGCGCGACATTTGAAATTGGAATAATTAGGTCTTTTCCACACAATCGGGTGTCGGATCGGGGGTGATTTGTATCAGTAATGGCGCGATTGGTCAAGCGGTCGGGTCATGGGAGCGAATAGCACCTGTCAACCGTTGTCAACTATCGCGGTTGTTATCTGTGGAGGAGTTTAATAACGGGTGAGGATGGCCGATAAAATAATTCGTGTGTTGTGCACACAAATAAGTATGACGTTTAAAAATTATTCCCTAACTTTTATGATGATAATTTAATTTTGCTTTAGTGATACTTAGAGAAGTAATGTGAAGTAATTGTCTTTTGTTGTATCAGTACGCAGGTTTGTTTATAACTGTTTGTTGTATTGAGCGCACACGTCTTGTCGAATTCGACAATAATCAATTCTAATTTGAGTGGAAAAACTGTTTCCAATATTGATAACATGCAGACTATTTGATTGTGCTGCATCAAGTCTAGGTTACCATGTAATGAAAGTACCACAGAAGTAACAGTACACCAAATTTTAAATCAATCGAACCTGTGGAAGTTAGTGAGTTGCCTTCGTCAACTTGAATATTAGCTGATGATTACAGATATTCTAAATTATAGCTAAGAACCATTTCCATGATGTCAGCTTTCAAACTAAAAAAAAGGTTTAAATTTGGTCTATGCGTTTGAGAGTTACAATGTCACAGACAGACACACATACACAGGCCAAACATATAACACCCATCTTTTGCGTCGGGCGTCGGAAGTTAAAAAAAATACTTTCACAGAAACACCCTCAGTTCATAACAAAAAACTTTGTGCTAGATGGATAAGATATTAAAATCTTCGCTTAAGTATTTTATTTCACTGACGTAGTAGCCCTATTCTGTTGGATTATATTGTCAATATATATTACTCGGCTCTTAATACCGTAAACCCGACTCATAAAACATATCGGAAATTATTGCACGCGTCCTGCATTTATCGCGGCTTTACTGGAAATTGCGTAGGTATAGGTGGCCACTCAATTTCATATTTATTATGCAAAACAAACCTTAATATACTCGTACCTACTACCTTAGTACTTTTTAGTAGTTAGTGGCAGGGCGTTTTGCAGGCATTTGGGCAGCTCGTCTGGCGGCAGTAACCATCATCTCTTACAGAAACTACCGTGAACTAACGGCAAGTGTGGTTTTGTAACGGTGAGTGAGTGAGGGATTCATTTCTTCCTAATCCCTTATCCTCAATTCTACTAATACGTCGGCAGCACAATTGCTTGTGTTATAGGGGACGGTGGCCACCTGCCGTCAAGTGGATCGTCCTTATTTCATCTTTCTAAAATGTTTAAGTCTGATGATGTAGGTAGGTATGATCCTAAATCCTATACTATGATCCGCTTTTATCTCTTATCAAGTTCATTTGCTTGTGTATCGGATTATACTGTAAATGCATTTTACTAATAGTTAGGCCCTTTCGATATTGGGATCATTACCTACTAGGTCATATTGCTAATAGGACGAGCTGCTTATAGGTCCTTTTCCTTTTAGGGTGCCCTTTCGATAGGTACGAAGGCTTTTATTTGATCCTAATCTAGTTATTGTATAAAAAAATCACTACCGGGAGATGAGAATAAAATATGTCGAGTTTTCAACACTATACTCTTAATTCACGCATAAAAAATCGCCTATTACCTATTATTCATCGTCGTCAATATCATCATCGTCGTCAAATCGTCGTCGTCGTCGTCGGATGTAGAAGTAGAATAGAATAGAATAGAAGATGAATAGAATAGGATGTCCACTTCTTCTCCCCATAATTTATTGAAAGGACCGGTCAAAAGCAGTCTTAGATCCAGCGCACTTATGAAATGTTTATAGTAACGTTTAGAGCAGGTCATTATAGAGAGGAGTTTTTATAGTAGGCTACTAAAGACTATTTATCTTTTAATGCATGCGAAGTTTGCTTTATGATTCTATATAATACTAGCTGACCCGGCAAACGTTGTTTTGCCAAAAAAAAAATTTGGGGTGGACTACCCTTAATATTTAGGGGTATGGAAAATAGATGTTGACTGATTCTCAGACCTACCCGATAAGCACACAAAATTTTATCAAAATCGGTCCAGCCGTTTCGGGGGAGTTTGGCAACAAACACCGCGACACTATAATCTATACATATAAATAAAATTGGAGTGTCTGTTTGTAATATTGAAATAACCGTTTTTTACTACATGCATATGAATATACGGTACATACACCAAAATAACATTTTTTACAATTTTTGTCTGTCTGTCTGTCTGTCTGTTTGTTCCGGCTAATCTCTGAAATGGCTGGACCGATTTTGATGGGACTTTTATTGGCAGGCAGCTGATGTAATAAGGAGTAACTTAGGCTACGTTTATTTTAGAAAAATTCTTTTATTAGAAAAAATACACCCCGGGCGAAGCCGGGAGCGGGCCGCTAGTTATAACATAAGTAGGTATAGATAAATAAGTCTAATACTAAAAATTGGCCTATGCAAAGCCCTATAATTAAAATTAATAACAAATGATTCGCTAATATACCGCAAAAGCCACGGCATTTACCGGCGGACACAGCGCGTTCGTCAAACAAAAAGAAATAGATACGCTTCCTTATCCCATCAATTCCGAAGGCATTTAGTTCTGCCCGATGCCCCATTAACGACGCGACAAAAAAAAATCATGTCAACATCCTAGAGTAGGCATTACGTCGAGCACCTGCAGACTTGCATTAAGGTAATATTAACGGAGAAACGTCATCTCTTCCTCCCTCGAATTAATATCGAATCAATCCGCCATTAAAGCAACGGGTCGCGCTCGCACGCCCCGGCAAATTATCTCTCACCCCATCAGGAAGGTGGAAAGTCTAATAGAAATCGGTAATAAGAAACACTAATCGTCCACGCGTTTGTGGACAGTTATGAGCGCCATCTTGCGGAATCTCGCGCGTAGCGGGCGCGTGCAAAAACCGATATTGGATGTGTCAAGGTATGATTGATGCGCAGGCGCAAAGCAAAAAGCGTCGCGCGGTGAACGGAACGGGCCGTGACGCGTACGGGGGAATGCGCCACCGTATTAACAGCTCGCCTCCTGCAAATCTATATGTACAGTGAACTGGAAAATTGCCGTGTCTGTACTGTACGTCTGTACTGTACGTCTGTGCTATACAAAAATCAATATTAGTTCGGTTGGCTGTATTGTCTAAATTTAAGTTTTTTTTTAATGGAGTGTCTCAGTCGTTGACACGGTCGTGTGTTTTATGTGAATACGATACATGTACGTTACGAATTATATTTCCTTTGAGTGCATTAATATGTATATATCCAATGAATTAGGATACCTATCATATATATATTTGACGACACGTTTGGTCTAGTGGCTAGTAACCCTAGCTGTTAACCAAACGGTCGCGGGTTCGAATCCCGCTAGGGGCAAATGTTTATGTTAACATTTACCTTTGTACCTGAGTCATGGACGTTTGTATTTATAATATGTATGTATTTACAAAAAAAAAGTAATCTATGTATTATATCAACTGTCTGGTATCCATAATACAAGCATTAAGTTGCTTACTTTGGAACTAGATGGTGCTGTGTGGAATGTGTCAAGATATTTATTTATTTATTTATTTATTTATTTATTTATATAATACCAAAAATTCTTTGATCCCACGTCCTACAAATACAAATACAAATGTTACTGCCCAGTTTATGAACTCGCTTTACTCTTGCAATTATAAATTATTTTAATTTTAACACAAAATAAAATTAATGAAAAGGCACCCATTTTATTTGATAACAAATGGGTCAGTTGAGAAAGAGAATGGAAGTGCTAAGAACGATGAAGGAGAAGCTGCAATATTTCGGACACTTAATGAAGAACGAAATATTACCGTTTTCTTAAACTAGTGATACAGGGGAAAATACAGTGAGGCAGGAGAAAGGAGATCCATTATGGTTGAAGATTTTAAGAGAATGGTTTAATATGTGCGCTACTTCTTTCATGCAGCAGCTTTCAAGGTTAAGATAGCCTTAATCGCCAACCTTTATAGAACCTTAGCCTTCCTTAACACTATAAGAAGAAGACCCATCTGATAAAAAAATGAAAAAAAAAAACAGTCAGCACGAAGAAAGTCATAGGCTTTACTTAGCTTCACGATCAAGGACTTTAACAAATACATTATTTCCTCCGAGAAGTAATCGCTTGACGAATTGTTCCACACATAATTATTATGATACTTAATTTATTTCGTATGTCAAAATTTGTTTAATCTAAATTACTGTATTAAGCGTGTCGTCTTGTTACATTTTAATTTAAAAAAAATACGTTATCGACACTCAAACTTGATGAAAGTATAAATACATTTGAACCTTCTTGATTAAATCCTAATAAATTTGTTTGATTGTTTGCTGCGCTTCTACTCAATTGATCATCGTGAAATTTTGCATACACGTTGTCAGAGATATAAAAAATAAAATAAAAGTAACCGATTCAAACTATAGTACTGAAATTAAGTTAATTAATAAGCTTAAAAACAAAAGCAGTCGTCGCTGAAATTTTTTATTACTGTGACCTCAGGCCTAATAAGAACATAGGCTGTGCTCTATTGAGATCTTATGTTCCAAGCTATAGCCACATTTTTTTTTATTGAAAATATTGGTTTTTAAGTTTACTTACGTGTGAAATATAATTTCCATCCTGATTTTTATTTTTTGAAGACTGATTTTTAAACTCTTCGCTACATAAGTAATTTTACTCTTGTACAAAGCCCGAAACAAACTTTTTAAATATAGTCTAAATGTTATACACTGTATTTTTATCTAAGTTTTAATTTAATTTAATTTTTATTTTATTTTATTTAGGAAAACAAACAATTACACCATGTATTGTAAATTAGAAGAAAAGAGAAACATACATAACATACAGAGAATAATACAGATAATAATAAACAACTTTTTCCACGAATTTACACAAACTTTAAACGCCAAAAAACAAAAACAAAGAAGAAAACAAAACAATCTCATTAAACTAAAACATTTACTTAATATTATTATTTCTATATTCATGTGAACTATTTAAAAATAAATCAATATGTGTAAACAAGTTTGTATAATTATGCATAACACGATATAGAGGCGCACGTTCACCGGCGTTAGTCTTACAAAATTTCGGCATAAATAGTTTATGAGTTATTTTACTCTATGAAGTCAAATTAAATAACGAAAATAACGCTTTTCTGCTAAGTCTTTAATTCCCGTAATACGGCGTCGGACATTAAGTACCTACATAATCATTAAATACGTTGTTAATTGTCCACAATTTTCTTGACGCGCGCATCATCTGTTTGATTGAATAAATAAGCTTCTAGGCAATTATAAAAATTGAGGTCAGAAATCCATTAAACATTCCGGTTTTTTTTTGCGACAAAAACTACGCTTCCTTAACACGCTTTGTGTGGTAAATAATTACAGGACTCCAAAGTAGCCTGTCAAAGTTAATGTGTAAATAGTAGCCTTCAGGATTAGATGTTTTAAGGTATCCCTTTACGAAGCGAGGCGTCAATTTTAGCGGGAAACCAATAATTACGCCATTAGATGCTCAATCGATATCCTCTATTGAGCGCATTTTTTTTATAGAACGGCTGCGTTCGTAATACAGTGACTGGTGATTATTTTGATGCGTTCAGAATACTTGGCTGTCATAATGTTATATTTAAGAAAATCTGTTAACATTTAATTTTTGGTAAAATAAAATTAAGTTTTTTTTTAATGTAAGTGTCTTCAGACAGGCTAACGGTCCACTTGATGATAGGTGGCTTCTATTAGACTATAATAGGATTAAGGATAAAGGATTTGGTGGAAGGGGGATAGGGAAATGGGCTCTGGCATCCCTTACACACTTACCGAAACCCATTATCCTATCCCCCCCTTCCTTATCCCTTATCCATAATCCTACTATAGTTGGCAGTGCACTGCAACGCCTGTAGCGTTGATTGTGTTGTAGGCGACGGTAGCCACCTACCATCAGGTGGTTAGTCAGCCTGTCTGTCAGCCTTAACAATAAAAAAAAACATAACCGCAATCATGTTGTTATACTGTGTGAGATTATAATACTTGATTGGCTGCCCAAATGACTGCAAAACGCAGTGTGCCCTGTCACTACATAAAATCAATCTTAAAAAAATTTCAGAAACAGGCAAAGATATACGTCATACGTCCAATTTGAATAGCAGACGTCAGTAAGGAGTTTGTGTGTCCTTAACGCGTGATGTATTTCAATTAATGCCCCACAGAGTTCTATTAGAGTTGGAATTTTCATTATATCGTTATATCTTTACTGCACTCCATGTTCAAATGTAATATCACTAGTGAAATGAAAGTCCGTGCGAATAGTCAGGTGTCGTTCGTAATGGCTTAGCATAGAAGGCTTTGCTCATTAGCCGGTAGTGGAGTGGGTATACTATCGTTACATCAAATTTGTGTTTATTGCTGGCTGACTATCAGAATTGACAATCGCACAACAGATCATTATTTCTTTTATGAATTATAATCACCTATTCAAGGATCTGAGTATTTAATTAATACAAAATGTTTCCATCTCTCCTGATTTTTTTTATTTTATAAGGTGGCAGACAGACTGACGGTCCATTTGATCTTGCCAGGGGGATTGCAGGTGCGCTGCCTACCCTGCAGGAATTTGTTTACAGCTCGCTTTAAGAAGTTCATATTGTATAATAGGTACTCTGTATTTAAAGAAAACTCTTTAATTGTTCCCTACCTATTTTGTTTCAGCAAGTGGCAACGCCGACAGTTGTTAAGAAAATTCTACGCTTGAAACAAGAGAATCCTGGTATGTTCGCGTGGGAGATAAGGGAGAGACTTCTTAGTGCAAGAGTTTGCGAACCGCACTCGATTCCATCGGTGTCATCTGTCAACAGGATATTAAGAAACAGTGGGCTTGCTTGGAGTGACGACGAAACTAGGAGTGGGCATGGTGAGGAAAAACATATTTGCAAATACAATACTTGTTTTATATTTGTATGTTAAGGTGGCTACTGTCATCTATAACACAAGCAACTCCAAAGGCTCTGCTAGTGCACTGCAGACAAATAGTAACATTAAGGATATGGAATCAGAAAAGATAAGAGCAATGGACTCTATACATATAAGGTTATAATATAAATGATTTGATAGTAGGTAGTCACAGATTATAAAGACTATTATAGGTAGTTACAAATTACAAACCTTTGTTGTACTGTCATCACAGTATTTTCTGATTGTTAAAGATATAGCATCTATAATTCTAATCTATATAGGTGTCACGATGTATGTTCGCGATAAACTCTGAAACTACTGAACCGAGTTTGATCAAACTTCATAAGTATCTGTTATTTGGTCCAACTTAAAAGACAGGATAGTTTATATCTCATTTTGTTTATTATTTTATTTATTATTATTTTTTAATTTATATAATATTATTAACATAGCGCCATCTGTTGATACTTATTCAATACAGCAATTATTTATCTGTAAGTTCCATAAGGTTCTCACAGAATTAAAGTAATTAAAGTAAATTATCGGCTGGATTGCAAAAAAGCACCCCGGGCGAAGCCGGGAGCGGGCCACTAGTAATATTATAAATGCGAAAGTTTGTAGGTTCAGATGTTTATTACTCAATCAAGCAAAAGTGGCTAAACGGATTTGGATGAAATTTGGCACACAGATAGTTTATTACCTGTATTAACATTTAGGATACTTTTTATCCTGAAAAAAAAAATTTTTTTTAAGCTTTTGTGGAATTTTCAAAAAACGCGTACGTAATCGCGGTCACAGCTAGTAAATTTATAGACGGACGGAATTATAATGACAACGGAATTTAATTATACTTACTAGTTTTAATTAATACAACATAATTATGTCAAAGTATGTATAGGTATCATACCACATACAAACACTGACGAACGGACATACTCGAATTCTAGCTAGACTTGACAGGTGAACGGAAGTTGTATAAAAATGCTAACATTTTTCCATAGCTGGTTAATTACATTAAAATCAGTCATGTTTAAGCGATAAAATATGGTTTCTTCAACTCATTTGTTTTACACATTAATTTAAGTACCTACCTATATAATTACGACGTCAATTAACGAAATTAATTTTAGTTGAAAAGTTTATAATGTTTATATTTATGGTCAAATGATGTGTCGATTCTCCACGATACAGAAAAATTGGCCCAAAATTATCATCCATTTTATTGTTGTACCAATAAAATGGGTTCTGGCATTCTATCAGTTTTTGCTCTTCACTACCACCTGGATCCACCAGGTGGATAGAAGAGGAAAAAGAAGTATCCATGAATCCACCTGTGAATTTAAGAGGAGATAAATGTATCCGCGAATCCACATGTGGAGCCAAGCTGTGGATCCAAGTGGAAGGAGCCCTCTGGCATAGCTTACGTACTCACTCATCAAAACAACAGTATATCTACTTTCTATTTGTTTAAATAGAATTTAATTAATTAATTAAATTGTATTTTAATAGAATTACATTAATGATTCGTTTTAATATAAGCAGCGAACATTAAACAATTAGTAACAATCTTTTTAATTTCTCTTTCAGAACCATACCCGCAACCGGAACTGCCACCAAACGTCATGGATTACATGTCACTCAAAACATCATTACCACCGCAGATAGCCCAACAAAATCCGTCTTACTTCGCTCATTCAGCCATAAGGGTACCGCCGCCACAGACCAGCGAATCTTCGCACATTTACGACAGGAGGCTGGCCACTTCATGGCTTCTAGCGAACCAAGTTCAGGCCCAAGGCCTCTTAAAGCCGTACCCAATATCTCCATGGCAAAGAATAATGCTGCCGTATCATCCGGATTCAAAACACTTCCCTCCATACGCCTTAAATCTCCATACAGATTTGATTAACAGAATAAACTGTGAAGAGTCTAAATCAGAATCTGAACACGTTTCCATAGACGCAAGTGACGATAGCACGGATCGTCCCGACACAGAAGAGAGGGAGTCTAAAACTGCTGGCGAAAAAGAAAAGAAAAAGAACCCGTACTCTATAGAAGAATTGTTAAAGAAACCTGACAAAATGGTTAGCGCCAATCCAGTCGGTTTCCAGAACATTCTGCGGCAACCTAGCGGAAGTATGATTGAATATCAAAACCAGGAGATTGATCTTAGCAATAGGAGTTCTCCAGTTAGTTACTGTTCAGTACAAAGTGGCGTTTCAAATGAAGGCGACAGTTTTAATGAGTCCGTTACTTCTGAAATTAAAGCAAGCAACTAAGCATCTGAAGATTGACAAAGATTTATAATGCCTAAAGGTGCCTCTCGTCCTTGTTTGGGTC
The DNA here is from genome assembly GCA_936446665.2 of Synanthedon andrenaeformis. Taxonomy (NCBI): domain Eukaryota; kingdom Metazoa; phylum Arthropoda; class Insecta; order Lepidoptera; family Sesiidae; genus Synanthedon; species Synanthedon andrenaeformis. Next base: position 4,567,726 of record OW387799.2, on the reverse strand, counting down.
TACATACTACACAAGACGCGCCTTTAGGTCTCAAGTCCTTTCAAGACGGTACAATTTTCAAAGCAGACGCTTTCCTATATCAAATTGTCATTTTATCTAATTTATTAAATTGCCATATTGAAATATATAAGTACTTAATGATATTTATTATACTTAGAAAGTTCAAATAGAGGGAGTTAATAAGAATGGATTATGTAGACTTTAAAATTTAAAAACTAGTTAAATATTAGTTTTTAGATTAGGTACTGTAAAATGTGTGTACTATAAAATAGTGAGTAAGGATTAACCCTTTGGCCGCCTGAGTCGGATTTATCCGACAATTATTTTCGTGTCCATTCGGATATACCTATACGACAAATTCCTCTAGATGTGTAATGTTTATTTTTAAATCATTTGAGTTGGTTTCTTTAAAAAAAAAATTACTAGTCAGGCGCTAGCGGCTACAAAACAAAGCGGTTAAAGGGTCTGAATTTATCATCAACAAGAAGCCTGTTTCATCTACTAATATATATAAAACATTTCACAAATACTTAAGACGTTACTGGCTAGTACAGAAAACTAACTGCAACTTAACAATCTGTTGTTTTGTTTAATATTAAATTAGGGTATTATTGAGACCGATTAAAAACTAATCTATTTATTCATATATATTCATAAGAAAAATATGTCTTTATTCATATATAAGTAGTGCCGACCCTTAACTTAGATGCATTGTTTCTGAAAATTACCAATTTTGATAATATGTGTGTATAATATTATATTATTACTAGCTGGTGCCCACGACTTCGTCCGCGTTGAAAAATATTAAGTAGCCTATCCTGTGTCCTGTACGTCCAAATGTTTATCTACCAAGTTTCATGACAATCAGTTAATTCGTTTCAGAGTTATGGAGGAACATACGTACATACAGAAAAAATTTCTAAAAATCGTCAATTTAGTTTCAGTATCATGTATAGAGCCGATAAACACGATATCTCTGAAAACAAACCAACTTACTCCATGACCGACCCTTACAGATTTATTATTAGTATTGATTGATACGAGTACATTGCGATATTAATATAAGACCCAAAAGTAAAAATCCCGTGATCCTGATCTATTTAGCTAAGCTAAGCAAACAAATTTATATTAATATTTCTTTAAGGCAAAAATGGACAGAATTAATTGAAATCACATTTAATTGCCTGCGTCTTGAACATTACGCTTTCAATAAATAAATAAATTGAATATGTTATTTATAATTTAGAACTATCAAAGTATATTTAAGTACCATTAATAGTAAAAATCTACTGCTTATCGCAAAAGAGATAGTTCGACGTGATTTTAGTGTTTGTTTTTCATAGCTATAATATGTAGTAAATTATGACTCTGTGATATTATAAGTACATTAAATATTAATTATTTTTTAATCTTATTAATTATTTCCAACACTCTTGCTCATAAATTGGCCCTTACATTGGTTACAAACATCAAAACATGAATGCATAAGTAATGTATAGCTTTCTATATGTGAAATCATTTTCAAAATCGGTCCAGTAATTTCGGAGCCTATTCAATGCAAACAAACAATCAAATCTTTCCTCGTTATTATATTAGTATAGACAAAAAAAAAATACAAACATGCAAAAATACAAAATTACAAATCTTCTCTTTTTATGATTTTAGTGTGATTTTTGGCCAAAGTAAAAGTAGAAGGGAAAAAAGTAAAAGTAGCCCGATAATGTAAAACATTGTATAACATGAACGTTGGTCCATTATTTTAATGATTGATGATTGCAATCTCGCCACGATAAGACTAATTGACCAACTTGTGTCATATTACACCTATTTTACTTCTTACATTCCTGTAAATATGTAAATACATGTAAGTAGGTATGTAAACATTGATTTATTAAAATATATCTTCTGTAAATTATGTAGATAGACAACTACGCAATAGTGTATTTTCTTTATTAGGTATCGCTTAGAACTATATTTTTACGTATAAATGATTATAAGGTGTGTTAGCAACACGTCATTATCTAGTTGTTAAAAAAAAGCACAATAAAACCAAATACTTGTCTATTTTTTTGTTGTTTTATTTTTAAGCGACAGTACGAGTATATAGTTACTGAATGAGTAGGTATATTTATTACTCACAGGTATGTACAGTCGGGGTAAGAAAAGTTTCGTCACCTTAAAGTCGCTAATTGCTTGCACTAGGGCATTTATCAGTTATGCCAAAATTTCATTTCAAATTTCAAACGTCTCTCAGTTGTCTGCTTAGTGCTTTAGTTTCATAAGGTACTAAGAGTCTACAAATTGATAAAGGAATGAATTTGAAAACTGACGAAGGTTTTCGTACCCCCGACTGTACATCCAAATTCTGACCACAAAATAATTATACCTCTATTCTCGATATTCAAATGGTCGTCAACAAATTACATTATATACTTTAGCGAGTCTGGTCGTGAAACAGACGGACGGTCCATTTGATGGTAGATGTGGTCTTCTGTAAGAATGTGGGTGGTTACAGCCGCCAGACGGGCTGTTCAAATGACTGCGTAAACGCTGTGTGCCTTGCCTGCCGCGACTTGCCGTGTTTTCGCCACTAATACAACAAGTTATGACTATTTATAATTGAACACAAGCAAGTTAGATAGCGGACTCTTTTAAAATGTAAGTATTGTACATACACAATCCTGCATAATTCATAATATATACCTAGTTAATTCTGGATTCTGGAGGCACAACATTTAAAAGTTTCGCGCCTAATCCATAGACAATCCTTGTAATTTGTAATATGGAGTAGGACCATAGTAGTACAAAGAAAAACTTTTATGAGTTATTGTCACTGCGGACACAGATGATGGAATGTCGCTGGTTTTTAATGCTTGTAGTCTACTTGAAAGAAGAACTCATGGTTTAAGGCTTCACCAATAGTTTATTGAAATCTTGGAACAATGCGTTCTTTTCGTGTAGAATTTTTCGTAGTAAAGATGGGGTAATTGGGAGTTTTATTTCTCTCCGTCAAATTTATCTAACTATGCGACTTTCCGTGCCGATGCCGCGACAGTTATATAAATTCCTTATCATTTGTTAAAAGTTCTAAAGCATACTGTTAAAAAAGTCTGGGTAAACATAAAATTGAATTATCATTATCAGCATCTACATGTTAGAATATTGATGGAATTAGTTGAGAGTTGAGAAATACAAACAGAGAACACTATATACTCGCAGGATCAACATGCGTGACATATTTATACATCATTTTAACGTCTGTATACATGCCAAATTGAAAACTAACAAAATAAGTTGTTAATGTAGTACTGCGCCGCCTTTTTTCTAACCTCGTAAGGTGAAATCGCAGACAACAAAGCTGCGACTTGATAATTTGTAGAATACATACAATATTAATTAATCAAAGCTCAGTTATAATAGTCTGTGACACATGACACATCACCATTAAGCGAAAATGACAGCACCACAAGTATATTGTCATCAATTGTCTAAATTGTCATCAACATCATGTCATAGTGGTTATCAAGTGGTTGTCTTGTGCAAGTGTGCAAGCAGTCTTGCCAGAAGGTTACTTTTGTAACCTTTTAGGTGATTTTTTAACTCCTTTGGTTACTTTTAGGTTACACTAATGAAAAGGTTACTTTTAGGTGATTTTTCGGAATTTGTAGATTCAACTTTTAATTTAAGTATTTTTCATGTTGGCAAGCGTCATTCGCGAGTAGGTTTCGTAGAACAACACGTCGTTCTACTTCACACAAACACTATATATTACTTTTACTCTATGACCAATTGCTTACTCACTCGAATTGTCTTGTTCGTTTGTCAAGCCCCGTTTAGACTCGCGGCTCGCGGCTCGTCTCGTGGCTCGCAGCCCCATAGCTCGTCGACCTGTTTACACTCTCGCGCTGCGCTTAGTTGTTTTCGAACTCTCAACTATGGAGGACGTCGAAGTATTAGCGGCATCAACTCTATCACTATTGAGTTTATATTACTACGTAAATAATTTACATATACATAGAATAAAAAAACGACGTCGCCGGAGAAGATGGTGGATGTTATCAATTCATCGCAATAGAACCTTGTAAGAAACCTAGAATTAGTAAATACTAATTATAATTAATTTTATTTTCGAGAAAAATAGCCTATGTATGTTTTTTTTATATAGTTTCATTGTATATTTTATTACTGTATACATTATATGTATGTATATATGATATATAATACATATATATGTATCGTATATATAGTATGTCTGTGTACTACATACTATATAACGGACATACTATATACTATATAACGGAAGCCCTCAAATATGAATAATATGAATAGCGTCTCGCGGCTCGCGCGAGAGTGTAAATGGGGTATTAAATAAAAAGAAATACAATAAATATATCTATAAAAACATATAAGCATAAACGCGAAAGTTTGTAAATATGGATGGATGAATGTTTGTTACTCTTTCACGTAAAAACTACTAAATGGATTTTAATGAAACTTTACAATAATATAGCTTCTACATCAGAATAACACATAATTTATAAAGAAATGCGGACGAAGTCGCGGGTAAAAGCTTGTTATTCATATTTGAGGGCTTCCGTTATATAGTATATAGTATGTCCGTTATATAGTATGTAGTACACAGACATACTATATATACGATACATATATATGTATTATATATCATATATACATACATATAATGTATACAGTAATAAAATATACAATGAAACTATATAAAAAAAACATACATAGGCTATTTTTCTCGAAAATAAAATTAATTATAATTAGTATTTACTAATTCTAGGTTTCTTACAAGGTTCTATTGCGATGAATTGATAACATCCACCATCTTCTCCGGCGACGTCGTTTTTTTATTCTATGTATTTGTAAATTATTTACGTAGTAATATAAACTCAATAGTGATAGAGTTGATGCCGCTAATACTTCGACGTCCTCCATAGTTGAGAGTTCGAAAACAACTAAGCGCAGCGCGACAGTGTAAACAGGTCGACGAGCTATGGGGCTGCGAGCCGAGACACGAGACGAGCCACGAGACGAGCCGCGAGCCGCGAGTCTAAACGGGGCTTTAGGCAAACTATGGAAAAGATGTTTCAAGAGATGTTAAATGAAGATTCTAGAGAATTCAGAAATTTTTGCAGAATGTCACCAACTGATTTTGAGTTTTTATTAAGCAAACTTGAACCTTTGATTACAAAACAAAATACTAAGTTGAGATTACCCATTCCAGCAAAAGTACGATTAGCTATAACTTTAAGATTTCTAGCTATATTTAAGATTTCCAATCCATATTAATCTTAATAATAATATAGATGTTTATTAGGCTATCCTACTCAGAAGAATTAAGAAATGTTACTACTACAATGTATAAAATCAGCTGATCATGTAGAAAACAACAATAACACAACGCAACTGGCACGGCGAAACGCTTGCAACCGAATGAAGACCGAACGCGAGTGTAAACACCGCGCTCGCGATCCACGCGAGCCCCTTTGGCTCGTGCCCAAAAAACCGCTCCCGACGCGAGCCCCGCGAGCGGCGAGACGAGCCGCGAGCCGAGCCACGAGCGCACCGTTTACATTCGCGTCCCGTGGCTCGTGTGTTAGCTCGTCTCGCGGCTCGCGCGAGAGTGTAAATGGGGTATTACTGTCGTCACGTTCTCTGTACTAGTGTTCTGTGCGTTCAAAGAAAGTTTTGACATAATAAGCGCTTTCCAGTTTTAAAATAATTGAAGAGATGAAAAAAGAAAAAGTTTTTATGTAACACTATTTAAGATCCGGTTGGTTATTTATTAATTTTAATTTTCAGGTTCACAAGTTGATTATATAAAATATAAATTTTGAGTCATAATAACCGATGAAAAAATTTAAACTCGTGTATTGTATCAATAAGAATAAGTCGAGAAATGCGGGTAAGTGCTCATTTAACGCATCACACTAACATCTATTCCATCAACTTTTAATTTAATACCTTTTCACTGGAAAAAATATGGGAGGTTATTTTTGATTCAAAAAGGTTACTTTTGTAAATATTTCAGGTAACTTCTGACAAGACCCGGCTGGCAACACTGTGTGCAAGTCTTGTGCCTGTCACACGCAAAATAAATGTTATCAAACATTATCAAATCGTAATCAAGTAAATAAAAAATAATAAATAAATTATAATTTTTATTTCTTTTTGTACTTTTTAGTACAAAAAATCAAATTGATATTGCTTACTAATATATGTAAATATTTGTACTTTATCTATAAAAGTATATCATATATATGTTAACATAATATTATACAATGGACGATAATTTAACAAAACAGGTTAGTATAAAGATAAAAATCAAAAAAAGTGCCATGTATTTTTTATAGCATAATTTTCTGATCATCCATGCTTCAACCCTCAACTAATTCCATCAATAAGTAACATGTGGATGCTGATAGTAATTTTTATATTTTACGTTTAGGTAGGCTGACTTTTGTGATCACTGTGCCTATTAACCTCTTGAATTCCGACACTTAATACAATAAGTACAAAGTTGAAATCATGTTGAATGCTTCCTTTATTCATTCATTTTGACATTTCATACATTTGTTCAAAATAATACCTGAACACAGATCTGTGTTCGGGCATTACATTACATGGGCAATCATCCATAATAAATGATTTATTAAACTTAAGATTAACTCAGTGTCACACATTTTGATACCTCATTTTTTTTTATAAAAATTTTAGATAGAAGAAGTAGAAGCGCTCAGCTCAATATACGGCGATGACTGGAGAACAGAAAGTGATATAACAAGATCTTATAGAATTAAGATAGAGGATAACAAGCACGAAGTAATTTTATATGTAACAATGCCAACTGAATATCCAAGCGAGGCGCCTCCAAAGTATGAGATATCCGCCCCATGGATGGACAGGAAATCAAAGCAAGAACTCCATACTGCCTTAGATGAAGTTTATTTGTAAGTAGTATAAAATAATTAATAATACCTGCATATAATCAGATATAATTGCAAACAGTTCTTGTAAAAATATGAAATAACAACAATAGTTAAAAAAAAATTGTAACAAAACTTTGAAAGGTGAACAGGTGATTCAAGGTAACAGACAGTCCACTCGACGGTTCGCAGGTACTAAAATCTATAACACAAGCAACTTCCGCAGACTACTTGGGGGGCGTTCAAGTATTACGTAATGCAATGTTAGAAGATTTTTGACCCCGAATATAACGCACCGAATGTTTTTCTGTACCCTCCCTAAATGTTATGTTTAGGACCAAGTTTACCAACTGACCATTTATACCAATGAAAAGGGTTGCCAACTTGGGAGAACAAAATAAAAATTACATACAATACACTCGAGGGATTATCCTGCCACCCCTTTAAAGCATCAATACGTTTTACAAAAAAAATGCGTTACATAATACTCGAACCCTTGATGCTGCAGCATCAGGTCAAGATTACCATGTCGTGGATATACCACCGAAACCAACCGAACCATACACCAAATTTCAAATCAGTGGAACCCTGTGGAAGTTAGTGAAATACCTTCATCAACTAGAAAATGAGTTGATAATCTTCAAACGCCTGAACAGATCTTTACTAATTATAGCTAAGAACCGTCTCGATCATGTCAGATATAAAAAAATATATCAAAAATTGAGCTGTGTGTTTGGTATCTCTTGTTTGTTTCTCTGCTAACTTCTTCCAATTCAATTTTAATATGGTTCGGATTTTGATACGGTTTTCACTAATGGAAGGAGTGATAAACTAGGAAGGTTTCTCTAGATAATTTGCGTAAAAAATGGATACGAATAATGCTGGAGTTGGGCTGGGGTTCAATAATAAATAAATGTTGAGCTATCAATCTCATGCAACTCTATCATTCAAATTTATTACAATATCTATATATTTCAGGGAAAATGTTGGCGAAACAGTAATATTTCAATGGGTAGAAAAGATCAGGGAAATACTACAAAAAATTAAACCAAAGGAAGATAAAAGAAAACAAGTTAAAAATGTACCAGTCGAAGAGGACATTGATATTGCCAAGGTATTCAGATTGTTTGTTACTTAATTGCAGAAGATGGAAGCAAAAAAGAAAGATTAGTTACTCCCTTATCCGTGGATGACTTTTATTAGCGTAAATATTATTGGCTCGCTTATATTGTAGTATAAATTCATACCTTATTTACAGCTAGACATCAAATGTCCAGAAATAATTCACGGCGAAGTTATAATGGACAGGAAGAGTTCGTTTCAAGGCCACACTGCAATCGTTAAAAGCGTACAAGACGTTAAGTGAGTACTAGTAAATATCATAATGCTCTATACTTCTTTGTCTGTACTATATTAATATATGAATACTATAATCTATACTAATATTATGAAGAGAGAAGATTTGTATGTTTGTAATGAATAAACTCAAAAACTACTAGACCAATTTTTAAAAAATTCTTTCACCTTTAGAAAGCTACATTATCAGAGAGTAACATAGGCTATATTTTATAAGGTTACGCGGGCGAAGTCGCGCGCAACAGCTAGTAATAAATAATAGTTAATGTCGTTGTCTATTTAGAATCTAAAAAAAATAATTAGATAACACTGCATTCTGTTGCCATAAAGTGGGCGGCCCCTTCAGGTGGCAGTAACCGAAAGACCAGTGAGAAGAAACAGCAGTTGTATTTTGGTGCGTGAGCGAGTAATTCTAGAACCCATCTCCCTGGCTATTGATGATGATTAACATAAATCAAATAAAAAATAAAAAATTGTGTGTGTCAGCTCCGACACACGACTGGAGTTTACTCCTTATGAACGATTATAAAATTTAAATTTTCACAATTCGTTCGCAGTGCAGTTATAATGAAATTGAAAGAGAACAAGAAAATCTTGAACGCCACCCACAACATGTATGCGTATAGAATCGAAAGGAAAACCGCCAAGGGCACGACAATAGTTCAGGACTGCGATGATGATGGGGAGACTCACGCCGGGGGCAGGATGTTGCATTTGCTCCAGATCTTGGACCAGAGAAACAGTCTAGTCGTCGTCTCCCGATGGTAAGTTGTAAGGTCACGTTTACCCTCTTCAAAACCTCATTGCGTTAAAAATGTTGGTTAAGAGGGCGCAACAGTTTCAATGCACAGTTCAATTTCTATTTTTTGTTGCATTTAAAAATTTACACATGTGCCGTTTTAGAATCTGCCGTTCCAAGAATCTGCCAGTTAGCAAATAAGCAATTAAAAATAGCTTTTGTCCGTGACTTCGTCCGCACGGTTTGGTCCCATCTTGTCAGAGTTTCAACTCGTCAGAGTACAATCAAACATAAATTATATTCAAATTTTATTAAAGTGAATTAATTACAATAAATCAATTTTAAAATTAAAATAAAACTAATAACTACAACATTTCCCTTATTATGGCGATAAAATATTACTATTAAAATAAACACCTACTCATGGCGATAAAAAGAAAATTTTACTTGTTATACATTTTTTGTTCTTTGTAAATTAAATAAATAAATAACAGGTTGCTCTTATAAATAAACTAAACCAGAGTTTAATGCAAGATAAACAGAGCTTAAATGCTGTTTTTAAAAATTATTAACTTATTCCCGACATTCTGTTGAGACCATTCCATTGAGCCCAACAAGCTACATCTGTTGTAAGTTGCTGAAGAGTTGGGTATTTCGCAGACTACTTGATGCTGAAGAATCAAGTCAACGTTACCATGTCATGGACATACCACCAAGTAACAGTACACCAAATTACAAATCAATCGAATTTGTGGAAGTTAGTGAAATCCCTTCTTCAACTAGCAAATGAGCTGATGATCTTCAAACAGCTGAACAAATCTTCATAAATGATATGAAAACTACTTCGAACTAATTAGATTTCAAACAAAAAAAAACTATCAAATTTGGTCTATCCGTTTGGGTTATTTTAATTTTAAAATTGATTTATTGTAATTAATTCAATAAAATTTGAATTATAATTTGTTTGATTGTAACTACTCTGACCAAATGAAACTCTGACGAGATGGGACCAAACCGTCCGCACCACATATTATTGAGTACATATTTTTGTCAGGCGGTGAATTTTAAATTTTTTGATGAAATGTTACCCTATGTGTATGCAAAATTTCGATTGAGTAGTTGAGGCGTGAAAAGGTAAAAGACAGACAGACAGAGTTACTTTCACATTTATAATATTAGTATGGATAAAGTATGGATGATCCCTAGGGAACAATCCTTTAATTCTGGATGAAATGTACCCTATATCTTCTCCTGTATCCCTGACAACGTATATGCAAAATTTCATAATAATCGGTTGAGTAGTTAAGGCGTGAAAAGGTAATAGACAGACACAGTTACTTTCACATCTGTTCTTACTTACTGCTATTATATAAAGCTGAAGAGTTTGTTTGGTTGAACGCGTTAATCTCAGGAACTACTGGTTCGAATTGAAAAATTCTTTTTGTGTTGGATAGTCCATTTATCGAGGAAGGCTATAACATCACGCTTATTTATATAATTTTAGTATAATTTCGATTTGCACCAACTCCAGCGTCATCTGTCAGTGAATAGTGACATTAAATATAATACTGGCAGACTGCAGACACAAAAATTCTTATTTTCATCCCATCAGATGGCGCAAATAGCAGCTGATTTTTTTTAAAATTTGTTTTCGTGATATCGTAATATAATAATAATAATTTATTTGCAGAATATAAGTATAAATTACAATGGTTTTACACTAAATAAGGCTTAGCCAGCCTTATTTAGTGTAAAACCATTGTAATTCTACCCTTTGGGGTGTGCAAATATTTTGAGAAGACTACATAACAAAATTTTTTTTTTATAATAATATACGTATAATAATTAAACTACTCATATATTTTCTTTCTTTTTCAAAACGGACGAAACCGCGGGCACCAGCTTGTTTATCAGTTTATCATAAATGTACTACAACTATGGATTTTGTACGCCATACAAAACACTAGGAACTTTATGGAACTTTTAAAAGTGACATTTGTGTAAAGCATGAACTCTCGTCATCTGTCATTTAAAACCAACATAACATCTTTCATTTAAAGAAAATATAACTTTACGTGAGACTTGACCTGACTGCTTTGGACTTGATGGACCTGTTTTGGAAAACTAAGAAAAATTATAGACTTGACTGACTAGTCTCGGGATCTGCTACTTTTGATTTTAATTGCTATTACAAATTGCTAATTTTACTGATGACACTGGCAAAATCATCGGAGAAGATCTGATGGAGCCAAGACATTAAAAGAGAAGAAGAAGGAGAAGAACTTTACGTGAACACAGAGTTTAAAATGAATTATAGAACTTGTTCATTACTACCTTTTGCCCCATTAACATTTGTGACGCAAATTCCATAGTTGTAGTACTTTCGATGCAGTTTATATTTTAATATTATTTTTATCATTGCAGGTACGGAGGCATACAGTTGGGTCCGGACAGATTTCGTCACATAAACAACGCAACCAGACAAGTGTTACAGCAAGCCGGTCTCTTGAACAATTCTAAATGACAATTACACATCATTTAATGACAGAACTCTACTTAATAATAATTTATTTTGTAAAACCAAAATGTGCAAAATGTATACTTTTGAGATATCGTCAAAAAAGTTTAACTGAAATTTTTAACAAAAAAAAATTTTTTTTAAAGTATTTTATTTCAAACTTTACGTTGTTTACGTGAACTTATTATTTGTATTAAACGTGAAATTGTAATCGTTTATTTATTATTTTGATAATAGAGATGATAAGATTCTAGTTAAGTTTTATTAATAGGTATAGTTTTATGATCACTTTTATTATCACTATTTGTCTTTCATGATCACTATTGTTTTTTTTATATATATACGATAGATAAGGCAGTGAACTAGTGAAGGTGAAAATATTGGAATCTCAAAAAAGTGCAAATGCAGATTTTGGTTTGACAACGACGATGTGTATAATATAACAATGTGTATAATAATCGGTGAGGCTATAACAGATTTGTATTTGCCATGAAATCATTTTATCAAATATGTATTTGTTGCAGAAAGTTTTTTTTTTCGGCCCAAACTATAGTTTTTCATACGTATATTTACGTAAGATAAAGGAATCTTGAGATGAATTTTAAAAAGGTATTGATGATACATAAATTTAATACTAAAAACGTCTAAGAATGCCTGTAAATATCATTATAATTTAAATGATGTAATAAAATATAATACAGGCTTATATTTGATTTTTTTCTTTTAACATAGTTTATAACTTTTAGGATGCTTTTTATGCGTTTGAAAGCTACTTACAGACACACAGGTCAAACTTAAAACACCCCTATTTTGCGTCGGAGGTTAAAAATATTGAATAAAGAGTACTTCTAACAAATAACGAAGTAGGTATTTTTCAGTGATAAGGTTCGATCAGACATTTTAAAGTAAGCTTTAAAATGAAAGACAGTAAGTATGTTTTAATCAATTATATCTCAACGAGCTCATTAAATACAAAATAAAAGAAGATAAGAAATGTCTACTACTGTGCATAGTAAGTATCAAACAAATCTGTATGTAATTTTGATAACAATTTCTTCATTAGGTATTATATAAAATCAGTCTGAGGAAATTTCCTGATCGTCTATAAGATTTGGTCTCAGTCCTTTTGAAATTATGTATTTCCTAAATACTACTTCTTCAGATTCTTCATACAATTTCTCCGTAGCTTGTCTTATATTTTTCGTAAAAGGTGCAGTACTATTTGGTAATAAATAATGTATTAGGTGATGTAAAATTAGGTAATTATTAAAAGGATAAATTAAGAAAAAGCTTACTGGAAAATAACGCCACACGCAAAACCTAAACTGACAACAGCTAAAGCTATGCGATGTCTAAATTTGGCAGCTGGGGTCCCATTCATCTTTCTTGGCTTCCATTTTGATGAGTCTACACCAATGGCCATTATTTCTAAATTAGATAATAGATACCTGAAAATATATTTTTTCTCTTATATATATATCTAGGTACCTGAATTTTTTATGCAATTGTCAATTTTGAAGTAGGTAGGCAAGCAACGATATTATCTATAAAGAAAATTAATAGATACAAACTCCTTGGATACTTACATATTATTAAGGATGTCATATTGCAATTATATTATTATTTCGCTGATGTTAGAAATATGGAAAAATTGATTTCTTGTATGCATTACGTAAGTAGGTACTTCAAGGTTTAAATGTAACGACTTATTGAACTACTGAAGAAGAGCTTTAAACGAGGAAGGTTTTTATAATAGGGGTTAAAGTATGAAATTGCCGTTTTATTGTAATAGGTAGGTTCGAATTGATATAGAACCTTCATGGTTTGAGATTTTTGAGTGAAACTTTTTTCATACGGTACCTATGTAGTTCTTCTTTTAAAAAATGTGCAACATTCGATTATCAACTTTCAGTTGTTTTTTTTATTCAGCTTAGACAATAAAGATGGATACTTCGAAAATTCGTGTGATTTTTGAATACGAGTTCCGACGCGGAACTAACGCGGCAGAAACAGCTCGCAATATTAATGTTGCGTTTGGAGAGGGGACTGCTAATGAACGCACTGTGCGATTTTGGTTTAAACGCTTTCGTGATGGAAAATTCGATTTGAAGAAAGAACCACGTGGAAGACCGCCCACACAGGTGAATAACAATGATTTGAAAGAGATGGTGGAAGCCGATCCGAGCCAAACTACCCAGGAATTAGCGGCATGGTTTAACGTTACCTTACCAACAATATTGACTCATTTGCGTCAAATCAATAAAATAAAAAAATATGAAAAATGGGTGCCTCATGATTTGACTGATCTGCAGAAAGAAACGCGTGTTGAAACTTGCGTTGCCTTTTTGAATCGATACAGAAATGAAGGAATATTGGATCGAATTGTGACATGTGATGAAAAATGGATTCTTTACGATAATCGTAAGCGGAAAATGCAATGGCTGACCCCAGGTCAAACGCCGCAACAGGGTCCTAAAGCAAAGCTTACCAATAAAAAGGTAATGGTAACTGTTTGGTGGTCTCAGCGTGGTGTTATTCACTATAGCTTTCTCCGATCTGGTCAAGCAATAACGGCAGATGTCTACTGCACCGAACTCCGAACAATGATAGCGAAACTAGCAGTGAAACAGCCCCGACTTATGAATCGATCTTCACCATTATTGCTCCATGATAACGCGAGACCTCATACAGCACGAGAAACCGTTTTAACTCTACAGGAACTGCAATTAGAAACCATTCGTCACCCTCCGTATTCGCCAGACCTTGCTCCAACGGACTACCATTTTTTTCGTGATTTGGACAATTTTCTGCGTGATAAAAAGTTTTCTTCTCAGGAGGCAGTGCAAAATGCTTTCACACAGTTTGTCGAATCTAGATCACCAGAGTTCTATCGCAAAGGCATAAATGAGCTTCCTATTAGATGGCAGCAATGTATAGATAATAATGGTAATTATTTTGATTAAATAAATATGTTAAATTAAAAAAAAAGAATTTTTATTTTTCAGTACAAATCGGCAATTTCATACTTTAACCCCTAATATATAACGAGCTGGTGCCCGCGACTTCGTAAGCGTTGAAAAAGAAAATATACGAGTAATTATTGTACGATGAGATATCGTAAAAAAATTTTTAAAATATCAGTTGCTATTTGCGCCATCTGATGTGACGAAAATATGACTTTTCTGCACTGCAGTCTGCCCGTCGTAGCAAGCAATAAGGATGTTGTTACATGCAGTGAGAGAGTATGAGTCACAGGTATGAGTGTGGTTTAGAGTACCGTGGAACGGGGTTACTTTTGTGGAAATAAATTGACGGACTTCACATTATTATTTACATATTTATAATTATATATCACATAATTTACAAATGAGTAAACGCACGTATGGGCGTTTGTGGTGATGATGAGTGGCGAGAAAGCGCGTGCTTTCTGTAGCAGTGATGGAGGCCGACTGTCTCGACTGACTCTGGTTCCCGTGCTTCTTCATTTAAAAGAATGACACGGCAACTAAAAAGTAAATTCCCAAATAGGTCATTCAAAGGAGGTCGCCACATCAGCCCCTCCGGAGACCGTTAGGTCGTAACGAAAAACAGACTGGAAGAAGTGGCAGGCAGGCAGGCACTTGGTGGCACGTTGCTGGGTGATGGTATCAGCAGTGTTCATTATCTGGATCGATAAACTATTAGCAATTTATGAAGCACTTAAATACTTCCGATACATGGTGGAGGCAAGAACGTTCGTCGTGTTCACTGATCATAAACCGCTGACTTTTGCTTTTTCCGTGAACAAGAGCACATGTACTCCACGCCAATTTAGATACCTAGACTTTATTGCACAATTTACAACTGACATTAGATATTTGCCTGGGAAAGAAAACGTCGTCGCTGACGCATTGTCACGAGTGGAAGAGATTGCAACTTCCATTGATTACGAGGAACTTGCACGATATCAGGAATCAGACCCTGAACTGCAAGACCTTCTGCTAAACGGTTCAGCCTTAAAAACTGCTCTGGATCATCAATGGACAGTTGGACTAAATTGGCTATCACTTACGCAAAAATGCTTTTTAGCAAGAAGAAAAAACTTTTGTTTGTTTCGAATGTCACTTTGTCAACAACACGATAGGTAACTATGGAAAACTGTCCAAAATTTTCTTCAAATGTTCATTTATAGTCGCGGGTCACCAATTTATGTGGAAATAAATTGACGGACCACATTATTATTTACATATTTATAATTATATATCACATATTTACAAATGAGTAAACGCACGTATGGGCGTTTGTGGTTTGTTTGTGGTGATGATGATGATGGATGAGTGGCGAGAAAGCGCGTGCTTTCTGTTCTGTAGCAGTGATGGAGGCCGACCGATTGGCCGACCGAGGCCGACTGTCTGGACCAGTCTGGACGCTAAAGAGTATATATGTTCCTTGGTCTGGACTGACTCTGGTTCCCGTGCTTCTTCATTTAAAAGAATGACACGGCAACTAAAAAGTAAATTCCCAAATAGGTCATTCAAAGGAGGTCGCCACACTTTGATAAAAACTTTATTTTGTTTTTAAATGAAATGTTTTCGGTATCTCAACGCAGCGCCAAGCTTTTTTTTCAACGGTTGGCATCAAAGAGTATATAATCACTACGTTTTTAGTTGGCATCACTGCTGCCCGTATTATATTAATGTGACTTTTCACTGACAGATGATGCTAGATGACGCAAATCGTAATTCTACTAAAATTGTAGATATTATATTATAAGCTTGATGTTATATAGCCTAAAGCAACTAACATATATACTCTTTATGGCCTAAAGCCTTCCTCGATAAATGGACTATCCAACAACACAAAAAGAATTTTTCAATTCGAACCAGTAGTTCCTGAGATTAGCGCGTGTTAGCGCGTAAAGTATCGAGCGTATAGAGTATATAATATATATATATAGATTAGCTGACCCGGCGATGTATATAGATTTGCAGAAAAAAATTGCACCCGTGCGTATCCGTGAGCAGGTCGCTAGTATACAATGTATACAATATTTACTTACCAAAAAATTCTTAGATCCTTTACCTATCGAGTGGTGTAATTTTTAAAATAATAACAACTTTAGTTTTAGCATTTTTTCTATTTTTTTTTTATTAAATAAAGGGTTCAAATTAATATTTGGATATAGATGAGGACAGATTAGTCATGAGTTTTCTGAATTGCCTCCCACTAGTATACAATGTATACAATATTTACTTACCAAAAAATTCTTAGATCCTTTACCTATCGAGTGGTGTAATTTTTAAAATAATAACAACTTTAGTTTTAGCATTTTTTCTATTTTTTTTTTTTTTTTATTAAATAAAGGGTCCAAATTAATATTTGGATATAGATGAGGACAGATTAGTCATGAGTTTTCTGAATTGCCTCCCACTATGGAAGTAAATTTAAAAGCGTATTCACCTCAATAAGGGATTAAACTGGTTTTTCAATTAGCACAATAATTTGTTGTTGAGTAAGTAAGGGAGGCCAGAGCTCATTTTCCTATCTTATCCCAATCCCTTATCCTCAATCCCACTATGGTCGGCAGCACACTTGCAGCACTTGTGTTGTAGGAAACTGTAGCCACCTACCATTAAGTGGACCGTAAGCTATCGGCCTTAAACATAAAAAAAAACGTAGTTGGAAAACTCATGATAATAGGATAATACATAATAATAATAATTTATTTATTTGCTGAACATAGGTTACAATGGTTTTCGTTATATTAACAATAGTGCTCACTACGTTCCACCCTATAAGGGCATGCAAATATTTTAAAATCACTATATAAAGATAATATAAATATAATAATATAATAAATAATAATAATATAATAAATAATAATAATATAATATAATAATATAAATATAATATATATAACTAAATATAATAATATAAAATACCTCGTAAAACTATTCTAAAAGCGTACATAAAGTAAACTAAGTGTCCTAGGAGTGTTGTGTTTAATAGACAATATTTATTGTGAATATAAAATTCATGTGCGACGATCTGACTTCATTTCCACTTATCAACTGGTAAGACTCTGCAACAATATTAAAACTTTATTTATATATTAAACTCATGATTAAACTAGTTAATTTTTCAAAATCTGCGATCCATAAATTCTTTGACGTCATAGAAGTTGTGTGCTATAACCCAAGTATATAATTTTCTCTTAAACTGCACCAAAGGTAATTTATATTAAGAGGAACCTTATTAAACAGCTTGACGCTCATATATAAGCAACTTTTCCTAAATTTAGCCAATTTGATTGTCTCCTTCACTATCAGTCTATCCGGATATCTGCAAAGAGTATATAATCACTACGTGGATATCTGCTGCTACATGAATTTTTTATAAATAAATATTTTGTTACATTACGAATTAACGAACGGAACGATAAATAATTCGTGTTGCCATAATTAAAAAAGTTTCTAACCTTTGGCCCGTTGGCCATTTTTAAAATACAAATGGAGTATAAAAGAGAGCAAGCCCAAAAATATAAACATAAAAGTTGTATCCATATAATATTGTCAAGTGTTATGTGTGTCTACAACTTTTATTCATTATTGCAACACTGTTAGTTATAAAAATAATGGCGGCCAAAAATCAATTTTAAATTGTGACAGCCAAGTGTGAGGTCACGGTTTTTTGTATATTTTGTCGCAACGCAAAACAAATAAATTTAGTCCTTATCAATATCATGTAAAATCTTTAGTTAGACTGGGTTAAAGAGTTATAAGTGTGTAATTAGACATTTTACTTATTGTATAAAGTTTATCTTACATTGTTTACCATTTAGTGCGATGTTCTTTACCCTTTTGCGTTTAATATTGTAATCGATGATGTAAGAATTCCAAGGTCTCTGACACTCAGACAAAAATTATTTATTGTTATGTTAGTTTGTTTATAAATTTCCATCATGGACGGCGAAGACAGCGGCTTGGGAAATACCGAAAAAGATGATTACGAGAGCAGTTCTCATTCCACTCCTCAAGAGCATAAATCGTTTGCCGAGTTTGCGAAGGATAAATTAGATAGCGGTAAGACTTATCATTTACAAAATATATGTATTTACTTAAAATATATTTTATATACCTAAATTTTTATGTAACATTTTAACGGGATTTTGTTTTAAAAATATCAGTATGAAGGGGAATCTAATTAGGCCGTCAGACTGTTTTATTGTGATAATGATAAAAGGAAAGTTGGAACTATGTGAATACTAGCCCTTACTTTGAAAATTTTGCTGTTTGGAGTCCTGGGACTTTCAGGTTGTCTGGCAGTTAAAATTGCGGAAGCAAAACTTGTTACTAAAGCTTGCAAAAGTTGTTAGTTTTTTCAAAAGTATATTTTATTAAATCAGCAAAGAAGTCTAATTTGTAAGTTCATTATATTATTTCAAATCTATTAAGCAGGCGAATACAGACTAAGTGAGGATAATTAATGTTTATATGTGTAGGTATACTTAGGATTCTAAATTCTAAGTCTATTTTATATTTAGAACCAATTCAATTATTTCAATTATTATTTCAATTTTATATTTTCATGATTGTTTATGATATGTTATAATTCATTGGTTTTGTTAAATTACTGAGTTTGTTTTTTACTAATAAGATTTTACTAGCAAAAAATGCTAAAAACATAGATTATTTTATATTCTTAATAGACTATTAAATCTTTATGTATAAAAATCAATGTAGATATTTACGTATGTTTATGCGCTAAACTGATTTTAATTATGCATTTCACTTATGGAAAGAGGAATAAAAGGGGAATGTTTCCATGTATAAAAATTTCACCCCAGGAGAAGCGAGGAGCATGTCACTAGTAACATTATAAATGTTTTGATTTGATTTTATATTAAACAAATATTGAGTTTTATTATAATCCCTTTTTATTGACACATATTCTGCCAAAAATAAACTTGATTATAATTTTATTCATTAATCTTGAATACAAAATAATTTATTATCTCTCTTAAGTCTAGGCACAAAAAAGGTGTGGAGGCACTCCTGTTAATTATAAAAATACTTGTATCAGGAGACCCCGCTCCTTCAACACCACACTTAAATCTTAGGCTAAATTAGAAAAACTAACTTGAAGTCCTGGGACTTTGATCATGATACATCTGGTATCCCGAGACTTTAAAACTGTCGAGTTTTTCTAAACTTTACCTAGTACCGCTAATGATAGCTTTCCATGTTTCTGTAATATTGTAAGGCAAAATTTATTTTATTTTTATTTATTCAACGTTTGATGAAGTTTTGTATGTATGATTAACTCAGCCTCACGGGTATACAGAGAGACTGCTAGCCAACAATACCTATTTTCACTTTAATGAATAGAACCTATACTAGTTATAGAACTTGTATCAATTACAAATGGTCATCATCTTTTGATAATGTGGTTTAAACTATTTCTCTAATTTGCCAGCTTTTTTGTCATTGTTGTTTATTGCATTATAAAAGATTTGTTTTTTTTTTTTTTTTATTATTTTGCTCCCAGTTATCTTTATCAGTGGGGTCTTTGATTATTTTTTTTTTGTTAACGTTGATAGACATCCTGACAGACCACTTGATGGTAAGCACATTTAGATAGGTATTGCTTAATTTATTTAAAAAAAATTGAGTCCATTTACAGATTACAGTGAAAATCGGTAATACCTTCAAGAGATCACAAAAATTGCTTGTAAAAAATTTATTATCGATATATGCAATATTAATTCGATATTTGACAGGGACACGGGCGTAGCCAGGGGGAGGGTTTAAACCCCCCCCCCCCCTCCCCCCCCCCCCCGAAAAGTTAAGATATTAACATGTACTATTCACCCCATGTACATTACATGTACATTTAGATCTCTTGAAACATAATAGATGGCGCTACATACGTCGTGTAAAAAAAATGAAATGACCCCCAATTCTACTATATTACGCTACATAGTTTTAAGTTGTGGTTAAAAACTTTGAACCACTTTAAGTAAGTCTTTTGATGAGGAAAACTATGTTTAAAGCGGGACGAGAGTTGCGCAGGCGTTTGCCAATGGCCGGACAGCTTGGTGCACATTTGATGCATCCCAGGAGACTCCTTTTGCATTCAACACCTACACAGCAAACCGACGTAGTGCTGATATTCCCGAAAGGTACGTTAATATTGATGACAAATCACTTTCTTTACATTGTATGAAAATAAGTTGAACAATGTAGTTGAAGGCTTATTTCCTACTCGTAATGCGAAAATGTGTGAGGATGGATGGTATGGATGTTTGTTACTCATTCCCGCAAAAACAGCTCAAAAAATTTGGATGAAATTTGGTACACAGATAGTTTATTACTTGGATAACATGTGGGATACTTTTAATCCTGAAAAAAAAAGGTCAGGTTCCCGAGAGATCATCTAAGAATATAAAAAATAGGACGCTACTGTCGCCGTGGCCGTGACGGGCATCGTCACAGCGATAAAAAATTTATACTTATCTATCCTAATATTATAAAGAGAGATGATTTGTATTTTTGTAATGAATAAACTCAAAAATGGTACAGTAGCCATTTTTGAAAATTCTTTCACGTATAGAAAGCTACATTATCAGCGAGTAACATTTAAGTTACGCGGACGAAGTCGCGTGCAACAGCTAGTGTAATATAAAATGATAATAATTTGGGAATTTGAACACTGAATCGAAAATGTCCTCAAACAAGATTAAAACTATTTGGAATATCATCAATAGTGAAACTGGAAAATCAGTAAAAAGCAAACAGGATTTGGAGCTAATTGTAAATGGGTGTAGGTTACAAACAGAGGTGGAGGTAGCCACGGCATTTGAAAATTACTTTACTTCTGTCCCGTTGGTTACTACAAGGCACCTTAACTCCTCCCCTGGTGTCGCATTAGCATTCTTAAAAGCGAGTGTACCGGAATGTACCACTGATTTTCAATTTCAAACTATAGGGCCTATTGATATAGTAAGTGCATTTAAATCTTTAAAGCAGAAAAATACGGCAGATCTATGGGGACTGTCTGTTAAAACAATAAAATCAGTAATTAACGTTATAGCTCCTCATTTAGCAGCCGTGTTTAATTGTTGTATTTCTATGGGCATATTCCCTAATCAAATGAAATTGAGCAGAGTGATACCTCTATTTAAGTCTGGTAGTAATACGGACCCCTCAAACTTTCGCCCGATTTCAGTGCTTCCGGTTCTTAGTAAAATTTTCGAAAAAATCTTGTTTAATCAAATGTACTCTCACTTTTCATCGAATAACCTTATGTCTAATAAGCAATTTGGTTTCACAAGGGGTCGCTCCACTATTGATGCTGGAGTAAAATTGCTGAAGTTTATTTATGAAGCTTGGGAGGATAGACAGGATGCTTTGGGTATATTTTGCGACCTATCCAAAGCTTTTGACTGTGTTAAATATGAAAATTTATTCGGGAAACTTTCACACTACGGTATTAGAGGTGTAGCTTTGGATCTTTTGAAATCATATTTGAGTAATAGAATTCAGAGTGTCAATGTGGGTGAGACTAGATCACAGGGATCATTAGTGACTATGGGTGTCCCGCAGGGCTCTATTCTGGGTCCGTTACTCTTTCTTATTTATATAAATGACCTTCCTTATTATATTAACGATCATGATATTGTTTTATTCGCAGATGATACGTCATTGCTTTTTAAAGTTAACCGTAGAAAGTATCATGAGCATGTTAACTTGGCGATGTCTAAGGTTATTGATTGGTTTAATGTTAATAATCTTTCGTTGAACAATAAAAAGACAAAATGTATTAAATTCACTTTACCAAATGTCAAACAAATTGATCATAATGTTCACGTAAATGGCGAAGACATTGAGCTGGTTGAGTCGACTGTATTCTTAGGTATAAATGTAGATTCTAAACTACAATGGGGACCACACATTAATAAACTAGCCATTAAATTAAGTTCGGCTGCCTATGCTGTTAAAAGAATTCGTGAGCTTACTGACGTAAATACCGCGAGGATAGTATATTTCAGCTATTTTCATAGTGTAATGACGTACGGTATTTTACTTTGGGGTAATGCTGCGGATATAAACACTATATTTGTGTTACAGAAAAGGGCTATTCGTGCCATCTACAAGCTCGGTCCCAGGGTCTCGCTAATAGATAAGTTTAGGGAAATAAATGTACTTACTGTAGCCTCACAATACATTTTTGAAAATCTTTTGTTTGCTCACAGAAATATTAGCACTTTCAGTAGAAATAGTGATGTTCATAGTTTGAATACTAGAAACAAGCATAGGCTTCAATTGCATAAAACTCGTCTTCACAAGGTTAGCAACTCTTTTATGGGTCAATGTATACGCTTCTACAACAGGCTTCCTGCTAATATACAACAATTATCTACGAATAAATTTAAAGTTTATATTAAGAAAACCCTGTGCAAAAAGGGTTATTATAGAATATTAGATTATATAAATGATGAACGTCCTTGGAGTTGAATATGGTGTTAATAGATAGCTAAGTATTGTTACGTGTTGTTGTAAATTGATTAATTGATTTATGAAAAGAGCAACTAGGGGGTTTCTTGCCGAGTTCTTCCCCCTAGAAGCAGCTTTCCGAACCGGTGGTAGTTTGTAAATATAAAATAATGTTGACGAGGGTAAATGTTTTGTAAAAACTTACATCTAATAAATGATTTATTATTATTATTAAAATCGAATTCGAATCTTCAAACATTGTCATAACTTAGTAAGTTTCGCCACAAATGTATTCCACCGCTTAATCATCCCCTATCACTTTGTATTCCTTTGCCAAAAGTGACTGACCCCATTCCGGGTTATTGCCTCTTCAAATATGAATGAATAATTTATATGTACTAAAGAGTGATGAATACATATTTTCTGAGTATTGAAATTTAAATGTACACACACTTTTTTTTATTTTTTTTAACACTCACTTAAACATACCTGAATGGATTTGAATGAAACTTATAGTAATATAGTTTATTAGATGGTGCCCGCGACTTCGTCCGCGTTGAAAAAGCTATTCAAAATTGCATTGATATCTATAATATCTATAGGTTAATATGTCTAGGTTGCGTTACAGATAGTTACTTCAGAATATCAAGGCCTATCAACATTTATACACTAATGTTAAAAAGAGATAACGCGAATATATCGTAATGTTAAGGTCGACAGACAGGCTGACTATTCACTGGATGGTAGGTGGCTACCAAATGCGCTGCCAACTGCCGCTGCGCTGCGGAGTGAGGATAAGGAATAGTGGAAGTGAGGATAAGGAATAGTGGGAGTGAGGATAAGGAATAGGGAAATGGGCTCTGGTATCCTTTACTGACTCACCGAACCACAACAGCACATATGTTGTTATTTCACGGTGGCCATCTGTAAGAGGGTGGTTACTATCGCCAGACGAACCGCCCAAATGACTGCGTAACGCAGTGTGCTCTGCCACTACTTGTGAAATCGAGATTAGAGCCAACTTTGAAAAGTTCATTTCCAAAGTTGACCCTGTCAGGATTGGAACCCCGGACCCCTGAAACAAGGCAAGCACTCTAAGCACTCATTCCAACTGGCTCGTCAAATCTGCGGGTTTTTGTTTTAGGACTTCCGGACAGCATGCTTCTATGGTTACTTCAAAAGTTACGTGGCAGCCGGCCTCGTCTTCGCGTCTGTGTGCGTCAACATGCGTCATCACAGTGCTCCGCCTTCTACATCACGGCTGATGATGATGTGTAAGTCCTGTCTCAACGCCTCATACGTATTCCACTCCCCATTGACATAAATCAAAGTTGAGCCTGTCGCGAATCGAACTCGGGACCCTTAAGACAGTAAGTTTAGAGAGCAGACAGTAATTGTGTATTAAATTTAATGAAAAAAATAATGTTTCTCGCTGCAGACTATTGCAAACGGCAGAGGAAGTTCATCTTCCGAAATTACTGAAGCCAGAGTTTGGCGGAGGATACAAGGAGTTTACAGTGCGAGATATGCATTGTTTTCAAAAGGTATACTTAATTATTCATATTTTATTTAAATCATGCTATATGTATATCTCATTTACAATTAACTAATAGTTCCGATGCATGGTCACTTAGTATGTAAGGTTGAAAGGAAGCTTCAGCCAATGTATAGATAAATGTAATATAAATTTGTGAAATAAATATATTTTATGTACTCTCCGAACGTATATTTAAAAAAGGTTTTTCTTTTGTAGGGTGCCTCAGCGTCGACTCTGTTCAACTCTCAGGAGCGTAGCGCCTTAGTGCGCCACGTGTTGGAGTCTGCGCGTGCGGCGGCCGGCGACGAAAGGGCTCTCGAACCGGCGCTCACGCTACGCGTCGGACAGAGCATTGGTAAGGCCCTCTTTTGCAGGCACTATTGCTGTGTTATGGGTGGT
The DNA here is from genome assembly GCA_936446665.2 of Synanthedon andrenaeformis. Lineage (NCBI taxonomy): Eukaryota > Metazoa > Arthropoda > Insecta > Lepidoptera > Sesiidae > Synanthedon > Synanthedon andrenaeformis. Next base: position 4,542,753 of record OW387799.2, on the reverse strand, counting down.
GTCAAAACAATAGTAGTGGCAGGGCACACTCCGTTTCGCAGTCAATTAGGGCAGCCCCCCATGGCGGCAGTAACCACTATGCCACGGCTTGTATATTTGGCACGGATAATATAATATTGTGACAGTTTGACACTTGGTAAATCTAGTTTGTTTTTGGAATTCAGGTGGGATAAGGAGATATAAATAAATAAATATCTTCACATATTCATTATTTTCTTATTTAACTTTTGCTTTTTTTAACTACGTTATTCGTCTAAAAAATACATTATTCGTTTGTTTTCACTTTATTTTTAATTATTATCACGTTTTCGTTGTTTTGGATTTCATTTCACTAGTTCATTTTGGTGATTCCCAACTCGTATCAATTGTCGATGGTTTTTAGTACGACATGTTTGTTTACTGCTTAAGACAAGTCTGTTAAATACACTATATGTTAGTACAGGCTATACTCACGAACCTACGCATTTATAATATTAGTGTGACTTACCACACAATCACAATATACAAGTTGAGGCTTAAATTGTTGTATTTTTGAAGTGAAAACTTCTTTAGGCGCATTGACCATTTTTGAGATGGGATAAAATCATTGAACTCGCGACAGTGTCGTGTAACGTAATGTAACCGAAATTTAAAAAAAGAAAAAAAAAACAATTTTTGGGATGGGATAAAATCATTGAACTCGCGATATTGTCATGTTACTTAATGTAAGCGTTGATGTACGTGATATCAATTTAAAATAATTTAAAAAAAGAACAATAAGCAGACAACTGCATATGAAAGTAAACTAACTAGATATGATAACAAGGATCAAAATGGTATACACCTCTGACCAATAATCTAGTTCCATATCAACATCAAACTTTTTTAATGGTTTGTCATTATGAAGTTAATGTTAATTAATTATGTTCTATTTATTGTCATTGTGTGTCAGTGCCATATATATATTTTCTCTCGTGTATTTCTTGCGATCAATAATTTTGTGAAGCTTAGTTATCACTTCTGACGTGGAGTCCTACGACTGACATGTTTTTTGTTGTTGTTGTTGTTGTAGTGCCCGCGTGTGTGAGCCGCGGCGTAGTGGCTGGCATGTTTCCGTTGCACGACAGAACGGCCTTGGAGAGTCTTCGGAAGAAATGGGTCAAAACATTCTTCTCACCTCAACCGTTAGGTATACATGACATTTTATTCTATTTCTGCATGAAAATAACTCCCTAGACACCCAGACGCCGACACGGTTCAGCTTAGACTTTAGTAGTGGCAGGGCACACTGCGTTTATGGCGGCAGTAACCACCCCCTTACCGTGAAATAACAGCATGTGTACTGTTGTGTTTCGACGAGTGAGTAAGGGAGCTCATTTTCCATTGTTCCCTCTCAATTCAAAACTTTACTATGGTCAACATAGCATTTGCAGCACGTGTGGCGTTGTTGCTTGTGGCGACGGTGGCCATCAATAAAAAATAATAAAAAAATAAGTGAGTAGTCAACCTGCCTACGGATCTGTATCATACGACAGACCACACGACTGCAGTGAAAACATCATCAAGGCGAGCTATAGTAAAGCCAAGGAGACAACGCAAACAATGTAAACAAACCCGGCCTTCTGTCCTTTTCCCTCACACGAAGCGGCCGGCGCCATCTGTTTCATTTTCATGTTATAGAGGAAGCCATCTTGACAACCCTTGAAAGTTTGTTTACATTCTTTGCGTTATTTCGTTGGCTTTTCTGTAGTATAGAAGTGACGCGTTGATTATATATCTCTCACTACCTTTACCCGAACTGACTCTCATTCAATACTCTAAAAAATGAAGATCAGAGCGCACCTAAAGAAAGTTTTCACTTCAATAATTACAGTTGTTACATTCAGTTGTTTCAATAATACATTACAGACTGTTTTGTTTGGCAGAAAAACAATAAAGATTAAATTAAATTTCAGATGAGATAAGTGAATATTTTGGTGTAAAGATAGCCATGTATTTCGCATGGCTTGGACACTATACGCGATCTCTCACAGTGCCTGCAGTAGTCGGATTCGTCTTTTGGGTGAGACTTATATTCTATTGTCTATTAGATTTTTTTTTTCTCTATTTAAGCAAACTACAAGTGGATAGACAGCCTGTCTTCCTCTCGTTATAAGAAAAAAAAATTACATATTTTTTTAACGCCCGACGCAAAAAAGGGGTGTTATAAATTTGACGTGTGTATCTGTGTATCTGTCTGTATCATCAAAGCTCCCAAACGGATGGACCGATTTTGGTTCGTTTTTTTGTTGTTGTTGTTTAAAACCTTAAGTGATGAGGATTGCTTAAGATCTTTACAGGCGTGTGAAGACCATCAGCCAATTTTCTAGTTGACGAATCGATTTCACTAACTTCCACATGTTCGATTGATGTGTAATTTGGTATACTGTTACTTCAGTGGTATTTCCATGACATGGTAACCTTGACCTGATGCTGCAGAGTCAAGTAGTCTCCTGGACACCCAACTCCTCAGCCACTTACAGCAGATGTAGCGTGCTTGGGCTCAATTATAAATTAATTTATAATTTTAATTGTAATCGGAATAATTAAGTGTCTGTATATATTTATATTATCTGTTTCTATATATTCTTAATAATTCTGTAATATGGACACGGTGTTCGGTAAAACTCGTAAGGAGTTTGTGTTTACACCATTGTTAAACTAAATGTAACATTATGTTGTATTTATAAATAAATAAATCAAAAATGTAAAAAATATATATAATAGCCTGTTTATTTTTTCAGATTTGGTTGGGTACAGCAAACGAGTATTGGAAGGATGTCGCCCACGTTTTGTTCTCACTCTTCAATGTCATGTGGGCTTGTGTCTACTTGGAGACTTGGAAGAGGTGTGTAAATTTTTCATATTATTTCATCAAAGGATTTTATAAGTTTGACCTGTTGATCGATATATCTGTCTGTCTGTGGCATCATAACTCCTAAACGGACGGATTAACTTCGACTCAGTCGGTATTTGTAAGAAAAAAGAAGTTATTTGTAGAGGTTAACATTCATTCTAACGATCGATTTGTAAAAATAAAACATTAATATGTTCAAGATATGTAACCAATTAGCTACTGATTATTTTGACCCATAGAAAGTGGAAAGTTGAAAATTTTTGGCAGCTGGACCAAATTTTTCAAAAGAGATTTCCTAACGGGCTGCACTACCTAATTTAACCAAATAATAAAATGAAACAAATTTTTTGAGAAAAATGAACACCCCGCATCTCGTAAAGATGATTTTAAACACAAGCTTTAGCTAGAACTTAGAAGAAATTCACGGTGTGTTGTACAGTAGAAAATGCGGCCCTCAGGCCGCGTGTTGGCAACCCATAATATATAGGTTTTCGACTTAGTTCTATAATTATTATGCGAAACTTTTTAATAATTTCAGATACTCAAATGTGCTCGCATACAAATGGGGGACGTTGGATCAGAGAGACAATTTGTTAGTGGAACCGCGACCTCTTTTTCAAGTGAGTTTAATCAATCAATCGTAAATCTAGTTTGCTTTTTGACTTTAGAAATGGGACAAGGAAAGTTTTCGAACTAATTTGAATTTATTGTCAATCGTTATTTTCTTATTAAACTTTTGCTTCTTTTAACTGAGTTATTCGCTTAAAAAATACGTTTCTTAAAAAATACGTAAAAATCACTTGTTCATTTTGGTGATTCCAAACTCTTATCAATTGTCGTTTGTTGTTAGTACGCCATGTTTGTTTAATACTCAAGACAAGTAGATAATCAGCCCTATTCCGTATCATTCACTTTATGGATAACGCAACCGTTATAGACATATTTAACCTTTAAAATGACATGTCGCATTGATGTCGCATAGCCAAGAACCAAACCAATGGGAACGTTTCGTTGCGTTCTTACGCAACGAAAGAATTAAAGCCCGGTGATTGGTTGTTGCAACGCCCACATAAAATTTTGACCAATTACAAAACTTTCTCCCAGCGTAGCGTAGCGTTTACGACTGTACGTTTGCTCTTGGCTAGGGCCCCTGATTATGTTTAGACACACTATAGTTGGTAGATGTATCCAATGGGCCATTTCTCTGATCGTTTTCAGGGAGAGATGTCTCTGAGCGCGGTGACCGGTCGGCCTGAGCCGGTGTACGCCTCGTGGCGGAGGCGCGTCTGGCGCCATTGCGTCTCTTTCCCACTCATGCTGCTCTGCCTCTCGGTGGCTGTCGTCGCCACGTTCGCCTTCATCCGGGCCCAGGTATATCTCCACCTTCAGGCACACTCCAACAACACACAATAGTTGACTGACTATTCTTGGGAAAGTGTGACGCAACCTTATACAGCACAAAATATTTAATGGTTTTAGAATTAAAATATTAAATATTTAATAGCGAGTTCAATGGGTTTTTTTTCCCTATCTCAAAAATGCCCAACGCGCCTAAAGAAGTTTTACACTTCAAAAAAGTTCAATACAAATAGTGTTCATACAAATTGTTTCCAGGATTGGTGGGAATATAGGGTAGGTTATTTTACTTGGATACCTCGAGCGCTGCTGGCCATAATCATAGCGGTGGAGGAGGAGGTATACTCCAGGATAGCGAAATGGCTAAACAATAAAGGTAAAATATTAAATTTTATTCAGTTTTTTTTTTTCATCAACAGCTATCACATATAAAAAATTTTAAAAAAAGTAGGTCACGTTGGCTGAGATATATCTCGTGTAGGATTATTTAAATGTTAAATTATAATCTCTTTTTGTTTTTAATGTCGAATAACTACTTTAAAAAAGTTTTAGGTACGTCTGTTTGTCCACGTTTTTTAATACTATTCGGAACGTTTATTATTGTATCAAATTCTTTTTATATTGTATGTGACCGCTATTGAACAATTTGTAGGAATTGAAATTTTTCTTTTTTGATAAAGCTAAATACTTCATACATAGCAAAATCGAAATCGAAGTTTGATACTGTTTTATTGTATAATATACATACATACATACACCGGGTTGATTTTTAGTCCAGTAGTATAATATCACGATATATATTTGACAATACATTGAAAAGTTATTGGTAAGGGATATCGCAATAAAAGACCAAATAGCCTACATTTACCAAAATCGATTAATAATTTTTATTAGTTTCATGTTTAAAAACATGTTTTATAAAGATAAACTTTACCAAAATTTCAAATTATCTTTGGTTTTTTTTAATATATGAAAATATACTTTAAATATATATAAAATATTAAGTAAATCAAATCAAAATATTTATTTGTCAATTAGATTTCTCCAAGAAACTCATTATGATCGTCATTATAAATTTAAATTTACCAGGGTTTCGAAAAAAAAACCAAGATGATTCTTATATTTTTATATATATTTTTTATTATAATGATTTTATTTGATTTATTAGATTGATTTATTGTGATTACGTATCAATAACAGTTAAAGAGGCATTTTGGCTTTGACTATCGTAAATAGATCTTAAGTTTTCTTGAGTGATTTTTTTTTTATACAAAAATGTTTTGACAATAATTTCTAATTCGTCTTTAACTTTTGTCAAAAAAAGTTACAGAACATCTCTAATGCGACATTAAAACATGCATATACATCGAAATCAATTACTTGAATTTCATTAAACTATTTGTTAATATATTATATAATCCGTTTAGGTGCTTTTTGGCTTGTTTTTTGACCCCGTACTACCTTGATTCCAAAAGTGTTTTTTTTCTCGAAGTATATACATTTATATAACTATGGAAAATATTCACAGAGCAGCCCCCTTTAGTGTGTGTGTGTGTGTGTGTGTTTTGTTTTGTATGATGAAATGAAAATTAGTGATAAGTATTTTTATTAGTTTTAATATTTTGTGCATGACTGTGTTTAGGACTCCTTTCTTCTTATAGACAAAAATCATAGATCACATCTGTTCACACCGCTCCTTTAAAAAAAATAGATTTAAAAAGCTAAATTTTAAAATCTAGTCAATAGTACTTACTTAGATAGGCAATGTAGATATTTTATTGAGTATAACATTACTATGTGTAGTGGTAAATTTTTGACTATAGTAAATTTTTTCTCTTTATTGCTTACCGAATGGAACCCGGACCGCACATAAAAACCTACAAATTTTTAAATGGTAACACTGGACACATGATTCTTTTTTTCAAATTCCCAACAGAAAACTATCGACTCGAGACAAAATATGAGAATCATCTGATTGTGAAAATTGCCTTGGTTTGTATTTAAAAATAAGTGCTGTAAAAAAATTAATGCCACGCTGAACCAGCTAAGCTAGAATCACGCTTCGCTAGTAACCGTAGACGAATGAAGGGTCGTTGGAAAAAAGTTTCTAATTTTTTAAACGACAACAATTCTGTAGCTGAGAACTACAGAAGCGACTTAACTATAAATGACCTTAATGACCAATCACCAAAGAAAGTTTACAGTAGAGCTAATTTTATTTAAATTCAATTAATTTAATTTAATATTGAATAAGTATATAAATTACTAAAAATTTAATTTCTTTATATTTAATTAGCTCAATAAGTCATTTAGACTTAAGTAAATTCATCCCTTTAAGAAAACTGCTTTCTAGTTTTATGAGACAATGTAAATATTATTAAGATAACTTTTTATATATAACAAATAAATAAAAAAATTAAAAAAAATAATTAGAAAGGTCAATGTGTACAGTGTAAAAAAAAAGTGTGTGTGTGTGTGTGTGTGTGTGTCAGCTCCGACGCACGACTGGAGTTTACTCCTTACAAACGATTATAAAATACATAGATTAGTAAATGAGGGTAAATGAATGCATTTTGTTAACTTTATTAATTTGTATTGTATTAATTATATTATATTAATTTAATTAATATAATATATATAATTAATAATCTTAATAAATTAATTAGTTAATTAATATAATTAAAACATACTAATATATTATATGTACTTATATTATATTAATATGTATTGAAGCATATACGCGTAAAGTGTGACATGTGACATTTGATTTTACTCCCATAAATTTTCATACCCCGTGCTTATAAAAATCGATTCTTAAGGAGTAAACTCCAAAAAGTGTAACTATTGCTTTGTTATTAAATACTATGTTTATTATTAATCTTGTTTTTGGAGTTTACTCCTTAAGAATCGATTTGCATAAGCCCGTGGTATGAAAATTTATGGGAGTAAAATCAAAATTGTCACACGAATTCGTTATGTTATGCGTTATAGTTACGCTCTATTTTTTTGAATATACATATTAGATTAGAATATCTAAAGTTTCAGAGATATGCGCCATCTAAACAATATTATTTTAAAAAAAGAGCAATGTTGTTCTTTCGGCGTGTTCGAAATGTGAAAATTTATATTTTATAATCGTTCGTAAGGAGTAAACTCCAGTCGTGTGTCGGAGCTGACACACAATTTAATTTTATTTTACTTTTACTTTATTTTAAAAAAAAAAACAAAGCTATAAAAAAATTGACTTACAATTCTTTACCTCTCAGCTACAGATTTTAAAACAGTTGCTATTACCGCATTGCACGCACTTATTTAAAACATAGTTGGCATGCGATAAAATTAATGTCTCAAATACTAAACAACCTTAATAAACTCTAAATTTACTCTAACATAGACATTGTAATGTTTTTTTTTAAATTTTTTTTTCAAGGGGAATATGACGTAGTATCGCTTTTGGTGTTCGCTTTTTAACGTCAACAGAAGGATAAAATAGATTTTTTTTTGTCAATTTCAGTTTCAATTCGTGAACTCAAACATGAGTTTGTTTTACATCGCCTTTTATCTTCAGGACATGGATAAGTTGAAAGAGGTGAGTGAATTATTTATTTAATTGGTACTAAACGCGATCCCTTTGGACTAACATTAAAGTTAAAATAATATAAAAGTATTTCTTTCATTGCTCAAAATCTGTCTTGTATATTAAATAATAAAAAAAAAAACCTCCAAAAATCTTTGTATTTTCTTAAACCCCCCAATATGCACTAGTGTTTGACATATGAAAAATTAATTGAACTAATAATTGACTAAGTGACTTGCATAGCGTGACCTAATGCTTGACCCCATAAAGACCATTGATCTCATGGAAACAATAGGAGTGGGAGGCAAAATTTAGACTGGGGAAGTTATAATAGACCCTATCCTGGTCACAGTGACATAAAAAAAATAGTACTAGTTTAATGGCTCCTTGACCCGTTTTATGAACGTGAAACGTTACCACAAATCAAATGTTGATTCAATGTTTTCTTTCAGCAACTGGCCGTGCTATTGATCACTAGACAGATAATAGGGAACTTGAAGGAGTCCGCTTTGCCGTATTTGATTGAAAATTTGAGATTGGCCAAGATATGCGTCGACGTTTTCGGTGCTCTGAGTCCAAGCAAAAGTGAGCATTACATGTTTATGTTTAGTGGGTCACACGCACTGGAGACCCACCCTAACCATTATGATTTTATGACCGTCAGTCTATCTGGTTGACAATTACGCAAAAAAGATTTAATAATGAACAGAAAATTAGAATAAATGTTCTTATTTCTTTGCTATATATGTATATGTATGTTTCAAGTGATAGTGACTTGATATAGCTTATTAATTGAAAATATTGTAATGGAAAAAAAAATCTGGTTAGATTTTCAAATTTATTAACTAAATCCTTAAGACTGCATGTCGAATTAAAATTGAAATTTAGATAATAGTAATTTAATTTCATTCTAGAAGACGACGAACTAATTTCATTCTCTTTAGAAGACATCGACCAGAAGCTGATTGAAAAGATAATGCTTTTTGTAATCCAAATACGATTGATATTGTCAATTTATATTATAGATGTTTTCGTAATCCCTTTTCAGTGCCAACGTCAGCACAACTGACGGAGTTGTTCGAAAAGAAGACCGACTCGTCTGGAGATCTGCCTGAAAACAGCATCATAAACGGCACAGCCGAGAAGGAAGACAGGAGAGACTCGGAACCGCTGATCGGTCAGAAGGTGATACATCAAGCGGAACTTGAGTCGCAGTTGTTTAAGGTTTGCGTTTTCTATTATTTTTGCAGTACGAGGGTAGAACTTGGTAAAATGAGGAAAGTGGGTGAATAAAGTAAGCGGTCGATGGGTGCAGTACGAGGGTAGAACTTGGTACAATGAGGAAAGTGGGTGAATAAAGTAAGCGGTCGATGGGTGCAGTACGAGGGTAGAACTTGGTAAAATGAGGAAAGTGGGTGAATAAAGTAAGCGGTCGATGTGTGGCAGTAAGAGGGTAGAACTTGGTAAAATGAGGAAAGTGGGTGAATAAAGTAAGCGGTCGATGAGTGAGTACGTGGGTAGAACTTGGTAAAATGCGGAAAGTGGGTGAATAAAGTAAGCGGTCGATGGGTGCAATACGAGGGTAGAACTTGGTAAAATGCTGAAAGTGGGTGAATAAAGTAAGCGGTCGATGTGTGCAGTAAGAGGGTAGAACTTGGTAAAATGCTGAAAGTGGGTGAATAAAGTAAGCGGTCGGTGTGTGTGTATATGTGCAGTACGAGGGCACGTTCGCGGAGTACCTGGAGATGCTGACGCAGCTGGGCCACGTGATGATGTTCTCGTCGGCGTTCCCTCTGGCGGCGCTGTGCGCGCTCGCCAACAACGCAGCCGAGGTGCGCGCCGACGCCTTCAAGCTGTGCCACGTCGCGCAGCGCCCCTTCGCCGACCGCGTCAACAGCATCGGCAGCTGGCAGGTACAATAGCACTCTGCATTGCTATTAGTGCACTTAATTAACATCATCATTATCATATCGGCCGTAGGACGCCCACGGCTGAACCCGATAATTTTCCAAAAGGGCCTGTCAGAAGCAACTTGGATCCACCGTCGAGCCGCGGCCCTTATAATCAGAAACATCTTCTCGTTCAAAATTCCTCAATGCCTTAAAACAAAAGTTTTTGACCAAAGCGTGGCGTTGAATCGTAGTCTCTAATTATGGGTCTCGGAAGAATGCTCAACGTCGCTCAACGAGCTATGAAAAGGGCTTTGCTCGGGTTCGAATCAGGAATGAGGCAAACCAAAGTTACCAACATCCTGGCGAGTGGCGGATTAGTAAGTTGAAGTATATGTGGACACACAAATAGTACAGAGATCCTTGGGCCGCTGGGATCGGAAGGTTCTCGAGTGGGGATGCCATGGATAAGCAAGCGGAGCTTGGACGTCTGCCTACAAGGTGAACTGTCGACCTGATAAAGGCCAAGAGTCGACCTGTTCTATTGGAAAATTATGGGGGAGGCGTATGTCCAGCAGTAGACGTTCTATGACTGAGATTATGATGATGAACTTCAAAATACAAATATATGAGTCTAAGATTCACATAGTCCATTTGAAGGTAGCAGCCAACCTCATACTGAAGACATAAATGTCGTGTATGGGTGCGTCAGAAGAGGTGTCAAAGCGTACTCGCGACGGTTTTCTTTAAGAGTTGATGACCATCTAAGATGGTAAATACCATCTCCCATATATCATCTTCATCTGTAGTAATATCATCATCTATGATGGTCCTCCAAGGATCAAAGGGGGTCGACATAAAAGATGATCCACTCACCGAGAAGTGATGTTGTCCGTAGCACGCGATGGAGGTGATGGTGGGCGTGGCCGTGCTGGTGAACTGCGCGCTGATTGGCCTCTCGGGGCCCGTCCACCGCTTGTTGCCGGACGCTGCGCCCGCGCACACCGTTCTCCTTATAGTCGCTCTCGAGGTATGACCGAACCCTTATTGTAATGCTAAGCGTTCATATCCCTCATCCCTTCCAGATCCTAACCACTGTGAAATCGTCGGGAAATATTAAGTGAGTAAGGGATGCCAGAGCCCAGTCCTTAATTCTACAATGGTCGGCAGCATACTTGCCGCACCTGTGGTGTAGCATGTGTCTTAGGCGACGGTAGCCACCTACACCATCAAGTGTACAGTCGGCCTGTCTGTCTACCTTAAAATAAAAATATTCATACCCATAGTAATTTATACTCTTTATGTAAATAAATTTATAAATTGATAACATGGATTTTTAAACATTTATGATGCCATTTTATTAAAGCACAGGAAAAATTTAATTTTTACTTTTTATTTCTTAGAAAAATATACTTTTGATAATATAAAAAAAAGTATAAATAGCTATAAAAGTATTTTATTTGAAACAGGATTATTTTACCTAAACTTATTTGTCTTTTATACATGAAAAATTTGTATTATATTTCTTATTTTGATAATAAATTTCGCACATGATAGATTTTAGCTATATTTTATTATGAGGTCGTAAGTTCGAAAAAGAGTACTTATAAGCACTTAGCAGTTTTTTTATACGAAAGATGAGGCTGTGAACTATGGCATCGAAAACAAAGACATGCGTAGAAAACATACATAGATAATTTTATTTATTTCAAAAGGCTTACAAACTAAAGACATACTTAATCACAACATACACTTACAGGAAGGAATATTACAAATATGAATTTAAATTATAGGAAAGCACAACATTATTTAGAGATTAATTAAATTATACCTATTATATTATAAATGAATCAACAAATATTAATGTGGTCAAAAATACCTAGAATACTAGAATAAATCAATCAATCACACAAAATGAAATCAAGTCAATAAAACAAAAACATCAATAATGTCAAAATAAGAAAACAAGAAAAAACATATTCATGCATTACTACGGTCAATGTCACACTTGTAAAAAATTTCATTATAATTAATAACGCAGAGCACAAGAAACCCGTGTATTGCTACCATATTTATTTTTGCTAAATCCTATATAAAATGGTCTAAAGTTATGCGCTCGAGCATACGTTTTTGGAGTATTCAATTTAATCATTGACGTGAGGTACGGACAATCAATGCTCTGGTTAACTAGTTTAAGGGGGGACGATTTTCATACTAATAAAATTTACCAAATATGAACAAACGGAACAAAATTTTACACTGAAATGACATCCTACAGCGTTTAATTTAATCTCTATTTCCGCCAAATTATATTTCCCCAAAGAAAACAATAGATAAATAGCTTAAATGAGACCGTAATTTTTGTTCATTTTTGTAAATGTGTGAGTGAACACCGATAGTGTCGTACGCTTTTAGCTACGATTACGTGTACAGCAAACAAGTACGTTGCCAGTTTGCACTTCTCCGTCCGCGCATAGTTGCCAATATTCCACACCTACTGTTCATTGCTGTAGTCAGAGCGAGATAGCAGGTATTGCACTATTTCACTGTCTACATTCATTACAATGTTCATCGACTATTCTTTCGACGACTGGACACCTGTGTTGCTAACTGCAAACATTTTAGCAAGAAATAAGGGGAAATACATCACAACAAAAATCCGTTTCTCGTTATCTTTCGTATATTGTAAATAATCTTTTTATGACTTTCCAATCATATTAGTCATTTTAAAATATCACAGACACAAAATTTATACTTTTCAAATTGTTTTGTATGTGGTTTAATATTTGTATCAATTTATTTAGGTACATAATTATTAAACGATAATTGTTGTAACGACTCCGGATTATATGACGTAATATTACAATTTTATTTTCCAAATAGAAATACCTAAAATAAATATTTTTGCAAAATATGTTTAGGGAAGAAGATACGGCAACACTGAACTGAACCCATTCGTCTGTAGTGTCAACGTCACTTTATTTATTTATAATTGATAATATTGCTCACGATTATTATCTCAGTTATTATTAAATAAGTTATTTATTTGGTAATTTATTAATCTGAGTTTTTATTAGTTTTGCATTTATTAGTGTTTATATGTATCTAAACTATGGAACTGTTCTGCAATCAAGTATTGAAAAATCATTAGGCAATGTTTGGAAGGGCGAAGGGCCATCTTACGGCGGAAAACCAATGGGTATACCATGATACCACCAAGAATCGGGAACAGGAGGAAGCTATAATAATGGCATATCGTTAGCTCACTATTACAAGGTTCTATATTACAATTTTTGCACTTTCTGAGTTATGAATGTCACAAAGTTGTATTTTTCTTTCTATCCTTTAAAAACATGGAACTTTATAGTGCTAATTAATCTACGAGAAAAATGCATTTGAACATAGTTCTATGTTGAACAACTATTGTTGCGACTCTCTCTAGTAGAATTTTATTTATATTGGTAACATACCATTATTGAATAAGTACATTTATTATTTATTTATTTAAACAAGTAGGAAAGAAAGTTTGTAAGGTAAATTAAGTTTACATGTAAGGATAAAATTTCTAATCACATTTAATAGTTTAATACCTTATTTATAGTAAAATTAAATTTAAAAGATTGACTTTATTTCAAGTTTGCTGCATGAATTGATGAAAAGTGTCAAAATATGCAACATCAAGTAATAATAAAAACATACTAATTAATTACTTATTTCAAAATCAGTGTTTTTATTACTTATTTATTAATATTGTCAACAAATTGTCAAACAAACAACAAAAGTATTGTTTACAAATCAAAATATTTTACATGTTGTAAACAGAAACAAACTATTCGGTAGTAGTAAGGTTGTGTCCTCGGTTTCTCAAAATCACAAAATAAGAGTATTTTAGAGACAAATAACAGTTCTTCAAGTTTAGATAATTTAATCTGTAAGATAAATCAATTGAAATAATAATTTGAGTGGACTTCTCCACAACCGGAGTTCTCACATAGACCTGACGTGGCTCATAGGCAGGCATACAATGACCCCATGTAAACCTTCCCAATCCGCTAGTGGTGAGCTCTCGCATATTATATACACCCGTAACATTCTCTCTTGTTTCAGAAGAAGACTTCGACAAATCCGATGGACCGAGATGACATCATCACAGCACCAATACCTCAGCACAATTAGACGTTTATCCTGTCATAATGAATAGATTTGAATGTTTTTTTTTTTGTTGGGTTTCTAAGGGCCTAAAATAAAAATAACCTATTAAAAATTGTGGCTTTTTTATTATTATTTTTTACTAAAATACTATTATAATAAAGAGAGAAGATTTGTATTTTTGCATGTTTATAATGTATAAACTCAAACTACAACAACAACTAGTCTTTTATAAATACGTGACTTCATCGTGTAACTTTATAAATAAATAATATATAGCCTATGTTATTCACTGATAATGTAGCTTTCTATAGGTAGAAGAATTTTATAAAATCGGCCCAGTAGTTTTTGAGTTTATTAATTACAAACATACAAAAATACAAATCTTCTCTCTTTATAATATTAGTATAGACAAGCTGGTGCCGGCGATTTCGTCCGCGTTCAAATTTAAAAATAAATAAGCGATATAACGCATGTCATCTCTATTGCTATAACTCTTCTGCCAGGTGTTAATTTTTATAATTTCATATGATCCCTCGACAACAGTACCTTTTTCTGGACGAAAGGTACTTATATGTCCTTTCCGGTATCCCTGACAACGTATGCAAAAATTCATGGTGATCGGTTGAGTGGACGTAAAAAGGTAACAAACAGACAGAGTTACTTTCACATTTATAGAATAGAATAAGATTTGATTGGTAGTAAAGGACATTTAAAACATACATAAGTAACATATGGAAAGACAAACACCAACATATAGAAAGCCACAAAGCGGCTCCAACTCAGCATAATGCAGATATAACCTGCGCTGGTCTTCCGTTAGAGCCGATGGTGAGGTTACGCACTTTCTAAATAATACATAAAAGCTCAAAAAACAAAGAAAATTTCCAAAATAAAACCTATGTACAAACAAAAACACCTATGTTTATACAAAGAAAAAGAAAATATAATTTACTACAAGAAGTAAAAATATATTCAGAAGGCACTGGTGTCGTTCCGCAGTTGCTTCTCGCTTTTATGGTATTCGTATATGAGTATGGATGTTTTGTAATTATAAAGCAAAAAAATAATAAAAAAAGAAATAAGAAAGGACCTACAGATTGGAACCGGTGTTTCTTTATTGTGAGCGCATAGTCAACTCGTTGACTCTAACACGCGTCTTAGTTAGCCGACGAAATTGGGAAACACTTTAATACGTAATAAGTTCTTAAAAGTGTGCGTGAGTGACTACTGCGGGGATGGCGATATTGTCCTTACCAATTACAAGTAATTTAAAATTAATATATACTTGAAATATACTAAAATACATTACTAATATTACACTTTAACCGCCTACCCTATTCCATTTAAATTATATGGTCATTTTCATTCAAAAAAAAATTAAAAACATCAATTTAAAAAATCAGCGCCATCTATCCGTGCTGCAGTTTGTTCGGAGCGAGAGAAACCACCTTAAAAAGAAAAACCACATTCAGAAACTTTTTCCGCCAATGGAGTGACTTCATGCTAAAGTAATTTATAGTCTATCATCGTAGTTGTCGACTGAACTGTTGTCAGAAACTTCTTTTACATTTGGAAACTAAACAAGAGAACAGTAGTCCACATTACTACACACCAATGCAAAATACAACGTTTTCAGTGCCATCACTGACTTAAAATAATATATTGTGAATTACGGCAGCACGTGATTCTGGTGCTGGTGCTATGCGTTCGTTTGGCCATCCCGGAGATTCCCGCTTGGCTGGCTACCGAGATGGCCAAAGTTGAATTTCAGCGGCGCGAAGCCATCAAGAACGCCCATGCACCCCTATTGGTAAGCTTTTTCTATTTAATCCATCAATCTATGTGTGTTCCGTGTTCGCTAGACTTGGTGACCGGAACAAAATTGTTTTATCATAATACTAAAGTTCGCGAAGAAATATATATTATGTATAATGTCAAATTAAATTTGATAATTACTGGCGTTGAATGAAATAAGTTTTAAGTGTTGAATTCCTATTTGAAAACTATATTAAATGGTCTGAAACACCTGTCAGTCGGAGTGTTCGAGTCAGGATGACGTGCGGGGCGCACCGCGCGGCACGCCTCTCGCGCCCGCGCCCTCCGTCACGCCAACGACGCCGGCCAATGTCGACAAGCCCACTGGACAAGAGCGCAAACGCATAAACATTGGCAAGATCCCGGAGATACCGCCCTTCAGGTAATAAATAGTCTTACGACCATTCACCTGTTAGCGCCTGCTATTTATGTCGAATGAAGTTGATTGAAAAGTTCTCTGTGACGTTTTAAAAGAGGTGTTCATTCATCCAGATTCACACATTTGTTCATTAATTCAATCTCATTCGATGGTAGGATATAAAAAGGGTATCACTCACTCAGTCAGGTAAAGAACGCGTTGGCGAAGAGAGGTCGATGTCGTATGATAATTAATCTACCCGAAGTAGAGGGTGCTAACACACCCTTATTTTGTATCATTCACTTTATGAATAACGCAACCGTTATAGACATATGCGGTTATTCATAAAGTGAATGATGCAAAATAAGGGTGATTGTGTGTGCATGTCCGCCAGGTTAGCGTATAGTAAAGCCAAGGAGACAATGCAAACTCTCATACGAAGTAGCCGGAGCTACCTGTTTCATGCTGTTGTAAGTCATTGAATGCTTGAAAGTTAGTTTAAACTCTTTGCATTATCTCGTTGGTCTTGCTTTAGTTAGCGTAATAATAGTTTAGCAGAATTTCACGTACCATTGAAGATTCCAATTAGTATATTAGTACATTACTGCAGAGTCCGGGAAGTGACGGATTGCCGGAGCGAGGCCTTGACAAAGAACTGAGTCCGGCAATCCTCATTCCGGTCGAGGCTGGTATAGTGCTTTTCTTAATAAATGTGAGGAAATAATCAAACACGTGATACAAAAAAAAAAGTATAATATGAACAAATTATTAAAAAATTAATTTAGGTAGGTACTGAAAAAAAGTCTGCTTTCCCACTTTTTTTATTTTAATGAGTGCAAAGAAAACAGCGCCATACAGCCCAGTAATCAATTAGTGCAAAGAAAACAGTGCCATACAGCCCAGTAATCAAATGACCGTGCGCTCGCCGCGGCCTACTAGATTTCATCGGGCTGAGCAGCGGTCAGTAATGAATTTTCATACAACATTCTTGACCTAGGCCGAGAAAGAAATGCATGAGCCAAGAATTACAAACTTCGCGGCTTGTTTTTAGTACAAGAATGCCTACATTTCCGAGCATGTTTGAGAAAAGTCTATTTTCCCTAGTCAAAGTTTGAGTCGTAAATAAATTATGCAAGCTCGCGAGCAATCCCAACAAATGGTAACTCTAAGTTAACATTTTATAGTCATACAATCTTTGTGCGTGCATATGCCCAGATTAGCACAGTTGGCATATTAATAGTTTTATAGCAAGGCTACAACGTATCATTGCAGATTCCCATAAGTTTAAAACACCGTGTGATATAATCGATTTGTTTGCCAAGTGTATGGACATGCCATCATATTCCACAGGGACTGATGGTCAGATGACTGAAATCAAGTTATACCCATATTTAGTAAAATTTAAATCTTCTCGCCTCATTCCTAATTACGATTTTAAAGACGTTAATTTTCAAAAAATGGACAGGTCAAACGAAAATGGGTAAACCGTGTGTTGGGTTTCAGAGTGAGGAAATCTAACAATTGTTATTAATAGTTATTAAAATTAGTTTGTTTAAATTATTGTTAGTGTGATGGGGAATGTGATAGTCTTAGTTGCCATATTAAATATTCATGTCCTATATAACTTTGATCAAGGCCCAAAAGTTGGCAATCAAAAATATGTCGAAATATTTTAAATGCCCGAAATGAATTTTAAATTAGTATAAAATTTCATACTTTTGTTTTGCCATAGGAGTTGATAAAGATATTTTTGCAAGAACTTAAGAAATTTTTGTAAGGTTATATGCATATTATTATTGGAACAATAATAATTATTGGAGGAGTTAGTTTATAGAACACTAGCTGGTACCCACGACTTCGTCCGCGTTGAAAAATAATAAGTAGCCTATCCTGTGTCCCGTACGTCCAAATGTTTATCTACCAAGTTTCATGAAAAACAGTTAATTTGTTTCAGTTATGACGGAACATACATACATACATACAGAAAAAAACTCTAAAAATCGTCAATTTAGTTTCAGTATCATGTATAGAGCCTATAAACACGATATCTCTGAAAACAAAGTAACTTACTCCATGACCGACCCTTACAGATTTATTATTAGTATTGATTTTTATTAGATTTATGTGAATATTTTTATTATAAGTTTTTTTACATTAAAAATATGAACAATATAATCAGAACAGAATTTAAAAAAATTTATAAATATAAAAAACAGATTATTTTCAATTGATCAAAGTTAAATGGGGCTTTATATTTTAATTTAGATTCATCTTTTTTTTTCTTTTTTCAGTTAATTTCACACAAAATAAAATATGCCTGGATCGGTGTGTAGCTTCAGTTGTTAAAATTTTACTATTAATATTATAATAATTATTATTATGTATAGTTTTTAATATAGTTTAGTATTTGAATTTATCGCTTTGTTGGATTATTTAACATCTTAATTTGCAATAAATATTTTTCATTCGAACTTTTGTAGTTTTTCTTAGTTTTTGTCGAAGCGAAAATATTGTGTGTATCGTGTGCAAAAAAGGTAATTATTTATTTATTATTTTTTCTTTAAATTTTTATTAAATATACATTAATAAAAGTACCTATCTAATTTTTATAACTTTAGCACCATAAATCTTTTTTAATGCAATCACAGACACTTAAACTACATCAAAGTATAAGCTGGCTTTCAATCAAAAATTTGTGTTTTAACATCTAAGAAAAAATTATGATACGGTTTTCACCAATGAAAAAAACAATAAACGTGTTATAATTTGCGTACATATAATAAATTTCACATACAAATTAAATGCGAACGAAGCCGAGAGAGTTTTGCTGTTTGCACATGTATGCTTTTCAAACACCTATGTTAAATATACCTTAAATTTTAAATAAAACCAAATATCTGCTTTTTTCTCAGTTTTCATCTAATTCTTATTATAATTAATTGTTTATTTATTTTTTATTCAAAATTTTTACAAATAATTGTATTTAATATATTATGAATTAATTTCAATCTATCGCAATATATTTAATTATTTTTATAAACAGTATAAGTAATTATTTTTATAATATATTTAATTGTTTCTATAATACAGTATTAACTTTTTTACATAATATTAATAATTAATTTGAAATTATGATTATTTATTTATGATTACACCAATATATTAAAAAAACATATAACAAAAATATGTTTATTTTTGTTTTATTGTCACATTGTCTTCACGTTAACATTAAGTCATTGTAATTGGCTTACATAACAAATCTATAAATATTACTTTCAAGTTAATTATGAAGTGATAGTTATGTCGAGCTGTTGGTGTGTAAAATAATAAATAAACAAACAAGTTTTCTGTAATTGCATTGAAACGTGTTCGTATATGTTTTTGTTTCACGGCACTTGTTCTATTGCAGCATCGCTCTGCTCGATGTGTATATTGCCTTAATGCTAATAACACTATTTAAAACTATAAATAATAAATTGTTATAACGATCGAAAAAATTACTGTTTTGTCAAGTCAATATTTGAAAATTACGAGATTCAGCAAGTCTCGACTAAAAAGATTTTTTTCGATTAAAGTATTATATACTAGCTGTTGCACGCGACTTCGCCCGCGTAACTTTATAAAAATATAGCCTATGTTACTCGCTGATAACGTAGCTTTCTATAGGTGAAAAAAAATTTTAAAATCGTTCCAGTAGTTTTTGAGTTTAATCATTACAAACATACAAATCTTCTCTCTTTATAATATTAGTAAGTATATATTTGTACATTTATATTTTATAATATTCCTTTTTATTGATGCCTTATAATCTGTAGAAATTAGCAAGACATTATTGTAAAATCGTTATAGCATTTCATTTACTCGCATATTTTAAACATGTGGATAAATCTGTCGTTTTTGGTCCTTCGGGCCGGATTTTAACTCACCCGTTCTCCTAAATTTCTTGCTGCTGGTTGTTAATAATATTTTTATTTCTTTCTTCTAACATGTTCTTTACATCTGTTTTCATTCTATTTATTCTGTAGCTATTTGATGTGTATGAGCAATATACATATTATCTTTAACAATATTTTCAGAACTAAAGCGACGTCTATAACGGAGCCTACAGTGACAACGGGCTCTTTACAAATATTGCAAGATGTCAGCCCCACAAAGCCGATAAGACGAAAGGTACACAGAGTATGTTTTATTGTGTTTTATTTTTGTATTAAAAGTGTACAACCCCACAGATTGATATGCCAAGAAATCAAAAGTGAATACGAACAATTTTGTGGTATTACTTTATGTATAACCTTTTTCTACTTAGGAGGCTACGCCCGGAGCACCGCTTTCATTGCTGGGCGTGCGTGGACTTCGAGACGAGCCTTTGCACCGTTCCGCGCATTGTATACCGCATCCGCATCACCGTCCACTCGTTAATCCCACTCTGCAGGTACGGTCTCTGTCTGTACACTCCACTGTGGGTTTACTAGTGATAATAGTGATAATAAAAAGTTTTACGCTCACGCTAGCGAGTGCAGTTCTTATAAACTCATTAGATGAGTTTATTAAGGACCGCACTCATCTAGCATGAGCTTATAAAGACCGCACTAGCTAGAATGAGTTTATAAGGACCGCACTAGCTAGAATAAATTTATAAAAACCGCAGTTGCTAAAATGAGTCTATAAGGACCGCACTATCTAGAATGAGTTTATAAAGACCGCACTAGCTAGAATGAGTTTATAAGGACCGCACTAGCTAGAATAAATTTATAAAAGCCGCAGTTGCTAAAATGAGTCTATAAGGACCGCACTAGCTAGAATGAGTATAAAGGTCGCACTCGCTAGAATGAGTATAAGGACCGCACTCGCTAGCGTGAGCGTAAAACTTTTTATTATCACCCCACTTCGGGTACATTAATTAAAACCACTATGTTTAGTCCCAATACTTTTAATGTCCGACCAATATATCACAAATAAAATTCCAACTATAAGATGTGCGGGACATACGGCAACGACCTCCCTATGCGGACGCGTTCGTTAAACTGTCAGGTTACCTTTTTAATATCACACCTCATAGTACATTATATTGTAACGTCACAGATTACTTTACATTATACTTTCTGCCATAATTAATTAACTTCAGCCGATATAAATACTCTAGCTAGACTAACAATTTATATGAAAATTTTACAATGTTCCATACAAATGTTGTACGCGGTCATTATAAACTCATGCTAGAGCCACCATAATTGTGTTGTGACAGGAATTGAGCGGAAGCGTTAGTGCGGGCGGCTCGGAACCGGATCTGAACATTGTACCGTCATCGGCTCCTTCCATTGACGTCAGCGCAACATCCAGCGAAGACGACAAGCCCAAGGACAAGGACAAAAGCAGTAAGTTACTATAAAAGAATACTTTAACTAGTGATGATGTGTAGACGATTTACGTAGTGGCTTGTTCACTTATAATTGACCAGACTTTGGTAGGAAACGATATGGTCCAAGAATTGAGCCCTGCGTCATTACCAACTGTTGAACCAAATGAATCCAACCTTAGGATCAGTTCAGACGGAAACGCGACGCAATGCTAACATACGTAAAGGCTCGTTTATATAACAAGAATTATTTTGTCAGCAAGCCGCGCAGCCTTCATCGGAATTATAATAAACGGAAGAGCGCGTTATTATAATAACCTGGAGATTAAATTTGCTGCGAATGAACATAATCACCCAATTCGGTGTAAAATGTTCAAGAATGCAAGAAATTTTCAGTAACCACAGCCTCAAGATGCATGATGTACGAAGTGTTTCGTGTATATACTGTTACTGAACTGTATACCCTTTTGTGTAGTAAATTAGTTCAATATTGTATTGTTGCCTTAGATTTAGCAATGCAATATAGAGCTTGTTTGTTAACTGCGTAGTTGAGTAAGTGCGCGCCGCTATTGGCAGCGCGATGTTGCCTTAGACCTGAAAAGTGTAGAGGCGGCGGTGGTTTCGTAGGCAGGTCCCGCGCCAAAGCCCTGTTGGTGAAACGCGTGAGGTCAGTGGCCGTGTTCTCGCTTGGACTGCGCAAAGCTCGCGAAGCGGCCGCAGCGGCCGATCGCTCCTCCGCTAAGCCCATCACGCCGCACACGCCCGACAAGAACTCCCTAGTGAGTATACCTTAACCGTCGCTTCTTGTCTTTACCCTATAAATTAGCATGTAAGTTATGTAAACAAAACGGCATCCGCGGTAGATCAGCGTCATGATGATCAATATCATCAAGACTACATGATGAGCGGAGGTAATGTATGCATTTAGAACGTACCTAATAAACATTTTCTTTCTTTCTTACGTGATTTGATGTAAGGCAACATATTGTTTAATAAGATTTCTATGAACTAGTATTTGACGTTGCATTACATAATTATTGTATAACTTATCTTGCATGCCAGATTCTGGTGAAAAGCGCGAACTGTATTACCAATTTAAAACATCAATAATTGTACCGCTTTTTTTTAGCAAATAAATGTATTTGAGATTGAGTTCAAAAGGGCACAGTTAGGGACATATGTATACAACGACTATAATATACCATACACATGTATAATAATAATTTGAAACGAGCAATTCTAGTTTTTTTTTTTAGATTTTTGCAATTTCACCATCTCGTGAATTTTTGTGGCACTTGCATGATAATAAACTGTTATCACAATAGCTAGCTTGTATCCAATATTAGGGGTTAAAGTATGAAATTGCCGATTTGTACTGAAAAATAAAAATTCGTTTTTTTTTAATTTAACATATTTATTTAATCAAAATAATTACCATTATTATCTATACATTGCTGCCATCTAATAGGAAGCTCATTTATGCCTTTGCGATAGAACTCTGGTGATCTAGATTCGACAAACTGTGTGAAAGCATTTTGCACTGCCTCCTGAGAAGAAAACTTTTTATCACGCAGAAAATTGTCCAAATCACGAAAAAAATGGTAGTCCGTTGGAGCAAGGTCTGGCGAATACGGAGGGTGACGAATGGTTTCTAATTGCAGTTCCTGTAGAGTTAAAACGGTTTCTCGTGCTGTATGAGGTCTCGCGTTATCATGGAGCAATAATGGTGAAGATCGATTCATAAGTCGGGGCTGTTTCACTGCTAGTTTCGCTATCATTGTTCGGAGTTCGGCGCAGTAGACATCTGCCGTTATTGCTTGACCAGATCGGAGAAAGCTATAGTGAATAACACCACGCTGAGACCACCAAACAGTTACCATTACCTATTTATTGGTAAGCTTTGCTTTAGGACACTGTTGCGGCGTTTGACCTGGGGTCAGCCATTGCATTTTCCGCTTACGATTATCGTAAAGAATCCATTTTTCATCACATGTCACAATTCGATCCAATATTCCTTCATTTCTGTATCGATTCAACAAGGCAACGCAAGTTTCAACACGCGTTTCTTTCTGCAGATCAGTCAAATCATGAGGCACCCATTTTTCATATTTTTTTATTTTATTGATTTGACGCAAATGAGTCAATATTGTTGGTAAGGTAACGTTAAACCATGCCGCTAATTCCTGGGTAGTTTGGCTCGGATCGGCTTCCACCATCTCTTTCAAATCATTGTTATTCACCTGTGTGGGCGGTCTTCCACGTGGTTCGTTCTTCAAATCGAAGTTTCCATCACGAAAGCGTTTAAACCAAAATCGCACAGTGCGTTCATTAGCAGTCCCCTCTCCAAACGCAACATTAATATTGCGAGCTGTTTCTGCCGCGTTAGTTCCGCGTCGGAACTCGTATTCAAAAATCACACGAATTTTCGAAGTATCCATCTTTATTGTCTAAGCTGAATAAAAAAAACAACTGAAAGTTGATAATCGAATGTTGCACATTTTTTAAAAGAAGAACTACATAGGTACCGTATGAAAAAAGTTTCACTCAAAAATCTCAAACCATGAAGGTTCTATGTCAATTCGAAGTACCTATTACAATAAAACGGCAATTTCATACTTTAACCCCTATTATTAACAATGCAATTATTGTGACGATCTTAAGTCCACATCGGCGTAAAAAAATATTGTCGTCCTATTAAAAAATACGCCCATGTAATTACGGTACTAACCTTAATAAATTAGTATACCTACATATATATTTTTATAAATGGATTTGTTAAATATTCTTTCAGGGTCTTCCCGCTCCCATACACGGCGGCGAGTTGTCCCTGATACCCATCGAGCAGTTGATTCAACTCGACGACGTCAAACCGCGACCCACATAAAAGTATACTAAAGGGGTAACATATGGAAATATTTATTTAAATATTTGCTTTTTCTATGAAATTATTAATGTTATATTGAAGTTTGAAATGAAATAATTTGCCATTCGTGAACTTGTGAAATTGTCACCCATTTTTTAAATATACTTAAACTAGTCTCTCGCTGTTATGTAATTAAGGAAAAAGAGGTTCTTTTAAATGGCAACACCAAGCTTCAAACCTGAAAGCGATCAAGTGACTGACACCAAAACTAAATGTTTAAAATAATGAGTATAGCAACACTAACTAGAACTAGATTAGATAGTCCATAGACAAAACTAATTAACGTAATTAGTTTAGTTGTAATTTATTAATGGAACCAGAAACAATTTTATAATCGTCGACGAATTTAGGCGTTTAGATGAAAACTTGTGTTTTATTTAATAATTTGCTTAAAAATACTGTAGATAAAAAAATGTGTATCTAAATTGAAATGGAACATTGAATTGAAGGCTTAAAAGTTCATGACAAGATTGTTCCTATACCAGTACAAAGTTTTAATGGTTTAATAAAACTAAAAAAAATAATGAAATAATAGGTCGTGGAAAAAGTTTTTTCGTATTTTAAGGCGTTATTGACTTAACGCAGTGTCAGTAAGAGTGACATAAAGCATTTTCAGTCTGGAATATTTGATTTCAAAGTTGAAGCTCGCTCTGATCGATCTGTTGCAGAAAAAGTCGATGCCATTATTGAAAAAGTGGAGAAAGATGGGCAT
This sequence comes from Synanthedon andrenaeformis, assembly GCA_936446665.2. Classification (NCBI taxonomy): domain Eukaryota; kingdom Metazoa; phylum Arthropoda; class Insecta; order Lepidoptera; family Sesiidae; genus Synanthedon; species Synanthedon andrenaeformis. The sequence goes on along the minus strand of OW387799.2, from coordinate 4,517,740 downwards.
ATTAGTAGTTACGACATAGCTGAAGAGCTTAGGGCTTAACAGCGAAACAGTTTTGACCCTTTTGTAAAAGTCTATACCAATATAGGACTGTCTAAAACTACATGCTACAGTTTTTTTTTTATCAAAAGTCTTACAGCAATGGGATTAAATGTCACAACCTACAAAATGGCAACAAGTTATCGAACAAAATTGCGCATAGAAATTTAAATAAACTACGATACAAAATATATTGAATGTAGGTATATGAAATACAAAAAATCTTTTCCCTGATTTATTATGTTAATATTTGGATGAGTAACGGGACTGTAAGTATCTCGCCATTCAAGAGAAGATGTAAAAAGGTTCCTATGTTATATTCATGACAATTATAATTCTACTTATCTATTGTATCATAAATATTATAATTACGTACAATGCGTCCATGATTTTTGAATAAAAATTTTTGAATCAAAAACCGCAACTCGAGATGTGTTTCGTCTTTCAGGGCATTCGTTCCGCCTTCAGTCTTTAATATTTTTTTTACACATGTGACTTATTTTATTAACAATGTTGTCATGTGGTTTTTTTATTGCAATAATAATTGTTATTAAAATATATATTATAATTTTTTGCATACATGAAACGAAAAAAAGTTGGTAAGACTTATTATTCCTTCGGTTAACTTTGTCTTGTTTGTAACAGAAAGCAATCGCCTGACAATAATTATTTGAGGCTTCACAACGGATTACTTTGCGAGTAACGTTTGTCAAGTTGATTACGCTTGTGGACTACTTATTTTGAATCTTATAAATAGTACAATTTTTATAAGAATCTCCTGTTGTCTTATAAAAATCGTATAAGTTGCAATTTTCATTGAAATCGGTGGGTAAATTCTTCTTATAGGAAGCGCTATTACATCTGGTTCCCTTGTCATTTAGATTTCACATTTATGTAGTTACTAGCTGGCGCCCGCGACTTCGTCCTCTATGAAAAACGACTGGAGTTTACTCCTTACGAACGATTATAAAATACATAATAAAAATTATAAAAACATTTATCATAACGAATTAATATCAGCGCCATCTAGTTTTCGCATGGATATATTATTACGTAATATATTCTAGTTTCAGAGATATTGTGTAGATGGCGTTAAAATTAAAACTAATGCGTAACATGTGACATTTGATTTTACTCCCATAAATTATCATACCCCGAGCTTATATATGAAAATCGATTCTTAAGGAGTAAACTCCAAAAATAAAAAATATATAAGCAATATAACGCTTAACCCCCCTTGTTGCTATAACATTTTGGCCAGGCGTTAGTTGATCCCTTAGGGTCATACTTTTTTGATTCTATTCTGGATGAAAGGTACCCTATGTCCTTTCTTGTATCCCTGACAGCGAGTATGCAAAATTTCACGGTGGTCGGTTGAGTAGTTGAGGTAACAGACAGACATACAGAGTTACTTTCACATTTATAATCCAAGAATGGATTGTGTTATGAGAAGGACGCAGCATAGAAAATAGTCTTTTGGAGTTTACTCCTTAAGAATCGATTTGCATAAGTCCGTGGTATGAAAATTTATGGGAGTAAATTCAATATCATACGAATGCGTTATAGTTACGTTTTATTTTATTTTTTTAATATTTTAGAATATCTGAAATTTCAGAAATATTGCGCCATCTAAACAATATTATTTAAAAAAAGAAAAATGTTGTTCTTTCATTCGTAAGGAGTAAACTCCAGTCGTGTGTCAGAGCTGACACACACATTTTTTTTTTTAAATTAGGGACGACCTTTGTTCGGTCCTTAGATTATGATAGTTGGGTTTCAGATATTTTATTTTCATACTAAAGTCAACCTTATTGTCTAATGTTTTAATGTCATAATCGCGTGTAATATTTACATAATTAAATCAAATCAAATCATTTATTTGCATGTACATGGGTGTAAAACCAGATACCATACATAAAACAAAGTCCCACCATATACTACCACATTTGGTGTGCAAAATAATACATGTCAATTCAGTTAGCTGTCAAATTATTACATCTTATTACAATTAGTCAAATTTAAAATGCATCAGAACACTATTCTAAAAACGTGTCCTTTAAGAACTCATCCAGAGCATAATATGCTTTGCCTACCAAAAACTCCTTTAGTTTTTTCTTTATTAATTTTGTATTTGAAATGCAAGTAATAGAGACAGGTATCTTATTATATATTTTAGGAGCCAGACAGAAAAAACTATTATGCAATATTATTATGTTAAGTGTCCACCACGCGTAGTCAATTAGGCATTTCGAGTAGTAAGTAATTGGTAGTTAGTAATAATATTGTCTATAACTAAGTAAACACTATCTGTCTCTAATACTAAACACGGCTAGACTAGATTTTCACTTTCCCTCGCTATTCGTGTAAGTAGGTTAGTTCTCCTGTGGATATATAACACAAGCTGGTGCCCGCGACTTCGTCTGCGTTGAAAAATAAAAAAAATTAAGTCCGACAAAATATATTATAAGCAATACAACACTTGAAATCTTCATTGCCAAAGTTAAATGGTGACAGACAGACATAGTTACTTTCACGTTTATAATATATAGTTTAGTATGGTTTAAATGTTATAATTTGTCAAAAATAAATATGAAGTTTTTTTTTTAATTTTTATGATAGCCCTTAAAAATGTTATTAAAACACGTGCGATATAATATATATAGATAAATGTCTTCTAAATTTTATTTACGAGTACATTTGATGTTATATATCCAAAAACGACATTTTCTGCAGAATATATTCGAATTGTTAGTGAAGTTTTGTAAAAGTACCCTCTTTTTTAAAAAAAAGTATGTTATTTTCATTTTGATTATGATTCAAATAGATTAGCAGCATATCTTGACTATGGGACTGTCTTTTTTTTTGAAGCATTTACGAGTCTAAAGTAAGGCCAACGAGACAACCCAAAGAATGTAGATAAACTTTCAATGGTTGTCAATATTAATAATATTTGCGTTGTCTTCTTGGCTTTACTATAGTATAGACAGAATATATATATATATGTTGCTTTTTCTATTTTGCTCAAATCAATAAGAAATAGTCAATTATCAATGTTGATGATTCAATTAATTAATTTATATAAGTGAACGAACTCGATAGGTCTTAAAAATATTATTACGATTTCTTTCAATTGTAAATTACAAATAAATTATGCTTTCTTGTAACATTTAAGCTTGTTTAAGATGTTGTTATTCCTCGGGCCTCAAGTGAGTGTAAAAATAATAATAATAACAGTCATATTTAAGGCCACTTTTCACTGTGAGATATGATTTATATAAATGAATATATCTCACCACCGTATTAATACACTATAAATTTTTATATGAAACCGATTAATATTTACCTACATTTCAAACTATAATATTTTTTCGATCGAGCAAACGATATTTTCAAAATATATTTCGCCTCCTGTCCCAGCAAACCATAAACTGACTTAAAAGATATATCAGTGAAGTCTGATTTGCTGAATATAATTTACATTTTGGGATATAATATTATAATATATTTTACAGTGAAAAGCCAGCTTTATTCGTTGATTAAAACAAAAATAATAAGTAATAATAAGTTTAGTAAAATTTATTGTTGCGTCTGAGGGAAATAAAATTTACACGTACGTAAAAGTGCAAAATGTGATTTGTTTACGAAAAAAATAATAATGACGATTGTTAAAAGGTTTTAGTACTTAGAGAATTATTTAGTTAATTGGTTTAGTGAAAAAAAAAAAAGAAAAAAAAGTGGTAAAAAAATTGTATAATATATCTCCTACCATAGATATTGTAACGAGAGAAATAGATTATTAGTTTTCGATTTTTGTGTAATGGTAACATTGTTTTGCTATACAGTCAGATACAGGTGGCTTTTCGGAAAATTGCTTATCCGAATGTCAAAGTTTACCTTTTATTTGGATTCCTTTGTATTAATGTTGTGAGTCATTTGGGCAGCCCGTCTGGCGGCAGTAACCAACCCCTCACAGAAGACCACAGTGAAATGACAGCATACGTGTGCTGTTGTTATATTTCGGCGACGGTAGCCACCTACCATCGAGTGGACCGTCAGAAAAAAAAAGTTAAAACAAAGAGTTTTATTTAGTTAGTAATTTTAAGTTATTATAAAATTTTAAATATTGTACGAAATAGGTTAATTTGTTTGTTTTATTGATCGATGATTGTTGAAAGTTATTTACTGTATTAAGGGCTCCTTTCACCAACTACAAGTAAAGTGTTGATTAGTTACTTTTAGAAATATGTAATTTTATGTTTTATTAAATTACTAGACGGTGCCCGCGACTTCGTCCGCATTGAAAAAAGCAATATATCGCTTGACATCTTCATTGCTATTACACTTAGCCAGGAGATAGTTTCCTTAATTTTAGATGATCCCTCGGGAATAGTCCTCTTTTCTGTATGAAAGGTACCCCATGTCCTTTCTGATGTCACAGACAACGTGTATGAAAAATTTCATTGTGATCGGTTCAGTAGTTTTTGCGTGAAAGAGTAACAAACATCCATACATCCAAACAAACTTTCGCATTTATAATATTATTACGGATGAACTCGGTTTAGTGCATCCTTCGATAGGCGATTTTTTTATTATTATTTTCTTTTTAATGTTTGGGACTTTTACCGTACAAACAAAGGTATATAATCTTCATCATTTACTTACTTGACAGATGGTGAAAGAGGCCCTAAGAGTATGAAGTTGAAACTCTATTCAATCGCAAGCGACGCCGTTTTGTAATTTGCTGCGTTTTTTAGTCGCAATCGCGTAATGACGTGACGTATAGTCATACTAAATATTTGTTGTTAATTATTTTTTATACAAAATATTGATAAACGTTGCATTTTGGGTAGATTATAAATAAATTTGCAAAAATATTACAAGCGTTTAATTTCTGTTGTGTCATGGTTTGATCCACATACCCCATCCCTTTTTTATCCTTAATCCTTCTATGGTTGGCAACACACTTGCAGCACATAAGGCGTTGCTTGTGTTATAGGCGACGGTAGCCATCTACCATCAAGTGGACCGTCAGCCTGTCTGTCGACCTAACATAAAAATCAGTACAAAAGGGTACGAAATGCCTTTCTAATCGAGCGCCATCAGACTAATGGATATGAAAATAATGGCACATTAAAATATTGAACAAGATACGTCTTGTAAACATTACAAATAAATATTGTTTGTTAATTTCCAAAAATAATTTATTTGATACTTCTTAATGACGGCATAAAATATTATACTGAAAGTTTTTTTAGGTTTATTCGCATAAGGACAAATTCTCAAAAAGACAGATCCTTAATATTACACTTTATTTATAATACATACATAACATCCAAGATATCGTAATATATCGTATGTATTACCGATTATAATTCAAAAGGTGAAAAAAAATACACTATTCAATAATCATTAAAATCATAAACTTAATTATTTTAACATTAATAACACTAATTGTATCATTATTGACAACATTAACCATTAATACAGCTATTGGTGTTTAATTTTATTTATTAATTAATTTATAAATACAAAAAATACAACTTTATCATTGAACTATGATATTGATTTATCAAAATCAAAACTGACCTCATGCTTTGTAAATAAAACATTTAAGATATACTTAAAAAATTAAATTTATTTAAAAATAGATATAAAAATATATTCTCATATTTTGAAACGTTAACAAATTTAAGGCACTTGGTAATTAAGCCGCGCTTTTTATTGTACTTAACAAATTACTTAAAAATGTGTAAAATTGGTGTAAAAAAATAATTCTAAAAAAAATAATCTTCTACCATACTACATTAAAAAGCCTACAAGAATCTAGTTTACATAAATATATATATAGTTAATATATTCTTATACAATAAAGCAGAAAAGGGTATCCCATATATATAAAAAAATGCAAAAACCTCGAAAACTATGCAACTTTTACCAAAGCGAAAATCTAGTTATAGATAGGTTATGGTCAGACCTATCTAGGATTCCTAGATTCTGGACATCCTATTTGTATACAGGAATAGCTCGTTTAAAATTGAGATTCTAAAAGTACCTCCTCTTTTTAAAGTCCTTATTGAACTTCTGATAGAGGCAACATTGTATGGTATTGTCTTTAAACATTTTTATCTTGTGCAATACATTCTCATAGTCCTTTTCATGTCCAACCGGAGGGTCCAAACTCAGAAGACTTAACGCAATATAATACGATTCTATAGTATTAACACTTGTTAGGCCAACACATAGAAATAATTTTAAATTTGACGACTCGACATATTTTTTTGGAAATAAAGTGTAAATCACAGAGTGACCATATGAGTATATCAAATCTTCAATTTCGTTTAAAAAATAGGGAATTGATTTGAATTTTTCAACAAGCTCTTTCAAAAGTTTACCAAATTCTGTGCCGAGGGTAACAATTAATTCTTTAGCGAACTCCAAATTGTATTTCTTAGCATCTTTGCATTTCTCACTAGCACAGATAGCTTTACAAATCAATGAAATTTTAAACTTTAACAAAGTTAAAAATATTTCTTCTAGACGAAATGAACTTTCTAACCAGTTCAGTATAGCCTCTATAACAGGCGCAGTAGGCATTGATTGCTTATTCAAAACATTTTTACTTTTTTCATTAATATGGTTAATAAAATTCAAACAGAATTCTCGCAATGTATAAGTTTCTTGTGTATTTTTGTCCATATCCCTACGAACGACATTCCACATGTTCAAGCAATTTGTTAATATCAGTTTTAAAAGTGTCAATTTTGTCTCCATTTCTTTCTCATTCTTATATTTAAGTATGTAATTTCCAACCAGATCCCATTTCTTTTCTATAAAACGTTTGATTTCGATTTTGTCATAATTCAACTTTATCTGTTTCTCCACTAATAAAGTTGTAACGTGAGTTTCAACAATTGGCTTAAGAAAGTCATCATCAATACAATCTATTCTGTTGACCATAGCTGTTAGAATATTATATTTGTGGTCGTAATTCGATATTTTATCGGACATCTTAGAGACTACTTTCCAAGCGACTTGTATAAAATTATTTGCAATTTCATCAGGTAAATGAAGGACATTTATCAAATTAAATAGTTTTTCGTCATCATTTTCATTCAGATCCATAGTAAACGTTTTCAAGACATCAAATAACTCATCTCGACTTGTTTCGTCTTTGCTCACTTCATGAAATAGTTTCCGATATAATATCGCTCTTAAAGTAATATTGTTTGTACTATTCCAAACTTTTAAAAGAACAGTTTTCAAAGAACCTTTATCGAAACACTTAAAGGCCAATCGAAGGCTGTGTTTTTGGATAGAGAGAGGAGTATCCAATGTGGCTTCGATGAATTTTATGCATTGAGACTTCGGTAAATTTGTGAAATAAGCGCCAAACATTGGCAGACAAAATGGAACGTAATCTCCTTTAAGATACATAAGCATGTTTGATAAAGGCACAGGAGACCGGGAGTAATGGGCAAAACGACATATTGACTCCTGTATTTTCAATAGATCACCGTCTATATTACTGTGATCAATTTTAGGCGTAGATGGCACATATTCTATCATTATTCTATTTTTTAACTCATCGCTTCCCAATTGGAATACACCAAACATTATTGTATAAACTGCACTAAAACGCAGACCTTTTTGTGATAAGAACCTTATAAAATATTGCTCATATTCTTTAGCGATATCTTCAGCGAAATAAGTTTTTAATTTTTTGAAAAATGTTCCCAACTTATCATCTCCCAGTCCATCTTTTAAAACATCGTCACTGACGACTAATTTTGCATCTTTTTTTAGTAGACACAGAAGACGAGCTTGAGTAAGTTTTGGAGGTTTAGCTTTATTAATAAACTCATGAGTACCATACTTATCTAAATCTAGTTTCATATATTTAATAACAACCTCAGGACATTCATCTGCTTTCTTTTTAAACATATGCATTAAAGACAATACATAACTAATCCAATTTCTAGCCTTAAATTGTATTTCAGAATTATAAGTTTCACCATCGATTTGTTTTAGTTTGCTAACAAAATATTGCGTGACGAACTTGTATGCGTGTTCTTTCCTTTCCTTGTTCATTTTAAGTCTATCCATCATTGATTTAAAGCTATAAAAACTAAATTTTCTATCGCAGTAGGCTTTTAAACCATCCGGTAAATCTTTATTGTTAATAATGTAATAAATCAACACTACCATCTTTAAGTCTTCTCCGTAATAATTATTTGGATCATATATTTTCAAACTGTACAATATTTTGTTAAGTGCATTCCAGCAATTATCATCAAACATCACACAGTCATGTCTATCGATAGTATTTAACAGAAACTTTTCTTTCATGTCATATTTTTCATTCACGTGTCTGTCATAATAATAATTGAAGACAGTTTCCAAATCGCGATGACTTCGTTCTGAATTTGTTAAAACTTTCAATATATCGAGTCTCTTATACGGATCGGAAGTTCGCATTATAATTTTTTTAATCTGCATAAACGCTTCTTTAAAATTCACATACTCATACCAGACAAATTCGCCTAAAATGCATTGTTCGCCTTTTAAATGTTTCAAAGCCCAAGCTTCTCTCTCCTCAATCGTCATTAAAGTGTGGAATCTACCCGTGTAGAAATCCTCTGACAATTCGGACATTTCCATTTTATATTTAGATGCAAATGTGTCCTTCAAAAATTGCAATCTCTCCTCAAAGGGAACTAAATCTAACAGATCTTTCTGATTTTTCAAAAAGTCACTACTCCAAAATTTCTTTACAGTCTCCGGAAATATGTCACCCAAAATTTTTTTAGCATCACTGCAATTGAGATTCTTATATAAAACCTTCAAATTTAAAACTTTTAAATATAAGACAGGTTTTTTCAAAACTCTTTCCTTATGTTTGGTAACAATTTCTTTTGTAATCCTTATTCCGAATCTTCCCTGCATATCGACATTTTCATATTGTTCAAGTAAATCTAAGTAAGCGGAATCACATACTGAATATAAATAGCGCAGTTGATATAAAACTTTTCTATCATTACTTTTACATTTTAAATATGCTGCGGCCAAAGTAAATGAGTTTCCAATAAAATCTTTCACTTCACATGTAAAATTACAATCACTTTTTTTCAATAGTTCAAGTTTAAAATATTCCGATGTCATTGGTAAAAATTTATCAGCAATATTGGACATATTTGAGTTCAGACAAAATTCATAGAACACTTCTGCTCTTTGATTTTTCATACGTGTTGCTATTGTTTTCAGTGTTTTCCACTTCATCTTTATAGACATGAAAGGCAAGATTTCGGTATCAAGATATTCTGGATTAATTATATTAGAATGCTCATCATCATATAACCAGTCTATTTTCAGGCATCTTGAGATGAACAAACTGTCACCACACTTGAGTGTTTCAATAATGTAATCAATATTCTTGTATTTTGAAGCAAGATCAATCTTAAATAGCTTGTCGACATCACTGTTTTCTTTCTCACATTTAATTTTATCAAAGTTCACATTTTTCTTTGCTGCATCTATCACTTGTAGGTTTAGATCTTTTTGTCTCTTACCAAGACTATCCCCGGTCAAGTGTACCATTTTTCAGCCTGTAAGTAAGAATAAAGAGTGGAATTAGAACCAAATAAAACAAGTGTTAAATCTGGGCTTCCATGCTAGTCTCATTCTAGCTGCGTAGAGCATTTTATATGTACACTGTTTATCCAATGAATTCGAATGTATACCTACGATATCTATATACCAAAAAATTCTTTGATCTTTTAGCCATTGAGTAGTTATATTTTAAATTTTGGGTGTAGATAATAGATGTTATAGTAACAAACTGTAACCTCCGATTTTGTTATAATCACTTTGGAAAGCCTTCCACTATGGAAGCAAATTTAAAACGTATTCACATTAAAAAAAGAACATGGTCACTTTATAATAATAGACAGAATATCTGTATTATTAGTGACTTTGCAGTTTCTATGTGATATTTACACATAATATCGAGGAACAGAAAGGGGATGCAGATATGGAGCTAGTCCTGAGAAGGGATGCCAGAGCCCTTCTCACTTACCGGTTATTGAATTATTTCATAAACATATTTAACAGCCTTCATTAATCCGTCGAATTGGCCCTGTGTTCTATATTAATCTTCCTCCGCCAAGAATATTGAATGATTAATCTAAATTTTTACCAAAACTAGCTATTTTTGGATATAGGTACTATATGAGTCACAATCAAGTTACAACAAAACGTAGTGATTATATACTCTTTTATATATTTATGATCTTTATATTTTGTTCTCCCTTTATTTTGTATTTGGAAATCCCCTATCTTTTTTATAAATCCTATGAAATGTCTTTTTGGTCACAATATGATTTCTGTTTACGTTACGTATAGGTAGGTAGGTTGTAGTTTTTTTTGCCAGGATGCGTTTATCATACCAAATGTCATTGTATGACATGTCGTGCACTTCAAAGAGTATGTAATTTGGTATGTAATCACTGGAGCACAGACCAAAGCACAGACTGGAGTATCTAATCAAAGAGTATGTACCACAAACTAAATAGTAGATACGTATGTACAAAGAGTATATAATCACTACGAGGTTAGGATTAAGGGTCCTGTACACATTGGCCCAACGCATTGGGCCAATACGTTGGCGTTCGCGGTGTGTAGCTGTTCACACGTTTGCGTATTGCTCATTGGGCATTGGCGCTTTGACAATGGAGGTTGAGACTCTAGCTGCGGCCACAATTTATTTATATTGCACGTTTAATTATTATGTAAAGGTGTATCATAATAGAGTGACTAAAAAGAAATGGCGAAGAAGAAGATGGTGGATGCTAGGTACGTAGGTACTCATGTTTCTTGTGAGATTCATAAGAACTAAATTTTCACGCGCGAATTAGGTAACGCGCATCAGTGATTTATATCAAAAGATACGAGAGTAAAAGGTTTACTGGGTTGAATTTGCTACATATACCCACTCTTACATGAAATCTTTGATTTTGTTTGACTATTCATTAATATTAATCGACCCATAGCGATGATATTCGTACTGCAATTGATGTTCTGTTGTGTTTAATATATTAGGTACTTACTTTGTTTTTATTCTTGTGTTGTGGGTGTTTCGGATCCCATATAATTCTTTCATTTCTATATATTTCAATAAACTCCATTATCTCGCTACTTGACCAGCCTGCCGCCATTTTTACGTCAACGCACGGCACTACTTTCTCCGTCGACGAGTAGTAACGAATTGATTCAGGCACCAACGTGTGAACGCAGTTTGCGGAGCGCGCCAAGATCCTTTGATTTGTGCACAAAAAACCGACACAATTCGGTTTGCCGGCCAACGTTCGCGCCTACTACGATTTGTCACAAATGTAGCCCTGTACACATTGGTCCAATGCGTTGGGCCAACGCGTTGGCCCAATGTGTACAGCGGCCTTTACAAAGAGTATGTAATCCTAACCTCATTGATGTAATCACTGCGTTAGTTAGTGCACTTGTCAAATCCTTGTTTGACTATCCCTTCGTGTGTTTAATGGCCCTGCTTCAAAATGGCCCATAGCCCATAGCGATGGCCCACGTTCAAAATTTTCGGTGGACGGTGCGTTGTGTGTTGTGTTGGTTGTGTGTCAAAGTGTTGTGGCTTATTTTATAAATTATAGAATTTGTAAGTATTTTTGTTTATTCGTTTATCGGCCTTATTTGTGAATATTTCTATGATCAAACCTCAGAGTAAACATAAGCAAGCTATAGAGCGAACGTTAGCGAGTATGAACTGTAAGCACGGGTTCGAACAGTATCGAAATTGCAATGGCGACGCTATTAGTCACAAATGTCACGCGCGCTGAATGTTTCTCCCACCGATATTTATTTAAATTTAATGTTATAATGGTGAATGTGCAGTACCAAGCTGTAAGAACGATTCACAGAAGCAAACTAATAAGAACAATGATTTTTCTTTTCATCGGTAATTAATATTTTGATTAGAAAACACGGATTTTAACAAAATTACTCATGGCGAGAAAGGAGGTTGCGGGAGGCGCGGGGGCGGGTCCACGCAGGACACGTTTCCGCGCCTCCCGCTTCACACCTCCTCCGTCTTGAAGATAGTGCTGTACCACGTTGTACTCGAATATTGTGTAATAACATGATTTCTTCCGTAATAATAATATGTAAGTATTAGACATTAATATTGTTTGTATTATCTACTAACAAATTATGGATTAATATTTAAAATAATTCCCCCTTCACGTCGTTACGCCCCGCTGTCGTCCAGGCGTGTTGCTTACTGTAGACAACATACAAATTTTTCCTTACTTTGAAATCATTATTTTATTCTAGTTTTACAAAATATGAGATTTATAAATACTTACCTACATGATTATGTTACGTACCAACATAATAGATACTTATAAATAATAAGTTATTATAAGTACCATACCAAATTAAGGCATTTAAGTAAGTATTACTTACCTACAAATATATAATAAAATACATACAAGATAGTACAACAAAATAATATAAAAAATACATACATACAAAATACATACCTACTTAATACTTAAACTAATGAAGTACTGACATTTACGCACAGACATTAATCGTGGCACATCACTATTCAACCGCTACATCTATCTATCAGTATCTATAGAACATCTGCTTACACTTGGCATAATGGACAACAAGCGACGTTAGCGCTCTATAGCTTGCTTATGTTTACTCTGAGGATCAAACATTTCGAAATGTTTTACTTTTAATATTAATATTTTCTTATGATGAACTAAAGGGTGATTCATTTAGCGGTACTTTTTTGTCTATGGATTTTTTGACGGATGAAGCGTGAGTCGTGATAACCTTTTATGGTATTTTTGTTCTGTATAGTTTGACATTTCATCATGGAAAGACTTAGCCCCGCACAGCGTCTACAAATAATACAGCTGTATTACGAAAATCAGCGTTCAGCGAGGAATGTGTTTCGTGCACTTAGAGAAACTTATGGTCCACATAATCGGCCTACCGAACGCACGATTCGCCATACCATCCAAAAATTTGAGAGCCAATTTACTTTAATAGATAATACACGACCAAAAAGACCACATCCAGCACGTAGCGAAGAAAATATTGCGGCGGTAGCTGAGAGTGTACGCGATGACCGCAAAGAATCGATCCGGCGCCGTTCGCAACAACTTGGCTTGTCATATGCAACGACTTGGCGTATTTTACGTAAGGATCTTGGTTTCAAAGCTTACAAAATTCAACTAGTGCAAGAATTGAAGCCGACTGACCTACCAAATCGTCACCAATTCAGTCTTTGGGCTCTTGAAAAGCTTAAAGAAAATCCACTGTTTTCGTCAAAAATTTTGTTTAGTGATGAGGCACATTTCTGGCTTAACGGATATGTCAACAAACAAAATTGCCGTATTTGGTCCGAAGAGCAACCTGAAGAGATTCAAGCGCTGCCATTACATCCAGACAAAACAACGGTTTGGTGTGGTTTATGGGCCGGTGGAATCATCGGTCCATATTTCTTCAAAAACGAGGCCGGCCAGAACGTAACTGTCAATGGTGACCGTTATCGTGCCATGATAACAGACTATTTGTTTCCTGAAATTGAAGCCCGTGATCTTCAGGACATTTGGTACCAACAAGACGGCGCCACTTGCCACACAGCACGTGAAACCATGGCTTTATTGCGTGAACAATTTGGTGAACAGTTAATTTCGCGCTTCGGACCGGTGAGTTGGCCGCCTAGATCCTGTGATATCACACCCCTAGACTTTTTCCTTTGGGGCTATGTAAAGTCCAAAGTCTATATTGATAAGCCAGGTACGATTGAGCAACTGGAAGCCAACATTACTCGCGTTATTCGCCAAATACCAATCGAAATGCTTAGACGCGTCATCGAAAATTGGAACTGCAGAATGGACTATGTTAACCGGAGTAACGGCCAACATTTGAAAGAAATAATCTTTAAATAATAAATGTAAAGAATAGTTCTTTTGTATAATAATAAAAATTACCCGATAAATTTGTTTTTATTAATATATTTTTTTGTTTTGAAAAAGTACCTCCAAATGAATCACCCCTTAGAAATATCATATCATTTTAAAGGTAATTTTATTAGCTTTCCTTTTTTTATATACCTACTTATTCTTTATTATGACCTTAGTAAGAAAATATTAACAAGGTTATCGATAAAATTCAAAGGTATAGCGAAATGCGCACGCACACATGCTGGTGTTAAGTTACAATACGCAATGCAAGCAGACATGTTTGTTTACAATAGTTTACATAAAACGGATGACGCAATCCCGTTCCCTTCCACGGCCGTGCAACATACTATACAGTATGTTGCTGGATTTTAAAATTCTTTTATTCCAACTAATATTACAAATGGGAAAGTTGACTTTATTTATTTAGGAATTAGGATATTATATATGCATATTACTTGGTCCAACTTAAAGTACGATAATATTAGTACATACTTATGTATAGATTGCTATGTATTTAAAATATAACGTCACATATTATAGTTTTTATATAAGTGAGTTTATATTTTATATAGTAAAAAATAAACATTCCTTTTGATGTAGTTTTCACTGCAACTTGTTGTAAAGAGGATATATGTTACTAATGTGTTTATGGTTTTACGTTGCTATGGATATTATGTTGTTATTATATAATTCAATTCTTTTCTTTAATCTGTCAACGAATGTCTAATTTACTTTAACTAAAATAATATACGTTTTTACTTGTTTAATCCTTTATTTGATTTCACATCAAAAACTTAATATGGTAGCAGAGCGTTAACTGATCCCTGATTTATTTATATTTTTTGTCTTCGACGTGGTGTTAAACTCGTGCACAACAATGCCGAAAACAACATTCCACATCGAACCGCTGGATAAGGACAATTACGACACATGGGCGATTCAAGCCGAAGCCGTGCTAATTAAAAACAAATTATGGAAGTATGTAAGTAATTCTTTACCTACAACTCCTAGCACCGACGAACTTGAAGGCGACAAACAGGCAAAAGCCGAGCTCATCCTACTAATTGCACCATCCCAGCTGAAAGACATAAAAAAATGCACTACTGCAAATGCCCTATGGGATAAACTGAAGGATATTCACGCAAGTAAAGGCCCCGCGAGAAAGGCTGCTCTCTTAAAGCGGCTAATTCTTACAAAACTCGAAGATGATAACATTCGTGAGCATCTTACTAAATTTATGGATACTGTTGACAAACTATCAGAAATGGATGTCGATATAAACGAGGATCTGCTTACAATCCTTATGCTCTACAGTCTGTCCACTGAATATGAGAACTTTAGAGTTGCCATGGAGTCACGCGACACTCTACCCAAACCTGAGGATCTCAAAATTAAAATAATTGAAGAAAGTGATGTTCGACATCGTAACGTCGAGGTCAGTCCACAACGCGAGGATGAAAACGCACTATACGTATCTTGCAAAATCTGTAAGAAATCGGGACGAAAAATTTTTCAAAAGAAGAGTCACAAGATTTGCTCGAAATGCTGGCAGAAAAATAAAGAAACAAACTCAAAATGTTCCTATTACGCTGAAGAGTGCAACTTCACTTCGAACCAAAACGACTGGGTTCTTGACAGCGGCTGTACCTCACATATGACGTATGAACGCGAGCACTTCAAAAATATAAGAACAGTTTCAAGAAAACTTAATTTTGCTTCAGAACAGCACTCAACCGAAATTAAAGGAGAAGGCAGAGTAACATTGAAAAATAAATACGGGATAATTAATCTCGAAAACACTCTGTACGTACCGACACTTTGTAAAAACCTAATATCAGTGCCTAAAATGACTGAACATGGAGCTTCTGTCACTTTCGTTAAAGATAAAGCACTTGTATATAATATTACAGGAGATATAGTTATGACTGCAGAGAAGTCTAAGAACAGTGGTATTTACTATGTAAAAATGCAAAAGGTTGAACAAAACTATTCAGCTACGTCTAAAACAGTATCGATCAACACGAATAAAGGTACTTTACTAGACTGGCACAAGAAGCTTGGACATATGAACGACAAAGATCTTCACTTCATCTAGCGCTCAACAATGAGACTTATGTTGGTTTAAATTTTGACAAAAAAGAATCACTATCTGACTGCGACGCATGTATTCAAGCGAAAATGACTAGTGTACCAAGACCCCCACAGCGAACAACTCCTCGAACAACTCAAAAACTGGAGATTGTACATAATGACGTGTGTGGTCCTGTCGCAGCTTCATATGGAAAAAACAGATATTTCGTCACTTTTATTGACGATTATAGTAGATACGGACGTGTCTATTTCACGAAAAATAAAAGTGAGACACTACACCATTTTAAAATTTACAAAGAAGAAATGGAAAATTTTACTGGAAATAAAATTAAGCACTTGCAAAGTGATAACGGCACAGAATATATCAACGATAAATTCAAAGCTTTTTTACAGGAAAAAGGGATTGCAAGACGCTTATCTGCACCCTACACAGCACACCAGAACGGTCTTGCTGAACGCAAAAATAGAACATTACTGGAAAAGGCAAGGGCAATGCTGATTGATGCGAATGCACCAATGCACCTATGGGCAGAAGCCATCAACACGGCGAACTATCTATCCAACAGAAGCATAAACAGTTCTATAGAAAACAGAACGCCGTTTGAAAAATGGGTACAAAGAAAACCATGCATTCATCACCTCCATATTTTTGGAACAAAAGCATTCGTACTGCTAAAAGGCCGTGCTAAAGGCTCCAAATTTTCGCCTAAGGCAATTTCAGGAGTTTTCGTCGGATATTCTGAAAATAGCAAGGCATACAGGGTGTATGTTCCAACGAAACGCAAGTTATTTATTTCCAAAGACGTTAAAATTGTTCAAACAAAATATTATTCAGATTGTAGTGGGAATTTAGAACAACTTAAACATTCTATTTCGATCCCAACTACAAAAATTGAACTTAACGTTGAAAATGCCGAAAATAAATCAATTCCAGATCCAGTCTTCAATCAGCAAGTTGAAATTACAAATCAAGGTCATGAAACAGCTGATGATCAACAAGAATTTTACGAAGCTCCTGATCATGAACCTGATGATGCTGTAGTCGAATCTGAAAATGAACTGGGTGAACACGAAATGAACGAATTGACTCGACACGAAAACGAAGAAGATACTCAAACAGAACCTGAGCCTGAGCGATATAATTTGAGAAACAGATCAGCCATACAGCCACCACAACGGTATGATGATTTCGTACTGGCAGCTGTTGCTGACGTAGAAAATCTAACAAAAGATCCAGAAACTTACAAACAAGCTATGGAATCACCCTACAAAGAAAAATGGTTAAAAGCCATGTTAAGTGAGATAAATTCACTACAAGAAAATCAAACTTGGGACTTAGTGAATTTGCCTACAGGAAGAAAAGCACTACCTTGTAAATGGGTTTATAAATTGAAAATGAATCCTGATGGGTCGATCGATAAGTTCAAGGCAAGAGTTGTTGTTAAAGGTTACCCTCAAAAACAAGGCGTGGACTACGACAAGAGGTTTAGTCCTGTGGCTCGACTTAGTACCATACGCGCAATCATAGCAATTGCAGCTAAAGAACAGTTAAAGCTACGACAATTTGACGTTGCAACAGCATTCCTTAATGGATCGGTCAAAGAAGAAATATATGTTAAACAACTTGAAGGTTTTCACGACGGAACCAAACGAGTCTGCAAACTGAAACGCAGCCTGTACGGATTGAAACAAGCACCGCGTTGTTGGAATTCATGCATTTCTGATTTTTTAAAAACAAATGGATTTCAACAAAGTGACGCAGATCCCTGCCTGTACATTAGAATTAGAGGACAATCTAAAGTCTTGATCGGATTATACGTTGACGATGGACTTGTAGCGTCAAATACGACAGCTGCAGCGGATGAGTTTATCAACGAACTTAAAACAAGGTTCAAGATAACCATTAAACCTGCCTCCTATTTCTTAGGCATGGAGATTAAAACTAAAAATAAAGAAATAACGGTCAACCAACAAAGTTACACAAAGAAGGTTCTTGGGAAATTCGGCATGTTGAATAGCAATTCAGCACCGACACCGATAACTAAAGAAAGTGTGAACGATTTAGAACCAAGTATAGAAAGAAGCTCATTTCCCTACAGACAGGCTGTTGGAGCTCTAACATATTTGGCAGTTGGCACGAGACCCGACATAGCATACGCCGTCAGCAAGGCATCTAGAAACTTGGAGACACCTACAGCGAATGACGTCAGTCTAGTCAAACGGATCTTCCGTTATTTAAAAGGAACCATGGACAAAGGCCTAGTTTATCGTCACACTAAGGAGTCACCCACAAAATTACTATGCTATTCTGACTCTGATTTTGCAGGAGATCAATCAACTGGACGATCAACATCTGGGATGGTCTGCTTACTCTCAGGAGCTGCTATCAGCTGGAGAAGTCAGAGACAAACGATCGTATCTATTTCATCCACCGAAGCAGAGACTATCGCTGCAAGCGAAGCTGCTCAAGAAATATTGTGGTTGAATGGTCTATTTAAAGATTTAATCACCTTAGAAAGACCTGAACTCTACCTGGACAACGAATCGGCTGTGAAGCTTTCGCATAATCCAAAGTACGAGTACCACAAACGTACAAAACACATTAAACTCAAGCATCTCTTTGTACGTGAATGTGTCACCAATGGAGAACTGCTAGTGAAACAAGTTCCTTCCAATAATCAACTGGCAGATATGTTCACTAAGCCACTCTTCGGTCCCAGACTAGAAGAATTAAGTGAGAATATTGGTTTGAAAAGAATTTCTAAATAGAATTTACAAATTCTTAAAAGTTCAGAGGACGTAAAGAGGATATATGTTACTAATATATGTCTGGTCGGTGGTTGCTCCAGCACAGCACAAGACTTAATAATAATGATGTATATACTTATTGTAAATACATGCTTGTAATAATTGTAATAATAATGCTATCATGTTATCACATGTTTACCCACCATCTATAAACTACTTACATCTATTCTGAGAACAAAAATTAATTCACACATATTAGAAAACAAAATTTTGGACACAGCTCAGAATGGATGTAAGATTGGATCCCGTGGTACTAAGGAGCTCCTCCTCATAGATATGACCATTTGCCAGCGTGTCCGGCGTAACAGCGGGGCTCTCTCGGTAGCCTGGATTGACTACAAGAAGGCCTACGATTCGGTGCCCCACTCGTGGCTGAGAAGGATATTAGAGTTATATAAAATTGATACGACTCTAAGATCTTTCTTAGCTATGTGTATGGGGCAGTGGACCACTGTCCTTCGTCAACCTGGATATTGGGGAAGCGCCGCTGGTCTGCGAGACACGATAAAGATAGAACGAGGCATCTTCCAAGGCGACAGTTTGAGTCCATTGTGGTTTAGCCTAGCTTTAAATCCTCTCAGTACTCTGCTGAGAAATTTAAAACTAGGCTATAGACTGCGGAGAGGGGGTGAAGTCATTTCTCACCTTCTGTACATGGACGACCTTAAACTATTTGCACCAAAACCCAAAGACCTGTTAGAGTTACTGAAAACAACTCAGTGTTTCAGTAACGCAATCAGGATGGATTTTGGTGTAGATAAGTGCGCGGTCATGCATGTTCAGAAGGGGAAAGTTGTAAATTCTCCAAACTTACAACTTTCAAATGCAATGACTTTTAGATCCCTCTCCGAAGTTGAGACATACAAATACCTTGGTATGTCACAGTCGTTGGGTATTAGTGATAAGGAAGTAAAACAGACAATAAAGACACGTTTCTTTAATCGCCTGATAAAAGTTCTTAACAGTCTTTTATCAGGAGGTAACAAAGTACGCGCCTTTAATGGCTGGGTTATGCCCTTACTCACATACTCCTTTGGCATACTAAGGTGGACTCAAACTGAGCTCGATGGTTTAGATAGGAGGGTTCGTCGATTGCTCACAACGCATCGCATGCTACACCCACGCTCATCTGTTATGAGACTGTACATCCCACGGAAATTAGGGGTCGCGGTTTTTTAAGCACCAAGAACCTTCATAACCGTGAGGTGTACAGTCTTAGGGAATATTTCCTAAACAACGAGAGTGGGATACAACGCGACGTTGTAGCAATCGACAAAAACTTCACGCCACTATCGCTGGCAAACGAGAATTGGCGTAGGCTAGTAGTTCTGAGCACTGAAGATCGTAAGGGTATATGGAAGAGCAAGGAGCTGCATGGGCGATTCTACAAGGCCCTGACGGGACCTGATGTAGACTCGCTCGTGTCGGTGAACTGGCTACGTTTCGGTGACCTGTTTGGGGAAACCGAAGGTTTTGTCTGTGCAATTGCGGACGAAGTTATCAAGACGAACAACTACCGGAAATATATCCTGAAGGACGGTACGGTTGACATATGTCGGGCATGCCGCCGTCCTGGAGAAACACTCAGGCATATTATTTCCGGTTGTGGTCATCTTGCTAACGGCGAGTATTTGCATAGACACAACCAAGTAGCCAGGATCATTCATCAGCAACTTGCCCTTCGATACGGTCTTATCGAGTCTGAGGTGCCGTACTACAAGTACGTACCTACGCCCGTTCTCGAAAATGGTCATGCTACGCTCTACTGAGACCGCTCGATAATCACGGACAGGACTATTGTCGCCAATAAGCCTGACATCGTGGTTATTGACCGATCCCAGCGGCGGACGATGCTTGTCGACATTGCTGTTCCGCATGACGAAAACCTTGTGAAAGCCGAGAAGGACAAGCTGTCCAAATACCTAGACTTGGCTCACGAGGTGACCGCCATGTGGGATGTCGATTCGACAATCATCGTACCGATAGTCGTTTCGGCGAACGGTCTTATTGCGAAGAGCCTCGACCAACACCTCAAGAAGCTCTCGCTAGATGGCTGGATCAAGGGACAAATTCAGAAGGCGGTACTCCTTGACACGGCGCGTATTGTCAGGAGGTTCCTCAGTCTGCAGCCCTAACCACCGGTAGCTTGGGCCTTGCCCCGCTACCAGCGGCTACCTAGTTTTAAATTTTTTATAATATTTATTGTTTTTATATATATATTGTAAAAAACCTAGAATTAAGAAGATAAATGAATAAATGTGTATAATGTAATAATAATAATAATAATAATAATAATAATAATAATAAATAATTGTAATATTAATGTATATACATGCTTGTAAGCAATTTAAAAAAGAAAAAAGTGTTGTTAGGACGTGTTGTTGGGAGTTTCTTCGCAGCTTCTTCTTCCAACACTAACATATTCCGAAGCTTGCATGTAGTTTCAGACATTCAAAAAGAGAAATTTTATGTTCCAATTTTGAAATAAAATATTTTGAATTTTGAATTGAATGTGTTTATGGTTTTACGTTGCTATGGATATTATGTTGTTATTATAATATTATATTCTTTTCTTTAATCTGTCAACGAATGTCTAATTTACTTTAACTAAAATAATATACGTTTTTACTTGTTTAATCCTTTATTTGATTCCGAAAATTATGTCAAATAAAAGGTACTGGCTCCTCATGCGTTTCCTGCATTTTGTTGACAATTATTCAATTGACAACAATGTCCGCGATTCATGTCGCAAAGTAGCGAAAATTCAGCCAATTATCGATCACTGTAATTTTAAATTTAGTGACATGTAATGTAATGTGCATGCCTCGCACAGAATTAACAATTGACGAATCCTTACTGCTTTTCAAAGGACACGAACTGGATTCAGTGCATCCGAACAAAAGCAGCAAGGTTCGGGAGAAAATTTTATGATTTGTGCGAGGCATGTAGCGGATATCTTATAAAGTTCGAAATGTATACAGGCAGGAAACCTCTGTTTGCGGCAGAGAATGTTGAAGAGAATTCCTTGTATGGGTTTACGAGCGTCACTGCAAAAGTGGTGTTAAGACTCATGCGTTCAAAATACATGACCTTTTATCCGAGAGAATAGAAATCCGAGAGACCGAGGAAAAGGTCATGCATTTTGAACGTCTTCATTATAGATTGTACTAACGCTAGAATTCGCGTCACCTACAGGTAATTCAGGTACAAGTTAGCCGAGCAACTAACTACGAAATTTTCTGCCTTTGTCACTCCTCGTTCAATTAGTCTCTCTGACGCACTTCGTTTGGATGGTGAAAAGATCACCATCCAATTTATGCGGAGACGTTAGACGAACGAGGGGGGGGGGGGGGGGGGGGCAAAAGAAATAAAATAAGGAGGAACCGCTGTGTCCGGTGTAGTACAAAGTGCAGAAAATGTGACTTGATTTTTATTTGTTCCACTCGACATTACTGAAAAAAAATAGGCATAGCATCTAAATTGTAAATAAACAGCAATGGCATATTTTTTGCCAAATAGGTTAAAAGTTATAATAAATAAAATATGTATATTTTAATATTTGTGTTTTATTTCACTATAAAATGTAACACGCTATGACTCGTTGTTATACTTTTTCCCGCGAAATTCAAATTCTTACGCTACTACACAGCGAAATCTCGCGGTATTTTGCGCAGGATTTTAGCCGCCGGGCAGACTAGGGTCATTCATGCGAGCACAAGTCAAACACACTAAGGGCAGTGATATGTCTTGACATATCACTGACTAAGGGCTATATTTATTCACGGAAACGAGCTTATAGAGCGCTTTCTCTTTTACTCAATTCCATATGTACAAAAGACAAGGACAGCGTTTATAATAATAGCTGAACCTTCACTACGCTGCTTTTAGCTTTGTAAACTATAATAAAATATTATAGTAATACCTTCGTACTTACCCACAACCCTACGCTTTTTATTTTGTATAAATTATTAATTAATTAAACAATAGCCATTTTGGGTCCTGATATAAATAAATTAAATTAAATTAATAATATACGTTAGTTCTTATACGTTAAACCTTAAAATGACAATAATACAAATGTTAAATCAATAAAAAGAAAAGGTACCTAATACTATAATATTTTGTTATATACTATAATATTTTTTTTATAGTTTATAAAGTTAAAAGCAGCGTAAAGTGAACTTTTTTTGTTATAGTACAGCACTACGGAAAAAACGCTGGTAACATTATTTTAAAATTTGACATTAGGACCCACTTATTAGCGTTATTATCCCTCTACGTTAGCGAGAGTGTAAAATATTTATATGGAAAATTGACAATTTGACATTGACAAATAACAATTTTCCATACGAATCATACGAATATTTGACGCTCTCGGGGTATTTTAACTCATACTAGAGCCAGAGAGATTTTTTTTTACGTTGTGACAAACTAATGGTCCACTTGATGGTATCTACTACTTAGTTTGTGCTTGATGGTAAGGTCCCTAGCTACCGACGCCTGTAACAAAAGAACGCCATAAGTACTGCAAGTTCGCTGCCGGCCATAGAAGGATTAATTTCAAAATGATAAAATCCCCTAAAAATCCATTGGCTACAGATTGTAACGTTGACAGTCGGGGTGACCATCAACTTTACCCACCGACTAAAACAACAGCGATAGAGCACAAATCTCAGGCGCCAGCACTCTGAAGAAGACCTACCATCAGCGGGATTATCCTTAATAAAATTCCTTATTTACAGTATATACATTTATTTTATTTACACCTATGGACTAAACAGACCTTAACCCTAACTTAATCTAATCTTATTATTCTACGTGATTCTATTTTACACTGTATTTACAAGTCCTCTTGACTGCTCCAATGAACAGGAGTGATTTCCTCTTCCTAATATCGATTAATTTGCCGTTACGGCCAATTAACTCACTGGATTGATTCACTTTTACTGCGTACACAAATAAAATAATGAACGTGGGTACCTTCGGCCAAGGTTGCTGCACCACCACCTCCGAAGCTATACGGAACCTTTGAGTGGACCCGTAGGATGCCTCACCACCCCAATGCCACCGCCAGCACCGTCGTCCGCGAGGAATGCTCGCCAGCCTAAGCCACGCCCGAGCCGACCACCGGTCACCTTTATGACCGTGGTAAAACCGCCTTCCCTTCTCCGCACAGGTTGTTGGAGACGGAATTAGCGTTTCCAACCCTTCTCGCTCAGAAAAGCTCGCTCGTTACTCTCCTCCTTAGTTTTATACTAAAGACTTTATCAAAATTGGCAATCTGCCTTATCTAATTTGTGCACGTCTGATTTCAATCGCAGCCCGGAACCAAGAGTCCTCTTAATTTTTACTCTCACCGGCAATTTTCCTTATATTTTTTTTTTAAATTTATATGTGCCCCCCCATTTAATAAAATCTAATTCTCATCGACGCGCGACGATTGATGTTGTTTACGCCCTAGTGCGCTAGATGGCGCTACTGGTAACGATTTCTACTTGATAATTAATATAAACTGTTACTGGGACACCTAACGTAATTTTCTACGTTACACACACCCCTCCTTAGTCAAAAAATTTGACGCAGGCAAATTTTTTTTTTTTTAATATACCAAAGAGTTTGTTTACTATTGATTTTGACTAATTACAAAAACGCTCACTACGACTGTATGAGCATAACACGAATTTTCACATTCATCCTTATCCTCACACTTCTTTACAAAATTTATACATATGTTTTTTTTTTTGCATGTTTATTGTACACATTTACATACCACTATATTTTTAAAATTTTTAATCACCGAATTTAACTTGACTCATGAGATCTTATTTCTATACTTTATGCATTTCGGATACACTAATGAGTATGGGTGTTGCTAAATACTTGAGGCAGCTGCAATCCAGCCTTCTCATCATAATAGATCATACGGGATGATCCCTGCTCAATGTTACACTTACGTATACTGCATATACATAGGGCAACATCTATAAAACGAAGACTTATTTCACACCGAAATGCTGACTCTTACCGTCAATAAGACTGTCACACTCATACTCCTCTCATCCTGAAAGCATACATCTTTCTCTCAATCATCATGCTTCAATATATCTTTTATGTGAAAGTCACCTAATACCTTGCCGTCCATATCCGATAGGGTATACACTAATGGAGACAGCTTGGCTACTACTATACACTTTTTGAACTTCGGAGCTAGCTTTGAAGAAAAATTCTTCGAAGCATTTGATAAATAAAAAGTGCGTTTATACACTATCTGACCTATTTTAAGCTCCACTTTACGTTTCCTAAAATTGTAATATTTCCTATTACGTTGGTGAGAGCGCTCTAAATGCTCTTTCACCTTCTTAAAAATGTAATTCAACTTATTTAAATTTTTACATCTTTCCTGCGGGTTATCAACTTGGAATTGCGAACTAGGGACTGGCTGGTCGCTTGATTTATATAATTCGCCATCAACTATATACTCCCTACCATGTACTAGAAAATATGGGGTGAACTTAGTTGTTTCGTTTACAGCTGTATTTAATGCGCATTGTATTTCAACTATGTTTTCATCCCATTTGCGGTGATCATTTTTTATATAACTCGCGATTGCGTATACTACGTTCCTGATCGCCCTTTCCGCCTGATTGACCTGAGGATGATACCTAGGGTTATAATAAATATTGGGGACGTTATATTTTTTTAATACTTGTCTAAATTGTGAACTAATAAATTGGGGACCGTTATCTATATATATGTACTCGCATACACCGTGTACTAAAAATATTTGTTTTTCTAAAAATTTAGCAACAGATTGGCCTGTAGCACTCCTTAAAGGATGCAACATAACATATTTACTAAAATAATCAGAACAAACTAATAGATACGTATGTTGATATTTCGACTTCGGGAAAGGTCCCAATAAATCTAAAGATATTGCCTGGAACGGTTTCGTCGCCTTCTTAGGACCTCCCATCAAACCAGGTCTGCCCGTCGTTACGGGTTTACATGCTTTACACACCTCGCAACTATTGACATATTTAACGACGTCGGCGTACATATTTGGCCAAAAATAATTTTCCGTTAACCTTTTATGTGTCTTAAAAATTCCGAGGTGACCACTCGTTACCTCATCGTGACATTTGTACAGGATGTCCTTCCGATTCTCCTCCGGCACAACCAATTTCCAGTCAGATTCCGATGTAATATTATATTTGTTCTTGCAGTGACGATATAACCTACCGCCCTCTATCGTGAAATTTGGATACTTTTTCGGTTTGCGTTCTACCATGTCGAGCATATACTTGTACCATTCATCCTTCTCTGGTGCCACTCCAATGCTGTTGACCTGGATTCTGGATAGTGCATCAGGTACTACGTTGTCTTTTCCCTTACGATGTTCTATCTTGAAAGAATATTGGCTTAGCCTCATGCTCCACCTGGCCAATCTTCCGGTCGGATTTTTGAGTTTATGGAACCACTTGAGAGAAGCATGATCCGTTACGACAGTGCAGTCCTGTCCCTCTATGTACGATCGGAACTGCTCAAGTGCGTATATGACAGCTAACAACTCACGTTCCGTTGTGCTGTAGTTCGTCTCCTGTTTGTTCAAGGATCGGCTGCAAAAAGCTATGGGATGTTCCGTTCCATCGTACTTCTGCGTGAGCATGGCGCCCACCGCCAAAGCAGATGCATCTGTGTGTATTGAAAACGGTTTGCTGTAATTAGGACATTTTAAAATCGGTGCGGAGATCAATGCTGACTTCAAGCTTGCGAAGGCATCATTTGCTTCACTGCTCCAGGCGAACGGTGTCGACTTACTCGTCAGTTTCGATAGCGGCCTGCTGAGTTTCGAAAAGTTCGGTATAAATCTTCTATACCAACCAGCCATTCCTAAAAATCTCTTCACTTCCTTAGGGGAAGTGGGAGTCGGATAGTTTACTATTACTTCAACTTTACCTGGATCTGTCCTCAGCCCGTGTGCATCGACAAGATATCCAAGGTACTTTAATTCTTTCCTACAAAAGTTAGACTTCTTCATGTTCACAGTCAGGTTCGCTGACTTCAATTTTTTAAAGACCTTTTCCAGCAACTCCAGGTGTTCCTGGAAGTTCGTGGAGATTACTATCAAATCATCTTGGAATGTAAATACCTTATTATCAAATTCAGCTCCGAATAGCTTATCCATTAATCTTTGCATCGTTGCGGACGCACCCACTAATCCGAAGCACATCACATCAAATTGGAATAATCCCCTCCGAGGCACGGTGAAAGCTGTCTTCTCAGCCGATGCTTCGTCTGATAGAGGTATCTGCCAGTAGGCAGCGCTGAGGTCGATCGATGAAAGAAATTTGGCATCTCTCAGTTGATCTAATATGTTGGATATATACGGTAAAGGATATGTGTCCGGCTTTGACACTGCATTCAGCTTCCTGCAATCTAGACAAAGGCGAAGGTCACCGCTTGGCTTCTGCACCATGACGACAGGCGAGTTCCATGCTGACTGTGATGGCGACACAACTCCCATGCTCAGCATGCGGTCCAGCTCCTGTTCCAGTGCCTTCTGTTTGACAGGTGACAACGGATAGTACCTCTGCTTGATAGGAGGACTGTCCCCTGTATCAATTGTATGTGTGGCCTTGTCAGTTCTGCCGAGTCCTACCTTATCCGTATTTATATCCTCAAACCTCTCCACGATGATGTTGAGTTCTCTTCTTTGCTGCGGACTCAAGCGCTCGTAATCTTCGATCCCCCCTGTGGAGATGCTTGAACTTATGTATTTTCCATTAGCTGAAATTTTAGTTGTTGGAAAAATACCTTTATTCAGTTTAAAACTATTCCAAAAATTTATTCCGAAAATAACAGGTGTGTCGATCTCAGGCACTATATAGAATTTAATCACTTGTACTTCGTCCCGAAATATAACAGGAAGAAACATTACACCCCTGCAGGACAATGGCGACCCATCCGCAGTGTGTATTTTACTTAACTGATCAGCTTTACTTGCTCTAAAACCATATTGCATGAATATTTTCTGAGAATTCCTACCTAGTATTGAACAAACAGATCCCGAATCTAATAAACCATTAACTACTAAATCTAATACCTTAACGCAAACATATGGCCTTATATCTTTTGTATTCTTGAATAGAACTTTTCCCCGCGGCCTATTTACATTGGAAAAGTTCCTACCTAGTTTTTTGGACTAGATGAACAGGTCGGACATTGTGGTGTCTTGACTCCCGGTCTACCACATTTAAAACATACTAACTTAGGTTTATTACAAAACTTTGCAAAATGATCTGGTGAACCACATTTGAAGCACGTGCCTCTCCTACCACTTTTGGGCATTGGCTCCTCGCCTATACTAGCTAGCTTGCCCCTATGGTCTATGTGTGGTCGCACATCACGTGTCTTCGCACACGCCTGTGATCGCGGTTCCTCGAACTGATCCCTCCTATGCTGAATTAGTTCTACTCGCCTACATACATCTAATAATTCATTCATCGTCTTGAAGTCCTCTACCTCGACCATCGTCATGAATTCAGGACGAATGTTATGTTTTAAAATCTCTATTTGGTCTTCGAATGAGGGCTCCGTAGTGAGTCTTGTAAACAAGGACTGCATGGTGGATATATACGACACCAGCGATTCCTCCTTGCTCATCCTTCTCTCCCTTATTTCCCTCATAAGGTGATAATCGAAGTCGGGCCTATCAAAAGCTAATCTTAATGATATCTTAAATTCTTCAAATGTCTTAAACCTATTTTTGTTAGCCCTATACCATAATAGAGGCGACCTATCTAATACTGCCGGCAAGGAATTTAGAAGTTGCCTATCAGTAACCTCTCGAGAAGTTCTTAGTTCCTCGAATCTTTCTAAGAAGGCTCTCACACACGTACTTCCATCGTATTTGATATTCAGTGAATTTATGTTGAACGGCCTACTACACACTTGAATCGGTTCACTTATTGATGACCTTTCCCGTTCAGACGTCTCGCATTCTTCCCTCTCTCCCTCACTTTCTTCGGAGATGCTCAACAGTCCTATTAATCGTGCGCGTAATGGAGATAAACGTGCATCATCTACTTTAATCATAGCTAACCTATCTAACCAATAGTTTGAGCGACAAGCGATGCGTTTGTGAGCGGAAGAGTTACCTGTTTCCATACGGGCTTCCATGCGGGTGACGGCATTGGTGGCGTTTGCTATTTCATCATCCACATTTATATCTCCCCGGTTAACAATAGGTAAACTTCCCCGACGGGCAGCGCTTATGGTGCCCCTCAATTGGGTCCGTATAGTTTCGATGTTGGCGTTTACATCTGGAATTAGACCATATTTCGACAATTCAGATATCATTTCATCCTTGTTAAGGTATCTTATATAATTTTTTAACGACATTCTAAAAGATCTAACAAACTAATTACTAATCTGCACAAAATTATTTACTTTCAAACTTTATTTACTTTCAAATTACTTTATTAACTTTTGAATTTACTAATTCTATTTATCTGTTGTTTAATCAAGTACTTTATCATTCACTACACTTTAAATACCAAAACTTATTACACTAATACAAAGTTTATCTAGTATTTCATCAAAACAGATTGACAACTAATATCTATATACAATTCTTATAATTCAACAAAACTTCCCATATAAATTGTACAAACCTGTTCTCACTTACTTGTATTTCTTTTCAATAATATAATTTATTACAATTATAGCTTTTTTTGAGCATTACTACCAAACAAATAAAATAATTTAACATCTATTAATCTAACTAATGTGACATCTAACGTTTCATTCACGTAAACTAAGTCACAGACTAACTTAACTCATACAGTGCCTATTGCAACAAAATATGAACAAATTTCATGTAATCTTTAAAGTTGTCAATTGATATAAAAGACAAACAAAGGTATCAACTAAAGATAAAGCTGGGGTATACCCACCATTTATTTTACTATCAACTTTCAATTTACCCATCAACTATTTTTCACACCTTGAAGGTAATGAAAAAAATTCACCTATAAATTTTCAAATGTTGGACTTATCTGTGGGTAATGAAGAATTTTCACACAAAAATGGCACAAAAAAAATTCCTTTTTTTTTTTTTGACTCCTTAAAATGCTAGTAGGTATTTTACACTACTACACAAAAATTACAAAAGATAAAAAACTAAAAAATAACAATGTAAACCGCTAAAAACTACCAATAGAAAAACAAAGAAAAAAGGAAAGAAAAAGAAAAAAAAAAAAAAAAAGAAAGCTGAGTGTTAAAATTTTTTGGTTTTGGGATTAGGGTTGGAGAAGTGGGTGTGATTTTACTAGGAACACATGGGATACGGGATAGGGATGGACAACTGAAGTTCCTCGTCCACTCAACTTAGACGAGGAAGTGGTATTTCATCAGGCGGGCTTTGTCCTGGGGAAAAAAGTTTATGCCCTTCCACGGAATCTTAACACTCCAATATGCTAAGGTCCCGCTGATCTTTCTTCAGCTGCAAATTTATATTAGATTTGTGCTGGTGGTGTCCGGCGCTCTGTCCTCAAAACAATCGTGGGTTCGAGTGCCCCACGTTGGGGTGCCACTTTGTAGCTTTGTCCCACGTTGAGGCGCCACTTTGTAACTTTGAAAGTCGGGGTGACCATCAACTTTACCCACCGACTAAAACAACAGCGATAGAGCACAAATCTCAGGCGCCAGCACTCTGAAGAAGACCTACCATCAGCGGGATTATCCTTAATAAAATTCCTTATTTACAGTATATACATTTATTTTATTTACACCTATGGACTAAACAGACCTTAACCCTAACTTAATCTAATCTTATTATTCTACGTGATTCTATTTTACACTGTATTTACAAGTCCTCTTGACTGCTCCAATGAACAGGAGTGATTTCCTCTTCCTAATATCGATTAATTTGCCGTTACGGCCAATTAACTCACTGGATTGATTCACTTTTACTGCGTACACAAATAAAATAATGAACGTGGGTACCTTCGGCCAAGGTTGCTGCACCACCACCTCCGAAGCTATACGGAACCTTTGAGTGGACCCGTAGGATGCCTCACCACCCCAATGCCACCGCCAGCACCGTCGTCCGCGAGGAATGCTCGCCAGCCTAAGCCACGCCCGAGCCGACCACCGGTCACCTTTATGACCGTGGTAAAACCGCCTTCCCTTCTCCGCACAGGTTGTTGGAGACGGAATTAGCGTTTCCAACCCTTCTCGCTCAGAAAAGCTCGCTCGTTACTCTCCTCCTTAGTTTTATACTAAAGACTTTATCAAAATTGGCAATCTGCCTTATCTAATTTGTGCACGTCTGATTTCAATCGCAGCCCGGAACCAAGAGTCCTCTTAATTTTTACTCTCACCGGCAATTTTCCTTATATTTTTTTTTTAAATTTATATGTGCCCCCCCATTTAATAAAATCTAATTCTCATCGACGCGCGACGATTGATGTTGTTTACGCCCTAGTGCGCTAGATGGCGCTACTGGTAACGATTTCTACTTGATAATTAATATAAACTGTTACTGGGACACCTAACGTAATTTTCTACGTTACAAGATATGTTATTATTATGGCATGTGATGGTCGTTGTCGTTGATATTTTTATGGTCTATTTATACTATAACTTAAATTTCTTTGACTATAACGTAGTGATTATATACTCTTTGACTATAACAATGATTAAACAGATTATAGTACCTATTTTTAATCATGAAACTCATGTAGCTCATGTATAAAAGTGTGTGCTTACTCTTGTAGGCAAGGAACATATATACTCTCTAGCTTGTAGGTGTCTAATTCATTCTTTCTTTTCCAACGTCATTAGGGCGCGTGAAGATGATTAAATAATAAAACTTTCAAAAACTGTACACATAGCAAATTTGTATTTACTCTTTGTTTTTACATGTGTAAAAAACGTACGTACAATTTACGTACCTACACAAATATATGTCACAATTACATAACGTCTATCTATCAAAACTTATGCTTATTCCAAAGAGTATAGTAATATATAGGGAGAGCTTATTCTTATCAAATATGTACTATTTAGTTTGTGAATATTATCCAATGCGCCACCATAGTGGAGGAACTAATGAGATATAAAATTACATTTTTTAAATGAATTCAATATTATGTACAGTAATATTTTTTACGTTAGTTTAAACAAATTAATAGAAATTTCAGTTCTTAATGCATTTAAACACAGAGTATATTAAAATAAGTTTTGTTCTGTGTGGTTCTGTGTGATTGACATTCCAACTATATAAAAAATATTATATATTAGTAGAAATCAGAAAATGGCGGTTCGAAGATGTTGACTTTGTGATGTATGGTTATTTACGCTTGAGACGCTTTCGATAATTTCATATCATAAATAATTGACGTTTCAATAAAACTTTATCGGTTTAAATTTTTTATTCTGGCGGCCAATTACTATTATTTTCTACAAAATTCATCTGAGACCATTCGAATACTAAAGTTAAACGCGGTTCTCTTTTGAGACTTATTTTCCTATTTATACCGGCTTATTGGTTATAATTGGTATATGAGTTTGTGTCATAATAATTGATTTTTTTTTCAGTTCTTAACTCTTAACATAAATGAGGCAGTTGCGTTTAATATGCATATTTTTACAACCATGTTTTAAGCAAAGAAGTTTAATATAAATGCTTTTCACGATGAGTGAAACGGAGGAATTTAACGCTCTCACGTTCGAGAAGAAACTTATGAATCTTAAAGACACTCAAGACAATATACAATCGCTTTCGTCTTGGTGTTTGAAGCAGCGGACTCATCATAAGAGAATTGTTCAAAGTTGGCTGAGTGTTCTGAAGAGAGTGAAGGTTGAGCAGCGCCTGGTGCTGTTCTACTTGGCCAACGATGTAATACAGTATAGTAAGAGGAAAAATTATGAATTCGTCGAGAGCTGGGGTTTGAATTTGCAGAAGGCTACCCCACTTGTAAGGTAAAACATTGGTTTACTTATAATTAATTTTCTTTATTTTTTGTCAAGTTCCACAGACATACAGACTGAGAAATGTAGTGTGCCACTACTAAAACATTATTTTTAAAACATGTGATATTTAACCAATCAAGTAGTCCGTCCTAATTGTAGTAAGTTTAGGTCTTTACCGCAGAATAAGTAATAGTACTACAAGTAGCCTTTAGCTATACAGAAGAGTCTGTTACCAGTAATTACATTGATGTAACTAGTGGGAAAACTTAATTCCCCCATTACTGGTTTTTTTTTTTCATCCCAGTAACATTGGATGTAGTAATTTTACAAAATCACCAAAAAGCAATTTTGAATTATTTTTAAGAAGAAATTGAAAAATATTTGCAAAAGACTGAACGAAATAAAAAAGTACTAGGAGTACATGTCTGCCAAGAGGTTTCTAAATACAAAATGCATGCAAACTTTAAAATAGCCAATTTACACTTGCAAGTGTGCGCCCTTACTCGAAAGGCGTACTTAATTTAAAAAAAAAGAAGCCTTGTTTAAATATTTATTGTTAGTAGGTCACGGAAATAAATATTAATATTATCCTCTTTATTTATTTTATTTCTTAATATTAAATTTTTTACAATATAAATATAAAAAACCGTAAATATTATAAAAAAATTAAAATTAGTATGCTGTAAGTAGCGGGGCAAGGCCCAAGCTACCAGTGGTTAGGGCTGCAGAGTGAGGAACCTCCTGACAATTTGTGCCGTGTCCAGAAGTACTGCCTTCTGTATCTGACCCTTGATCCATCCATCTAGCGAGAGACACTTAAGATGTTGGTCGAGGCTCTTCGCTATAAGATCATTCTTCTTCTTCTTCTCATTATTATTATTTTCCAAACAATGTATTTGTATATCTGAACAGAAAAAACATGTGTCAATAATTTCAATAACGTGTTTATAATAAACTAGCGGGCCACCCCCGGCTTTGCATCAATTTTTTTTTCTACAGATTATGTATAAAAACTTTCCTCGCTTAACCCTCTCCATTAGTGAAATCCTCATTAAAATCCATTGCTTAGTTTATAACATCTAAGCATAGATATAGACGGTCAGACTGCACATCGACTTTGTTTTATACTATTAATAAATGTAAAGATAAAGATGTTGTTACATTTATCATTAATGTTCTGTTTTAGAGATGAGAAGATTAGACACAAAATTTTGCGTATATTTAAAATATGGGAGCAGAGATCTGTGTATGATGAGGAGTTCTTATCAGACCTGACAGGTCTACTTCAGGCTGGAGCTATGAAAAAGACTGATGATGATTCCCTAGAATTCCAGGTATTTTTTATGTTGGCTTAAGGGGAAAATGAGATAAAGGAATGTTAAGGGTGAATGACATCCCTTTGACACCTGTCCAGTTTATAATTTTGTCTTTATCAGTTGAAAACTTTATTTAAGGAGAAAGGTTGAAAACAAGTTATTTCTTTTCAGCCTCAGCAATTAGTGAATAAAATAAAACAATGCTCAGTACTAGAGGCTGACACTGATTTAAAGCTGAAATACATTCATGAGAATCAATTACAATTGTCTGATTCTGAGGAATTGAGAACTAGTTTGAAGGGTAAGTATCTTATATATATATATATATTTCTTTCTTTTATGTTAAGGTCGGCAGACAGGCTGACGGCACAGCATAAGGGATTGGGAGGGGATAGGGAAATCGCTCCGGCATCCCTTACTCACCTAAACACAAACAGCAAACATTCTATTATTTCACAGTGGTCTTCTATAAGGGGTATACAGCCATAATAAAAATTATAAAAACATTTATCATAACGAATTAATATCGGCGACATCTCTGTTCGAATGATTACCGGTGCCATCTAGTTTTCGCAAGGATGTATTATTACGTAACATACGTTCCAGAGATATTGTTTAGATGGCGCAATATCTCTGAAACTTTAAAACTTTAATTTTAGAAGAGATATTCTAAAATATTTAAAAATAGAACGTAATAGTCCCCAGTACAAGGAACTTAAAATTTTTTAACACATACAAATGTAAAACTTTGTGAGTGCCTTTTTTGCGATGAGTCCGACAAACTTTTCTAATGGGAAAGTTTCGGCGCTGCTGCGTTTTCGAATGCTCGATTCCTGGAATTGTCGATATGACGTCACTATGACTCTCCGTATATACAACTTTGATTTTTGGAATTTTTTTTAATAAAATTAATTTAAAAATTGTGGTCAACTTGTCCGATAAAAATCATGTTGCGTATGGGGTGTCCACCACCCCAAAAATGTCGATATGACGTCACTATAACTCCTCGTACATACAAGTTTCATTTTTTGAAATTTGTTTAGTAAAGTTAATTTAAAAATTGTGGTCAACTTGTCCGACAAAAATCATGCTGCGTATAGAGTGTCCACCACCCCGAAAATGTCGATATGACGTCATTATGTCTCCCCGTACATACATATCGGACAAAAATAACAATGATAGATAATAGTATTCTAAATGCAAATATCGACTTGTCCGACAAATATATTGAGTTAAATAGTCAGTCCGACCAAAAAAATGAAAAAAAAATATCATTACTAATGGTAAACTTCTTTTTGTCAATTTCTGACTGAATAAACCTAAATATTCACGTATATTATTTAAATATATTAAATTGACATAAAATTTGTCGTATCAAATTACAATTACCTATAAAATAATTTCAATCGAAAAATCTGAAAAATTAAAAATCTGTTTTCTTTTATATTGATATTTTATTGTATTAAAAGGTAAAAAAATACGTATTTTATTCCTCTCTTTTTGACCTAAAACTTGGACTTTCACTCAAAACACTGCACAAAAACACTCCATTTTTTATGTGATAAATAATGTTATAAACATTGAAATAAACACTCCGAAAAGATTCAAAAATTTAATCGATGCGTGCACTTCTTGGGTATACAAACATGTGAGTGGGTGCTCCGAGTACGAGACACGTGGCTCGTGTGAAACTTGGCCGCGTAAATTCAAATAAAATATGGGAATATTTTCAGATAAATTATTTTCAGTACTTAAATTTACAAATTATGAAAAATTTATTACTTTATAGTTTATAATAATATGTTATTTTTTTAATATAGGTATCTGATTAGGATAGCCAGGATTAAGTTTTTTAAACTACTACAATTTCAGCATTTGTCGGACACATATTTGGTTACAATTAGTACTTTATTTTAAATCGAAAAATATTAAATTTAAAGTTGTATGTACGGGGAGACATAATGACGTCATATCGACATTTTCGGGGTGGTGGACACTCCATACGCAGCATGATTTTTGTCGGACAAGTTGACCACAATTTTTAAATTAACTTTACTAAACAAATTTCAAAAATGAAACTTGTATGTACGAGGAGTCATAGTGACGTTATATCGACATTTTTGGGGTGGTGGACGCCCCATACGCAACATGATTTTTGTTGGACAAGTTGACCACAATTTTTAAATTAATTTTATTAAAAAAAATTCCAAAAATCAAAGTTGTATATACGGAGAGTCATAGTGACGTCATATCGACAATTCCAGGAAACGAGCATTCGAAAACGCAGCAGCGCCGAAACTTTCGCATTAGAAAAGTTTGTCGGACTCATCGCAAAAAAGGCACTCACAAAGTTTTACATTTGTATGTGTCAAAAAAATTTAAGTTCCTTGTACTGGGGACTATAATGCATACCGTGTGACAATTTTGATTTTACTCCCATAAATTTTCATACCTCGGGCTTATATAATGAAAATCGATTCTTATGGAGTAAACTCGAAAAAGTGAAATAATATGCAAATTTTCAGATAGGATGAAAATATTCGAAAATAGAACGTAACGCATTTTCCGTGTGACAATTTTGATTTTACTGCCATAAATTTTCATACCACGGGCTTATATGTGAAAATAGATTCTTAAGGAGTAAATTCGAAAACGTGAAATAATATGTTAATTTTCAGATAGGACGAATAAAGACGACGTGGAGAAAGAGTTGAATGAAGGTATAGTGTGTGTTGAGAAATACACTGAGGCGTTGCAAAGAGAGATCGTCGCAAGGGAAGCTTTGTTGGCACTTTTGACGGCCGCAACTCAATACTATTCGACGCAGCGGGGTGAAGTCAAAGTGGTTGCTTATGTGAGTATAAATGAATCTATACTTTACTTGTTATAATAGGGGTTAAAGTATGAAATTGCCGTTTTATTGTAATAGGTACTTCGAATTGACATAGACCCTTCATGGTTTGAGATTTTTGAGTGAAACTTTTTTCATACGGTACCTATGTAGTTCTTCTTTTAAAAAATGTGCAACATTCGATTATCAACTTTCAGTTGTTTTTTTTATTCAGCTTAGACAATAAAGATGGATACTTCGAAAATTCGTGTGATTTTTGAATACGAGTTCCGACGCGGAACTAACGCGGCAGAAACAGCTCGCAATATTAATGTTGCGTTTGGAGAGGGGACTGCTAATGAACGCACTGTGCGATTTTGGTTTAAACGCTTTCGTGATGGAAACTTCGATTTGAAGAACGAACCACGTGGAAGACCGCCCACACAGGTGAATAACAATGATTTGAAAGAGATGGTGGAAGCCGATCCGAGCCAAACTACCCAGGAATTAGCGGCATGGTTTAACGTTACCTTACCAACAATATTGACTCATTTGCGTCAAATCAATAAAATAAAAAAATATGAAAAATGGGTGCCTCATGATTTGACTGATCTGCAGAAAGAAACGCGTGTTGAAACTTGCGTTGCCTTGTTGAATCGATACAGAAATGAAGGAATATTGGATCGAATTGTGACATGTGATGAAAAATGGATTCTTTACGATAATCGTAAGCGGAAAATGCAATGGCTGACCCCAGGTCAAACGCCGCAACAGTGTCCTAAAGCAAAGCTTACCAATAAAAAGGTAATGGTAACTGTTTGGTGGTCTCAGCGTGGTGTTATTCACTATAGCTTTCTCCGATCTGGTCAAGCAATAACGGCAGATGTCTACTGCGCCGAACTCCGAACAATGATAGCGAAACTAGCAGTGAAACAGCCCCGACTTATGAATCGATCTTCACCATTATTGCTCCATGATAACGCGAGACCTCATACAGCACGAGAAACCGTTTTAACTCTACAGGAACTGCAATTAGAAACCATTCGTCACCCTCCGTATTCGCCAGACCTTGCTCCAACGGACTACTATTTTTTTCGTGATTTGGACAATTTTCTGCGTGATAAAAAGTTTTCTTCTCAGGAGGCAGTGCAAAATGCTTTCACACAGTTTGTCGAATCTAGATCACCAGAGTTCTATCGCAAAGGCATAAATGAGCTTCCTATTAGATGGCAGCAATATATAGATAATAATGGTAATTATTTTTATTAAATAAATATGTTAAATTAAAAAAAAAAACGAATTTTTATTTTTCAGTACAAATCGGCAATTTCATACTTTAACCCCTAATATAAAGCTGAAGAGTTTGTTTGTTTGTTTGCTTGAACGCGCTAACCTCAGGAACTACTTGTTCGAATTGAAAAATTCTTTTTGTGTTTCATAGTCCATTTATCGAGAAGGCTGAAAATTAATCATTAAAAAAATTTTAAAAAAAAAACTGGCCGGGCCACCGTCGATACAGCAATAAAGATGTCATATTTACTTAAGTGTTATATTTTTCAACGCGGACGAAGTCGCAGCAACAGTTAGTATTTTATAAAGATCCGCGAACGAAGTCGCGTGCAAATTCTGTATAATATTATAATTCCCCTTGTATTCTTTTCTAAATACAGATTTCCATTTTTTTGTATTTCGTGCGGATTGTATGTGTATATTGAGAAATCTAACCCTTGGGCCACGAAACCAACGCTCAAAGCGAATTCGCCTTGGCTGCAAGCGTCTGCGTCGAGCGTCAAAAACAAATGGCTGTAGTTCATATAAGAGGCCATAATTGCAATTGCATTATGGCCTACAATTCGCTACAAATTGCATCGAAATTTTTGACTCTCGACGCTGACGCTCGAAGCGCAAAGCGAATTCGCTTCAGCGTTGCTTTCGTGGCTCACGCGTAAAGTGTGTATGATATAATAATAATTGCAGGCATATAAGAACTTTGGTGCCCGCGTTCGCACTTTGAAACGTAAGTTAGACGAGTTGATACCAAATCTACCGAATGCGGCGCCTTCGCCCCCGCAAAGGGACGAGGATGTGCCCTCGCCTGGACCTGACGAGGATCTGGATCTGCCCGTGCCGGATAATGGTGATGAGAGTGGTGAGTAATCTATACTATAATATGTATTATAAAAAGAAAATATTTATATTTTTGTTTGTAATGAATAAATTCGAATTTTATACTTTTTATTTTTTAACCTATAGAAAAGCTAATTTATTATAGGATATTATTAATTTCACATCAAATAAATAATCACATAAGTTTCAATAAATATTAATATGTTTTAATCATATTTATTAAATAATTTATTAATCGTTCGTAAGGAGTAAACTCCAGTCGTGCGTCGGAGCTGACACATATACTTTTTTTTTTTAAATTATTTGCGTTTAAATACTACCCAATTATTTTCAGAGAGAAAACTGTTGTTTTTTTGTATTTTCAGTGAGTTATAACATCGACAAGACATTTAACACTTCACTATCAGCCGACGGATCTCTCTACAATATGGGTTTGTCATCGTTCCTCTCTTCGGACAATCCGATGGCCATATTCAATGATTCAAACATGAACGGTGAGTTTTTTTTATTGAGTTTATATTGTACAAAATGCAAAAAATGATTTTACAAAATAGAGTGATTATGTATTTCTCTCTGTCCTTTTCTTTCTCACGTAAAAATGTCATAAGTGGCCGACGCTATCTTTTTCGTGGTTCAACATCGAAATACTACAAGTATGGAATTTGCGTGACAAATGCCAAAGCGGCACATAAAAAGTACGCCTAAAACGGAATCATGGCCGAGTCTTGCCTTCGCGCGTCAATGGTGAAAGGTAGTAACGACCAAGTTCTACTATTCATTTTAAACTCCAATGTGCTGACTTAAAATTACATTTTCTTTAAATGACAGATGTTTGGTTCGTTTTAAATGACAGATGACAAGAGTTCATGCTCTACACATATGTCACTTTTAAATGTTCCATAAAGTTCCTAGTGTTTTGTATAGCGTGCGAAATCCATACTTGTAGTACATTGATGGTGGTACAGGAAAGCGGTCTTGGCAACCTTCGGCACTTTTTTAATAAATTTCATATAGGGGATTTTAAGAATTGTAGATAAAATACGTACTATGTACTAGTAAAACGACGAGCACGTCGAATGAGTGGTTAGGTTGTTTGCCTTAACGCTCCGTCTCATAGTACCCGG
The DNA here is from genome assembly GCA_936446665.2 of Synanthedon andrenaeformis. Classification (NCBI taxonomy): domain Eukaryota; kingdom Metazoa; phylum Arthropoda; class Insecta; order Lepidoptera; family Sesiidae; genus Synanthedon; species Synanthedon andrenaeformis. The sequence goes on along the minus strand of OW387799.2, from coordinate 4,477,425 downwards.
GTTGATCCCGGCGGGGTCAACTTTGGAAATTAACTTTTCGAAGTTGGCTCTGGTCTGGACTTGCAAAGTAGTCGCAGGCACGCGTCATTTCGCAGTCATTTGCCTAATCTTTCTAAAAAAAAAAAAGAAAGTCACTTAAAACATTAAACGTCACTGGGCGTGTCACTCGGTGAGCGTGACGGCGTGACTTCAGTGTTTTTTTTTACCATACTAAAACTGCCCAAATAAAAGAAGGTATTTCACTTAAAAAAATGTATGTAATACTTTTTTTCTATCAATAGCGTCAGAAGAGTCGATAAGTTGCTACGTTCGTTAAATAAGAGATAATAACAATAAATTAATGTTGAATTTCCAGCGAATAAAATCCAAGTGATCAGTAGTAGGTCGGAAGAGACAGCGGAAAATGTGTCCGTACATGAAATTGTGAAAAATTTAATTACGAACGAATGTAATACACCCGAACACTCATCAGGTACGACGACAAAAACCTAATGTCCGTCGAGCCTGTTTTCTTTTTTTTTGGCCGTAGATGGTTGTGTAGTGCATTTTTTAAATTTTATCTGCATTTTAAATATTTATCTTATTAGTGCCATCTACAGTGCTTGTCTACAGTGCTTAGTCTTTGCTGTGTTTTAACCTATAAACTTCGTACAGTCTGAGCAAAAGAGAAGGTTCGTCACTATAAAGTCGACATTTGCTTGCACCAATGCAATTGTCAGTCACGCAAAGATTTCATTTCAAAAGTCTGTTAGCTTTCTGCTTAGTGCTTTAGTTTCAAAAGTTACTAAGAGTCTACGACTAACACCGTAAATAGTACATAAGTACTATGAGATCAAGCTTAACTCATAGTACATGCTACATAGTATTAGTAGGTGAAGTCGTTACAGAAACGTTCGTCAGTTTTCAAATTCATTCCTTTATCAAGTCGTAGACAGTTAGTATCTTATAAAGCATGGGTGGCCAACTTGTGTTTAAAATCACCTTTACGAGATGCGGGGTGTTCATTTTTCTCAAAAAAATTGTTTCATTTTCCTCAAAAAATCTCGTTTGCTTTGGTTAAATTAGGTAGTGCGGCCTGCTAGGAAATCTCTTTTAAAAATTTGGCCCAACTGCCAAAAAGGTTGGCCACTCATGTTTTGGGCATAACTGATAATAAGGTCCATTCCCGGTAGTCTAGTTAACAGTCCAGTTGACCGACCTAGTGAGACTTTTTCTCAGTAGTCCGATCGTACAAATCAATCGGAATAGTGAGACCATGATAATAATTGCTCTGTCGAGTGTCGACTTTAGGCAAATGTCGATTTTAAGGTAGCTTCGGCACCCTGACTGTACTGTGATTAAGATTAATTTTGATGACATTACATTAAGGTCTTCATTATGTTTAAAAGAATATTAAAACTTTTATTCCGGCATGACTTGCTTTAATAGGATTCACTCTCCTGCACGTCCGTTAAAATATTGTGCACTTTTTTCTCTCTCTGATATTGACCGTTTTTAAGGTAAAACTAATCAATTTTGATCATAAGATCACTTTGAGATATATTGATCTATGACACCGTCTACAGTGTCGATTTCAAATTATCAGTTTTTGCCTTTTCTGCAATGTATTCTAGGCCAAGTTTTTTTCTCTCTTATTTTTATGTCTTTTTTTAAAGTGATACAGCTGTAGTAAAGTTTAAATGTAGGAATCTATTATTTAGCCCATTTATTACGGGTGCTTACGCTACATTAACGTGGCGCCATCTATGAATGAGCGTTTCTTTACAGGCCGACTCAGTGGACGCCATGGATCTAATATAATAAGCAGGATCGATTACTTGCAGCTAAAAAGCGAGCCGAGCAGGATATGTAGTATAGAGAGGCCGAGTGTCACTTTCTAATTAGGGTGGCCATAAGATTTTTGTTATGTGAGACAAATTCAATGTTGTAACATAACTACATGTAGTAGTAGTTTCATATAGTGGCACATTTAAAAAAGATTTAAAAAAATACTAAATAATCTGAATGGAATTTAATAGGTTTTCATTGCTACCTAAATCACCTATACTATATAGAATTTCATCTATGAATTAAAAATTAATAAGGTAAAAGATCCCTAAAAAGATCCCCCAAACGGATCCAAAATAACGCATACGGATCTTTCTTCTCCCTCGGATATCCGCGGATACGGATACGGATATCCATCACATAATTAATTCACACGCAAGCTTCCATGTGCGAAGCTTGCGAATGGCGTGACCACTCGCCCAGGATAGCTGGACTTATAAAGCCATCGTGTCGGTGTCGGTCAAATGAAGAATGTATCTGCCGGTGTCGGATCGTCGAATACTGTTGGGTCGGCCAATGAAGAAGCGCCCATTGGCTAATTGCGTAAATTTCTATCTTATTAATCGGTCTTCGGTTTCTTAGTGACCAGCAACACATCGCAGAAATCACAGGACGCGTTGCCGGGCTTGGACCTCCTTACACCGGAGAGCACGGGGAATCCCCCGCCGCCGATATCATTCTACGGCTCAATGGAAAACAGTATCAATGGTGAATTTTATTTATTTATTTAGTGGCAGGGCACACTGCGTTTCGCAGCAGTCATCTGGACAGCTCGTCTGGCGGCAGTACTCACTCCCTTACATAAGACAAACGTGAAATAATAGCATATGTGCTGTTGTGATTTCCCATTTCCCTATCCCTTATGTCACCTGTGTCGTTGCTTGTGTTATTTTATTATATTACAATGTTGTATTATAATGTTTCATTTCAGATGAACCCGAACAATCTTACCAACCCGAAACAAATCAATGGAATAATGGATCATGGAGTATGCCTGTAAGTTTTTTTTTTAAATGTTGATTAAGTTACAGATTTATTCAGATTACAGATTACAGAAGACTACCCTGAAATAACAGCAAGTGTTCTGTTATATTTCGGCGAGCGAGTAAAGGGACGCCAGAGGCCATTTCCCTATCCCTTCTCATCATCCCATCTCATAATTCCTTATCCTTAGTCCTGATTGCAGCGCACTTGCAACACCTAGGCGACGCTAGCCACCAATTATAAAGTGGACCGTCAACCTGTCTGCCGACCTTAACATAAAAAAATATGTGGGTTTCAGCTCCGACACACGACTGGAGTTTACTCCTTATGAACGATTATAAAATTTAAATTTTCACAATTCGAACACGCCGAAAGAACAACATTGTACTTTTTTAAAATAATATTGTGTAGCTGGCGCAATATCTCTGAAACTTCAGATATTCTAAAATATTATAAAAAAAAAAAATAGAACGCAACTATAACGTATAAAACATAACGCATTCGTGTAACAATTTTGATTTTCACTCATAAATGTTCATACCACGGGCTTATATATGCATATCATGCGAATCGATTCTTATGGAGTAAACTCCAAAAAAGTTAGAAATAAAGGGGATGTTACGGATGCTTTACAGTACAGTACAGGCGTGGAAGTGAAAGGTCCCCCGGGTGGGGCCACAGTGTTCGCGGAGGCGCCTGCGTCGCCGCCACACGTGCCACGCCTCGTACCGCCGCCCGAGCCCGCTATATATCCGCAGGTAATTTATATTCACCATCTACCCCATGGGTGGCCATACCTTTTTCGCAGCTGCTCCAAATTTTCAAAAGAGATTTCCTAGCGGGCCGCACTACCAAATTTAATCAAAGCAAACAAGACTTTTTGAGGAAAATGAAATAAATTTTTTGAGGAAAAGGAACACCCCGCATCTCGTAAAGGTGATTTTAAACACAAGTTTTAGCTAGAATCTAAAAGAAATTCACGGTGTGTTGTACGACAGAAAAATGTTTTGTTTATGTGACTAAGCTTGCGGGCCACAAGTCCACATCCGGCGGGCCTCATTCGGCCCGCGGGCCGCGTGTTGGCCATCCATGATCTACCCTCAAACAATTTTAAAAAGAAGTGTGTGTGAGCTCCGACTCACGACGGAAGTTTACTCCTTACGAACGATTATAAAATACATAGATTAGTAAATGAGGGTAAATGAATGCATTTTGTTAGCTTTATTAGTTTGTTAATTTTCTCAATTCACAAATATCGTAGATATCGATAGATATAAATATAATATGTATACAAATTACGTGTCACATATTTGTTCGCGATGAACTAAACTACTGAACCGATTTTGATAAAATTTCGTAACTATGTGTAATTTGGTCCAACAAAAGATAGTTTTTAACTCAATTTATAGTAAAAAATTTTTTATTGCAAATTATTTGTTTATTATATAAGAAGGTGTTATAAATTACCTTACACCGCCATCAATGTGAATCTTATGGAATTCACACTTATTTTAAAAGTTATCTGTGAGTGAGTCGGCTAGTTTACGAGTTTTTGAGTAATACACAAACCAACACAACATTTTTATATATTACATAGATAATATTGAAAAAAAATAATTAAGATTGTGGGGTATCACATTTTTCACATTATTACCTATTTACCTACACCAATTGTTTTATCCTTTTTAATAAATGAATAAATGACAAATTAAAAAAAATACTGATGAAGTTCTTATAAATTACTTTCAGGAGACACACGCAGCTGATGTAGACCATAGGGGTATTCTACCCCCTCCACCACCCCCACCTGTGTTGCCTATGCTTGGAGGTAAGCTTCTAGGTCTAAAAATAAACCCTGAAAAACCTTAGGACACCTTACATCTGTTAAACACCAGAATCCCAATGAAAAAAAATCCAATTTGCTATAGTTATGTCAGTAGAAAATTTTACTTGTTTAAAGTAAATTAAGTATAAGCGTAGGGCGTAGATGGAAGCAAGAAGAAAGATACGGTACGTAATTTAAGAAAGATTCTTACATTACGTAATCGATTCTTAACACTTGTAATAATAGAGGGAATCGACAAATGTATACAAATTTTTAGTGACAAAGCTCAAAGCGTCCTTTGAGCGACTGAAAGATATATGTACCGAGTACATTGGACTCAGTATACGAGGTCTATGCTCTGATAGTGAGTCACTTATCTTTCTTTTTGCTTCCATTTACGAGTATAAATAACAATACGAGTATAAGTATTGTATGTTTTCATTGATTTTAGAATGTATACAGATAGTTTTACACTGATTGGTAGACCGTGCTATAGTGAAAACTATAATAACTTATATAGGTATGGAGGACGTAGACCATAGACATCTGCCGATGCCTGTAATGCCGCCTATCTCCTCGACGCCTGTCAGACATCCCGTCGTACAGCAAGGTAATACATATATTCATAATATTCATTCACAAATAAATTCACACTAATTTTAAGATAATTATTATTCAATGAGTAGATGTTTTAGTTTTTTCAGTAAGAAATTTAAATTAGGATTTTTTTAGAAGGTGTCTTAATTTTTTTCCCATTTCCCTATAACTTTTCAATCCCCCATCCTTAATCCTAATGTAGTCGGCAGCTCACTTGCAGCACATGTGCCGTTGCTTGTGTTTTAGGCGACGGTAGCCACCTAAGGGGACGTTCGAGTATTGCATACGTAACGTAATTTGGGGGTGGGGTCTTGTAAAACGTTACGATGCGTAACAGGGGGGCGGGGGCGGGAGGGGGGTTTCGACGCGTTACTAGGGAAAAAAATCTCAAATAAGCATCCCTTTTCATTTATGTTTTACAGGGTTTTAATCCTTCGAGTGTATTGTACGTCATTTTTATTTTGTGTTCCCAAGTCGGCTACCCTTTTCGTTGGTAAAAATGGTCACTTGGTTGTTACGTAACGTTTAGGGAGGGGGAGGGAGGGTACAGAAAAACGTTACGGCGCGTTACGTGGGTGGGAGGGGAGGTCAAAAATCTTCAAAAATTGCGTTACGTAATACTCGAACGCTCCCTAACATCAAGTGGACCGTCAGCCGGTCTGCCGACCTTAACATAAAAAAAAGCATGTGAAGTTTGAGGTTTACAAAAGCATCTATGTTTAAAACAAAAAATCCTAAACACTTTTTTTATTGTTTGCTGCTAGCTGTTGCACGCGACTACGTCCGTGTAACTTTGTAAAATATAGCCTATGTTACTCGCTGATAACATAGCTTCCTATAGGTTAAAGAATTTTCAAAGTCGGTTCAGTAGTTTTTTGAGTTTATTCATTACAAACATACAAAAACACAAATCTTCTCTCTTTTTAATAATAGGGTAGTTTTATATTTATTTAACATAGAATAAATATTAAGATCTACCTGCTGTGCAATTTGAATAGCATGTTAATAAATAAAGTTTGTCACGACAGCTCGTGGATATTATTTAAAATATAAATAACAAATTAAAATTACAAAAAATAGTATAGATTACTATTGGATATAATTAATTCGTGGTGTTATAATTTTTTAGATGTGGATCATAGAAACTTGATTCCGTTAACGCAACAGTTGCCGTCGCCAAGACCTATTATCAATACCATGGTGATTGATCAAGTAAGTTATTACAAATCCGAGGGATTTTTAACACATAGCTTACTTTGTGATTTTTTTTTTGTTGTGATTTTTCAAAATGCGACAAAGAAACATTAAGCGTTACCGTACAGTGTAATAGAAAAGGACGCATCATAGCAACCACTTTTTTTTGTAATAAATTCTCATTATATTAAAAATAAAAAATATTGAAAAATGTCGGAAAGCAGTTTACATACTTTTTTTTAATATTCCCATTTCAATGGTATCGAAATCAAGTCGAAAAGTGCAAACAGTATAACCAAAGAAATATGTTCACAATTTCCTAATTTTTATTATAAAATACGAAGAGATTTTCTCTGCGACCTTTTTTTAAATAAAGCTTTTATATAGTTTTTAGTTTTGTTTTTTCGCCTAAATATAAATATTTTTTATTTTATATCTTTCAGGATTATCGAGTACCATTAATGGTACCTCCGCCGGACATAGTGGAAAGCGTTGATATGGACCTTTCAGAGGATGAAGACCAACGTATGTTCAACTTTTTCTTTACAGTACTGATAAAGCCAAGGAGACAACGCAAAAACAATGTAAACAAACCCGACCCTTACCGAGTTTTACAACATCAAGCGATTATATATCTCTGTCCTTTTCCCTCTTACATAAAAATGTCATAAGTGGCCGGCGCTATCTGTTTCGTGGTACAGGAAAGCGGTCTTGATAACATTCGGTCACTTTTTCATTAATTTTCATACCTCTTTTTAAAAATTGTAGATAAAATACGTACTACTAGTAAAAGATTGCTTGCCTTCTTTGGGTTCCCGGGTTCGTAGGAATTCGTAGGAACCCCTGAAAATTTGTTTACATTCTTTGCCGTTTATCAACATTTTTTTCACTTTTGGTGATCCTTTTTATGAACGGTTGCGCCTACTAGTTAAAATACGCGCTACCAATAAAAACACCGGTTAACAATTTGTTTTAAAATTTTAAGTTTGTTTACATTCTTTACGTTGTCTCCATGGCCTTGTTTTATTGGAAATTTTCAAATTATTCGATAACCTTTGTATATATTACGATCTGTTTCTCTGCTCTTTTAGATATATTTTTGAAGTGAAACTACTTTGCGCGCGATAAGAGTAAAATTTCAAGGTTGAATATTTTGTGACGCTTCAGTGTAATGATCACGTGACGCTTCTTGTAACGATTCCGCACGACATTCTACTGTTAACTTAATATTTGTTCGCCAAAAGAGTTTCTCTTAGCATGGTTTTATTTTTTATTTTTTTTAAACTTAGACAAAAAATATTATAGTGAGTGTAACGTAACATGTTTAATGCAAATAATGAATTCTCAGCAGGTGTATACAACAATCAACACAACATTGATCGTAGAACGAGTTTCAACAACAACAAAGTGTTGGTCGGCGGCTACAACGGGAAGACAATGCACAATGATCACAAAAACAGCAATTTGATCACAATCAATAGTAACGAGTACGAAAATAAGAGTGCCAATATACCGAATGTGCCCCACTTACTGCGCGAGCCGCCGCCGCCTATGCGCGATCTGGTTTTACCTCTCGAACAGATTTTACCCCACGATCCCGTTTTGCCCCGCGATCCCATTTTACCCCGTGAACCTATCACTCCCAGTGAACCGTTGACGCCCCGCGAACAGACATCGTCCCACAAACCTCTATTACCCCATCCAGCACACCCGTCGGCTAATATTTTCGATAAAATGCCTCCGATTCTAAAAAATTTCGACACTCAAGACACTGTGGAAAATCAGGATCACCATATTTTCAACGAGGATTTGTCGCGTAGAGACGAAGGACACCCGATGGATGGAAATCCATCCCCGCAAGAGTTTATGGAGTTGCCCGGAAAGAGTGATTGGCAACAGCCCGCGCGACCGTTTCTGAACCAACGTTACCCGAGAAATTGGTCTCCGAGGACTTTCAGGCCGCCCGGATTCGGCCCGGGACAGTTTTGGCCCAGAAACATGCCACCGCGTCCCAGATGGGCCGGACCCAGGCCGCAGAGGTTTTGGTGATACGGTTTGTGAGTGATTTGACGGTTGTATGTATATAATTTAAGTCTCAAACGACATGTGTGACGATGTCACAAGTGTAAAACAGAATTCCTGAATGTTTGATTTCCTCTCGGTCAAACATTGGCACTGTTCTAGTTCTAACTTGGTTGGCCTTATTCTGGGAAGTTGCGTTGGTTTACACCCGTTTTATGGCTATAACTTTGTTAAGAAGCAATACGTTAAAAATAGATTCTTGACTAGTCACAAGAAAGAACGGTTGAGACAAGCGTGATTTTCTAGATTAGTCCGAACAACTATTTTAATGCCAATGTGGCCTTAATTAAAAAATAATAATAATAAAAATTTGCACATATTTCAACAAAGCATAATGGATTTCATACGATAAATCATTTATTTTCAAATGATTATTTTTCGAAATAATGTATTTTGGTCGAGTGCATGCTCAAAAATAATAGTCAAAATATAATATCATTACACTGAGAGAAATTTATTAAAAACACACCTAACCTAAAGAAAGGCCACGGAGAAAACGTACGGTTCATAATATTTTTTTAACCATAAAAATTTATGAAAAAAGGTAAGTGTTGTCAAAATCGCTTTCCTGTATCATGAAACAGTTAGACCGTTTCTGATTTTTTTACGTACGGGGCAAAAGGACATAAATAGTAACTCGATATTGAAAAACTGTATTTAACGGGTGTGTTTACATTGTTTGCGTTGTCTCTGTGGCTTTACTTTAGTACTGCCAACGAGATAAAGAATGTAAACTGTTTAATATTTTTTTAAAAATGGAATCAATATTTTTTAACAAAAAATTCATCGTGAAATTATATGAGTATAATATATTAAACTGAGATTGAAGAAGTATAAACTTAGTCGAATTTTAATTTTAGTACTCACATGAAGTGTTAAATTAATTTTGATTAGCGCTCCTATGAGTTATACGCGCGAGAGTCTTGTTTAGATTATTTATTTAATCTCGTTGACTATTATACATGACTCATATTTATCATTATTTCATAATTGAATTTGTAGTCACTATCAATTTTCTTTATATTGTGCTCTTTAATGAATTTAAAAAAATACCGCTATTTTCCTGCAAGGGTCACTCGGTATTAAATCAATAGTTGTTTCGCGAAATATATGACCCAACATGACACAGTAGACACTGCTCTTTTAAGATAATATATAGAAAAATAAATAATTATTTTCTCTATAACGTATTGTATTTCATATTTACAAATTCTGTTAAGAGACTGCAAAATTGTGTGGTGTTTGAGATCATTTTTAGCTCCATTAAAAGTTCAATTCGTGTATATAAATGTTGTATATATTTTGATTCTTATAATCGTAATATCGATTATGAAGATTAGTTAAGGGTACATTTTGTTACCACACTGTAGATGTATATACAGTTTGTTGAGAATTGTCTCGTATAGTTTTTTTTAAAAAATCATTAAGTCGCAAAATGTCTTTCGACAATGTTCTTTCATTGATGCAATACTAAAACCGAAATACATTTTTTATTTAAGTTTTTTTTAAAAACTTGAAAAAAATTTACGATTTACATTTACATGAATTTTTGTTTCACAATGCAACATAATTTTTATACCCACTGTATACAGCCTGTATTGTGAGCATATTCATTTCTAGTGTCGTTTGTATGTGTATAATTATAACGTCTAGAAATAGAATCGCACTTTGTATAAAAAAAAAATAGGCTTAAATAATTTTCCTCCTAGAATGTGTGTTGACAGCTTGATTATTTTAAATATGTGAACTTTTGTCAAAACTGTACTGTGAAATATAAAGGCTTTTATTAATGAGTGAAAATTTTTAATGAGTGGAAATAATGTAAACAAAATTTTAGTACTTGATAACATTTTTTAAATAAAACAGCTAATAAATCTATTAGCGCAACCATTCACATAAAAAAAATTGTGTGTGTCAGCTCGACTGGAGTTTACTCTTTAGGAACACGCTGAAAAAACAACATTGTTCTTTTTTTAAATAATATGTGTAGATGGCGCAATATCTATAAAATTTCAGATATTCTAAAATATTCAAAAAAAAGTAGAACGTAACTATATCGCATAACATAACGCATTCGTGTAACAAATTTACTCCCATAAATTTTCATACCACGGGCTTATATATGCAAATCGATTCTTAAGGGGTAAACTCTAAAAATGCATTATAATTAATAAATAGGTGACCGAAGGTTGTCAAGACCGCTTTCCTGTACCACGAAACAGATAGCGCCAGCCGCTTATGACATTTTACGTGAGAGGGAAAGGGACAGACATACATAATCACTCGATGTTTTAAAACTCAGTATATAGGTCGGGTTTGTTTACATTATTTTTGCGTTGTCTCCATGGCCGTACTTTAGTATATTCTCTATTCTTGTTTCAATAAGTTTTAAAATTAAATTAATTTTTTTTTAATCAAAATGTTTCGCCAAAAACTGTATTAATATATGTAAGAAGAGATGAAAAGAGATTTATGTGAATGCCCATCCGTGTTTTTACCATGTAACAAATTTAACTTTTTGTGAATTGTATAACTTTGTTTTAACAAGTGGAAATGTTTGTCTTTCATTATAATACAGATATTATGTACGAAGGTTATTTTTAATATTTTACAGATGTTTACTAAGGGTAAAATAGTCAAGTTGTTATATATAGAAACTCGCTATAATCTTCTAATGTAGGTTTTGAAGTAGATTAATGCAGTTTTATAATTATGCGTATGTTCGTGTTAATTATATATACGCGAACACACGCATTTCTTGCGCTGTTAATAAATATAAATAAATACTTTTTCCTCCTTTTGCTTCTAAAAATAAAGCTTAATAATAAGGTTGTATATTATTTAAAATTACATATATGCCCTCTATACAGGTAATTTTGAACTTTGTCAGAGAGATACTAGTTTAAAAATAATAATAATTAAAGAATCATTTTTAAAATGTTAGTCAAAATTTTCTGTCAGCAGCTATTTTATTTTATTTTTTGTTATATTATGCCATTAAAAAATATCGACTAGTGACGTCACTCGTGTTTTAAACGTTTGTCTATCGCGCGCTCACTTTGGCAGCTTGTCAAAATTAAAAAAAAAAATTTTCACTGTTCCTCAATAAATCTTCAAATAAAATTTATTTTTATTGTATCAAAATATAGGAGTTTTCCTCATTGTTTTAGAAAATGGTAATAACTTTTTAGTAAGTTAAATGATACATTCTTTTAATATAAGCCAAAGGTTGATAGAATATGTGTCGACACAAAGAAACCTCGTTACTTTCACCCAGAACAGTTTGAGATTTTGCAGTACCTATACCTATGTAAAATGTATTTTATAAGATCTTTATATTCTATTCATTTAAGCAAGAGATTTTTTGTAAACAAAGATACTATTATTATAAACGTTATACCCAAAAGTATATATTTTTTACAAATGAACAGTATAAGTTTATAAGTTTTGCTGCTTTGACACTGTGACGTAAAGCATAAATGTTTGAAAATTCACGTTTTGAGGTTATAAATTTGTATACACAAAATCCCTTGCTCAAATGAATAGTGGTTATTCTGTATCCTTTTTTGCGTTATTAATGAACTAAATCAAGAGAAATTACATTTTCCCCCTACTAGTAAAAATCTTTTTTTTTTCTTATTCTCATAATGGCTGCCATGGATAATAATTAGAAATTTTTGACAAAAAAAATTCGCAGTCTACGTTTCAACGATAAGGTACCTATTAGTAAACAGGAAGGTTATTATTTTATATTCTACTATGGAAAAATAATTTTCATCCCTATGACGTCACTGACAAAACGCTATCAAAGGTAGTTTTTTACTGTATCCTTTTAATATAAGATAGCGAACAATGATGACGTCATCATCGTTTCAAAATAATTCAAAAGTAGTTAATATAGTTTGTCTACTCACATCAATAGATCTTAAAGGTAACGTTGATTCTGTTCTCATACAAACTTCATTCGGGTTATTCTTAAGAAATATGCATTACTTTAAGGCAGTGATGCTCAAACAGTTGATCGCATACGACAATCCGCTCGCGAGAGCTTTTTGAGTCGATCTCGGGTAATATTGACCGATATAGGTCGATCCACAATTTCTGTTTGATGACATGAATGGGAATCATGTCATCAAACAGAATAATTTAAGGCAGAATAACCTTATTACTTTTTTATGTCGGAATAATCCCCAGCTAACGACGAAGGGTTATTAGCTGGGGATATTAATATTAATTTAAGCTATATTAGATCTATACAAATCGCGTTGCGCAACGTTTTCGATTACTGGTCGATTCTTTTGGAGTGCTAAAGGCGATCTCTAGTAAAGCCAAGGATACAAGCCGGCCCTCTGTCCTTTTCCTTCACACGAAGCGACCGGCGCTATCTGTTTCATTTCATGATATAGGAAGCCATATTGAATAGTCGCTTTAGCCTTGCTTTAGTCGTAAAAATAGAGGTCGATCGCCAGCAGTTCAAGTCTGAGCACCACTGGGATAAGGCGTCAACAAGACTAATTAATGATTGATTACTTAATGGTTTGCTAAAGGACAGCTTAGTTAGTGGACGCTACAATCCTTTAAAGAAAGTCGGCAATAAGTAGATACAAAAGAAGTTGATTCGTAACTTAATAAATATAATAGATATATTCGAAAAGCGGGTTTCGAATGAATTGATTATTATCCAGATCTAGCTTTCAGCGACTTTCTCTTTCTTCAGCTTAAGGAGCTCAGGAGCAAGAAATTTGAAGACAATAGCTTGGTGATGACCGCTGTAGAAGCAGTTTGGGAGAATCGAGATAAATATTTTTTTTACAAAAGGATTTCGTGCTATAGGGAAGAGATGGACCAAGTGTATTGATTTTATATTAGACAATGTTGAAAAAGAAACTAATATTTTATCCTATGAATATGGTTTTTTTTGTATATAGGTATAATTATGTATATGTTATTTTTGATATTTCTTATAGGAAGTAGGACACTCCAAAAACCCCCAAAATTGTCCACTTTTAACCCTTAGTGTGTTTGGTTTGTGCTCTAGTCTGCCCGGCGGCTAAAATCCTGCGCAAAATACTGCGAGATTTCGGTAACATGGCGCTGTGCGCTGTGTAGTATGTGCAAATTAAGCCTATAATTATACTTATAAAATAAGCCACAATATCGTTTCTCAATAGTCAAGTTGTATGGACGTGGATCCGCGTCTTAAACACAGCACAGAACGAATATAGACCAATATTTAAAACGTTTAAATGCGGTTCACATTTAACGGAGAAAGAACACAAAAAGTTCCGTTTTAAAGATTTTTACGTATAATTCAATTCAATAATTTATTGCAAAACCATAATATATAGATATATGTTACAAAAACGATAGACTAGTTTATCGGTAAAAATCGGCAAGTGCAGTTGTCCTTTTCGCTCAGTTTTAGGTAGATGCACGAGTAGTGTGAAAATAGCAACAGAACTCGTTAACCATAATGGAAATGTTTCAACCATCATGATTTCTCGTAACGCTGCTTTTTTAAGGATTACTTTTGTCATGTTTACAGAAATTTTAACAATTTAAGTTAATTAAGTTCCGTACTGGAGATCTCACTAACATAGTTTTTGAATGGTTTAAGTATAAAGCTTCTCAATCTTCGTAATTCTCAATTATTAGCTTAATTAGGGCTAATAAACAGGTGAAATGAACAGGTGCACATAACTAACAAAAGAATTGTTATTTTGTAATAAATACAAAAAAATACAAAAATAATTCATTAACTTTCTTAAGCCTAGGCACAAAAAATGTGTAGGGGCACTCCTATTAAGTATAAAAATACTTGTATCAGGAGAAGTTTATTAAGATTTTCTTTAGGGGATATGCTGGCACCACATTGCTGATACGATCGTTGTTGGACGTAATCGCATAAGCTAGAGTAAAGCCATGGAGCCAGCCAAGCGAACAATGCAAACAAATCCGACCCGGTAACCTATGAGTTTTACAACATCGAGTGATTAGGTATGTCGGTCTTTCTTTGCATTTCGCTTCTTAGTACAGGAAAGCGATTTGGAAAAAAACTGTCACCTCTATGAATTTTTACTATCCTTTTTACCTGGTTGCCTTACTTTTATTCTTTTTTTTGAATCCCTGAAAGTTCTTTTACATTCTTTGCGTTGTCTCCATGGCCTTGCTTTCTGTATTGTTTTGGTCCATTTATAATTTTAATTCTTAAAATACTTATTAAGTTACGTGTTGCACCTCGTCAAAATTTACCTATACATATATCTATACAGTGTCCTTATAAACTCAAAGTATGTAGGTAAATTAACTGAATAATTTCTTAACTGCGAGGATGTCTGGGTCAGGCTGTGCGGCGGCGGAATATCGGACGATTTGCTTATCTGTGCTGTTTATTTACCTCCACCTGTGCAGGGCCAAGTCCTGGAGCACTTCTTGAACCAATCCAATGAACTGTTCGATCTCTTATCTATATCTAATATTTTGATTGCGGGTGATTTTAATCTGGGTGGTATTGACTGGTTCGGGTCGGGTGACGGTGTCCCTTCGCTGGTTGGTCCTGGTAGTTCTGCTTGCTTCAGGCTTCTTGATTTCGTGTCTCTTAATAATCTTACTCAGTATAATACATCGCTAAATAATCATGGCAGGGTCCTTGATCTCGTATTGAGTAGTTTGGTTGTATCGGACTTGAGCACTTCAGCCAACCCTCTCTCCTTGGTGGATCCCTACCACCCTCCTTTGCGTTTCGACCTTGAGTGCTCCGTGCGACGAACTTTACAGCCCGGTAATGATATACCCAGACCTTGCTTCTTTAAAGCTGATTACGAAGCTATAGTTAAGCACTTACGTAAGATTTGTTGGGATGATTTGTTTTCTACTTGCTCTAACGTTAATGAAATGCTAGATCTCTTTTACGTTAAAATCCGTGAAATTATTAACTCATTAGTTCCGAAATTTAAACCTGTAAGAAAGAAATTTCCTCCTTGGTTCTCTAGGGACCTTATGGGTCTCATCAGTGAAAAATACAAAATACGCATGAAATTGAAGAAATTTAAGAGTAACCCTCGCGATGTTTTATATTATGATTTATTGAGGAGCAAATGCATCAGACTGCAGAAGATATGTTATAAAGAGTATTTACACAGAATGGAGTCTTCACTTAGGTCCAATCCAAAGCTGTTTTGGTCGTTCGTTAAGAGTAGAAGGCGCACCCGCGGGTCCTACCCCGCTAGGATGTCTCTTGAGGGTGTAACTGCTACTGACGGCTGTGAAATCTGTAATCTTTTTTCTACTCACTTTGCGAAGGTATACAATTATTCCTCTAGCCCCTCAAGTTCCCACTTTTCCAGGGCTGACGAGGCTGGGTGTGTTCAGACTGGCGTTTCACTCCGCTCTGCTGTTTTGTCTCCTTCTGTGGTGAGTGTTGCTCTAAAAGGACTGGACCCTTATAAAGCGGCTGGTTCTGACGGTATCCCTTCAGTATTTGCTGTTAGGTGTGCTGGTGCCTTGGGGTTGCCTCTGACAATGATCTTCAATGCATCCCTGAATGAAGGAATCTTTCCTTCTATTTGGAAAGAAGCATTTATACTTCCCCTTTATAAGGCTGGCGACAGCTCTGACGTGAAAAACTACAGACCCATAGCAATCCTGCCTGTCTTCGCCAAGGTGTTCGAGAAGTTACTGTGCCCACTTTTCAATAGTCACTTTAAGCAGTTGTTTTCTTCTTGTCAGCATGGATTTATGAAGGGCCGCTCGACATCTACAAATCTTTGCTCTTTTATCGATAGGGTGAGCGGTTTAGTGGATTCTCGTCACCCTGTCGACGCCATCTATACTGACTTCGCCAAGGCGTTCGACAGGGTTCAACACCACATTATGATGCGGAAGCTTGAGCGGTATGGATTATCCGGTAATTGTCCTAAATTGGTGCGGGTCATATCTGAGTGGTAGGGTGTCAAGAGTGGTCCTTAAAGGATATTTTTCAGACTCCTTTGCAGTAAATTCCGGCGTACCCCAGGGCTCTCATCTTGGCCCTCTATTCTTCAGTATTTTTATTAATGACATAGAGTCCTGTTTCCGAAACTCGCAGTGTTTGCTCTTCGCTGACGACCTCAAAATTTTCTCAAGTGTGGCATCTCCAGAGGATGGTGCAGGGCTTCAAGAGGATCTTAATAGGTTGTCAAACTGGTGCCGGATTAATGAAATGTCGCTTAATATCGATAAATGTTTTCATCTGCATTTCTCTAGGGGTCGGTTCCCACCGGGGCAGACCTACCACTTTGACGGCACTTATCTGCGGAGCATGGATTCTGCGAGGGACCTTGGAGTTCAGATCGACTCAAAACTTCGTTTTAATGTCCACATTGATAATATTGTGAAAAAGGCGTTCAGGTCCCTCGGTTTCATTATTAGAAGTTGCAGGGAGTTCAAAAACCCGTCGACAACGATAGCTCTTTATAATGCTTACGTGCGTTCAGGCCTGGAGTATTGCTCAGTTATATGGAATCCACACTATGATGTATATATCAAGCGCCTGGAGTCGGTACAGAAACGATTCCTTTGGCATTTGTCTTATGGACACGGTCTAGCTAAGGAGTTGTCAAGCTATCCGGCAAGACTGAATCACTTTAAAGTCGATTCTCTGCAGTCCCGGAGGCTCTTGTTGGACGTTTTATTTTTGTGTAAATTACTGAGGGGGACAGTTGATTCGCCCGAGCTCTTGTCACGTATAAACTTTAGTGTTCCTCGACGAGTGCCTCGGCCGGGCAGATATACACCTTTCCAGCTGAACCATTTCAGATCAAACTTGGGCCGTTTTTCGCCACTAAATCGTATTATGGGTCATGCGAACACTCTAAGACATGAGATAGACCCTTGCAGCGATGCGCCGTCGAAAATTAAGAGAGTCATCCTCGTCCGTGGTTCCGACACCTGACATTTTAATTTTATTTATTTTAATTTTATTTAATTGTTTTGTTACATTTGTTTATATTTGAGTATTTAGTTGTTGGTCCTGACATGTAATGTGACATTTTTATTATTATTATTATTTATTTCAATTATTTTAATTTTAATTTTATTTTTATTATCATTAATATTATAGTTTAGATTAGATTAAATTTAGGTTTAATACATGGGATGTTGCTTGGAGCTCTTACTGGTGCATGTTGAGCCTCCTATAATTGCGGCAGCATCCGCCTAGTGCCAATTATTCTGAACAACGTGTTTTAATTTGATGCCTGCCTCGTTGGGGGCCTTGTTTAATAAATAAATAAATAAATAAATAAATAAATTAAGCTTCATTTGTAGCCTGTTTTCGGTAAAACATATATTCATATATTTAAATTCGTTAATGTAAAAATTAACGCATATTAACTGAAAAAGTTTGTATGGAATAGTGTTATCGTTAGACTAAGTTAATATTTTTTCAGTTGTAAAAAGTCATCGTAACTGAATTAGTAAAAATAAGAGTCTCAAGAGTGCTAACTAAGCGAAATATTGTACTATTGCTGATATGTGCAATTGTGCATCTTAGGCTGTCTAGTGTCATATGGCGTCACGACATATAGGGCACTATCATAATATTATTATTTGTTTACTATATCACGCATAAACCGTTGAAAGGATTAGGATGAAATGACTAACAAATGAATCATTTCCGGGATTAACATACGTGGTGCAATAAATTCAGTTATGAAACAAATCAACAGATGGCTCTAGCCGTTTTTAATGTATTACTCTCAGTGCCTAGTAATCCGATCATTATATGTTTTCAGACAAACAAACTTTTAAACTTAGTTTAAAAACTAGCTATAGCTTAAAAACTGTCAAGTTAATCAAAATAATGTGTAGAACATATTTTGTTTAGAATTTATGCCTGACATTTTTTTGTATCTGTTAAAGTTTTCGCAAAATACTTAAAATACTAAATTTCACGATGTTTGGGGGGGGGGGGGGGGGGTTTAACAGCAGACCCAAAGTAACCCACACCAGTTTCAAAACTTTATTAATTTGTTGGTTTACCCCATACATTTCTTACATAGAATGACTGTATTATAGTGCGAGTTTTACTCTATCTAACGCATCGAACGATCGAACGCGTAAGCGTGAATTTGTATGGGAATGAAGCTGCGCCACCTAGTAGCTAAAGTGTAAAAGTCGCACTAGGCACTGATAATTTGGGTCGGTAAACGTCAAAATATGCTGCGACAGCTTATTCGTATGACGAACTATTTTTTGTACATACTTGTTGTTTTTAAAAATAATAAAAATAAAATAAAATAATAACCAGTTTGTATAATTGATAAACTTAAATCAAAATAACGCTTGCATGATGTTTCAATAGAAGATAAAAGTACCTACACCTGGCTCCATTGAAACCCACGTTTTTAAACATCTATTCGCCATTTTTTAAATAACTTAAATATCTGTTTAATAAAACTCAAATTATTAAAACACGTAGGTAGCCAGGTACTTATACTTGTAATAAAATTACAAAACTATTTTTAGCGAATCGATTATAGTAGAGTTATAGCGAGTTTCTATGACACACAATCTATTTATTTTTTATCGTCTTCAATTTAATATTTGCATAATTTATGGAGCAAAATGTAAAATAGTCTAATTTTTAGTCTCGAAAATTAATGCTTTAATTTTTTATTTTAATTATTAATTGCTTAATTTTGACTGATGAAATTTGGTACGGAGACTGCCTCATTCAGTCGTACGTATACAACACAATTGTGAAGATATAAGAAGAGAGACCGGAGACGCAAATGCGTTAGTGTTGTAAGCTCATTGTAAGTATGTACATTATTATGTTATAATACATACGGTTATTATAGAATAGTATATATATTATAATCAGTAAAACATTACTGAATTATAATTTTTTAATAAGTACCTATAATAGAACTATTAGGTATGCTTGAATTTGAATATATGAATCTTGGAACTGGCAACTCGCTCCGGCTTTGCACTGATGCATTTTTTTTGTTATCGTTATATCGCTATTTTTCACAGTTCAGTGAAAAACCGTATCAAAATCCGTCGAAGAAGAATCACAGTGCCTTTCGCAGTCATTTGGGCAGCCCGTCTGGCGGCAGTAACCACCTCCTAACAGCCTGTGTGATGTTGTGTTTCGGCGAGTGGGTACCGGATGCCACATTATCCCATCCCTTCCTTATCCCTTATCCTTAATCCTTCTATGGTCAGCAGCTCACTTGCAGAACCTATGGTGTTGCTTTTGTTATAGGCGACGGTAGCCACCACCTACCATTATCAGTGGACCGTCGGCCTGTCTGCCAACCTTAACATAAAAGAAAGGTACTAATAAATGTTTTATCGTTAGCAACAAAAAAGTTCGCGGTCACTTGTTTTTAACCACACATTATTTTTAATTCAACTAAAAATCAGTTGAGATTCAAACATTCCAGGGTATAGTAAATTGACTCCACTTACGCTTCCCGAAGTCCTTGCAACACTTCCATTGTATGCAAATTAGATTCGCATGTAGATAAACTTATGCAATCCAAGTTGCGAGAGTGAATATATTGGCTTGTAGTTTATTCGCCGTGTTAACTTAACCGGCGTATCAATTGATAGATAAATGTAGTGGGACACACGACACGGGTATCATATCTCTCCTCTGGATTTATAACATTTGACTAACTAATAAATACTGTATCAAGCCACCAAACTATTTGCGAATTTACACTTACCGCCATTGTCACTGCAACATTTTAACCATTAAACTTTGTACATTTTGACACTTAGGTACACATTTGAACCATTTGGAAGTTCAGTCATGTGAATAGCCATGTCCCAGAAGGCATAATAATATAGAAGGTAGCAGTAACGATGTCCAAATAGCAGTCACGATGTCAAACTTCAAAGTGATTTCATTCTTCCGAGGTCCTAGTTTGCCGGGTCAAAGCGAATGGCGAAGCAAGTAATCTTTGATATCAAAATATCAACGACAAAGACAAATTTTTGATTTTATAGTTTCCCCACTCATTTTATTTGGACATTTGATGTTCAAAATAAATGAGTGAAAGTGTCAATGTTTTTCACCATCAGATTTGTAGCCTTATTTTTTATACAGAAAAGAATATATAGGATGCATAATCTAAAAAACAACCCATCAGTATACAGCAGACAATTTATAAGGGCTAATCTCGGTGTGCCGTTAATACTAAGTAATTAGTGGGGTTGGAAAACACTTAAATTTGCCGGTTAATGTGTTTTTGCGACAACTCTTAATGACTGTAGGGGTGAAAAGGGTGCGGGTGTAAGCAAATAAACATCTTTGTGGAGTCGTTTAACGCAGGTTATAAGGGCGTCGGGTAACATTACCGCCGGACACTATTTTTATTGGATTTATTTATTTAATTTATGAAACTACCTGAAATATTGCCGTGATCTACAATATTGAGCCCTTAGGCTGTGGTTAGTTTACTTTAAAATCGGTCCAGTAGTTTTTGAGTTTATTATAATATTAGTATAGATTAGTAGGATAGTTACAACAAATAGCTTTTCCAATAATATTATTAACAGAATATCCAATATATTGTAGTTTATTGGTTCATCTGGGTTTAGTTGCTGCGGGGTGACTTAGTTTCAACTTCGCTCGCCGTCAAGCGTTCGGTCCTTGTTAGATGCCTTGATAATTTAATTTAATGTTGCTTCTAACTCATTCGATATTGGCCACGTAATACAAGAGCGATTACAATAGAATATCAAATACCAGTCGAAATTGAACCGTTTCTATTGTAAAAATGAAATCCCTTTTTCCAAATAAGTTAATGCTGCCGTGCCGTTTACATTTTTTTATAGGAAATGGTTTATCACGGAATTCCTTTGAAAGCACCTGTGGCCCTGTTTTAGCAATTCAAAACATTCCAATTTAGACGTCTTGTCGCAGCCGAAGGCGCGGGCTTTCGCCGCAACAAAGAAAAAATGAAATGATAATATCCGCCTCCGAGAGCATATTTCGAATTAATTTTGACCTGAAGAGATGCGGAGTAACTTTCCTCAATACTTTGTTCGCTTGTAAGGGAAGTGGCTGAGAATTTATTTAGCGCGTGCTTCATTGTGTTCTTGGGCTCGTGTTTTGATAATGTCAATTGTAGTAGGGGAGCCCAAGAGGGGATTTTGGGATTTACTCGAGCACGTCAGATATTGCCAATGTATATACCCCACGTGTTTCCGATAAGTTATATTTGTTAATCTGCCGGTTTGGGTGGTGGGGTCGGTGGGGGTTGGGGTAAAAATTAAAAAACGCGTCAGATTTTCAGAGGGGATGTTAAGAGAACCCAAACTAAGCTCCCATTTAAAATATAGGAGGTTCGGATGTAACGTAAGCTTGTGGCAGCTTTTTGAAGATGCAAAAAATATTTTTGGCGATTGCTATTTTGAAATACTCAAAATAGCTTGTAGATGCTCAGCCCACCGTTAAAAGGGAAAACATCATATAACCTTTTTTTTCTTTCTACCATCTAATCTTCAAAATCCAATAGGTCCCCATGACACTCGAGTGACTCCACATTTATCATCGTGGGCTCTCCTACTATTGTAATACAATACTTAGTGGCAAAGAATCGCCTCGTCGCCCGCAACTAAAGACTGTAGTAATAGAAATATTCGTGCGTAATTTTTTCGCGAATATTTGCGCGCAATTGCGTTGAGCTCAACTGAGCGCGTTTGGTCGCCACTTTCTATTAGCACGTTGTGGAATAAACATTTTCCAAAAAGCGACAGGAATGCCTCATTGTGACGTGATTTTGTTTAATAATCAAAATTCTGGCACCCATTACCCATTACACTATCTCTTCCTTATCCCTTATCCTTAATTCTGCTATTGTCAGCAGCGCAATAGTAGCACCTATGGCGTTGCTTGTGTTGTGTTATAGGCATAGAGTAAATAGTACTTATACTGGTTAAGTACTATTTACTCTATGGTTATAGGCGACGGTAGCCATCTACTATGCAGTGAACCGACAGCATGTCTGTCGACCTTAACATCGACCTTAAAATTATCACAAGTGTGTAATTAAATGCAATCACAGATAACCAAAAATAAAAATAAAAATTTTATGCTGGACAAAAAGATATTATCTTCACTATCAATAACCCAACGTTGTTTGCTTATTATAAGTATTCCCAGTTGTATCAAGCAGGGTGCCAGGCAAAAACGACGAATCCGGGCCTTTCAAAATCCCCCCTTTGTAATGTTTCATAATTGTTGGTATATATCTGTAGTCTACAGATAAATAAGTTAATCTAGGGTGCGCCGGTGAACTTTGGCGCAAGTAGCCAACTTCCCGAATAAATTATTCTCCCTAATTATCACAATAATAAGCCCTGGAGAGGACCCTTTAATTAGGGCATTTAACTTTGTTTTTATAAATTTTCCACTTCTTATTTGTTGGGACATTCAGGTATTCCGTAGTATCGAAATAATTGTGTTTATAAACCCGTAGGATTTTTTTTTCATATAAACCGATAATAATTTCAGTAAAGAAGCTATATTAAGGAAATTATTTTATTTCGGAATATTACCTACTCTGCGTGCTTTTATAGTCAGTCAGTTCTTCAATATTTAAACATATTAATACAAGCTATAATTAAAAATTATAAACTAACTCCCGACTTTCTATTGAGGCTAAACACGCTATATCTGCTGTACCTAAGTTACTGAGTTGGGTATCCTGTAGACTACTTGATGCTGTAGCATCAGGTCGAGGTACCAATGTCATGGAAATACCACCGAAGTAACTGTTATCAATCAAACCCGTGGAAGTTAGTTAACTCCCTTTGTCAACTAGGATAGATAATATTAGTATGGATAAGCAGTCATGACAATCTTAGTTGAAGGTGTGCCGTGCTAACGTCATGTCTTGCAAGGAACCGGCGGAAAGGCAGCGGGAAGAGTCCTGGGCGGGTCCTGGGCGGTAGTCTTAGGGGAGACTACCGCTCGTCGTAAGGTTCCACGAGATGGTCGGCGTACCTCCACTCTCAGATACACCGAGCTTCCGACAGGTAGGTAGCGTAACCCTCCTCTCGTTTAGAAAGCCGTGGTGGGTAGCAGATGTCGTGTCATAACGATCCCGCAACTTCGCCTATTTACGGCCGCGCTAGAAATTAATAATAAGAGTAATAATAATAAGATGGCTGGGTCAAGGGACAGATACAGAAGGCGGACATGGCATGAATTGTCAGGAGGTTCCTCACTGCAGTGCAGCCCTAACCACCGGTAGCTTGGGCCTTGCCCCGCTACCTGCGGAATTCTAGTTTTAGGTTTTTTTTACTTTTTTTTTATATTTATTGTAAAAAATTTAGAATTTAGAAGAAAGAAAATAAATATGTGAAATAATAATAATATTAAGAGCGTTACACGATCAGAATCAGAAATTTATGATTTTCGGCGGATCATAATGCCATGATGTGTTTAGTTTGCAGATAAGATATTAACGTCATATTATTTGTAGTTTTATAATCTAGATAATAGTCGAAAAATATTTTAAAATATTGGTATACTTTTCTCATTAGAACAGTTTTTAAGCAACCCTTTTTTTAAATTAGCGGTTGACGGTCGACGCAGAAGCGAGATATTAGTAAAATTATATGCGACAAATTATAAAAATATTGATTTTCCAAAAATTCATATCATTTATTAGATAATAATTGAAAAAAACACACGATTTCTGTAAATTTTCATCCAAGAAAAGTATAATCAAAAGTGTCACTTAGTAATTTTTCGTGATATTAAACGTGTTATTTTAGGATCAAATTTGAGATATTTCTGTTTTTTCTTGGACCTAGTATGTGAAGTCATTAATGTTCTAAAAGATTGTGTTATAATTTTTTTAATAACTTGTATTAAAAAAATTATAACACAATTATCTGCGTAGGCCGTCGACCGCTAGTTTAAAAAAAGGGCTGTTTAAAAATGTTCTAATGAAAATTCACTTTAAAATATTTTTCAGCTATTTACTAGATTATACAACTACAAATAATATGACGTTAACATCTTATCTGCAAACTAAAACATCTGAAACTACTGAAATCATAAATTTTGACTGCAGCGTGATTTTAATTGATGAACGCTCTTAAGTTCCTGTGGGATTTTCAAAAAACGAACTACATCACATACGAAGTCGCGGGCACATAAACTGAACTGTTTTATGATACAATGTTAATAGATATTATAAGTTCTTATTCGTTGTCTAACAAATATATTTAAAAAAATAATATTAAAATAATATTACCCCACATTCGATCAAACTATTTTTAGCCAAAGCTCACACTACAAAATAAACTAAACACACCGGCATATTTAGCGGAACACAAAAAAAGGTCCATAATTAAAAAAATATGGTTTTATTTTAAAATCTACTTACTACACTTCTTTTGTTATTTAAAGTTTCATTTGTTTTACTTAAAATGAGATCACATTAAGAACAGATTTTGCGAGTAAAGGCTATTTGTGAAAAATGGTACATTTTTGAACTTTTCATGTAACCGGGAAAAGTGAAAATTAATATTAAAATAACAATTAATTAAATTAGAAAAATGGTGATTGATATCGCGTATTTCCTCCACGTGCTCTTATTAAAGTTTCTACCCGTCTGGGCATACTGAGAATGATGTTATCGATGGTCTCCTGGGATAGTCTCCGCCATTCCTCAACTACGGCGATTCGCAGTTCACCCACGTTGGCAGGAGCTGGAATTCTGGACTTAACTTTTCTTTTCAGCAAGTCCCAAACGTGCTCTATTGGGTTCATATCCGGTGATCTCGCCGGCCACTCCATAACAGTGATATTCATATCATTAAGATAAGCTTGAGTTACCCGAGCGGTATGCGGCCGAGCATTATCCTGCATAAAAACAAAATCGTCACCGATATATGGGGCAAACGGTACGACATTTTCTTCTAAAACTTCTCTGATATAGCGGTCTGCAGTCAGACTCCCTCTGTCAATCACTACCAAGTCTGTGCGAGCTCCCAAACAAATGCCCGCCCAAACCATTATTGATCCACCACCGTATGCAACTGTAGTTTCAAAATTTGTCTGAATGTATCGTTCTCCTTTGCGTCTGTATATTCTTTGCCTGCCGTCAATTTGATTTAAGAGAATTCTGCACTCATCACTAAACAATACCTTACTCCATTGGTCCGCGTTCCAAAGTCGATGTTCCTGAGCAAAAGTTAACCTGTTTCTACGATGATTTACCTCGAGCCTTGGAGCCTTGGCGGGCACAAATGAACCCAAACCAGCTTCTTCGAACCTTCTTCGTACCGTACGCTCACTTACGGTTACACCCCGCACTGCTTCTAACTCATGTCGGGCTTGGACGGCCGTCAAACGGGGGTTCCTACGTACACGAAGCCGAATGAAACGATCATCCCTACTCGAAGTGCGTCTTTTTCTGCCTTGTCCTGCTCTTCTCACATAAGTACCGGTCTCCCTGAACCGTTGGATACTGCGATGGATCGTTGAAACTGGTCGACGAAGATCTCTGGATATCACTCTGTAGGTTTGACCATTTCTTCGAATTTCGAGTGCCCTGGCAATCTCCGTTGGGGCTAAGTCAGGCATAATTCAGTCCTCAACTCCAGAAAGATACGCGATTAAAAAAACTAACAAAAAACAGTATTTCAATGAAATTTTAAATCAAACTCAGAAGGAAGAAATACTCGAAGTTCGCTCCAGATAAGGTGTATTTGAATAAAATTAAAACAATTGCATAAAATGTGATGTTCAGTTGTTTTCTTAATTTGAAAATATTTCTTTTTAAATTAAATGACGTATAAACCAGCCAGCAACCTTATATGATACCGATATCAAACCTTTATTTTATGTTCCGCTAAATATGCCGGTGTGTGTATTTATTTTTTGCCTAGTTTTGCCTTGAGAATCTAAACACAAGAATCTAAGACACAACACAAGAAACACGAAACCGAAACACCAAAATCCGTTTGATTATCTATACATAAAGGTTCCAAATATATACTTTATCTCCATGGATCCTCTCACGTTAATTAGAAACCGCAAGCAGTGCCGTCGGCTCCCAGTTCCTCGTAAATAAATTAACTCATGTCGCCTTGGCGAATGTTGTGATAAGTTTTCGGAGTAAATAAAGAGGTCGAAATGTGTATTATATCTTTCACTTACTGACTTCACTTACGGAATTAAGTCTTTTACTTACACCTACTTAATACGCTTTTTTTGCTATAGCTTTATCTCTTTTTTTTTGCTAAGCTTTATCTCTTGAAATTTGATTAAGCTGTATTTGAGACAAATAAAAATATTACCACGCCAGGCAGCGTAGGGGGCATTGCGGTGTTATGCCGGACTCCTACCGGCTAAAACCCAATCTACAATAGATGGGGAGTTAGAGAATTATTATACCTACCTATTTTAAAATTTGCATTTACTTAACAATATGTGTAATTATTTTCATGAGGTTATATATTTCAACGTAGACGAAGTCGTGGGCACTAGCTAGTCTGCAATGAGAACAGTAGAATTTGCTGTAATATCGCGAAGTCAGTGTGCTTCGCCTCATAAGCACGTCTCCGGCGTAAACACGCGACGTGGGACATGTCATGTTAACATATATGCGCCTCCTTTGTAATATTACCTGTTACCTGTCGGATTCTAAATGTCACATGTAGTTGTCTGGAACTACATCATGTGCACTGCACTCAGTAGTGACAGGCAGTGGTGGCGCTAGACAACACCTATGTGGATGTCGGCGACATCAGTTTTGCGAGGTCTCTTTAAGTTCCAGTTTCAATAAATAAGATTACCTACTATTCCCTTTTCTCAGTGTGAAAGGCTATATTCAGGCTAAGGCTACACATGAAATAATTACTATGATCTATATGACGGAAAGCTAGAAATCCTGTGATTCATATTGAGTTCCAGTCAATACTTCAGTCTAGCTAGACGCTCAGTAAATATCACAAGTCGCGGATCACAATATTTATTGAACATGCAATTTTTTTAATACGATTTAAACATATTTCAGTTATTATGAGAAGTACCTACCTATATATTTTAAATTTGTGTTTTCTTTTTTTAATATGATTTATATATAGATAAAGTTATTGAAAAGTACTAACCTAATAACTTGTTATTACTGCATTTAACATTTCTAAAATAACTGTATCTACACAAATGTACACACAAATGAGCTTGCATTTACCTTGCTTGCATAATTTTGTATGATGTATGTTCATTTGGAGCCTTTTGTTGCAAGTGGCCAATTGTATCATTAGTATTAGTACCATCAGTGGTTCTAGCGGTACACAAATATTTCACTAACTCCATTATTAGGTTAGGTTAGGTTATAATCTAACCCAACTAAATGTTTTAAAGTTTTACTTTATAAAGTAAAAGGATCATTTAGGAATTAAAGAAAATTATTTATGTAGATATAAACTTTTATGTTATTGTTATTAATTAAAACTAAGAAATTAAAACTATTCACTAGAAAATGCTATAAGTAAAAAAAATGCCCCAGGCCATCTCCATCTGGTAGAGTACCTAGCAAACTAAGGGCATTGCCTCGCTGGATAGCGAGGCTTATTCTTTGTGCCAAATAGTTGCCGGCTCTGGGGTCGCGGGTGGTTTCCGTTAGTTTTTTTGAAATTTCTCTAAAAAGTTTCACCCGGGCCCCATGTGCCTAAGGTTTCAACCCCAAACGGATCAAATATGAAATCTCCGCTGAGGTTCTCATACTTGCGCCGCTTGAGGTTCTCCGCATGGTTTGCGGCTGCACCAGCAATACTAGAAGTGCCTTGGAGGTGGGACGGGGCAAGCGTATCGACACAAGTAGCATCCCATACAAGAGCCCGTCCCGCCTTCCAAGGGACCAGTGTCATTCCATCCGGTCTCTTGCCATCGTCGCGAGCCAGGCCAGAGGGTTCCAGTATAGCTGGCACTCCGGCGGTGACAAGAGCCCGGCGAATGAGATCATTTAAAGTGTGATGTCGGGAAATGCGACCAGCGCTTCGTTGACAAGACAGCCCGTGGTGTCCGAGGCTGTCTACGTTCGTGCCACAAACACATCGATGAGGGATGACGTGGGGGGCACCAAGATGAAGGGCAGTTGCTAAACGGAAGGTACTTGGGTCCAGCAAAGTGCCTGTATTCGGTGATGGTAGTGCCTTTAACCAAAGGCCCGATTCCCACTTCCCAACGGCCAAAAGACGAGCATGCTCTGCAGGACTAGAAGACGTGTTAATGAGATTATTTTGCAACAGTCTGCAGAGAGGCTCATCCCAAAGCCTCTGAGAAGAGGTATTTACAGGTACGTCACTATTTGCACCCGCAATTCTCCAGGCATCCTTGGCCTCATTCATATATGGAACAGGTAGTGAACACGATGAGCGCTCCAATATTTTATAAATTAGTGTATGGTTTGCATGTGTTGAGGACAAGAACGCCGGTAAGGACACATCAGATGTTTTTCGTATGCCCAGGCCACCGAACCTTACTGGAAGCGTGGCTTGAGTCCAAGAGCGGTGATCAAATCTGATGTTCAAAATGGAAGAAAGCGTATGTCTTATAGTGTTATCTAGACATGAAAGGAGCTGGGGGAACTTCCAAAGTTGACAACACCGTAAGACATACGTAAATTTCGGAACAAACAGGCAATAACGTATTAAAGAAAAAGCCATGTGAGAATTAATTTTCAAAAGCCGGTCTAATATCTCACTAAAATTTTGTAATTTGGAATTTATAAATTCTGGTAGAGATTCGTCTAAAATCGGAGAACCTAAAAGATGTAATGACTTTTTATCAATGACAGATAATTGTGGCGCTATATCTTTGAAGCTTGATATAACGGCGTCTCTGTCCACACAATTATCTGGCACAAAAAGTTCACACTTCGCAAAATTCAAATCTAAACCGATGTTTTGGAACTCATGAATTAAAGTACGAAAATCCGAAAGTACAATGGATGCATCGCTTCCCAGAGTCCCATCATCTAAATACCAAACGTTAAATTTTGAATTTAGAAGTTCGATGACCGGGTGTATGGCAAGACTAAAAATTGCTGGACCCAGAGGGTCGCCCTGTTGGCACCCGACCTCAGATGAAATGAGGTGGTTCTTATATAGAAGTTTAGTGGGGTCATTATAGCATTGGATCATGAAGGGCAAAATTGCAGGAGCTTTTGATTTTATTTGAGCCAACATGGCGACTCGGTTAACGGAATTAAAAGCGTTTTTAACGTCGACTTTTAGAAACACATCACCGCCTTGATTTAATATAGCGGATCGAAAAGAGTGCACGGCTGCCTCACAACCCCCTTTGCAGGCGAAGCCTAGCTGTTTTGGCTGAAAGTATGAGGAGAGAAAATTAACAGATTTACATGCTATTTTAGCTGTGAGGCGCCGGTATGTCGACCCAACAGCAATCGGGCGAATACCACCATCTCTCTTCTTCAAAGCGCAGAGGTTAGCTCCGTACAATACATCAACGACGTCCGATGCAACCTCGCCACGCAGCATCAGGTTGCACAGGTTCGTGAGTTCTTGTAGGAGAGTCTCGCCAGCTGCTCCGCAGCAGCCGCTGGTGAGATCCTTCAGATGTTGCGGGGTGAGACCGTCGAGACCACCGGCCGAACCCGGAAGAAAAGAGATGATAGCTCCACGTACTTTCTCTGCAGAGGTTTGTAAAGGTGGCGTTATTACGTCATCGTTGGCTTGAAAAAAGTTAGGTGGTAATTGAAATTTAGAAGACTGAAATCTAGGGTGTTTGTTTTGCAAGGCGGTGAGAGTCTCTGAGCAGTCGGAAGCGATCGTGTCATTGGAAAAAAGCAGACGAGCTGCGCCCTTAATATCTCCCTCGCTTATTTTATTTTCGACACTTTTAAAAAGGTTATATTTTGGCGAAGAAGATAAAGAAAAAGATTGATTGAGATCATTATTGGAATTACAGTTTTTTTTTAACACGTGATGTGAGAGAGGCACTATTATGAGGATCCCTCGTAATGTGTAGAATGCGGTATGGAAAAGAAAGCAGTTTCTCCCAAGCCTGCCTCGAGTTGTCACGCACGGTATTGTGTACTGCCTCGGCAAGGTTGTGAGCCACAGCTACTCTTGCACCCTTAGGAATCCGTCTGAGTATGGGTATGGAATGTTTTAAGGTGGAAATTTCTTGCCAAAAGGGTTGTTGATGGGGAGTGGAGTTGTGTGGTGGGGTTAATATAGCAGTTTGGGCGGAGCGCTGCTTATGACATTTGCCAATGTGAATGTGTAAGCCCCTCTCACTTTTAAAATAACGGATTTGAGGGCATTGTAAACACTGCACTAGATTTTCCGAAGACACGGTCGCATTATCGGTAGAAGTCCCTGCATCTTGGCTGCTGGTTAACATTAATACTGAAAAATACTTACTAAAATTTACATACAATCACAGGGAAAACACTAATAGAAAAATAAATAAAATAAAACTGGATAAAAGTCAGTGTAAAACGGGAATCTGCGCGCGCACGTAGTCTCCCAAGAAAGCGAACGGCGGGGCGTCTTGATGATGTCAAATTGTTGTGGTAACCGCTGACGTCGCCTTGGATACGGTCGAGTATCCATGGTTACAACCGCAAATCAAAAACATCATGGCTGTTGGTAACTTCACTTGGCACCTTGTCACTTATGGTATAGAAAAAATGAAATTTTATTCGACCAAACAAGCATGCGTAGATCTGCCCATAAAACCACATGTAAATCGCCACTTAAGGAAGTTATTAGGGCACTTTTTCGGTATGCAGAGGGGCTTGGAAACTTTATAATTTAAAATATAACTCTAGCTTATTGCATCAGCGTCAAATACGTCAAAGTTTTTTTTTTTTTTTATTTTTTTTATTGGATTGCAATTACATTCAACTTCACTAAGGTCAAGTGTAAGTGGGTCACCGGGGGAAGAGGGTCTAGGGACCGTAACTACTAAACTAAAGCATTTATTACTACGAGTTTTTCGTCGGTAAACCAGGCAAGACGAATTAATTTAAACAGTTTTAAATAGATGTTGCTATGACACTCTGAGCCAGAGAAAAATGAAGAAGCATTCGGCAGTTGTGAATTCGACCAGTACAAAGTAGACGCGCTATTTTGCAAACCAATAATTTCATAAAAAAAGAGAGCTGGGAATAATTTCAATGCAAAAACACACGGAAAGCAAAGGTCTAAAATTGACAGAAACTCTTCTACCGAGAACGTTAACCATCATTATAGACGAACATTTAAATTTAAACATGACTGTCCCTCTTACCCCATGGTTATGGGGGAAGAGAAACGTTCATACAATCTGCACGTTTACGCAAATATTGTCGTAAGAACTCTTATTAGCGTAAGGCGACTTAGTCCATGGGACGCTAATACACATCGGCAAGTTTTGCATGTTTTAAAGATCTTGTAAGACTAGCTTTTCTTTCTAGCACTCAAAATATTTTACTGTAAATAAAGTATGTTCCTCTTACCCCACCTGACCTTATTACTATATAATAATATTTAAAGAGGTAAATTTTGTATGTTTTTCTCCAGTAAAAAATTATATTACTTGCAATGATTTTATTTGTTAGCATGATAATGAGTATTTATAATTAAATTTTCTAATTTTAAAAATAAAGTTGGGCAATGAAAAATCTTTGGTACTTATATTGTTTCACCAAATGCGCGTCAGTCAAAAATACGCCGACCAGTATTGCTAGTACTGAGTGTCACTAGATTGCGTCACCAAAATGGCGGCTAGGCGTATATTCGTTTAGTTCAAATCCTTTGGAAACGGTACCTGTAGTACTACAGTAAGATTTGTTATGATGCCTTGTAATATCTGTAATAAAAAAAGTTTTGTTTAAAAAAAATTACGTTATACATTCAGATAAATTGTGTGATTTATTTGGGCGGCATTAACTACCCTCTATGAATATCCTTAACATTTGATTTTATCCGTTTATACGCATTTTATTAAAAAAAAAAATACGGGTTTTTTAATATTCTACTATATTTTTTAATTCAATATCATCGGCCCCACGTCTCTAGTATAAATACAAAACGTCACCTCAATATTATAGTTGGCTTATTTCCCGTAGTCCCTCGTAGGGACCATGGGCACAAAAATACCCGTTTGTCTTTCGGTGCATGAGTTTCACTCTATTTATGTTTCTAGGCTAAAGTCTATTCACCGTGTGATCCCTAATGCCGCGGTTACACTGCCTGCTTTCTCGCAGGTCAAACCAATCCAAGCCGGACCGACATCAGGCCGAGACAACCGATGCGTTGTATCCATTGAGGCCTTCAATGACCAATCGTCGCCCGTCCCGATCCGTCGGGAATCGGGAAGTTCAAAAAAGCTGCGCTACAACTACAACAATAGTATCATGCTCAATACAACTTCTGGTGTGCTGCAAAGCTGCAATGTAACCGGTAGTGACGATTTGGACGTGGACGTTGACACTGCCCCGAGGATGGCTGGTAATATAAATGTAAAATAAAACTACTCAGCTGTATGAGCGCTCCACGGGACCAGTTGAGAGTGTGTCCTCAGCAGCCGCAGCCCGTGGAAATGTGGCGTAGACCCTTGAGATGCGCTTTGAGCGTGCAGATGCGCATCGGTGTGGAGTGGATATTGGAAACCGATGACAGTACGTGTATAGTAGGTAACACGGACTAGATCCTACCGCCGTAAAGTCCAAAACGCCTGCGCAACAGTCTCGCAAGGACATCGGCGACTCCCCTTCTTCGCATAAGCGTGTTCGGGAATCGTGGCGAAGCAATCACGGTACAATCCGTGATGGTGTAATACTTTGGTGATGGTGGGTACTTTGTTCCCAGATTTAAATAAACCGCCAGGCTTGTTTTTAGGTAAAGATAGTATTTTCGTTCGTCTCAGTGTATGGGCGTCCGAGCGTAACAATGGCTGACGGTATTTCACCAACTATAACAGGTATATAATTTAAAATAAGACTGTCCGTCGGCCGTCTTATCGTACTCGGAGCGAGCGTATGCTCCCCCTGTTATAAACTCGGCTCACGCACCCACTGGCAATTCCCACTCCATGTCCAACAGCCATCTGACGCGGTGACTTATTTTTCAAATGTGGCATTGACACGCCGTTGAAGTTGTCTATGCACCGGTAAGATGAATTTATTGCACAGACTACGTTGAGTGGTGTGTGCAAATTTTACATGTTATATTACATGGATATGTTGAATTAGAGATGAACAGACCGCGACAGGCCTCCCAGTCATTCAACGGGCCGTACGATGACGGCCGGCACGTGATTGTTTTTGTGATATGACCTATAGTTACCCGTTAACATCTTACAGTAAAAGATTACAAACAGATTCGACTGGAATAACATTCTAATCAAAAAAAGTTGTGTATAATAAATAATACTTACTCGCCATAACAACACTTTGTTAAATGTAAAATATCCCTGAGCGGTGATGTTCAAATCGAGACATGAGATTTTGTAATGAAATCGTTCGATCTGTAAAGAAGATCATAATTTTTATTTAGGACTTTGCCGTGTAGGTGTTCGGTCATTAATCTATTCTAGAACATTGACAATCCTTGCTATTGCTAGATACTACATGATCTTGTATGAGAAAATACTATATTGTTAAATTTGTACTTACAGCTTCCATCATTTCATTCGTTGTACAATGTGTCAACAATTCAGCATTTTTATATTGACGATATTTAATCTGCAATATATACAATAAATATTGAATCTGCAACATATGAAATTATATTGAAACTGCAACATATGGAAATAGTAATTAGTTCCAATCTATCGACACCACCATTTGTCTGACGACAGTGACCAGTGTCTTATGGCTCCAGTACACGTTGGCCCAACGCATTCGCCCAACGCGTTCGGCCAACGTGTACTGGGCCGTTTTGTGTGTATTTGTTGGTATTTGGCGTTTGCGGCCAACACTGGCCGACGACCCGATTAGTGTCGGTTTTCCGTGCACACATCAAAGAAAATTGGCGCAAGCGGCAAACAGCGATCACACGTTGGCCAAGTGTTCAGTTCATAGTTACGCGTCAGAGTAGATTGTAGTATCGCGCTTAATAATTAATAATTATTGTTTCACGAACATGGCGTCATTGAGTAATGAGAAAATATTTAGGTTCATTGATTATTACCACAATGAATCCGTTATATGGATTTTTAAAATCCATATATTGTATGGGCGTCCGACCATTAATACTAATAATAAATCTGTAAGGTCGGTCATGGAGTAAGTTACTTTGTTTTCAGAGATATCGTGTTTATAGGCTCTATACATGATACTGAAACTAAATTGACGATTTTTAGAATTTTTTTTCTGTATGTATGTTCCTCCATAACTCTAAAACGAATTAACTGATTTTCATGAAACTTGGTAGATAAACATTTGGAGGTACGGGACACAGGATTGACTACTTAATATTTTTCAACGCGGACGAAGTCGTTGGTACCAGCTAGTGCGTAAATAAAATTTGAAAGCGCTGTACAAGTATATTGCAGCGGCCGCAATCGTCCTAACGTCCATCTTCATCTAGCGACCAACGCAGAATGAAACACACCCAACATGTGAACAGCACCACGAAAATCTGCCGAACGCGCTCGGCGAATGCGTTGGGCCAACGTGTACTGGAGCCTTTACAGTTGACCGTACCCGGAAATAACTAAAAGCGCCTACACACGACCCTAAAATCTAGGGGGCTCCCCACTACTGCCCCGATATTGCCACCGATTTTAGGATCGTGTGTAGGCGCACTTAAAGTGTGCAAACTTCTCCCTTTTATCCTATCAGACTCAGCAGCATATCTCGTTATTGGCCATTAACTTCTTTTTTTTGGGAGGGGAGATGACATTTACGCGCTTCTTACCCGTGGTACTACCAGTGGTACTACTGGTAGTACCAAGGGGATTATTTTTTGCCCGTAGTACGAGTACTACTACCCTGTCTGGTAGTACCACGGGAGATTTTGCATTACCCCTGCTACTTATGAATTTAACATACAATAAATCGATTTATTGTACAGTAGAGCGCCGATTATCCGAACGTCGATTAACCGAACGACCGCTTAACCGAACTGCTTGTTCTCGCTTGCTCGCACACGCATCCCTTCCCCGCTACCCCCTAATGTGATGCGCAGATCCAGGTTACCAAATCTTGCTCGTATCTTGAAAGCAAAATTTGCTAACCTGAGAATCTTGACATTGAGTCTCTTAAGAAAGAGCAAGCAGTGGCTAAATTTCCCATGGAAACAGTGCGTAATTCGTGGCCAAACAGATTAAAGGCCTGTATCAAAGTTAAATGTGGCCATTTTGAATATAATTATTTATTTCTTTTTTCGATGACTTAAATATATAGATATATGTATATCTGATAAAGTACTAAACGACATTTATATTGTAAATATGTTTTCATTGGTATATAAATGCATAAAAGTAAAGACATGTATGTATAGATCGATTATCCGAATAAACCGGTTATCCGAACACCTATGTCTCCCAATTAGTTCGGATAATCGACGCTCTAGGTACTGAGCTCTACTGTATTTGGGTTTCAATTATCTTATAAACCATTTTGGCCAAATTGAGATATATACCATTTTTCTCACTTTTTTTTTGACGTAATTCCAAGCCTAACTTCTAAATAAAGAAGATAGATAAAGTTTTGATGATTTAGCTTTCTTCATTCCCAAATTCTAAGAATCTTTTATCTTGGACATTTTTCTATAACTTCAAAAACAAGATGAATTAAAAAAAAAATAGTTTTTTTGTCTCTCCTGAAAAGTCGGGTTTTGTTTTATAGGACAATTGAACCCAAAGGTATCGAAATATTACAAACGTATTCTTCCCTCGTCAACGGGACAGTCGACGAGAAGGAATGTAACACTCGCCTGGTGAAGTGACTTACATCACCGGGAACACCCACAAAAGCCACTCGGATTTAGTGGGTGATGTGTATGTCCACCATCAGCGGTGATGTGTATGTCCGAAATCACAGCGAGGACTTATCATCGGACTCCCACACACCGCTACGTCCACTCCGGACTCAACTGCCATGGCTGGCAGATTAATGGCCAGTGTGGTTATGCCAGACTTTTTTGCGATTTTCCTTATCTATCACTTATATTTTTGAGTTATATGAGTAAACTAAATACCTTTTTTTCTGATTTCAATTTGTTTATAACTTTTGCAATTGTTCATGTGCTGATAAAACATTTTAATACAAGACATATTACCGAATCCGATAAGCACATATTTTTGGTAGCTTTATCAAGAATTAACAACAATTCGAACTTGTGAACCAGACTACGATATTAAACTAAGTATTTAATATCTGTACATACTCACATTCTTTTTTATTTCGTCACACATGAAAACAAAAGATGTCATTGTCACAATCGTGACTGCAGTTCGGGCCACAGTGAAACTCAATCTCTCCATGTTATTGATTTCGATAATCATAAAAATCTTTATAGAATCAAAACTCGTTTTGAAAACACCAAATATTACATACAATAAAAGTGTATAACCATAATTCTTGTTAATTTCATTTATACATTCACAAACACGGTCGAAGTATTTTTCGTATCTTTTGAATATATCTCTTTCTATGCCTCTATAAATGAATGGCTTAAATTCGCCTGTAACGCTTCGTAACTCCATATCATCGAATAAAATGTTTATGTATTGTAAAATTTTTGCTATTTTTATTAAATACATCATAATTTTTATTAGTATTACATGTGAAATGAACAACGAATATTTGTTTAAAATTTTAGATATGGCGTCCAATGGGCCGTATCTAGAGTTAAATATGAAAGTTACGGTCCAGTAAAAAATAGCAGTTGAATACAGGGAATAGATGTATCTATATTTTTTGTCGTTTCTATTCGTACATACATTATTGTAAATAGTTTCCAACTTTCCCTCAAGATTTAAAAGAGCGTTCCTTTTTTTTAAATTTATATAAACATAGTACGTTATAAACAATACGCTACCAGTACAATTGATAAAATCAACGGCCAGTTGTAGGAAATTTGAATCGTCATGTAATTTATACTGCCAGTATGCTAAAACACCAATTAAAACAGTGATATTGTAAGCGCCGGCGTAGATGTGGGCGAGATAGTTCTTCCATGTTCCCTCTTCGGCGGGGTATATTGAAACAGCGGTGAAGTAAAACAGGACATGGTAAAATTTTATAACATAATCCAAGCTGTTTCTTTTACGAGGCACCTTGCGTAACATTATTTTTGATAGTGTATTAACTGAATCCTTTCAGCGGTTATATGGAATCGATACTGACGTAGTGCGCCCTTGAGTCGACCCTGAAAACTGATATAGTAGTGTTACTAATATAGTGAAGCTACATTAATATGGCTATACTATATTATAGTAAACTTATCATCATCATCGTCATCTCAGTCGTAGGGCGTAACCAAGAGGATTTCCCAAAGTTAAATAAAAAGGGTGTCCACTGCTGGACATAGGTTTCCTTCATAATTTTCCAAAAAGACTAGTCAGAAGCAGCCTGATGGATACAACGTCGACCCGCGGCTCTTATCAGGTCGTCTGTCCACCTTGTGGATGGACGTCCTACTCTACGCTTGCCGGTCTCTGATACTTCTGCCCTTGGGTGGCCGCCTTTTTTGATAAAAACCGTGATAAATCGGCGAATGTAAATAAGATATTTATGAATTATACACTTAAACTATCCCAAGAAATGCCTCTTTCGATAGATATAATTAGTAACAAAATCCGTTCACAACTTTCCAAGATTAGCGCACACATACATACAGACAGAGAAAAGGGAGGACTTTTCTTAATACTGTGTACATACCTACTGACTATTGATGTTATTAAATAAGCTATAATTAAAATTATAATAGATTAATACCGAATAGAATACTTTTTATTCTCTATGTATATTTTCAGTTTTAAAATATGAGAAATACTTACTATGAAAAATATTTTTTTAAATACTGATGTTATGAATGAAATACTTATAAAATTCAATGTTGTACGATATTAACCACAAAATAACCACCGACACTGATTCAAAAACGTTTTTATTGCTTTTGCTACAGTTTCACAATAAAATCATTATTTTAAATATATTTTATTATCGTAACCATTAATCTAGGATAAGGAAAATTGATTAATGGTTTAACACTTTTTAATATTATTGGATTCATATATCATATTATACAATACTACCTGTTGCACGCGACTTCGTCCGCATAACTTTATAGCTTATAACCTATATTACCTACTGTAATTACCTGCTGATAATGTACTGTTAGTAGCTTTTTATAGTGAATTATAAAAAGCTACTTTTATAGTAATTTTTAAAATCGGATAATTAGTTTATGAGTACAAAAAATAAATCAATACAAATCTCTCTTTATAATAATACTAGCTGTTGCACGCGACTTCGCCCGCGTTACTTTATAAATTACGGCCTATGTTACTCGCTGATAATGTAGCTTTATATAGGTGAAAGAATTTTCAAAATCGGTCCAGTAGTTTTTGAGTTTATTCAT
Source organism: Synanthedon andrenaeformis (assembly GCA_936446665.2). Taxonomy (NCBI): domain Eukaryota; kingdom Metazoa; phylum Arthropoda; class Insecta; order Lepidoptera; family Sesiidae; genus Synanthedon; species Synanthedon andrenaeformis. The sequence goes on along the minus strand of OW387799.2, from coordinate 4,438,346 downwards.
TACAAACGTACAAAAATATAAATCTCTCTATAATATTAGAATAGATAGAAAGCATGACACAAACGTATACTGAAGTATTTTAGACCATAGCTGGTTAGGTACACCTATTGTACGTATCCACATTTATTTCTTATTTTGCGCTAAAAGTACGAAAGCTTCTGGGAAAAACTTGGAGAGCCATCTGGAAACTTTCCAGTACTTACTACTTCCGGTTTGCAAGAAGCCTATTGCATGTAAAAACTGGCCACGGCCGCTTTGGGAAATGGTCTGATGAGAAAGTTCATTAACTTGTAAATAACTTTAGATGGTAAATAAGAAGTGCAAATAAGAATTTAAAAGAAAGTAAATAACTATAAAAATTGTTGTTGATCTTACCTAATCCTTTAACCGCCAGAGTCGGATTTATCCGACAATTATTTTCGTGTCCATTTCGTCAGAGCCGTATATATACGACAAAGTCCTCTATTTTCTCTACTTATTTTTAAATCTAAGCCTTTAAAGGGTTAAATATTTATTACTAACTGGTGCCCGCGACTTCGTCTGCGTGAAAATGAGAAAATATAACTCCTGAATAATGCCTGACATCATTATCGCTGTGACGACGTCTTTAGACGATCCCTCTGGAACCTATCATTTTTCCAGGATAATAAGTAGGTATCCCGTATGTTAATTCAGGTAATGAACTATTTGCCATATTTCATCCAAATCCGGTAAGTCGTGAAGAAAGTTGCGTGAAAGAGTAACAAAAATCCACATATATATATTATATATATCCTTTTCTGATTTATAAAATTAGTGGAATTTATCCTCTAATGATATTAATCATATCGACTGTGCATTGACAGATCAGTCAGTCAGAGACGAACGGTTTTCTAAGAATTCTCAAATTATAAGAAATAACTAAAAATGTTAATCTATTTTAATAATATTTAAATATAAAACTGTCTTTAGCAAAATCTATCCATAAATATTATAAAATAAAAATCTTTGTCCGCTTTTGTCTGTTTCTATGCTAGCTTTATCTAAACAACCTAAACGGATCTTGATACGGTGTTCGCTATGGGAAAGAGAGATAAACTACGAAAGTTTTTGTGTATCTATTATAATTTGCAGAAAAAATTACATTCATGCGAGGCAGGGGTGGATCGTTAGTAAAATAACTGTGAAATTTTAATATTACTAGCTGACCTCGCAAACGTTGTTTTGCCAAAAAGAAAATTGGGGTATAAAAAATAGTTTACAACCTACCGAATATACACAAAAAATTTCATAAAAATCGGTCAAGCCATTTCGGAGGAGATTTGTTAAAAACACTGTGACACGAGAATTTTATATACATACTAGCTGGTGCCCACGACTTCGTCCGCGTTGAAAAATATTAAGTAGCCTATCCTGTGTCCCGTACGTCCAAATGTTTATCTACCAAGTTTCATGAAAATCAGGTAATTCGTTTCAGAGTTATGGAGGAACATACATACATACGTACATACAGAAAAAATTCTAAAAATCGTCAATTTAGTTTCAGTATCATATATAGAGCCTATAAACACGATATCTCTGAAAACAAAGTAACTATATATATATATTGATAAGAAGATGGTGGGACTTCTACATGGTGTGACTTTTAGCTTGTGGAATATTGAATCGGGACATCACTAAAACGTATTTCCCCACTGCGCTTAGCCCAAGGGGTCTACTGCTAAGAGGATTATATCTAGAAATCCTTGGGAAATGAGAAAACGAGGATAAATAGCTATGTAAAATATACGTGGTTTGAATTTAAACAACTTATATTAACACATTCCATACCATACTATTTATATTATACAAAACTAGTTGACCCGGCGAACTTCGCACCGCCTCAGAATCAATAATAATGTTAATAACATAAACTGGCGACAGTAACCTTTTCCTTACAGAAGACCGTGGTAACAGCATATGTGCTGTTGTGTTTCGGTTTGTGAGTAAGGGATGTCAGAGCTCATTGCTCTATTACACTAATTTTTAACTTTCTACGCCCGACGCAAAACGAGGTGTTATAAGTTTGATGTGTGTGTCTGTGTATGTGTGTATCTGTGTGTCTGTTTGTTTAATGGATGGATGGAGCAATTTTGATGCGGTTTTTTTCGTTTAAAAGCTTACGTAATCGGAATGGTTCTCAGTTATAATTTATGAAGATCTGTTCAGTTGTTTTATGACCTCCAGTCCATCAGTCCAACAACCATCCTCATCAAAATCCCTCTTTTTCATACCAATCGTTTTAAAAACTCACATAACCCAATGTTTTTTAAAGTTCGAGTGAATAGGCATCTTCTAGGTGAGCTCTCTCTATCCTCAGCCTCGTCTTTGCTGCACGGCTAATTGCTGACCAAGAGCAAATCTATCTCTATAATATAAAAATGAATCCCTAAATGTGTTGCTAAGCGCAAAACTCGAGAACGGCTGGACCGATTTTAATTCTGTCTTCACTCATGGACAGAGGGATAATCAGGGAAGGTTTTTACGTAAAAAAAATGCACCCCGGGCGAAGCCGGGAGCGAGCCGCTAGTTATTAATAAAAAAAAGTTAGGTATAATATTATATATATATTAATATTATATATATATTATCTTATTTTGTCTCTGCATAGATCGCAGTGATTATAAATCGCAATGGAAATAGTGTGATAAATCCACCTATAGGGCATATAAGTGTCTAAAAACAACGTTACGCAAGCAATAAACCAAGTGGTCATTTATCTTTCCAAACCTTTAATAGTTTTCGTACAAAAACATGTCGCCCTGGAGAGGAGGATATTCCTGTGTTACTCGATTCTGGGGATCAATTTTACGAGCGAACGTAGTGGTTGGTGCCTTCGGTTTATAGGTAGCCTTTAGTACGTTACGGGATGGACTGCGTGTGGGGCAATTAGATTAGCGATTTCTGAAAAAAAATTCAATTTTTTTTGTCTTGAATTTTTTTATGTTAAAGTCGACACTTGCAGCACTATAGTAGGATTATGGATAAGGCATCCCATACTAACTCACCGAAATGCAACAGCACGCATGCAGTTAGAGCGAGTACACATTGTAATTGAGCGCTTGGCGTTACGTTAGGTGCGCGTTGGTAGCGTTAAGCGTACATACACGGCGCTTATCGCGGCGCTCGACGAGCGTTAGCAGGATGAGTATACTTTTGGCTCAGTTAGGAAATTGACGTCGATGTGATTTCTTGTGTGTGGCTACTCTACCGTCGCTATAAAAGACAACGACAGAGACAAAGAGAATATTGGGTGCAACCAATACTAAGATATAATGACAGCATTAGTTTTTTTTTCCTCCCAGATTCACAAAAAATATCAACCATCTCCACCCAATTAGGTTTTTTTTTTGTTTTTTTTTTTTATAATTTGGACTCCATATCCCAAATAGATCGCGCGTTAGCAAAGCGCGCGTTTCAAAACGCCTAATGTGTACACTGTTATTTCACGGTAGTCTTCTGTAAGAGAGTGGTTACTGCCACCAGATGTTTACACAAAGATGTAATTTATTTAATTTATATAAGACTTCTATTTATGTATGATCAAATTTGACACGAAATTCGACTTTATTATAATTTGTTTTTATTTCAAATATTCACTATTAGGTGATTGTAGAGTGGTACAAAACGTGAATAATTAATTATAGTCTCCGGTACATTACAACCTAATCCCAAATTGCCTGAAATGTGAATACACCTGAATCCCAAATAGACTGAATTTTAAATGGACTGAATCACGTGAGTTCAATAGAAATAAATAATATCTGTTTTCGTGGCCCCATTGAACCGATAGTAGCTACTTAGTTAGATGGTGTCACTTTATGACGCCAATCTCCTGTAGGCCGAGGTAATCGAGCTTACGTGGCCTGATCGCTAACTGCGCGCGATTATATCGCTTATTACATTGTCGTAAAGTTATTTGTTCAATGCCAACTACTATTTTATGTATCAAAATATTATGGTCTATAAGTAGAACAAAGTATTCCGCATTGTTCATAGCTCTAAGAATAGACTTACGTCGTCGGAGTAGTCCTAGAGATAAAGCAATAAAAATAGACCTTTTGCCTTGCCTATTGCAATTGGACGAGAATCACACGACGTCTAGTGTCATGAAAGCTTGTATGACGAAACTGATACTTTTTCTAAGCTAATAAAAGTTTTCAAAACATAGCGGTTTCATTTTAATAAGAAAATATTGTGATATAGGTAGACTGACAGTAGGTACTCAGTCAATATAATACAAGTTTGAAATGTAAATATTAAGTTAAGCGAGAGAACATACCTAAGTAAATATGAAGTGTTGGAAACATAAGTTTTCTTGTGTCAGTTGAAACTTGATACTTCTAGACATGTGTTTACATTATAATTATGATATCCTTTCGGGCGTCTTTGTACCTAGTAGTCGTCGAAACTTGATTAATATTTACATAAAATATGAACTTGTAAACTGACATAGTAACTTTTATATTAAAACTAGCTGGTGCCCGCGAAATCGTTCGTGCTGAAAAATGAAAAAATATATAATAATAAAAAATAAACAATTAAAAATTCTAAAAAACATTAGTCTCACCTAAATTTAAAAATAAATATTACGACGACGAGAACGGTCTTCTTAATCATTGTAAGATTTAACTAAGAAACACTCCATTTTATTTTTTCACTAATGAAAGATTTTTTTAAAGAATCCTTAAAAATGTAAGTAATGGAACAGCCTGTATAAAACGTACGGCGAACGGACAACCGCTTACGCTTACATGTCCTTGTCAACAGCCTACATTCAGACAGGTAGTCTGAAGCGGACTGTCAGCCTGTCTGCCTCCCTTTATCCTAAAATATACCACTTACAACACATAACATTTCAATTACCTGTCAATGCTTAAGGCCCGTTCACAGCGAGACTGAATAATGGTGAACCCATATATCCATTTTACGACAGCAATGAAAGTTTTTATGGCTTTCCAGTTAGTGGCGTGTTTGAGGAATCACCTAGCAAATTGTTATTCCTTGGACAACAATTTATTAGGTACTGTGAAGAATTTCAAAAAATGATGATGTAAGTTTAATTACATTTTATTACAAAAATATTATAATTACAAAAATACTAATAATGACAATTTTTATATTTATGTTACACTAATTGAACCCGGCCACGCTTCGCTGTGGCTCAGTCAGCAACTTACCATGGTTGCAATAACAACAGTCAATGTATGAAATTTTTTTTTTTATAAAAAAAAAATCGGTATCATTCCCTGTTTAAAAATACAATGTTATGTAAAAATTTCAAGTCAATCCGTCGGCTAGTTTTCGAGTTTTTGAGTAATACACAAACCAAAACACAAAACTCTTTGTCGGAATATAAGGTTTTTATTAATTTTTCAACTCTTGTAATTAAGTTGCCGAGGAGATAGGTGTCCCGCAGACTAATTGATGCTACATCATCAGGTCACTGTCATGAAACTACCACCGAACATGGATTTTTATAACAATCGAACCTGTGGAAGTTGTGAGATCTTTTCTAAAATTAATATTCCCTTCAAAAATATCTAAGTGATGATGTTTACTTTGTCAAAATCCGTTGCGTGGTTTTGGAGGACTTAGCGGTTATATAGACAGACGCGGACAGTTACTTCAATTTATACTATGTAAAGAAGAGAAGATGCTTTTATGACTTTTCAGGGTCTTCAAAAATTAACAGTACAAAGAGGATTGGCCCTCATGCAAGCATTCTTAATAACCGGGCCTTAGGCAGGTCAATTCAATTCTGTAACGTAACTGACTTCAAATTATAACGGAATTAAGTTGCCTCAAGTCGGATTGCTGCGGACGTGTGCCTCTCAATTAGATTTTAGACTAAGTCGACTTAAGGTCTAAGTCATAAGAGTTAGGCACCCCAAAAGTGGAAGGCTGGAAAGCTGTAGACAGAATGTGACGCAACACATTCGCGCCACTTATTGAACTCGGGAAAATAATAAAACATACGCCAGCAATTCCAATATTTTAGAAAAACTATAGATAAAATCTATTGAAAATCCAATTATAAATGTAATTATAGCCCCTCCGTGGCAAAATGTACAAGAAGAAAATGTGCACCACACTCAAAATGCACAAAACGCAGCAAAATGTGCAATAGCAGAATATATAAATAGCAAAATGTAAAAGTTTACATGGAAAATTATTTTTTATTTTTGGTCACTAATTGCAAGAAATTTTTTTTGCAAGATTTGACTTTTGGTTAATCCTAACTTTGTTAATTTAATTATTTAATTGTCGCTTGCTGTTTGTGCCTTAACGAACCCATCATGTAATAGATACACGACACCGCTTCTGTATCTTGCTAATGAAAGTCTCGCCCTCTTAATCACTGAGTTATTTTATTTTAACGGATTAAAGATTAGCAACCCGCTCCCGTCTTTGCGCGGATGGAATTATTTTCTGCAAATTATATACTTACACAAACCTTCCTCGTTTATCGCTCTTTCCAATAGTGTAAATAACATCAAAATCAATTGGGTGGTTTAGAAGTTTGCAGAAACAGACAGATGTGAACAGAGACTATTTTTAATTTCATGATGATGGGTTGAGTAGTTAAAGCGTGAAATTAACAAACAGATTACTTTCACGTTTTTTTTTGAAGTGAAAACTTCTATAAGAGCGTTGGGCATTTTTGAGATGGGAAAAATCATTGAACTCGCGACACTGTCATGTAATATAATTTTGTGAAGCTTAGTTTTCACTTCTGACGTGCAGTCCAACGACTGACATGTTTTTTTTTATTTATTAGAGATGGGTTTGCTCTTGGCCAACAACCAGCTGTGTAGCAAGGATGAGGCCTATGATGGAGCGAGCTCACTCAGAAGATGCCTATTCACTCGAACTTTGAAAAGATTTGGGTTTTATGTGCTAGGAAATACAGACGCTGGCAGGGAGTTCCAAACCAGTGCGCATTATAAAGGATGTTTTAAAGCGCTTGGTCCGAAAAAGAGGGATTTCGACAAGATGAGGATGGTAACCAGCCGTACGTCTGTATGTCCGATGGATAAAAGGGGAAGGCGGTATGAGCTCATGCAGCTCCTGAGCACACTCTCCGAAGTACATCTTATAAAAGACACATAGACTGGCAACTTTGCGTCTATGTGCCAAGCTTTGTAAATTAGTTTTTAATGAGTCTCCTAGAAAGCGTTCCACCGAGTCGAGTGCGGCAAGTTGGTATTTGGCTGAGCCATCCCAAAGGTGGGAGCAATGCTCCATGCAAGATCGGACTTGCGCCTTATACAAATATAGGAGCTGTCCAGCCGTAAAGTATCGCTTCACCCTTTTTAGGATGCCCAGCTTTTTGGCTGCTGTTTGGGCTTTGGACTCGATAGAGGTGCCGAAGTTGAGGTTTGAGTTCAACCTCATGCCAACAAGTTCAAGATCATTGGCAGAAAGTTGGAGCCAAGTCAAATGGGCTCCTTTTTTCAGAGAACAAACACGCTTGCGTTTTGGTGGCGTTAAAACTAACCAGGATCCTGTCACCCCATTAGGATACAAGACTCAAGGTAGAGATAATTTGCTCAACCATTGCCTCTCTCTCAGAATTAATTTCATCACGGCTGGCCCCTGCGCTGGACAAATATCTCTCCATGACCGTGCTATCATATGAGTACCTTTCACCTACATTATCAGCGAGTAACATCCATACTAATATTATAAATGTGAAAGTAACTCTGTATGTATGTCTGTCTGTCTGTTGCCTTTTCACGCCTAAACAACTCGACCGATCATCATGAAATTTTGTATACACGTTGTCAGGGAGGCTTCGGCCGCGTAAGTAACCTGAGCTTCGTAACTAGTTACGATCGACTACTTTTTCGGCTTTGTACGAAACCAGTTGCGATCGAAAACTATTTTGTTCTTGTACGAAACAACTTACGATCGAAGACTCTTAGTCCTTGTATGAAACCTCTCGACTATATTATAAAACCAACAAGTTGGTGTTTATAAAACCAATAAAGACTCTTTTATTGTTATATGTTTTACGCATTATAGAATTTATTATTATTAACATTTTAATTTTTATTTGTCTTCTTTTATTTAAACCAACGTTCTTGGGGCTGGTTCGCCAAAAAATTAACCTTTCCTTTTCTAGGCATGAATAAAGGACATAAGCTCGAATTCTAGTTATTGATGATGACGTTGTCACTTATTTTATCATTGGGTACCTACTTCAATATAAAGTAACCAGTACGTAGCTATGATAATAAACCAAGAAGTTCAATCGCAAACGTAGACACTTTAGCAAACTACGGCGGAGAAAAATAGAAATATAATTTTATGTATGTGTAGATATAGGTGTCACTTGTCATATTACTGTAAAGTTTTTATATAACAATAAAAGAGTCTTTGTTGGTTTAATAAACAGTCAGAGGTTTCATACAAGGACTAAGAGTTTTCGATCGTAACTTGTTTCGTATAAGAACAAAATAGTTTTCGATCGCAACTGGTTTCGTACAAAGCCGAAAAGGTAGTCGATCGTAACGGGTTACGAAGCTGGTTACGTACGCGGCCGACGCCGTAAGGGATACAAGGGTACCTTTCATCCAGAAGAAAAAGTATTGTTCCCGAGTGTTCGTCTAAAAATATAAAGAATTTGGCGCCACTGTCATGTGGCGGCACCACCGTCTTTACAGCGATAACGATTTTATAAACGCGGGCGAAGACTCGTGAAACAACTAGTAATAAATTAATAAATAAGTCATAAGTAAACATTAAGTACTTACTCATAAGTGAAATAGAGAAGTTATAGAAACCTGAAATGCACAGGCCATTAACTTTACATAACTTAAGTATAAAAGGTGTTACTTAGCTGTTTTGAAGGAAGCATAATGACTGTCACGTCCGAGCATTAGGAACAAAAAAATGTTTGTTCGCCCACTAATTACCAAGCCAGCGGTGTTTTTTCTCTCTTACACGGCACCACTAATTAAGAGCGCTATTTATCAAAGAGGACCGCATATAATACCTTATGACTTCAAATAAGAATAAAAATAATAAATAATAAGTGCTGCAAAAACAATCTGTCTGTCTGTCTGTCTGCAAAAAAATAATAATAAATAGATGCTAGTATAAAAGGAAATATAATAAATAAATGCTAGTGAAGTCCATCCATTATGCTGTATTACAATTATTGTTTAATTTAGGCGCGATTTCACCATACTCTACTGTAAATGACTTAACAGCGATGTCAAATACTAACAGAGTATAGTAAAATCGCGCCTTAATCTTATATCCAAGATATCAATGATACCACAGCTTATGATTGGCCTGTGGTACGTTTATTTGGTCTGGGACAGATGATTTGCATGAAATCATGCGTGATCTTGACATTCGAATATTATTGTTAGAGAATAACGAGATAAAAATATGAAAATCGATTCTACAATAAATGTTTATCGTTTGATAGGTGTATTCCCAGTAGTTCGGTTAACAGTTCGGTTGACCGAACTAGTGAGACTTTTTTTTCCCAGTAGTTCGGCCGTACAAATCAACCGGAATAGTGAGACCATTTTTTTCTGGTCCATTCCCAGTAGTTCGGTTAACACTCCGGTTGACCGACCGACTGAGACTTTTTTTAATTATGTAAATTCAATTATGCAGCCAGCATGCTTGGCACTCTGCCTAGGGGACTGAAGCTTAATATTATATACAATTTTATTTATAGATTAATTGTTAATTTATTTTGCTTTTTTTGCCCGATGGTTATATTTAAGGAGTATATCCAAAACAGGGCCACCTCTGGAAAGTGCATTTACGAATTTGGCTCTGGCGGCGAAAGAACACTGGACTTAAATTAAAGGACTTAAATATTTGCGCTAAGAAATCTTAATCGCTCTAAGTACTTACGAGCCTTCGACGGCCTTCTATAACAAACAAACTCTATTTCTTTAAATAGGGTAAATGTCCCAAGCTTCGGTATGTTAAGGCTCTTAAGACTTTAAGATTTTTTAAAAATATTACTAAGCATGATACCACTTTGGAAGCTTTAATTTTTTTTATAGATTCAGCTTAATCACAATAAATAAAGGTCTATAGCGTATGACCGTATGTGATCTGTACTTTACCTAACACAATATGACCCTGAATCTGACGGGTATCCGACAAAGAAAAAGTTTACCTTAGGATCTAGATCTATAGAAAAATAAAATTACTGCAAATGTTAAAAATGGATGTTGTTTAAGGTCAACGAACAAGTTTGTTAAGTTGTTTAAGTCCAGTGTTCTTTCGCCGCCAGAGCCAAATTCGTAAATGCACTTTCCAGAGGTGGCCCTGGTTTGGATTTACTCCTTAAATATAACCATCGGGCAAAAAAAGAATAAATTATTTATTATTATTATTATTTTTTAAATATATATGACATGTAAAGGTAATTTTAATTAATAAATTAACAATTAATCTATAAATAAAATTGTATATAATATTAAGCTTCGGTCCCCTAGGCAGAGTGCCAAGCATGCTGGCTGCATAATTGAATTTACATAATTAAAAAAAGTCTCAGTCGGTCGGTCAACCGGAGTGTTAACCGAACTACTGGGAATGGACCAGAAAAAAATGGTCTCACTATTCCGGTTGATTTGTACGGCCGAACTACTGGGAAAAAAAAGTCTCACTAGTTCGGTCAATCGAACTGTTAACCGAACTACTGGGAATACACCGTTTGATAAATAGAGTTTGATTCTTGAAGTGGCGTTGGATTACTCAATTGAATATGGTCCCTTCACTGGGTTGGGTTTTTTGGGTGAAATAATCTTAAAAATGATAGTCTTATCATTTCTTCTGTCACTGTTTGAAAGGTAGGTACAAAATTCCAATAGGATTTATATATACTTCATTACTAATATTATAAATGTAAAAGTAACTGTCTGTTGGTCTGTCTGTTACATTTACGGACACAAGAAAGGACATAGGGTTCATCTAGAAAAAAAAAATGTTCCCAAGGGATCACCTAAAAATATAAAGTATAACAACGAACAATAATGTCAGGCGTCATCTAAAAAATGGGCTGATAGACGTCTGAACAGATCTTCATAAACTATAGCTGAGAATCCCGATCATGTCATATTTCAAACAAAAAAAAAAACTGTCAGTCGTATTGCAGTAACAAAATTGAAGTTATTTTAGCGTATTATGAACCAAGAAGTACGTGCTGATTCGGGTAGATGGCGCTTATTTCATACAATTAAACGTCACTGAGGGTGTCGCTCACAGCTCACTGGCCGAGTTCAGTGTTAAAGACGTTTTCACTTAAAATCGGTCCATTCATTTGGGAGCTACGATTCCAAAAACATACACATAGTTTAAATTTATAACACTCTGTTATTGCGTCTGGCGTCGGAGTTTAAAAATTGGGTTTAAAACACGTAATTGTGTAGATAAATAAGTATACCAGTGGCGTACTGGAAGCCACTTCCACATTAAGCAAGCTCTTGATTTCACAGGAAGCGTTAGCCGGCACGTGACTGACATTATCTGAAATTAGTGTGAGAAGCGGAAAAGTCGAATAAATAAAATGCAACCACAATCCGGCCGACCACACACTTAATCTAATTCACACTCAAGTTTGATTGTACGTACAACTAAGTTAACAATTAATTAACTAAGTAATGGATGCCATATTTCGGTATTATTTTATGGCGTTACAGAACAGCACAAATTATGTTATTTTATGGTGACTTCTGTAAGGGGTACAGTGGTCTACTGTTAAAAGTGGTTAATGCCGTCAGATAGCCTGCCAAATATCTACTAATAATCATTAGTTAAATAATTAATTAGTTAAGGCCCGCGCCGGTACCAGGGGTGCTGTCTCTCCCCGGCGTAGTAACTATTATTTAATCTGAGTCCCGGCCGACACCCGCGTCACCCGCGTGGTGACCGGTGAAGTTCCAACGGACAGTTAGAGCCTCCAAACTGATGCTCCGCCACGAGCTGATCCGGTGATCGAATTTTCCAAATATTTGTATGGAAGATTGTCAATGTCAACTTGACAATTTTCCATATACATGATTTACGGTCTCGCTAACGAGCGGGGGCATTATAAACTTATACTTGAGCATCGAAATAATATATCTTTGCAAGCAGGTTCGCTGTACTAGTCACGGTCTCCCTAACATTTATCCATATAAAAGGTTCTAAAATTTAGTAAAATATATTTATGTGCTTATTTATAAATAAACTAACACGTAGCATGTAGGATGACGTCAAATTTAGCTCCCGTTGGCGAGGTGATGCGACGCTTGAGTGACGCTATCTCAAACAAGGTCCCCGGAACTAGGGCACTTTGGTGTAAGTTTAAATACGTGAATAAACATGAGGCCTAAAGAAGAGTAAATTAGTCAGATGATTTTACACTAGCTGTAGTTCTGTACACACACACACATAAACACGCACACGCACATACACGCATACATACTTTCTCACTATCAATCTCAGGACAGAAATAAGGCCTATTACCATTTATATTAAATATTTGTGTATTTTTTTCCGTAAGGAACGAGAAAGAAATCGGAACATGAAGCACCTACCTCGTAGAACGCCTGCAATAGAAGGAGGGAGGTCTTCCAGGCCGATAGAAACAGGGACGGGCCCGTCATACACACGTTCTGGTGTCCAGATTATCTTTTCATTTCGACCGCACTCGCGAACACGTGATCAATTGTAAATTTATAAAAGAACAATGCTTGAAAGTTGCGGTAGGTACGGTAAAAACACCTAATATGTTCAAGAAATAATCCTTTTTCATACCGTGCCTTATCATCAATCATCAATCAATCAATCAATACTAATAATAAATCTGTAAGTGTAGGTATTGTATGTATGTATGTATGTTCCTCCATAACTCTGAAACGAATTAACTGATTTTCATGAAACTTGGTAGATAAACATTTGGACGTACGGGACACAGGATAGGCTACTTAATATTTTTCAAAGCGGACGAAGTCGTGGGCAGCAGCTAGTACCTACCTTATAATACTCGTACGGCGGACTTATGAAAGGTATTCTTTCTTAATAGGAAAAAAACTTATTGTATCACATAAAAATATTCAAATCAAACCGCCATTAACATACATAAATGTATCATTGCTTTTTCTTGTAAATATCCTAATTCATATACGGCAGACCTTTTGGGAATCACGAGTCCCTTTTTAATTTAAAAACGAAATCGAAACCGGTATTCGCTCGCGGCTTCAGATCTAACCACAGCCTGTACCAAATACTAATGTGTATCTAAGTCCGTTATGTTCTGACGATTTTCATCCTTATTTGGTAGTATTTAAGGTCGACTTTGATAGGCTAGTGAGAGTGGTACCCGTAGAAAGAAATTTGTGTTTCTGTATGAAAATTTGCTCTTAGGGCGTAAGGGTCAAATGTACAATATTGTCGTGGGAATACGTGATAATAGCACAAACCTGGCGCGAATGTTATTTTTATTTATTAATATTTCATATAGGTATTGTATATCGTGTACCTAACGAAATGTGTGTATAGGATTAGTTTTACGTTGACCTCACAATTTTAGCTGCAAATATTGTATTACAATGTCCATCCTGAAATTCTATTCTATTTGTAATTTTTTTTTAAATCGAATGAATTATTTTTATTTATTCTTATAATAGCTTTTATCTTGTCTTATAATTATTTCTTATTACTATTAGAATATTAAAAAAAATGCTTTTACTTATACAATATGTTTTGATATGGAACTGTCTATATAGAATAATTAATATATAATAATGTAAAATATGATTTTTGTATGATTTTGTATTTTCAATAAATAATTTCATTTGTTTTATTAAATTTTTTACTTTTGCAACGAAATTTTTAGTTAAATAATGGCAACTGGCAACTATTTTTTCTAAACACAAGCAAAAACAGGGAGATTTTATTTTCTTTTAATAAATAGAACATTCATTTCGAGTTCCTAACTTGGTAATAATATTTTAATTAAAGCGTGCATCAAAAGCAGTTAAAAGGGCGAACTGTCGGCCAGGTGATTAGTAATTAAGCAAGTCCGTTTAGTAAAGTGTCCCAACATACCTAATTAATCATTCACTGCGCCTTCAAGAGTTTTGGGCACTTCTCAAAGAGTATAACGCCCGAACAAATTGAGAGGAAATAATATCTCAATATTAATTACCTAACGGAAGTACCAAACGGTTTTGAAATGTGATTCAATTTCCACAATAATATATTTTTTATATTTTTTATATATTAAACTAACCCGTCTCCGGCTTCGCACGGGTGCATTTTTTTAAGATAATTATATACACAAGCCTTCCTCGTTTATCGCTCTTTTCATTAGTGAAAACCGTATCAAAATCGGTTGGGTGGTTTAGAAGAAATTAGAGGAGAAGCAGAAAAAGGCGGACAGCGACTTTATTTAATAAAACAATAGCGACCCGCCCCAGGCTTGGCAAGGATGTAAGTAACTCTTCTGCAAATCTATAATATAAAAATGAATCCCTAAATGTGTTGCTAAGCGCAAAACTCGAGAACGGCTTGGCCGATTTTAATTCTGTCTTCACTCATGGATAGAGGGATAATCAGGGAAGGTTTTTACTTTAAAAAAATGCACCCCGGGCGAAGCCGGGAGCGAGCCGCTAGTTATATATACAAACCTTGCTTTTTTATCACTCTTTCCATTAGTTAGAACCTTATTTAAATAGGTTTAGGTTTCGGTTTTAAGTGTTTAGAAGAAGTTAGCAGCTATCTAGCTAGCTGGCACAGCTAGTTTACAATATGTAGAGAAGATATAGATATGTTTAGATATAGAAGTATAGAAGATATAGATTGTTTTACAAAATAACACGTCTTTACCTATTGTGAAACATAAAAATCGCTATTATTTTAACATAAAGAAAACTTAAGAAATAATCGACAAATACTGCACTTCCGGCATGAAATATTTAGTAAGTCGTATTTTTACTGAAGGCAGAAGTTTTTCTTGAAAAGCCTCTTACCATTTTTTGTACTTTGTTTTAAAAAGCTCCATTTAGTTTTGAACTAGTACTACTTATTTATTTCTTCGCTTGCATAAACTTCAAATGCAATTAACTTATTTTAAGAAAAGGCAACCTGGATGGAATGATTGGTGACGAACTCATAACTTGTAACAAGGAACATCTCATATTCAACTGTTCGTCAGACAATTTTCATTTTATAGAGTATCGTAAAAAAGCAAGGGACGAGAAGCCGCAGTGTGGTTTGATCCTCAGTAAAACAGATTTGATGGTCCATAAATAGTGGACGCTATGTATTACAAAACTGGGGTCTTCTAATTCTATCGTATTTAACATAGAGGTTGGCTTAGTAATGAGTTTATACCACATAATGTTCGGGCGTCTACAGTCTGCAATATGGTCTCCAAGTCAAAAGAATAAAGCGTTTTTGTTAGCATTGTAAAATTTGTAACAAATACACTTTCTCCCAAATTGATTCAATTAAAACAGAATCCCAATTGTTTTTAAAAGGTTTATTAAAACTATGATTTAATATTGATAAATAATAAAGAATGATAAATAAAGAATAACAATTCTTCTTTCAGAATCGAATACCATAGAATAATTTAGTTTTAAAAGAATTACCTACAATTAATTAACCCGACTATCTTTAAGTGAGTAAGGTAGTAGGTAGTAAGGTAGTAGTGAGTAAGTGAGTAAGTGAGTAAGCCAGAGCCCATTACCCTTTCCCTTCCCAATACCATCATTAATCCTACACTATGGTGGGCAGTGCACTTGACAACACCTGTGGCGTTGCTTGTGTCAGCGTTTAGGCGACAGTAGCCTATCGGATGACATTACCATAAAAAGTTACCTACTGACGTAAGGCTTCTAGGGAATCCAATATATTATGTAAATAAAAGCTAAACATACATCTAGGATTATTAAGGCTAACGACTTGGTAATCCCTACCTATTTCCGCTACCGCTTGTGTTTTATAGCTGTGCCAGCGTATCTCAGATATAGGTAGACAATGTGAAAGCAGTTCTAAACAATGTGGAACAATAAAAGTTTGTTGGTGCGGCTTGTCATTAATAAACCTCGTCGTATGTCTCGCTAACGCTCGCGAAGCATAATCACTGTCCTTGAAATTAGGAAATGAGAATGATAACATTTATAATGTACTAGAGACCCGCCCCCAGCTTTGGCTATGCATTTTTTTTTAAAGTTATATAAATAAACTTTCCTCTTTCCATTAGTGAAAACTGTATCAAAATCCGTTGGGTGGTCTAGAAGAAGTCCGCGTTAAAAAATAAAAGATATTTTATAACGTCTGTCAAAATATGTAAAGGACATACATTGACGTCTGCCATACTTTTGCCATGCGAAGGTGGAACACTGAAATTGTAAATATTATCTCCTAAATATAAACAAACGTACAAATTTTAGTCTTTATAATATTAATAGACAAATATTATAATAACAAAAGACACAATATATTATCTTTGCATAGTATAAAACAAAGTCGCTTTGCTCCGTGTGTCCATCTGTATGTACGGTTAGATCTTTTAAACTACGCAACAGATTTTAATCAGGACTGATGGAAAGAGCGTTAAGCGAGGAAGGTTTTTATATATAACTAGTGACCGCTCCCGGCTTCGCCCGGCGACCAATATTTTTTTAAAGTACAAACCTTCCCTGATTATCCCTCTATCCACAAGTGAAGACAGAATTAAAATCGGTCCAGCCGTTCTCGAGTTTTTAGTACAGTCAATCTGTCATAAAATAAATAGGTTGACTGGAAAAATTGTATGAAAAAAATGTTTAAATAAAAGTTGTTCATAACATTCAAAGGAACAACTTTACCATTTACATTTTTGCATTAAAAAAATATTTACTTGGCGAAAAAGTGGAAAAACACTTTTTTTGGGACTTCAGCGCCACCTACCGTGTGCATTGCTCCAATGACATTAATTGTAGATCGCAACGTCCTCTACATTTTTTGTTCTATAAATTTTCCTGTGAAATGCATACATTTCCAGAAAAATGCATTTCAATTTTTTTTTCACTTTTTTTGAGTTTTCAAAAAGACGCACCAAAGTAGCACGTGCCCATCGCAAAGGTAGGATGGGTGAAAGTTGTTTCAACGAATAAAACAACTTTCACCCATCCGCAAATTTTTCACCACTCCATTGACAGATTGACTGTACTATTTAGCGAGACAAACGAACAGCAATTGATTTTTATATACATATCAATACTAATAATAAATCTGTAAGTGTAGGTATTGTATGTATGTTCCTCCATAACTCTGAAACGAATTAACTGATTTTCATGAAACTTGGTAGATAAACATTTGGACGTACGGGACACAGGATAGGCTACTTAATATTTTTCAACGCGGACGAAGTCGTGGGCACTAGCTAGTATAATAATATATAGATATAGATATAGATTTGCAGAAAACAATTGCACCCGTCCGAAGCCGGTAGCGGGTTGCTTATATGCAATTTATCCAAAATAATCAAATTTGAACAGATATGTCAAATAAATACGAAAAAAAAAAGATTTCAAATAAAAATTAAATTCCTTTCATATTTTTCATAAAATGACTATATTGTCCGCTATTCGAAATTAAATCATGGCAAACAATACGTTCAGCCCATAATAATTAAAGGCTAAATCTTTTAAAGTATAAATACATTGATATTTAGCAAATGGATGAGATCAATCTTTACATACTTTTCTAACCCTTATCCATTAACCTCAGCAGATCCTTACTGTGTTTTTTGTTTCATTCATGTTCTAAATTTCCTATGGCTAAATTATTAACTGTGATTCTAATATAGGTTTGTATAAATATAGGTGTTTTTTGTATTATATATTTATAGGTTGTATTTTAATTTTAGGAGCTTTTATGTGTTGTTTTATTTAGTAAATGCGTAACCTCACCATCGGCTCTAACGGAAGACTAGCGCAGGTTTTTATAACCTGCATCGGCTCTAACGGAAGACTAGCGCAGGTTTTTATAACCTGCATCGGCTCTAACGGAAGACTAGCGCAGGTTTTTATAACCTGAATCGGCTCTAACGGAAGACTAGCGCAGGTTTTTATAACCTGAATCGGCTCTAACGGAAGACTAGCGCAGGTTTTTATAACCTGCATCGGCTCTAACGGAAGACTAGCGCAGGTTTTTATAACCTGCATCGGCTCTAACGGAAGACTAGCGCAGGTTTTTATAACCTGCATCGGCTCTAACGGAAGACTAGCGCAGGTTTTTATAACCTGCATATATGCTGAGTTGGAGCCGGTTTGTGGCGGGGGACGTTTGTATTTGTCTTTCTATATATTTGTATATTTTCAATGTCCTTTGCTACAAATAAAATATTATTCTATTTTATTCTAATATTGATAATGCCTATAATAATAATGCCCCACTAAAAGGCTTTATAATATTGATGTAAATGTATGTATGTGCTTTATTGAAATGATTTTCTAGGTAATGTTGAGAAAGTTACATATTTAATATTTGGTCAGTGATTGGTTTATGATATAAATAAGTTTTAACCTGAAACACGATCCATAGAAGGATTAAGGATAAGGGATAAGGAAGGGATGGGGTGATGGGTTCTTGCATCCCTTAGTCACACCGAATCACAAAAGCACATATGCTGTTATTTCACGGTAATCTTCGGTAAGGGGGTGGTTGCTGCCGCCAGACGGCTGCCCAAATGACTGCGAAAAGCAGTGTCCTTGCCACTACTTAGCTGTTGTTTTACCGGCTTCTATTATATTCTGAAAATGAAAGTAGTTGTTATTCTGAAATAAATTTCTTTATTCTTTATTCTTATTCTTATTTGCGTCTACAGGGTCTTTAGTTTTTATTTTTTCTGAAATACAAAATTTATTATACGAAGCTGGCTACTTATTAAAAAGTCATTTTAGATCCGTGTAAAAAGCGGACCGAAGGATTCATTTGTAAACAGTACGCACGGATTAATTTGCTGTCGCTCCTTCTGTCTGTCCGTCATACTTTCTAATTCGTTATACAGTGATTCGAGAATATACACAGGTGTATGGATACGCTATTTTTTTTGTGTGATTTATTTAAGTACTATTTCTGTAGTATTGATGCGTTGCTGTGTTTCGGTATGCTTAGTAGGTATGTCCATGATTTGCGTTGCAAAGATTTTTTCCTATAGTATGAAACAATTTTTTAGAGCAGTAATAATACTTACAGGGTGGTAATGGTAATGTGTCATATACAAAACACCCTTAGGATACTTAATTTTAATAGTTATTTCCATCAGCATTTAAAGATTTTGGAAAAATGGTACAGTCATCGAGAAAAAGAACAATTTTCACGTTTTGTTTTTATGGCCCCAATCAATTCTGTTACTTATAAGGATCAATTGACCCTATGGGACCAACTGAGGTTAGAGTACTAGAAACGTATACGAGGGATCATAAATCCAAAACATTTTCATAACTAGCAATGAACATTGAATTATTGCTCATATATATTTTGTTAGGATATTTATTTAATAAATTAAATATAAAATTACAACTAAAATTAAATATAAATCCTAAATAAAACTAAACTAAACTAAACTAAACTAAAATCTAAACTAAATAAGCCTAAAAAATATCTAGTGCCCGCGGCATGGTTTTTTATTTTGTTATTTATTTTTTATTATTTTGTTAGGAGTCATATGTTTTCTTTTTCAATGCGGACGAAGTAGCGGGCACCAGCTAGTTTAATATAAATGAAAGCCTCTTGTAGAGGGATTAATTTCGATTATTTTTTAAATTGAATAATTGAATATGTGTATATTGGATTCTAAGTGATTCGCAACTCCTTGTCACACGTCCAAATAACGTAAACCTTTAAAACCTTTAAAGCCCCTGTTCTGGTATTTTCAGCGACAGCGGATTTAAGAATTCATCTAAAGCAACTCCGCCTTGGACAGGACGCCTACACGGGGCGAATTAATTATTAATTTTTTATTTTAAAAAATATTTCTGATATTTTTGGTCTGTTTATAGAGTTGGTGTATATGCGTATTAATTTATAGGTATGGAGTACGTAGACCATAGACATCTGCCGATGCCTGTTATGCCGCCTATCTCCTCGACGCCTGTCAGACATCCCGTCCATACAGCAAGGCAGTAAATTCATAACATTCAGCCACAAATAAAATCACACTAATTTAAAAAAAAAAAAATCAATGAGCAGGTGTTTAGTTTTCCAGTAAGTAAAGTAAAGAAACTTTTTAGTAAGTGTCTTAATCCTTAATCCTACTGTAGCCGGCAGCACACTTGCAGCACCTGTGCCGTTGCTTGTGTTATAGGCGACAATATAGTCACTTACCATCTAGTGGACCGTCAGCTTGTTTGCCAACCATAATATAAAAGAAACTTTAAGTTAACAGCTTAAATAAAAGCAGTGTATGTTACCACATTATTCGCGGTAAAAGGTGTATTACTGCGTGCCCAAAAACATCGTAATGAAGACAACACTAATTATTGTACATTTGTACACTACTGGCCACGTATAACCGCACACCGAACTTGAGGCAACCTATCAATCTTTCTTTCATTCGATTAGGCCGGGAACAAACGGCAAACGAGTAGTAATAGAATTTATCTCGGTTCGACGTAAATTAGTGGCCGACAGCCGACAGCGGGGGTGTTGATTTATGCGAACGCGGGCAAAAAATTGTGTGCGCAGGCAGTGAGTGCGGGTAGAGATACTATCGTACTATATGTCCACTACAATACTGCACGGTATTGTACTACATCGCAATTTCGCAAAGTTACAGACCTTAACCATCAATGTATTACAACTATGGGTTTCGCACGCCATACGAACTTTATGGAACATTTAAAAGTGAAGGTGGGTACCCACTATGTTCGCGCTCCAATCGTGCTCCACGCATCTGCAACTGCTCAAGTGAAGACCGTACGCGCATCACTACTGGTGAATACTCGTAGAATGCTTGATAGTTTTCGTTCGAACATTGAGTGAACATCTCTAAGGGTGGGTACCCACTATGTTTGCGCACCAATCGTGCTCCACGCATCTGCAACTGCTCCAGTAGTGGATACGTTCACGCTCTTGGAGCGTGCAACGTTGCATGTACCGTTAAAACATTGAAAAACGTTGAAAAAAAACATCTCGATCGGTCCATCCGTTGCAGGTACCAGCTAGTTTAATATAAATTACTATAAGCGCAGGAAGGAAATTTTGAATTTGATGAATTGTAAAGACGACAACCGACTCAGCAGAGTTGTCAACTGTATGATTTGTTTGGCCGAAACTGTATTAATGGATACACTATGATCATTCAATTATGGTCTTTATTGAGCTTTAGGTAAAGTGCTTTATTGCATAAAACTCAAGACACATATACCCGAAATCGTGACTTAATTTATTCTGTTATTATTCTCGCACGAAAACGAGAAAAAGGACAAAGGGTATTTACAGATTTTATCCTACAAAGGCATAAAGATGAAGATGGGACGTTCAAAGAGATCCCTCAGTGGAAAATAGGGACAGGTAATCCGATTCGCTGAAAATTATGGATAGAATTATATTACCTCACTGATGATGCAGCCATTTTGTTTAAACAAGTTTACACCGTAATACGTTATAAGCCGAACAAATTTAAGTACTAGCTGGTGCTCGCGACTTCGTTCTTGTTGATAAATAAATTAATAAAAAGACTTCTTGTTGCAGTAACACTTTCGCCAGGCGTTAGTTTTTCTCATTTTTTTAGATGATCCCTCGGGAACAGTTATCTTTTTCTGGATGAAAGGTACTCTATATCTTTTCCTGTATCCCTGAAAGCATCTATGCAAAATTTCATGGTGATCGGCATAATTAAAAGTATAATATTATTTTTTGTATTGACGACACGTTTGGTCTAGTGGCTAGTAACCCTAGCTGTTAACCAAACGGTCGCGGGTTCGAATCCCGCTAGGGGCAAATGTTTATGTGTTAACATTTACCTTTGTACCTGAGTCATGGATGTTTGTATTTATAATATGTATGTATTTACAAAAAAAAAAGAAGTATTCTATGTATTATATCAACTGTCTGGTATCCATAATACAAGCATTAAGTTGCTTAGTGTGGAACTAGATGGTGCTGTGTGGAATGTGTGGAGATATTTATTTATTATATTTATTTATTTTTTGTATTAACCTTTTTTTTCAGCATAAGCTGGCGTTCATGAAAAAACTGTCATGAAAATTAAAATGAAATTCGACTTTCACCTCGCACAACTGACCTCGGTAACATTTTTCAATTTTCCAGTCCATTTAAAACTAGTAGTTCCTTGTTTACTCTAGTTTTTCCAGTTAACTATGTAAATGTAAAAGTTTTAAAAAAGAGTACAGCTGTTTACCTGTGGTGTTAAATGGGAATGTGTTAAGAAATATTTTGCCTAGCTTAGTTTGCGGCCACTTTGTGAGCGATTGACATTCAACAATATCTAATAAGATTTTTTTTATAATAAAGAGGTTTTTATAAGTTTGACTTATGTGTATCTGTGTATCTGTCTGTGGAATCGTAGCTCCCAAACGGATGGATCGATTTTGATCCATTTTTTGTTGTTCTTTGAAAGCTGAAGTGTTCGGCATTCTTATTTAAAATTACTTCCAATAACTGTCCTATCACTGCCACAGAATTCACTTTGCAAAAATATTGTTTATATGACAACGAGGTAAAGGAAATGAGGTCAGCTTTAATTGGTCATGGCACTTGATTTAAACTAACGATTTTTCCAGAAAAGAACAATGTTTGATACGCACCCATAAAAGTGTCGTTCAACAAAAGTGGTCGCTTTCCTTTAAGACGGAACCCCGAAAGCGGAGTAAGCATTACACAGTCTCCTGCCTGTGAAATAATGCTGGAGATGGCATTTAGTCAAATGGTGTTTGTGACAAGCGAAGCGATGAACGGCGCGGAATTGTGCGGTACATCCTACTATCCCCATTGTCATGAGTGAAAATATTGTTTCAATAGATTATAATAACAATAACAATATACTTTTTTATATATTGTAAAAAAAAATTAGAAAATAAATAAATACATGGTAATAAAATAATAATATTTATTTCAGATAATTAACTTAAAAACTTTAATAAAAAGACTCAATATTAATATTGATAAGGAATTGGGAAGGGATATTGAAATGGGTTTTTTAATATTGTATTTTGTTATTTTGTTATTGTGCTTGGTGCATGCAATAGGTGTGAAAAGTGCACCGAGAAATGTTATCGACATGATTGATAATAAAAGTTTGCATGTACTATTTCGTATTATATACAACTGGTAATTCTGAAAAATGACTAATGTGGATAGTGGGAAAAAACTTCTCACAAATGAGATGTATCGAGATTGAGAACAAAATCGACTTGCTGATATTGATCTTTCCTTATTTGTCCGGGAAAAATTCAAAGTAAGTTTATGGGGATGGATAGATGAATGTATGGATGTTTGTTGCCCTTTCACGCGCAAACTACTGAACATGTTTGGATGAAATTTGGTCTGGTAAACAGATGAGTGAAGGACAAACTCTTTTGGGATCCTGTACTGCAATAATTGCTAATTAATAAATTGATTGCGCGTACTAAACACACTTCCTAAGGTCTGGTGGATTGCAAATGGAAAAAGGAGGGGAATGGCAATCTATTTCTGCTTATTGCTTGTTCCGATTCACCATTTACTTAACACGTTCCCTTTACGACAGTGTCTTCAGACGCGTGAACCGTTTAACCCAATTCACCGAACACGCATGTCTTGTATGCCATTGTCGCTCCGCAAATTATTTTGTTGGACAAGGTCCTCAGATTGATGAAAATATCGAAGAGATTCGTTGAAACTTCACTAGAACTGTACCACTCTGTACCCTGAATGCAAGCCGTTTAGAAGCTCGTCGCAATAAATACATTTTATATACTAACTGGTGACCGCGACTTCGTTTGCGTTGAAATATAACACATGAGAATCTATGGAAGAAATAAAAGTTTTTCCTGGAACCTTACATTTTTCCAGGATAAAAAGTATTACATAATTATGTAAATACAGGTAACAAACTATCTGTGTGCCAAAATTCATCCAAATCTATTGAGCTGTTTTTGAGTGACTGAGTAATAAACATCCATACATCCTCATAAACTTTTGCATTTATATTAGTATTATAAAATGTGAAAGTACCTGTCTGTCTGTCCGTTACCTTTTCACGCTTTAACATGATCATCATGAAATTTCGCATACACATAGTCAGGGATACAGAAAAGTATACCCTGGTATTTTTCTGTATTCCTGACTATGTGCCATTGTCCTGTGAATTTAATATAAAAATACCATCCAAATTTCCGAGATTTCCCGTAGATTTTTCTTTTCATAACTTTTCATAGTTTTTCAAAAAAATTTTCATACAAACCTTGTAGTGCCAAATCAAAAAAAATATAGCAAAAACGACAGGGCCATCTCAAATGATTCTCAGTCTTATTGAGTCTCCTCCGTTGCTTATTGAAGACTAAACTTAACTTTTACGTTTGAAGCTTTTAGTAAATTCTCCATTCCAAAAAGTGTAATAAATTAAGCCAACAATGGCGTCGAAAAAATGAGTGTTCACTGGAAATTCCAAGAATTTATGGGCAACACATATCCGGAAACCGGGGAAAAAGGACAATGACCAATAGACGTGACTTCCGCCTTACTTGGGGGATAAAAGAACCCAAGACTTGGCCACTACATTCACAATTTATATGAATGAAACATTTTGTTGCTACTCTCATTTAAAAAAAAATGTATAAAATAAACACGACTCCGCCTTAATGATCGCAATTAGTGGTTTAAAATGGCAAAATTGTAACATATTTTACTGAAAAGGAGATTTCGCTGCTTAAATTCAAAAGTAGCACAAATCAAAAAATTCAAAAAATGTTTTTATTGCAAAAATACAATCACAATCTTCCATATTGTATGTTGCAAAAAGACATGGTTGTTTTATTCCATATTTAGTATATATTGATATTTTTAATTATATTCAAAAGTAACTTATATGCTTACATCTCCTCTAGTATTCAGTTTATTATAAAAGTACTTAAAACATTTAATGCTACTTAAAAATACGCTTTTAACGATAAGATATATAATAAGAAAAAAATAGACAATAAATTGAATATAAGCAGCGATTAGTGTAACCTACTAATCTTCATCTATAGTAATATTATAAAGAAAATTTGTATATGTTTGTAATGAATAAACTCAAAAACTACTGAACCGATTTTGAAAATTCTTTCACCTATAGAAAGCTAGATCATCAGCTAGTAACATAGCAATATTTTATAAAGTTACGCGGTCTAAGTCGGGCTTAGCTAGCTTAATTATATTATGTTACTCGCTGATAACATTTAAAAAAAAAACAAATCTTCTCTCTTTTTAATATTAATATTATGTTAGAAAAGGAAACCTAAGAAAAGTAGGCGCGTAGGAAGTTGCGGGCAAAAGCTAGTACATAAAAATAGACAAGAGAAGTTCTTATATTCTTAGATGCGCGAATGTTTTAACCCACTGACGTCATCCTGTGTGTATTACCACCCACCGTTTTATACTCTGTCAGTGTCAGCCTTTTAGACATGAAAACGCAAACATACATATATCTCGGGGTTTTAGGTCACGAGTTCTTTTGATGTTTTACATCACAGATTTCCAAACCGAAATGAGATAATTGTGCAGCCCGGAATGAATTCTGAGCGAATAAACAATTTAAAATTATTGCGTATGTTGTTTTTACCATGTAAACTCATACTGAAGGGGTTTCGTGATAAATATTAATTGAAAGAAAGCTTCAGCGGGTAATCCTTTTTGTTCTAAACATACAAAGTATTTATACTTGATAATTTTTGAAGTATGGCAATTTTAGGATTGGGGGATCTCGCGCCGTCACGCTCTGTAAGTGACACCCTCAGTGAGGTTTTATTGTATGAAATAAACGCCATCTACACGAATTAGTGCGTACTTTTTGTTCATAATAATTTCATTACTTTAATTTCTTAAATGTGCAGAATTATTGAAATTAATTAATTAAATGATTAAATTAATTAAATTAATTAATTAAAATTTAAAATTGGATTGTCAATAGCTATCATCTATGAAGGTTTTTCTATTATATTAGAATTACTGGCGTATGTTTTATTATTGTCGCGAGTTCAATAAGTGCCGCGAATGTCTTTGGTCGCATTCTGTTTTCGGTTATTCGCATGTAAGTTGAGATAGCGAATTCTCCCAAATACCATTTACTGACTTTACTCACTCGTACAGCGTGCCCTTAAGTGCAAAAAACAAAGACCAAATTTACGTTTGCCGGTTAAAGTTCAGAAAGATAGGAAATCCAAAGGAAAAAAAACAAGAAAATAAAAATTTGAAAAGAACAAAACATTGTTGATTGACAAAGCGTTTAGAAACAACTAGAACGGCACATCCGGTACACGGCTTTAGTTTACAATTGAAAAGTTTTCACCGCTACTCACACTGTTGCTGAACCGTACCAATATATATGAATTAATGAAAAAAAAAAAGTATCTTAGACTGACTGATTCTTTTTGTCAACTATTACAGTTTAGAAACTTGATAGTATTTGCAACTTGGGTACCTACTAACTTATACGTTGTGAGCTGCTTAGATCTATAAAGGGTAAAATTATAACAACATGAGTTTTTTATACAGGGCGTCCCACGACTATGCCACATGGAGGGAAAGTACCTTGGATATTGTAGATGGAACATTTTACTGAAAGAAGACATTATTTTAATTTAAAAAACAATTTAAACTGCATTCAAAGATTTTTAAATAATTACATGGTTGAACTGGGAATCGAACTCGCTACATTATAAAAAAAAATTACCCTGTAGCTTTATCATACCGATCGAAAGGCTTCATCATAAGGATTATTTTTTGCTAAATAACATAGTGTCAGAAATAAAAGGAAGACCATGAATTTTAACATTTTTAATACAAAATTAATCATTTTATCAAATGCTCATAATGAGTCCCATACTGTTGAATACAAAGTCGCACTCTTTTGATTATTTCACTCCCTGTCGATTTTTGATCTTGTTGTGGTGGATATTTAGAATAATACGTCTAAGTTCTGTTTGTAGCTCGTGGACACTTTCATACTGGTTCTTGTAAACTAAATTTTTACGCGTATAATTTACGCGTCTCGGCTCAGGATACGGCTCGATTTGTTGCATACAACCAGGTACCTACTAATTACATTTTATCATGCACTTAAATTATAATAGGGAAATGATGCGTACTTCTCAAGTGAGTACATTTATTAGTAATAGGTACTTTTGATAATGCCGTTGTATGTCCTTACGGCAGTGTCAGCTTTTAATTTTTCTG
The DNA here is from genome assembly GCA_936446665.2 of Synanthedon andrenaeformis. Classification (NCBI taxonomy): domain Eukaryota; kingdom Metazoa; phylum Arthropoda; class Insecta; order Lepidoptera; family Sesiidae; genus Synanthedon; species Synanthedon andrenaeformis. Next base: position 4,410,932 of record OW387799.2, on the reverse strand, counting down.
AACAAAATTTCACATCAAATGTTAAAATTCATGGTCTTCCTTTTATTTCTGACACTATGTTATTTAGCAAAAAATAATCTTTATGATGAAGCCTTTCGATCGGTATGATAAAGCTACAGGGTAATTTTTTTTCTCGTGTAGCTGGTTCGATTCCCGGTTCAACCATGTAATTATTTAAAAATCTATGAATGCAGTTTAAATTGTTTTTTAAATTAAAATAAAGTCTTCTTTCAGTAAAATGTTCCATCTACAATATTCAAGGTACTTTCCCTCCATGTGGCATAGTCGTGGGACGCCCTGTATATAACTATTATAACAACATATTTTGTTTTGTGTTTATTATTAACTAGCTGTTGCATGCGTCTTCGTCTGCTTAACTTCATAAAATATAGCCTATGTTACTCGAGCTTTTCGGTAATTTTAAAAAGAATTATAGGTGAAAAATTTTAAAAAAGTAGTTTTTGAGTTTATTCATTACAAACATTTTTAAAAAATTCAAATTTTCTCTTTATAATATTAGTATATATATTAATAATACTATTTTTAACCCCCGAAATCTGACGCAAAAACGGGTGTTATAAGTTTGACGTGTGTCTCTGTTTGGGAATCGTAGCTCCCAAACAGATGGAATAATTTTGATCTGTTGAAAAGCCTCAGTGAATTACAATACGGTGTAAGTAAATGAAAAATAAAAGAGAACCGTCAACATATGCTGTAAAACGGAACGAAATAAAGTGACCATCAGTTTAAAGTTTTACGGATTTATTCGATATACACAATCTGAATATCGGAATATAAAAGCAGTGAATGGAAAACTCTTTACATGTGCTGGAATATATATTATGTAAATATTAAAGTAATTTATATTTCTCACTAGCGACTCGCCTCCGACTTCGCACGGACGGAATTTTCGGGAAATTTTCTAGTTTTTGTTTTCATAAACAACTCTCTAGGACTTTTATGAATATATTAAAAAAATAGCCGAATCGGACCAGCCGTTTTCGAGTTTGGCGCTTAGAAACACATTTAGCGATTTTTTTTCGTATTCTCATCATGCTATCAGTGGATTGGCTATGAGCAGATTTGTGTGCATGCTTGTGGTGTTGTCAGTGCCCCTCCAGGCCCTGCTCCGTTTTCTTATTTGTTAAAACCCAGTTTTTATTGGTCAAACATACATCGCGTCTTTTTAGACGTCTTCCAGTTCCGATACACCACTGTAGTTTACTCCTTAAGAACTTATAAAATTATAAAATTTAAATTTTTACAATTCGAACACGCCGAATGAACATTGTTCTTTTTTTAAATAATATTGTTTAGATCGCGCAATATCTCTGAAACCAGATATTCTAAAATATTCAAAAAAATAACGCATACATATGACGCATTTGTGTAACAATTTTGATTTTACTCCCATAAATTATCATACCACAGGCTTATATATATCTTAATACGGTATATGCAAATCGATTCACCAAAAAGATTAAGTAAATGGGATATAAGTGAGATACCGACTTCATCTATCGTTAACTTTACTTCCCAAGAGAATTAGGCGGCCAATAACAAAGTTCGTACATAAATTGTTTATGCGTCATCAAAGTAATAATTGATTTCCAGAAACTATGAGCTGCGTATGTATTCTGATTATTAATATGGCGTTTGATATTGTTATAAAACAAGATATTTTCTTTTACAAGGCAAGTAACATCAGTAAGGACAAGCTATAATTAAGAACTATAGATTAACTCCCGATTGCTAGTTTATAGTTAGTTAATAGTTCTTTCTATTGAGCCCAAACACGCTATATCTGATGTTAGTTGCTGAGGAGTTGGTTACCATGTCATGGAAATGCCACTGAAGTAACAGTATACCAAATTTCACATTAATCGAACATGTGAAAGTTAGTGAAATCAATTCGTCAACAAGGATATTGGATCTGAAAGTCTGAAAAGATGATCAAAAACGGATCATAATCTGTCCATCCGTTTGGGAGCTACGATTCCACAGACAGATACCTGGTTACGCAAACACAAAGATACACAGACACACATATCAAACTTATAACACCCCGTTTGTACGTCGCGCGTTCAAAGGGATGTAAGTGCTGCCTTATAAATGGTAAGGGACTTTACTCTACCTTACTCTGTTTCTAGACCTTAGTCTTTAGAAATAGACATTTCTCGCAGGTGTTTCTATGAAGATGGTTTGGGCAGTTTGTGCATGCAGATTGCTAGAGAGCCCTGCACCACATTTTTTTTTGTTTTTAATTATTTAGCTGGGTTATTAGAGGGCTCGTTATTAATTTGTACACTTAACAGGTAGTTGCAATTGAGTAGTAATCCACAGATGATTACGGCAACTAACGCTACATCATTACCGTAAAGTTGAGAGTGGCCCAGGGCCGGTTTTCAGGGGCGATATTTATTAGGTTACAGCACCAGTATATTAGATTTCGTCTCCTTCATATACTGCGTAAGCTGACGAGGCTCCAAGTCATAAGATAAAGCTTTTCACAAATTTCAGAACCCATGCTTATCTAAGAATATGAAATTTTATCTTTATTCCTAGTAATATTATAAAGAGATTTGTATGTTTGTAATGAAAAAACTCAAAAACTACTGGACCGATCTACTGGACTAGCTGTTGCACGAAGCGCGTGCAACAGCGAGTATTAGTTAATTCATATATTTTTGAAGTGAAAACTTCTTTAGGAGCGTTGGGCATTTTTGAGATGGGATAAAATCATTGAACTCGCGACATTGTCATGTAACCGAATGTAAGCGTTGATGTAGCTGATATTAATTTAAAATTATTTAGAGCAATAAGCAGACAACTGCATATGAAAGTAAACTTACTAGATATGATAACAAGGATCAATGTGGTATATTCAAATTCAAATTCATTTATTTGCAGGCAACTGGACCCATATTATACATTTTTAAGTTATTATATATATATATATAAAATAAAAGCAAATTGTTTATAATACTATAATAATATAGGTATACACAGAGGTGTATACCAGAGGTGTAAACTATATTATTGGTCAGAGGACCAATAATATAGTTTCATATCAATGACAAACATTTTACGAAGTTCATAAGGTCTGTCATTATGAAGTTAATGTTAAATAATTTTGTTCTATTTATTGTCATTGTGTGTCAGTGTCATATATTTTCTCTTGTGTTTCTTGCGATCAATAATTTTGTGAAGCTTAGTTTTCACTTCTGACGTGCAGTCCAACGACACACATGTTTTTATTTTTAATATTGTTTAATTATCATTATTCAGCAGCCTCCTCCATAATTTTTTAATAGGACCGGTCAGAAGCAACCTGGATCCACTGTGGACCAGGCGAATATAATATTTAAAGGTATTTTTGTAACAATAAAGTCGCCGGTCGTATGTGACATGTACAAACGTCTCGTTAATTCCATTTGATTGAATTTCAGTGTTTGTCGAGACAATCAGTTTGGCACGGGTCGTCGGAGGGATAAAGGCTTCAGATGTAAACCCCGTGTCTATGTAGCTTGACGAGTTTCGTGATGACATTGACACGTTTGATATGTGTCAAGGACTTTAACACCTGTCCTTAATTGTACCAAATGGGCAGTAGGGAATAGCAACTTTATTTTATACTATGTGGGTACCCGCGACTTCGTCCCCGCTGGAAAATGATAAAAATAATACCCGAAAAAAAGACAAGCGTCAGTTTTTATTTTATTTCAAATGATCCCTCGGGAACAGTATTTTTTCTGGATGAAAAATGTACCCCTGACAATATGTACGCAATATTTCATGATGATCGGTTCGGTAGTTAAGGCGTGAAAAGTTAACAGACAGACAGTTACTTTCACATTTATAATATTAGTATGGATGTATACATTTATATAAATTTACTAGCTAACCCCGCAAAAAAATAATTTTCTTTTGGGGTATAAAAAATAGTTTACAACCTACTCAGACCTACTGAATATACACAAAAAATTTCATAAAAATCGGTCAAGCCGTTTTGGAGGAGTTGTTACAAACACTGTGACACGAGAATTTCATATATAAAGAAAGAAAATAATATACTACCTTAGAATAGTATACAAAATGTCAAATATTGCCGGAAGCCTCTCTTTGTACGTCAATATGAGTATTCGTTTCAATGTTGAACTTCATAAATATGCGGTAAAATGAACGAATCGCGAACAAAATCGCGAGTCGAGTATGATGTATGTGCTAGGAAATTGAATCCCGACTTGAGATCGCTGACCTATGTTGCGGGAAAACTGTTTAATTAGTCATTATTTGAAGTATTTGTGAATGACAATTTTAACTAAGAATTTGTAAAAGATTTATTTTTAACGAGCTGTTCGCTACAACGTGCGCGTACTGTACTGGACATAGTTATATGTTGATCTTTTATTTTATTGAAGTGAAAACTTCTTTAGGCGCGTTGGGCATTCTTGAAATGGGAAAAAAACAATTGAACTCAAAATATAAAAAAATATTTCAGCAAAATATGTTTAGGGATTATAGATACTTTATAGATAAATCGTGTCTGTCGAGTGTCGAGTGAACGTCACATTATTTAATTAAAATGATATTCCTCCCAAAAGTCGAACGAAATTCGAACATCAAATTTATCAGTGTTTTATTACTCGTAGTCATTGACTTATATATTACTAGCGTACTCGTAGTTTATTTGATTATTTTTTAATCTGAGTTTTTATTAGTTTAACTATTCCGAGTGGCCCGTGATAAAGAGGCCTTTTCGAGGGTGATCGCCAACGTCGGGGAAACCTTATAGGGCACTTAAAGAAGAAGATCGTATATGCCATATATGTGGATGGTGGTTGGCCTAAGCGATCCTATGGTCATGACGTGGTCACGACTACAGTTTTGAATCAGGCACGGTAAGTTTTTCTTAATAAATTGTAGAATCTAGATGTAGACTTGCTTTTAGGCTATAAGATCCATACAATCATATGATTGAACTTCTAATTATTTCCTTGCGGCCTCATTCTATACTTGAAAATTATTTGTGACAACATAATTATACCGTTATTTCATACATTGATAAATTTAAGAGACCAATAATTGTATTATTGTCCTGTAAAAACGAAATAAAATTATTGTTAAACAAACCAAAAAATGCCTTTTCATAGGCATAAAAAATAAATACCACTGCCACATTTTTGAAAAAGAAAAGAAGCCAGCAGATTCCTCCCTTCAATTGTCAAGTGCACTCCCTCGAATCCCAATGCGCTAGTGGTTAGCTCTCTCGTATATATGCCCGTAACATTCTCTCTTGTTTTCAGAAGAAGACCTCGACATTTCCCGACGAACCAACACAGCACCAATAGACGTTTGTCCTGTCATAATGAATGGATTTAATTATTTTTTTTGGGTTTCTAAGGGCCTAAAATAAAAAGTTTGAAGATTATCAGCTCATTTCCTAGTTGACGAAGGGATTTCACTAAGTAACATGCACAGGTTTGATTGATTTGATATTTGGTGAACGGTTAATTACTTCGGTGGTATTTCCACGACATGGTAACCTTGCACTGCAACATCAAGTAGTCTGCGGGATACCCAGCTCCTTAGCAACTTACAGCAGATGGCTCATTAGAATGGTCTCAATAGAATGTCGGGGGCTGGTTTATAATATTAATTATAACGAATTTATACTTTTATATATTTTATCCATTTTTGTAATAATTTTTGGGTCTTTTTCTTAAAAAACCATATTACAAAAATAACCGCAACATTTAAGTTGGCACGACTTGGCTGGCTTTTGATGAAATATTACTTTACTCTCTGTGTTTTGCAATATATTTGCGAAATTTCGCTTCATTATTGATATTGCTGGCGAGTTTTCATATTTATATTACTACCATTAAAATATTATTCATGTGAAAAGTTACTTATTTAAAATCCGAAATTTGCACAGGACCATACTATGTTCCCCGCGTCTCTATTGCCAGATTCCCGTTTTTTTTATTAGCAATGGTATATGTCAGGAATGGTTGGGTTTGGGGTCACCCAACCCCAATACCCAACCTAAATCAATACGTTCTATTCATGGCACATATACCTTTACTTGCTTTTGTCTTGCCGCCCCCTTTTTCTTAGGTGTTAAAACATTTATTCAATCTTTATCCATATATAGAGGTAATAAAATCGTAATCGTAAATGTAATCTGTACCTTAAACATTTACATATACGTCTTTACATTAATATAATTTAGTATAGAAATTGTATCATGGTTAAACGGTTTCATAAAGTCTAACTAAATAAGGGGTCTATTCTCAACTACTGTACTCTACTGTATCTGCACAAGATCAAGGCGCACAAAACATGATACTGACATTGAAAATATGGTACAGATAACCATAGTTAGACTGTACCTTTTATAAAATCATTTCGAAGTGTCACCAAAATTACTTCGAAGTGATCTAGATAGCATCCAAAAACATGTTTCGCTCTGTGTCCAACTCCACTTTTTATATGTTTTGTGTTTTGTTTTTATGTTATCAAAAATTAATAAATTTTTCCTTATTTTCTTTATTTTCAGATTAGGCTTATATTAGTAATGATATAAACGCCTTCTGTTTAAAATCTCAAAAGCTTAAGTCACTCTACTCGAGTGATTGTGTAAACTAAATCTATGTAGAGTACATTAATTATTGTCAACAAAACAAAAGGGATGTCTCATGACCCATTGTGTATACTATCACACCCACGTTTATATTATTACCAAGATAACAATAAGACAAAGTGTAGGGACACATACTAATACGCGCGCCGGATTACTGTTGATTCGAAATGTTTGATACCTAACACTTAATTAAGGTCATGAATAACTTCAAATCATATCTCAATCTCAAACCGAATATACCTCGAAAGGAACACAAGAACAACAGCTCGATAAAAATTTTCATTTACTTATTGAGCCACTCCGCCCGCGCTCCACAACCCACTGTCGTGAAAAATTTGCAACGGTGCGAAGTTGGTAGCGGGTCGCTAGTAATTCTATAAATTGAAGTATGCATATAATATTTAATGTTAAAATATTTAAAAAAAACTATTCGGTTACCCAGGCTGACTGTACACATTTATAATATTAGTTAGCGGTCTTTATAGAATAATCAAAAGGTATTTCATATGCGAAACATTGTGTCCATTAATCCGATAATTTGTGTGAAACGCAACAAAACTGGAAATTAACGCGCAATATCGCGTTTACATTACGTCTCTCCGTAGTTAGCATTCAAAGCACGAAACAGGGAAACAGTTGCTAAACAAGCTTGTATTAGCTGAGCCGATATTGCTAACAGAATGAGGGTTACAATTTCAGAACACGATATAGACTAACTGGTCTATTTACAAAATCGGACTCTCGGACGTGACGTGAGTAGTGCCACTAACTGCCCTACACTAAGGGAGGCCGCATATTGGCTACTATCGCGCGAGCAACTAGTTGCTTTGCCGGACTTGTACTGAGGCCGCACATCGGCTGCAATCGCGCGGGCAACTAGTTGCTTTGCTGGATTTGTACTGAGGCCGCACATCGGCTACAATCGCGCGAGCAACTAGTTGCTTTGCCGGAATTGTACTGAGGCCGCACATCGGCTACTACCGTGCGAGCAACTAGTTGCTTTGCTGGATTTGTACTGAGGCTGTAGATCGGCTACTATCGCGCGAGCAAATGAGTTGCATATCCGGATTCGTAGCCGCTCATTGGCTACTATCGCGGGAGCAAAAAATGAGTTTCTTTGACGGATTTGTACTGAATTTGCACATTAGCTACTATCACACGGGAAACGCGATTAGTCTGGGTTCAGCTTTCATATTGTTGCTTGTGACAACTTCGCAACTACACAGACACGTTCTTGTCGCTTCAGCTACTCATTTTATGAGGAAAAAAAATTAGTGTTTATGCAACCTCATGAAAACAAATAGACCGACAATGAAAAAAATGTGCGGTAATGTAATGGAGAAATTTTGTCAATCTATGAATGGGGAAGTTAGCGGAAGTTCAAAAAATTTTGAACTTATATGTGCACGTGTCGTTTGATCGCTTTAGGGACAAAATAGTCGATTATGCAACATTTCTATTGTGTACGGCAGGGCAGTGTGTGCGCGGATGTTCGCTTTAGCAACCGAAAGTGAGCTACTATTGTTTAAGGGATAGTAGCCCATGTGCAGCCTCCCTAACAATACAGACGTACCAACTTAGGTGTTACTGATGCGTATTGGCACGACACTGACTTGCCACGGCTTTAAACGATTGCATTTGTATAACACAACATTAATCAGTATTACTAGCGAATCAGTACTTTAAGTTGTGGCAGGGCACCACTGCGTTTCGCAGTCATTTTGGCAGCTCGTCTGGCGGCAGTAACACCACCCCTTTACATAATACAACGGTGAAATAACAGCATATGTGCTGTTGTGTTCCGGTGAGTGAGTAAGGGTGCCAGAACGCATTACCCTATCCTTTTCTTATCCCTTATCCTTCTATGGTCGGCAGCGCACTTGCAGTTATGGCGTTTGCTTGTGTTATAGGCGACGGTAACCACTTACCGTCAAGTGAACCGTCAGCCTGTCTGTCGTCTTTAACATAAAAAAATCTAAATGTTACCAACGTGAAGGATCAATTGGAGGTTGTTATAGAAACTATTCGAATCTGCTTTGATATATACCATAGATTTAAAGACACATACAGAATGTCTATGTTTTCAGCTATCATTACTGACGTTAAAGTGACATTTTGTAGATATATTGTATAATTTTTGAAAGTATTTTCAAAATGATAATTGCATTAATTTATTTCTTATTTGTTTTTTAGCTTTTCTTTATTTAAAGTTGTTGCTACGATATGAATGAATCGTCGGTAAATATCGATGTTAATCTAGATAATGAAACAAGCATAGAATATGTTACTATTAATTTTGATGAAGGGTACAAAGATAAAGATAAAGATGAAAAAAATTGTAAAAAAAAATCTGAAGTCGATGAAAGTGATGAAAAGAAACACGAATCAAATGAGCATAAAGAACTTACTGTAAAAATAAAACCCGATACTACGGAAATCAAAAGTGACGGAGTAAATGAGAAAAGAACCGGAACTTATGGTTTTAAACCAGTACAGATTTATACTTTTTTTAGTCCACGTAAGCCATCCTTTTAAAACTATCTATTTTTGAACAGATGAACACAAACGCAACACACTATTAAAAACGCAACATATTATTAAAAATATGCCTGTAATAATATTTTAGAAACTCCATAATTTAATTAAATAAAACAAACTAGTAGTAAAAAAGAAAAAATAAATAAATAGGCAAATAAAAACCTCAATTAAGCATACATAACATATATTCGTATATTATATTCTATTTATTACATTATATATATTATATTCTTCTGTATAATATTCTGTGCATGTGCATCTCATTGAACTGCTAAACAGCTGAACCAATTATGTTAATAATTATGATGGTGTGATGTATGTGTAAATAGATTTACAGTTGGATCCGATAGGTGGTGCTGAAATTAAGTTACATAGTTTATTAAGTTTTTACGCATTGTATGTCGGGCAAATTTTATTACTGTCTAGCTGTTGCACGTGACTTTGTTCGCCTAACTTTATAAAATATAGCCCCATCTTACTCGCTGATAATGTAGCTTCATATAGGTGAAAGAATTTTTAAAATCGGTCCAGTAGTTTTATGAGTATAGATTTCTATTACATACATTGGGTCAATTCTTTTATGTTGCAGCATCGGCACATGGAGGCGAATTATTACAGGATAACCCGGAAAGTCGTAGTGTTTTCATTCGAACAGTTTTTACGATTCTCCTTATAATGTTAATTGTTACGACCGTTCTAAACTTCATTATTTTAGCAAAGTAAGTTTTTTCCTATATCGATCTTCTATAATTATATCGTATATAAAATTCACGTGTCACAGTGTTTGTATCCAAACTCCTCCGAAACTTGACTGGTTTTGTATGAATTTTTTTATGTAGGTATATTCGGTAGGTCTAAACGGATTGACCGATTTTGATCTGTTTTTTTTTTGAAAGCTAATGTGATCGGAATGGTTCTTAGCTATTATTTTATAAAGATCTGTTTACGCGTTTGACGATCATCAGCACAGTTGACGAAGGTATTTCAATTAGTTCTGATTTGATTTGAAATTGCAAAAACATCCCTCGTTTATCGCTCTATCCATTAGTGAAAACCGTATCAAGTGCCAAGGTCCACTAGTTTTTCAGTTTATTCATTACAAATAAAAATACAAATCTTTTCTCTATATAATATGACGACATGTTTGGTCTAGTGACTAGTAGCCCTTTACCTTTGTACCTGAGTCGTGGATGTTTGTTATTTATAATATGTATGTATTTATAAAAAAAAGTAATCTATGTATTATGTCAACTGTCTAGTATCCATAATGCTTAGTATGGCACTAGATGGTGCTGTGTGGAATGTGTGAAGATATTTATTATTATATTAGTTTAGATAAGGGATTTAGAATATATAGGAAAATAAGCACTGGAATCCCTTACTCACTTCTGCTGTTATTTCACTGCTTTATTATGTAATGGGCTACCCAAATTACTGCGAAACTCACTGTGCTCTGCCACTACTTTGATTATCATTAATTTCAATCCACACATGAAATTAATACCTACTCAATGGTGGAGAATCGAAAAATGAAACCAAAGTCAAATCAAGACCTCTGCTTTTATAATAAGTGTTTAAAAACATTTTTCAGTCCAATATTACGAGATTTCTTCATTACATATGGAATCATGGTATATGTGCCTTGTATGTAAGTAAATTTGTTTACTTTTCTTTATAATTTACTAGCTGTTGCACGCGGCTTCGCCCGCGAAAATATAGCTTATGTTACTCGCTGATAATTAAGCTTCCCAACAGTGAAAGAATTTTTCAAATCGGTCCAGTAGTTTCGGAGCCTATTCAATGCAAACAAACAGAGAAACAATAAAATCTTTCCTCTATATTATTAGTATACATGTGAATATTCCATAAAGGGACTTCAGTAGTTTGATCCCGTAGACAAACCGCGGGGTTTAATTTTAATCCGTTTTAACTTTTTATATATAATATATATAAATAAATTATACCAAATATTACCGATGGCCTCTCGATCTCTACTTATCTGTTCCATGGTTGCTGCCGCCAAACGGCCAAGCTGCCTAGTGTACGACTGCGAAACCAGTGTGCCTTGATAGTGCTGAAATAACATTTTTTTTATATGTTTAGAATAACAATGATTGCAATTGATTATGCGATGGTATGTAGCGCTTGCACCCGACAGCTTCCTTGCAACATTGTGTGCCTTGTGATAACGGTAAGATCTGACTGAATTTTGCTTAACGCTAAACAGTTTTTTAGGTTCAATTTACTCGCTGATAATATAGCTTTCTATAGGTGAAAGAATTTTTAAAATCGGCACCGTAGTTTTTGAGTTATTTATTCATTACATACAACAAGATTACTATATGTTTCAGGTGTTAGCTATGACAGGCATGACGGGATACATTACGGCTAAACGCGAAGACCACATTATAATATTAGCTCTGATAGCGACTTCTTGCGTTGTATTTGTTTGTTTGGGATTGGCGTGTACTAAAGTGAGTATTTTTTTAAACACTAGTTTTAAATCCGAAAGAGGTTGTTCTGTCAAATAGGGGAAAAAATATATGGGTTTTTAAGTTTTTTTCCGGACAATTTTTTCCAATTTTCTCATCTTTTTCATTATTTCTCATCGAAATCCCTCTTTTTCGGACCAAGTGCTTTAAAACATCCTTTATAATGCGCACTGCCAAGGTTTTGGAACTCCCTGCAGGCGTCCTTACACGCCTTATACGCCGAGTTCATATACCTAACCTAAATCTTTTCAAAGTTCGAGTGAATAGGCATCTCCTGGGTGAGCTCGCTCCATCATAGGCCTCATCTTCGCTACACGGCTGGACGCTGGCCAAGAGCAAACCTATCTCTAATTAAAAAAAACTAAATCTTCCTCGGACTTCACGGAAAATTTAGAAAATTTAGAAAGCCGAACTGCCGATTACAACAGCACTTCCCAAAGCGAAACGTTTTGCAAGTGATTTTTAAATGTACTTAAAATGAATAACAGAAATTACAAAAAATGCACTAAAATCCGAGTGTTTCTTCGATAAAGCCGCCTTTCCCTGCTAACAGGGGGGTCATTTCGATATTTATAAGTGATAGGGGGTCATTATGGCTTTTGACCAACCGTTGGATGAGTGGTAAGGGTGCTTGCCTAACGTCTCAGGGGTCACGGGTTCGATTCCCGGCGGTGTCAACTTTGGAAATGAACTTTTTAAAGTTGACAACATAAAAAATAGATACTTTTTTTTTTTCAGTTTGATTTCACCAAGTTCATGATATACATAGTTGTGATTAGTCTCGTGTTTTTTATACTTACGACATTGATCTACGTAACCTGGCTCTTCACTAAGACTTATTACAAGCCGTTGCATATTGTGTTGCTTTTTGGTGGAACTATTTTACAGGCCATCGTAAGTATATATTTTATGTTCTTCTATGACTGTATTATATATCTATCTATCTATAAATAGTTAAAAGGGTTAATCAAAAATTCATTATTTTTATTTTCATTTATTTCTTACTTAGGTGTATTTATTTTTTTATTTTTCAACATAGTCACCTTGTTCTTCGATACACTAGGATTCAAACTTGAAAGTTCGACAAACTTAATCCTTATCCTTATCGAATCAAAGAACGAAAATGAATTCCTATTTCATAGCTCGTTATAAACCCTAGTTACGAATCTGGTTAAAATTTGCAAGATTAATAAACTGGTTGTGAAAAATTGTTGCCTCAAAGGAACTAAGTAAAGAATAACATCATTATTTCTTCTTTAAATAAAATGTAAATATAAATATATTTAATTTAAATTTACATTAAAAGTAAAGATCTAACGCTGGACAAAAGTATAATGTTATTATATAATTGCTATTGCTTCACATAAATATTTTATGTGCGAATTCACAGGCACCAGAAAATTCATAAATCAAAATCATTTTATTTTTATTTTTTATAATGAGCTAGTTTATAATACACACGTGGAGTTTACGATAAACGATCTCTTTTTCAATATAAACTTAGACACTTGAGTGGTGATAATTCTTAACGATATGATTGTTTTCAGATTCTAATAATTCAGTTACAAACAATATTAGGAGGCAAAACAGTAGAATTAAATGAAGACGACTACGCACTGGGTGCCTTCATGTTGTATACATCTATAATTTCGATATTCATACACTTAGTACAATTAACGGATTTATTAAATTAGTTATTTATGTAACTCGTTTTTATTTAAATTCTCGAGAAGAAAGTGTAATATTTCTTAAGCACGTATTGTATGGACCGCGAGCCAGCAACAGACAAATTTTCAACAGAAGAAATGCGATCCGCTGACGTATAATTCACCACTTTATAGTCAGCTGACTTTTTTTTTTCTTAAAAATATTAGGTTCACATGAATGTCATCGAGATAAACCGGCTGACATTTTTATTTATTCATAATAGCAGATATCATGTGACAAATCAACCGAGAAGAAATGTGATCGGCTGACGTATAATCTACCACTTTCAGCCCTTTCCTCCCGATTGAAAATTTGACATATTTTATAGTTATCCTAATATCTTGAAGAAAAAAAAAGTCATGCAGCTGACTATAAATTGGTGGATTATACGTCAGCCGATCACATTTCTACTCAGTTGAAAATTTGTCACATGATAGTTTATCTGCTATTAAGAATAAATAAAAATGTCAGCCGGTTTATCAAGATATCGGTTTTTCAAGTTTGGTTTACCCCCCGCTGCTGAACTCACCCACGGAGCGGCAGCTGACGTTAACAGGGCTTCATGATACAACTCTCTCAGCATCTTACGAGTTATCGCTGGAGAGGAAATGACTGACGAAATTTGTGCCTGGCTCGTGGACCAGTAACTATTGGCCTCGTAAGCCAAACGATGAATAGACAAAATTAAAATGTCAAAATTATTCTAGGTGACCCGACAGTCGTTGCTCTGTCAGTTTCATATAAAAATAAATCCAAAATAGTCTGATTAAAAATAAATCCAAAATAGTCTGAGCAACAGAAAAAAAACTCCGCGGCTCCGATCAAGTCGGACCTCGCGGTCTCTGGGAAATTTTTGACCGCAAATTTTCCAAAAAAATTATTTTCTACAAATCTTACTGATGATTACTAAAACAATAAAAAAAAAATGATAGATTTTTATTTATTGGTATATATTAGATTCTGTGGCTTTAAAGACATTTTTTTATTAGTGGTCACTATTTATATATTTTGACATAAATTTTATTGTTTATTGACATAAACATTATTATTGTTAATATATTATTTAATTATTTAAGTAAATCAAAATAAAATAGATTTTCTTTAGAAATTTTTACATCTATTTCCTGTGAAATCCCAATTTTTTTTTACAATTTTTGTGAATGCAAATGGAAAGCATGGAATATTTGGCAGTTGTTATAACTGTTACATTGCTTCTGACCGTGTTGGCTATCTATTTATTGAGAAAGTATTTACGATGCTTTTCTAGAGAAGAATCTATACGAGTACATTAAGTTATCAGAGGAATTGATTATTTTCTTTCATCTAGAAATGAATGAAAATGTGAGAAGCAGTATCTCTTGGTTGATCTCTGTGAAATACGTTTATTCGGGTTATTACTATAATTCTCAAAACTATATAATTACCTGTTATGACGAATTTAAAAAGTCAAGATGTATCTACACCAATTCATCTGTATAAAGGCTCTGTATTCGTGTTATACTGTATAATAAACGTTCGCTTTCTTTTTTTGATTTTTTTTCCGTTCCCATCAAGTCTACATTTGATTGTTTTTTGAATTCACTGTAGTATAAAAAATATTTTCAATTTTACTACTTGGTAGTAGGTGGCTACCGTCGCCTTAAACACAAGCAACAACGTCACAGATGCTTCGTGCTATGCCGACTACAGAAGGGTTAGGAAAATGGCCTTGGCATCTCATACTCGCACACATAGTGTTATTTGACGGTGGTTTTCTGTAAGGGGGTGGTTACTGCCGCCAGACTGGCTGCCGAAATAACTGCAGAAACGCAGTGTATCGGTAGCGCAATTGCAGCACCTGTTGCGTTGCTTGTGTTATAGGCAACGGTAGCCAGCTACCATCAAGTGGACCGTCAACTTGTCTTTATATATTAACATTAATTTGCCATTACACATTATCGTAAAAATAGTGCCTTAATTATATTAAAAATAGTGTTAGATAATAGCTTGTCCACTTGTACATACAGCCCAGAAATAATTATCTATTAGTCAAACAACAAATTTCTTTAATAGGCTGCAAGCGTCAAGTCTCCAAGGAGAGAGAGAGAGAAAAATAAGAGATTCGTTCATTTACGACTACGTCTCCAGAGAAGTTTTTAAGTTGAGTAGATTTTAAAGTTGGCAACATTTCAGTCTCACAAGACAACAGTCGTCATACACTTTAACTTAAGTATAATTATTTAAAAGCACTGAATTTGCCTCTGTGATTCTGACCTTTTTTGTGTATTACTATGTAAAGATTTTGTGTATTGTGTATGGCTTTTTTGGGTATTAAGTAAAGAGGCTTAATATTTTTAAACAGATTTTTAGAAGAATCGCCGTAAAAATGTATTGTTATGTAGATTACACATTCTAATGTATAAACTATGAGCCCCATACGAAAGTTCAAGGTCGCTCATTGAGCTATGGAGAGGACTATTGCTCGGGGTAACATTGCGAGATCAAATCAGAAATGAGGAGATCCGTACACGAACCAAAGTTACCGACATACGGACATAGTTGTTTTACGGCTGAGATGAAGATGATCGACGTTAGATGTAGATAGTAGGGATATTGTAAAATTACAATAAAATAAATTATTTTATCATTCGAAAACAAAGAATATTGCCGTCTACATTTAGAATTTAAGATGTCTTCCCATCCATCAACGCGATGTGAACCATTTTCTCGAAACAACTCAAAAGTACCCACCGCCCGTCGCTAAACTTTAAATCATTGTTAAGACTTGACCTTTTACTAGTGAAATTGTACAAAATTGCGACTCCGAGATCAAGCCTCCGGAGCAAGAAAACTGTTTAACAAATTAATATAAATGTTGAATCTTCTTCTTCACTTGTATTAAGAATTTAAACGTATTTTGTTTAAAGTTACACGAATATAAAGTCACCTTGGAATATAAAAAAAAAAGTGTGTTAACGATATTTACTCGTAAGCTAATAATCCAACATTAAAGAGATATCAAAATGGCAAAGGTTTAGGCTATAATGTTGCTTTACTACATATACCTACTCTAAACAATTTAGTAGCGCACACTGCCGTCATAAACTGAGTCGAGGCGAAGAAGAGTCGAGGCGGAAGAGAGTCGACGCGGAGAAGAGTCGAGGCGGCGTCGAGGCGGCTTGGCGTAAGAGGCGACCAAGATTCGCGCTCATCTATTTCTTTGTAATCATATGTCCGTCCACCTTAGTTTTGCGTCCCGAGGGACGCAAACAAAGCTACGGGTAAGATTTAGCCTCAGTGAAACTTGCAACTAAGGCTTTATATTTTATACTAGAGATGTCTTAAGTTCTAGCAATCTCAATCAGATGTAATGTAGTATGAAGATCAGATCAGAACTACTTCTATCAGATGTACTTTTAAAATAATGATAGTTACATAATTGAATGTATAAATATTTCACGGTCAGGATAAAATAAATAATGAAAAAATCTCAAGGAAAATAAACCTTTACGAGTAAGTATACAATTTTATGATCGCAACCCTTACGGGCATCGTGTGTGTATAGGGTTGCCACTTGATGTTTTTGAAAATGTCAAACTTAATTTATATGTATGTCTAAAAATTTATATAATACTAGCTTGTGCCCGCGACTTCGTCCTTGTTACAAATTAAAAAATAAATAAGCAATAAAATGCCTGACTTCTTTATTGCAATTTTGTCAGGCGTTAACAGTTTTCTTAATTTGTGGATGATCCCTCGGGAACAGTACTTTTTTCTCGATGAAAGATACCCTTTGTCCTTTTTTGTATCGTTGACAACGTAAATGTAAAATTTCGTTATGATCAATTAAGTAGTTAAGGCGTGAAAGGTAACAGACAGACAATTATTCATATTTATAATACTAGGAGGTGCCCGCGACTTCGTCCTCGTTGAAAAAAGCAATATATCGCCTGACATTGCTATTACACTTAGGCAGGAGTTAGTTTCCTTAATTTTAGATGATCCCCGGGAATAGTCCTTTTTTCTGGATGAAAGGTACCCTATGTCCTTTATGATGTCCCAGAGTTTCAGTAGTTTTTGCGTGAAAGAGTAATAAACATCCATACATTCAAACAAACTTTCGCATTTATAATATTAGTACGGATTTTATTTTGTACATTTATCTACCTACATTAATATCTCTTATAGTGTGAATATCGGCACCGCATTTACAACCCCGATACCCCGACATAAGGGCTGTGCCAAATTTAATTGCGAAGCGTAGTGTAATGGTGCCCTGCCAATGCCACTACAAAATTTCGGGCGTTAAAATCTTATTATTATTTTTATAACTATGACCTGTCGACAACCCTTGATCTTAAGCTGTAACAACACATGTTAATAATTTTACGAGATGAACTACAAAACGAGTACGCTCTGAATTTATGTGAGTTTACTTATGTATTATAAGGTGAGTCTGGAGACTAAGTATGAGCGATTGCTTGCATAACGGCATCGGCTAGGAAACTACAGAGGTAAGGTTTGTATGCTTGTTTTTGTGTATGTAGGAGGTAATATTCTAAACTACTCATTCGATTAAAACCATACTCATCGATGGTGAAAGATTCTATATCTTTCATCATACAATTTCAGGATGGACAGATTTCAATACTAGCACCAGGCTATCTAAAAATGAAATTTTCCATGCCTTTGATAAAAAGCTGAAACATAATGTTCCTTATATAACTTTTTTGTAACAACTTACCTTCTACCATGTTTTAGGAAAATAAATAAAAATCTAACGCTTGGCAAAGGTGTAATGTCGGGCGTAAATATATGTCAGGCGTCATATTAACTATATATTTTATGTAAATTAGCTAGGATGTTTTCTACAGCGTGTCTTTAAAATAATAGGTAAATACTACACGAAGAATAAATGACCTACCTAAAGAAAATAGAAAGCAGTTTAATTTTAATGTCTCAAGTAAATTAAATTTAATTAATATCATAATAATATTCAATATAAAAAATACGAAACAAGCAAACATGTATGTAATGAATAAACGAACAGATATATCGAATTTAATTCCAAACTCGTCACCCAATAAGGGCCTTAATAATCATATATTCATAGAGTGATTTTGTTCTGAAATGGTTTGGCGAGGTGAATGTAAATCAGTAAATTACGAGGCCCACCCCCCAACCCGGATTTCCCTAACCAATTATTATGTAAAAGCATTTTTCATCCAATAGAGGATCATTTTTTTCACTGACGTGATAAGTGGCATAGAGTGATACAGTTGGACGTGCCCTTTATAAGGATTTTTTGTAGCGTTAAAAACAGAGTACTTACATATATTTAATTTTATCTTTTACGTGACAAGCTTTTGCCCGCGACTTCCCCCACCCCCTTTTTTCCTAAGCATTGAAAAATAAAATAAAAAAATGGAAAGTAGCTGTGCTGCGGACATGGCCATGTTATTCTGAAAGAGATGTTAGATATTTTCGGGTAGGTTTTTGAGGCAACACATAAATCAACCCTTATATTTTCAAAGTTGCGATTTTGTAATTCCTTGAGGCAATCGGAAATGTTTTTACGTAATGTTTTTTACGTCGTATTCATTGCGTTACAAGGGTAGGTATATGACGTACCACTGCTAGATACAAGCTTTTATTAGGGCCTTTACCCACCACGCCAGCCGACTATTTATGTATCCTTCCTAACCATCATTTTAGATAACGTCGTATCTAAAATTCGATTAGATTCGATTCGATTAGATTCGATTCGATTAGATTAGAATAATTAGATTTCGATGTGCATTTGCTGCTATTATATGAGACGGTTATAAAAAAAAATCAATTTTAGTTCAATATATCTTAGAGTACGTTTCACGGAATGCGCTAATACATTCCAGTTGTATTATATGCTGCGTTTGAATCGATTGCAATAATCAATTCAAGTTACTACGCAACGAAATGTATGTAAAAATCCATAGCGAGTACATGAACCTAGAAAAAACGAGTATAAATGAATTTTAAAAGATAACATCGAATATTTTAAAATTTTTTATTATGTTCCCCAAAAAAATATGATAAAACTTGTGATTTCAATATTTCCAACAACCAAATTGACCAAGTAACACAATAGGGAAGTACACCCCTGTCTTAATATGATCAAGGATTATAATATTAAGGTCTTTGACGTAAAGGAATGTGTTCTTGCACTCCTTTACTCAAGCTATTTATTAAAGTTCGTGTGTATCTATAATATATACTGCCTATAATATATTTTCTCTATAAGTCCAGTGGAAATCCTGCACATTGGTCAGAGCCATCTATTAACAAAAATTCTATCGTCAGAGATAAGTTAGTGATTGATGATGAGTAAAAATCGAATATTTTTTACTTTTCATACTTAAAAACATTTTCTTCATATACTGTATTGTTGGAAAAAAAATTGGTATTAAATTTTTTACCATTTTAGTTTTTATTGCAATTTTCCGAAATTATTAAGAAGTTATGAAATTTACAATTATGTTAATGTACTTTTCTTATGTTAGTCAACAGACAGACAGACGATCCTACTACATTTGCGGAGTACTAGCGCTAGTACTCCACAAGCTGTGAACGCTCAAGCATCGAGCAACGTGCATGTACATAATATCGTAGTACTTGAATATCAACTAGATCGATAAAGTTGTATCCGACTGTTTAGTTTCAGACACGTTATGGCATCCGGTATTGGTTTCCTAGATTTTGACCGAAAACAACATTTTACGAATGTATTTGACTAGCCTCGAGAAATTGAGATCTCTGCGACGTTCGGGCATCATCTATATTTTATACATTTTAAAGAAAATTTCTATTAAGTATATTAATTTTTTTATGATTGGATTTTTTTGATGCTTAGGTATTTATATAATATGGCTCTATAAATAAACTACGGACTGGGGCGTATCGAATCCGAGACCCTACAGCCAGAAAGCTAACAATTTATGCACTCGACTATAGAAGTACCCTGAAAATTAATATCACTAGTAAATATTAAGCTATAATAATATAAATAAAAAAATAATGTTAACTTGTTCCAAATTGCAAATCTCCGAAAAATACTTTATCGATCACCATGAAATAGGTAATTTGAAAATAACAACCTATAAAACTTCAAAACCCAATAATTCAAAAATCTGGCATCATCTGTTAATATATTTTTTAATAAGTAATTAATTATAATTTTTTTTAAATATTAGTTGTGGATATTATTTTACGAATTTTTACTAACGCACGTCGGGTGTAAGGCAGGCCGCACACACGCAATAATATTGTCAATAAAGTGATTATTGACAATAATATTGTGTGTGTGCGGCCAGTATTTCGGTATTGTTCAATATTATTGTGGATTTCCAGAAATTCTGATTTCGGCTCGGCAATATCGGGGTGAGGCAGGGTATTGTCAATAATATTGTCGTTTGCGGGCGCGCGGCAATATTTTAGTTGAAAAAAAGATAAAGATAGATAAAGATAATAGCTTTTGAAAGCTGCCATCTCTCATTCTCATGTAATTTTTTAAATCATTTTCTTCTGTAATTTGTAGTTCATTTATTAGATTAAAATGACATAACTCAGCTTTTTTTCTCATCCAGTTTTTAATCCATCGTTTCTTTCTTGATTGCCTTTTTTGAGAAGTTAAAATTAATGCAATAATTAATGCAACGACTTTTTTCTTTCTTTTCATTGTATAAAACGTGTACACACGAATCAAACTACTGAGCGACTGAGTCAAATTTTACCACGAAAAATTGACAATAATATTGAGTAGAGACCTCATATTGACCTATATTTTTGACATTTGACATTGACATATGGACCTATATTGCGTGTGTGCGGCCTGCCTAAGCAAAAACATGTGGGTGTAACCTGCACTGTACAAAAACACACATGGTGTGTGATCCACACAAAGTACTGGGACAAAATTCAGCACATTCAGATCATGATTACCTTTAGATTCCTGTTTTCACAGTAAGCTTTAAAAAGAAGGCCGAATTTATAGTTATCGACTTGACAGGATTTGAACACAATGCACTTGATAGTTACCATCATAACTACAAATGAAAAGACTCGTCATAATTTAATAGAAATACTCGTAACGAAATATTTCTATAGTATGCGCCAACGCTGCTGGCACACTGGGCCATAAAACGTTATGTTTTATTATAATTATTTTTTATATTTTTTAGTCATATTTGTTTATTTACTTAACAAAAACCACAGCCTAAAATTATACACAATTTAAAATATGAAACATATTTATACTAAAAACGAAGAAAAATCAACATGCTTACAATCAATTCCAGCTGCAACAAATTTCAATCGCAACATGGATAAAATTGAAAAAAAAAAAACAAAAAAAAAACCAGTAACATTCAAAGTATCGACTATGCGTGCGGAACATGCACAACCCTAGCGCTTGAATGATTTATGGCCCAGTGTGCCAGTAGCGTTTGCGTTCAGTATAATAGAGGAAGTAGGATGCTAAGATGTTGCTAATCTGTGAGACTGTTCTTAGAGCAACTTTACTTGTCAATTAAAACTTCTCAATGGAAACAGGGATATTGTAGAAAATTCGAATGAAAGTTTAAATGTTTAATTAATTTTATTTGGTGGCAATAAGCAGTACAATGGAAACAAACAAGCGATTCAGAACACTGGTTCGTTATTTCACTGTAACTGGATATTTATGTATCATTAATACATGATCACATTTGCATATCAATGATGTCACGTACGGTTTTAATGTTTAGTGAACAATATTACACTTTATTTATGGTCAAATGTTATTATTTTTAACCTTCGACTAGCCTTCGACGCCCGACGAAAAATTTGACGTGTTCGTGTCTGTGCCTTTGCATCTGTCTATGGAACTCCCAAACGGATGGAACGATTTTGATCCGCTTTTTTTGTTAAAAAGCTGACGTGATCGGAATTGATAAAATATGAAGATCTGATCAGTCGTTTGAAGACCATCAGCCCATTTCATAGTTAACAACTAACATTGTGGATGGTTTATGTGTTACTTTTTTATTTTATTTTTATTATCCTTTTGTATTTTCACCTTAGAAAGGTGAAAGTCCCAAAATACATCCCTAGAAACATCATCCCCTAAACTAATTAATTTTAATTCTGCTTCACTTATGGATAGAGGTATAATCAGGGAAGGTTTGTACCTACGTAAAAAAAATAATTGGTCGCCAGGCAAAGCCTGGATTGGTCATTAGTATGTTATATTTATGCATTAAAGAAGCTCTTTCCTTTTTGAATCTGGCGCACTCCATGAGTAAGTGATGGACATCATCTGTGCTCCCGCAAACTTCGCACTCTGGAGAGTCCACTTTTCTCATAAATGTGAAATTTGGTATAGGTAATGTTTCTTCGTTAGTATTTCCATGACATAGTTACCTTGACCTGGTGCTGCAGCATTAATTTGTCTGCAGAATAACCAACTCCTCAGCAAATGACAGCAGATATAGCGTATTTGGGCTTAATAGAAAGTCGGGGGTAGGTAAGTTTATAATTTTAATTACTTATTATTACTTAGCTTGTAATACAAAAATAATAGTAATAAATTTATAATAAATAATAATTATTAAAAATTTGAAAGTGACTGTTTGTCTGTCTGTTACCGTTTCACGCCTTAACTACTCAACTGATCATCATGAAATTTGTCATAAACGTTGTCAGGGATACTAAAAAGGACGTAGAGAACGTTCATCCAAAAAAAAGGCGTTAGAAATACAACGCCTGGCAAAATTATAACAGCAATGAATATTGTTATATTTTTTATTTTTCAATTATTATTAAAAATTATTTAAAATTGTAAAGATTTAAAGTATTTTAAGTTCAAGTTCTGAATGACTGTGTGTGTACGACACATTCGGCAAAGAGATTCCTTGAAACGTTCATGAATAAAACATTGTAGGAATATTGACGTCAAAGCCGATGTAATCACCTGAGGGGTACGCCACTAATAGATAATGACTCCGCGACTTTGTGAGCAAGT
This sequence comes from Synanthedon andrenaeformis, assembly GCA_936446665.2. Classification (NCBI taxonomy): domain Eukaryota; kingdom Metazoa; phylum Arthropoda; class Insecta; order Lepidoptera; family Sesiidae; genus Synanthedon; species Synanthedon andrenaeformis. The sequence continues at coordinate 4,387,534 of OW387799.2, read as the reverse complement.
TCTGCATTTGCCTTAATACATGTCACCATAACAACGTTCTACATTTATCCTTCCTATAAATGGGAAGTTTGTGAGCAAGGATGTATGGATGTTTGTTACTCAATAACGCAAAAACAGTTGAACCGATTTTGATGAAAGGTGGTACACATATAGTTTATTACGTGGAATAAGATGAAGAATACTTTTTATCCTAAAAAAATGTTGAGTTCCTAAGAGATCAATAAAAAGATTGAGACATCAATAAAAAAATAATACCTGGGTCGATCAATAAGTACCCGTCTTTGACGACAGGTGGCGTTTGTGAGTGAAATTGACATTACCAACATGTACTGTAGTCCGTTAAATGTCATCGTGCTTAATTTGAGGTTATTTCATTGGCTAGTTTTTTTTTAGAGCTGTTTGTATCTTTTGTGTATTGTGTTTCTCAATAAAATGGAAAAAGAGAAATACCGATCCGTAATTCATTTTTTATTTTTGGACGGAAAAACATGCGATGAAATAAAAGTGAAGTTTAATGCCGTCTATGGGGACCTTTCACTGTCCATGACAATCGTGAGATATCGGTTCAACGAGTTTAAGCGTGGTTTCTATAAAACCTGGATAGGAGGAAAAAGATGATCAAATGAAAAGGTTAACGCGGAAACAGAAGCGTATTTTGCAGAGTTTGAAAAATCTTATTTTTTGGAGGGGTTAAAGAAATGGGAGAAACGTTGGGAAAAGTATATAAGCCTAAAAGGAGACTACGTTGAAAAAATAATAAAAAAAATTGAAAAAAAAAATGCGTCTCCATTTCTAACACGGGTACTTATTGATCGACCCACGTATTTAAAAATACAAAAGAAGATTAGTCAAAAAAGTAAATCTGAATATAATCCCGCCCTACACAGTACTTGTGTTGCTTATAAGTAAACATAATTTCAAATAAGGAAACCAAGCTACTAACGTGACCCAAGAGTGCATTTCTATTTTATACCACATAAAATACAATCAACGGACGCGCGGTCAGCCAAGGAAGTCAGCATTCGACTAGACTCGGAAGCGCTCGGGCAAATTCGATGAGTTAAAGATTAAGACAAAATTGTGTAGACACGACACATTGTAATATCTTGTTGAAACTCTTTGCAATTCAGGAAAAACTTACTAACAACTCATAAGCGTAAAATTCATCGTAAGATAGGGAAATGCATACCATCTTACAAAAATGTTGAATAGTTTACTTGTTGTCTATATGTCGCCTATTTAATATGCCATTTATACATTTTGATTTTCGTCTGCTTGTAATATAGTTGTCTGCTTTGTCGGTAACTATTTTAGTTATAACTTTAGATTTTAGTATACTTTGTAAATTGTTGGTAAATGTTGTGTACACCTGTAATTGGAACACATCAGGCCATAACCGAATGTAAACTTTGTATTATTATGTAAAGAGAGTGCCAGTAGAAGTCATATCTCGATTCTATACCACATACATCAAGCCAGTGCTCTCTGTATACCTGTTGGTCAATGGTCACAGGTTAAATACGTCGCGAACAAGATTTTATTGTGTATTTTAGGCATAGACATTGAGTGTATCTTCTGCATCTTTATATAATCTTTGCGAAAAACCAATAATCTAAGGATTACTGTTCTCAGACGTTCAGTTGTAAAAGAACATACGTGACGGATTTTGTAGAGAAAATTTCTAATTGAATTATCTATATTGTTTGTAGTTTAACTGTTAGATCAAACTATATCTTTGAGTTTGCTGTTCAAAAGATTCCAACTATGGAGTTTATTTTATTATTTTCATTAATGCATCAATCGCAAAAATCGATTTGTAAATTTGTTAAATCTAAGCACATAAAAATAATGATGATTTCCTTCGTAAACATGTCATTATAACTTTTAAATTATCTGTGCTACACAGTCAGGTTCACAATAGCGAGATGTGCAAAAATTTTCTTCGTTAAGTACCGTCAAACTTTTGTAGTTTTAGTATTTTGACAGGTTTTTGAGGGTTTTTATTGTTCCTACGACGCGTTTCTGTGATATGATATATATTTTTAAATCTCTATTGTACAATTAGTTATTTGGCTATACAGTCTAATGTTTAACTGGGGAAAAAATGAATTCTTCTGGTTTTTTTTTTTTTCTTTTTCTTTTTTTTTTTTTTTTTTCTTTTTATAAACCAGTACCTCTGGAAGTCAAGTAAGTTTGAGGTACCTCTACCATGAGTTTATATAAGAAAAATAAATAACTATATAATGTGTTAATTCACTGGATTGAAGTATTGTTAAATATCTCTCTTGAATGTCAAAAGAAATGAAATCAATAAATGTTGAGACATTTCATAACATACCACAACACTCTTTGTAATGTTTTAAAATAAAAATTAAATTAAAAATGGAAGATTCAAATGCGCCTTCACGTACTTGAGACAAGTCTGAAGTGCACAACTTTAAAACTTGCTTTGACTTTCGTTTTAAATTAAAACGAATCCTGCATTTCCTCTCCAATTTAGTTTTCAGTTTGTTTATTATATTATTAATATTATACATCTAATTTAGTGGCAAGGCACACTGTTTCGAAGTCATAAAGTGGGCAGCCGGTTTATTGGCAGTCCTTACAGAAAACATCCGTGAAATAACAGCATGTCTGTTGCTGTGTAACCTTAATCTTACTAAGGTAGGAAGCACACTTAGGGCCAGTTTTATAAACGACATACCTTTTTTCCGTTCGTTACAGTGAACGGTTAACGGTCCGTCAATAACGTTTACTGACTGTGGTTCTATAAAAGAAATTAAACATTCGGTAGCTATCCGTAAAAATACGCCGAAGTTTATGAATATTGTCGACGGTTTCGTTGTAGTCTGTCAAGAACTGTCAAGTTTCGCGTCGCAAACACATTTATTTACAAATATAACAAAATAAACGATACGTAAGATAAACCAACCCTATCATAGTCAGTAACGAGCCAGTAAACGCTAGCTGTCAAATTATACTGTTGACTTACGAACATATTGTTATAATACACTATATTATACTATTAGATCATTTTTTCGTCTATTTGATATAAAATTTAACTAACGGATTGTTATAAAACTGGCCCTTACAGTACCTATAGTTGGTTGTGTTAGTAGGTGACAGTTAGTGTTAGGTGGCTACCTACCATCTAGTGGACCGTAAGCCTCTTGGACTACCTTTACATTAAAAACGAGAGTAAGGGATGCCGAGTTCATTTCATTCCTAATGTATCTTATCAAGGTCGGAACGCACTTGCAATTTCTATAGTGTTGCTCATGTTAACAGGCGACGATAGCCGTCTACAATCAAGAGGACAATCAACCTCCTTTACATAAAATAGGTATTCACGTGTACATATACAACAATATTTAACGAACACTTGAATGTTGATGCGCACATGAGTGACAATAATAATTTCAAAACGGTGTACATATATAAAGAAGTATAGGTGTAGTACATCAGAAAATTGGACTGTCAGAAGCAGAAACAGTTTGTTGGCCATGATCCAACTAGCCATTCGTGATTAGTTATACCCTTCTTATAAATTATTTATGGGCTCTATCGGATTTGCGACACAGTATACAATATCTTCAGTGTTAACTCTTCCGTGTGGGAGCTTTTTAAAGGGCAGTCAAGTACAAGGACCCAGACTTGTAACTGCCTCTTAGTTGGTAAAATTTAAGACAGAAATTAGTTGACTTCTACATTCGGGTCCTCTCTTCTGTCTGAGAATCTCTCTCTCTTGTATAAAAAAGAAAGAAAGAGAGAAATATATATTGGTTTAAATATTGTATTGTATTGTAATAATAAATATTGTATGAGTACAATTAAATTCCTAATTAAATAAAAGTGCTATACATTTAATGAGAAAGTAATATTGTGAGAAGAGCTGATTATAGAGTCTACGTCACCCTATGAAATGTAAGTACTTATCAACATTTATCTATTAAGATATCTCTATGAGATCGAATCAGATATGAAGACATCCGTAGACAAATGATAGTTAGGGATCTATAAGTAATAAACTGAAATAGTAATGGGCAGTATAGACAGTTGACGCCGCTAGAGTCACCCACAAGATGGATGTACAATAATGGTAAACTACCACACACGACCGAGCAGCCGCGGTTCGATGCTGGATCCAAGCTGCCTTCGTCTGGTCGAAATGTAAAATTATTAAGGAAGCCTATGTCCAGCAGTGGACATCCTTCTGCAAAGATGATGATGATAAAAATGACAACATTAATTGAAGCATTAGTTTCTTTGCTGTGTGTTTTGTTTTGTGCTTGTATTGCGTTGCGCAAATATTAAAAGGTAGGTTTTGTAATATAAATTATAACATTCCATGCATATTTAACCAATAAGATTACAGCTGAAGCAATTATTAAAATGGTATTTGAAACCATCTAAATTTTTGTGTATTAAGGTTTTTAATTAACAAAATAAAGGCAAAAAGCTAACGTGGAATAAAGGCATAAATTCTTTTGTGTTTCGACGGTTTTGTGACTTGTGAGAGAGATCAAAGTCCGTATATATCCTTGTCTTTTATTCTTTATTATATCAAGGTAAGCAGTACTTGCAATATAATGGCGTTTCTTGTCTTAATAGCCCACAACCATTAGGTAGATTGCCAGTTTGCCTGACGACATCTTCATAAAAAAATTAATAGGTACATTTTCGGTTTGTAACAAATTTATGTATTTGTTAGATACTTAAATAAATATAAGGACGTAACATAAAACTGTATTATAAAATTTCTATAAGCTTGGATTAGTCACAAACATTTCTGTACACACACTACATGTATGCTACATGTATCTACCAAGCTCGCGTCCAAAATTACAAGGCGCTAACGTATGTAGATATATCATCATTATCATCATAATCATCATCATCACCGTCATCATCATCAGCCTGTGTCTGTCCATGTAGAATCCATGGACAGACACAGGCCTTCTTCTGCCTACACCTAATCTTCTGTCCTTCGCATCTAACTGCTTCCTGCAAAGCCTTTCAGGTCGTCTGTCTACCTGGCTGCAGGGGGTCCCAGGCTGCGCTTTTCAATTCGTGGCCTCCATTCGGGAACTCTTCTACATCGGTTATCCGATCTGCGTCAGATGTTATGACGTAGGTATATATCCAACGCAGGTTCTTACGTTTGTGTGTGTCTTTTTATATGACTGTTATCTATGTATTCTTGTTCTTGTGTTGCAAATAAATATAATATTGTTCTTAAATAAATATCTGTAGATATGTATATATTACATGGACGACAATTATTGAAAGAATAACAGCTGCGTCGTGTTTTTATATATTAAAAAAAATGATGAAAAAGAAAATGAGACTCCCTTTGAAGAGTGGCGCTACATAAAATGTTTTAAAGTAAATAAAAGTTGCAACAATCTTGTTAAAAGGATCGGTTAACTTTAAAAGCCTTCTCGTTAGCTTATACCAATGAATCGTTGTTTTTTGGGTGTTAAACGATGAGTTCGTTTATAATTAAAAACCAATTAAGGTGTTTCCAACAAGTCTCTCAACATGAATTTAATTAAACAATTTTCTTAGGTTAATCGATTGCGAACCATTTTGTTACTTTTACTGTATTCTACTATATTTTTAATATCATAATCGTCATCATCATCGTCAGCCTGTCTCTCTATTGCTGTATGTAGTCCTCAACCAAGGCTCGCCACCACGCACGGTCTTCGGTTTCTCGCATCCACGTCCTGCGAAGCCCTTTATGTCGTCTGACAATTTTTAATAAATTCGAAAGTAATATAACCATGACATTTCATGGTTAAAGTCAGGCATATAGAAAAGGACATGGATGAAGGTACCTTTCATAAACAATAAACACAATAATATGTAATTTAATGCTTAAAGTAATTTTCGGAGTTTAATAAGTATTAATATTTAATTAGAGGTTTCTATATTTTTTAATTGTTTGCTTTTATTTGCTACTTACTACGCTGACTGTGCCTACTCAAATCAACGATGACCACATTGGAATTACCGAAACGAAATCAATATAAGCAATTGGTATGCAACTCTCGCAATACTTCCAACCTTGCCAATTTTCCGCAGATTTCCACTCGAGGGAAGTTTCGAAGTTTCCTAATACCCCCAGGGTAACAACACGACTTTATTTCACCCACCACGCTGATTTGATCCACCCTTCCTCCCGAGTTGCAGTTAAAGCTAAAACAAAATGAGAAATTGTACTTGTCATTGCAGATCAATTTATATTGGTTTAGTTTTCAGCACGTACAGTAGGATCAGAATAAAAGCCCAAACTGCATTTCGCTAAAACTAGTTTTATTGCACTGTACAATAATATTGTATTCTATATTTAATGGGATATTTTGTTTAGTGGCTTGTGCGTTTGATTTGGAAAATAATAGTCATATTTTTCTCTGCACATATAATTATAAGATAGCTTATTTTTGTTATAGCACAGTGGGATATCCCGGTCGCTCTTACATCACGAATTATTTTAAATATTATGTGTATTGTCATGTAAAGGTAGCAGACAGCCTGACGGTCCATTTGAAAGTTGGTAGCTAACAAGCTACCATTGGCTATTAAAACAAAAGAAAAAATCGAAGGTAGATACTGCATGTGAACTTAGTAAAATATAGGATAACAAGTTTTAAATTTTAATGAACAGTAAATGGATAATTTTGATATATTTCTATAAATGGATTTTTAATAGACGAGGAAGGTGTTACATATACAATTAATATCAGTATCAGTATTAATCACCTGTTATATATTAATACACATATAACAGCGACATTACAGGACGTATGAGTGTTATTTCCGTATGTGAGTAGAGCCAGTGTGCAATGCTCCGCTGTTCTTATTAGAGTTGGCAGTGTACTTGCAAACCCCTCATGTTGCTTGTGCTTATAGGCGACGGTACCTACTTACTATCAAGTGGATTGTGCCAATTTTGAACACCGAATATTGAACCTATTTAAACCTTGAAGGCATTAGGTACTAGTTTATTTTAAAACTATCTGCCTTGGTAACTATAGATAAAATCTACGATAAACTATATCTTCACGCATTAACATATATTAATGTACCGAAATAATATTGATATTCATTTAACAAAATTTCAGTTTATAAAAGAAATTAAAATCTATTGCGGTGTATTAACGGTTAGTGAATCTATATCTTTAAGGGCCAGTTTTATAACAATCCGTTAGTTAAATTTTATATCAAATAGACGAAAAAATGATCTAATAGTATAATATAGTGTATTATAACAATATATTCGTAAGTCAACAGTATAATTTGACAGCTAGCGTTTACTGGCTCGTTACTGACTATGATAGGGTTGGTTTATCTTACGTATCGTTTATTTTGTTATATTTGTAAATAAATGTGTTTGCGACGCGAAACTTGACAGTTCTTGACAGACTACAACGAAACCGTCGACAATATTCATAAACTTCGGCGTATTTTTACGGATAGCTACCGAATGTTTAATTTCTTTTATAGAACCACCGTCAGTAAACGTTATTGACGGACCGTTAACCGTTCGTTACCAGCACTGTAACGAACGGGAAAAAGGTATGTCGTTTATAAAACTGGCCCTAAGTATCATAGAAATAATGATTTTAAGTATAATTGACAATGTTTACCAGCCGTGATTTTTTTTACACATATTGATTTCGCATTGAGGTATGATCACAAAATGGATTTAAAGGCACCATGTACGAGCGAGATAAGACAGTAAAAGGTAATTGGGAGAATTTATTGTCTCAACTTACTATAGTGCGAATAATCGAAGACAGAATGCTACGCAAGATTTATTTGCGGCACTTATTTAACTTTCGTAAATAATAAAACCATACGCTATAAATTGCAATTTTTAGAAAAACTTTTCTAGATGGTAGCTTTTTACAACCTAATTTAAAATGTACATTATAGCTAGGATGGTTTCATGGAAAAAAACATTATTGACTTTTAGTCAGTAATTACAAGAAAAAAAGTCACGAATTCTGTAGATTAGAACTTAATTGTACTTAATATAAGGTTAATTTCAGTTTTTATGATCCAATCCGAACCTTCATATTATATCTCAGAATTGTCATGTTTTTTTTTACTCTACGACCAATAACTAAGGAGTAGGTAATCATGGAATTACGTAGTATGGAATTGGTAAGCTGCACTCGTTGACAAGTGAGCTCTTAATAATAAAAAGAGCTATAAAAGTTGGAATTATTGTAACTTAGACCGAAACTTGTATTAATTTTTGGTTACACTACATCTATTTAATCAACGCAGTATCTAATGCCCTACAAAAGAAAGTACACAGTCGTGTAGAAAAATGAGTAGACTTCAATCTTAATGAAGATAATGCGTACGGGCCATTAGGGATAAAACCTGTCATTTTTTCCCTCCAACTACCCTCATTAAGCGCTAGATCCGACGAATTATCTTTTATCGCCTTTGGAACCGTTTTTTTACTCAACATCTTATTTGCCCTGTCATACTCCAAGCCACCAGCTTTTTGGTCATTATTTTCTTCATTTTAAACATTTTCGTATTAAAATGTACTTAACAACCTACCAAACGAATTATGTATCTTTTCAAAGTAACATTCGCTAACTGATTCTATTACGAAGGAATAATATTACTTCACCTTTTCGACAGGCGAAGGTAATTCTTACATACATTGTATAATTAATAATTCATTAAAGGCAGATGTTATGTAATGTTAAACGTGTAACAATAATACGGCGTACCTTTACAAATTCTATCCTACCTTTCAAGCAAGAATCAACTTTACAAATTAACAAAATTTAAATGAAATTACTTGGACGTTTTCGGCGATTATCCTAAACAAATATAAGTGATATGTGATTTTATATATTAAGACTAGCAACCCGCCCCGGCTTCGCAAGGGTTCTTTACAGAAAATATGGCAACATACAATTGCCCGTGCAAAAAGTACTGTGTGCTCAAGTCTACTTCCGCAACTTTTAATGTTTGACCCTGCGCTTTATTAATTGTCAATTCCAAACGCTATTTTTACGGGAAATTGTAAATTCCATCGCGGGCTTTTCTGTAGGCATATATAAGATACACAATTCCACCATACATTGATAATTTCGGAAACCCCGGCTCGGACGCGAAGCGCGGGGTCACGGGGCGCCCCGGTTGAATCACGGCGGCGACACGAAATTAATTTCGTTGCGCATTATTTTGATTTTGCTATATCTCCTAAGGTATTCATTTAATTTGAATGGTGTAAAGGGAAAAAATAATCTTCATGAAATGCTCAAGCTAACTAACGTATTTAAAATGATAAGGATTAATGCCTTATTTGTGTGAATAGCTTTCCAATTACCGCTTTATAATATAATTGCCCATTTTTTAAAGTATTAAAATGGATATAGTATGTTATCCTTAAGAGATAGACATATGCAATCGCGGACTTTTCTGTAGACCTATATAAGATACACAATTCCACCATACATTATTTTGTTATATCTTAAGCGATTTAGTTGAAAGCTCCCAGACGACTTATTTTTTTCCGACACCTCCTTAATGCATACAAAAACTTAACAAATTATATACTAAAACCTTCCTCGAGAACCACTCTATCCATTGGTGAAAACGGCATGAAAATCGGTGCAGTAGTTTTTGAATTTATCGCGAACAGACAGAACAGACAGACGAGGCGGAGGACTTTGTTTTATAATAATAGTAAGGATAAGGATGATAACACCGGAGACCAATGTTTGTACAAATCTCACATTACTTACTTTATTAGGGTCGACAGCGCACCTGTACTTACATTGGTTAGTTGGATCGCGAAAAATCCATTAAAATCTATTTCATACAAAAAGTTACAAACAATCTGTTAATTGAAATAAATAGCCACTTTTGCGTCCATACAAAACCTGCAGCTTCATTTCGTACCAAAAATCCAATAAAAACATTGCAGCTTTAAACGATCAAGCTCATTAGTTGCTACGAGTGTAGCATAATAAATTGACCAGTATTAGATGACCTCTCGCATCTTCAGATACTGTTTCCAATTAAACGCAAGTCTTTACGTAAAAGGCTCACTTTATGTTGGTACCTGTAAATGTTCAACACTTCTTGATATTCAGGAAATGTTAAAGGCGTTTTAATTTGGTCTGGAGGCAGAAATAAAGACAATGTACTGTTTTATTTTAACACCGTAATGTTAATTAAGGAACAATACTGTTTCAATTACGACACTAATTGTTTAAATTGTGCAGTTTTATACGTGTGTATCAATTGGGTATTATTATAAAGCATAATTTTTATCGTATTATTTTTATAATTAAATACAACCTCGAAAAAGCAGAAAAAAGGCAAGCTTAGCAAGTACAGAGCAAATAGAATAGACCGCCTCGGCGAACGATCTGTTAGCGAAGAGCCACAACTAGACTTTCTCTAGTTGGCTGGAACACCGGACAGATACAGAGGGCGGACTTCTGTTATTGTCTAAATAAATATTTAGATCTATAGAAAAATACGAAAAAGACACACTAGTTAAGGACATGCTCAATTTTATTTCGTCTAAATCTAAATTAAAGCCTGCATTTTTCTTTCAGTCTAAAAGATACACATTTATGGTTCAACTTCAAGCACAATCCTAGTCACAAAATTAAAACATTTTCACCCATTTATATATTATTTATGTATTAATATATCATTGATTTATATGTTGATAAGACCAAATGTCCAAAGTTAATCAAAGTTATCTACGATCAAACATGAAACAAATTATCTTAGTAGACCTAGTAGACGGTAGATTTCCATGGATAGCCTAAAAGTATTTAGTAATATTATTTTTAACTAGTCTAGCCTCTAGCATAGATCTCAAATTTAAATATTCAACAAGAAATACAAAAATTAAATTGCTCGCAATAATCTATTCCAATATTCATTATTATGATATTTATCAAGGAATTCCTTAACAGAATAAAAACATTCCTCCAACAACCAGGCCGTCAAAGCTTTACAGAATTTATTAGAAGGCAAGCTAGTTATATACTTAGGTAGTGAATTATAAATAAGAGGAATCATGTAAACCTCTAATTTGGGTTTAATCTTTCGGGGTTTCTTCTCAGGATTGTCATCTTATTGGCTTTTTTTCCCCCGAAACCATGGTAAATTTAAATTTATAATGACGATTATAAGAGTTTCTTAGAGAAATCTAATTGATAAATAAATGTTTTGATTTGATTTTGATGAATGTTCGTTACGCGATCACGCAAAAACCGCTTCACGAATTGGGATGAAATTTACCACACAAATAGTTTATTACCTGGATTAACATATAGGATATTTTTTATCTAGGAAAAATTATAGGTTTTTGAGAGATCATCTAAAAATGTAAAAAACTGGGCGTCACTGTCGCCGTGGCGGCGCCACCGTTGTCACAGCGATAAAATTTATGTCAAATATTTTCTCCAGTGTTATATTTTTCATTTTTCATCGCGTACGAAGTCGCCGGCATTAGCTAGTTTTTAATAATATGTAAGTATTATGTAATTTTCTCCAACACACACATTCTTAGCATTCTTAGAATGCTTGTTATAAATGCCATAAATGATTACTTCATATCGCATATTTCACGTCTTGTACATTGCAAAACATTTTTACAACTTTATATCTTAAATGAAAGTGGATTTCTTTTCCTCTATAATAATAAGAGACGCGAGCGTCAGTCAAATGTGTGTGATATATGAAACGTCACAGAATGCAATCCAGTGGTAACGGAAATATTGCACAGAGCGACCGCATTCGGGTGTGCACTCCTGTTGCGGTAACCGCGTTTGATGCTCGTTTTTGGCTAAAATTAATTCAATGTTTGTTAGTTAAACACGACGGCTGCGAATTCCAATTTCGTCATAATTTCTTATTCAATAGCCCGTTGGACGACTGGCCGAAGTGACTGTCGTGTCATAACGTCCTCGCGACTCCGCCCATCAACGGCCGCGCAAGAAAGTCGTTGGGTTTTAGCCGGTACGAATCCGGCATAACCCCGTATTGTCCCCTACACTGCCGGGTATCCAAGAGGATATCCCAAAGTCCCGATATAAAAAAAAAAAAACCAAGATAATATTTTTCTGTTGTGTTCCTTCCTAATCACTTATCCTGTGGTTTTGCTGATGTTATAGGTTTTATACCATAACCAACTACCATCATGTTGACCGTCAGCTTCTCTGACGACTTTTACATAAAAAAATGCTTATTGAGTTATAATTCAATATTCTATTATAAATAGGTAATAAATAGTCCACATTTACAACCTTTATGAGAGTGTACCGCTAAGAGGACTAGACGTAGAGATTTATAACGTGTTCTGGGTTATTGCTGCATGAACAATGGGACGGATGACGTCATAATATAGCATTAGATAAACGGCGAATCACCTGTTCGGAACACACGCAGACATGTTTAATTAGGTTGACTTTCATGACACATTTACTGCGGCCAGATTTTGTTTCATAAAAATTAAAAATGGGGGAATATATCAGAAATCCATACTGGATAATATTATAAATGTGGAAGTAACTTTGTCTCTCGGACACGCCTTAGCTACTCTACAGATCATTATGAAATTTTGCATACACGCTTAGGACATATTCAAAATTCAAATTCAAATTTTTTTATTTGCAGGCAACTGGACCTATATTTTACATTTTTAAGTTATTTATATCAGACAGAAAGAAAATAAAATAAAATAAAATAAAATAATATTAATAAGTAGTGCCTAAAAACTACCACCAACATGTCTATCACAACAGTGTCGGATATATAAACAATCTAGCTTAACAGCAATCATTGATATAACTTTGTTAGAGCTGTCCCGCACTCGCCTAACAAGTGATGCACATTTTTTACGTATGTTAGCATAGAAACAATCAGTGCTCATTATTGCAAACATCCACGAAGCACTACAGAAGCTAAACGCGTTGTTAAATTGGATACGAAGGGAGCTGTAGCATGTTTGTGCTTAATTTGCCCACAAATCACAAGTATACAACAATGTACAATATGTACAATAGCCCTTCGTTCCCTATCAATATCGGCATTGTCTTTCAAGTCGGCCGTGACTATGTGCCCTAAATACTTAAAATGGTCCAACTTGTTAAGGGAAATACCATTTAGACGCACAGGTGGCACCCTATTAGGGCTTTTGACACATGCCGTCTCAAAGATCATGAACTGAATTTTGGTGACTTTATATTTCAGCCCATGCCTCCATGCATACCTCTCACAGATGTCCAGAAGTTTACGTAAACCACAGACAGAGGCGCTCAACAACACCATGTCATCTACATAGCTAAGGTTATAAACACATACCCCACCAATATGACAACCAAGACGCTGGTTGCTGAGCTCCTCGATCAGTGCGTTTACGTATATATTGAACAGGGTGGGTGAGGTGATACTACCCTGTCTCACGCCGCATTCTAATCTGTATGATTCTGACATTGTTCCCGCCCATCCCACGCTATTAACCTGGTGCCCATACCAATATTTAAAAATACTAACAATTTCAGATGGTTAGTTAATATTTTTCAACTTTTCTCAAATGATGTCATAGGCAACCAGATCAAATGAGTTGGACAAGTAGAGAAAACACGCATATTATTATACTGGAGTTTTGCGACAAATATAGTATTGGACAGTATTCTTAAGACAAAGTATAGCACTTTCAGTTGATAATCGCCGTCTAAATCCAAATTGATTAGGTACCATGCAAAGACAAATATTTTTCCAACTGTGTATTAAGCATACTATCAAAAACTTTTGCCACAATCGTAGCCAAAGAAATAGGTCTATAGTTGTTTTTATCAGACAAATTATCAGTTTTATTCTTAACTATCGGTACTACTACAGTTTTCATCATATCAGACGGCAGGTAACATAGCTAATATCCCGGCCACATGCGGCTCGACGGCTAGACCATCATGATCTGGAGATTTTTTAGAGTGAGAGAGAGAGACATAGGATACCTTTCATCCAGAAAAATACTTAGTACTGTTCCCGAGGGATCATCTAAAATTAAGAAAACTAACGTCCGACAAAAATGTGATAGCAATAAAGATGTTTGTTTACCGTGTCGGTCTAATGCATGGTTACAATAATAATCATCATCATCATCATCTCAGCCGTAGGACGTCCACTACTGGATATAGGCCTCCCTCACAATTATCCTAAAGGAGCGGTCAAAAGCAGCCGGGATCCACCGTCGACCTGCGGGCCTTATCAGGTCATCTGTCCACTTTGTGAGTTGACGACTTGTGTTGCTCTTACCGGTCCAGTGGTGGTCGACTCTCCATACTTTTTAAGAGCCTTTTTAAGGTTTATTTAAGAGCCACAACGGAAATACCTAAGTATTGCCATAAAATGATTTCCACATAGGCATCGAGGTCACCGGTAGTGAAAAATAACATTTCTGTACAAAGCTAAAGAGTGTCGTGCAGTGTATGCATACGATTCCCGAGACATAGATATTCAGATATTATACGGAAAGTTTACATAAAAAGCCAATTTGAAAAACAAATAATGCACGGGACGTCGCTCCGTTCCATTGCATATGCATAGAATACTGCGCAGACAAGCTTCTATTCTAATATCGAATATGGTACCATGTGACAAGCGTGACACGTTTAAAAAAACGTGTATACGGTTCTGTGCTTTACGTGAATATATATTATGTACGTTACGATTAATATTTTCTTTGAGCGTATAATATGTATTATATATCAAACGAATTCGGATGTACCAATAATACAAAAAAAAATCTTTTATCCTTAGCTATTGGGTGGTGTAATTAAATTTTGGATGTAGATGATAGATATGTACCTAGTAGAGCTACAGCATCGTGTGAATATTTGTGAAAAAATTGCTGTGTGGGTCTAAATTTTATATTTAGCCTGTACTGAGGGCCTTTGCCTTACTTTAGCCTTACTCGATTAAACGTGTCGAACGCGTAAACGTCAATTTGTATAGGAATGAAGCATCTTACAAATTGACGTTTACACGTTCGACGCGTTTTATCGAGTAAAACTCGCACTAGGCCCTCTGTACTTAGTTAAGACGTCAGGAAGTTCAGTTTGTCTTTTTTTGAGTCGTGAATAAGTAATAGACCTAAATAGATATTGTCAACTAGCTTCCGCTCGTTGACAAAAAAATCAACGCCTGACAAAAATGTATGAGCAATAATAATTTATTAAATTTTTATAGGTCACATAGGTATTTCTGTCAGGCGTAAATTTTTACTATTTTCTGATATCTAATCCTTTAGTAACAGTACTTTTTTTCTGGATGAAAGGTACCCTATTTCCTTTTGTGTATCCCTGACAATGAGTTTATGCAAAATTTTAATGTTTGAGACTTGAGTGTATGCAAAATTTCAACCAGCAAAAATGTCACAAATTCTGCACATTTTATAAATTAATTTTACTAAATATGATTGCATCTAAATTTATCAATTACATCTTTTTTTATGTATTGCTACGACCAATAACTGACAAAGGTAATCATGGAATTACGTAGTATGGAATTGGTAAGCAGCTTCCGTTGACAAGGAAGCTCTTAAGTAGACTTTGAGGATAAAATACAAAAATACATCAAAAGTTAAGGTAGAGAAATGACAATTTCTCCAAACTTTATTGCATGTAATTTTTTCAAGTAAATAATATAATCTAGATTACTTACTTTGGTATTTTTAGAAAAAAAATTTAAAAAATATTTTTAGAGCAAGTGAGCGGTCTTTTTGTACATGATGATGTAGAAATCATATTAATTGTATTCTTATATGATACTAGCTGTTGCACGCGACTTTTTTTGCGTAACTTTATAAAATATAGCCTATGTTATTCGCTGATAATGTTCGTTGATAATGTAGCTTTCTAAAGGTGAAAGATTTTTTAAAATCGGTCCAATAGTTTTTGAGTTTTGAGTTTATTCATTAGGTACAAACAAAAATTCTAAAATTTTCTCTTGATAATATTTTAGTATAGACTTAAGTAAGCAAATGAATGCAATTGAAACGCTTTTTTTTACAAAGTTTTTACAAAATATTTCAGGTTTTCTTGATAAATAAAACCACTCAGTTTGCCACGGCTCACCGAGTACTTAACGAATTTAAATGATTTCGACCACGAAAACTTTGGAATAATTATTCATGTAAACGAATGCGTGGAGAGAACTAATTAGATATTCGAAACTTTTCAACCCCCACCTGAATATACAAATATCTACTATTTGAATTTTAAATCACCATAGGCTTACTAAGTGTGACGTTTCGGTGATATTATACCTAATGCAATACTTGCTGTGGTAAGTAAATCGGGAATGTTTTATTAACAGGTGTAATGTAGAGAAAAAAAAAATGATAATTTCTTTATCTTTATACATATCTTTACATAGTATAACTACTGAACGGATTTGCATGTAATATGGCACACTTATAGTTTATCACCTGGATTAACATATAGAACACTTTGTATCCTGAAAAAATGTTAGGTTACCGAGGGACCTTGGTGGCGCCACCGTCGCCATAGCGATAGATGTCGAATATTTTCTCAGGTGTATTATTGTTAATTTTTCAATTCGGACGAAGTCGCGCACACTAGCTAGTAATTAATAAATCTATTGGACGTGGTCGTACGTATCGGGACGATGATTGTCGAACCGACATTCCACATGGCGGGGTTTATTACTATTATTATTTTTTAGTAGACATTTCTCAATACATTTGTAGCTCTCACTCTTTGCAATATTGTATTACTGTTTCGCGTAAAAAGCTAAGTAATAAATAATAGGATTCAGGGTATGAAAGAAGCCCGGTTTATTCCATTTCGTCTCGTAATATTTCCGAGGACGACGGTCCGACGTTTGAAAAAGTGACGGTGGGCCGGATTGCGGCTATGTCCATTTGTCAGGGGCCGACATGGTGAAGTTTTTTAAATAAATATATATCAGGGTCCGCTACCCTGATAAAGTATGAACATAGAGATTTGGTTATAAAACGATACTTTTAAAAGAAGAAAATGGGGTGTGGCTGTGTCGTGGACACGGCCGTGTGTTTTACGTGAATACTTGTAGGTTACGAGTAATATTTCCATTGAGCTTGATTATATATATGTATATATTCAACGATATATACCATATATAAAAAAAATCTTTGATCCTTTAGCTATCAAGTGGTGTAATTAAATTTTGGATGTGGATGATAAATATGTAGCTACAGCATCAAACTCTTTTCTAAATTGCCTCCCGCTATAGAAGCAAATTTATAGACGTATTCATGTCATACTGCTAACGGAGTATGTTTTATATAACGTAATAGTATGTAATATGCACTGACAGGGAGCGTCACTGACGCGAGGATGAAATGAATATGAACTAAATATGAACCCAATCAAAATTAATATTGTAATTTGCAAAAAATATCTAACTTCCAGCGGTGGTAGTTTTTAGCAAAATGTTGATAAACCGCTAACAGTTTTATTGCTTAAGCACAAATTTTTACGCGAACACTTAATTAGGAAATCAAGAAAAAAAATTTCATTACGAAATTTCAGCAAATCTTAAAATCAAAAGCGAAACAGGAATAAAGAAAAAACGTCTATCTAATTTATTTCTAGACGTTTTAAGGTCATTTAAAGCTTAAAAGGTTTATTATTTATTATTTTACCAACATTTGAGTTCCCCATTTCTCAAATATTATACGATAAAATGTGATTAACCCAGATTTGCTTTGAGAAAAAATTAATAGTTGTGTAAATTCGTTTTCACGAAAACTTGACATTTTATGCAGTTAGCAAATCTGTTCTGTTCAGACAGAGTTTGAGCGTCGCCTATCATTTAATTTGTTTACAGTACCTAGCAGTGACCCATTTTATCAGTTCATTTCAAGTGTGTTTCTCAATTTTTACAATGACCTAAATATGAAACAAAGAAATATTGCATTTCAAATTGAATTACGAGTGCCAAAGCGCTGAAAAAGCTACATAACATACATACTGTGAATCAATTATCAATATGAGTGGTACAGTGCATTCAAGAGGCCAAGATTTGATGAAAGATTTATTTTGCTCAGTTCGGCCATCAACGTCTTCCACTGATCTTAACATCGCTAAAGTAAAGGAAACGGTAACTAAAAATAATCTAAGTCTAAGAGAAGCAGCCGCTGAAACTTTTATATCCCACGAATCAGTTTGTATGATTTTAAACGATTGTTTGGGGGCTCGAATAGTCCCGAAAGACCTTAATTTTTACAAAAACTCAATCAAGCACGCGTTGTTGAAGAAATGCTAGAACAAGTCAATTCTAACTGAATATTCATAAAATGCGTTGTAATTGGTGATGAGATACAGGTTTAAGAGTTTAATATGCAACTGAGGCGAAACAGGAAGAGGTCAAAATCGTTCAAAAGTGAAGGTCACAGTTTTTTTTTCGACTATCCTGTAAGTAGTTGTGCACTCGTAATTTTAGACAGTGAATAACGGCGTTTGAAAGAGTAAATTAGCCGAAAAAAGTAAGGTTTGTGGGAGAAAACTTATGGATTTTGCACCACGATATCGAACCATCTCACAAGGTTATCATTGAGAACAAATTGCTGGGCAAATCCTAACAAATTCTAAAAACCGCTGTATTCCGGCTGCGGCATAGCTTTCCTCTTTCTAAAATTCAAATTATGATTTCAAACCTTTCATTTTCAGTCGATAGAATACATAAAAGAGAATTCGCGGTGAGAACTGAAGTCGTTTCCTGAAAATGCGTAAAAAATATTTTGGTGATTGGAATATTTGTGTATACTTTGACGGCGATACAATAAATTTGGATTAAGACCTTTTGTGATTCATTAACCGACTCACAATACTTTTTTCTTGACATATTAATTCTTTTAGCGAGATTAATTTATTTTATTAAATCATTAAGTGTAATAAAATTAAGTCACTCATTCAAGTTACAGATTATAAGATTATACTAATGACTCAATGAATCTATGAATTAAGTTAATTTTTTTAATAATTAGTAATCTAATTAGTAATTAGGTTGCGTTAGGCAATAAAACAACGGGCAGCCTGTCTGGCGACATTAACAACTACTTTACAGAAACTACTTTGAAATGATAGATAGCATTGTGTGATGTTCGCTGAGTGAGTAAGGTATGTAAGAGCCAATTTCTCTGTCCCTTCTGTGTATTTGTCCTTTATTTTATCTAGATGATATCATTTGAAACCACTCTTGGTGTTTCGGTTGTAGGCGACGGTGGTACTATTGAAACCTGTTAAAAATTTTGATATACTAAATGAACCATTCCACAAAAAGTGCAATGTAGTCGTATATATTATTTGTAAATATTCTTTTTTTTTCTATTATAAAAAAAACATTTAAAAGTTGTCACTAATGCTCGTATCCAACAAACAGTGTCCATCTCTATATTATTTTATCTCGATTACTGAATGAATGATAATACAATTTATGTTTTCCATGAAGCCTTTTAATGAAACATGGCTTCCGATCATAAATCGATTGTACGACCTGTCGATATTTCGAATGAGAATACATCAATCAGTGTAGGGCATCATGCATGTCGCTTACTTAATGCGAATTATGTGTTTAAATGTCCTATATATACACACTGCCTATTTGTTCTATGAACAAAATACTTGTTCTGTGGCTGTTTGGCAAAAGTTGTCTGCAAGGTTTTTGCTACTAGCGTACTTTCATAGGACAAAAAATCTTAATTATTTTAAAATTTTCATTTACCATGTAAGTATGTAAGTATGGCTTTTGCCAGCGATTTCAAATGCGCTCTTTTTGTTATGAGTTAAAAACATTAAAATTTATTCAATCTCTATTGCTCATTTTTTTTTGTCAGACGTCTTTTTCATTTTTATTTTTAAATGATCCCCTCGGGTTAACATTTTTTCATACAAAACATTTTTTCTGGATGAACCCTTCACTGCTACTTTTTTATTTTTATTAGTCTTCATTCAACACTATTTTCCCCTCGATATTTTCCTTTAAGTAAAGCAAAAGACATATTTTCCCAGTAGTCGCAAAGTTTGAAAGGACTAGAACGTGAGCTATTACGGCTCTTTTTACTTTGACTGTATTAGAAACGTATTTCATGTACGTACTCTAACTTATTTCATAACTTTATATTCTTTATAACGTATAAATTTTATATCAAATGGGTTTTTAAAATGTCATTAATTAACCAATAATAAGAATTAGATTTATATTTCTTTATTCTTATTAAAGCTTAAAGCAATGAGTACATAATTGTATTAAAAAACAGCCCAAATCCGCTATATCTGCGGGTTTGGGCTCAATAGAAAGTTGGGGCCAAGTGTATAATTTTTAATTATAGCATGTTTTAAATATTTTATGAGGTTTCAATGTTGTTCCATGTCTATTATTATCACCCTCTACTTCGGGTACGTTAATTAAAACCACTTTATGTTTAGTCCCAATACTTTTAATGTCCGACCGATATATCAGAAATACAATTCCAACTAGAAGATGCGCGGACATACGACAACGACCTCCCTTCGCGGATGCGTTCGTTAAACTGTCCGATTAACAGAGTACTTTATATTGTAACGTGACAGAATACTTTATACTATAATTTTCTGCCTTAATTAAATCCTTAACAAATATTTCTGTAAGTTCTGATTCCTGTGTGTCAATGTGTCACTGTTGTTAACCATTCGAGTCAAACAGTATAAATTTTGTACCTACTATCAGTTCTAAAGTGTGTTTTACACTGAACCAAATACACTGGACCGCAAAGAAAAGGGGTCTGTTAGAAAATCTTCAATATCTTCAAAAATACCCGACCCTAGTTTTATGAAATAAAGACTAAATTAAAGCTAAACTAAATAAATTTTCTTTTTATTTAAGCACATTAAAATATTCTTTAATTTAGTCTTTATTTCTTTTATAGCTAGGTCAGGTACTTTTGAAGATATTGAAGATTTTCTAACCGACCCCTTTTCTTTGCGGTCCAGTGTATTTTTTAATTCCTGACATCTGACGAAAAAACGGGGTGTTATAAATATGTGTGTATCTGTGCGTTTGTGTATCTGTCTGTGGAACCGTAGCTCCCAAACGGATATATACCGATTTTGATCAGTTTTTTTTTATGAAAGCTGACGTAATCAGGATGGTTCTTAGTTATAATTTATGAAGATATGTTTAGGTGTTCTTATCAAGTTTTATATAAATTTAGAACTCAGTGTGTTACAAACCTAAACGGTCTCGAGCCATCGAGTACTGCATAGATACCAATATTAATACAGCCATTTCATGAATCAATTGGCTGAATAGAACGGTTTCCTCACTGTGAACAATTACAGGGCATACACTATTACATGGTTAACAATGATTACATTGTAAAATGTAATGGTAATGATATACAAGCTATAATTAAAATTATAAACTAACCTCCGACTTTATATCGAGCTCAAACACGTTATGTCTGCTGTCAGTTGCTGAGGAGTTGGGTGTCCCGCAGACTTCTTGATGCTGTAGCATCAAATCAAGGTTAACATGTCATAGAAATACCACTGAAGTAACAGTATACCAAATTTCACATTAATCGAACACGTGGAAGTTAGTGAAATCCCTTCGTGAAGCGCGTCAGCTTTCAATAAGAAAAAAACGGATCCGTTTAGGAGCTACGATGGTACAGACATATACGCAGATACACAGATACACTAGGGTTAAATAACGGCTAATCTTAAAGCAAAACTCGATTCAATAATATTCCACAGAGTTGACATTTATTTCGAAGTTGGAAACGTCTGTACTAGCCTTACAACCTTATTAGCCTTATTGTCTTCTTGGGACCGGGGTTTGTTCTTGAAATTCTAACGTGTTATGATAATAATAAACTATTTGAATTTTAATTTTAAACAAAAATACAAGTTTTTCATCGAAAAATGTTGCTGACGCAATTTGTATAACGAACAAGACAGAAGAAGCTGGTAAAACTTAGTGATTACTTTGATTATTACTTGCGAGAAACTAATCCGAACATAAGTCTATACGGGGAAGAAGAAAGTTCGCTTGAATTTGTTGAGGCGTGAACTGACGACACTCCCTTTGCTTGGATGAGTTATGCGACTAGTTAGTTCTGTATGTATATGAATTGCAGAGCAGTTAATTCAATCGTCTTATTTAAATAACCAATTATTTAAATAAGACGATTATTTAAAAAACTTCAATCGTCTTATTTAATTCGCCCTTCTCGCTTTTAGAGCAAGTAGGTATACTCATTGTTTTTTATTCCTAATCTTAATCTTAATCTCTGTCTGTCTGTTATCTTTTCACGCCTTAACTACTCAAGCAATCGTCATGAAATTTGACATAGGATACAATTCATCCAGAAAAATAAAAAAAATAAAAAAGTGTTATAGCAACAAGAGGTCAATTGTTATATTGCTGATATATTTTTTATTTTTCAACACGGACGAAGTCGCAGGCGCCAGCTAGTAATGTTATAAATTTAGTTAGGGTTTTCTCAACTTAGATTGTGAGACGCACTGATATCACTTATCTTTGTGTAAACCTAACATTATGTTTGTATGTTTAGATGTTTGTTCCTTAATAACGCGAAAATGGCTGAACGGATTTAGATGAAATTTGGCACACAGATAGTTTATTACCTAGATTAACATAATATATGTATATAACATAACTTTTTATCCTGAAAAATTTAAGGTTTTCGTTTTTTTTTTTTCAATTTTTCTAATAACTAATTTGTTTTGTAAAACCTTTGACAAGATTTAATATGCGAAACAAAAAAAATAATAATATAAAATTTAATTAAAATATGTGATTTCGAAACAGTTATAAGAAAAACTAACAGTTACACTTGATAAATATTAAAAAACTATGCTATTCAAATTCATAGAAATTTTGTGAATTTGTGT
Organism: Synanthedon andrenaeformis; assembly: GCA_936446665.2. Lineage (NCBI taxonomy): Eukaryota > Metazoa > Arthropoda > Insecta > Lepidoptera > Sesiidae > Synanthedon > Synanthedon andrenaeformis. The sequence continues at coordinate 4,364,567 of OW387799.2, read as the reverse complement.
AATTGGTTGTAAGTAGCGTGAGACAGAATCTAAAATACGCAAACGAATTCTCCAGAAAAAGCTAGTATAATATATTACAATACAAAGACAAGATAATTTTATACAAACAAAGTATGTATTCGCTAACAACACTATTACTCAGTAGGAAATACAGTCACTTACGTGACAAACTGAGCGAACACCAACGACAGAAAGGGTACCAAGAAAATATTTAATCTAAATAAATGGGAGTGCGTCACAGATTAAGATAGGTGCCATTCATTTATTACGTAAGATGGATTTTTGACAGTGTTTTACGTCCTCCTACCCCTATGTAAGAAAAAATAAGAGTAGGCCAACCCCCTCCCCCCTATTTCATATTTATCACGTAAGAATTACATAGACATTTAATGATTGATGGGCAAGAAACGTAAGTTTTTCTTACATTCAAAATGGCAAATGGTCATTTTATATTTTAGATAATCTAATGTAATTGGCGTATGTAATACCCTTAATAGGGGTATAGAGTTCGATGCTGTAGCCACATACTTATGGTATACATCCACAACTGAATTACACCACCCGATATTTTTTTTTGTGTATATATGGTATATTCTAATTCGTTGGATATATTACATGTATTACGCTTCGTAAAGTAACATGGACACGGCCATTTTTATATATGGATGTTATTAGTATTTTTACTTGAGAAATAAATTTCAATATGTCTTTCATTAGACTTGTCGTGTCTGCGTTATCTATTCTTTGGCAATAAAATTCAGTGAGCGACCTTCAGGCGGGAAGCGGGAGTAGCGCCCGATTTCCTGCGGCAGGAAATGACTTAGTGCTTTGACGTCCAACGGCTGGTCGCAAAAGTGGAAATGGAATGGAGCTTGACACACACAACGCACTCACATCTAACAAATTGCTTATTTCAACTATTGTTTCCAAGGAATGCTCATTTCATCTAGGGAACGCACGTTTTTATTATTATTTTGGTTTCTATTTTAAAGATGTTAACCCGTCTATACTTATAAATGACAAACAGCCAAAACTACAAAGTGTAGAAAGCTGAAAGTAATATAGTTTTCTACTATTTCATAATGAGCTGTATTATACGTAACGATTTAGGCGGGTTGCTACTCTATACTAATCTAATATCATATTATACAAAATATGTATTTTAATATATTTTTTATTTTACTTTTACAGTTTTACGAAGGTGGAACGATTACAAAATAATATCCAAAAGATAAAAATAGAATTATAGCAGAAGTGTGAATCTCATGTTCATTTTATTCAATAAACTCGTTGTCACTGATATGGGTCCAAGCTGCCAAATAATAAAGAACAACTTACACTTACTCTTTGCACACATTGTTTGAGACTTTATCTACTTTGGTAATTATAAAAATATCCTTTTCAGAATTAAGACTTAATAAAAACATTGTTCCCAGTTGCAGGATCCATGAAGCAAGTTTTATTAATGTTAAGGTTGACAAACAGGCTGACGGTCCACGTCCACGTCACAGGTGCTGCCAGTGCGCTACCGACCATAGTTGGACTGAGGATAAGGGACGAAATGGGCTCTGACAGGGCACACTGCGTTTCCTGGCCTATGTGCGCCACCTTCCCTCTGGGCAAAACGGGACCAGGCCCCCTAGCCAAGATGCAAACGCTTCGTTGCGTACTTTGCAAACGAAGAGAGAACGCTACGAGAAAACTTTGTGATTGGTCAAAATGTTATATGGGCGTTACAACAACCAATCACCAAGCTTTCTCTTAGCGTTCTCTCATTGTTTCCGAAGTACGCAACGAAGCGTTTGCATCTTGGCTAGGCCCCCTGGGAGGTAGTCTTAGGGGAGACTACCGCCTGTCGAGAGGTTCCCCGAGATGATTCCCCGGCGTACCTCCACTTTCGGGTACGCCGAGGTTCCGACATGGAGCGTTGCCCTCCCCGCGCTGGATAGCTGTGGTAGGTATTGGATATTGTGTCATAACGTTCCCGCGACCCCGCCTATCTACGGCCGCGCTAGATAGGAGTCCGGCATAAGCCCGCAAAGTCTAAGCTACCCGGTATCCACGATGATTTTACAACGTTAAAAATGCACACTGCGTTTCGTAGTCATTTGGGCAGCCCGTCTGGCGGAAGTAACCACCTTACAGAAGAGTGTGTGCTGTTGTGTTTCGGTTAGCTAATTAGAGATACTACAGGTCATTCTCCTATCACTTCCTAATCCCTTACTTTTGGTATAGGCGACGGTAGTCACCAACCACCAGCCTGTTTGATGACCTTCACATTTAAATGAAAAAGGAAAAAAATCTGCAGTATGCGTTAAGGCTACATAATCCCATCTCCTCGTCAGCAAAGATTAGCTTAAAGTGAGTTACGCCTTTAACAACTTTATATCAGTTCGCTTATCTATCAAAGTTTCCTGATTACGTTGAAATTTTAGTGACAAAATGTACAAATAAAGCTTCGTCAACTTTAAGAGCGAATATTGCATCATGGACATTTTTCAAATTGTAGAAAAATTAAGAAGAAAAGTAAATGTCCTAATCATGCTTCTTCTGTATTATAGCTTTAATATTTTATTAATAAAATAAAATAAACATGTAAGTTTGTTTTGTTATTTCTTGTCTCAGATAAAATAAGAACTAAAGATAGATAAGCCCTGTGTAGGGCAGAGTGAAGCCGGTAAAACTACGACCGACTACCGACCATACACGGGCAGCTTGTAGCAGTCAGCTTCAATCTGCGACTGCATAGTGAACTACGGTCTTATAAGGTCCCACACCTTATGAACGGCCTACCTTCAGATCTATGTAGCAATATAATATCGATTAAAAATATTAAATTTAAGTTAAAGCAATATTTTTTAAATTGTTATATTGTGTGTCAGCTCCAATGCACGACTGGATAATACCCTTACACATATTTTTGAATTTGAATTTTGAATTTGAATTTGAATTTTGAATTTGAATTTTTAATTTATTCTGAAAGCAACAGTACAATTTCTAATCTTTTTACATTAAGCATGAATATCCATTATCTATTTATTTACTTTCCAAAAACATCCGTACTGTCCAAACTTATGCGTATTTTCTACTGTCCCACGACTGGACTAAGAGCCTACTTTAAAAATCATTTGCATAGTTGGCCTAACTGGGAATCTTTGCGTTTGATCTTTAAGACAATTGTACAATTCACTTATAAGTTAGTAATTCAATGAACACAAAATAGTAAATTATCGTCTTAATGTGGATGTTAATAGTACACACAGTTGTTTAGTGCAAGTTCGGTCACACTTGGCTTGCTTCTCGGGGAGTGTGTGAGCTGTGAACTCCGATAACAGTTATACTAACTTCAACTTAGGCAGAGTACATACTGACTTATTAATATAGCACATTATGTGCACAAGTACGGGTCTATTACAAAGGCTTTTGATTTAAAATATATTATAGCTTGAGGGAAAAAAACAGCAATATAACACCTCTTTTTTTACGTTAGGAAAAATTTTATTAATGAAAATATAATACATTACATGTTCTGAGGATGATGTTTCGTTAACGATTATAATAATACAAAAATATGTGAAAGTAAAAAATCAATTTCTTTTTATTTTTCCAAAAAGAATACAAACCAAAATTATTTAAAAAATACTATTTTGATTACAAAGGAGTTCGCAACATATAGTATAAGTCAAATCCCGCCTTCTGTCCCTCTATGCGGTTTTCACTAATCGAAAGAACATCGAGGAAGCTTTTTTATAAATAATTTGCATAAAAAAATTACACCGGTGCGGAGCCGGGACCGGGCCGTTAGTATATTATAAAACAAAGTGCCTCGTCACGTCTTGTATGTCTGTATGTATCTTTTCGCTATGATAATTATCAAAAACTACTGAATAGACTTTCATGCGGTTCTCACTAATGGAAGAAGCGTTAAACTAAGAAGGTTTTTATTTGGAGTGAGTGCTATGAATAAGAAGGGGTCGCTAGTATTAAATAAAAATATTTTGAAGACTTCCTCTATTTGTAAACTGCGGTTTCAATACACACGAGTCAAAGTTAGTTTCTTTAAATTAAAAAATATTTTTTCACATAATATTTGGTACTAAAAACGAATACTTTTAATCTGGAAAGCGCTTTTCAGATTAATGCGTCCATAGCTGTCTAGACATTAGTTACGAAGTCTCTTTAGTACAAAATGAAATGAAATTAAAACTATATGTACTTAGATACGACTGCAGATTGCCTTTATGCAAAGTTTAATGCGTCGCTACTCAAAAGGCGTGAAAAGGTAAAACAGACAGATAAAAAGACATACAGAGTTACTTTCACATCTATACTACTAATATTATAAAGCTGAAGAGTTTGTTTGTTTGTTTGGTTTAACGCGTTAATCTTAAGAACTACTGGTTCGAATTGAAAAATTATTTAACATTTTGAACGCGGGCGAAGTCGCGAGCAACAGCTAGTTTATTATATTAGTATTGATAGTCTATACTATACTAATATTATAAAGAGAGAAGATTTGTATGTTTGTAATGAATAAACTCAAAAACTACTGGATCGATTTTAAAAATTCTTTCACCTTTACAAACCTACGTTATCAACGAGTAACATAGGCTATATTTTATAAAATTACGCTGGCGAAGTCGCGTGCAACAGCTAGTATTTAACAATATTAGGATAGTATGGATAATATTACTATGGGAAGTAGATAGGTGCGTTTATATTCTATTATTCTCAAAAGGCACAAGTTCATTTCGGAAATGTACCGAGTAGAATTTCAATCCACAACACGATGCGACTTAATTGTAGCGGTTTACTTAAGGCTGCTCACACACGAGACTTCCTCGCAGCATTACGAACAACACGAGAGCAATTTACAGTTCATTTCACACGTAATACGAAGTTTTATTGCTTGCATACCATCGGTGTGGAAGTAGGTTTATCTCTACTAGTGAAATAAGCTGGCACTGCTTTTGGTCGTTAATTTAACGAGCCAACTAATATAGTAGAAGGAGTAGTTATCATTTTAATGTTTTGATTTGTTGTTTAAGGTTTCATGGACTGTTCCTAATTAATGTACTTAATTTTCTAACTGTAAGTTATTCGTTCCGAGTGAGCTATATACTATATATATTATGTTAACTAGCTGTTGCACGCGACTTTGTCGGCGTAACTTACTAAAATATAGCCGCTAATAATGTAGTTTTTGCATCTATTCGTCAAAATACAAACAAAAATACAAATTACGAAAGTAATTTAAAAAAACAATTTGAAAAATTGTGGCTATTACATTATTGTCATGAATATTTAAAACTAGCTAGTGCCCGTGACTTCGACCGAATTAAAAAATAAGGGACAAAATATACTCCTGACAAAATATGTAAAACAGTATATGGTGGCGCCAAATAATTAATTGACTATGGTGTGTTCCAAATTCCTCCAATCCACGCCAACAAACATGCATACACCGCACACGCCGAGTGGCGTCCTCTGGTGACTTTAAAGTAAACGCAACGCTCGGTGTGTGAACCCCGCAGCGAAAAAAAAAGGAAATTACGTGTATCGCTCCGCGCGGATTATCAATACTAATAATAAATCTGTAAGGGTCGGTCATGGAGTAAGTTACTTTGTTTTCAGAGATATCGTGTTTATAGGCCCTATACATGATACTGAAACTAAATTGACGATTTTTAGAATTTTTTCTGTATGTATGTATGTTCCTCCATAACTCTGAAACGAATTAACTGATTTTCATGAAACTTGGTAGATAAACATTTGGACGTACGGGACACAGGATAGGCTACTTAATATTTTTCAACGCGAAGTCGTGGGCACCAGCTAGTAATTATAATAAATCCGATTATTCCCATATCGCAACGCTGAAGCATTGTGCTTTTGTAATTCATCAAATGGTCATGCTCCGCGAGTGCAGTTGAGGAGAAAAAGGACAGTTTGGACACCAGAACGTTTGTGTGGCGGGCCCGCTCCTGTCTCCATCGGCCTGGAGGATTTGCAATCTACATAAGTTACCGGCGGCATACGAGGTAGGTGTTGCATGTCCCGATCCAATTCTCTTCCTAGTCCTTTGATTGCACGCATCACAAAGAAAAATACAGTCCACTTACTATTAAACATATTTGGCGTGACCAGTATATAATATACGAGTACTTTTGCCAAGCGTTGGGTCGTTATTTTTAGATAGTTGGTGCCCGCGGCTTCGCCTGCGTGGAATATTTAGCCTATTATCACCCTGAAATTATATTCTAACTTTTGATGAGAGTTATTCTAAAGTCTGATGTGTAGTTTCGAATATTACGAATATCCACCGTTTGACAAAAGTTGGCGCCACCGGTAAATTATGGTTAAAATTGTCATATGTAAACTTCATTATCGTAAGATTGGAAATGAGGCAACAACATAACCTTAAAATATTAGTGATTTTTTATCAGTATAATATATTCGTTTGTTTGCGAAAATGTCGAGTTTTGAGCCGAATAAGCGTCATTTGCGGGAACTTTGATGATTTACCTACTTCTTCAATTTGAAGAAATCTGCAGCTGAGACGTATCGATTGCTTGTAGAAACATATGGAAGTGCCTTAACTTTACCTTTTTATAATATTATTATATATTTTTTATACGTGTGAAGCTTTTAAAAGTACTTTTAAAAATACCTACTTAGTAAAGATATAGAAACCAAATTATTTATTTAAATAAATGATCCGGGAAATTATTGCGCCTCAAATACATTTAATTTGCCAACCCTCTACATCTAAAATTATGCTATTACAATTCGAATTAACTATATTTGTCGTAGTTTGTGATTCAAATGTACGCGACATATGGCGGCCCCATATTACTGTGAATCTGCAAGATTTTATTGCTGTAGGGGGGTCAGCGTGTAGCGGTACAATTCTTATTTTCGACATTTGGCATTATGTCTACTGATTTAGTAATAGCTTTACGTTTTTAATATAATTTAAAAAAAAGAAACAATATTTTGCAACCAAGTTATCTAAACTGTCCACGTCTATTTGTTTCACCGCTAACTACTTCTAAACCACACAACTGATTTTTAATACGGTTTTCACTTAATGAAAGGGGCATAAACGAGGAAGGTTTGCGTATTCAAGGAATGTCAGATCCCATCCCTTCCTTATCTCTTTCCCTCTATAGTCGGCAACGCACTTGCCGTGCTTTAGGCTTTGCTTGTGTTATAGGCGACAGTAGCCACCTACCATCAAGTGGACCGTCAGCCTGTCCGTTGACCTTAACATAAAAAATAAAAAATTGCATCCCTGGTGAACCCAGAAAGCGGGTTAGTAATGTAATATGAATGTAGATATTTTAAAACTATACAAATTATTTGTAATTAACCGTAACATATGCACTGCAAAGATATGTTTTCTCCCTCTCCTAGTATGGTAAGTTATTACCAGACTGCCTCCCTTACTGTGGCTGTTGGCAGAGGGTTTGATTTTGCTATTGTTACCAAAGTTTACACACCCTTGCGGGATATTTTTTCAAAAAATGATCTTTTTATAGTATTAGAAAATATCCTATAAGTATAGGTACATTTCTAAAATAACTACGCCACAATATAAAAGGCTATGTCGAAATGATTGCACATGAACTTTTCTGTGTATTTGTAAGAGCCTACTGCACTTATATCTAGAAGGCTGTATAGCCACATGCCGTAGAGACATACCTCCAGTCTGCCTGACTTCCATTATTATAAAAAGCATATAACGAGAAAGAAATAATAAGCACTATATTATTATTATTATTTTTTAAATAGAGATGGGTTTGCTCTTGGCCAACATCCAGGTGTTTATGTCTTTCTATACTAATATTATAAAGAGGTAAAGTTTTTATGCTTGTATGAAGGGATAATAATTGAAACTACTCATGTGATTTAAAACATTCTTTCACTAATACATATAATACACAGAATAGACTTTCAGGATACACATATTAAAGGTACATACTACAAAAAAGACATGCCGCTTCTTATAGAGGTTAATATATTATAGAAACAAAGAGAGGTTGGACAGGCTCTGTTTGTTCTAATTCAACTTCTAAACCATCCAACGGATTTTGATTCAAATTTCACTATTACAAAAAGCGATAAACGTGGAAGACTTGTGCATATAATTTGCAGAAAAAAATTACATCTGTGCAACGCCGCGAACAGGTCGCTAGTGTTTGAAAGTTTTTCTTGGCTTTCTAACTCGAAACTTTCTGCATTACACTCAAAAGTAAGTGAAAAAAAAAATACAGACACGTTCTAACCAATTGGACATATTCATGAATCTCTCAAGTTATATTTGAATAATGAAGCCTTTTGATATTCGATAACTTTTAGAGGCTATAGGTTTTTTCGGGTTTGCTTTCAGAAAATAATGGCCTCCTATTGTGAATACACATTTTATATATATTCTCTAACAAGGTCTTTAATGTAGGATTTTGTTTCGGGTTAAATCTTTTCAATGTTCACATTATATAGGAATATAATATCAAAGGTTTTTACTTGGATAAATCAGAGATGCAGTAAAGTATAAGCAATATTTATTTTGAAAAATGGTTGATTGTCTATTACATACATTAACAAGTTCTGTCGCTTAGCAACCGTTCAACATTTTTCGAATTATATCCACTGATATTTTTTCAAGTTTTTATTCCCAGATGATATAATTGCTTCCATAGTTGAGCAATAATATCTAAAATCTGTCCAAGATGATATCAACAAGCCTGCAAGTATTACAAATGAAGAAATGGAGAAATTTATCTGAATTGTAATATTTATGTCATGTGTGAAGTTGCCTCATCGATTTTGTATTCTAATTCCGTCGATCAGGAGGATCCTATCACAGGAGGCGGGGAGGGGGTGTAGTAAGATATCACGTGTATTTATATTTTGTTGAACGTGCAATTACTATTTAATTTTTATGCCAATTAAAAACAACCTGCAAACTTAGGGCGCGTTCCCACTATGACGTGACGACAGATAGTCGTGCAGTTTAAAGCGTCGTGGCTTGTATATTTAAATGGAGGTGTTCACACATAGGATGACACAATTAACAGTTGCCTGCGACTCTTTTTTCGTTGTGACGACTAATTATCAAGACAATCAAGACATATGGGAACAGTTAGAGACGACAGTCGCTCGACGATAATTAATCGCTACGACACAGCGGGAATGCGCCCTTAATGACGTTTTATCGCGGTCCTTAATTTTCCAGAATTAAATTAGATTATGTTTACCTGTATTTAAAAATTATAATCTAAAAATATAAGATATTTAAAAATACACGTGATTTTTGGGTAGGGGAGGGGGGGGTTAGTCTTTATCATCACCACGTAGTACCAGGGGGGAGGAGGGATAAAAGAGTTGCTGAAAAACATCACATGATTAATGGACGACCCCTTATGTGAAACTGTAATTATATATTTGATAATATCTTAGTAGTGGCATCTTGCGGCAATAGCCACTTTCTTACAGTAGACCACCGTATAATGGTAGCATGTGTGCTGTTGTGTTTCGGCTAGTGAATAAAGGATACGAAATTGCATTTCCCTATAGCTTCCCAAACACCTATCTTCAATCCTAAGATCAGTAGCGCATTAGCAAAAACTTTGACGTTGCTTGTAGCCACTTATCATCTGGTGGCGCCAAATTATTATAAGATTAATTGACTATGGTGCGTTCCAATTTATTCGATTCCACACCTAAAAAACATGCATTCACCGCACACGCCGAGTAGCGCCACCTGGTGACTACTATGTGAACGAAACACTCGACATGCGAACCCCGCAAGTTAATCGCAGACCGCTCCGCGGTAGCATTTTTGCTAGCAATGAACCGGTAGCATTTTTGCTAGCATTTTTTTGCTAGCAATGAACCGGTAGCATTTTTGCTAGTATTTTTTTGCTAGCAATGAACCGGTAGAATTTTTGCTAGCAATGAAGCGTTAGCATTATAGCCGTTAGATTTTTTTTGAACAACAAATCACATTGTGCTTCCAAACACGACCTCCCCCGTGACACATAAACAATGTAACCTGATTCCGTATTCACTAACACGGACGTATAATTTATATAAGGCATTCCCGGATATACTGAATTCACGGACCGTGTGATTTGATGTGGCAGGATACTATTATATTATCAGTGTTATCATAGCGATAATATTGTATTACATTTGCTTATCATAGTGCTATTGTAACAGCCCCTTCACAACATTAAATAATAACAGAATGTGTGCTGTTGTGAGTAAGGGATGCCAGGGCCCATTACCTTATCTCTTCTTATTCCCTTATCCTTTCTTTAACGTTGGATAGGGATCTCTTAGTGTAGGGTGCACTGCGAGGTTATGCCGGATTCGTACCGGCTAAAACCCAACGACTTTCTAGCGCGGCCGTTGATGGGCGGAGTCGCGGGGACATTATGACACGACATCGGTGCCCCGCCAAGGTTATCCAGCGCGGGGAGGGCTACGCTCTCTGCTCATCTATAACTTTGATCGGCAGCGCAATTTGCAGCACCTTAAACGTTGCTTAACGTGTTATAGGCGATTATAGGTGACGGTAGCTACCTACCATCGAGTTGACCGTCAGCCTGTCAGTCGATCTTAACATAAAAAAAAGCAATCCAACAATGTCTGTACCAAGACATCTAACGACTGATAACCGACAATTTCGCGATACATGAAATTCATTGATTATGTATTGTAACTTTGGATTGCTATATCTTGAGTATAAGCACTTTGGAGCATTATGATTAGGTTAAGGGCGTATACTCTATAGAATCATCGTTTAAATTTATTGCTCTTATTACAGGCCACACCCTGTATAATCTATAAAAGAATAATATTACAAAAAACTTAAAAGTACATAAATGTAGTTATCCCTTGGTAGCGAATTTTTGGTTGAAATTTGGCACACAGATAGAGTATTATCTGGACTAACATATAGGATATGTCCTTTTTATTCTGAAAAATTTCAGTTTCCGAAGGATCGTCTAAAAATAAAAGAAAATCGGATTGCGGCGCGGCGCCACCGTCGCGTCGTCATAGCGATAAAGATGTCAACCATTATATTACTAATATATTTTCTCATTTTTCAAAATCTTACTAATCCTATTAAATAATATTATTGTCAATGTATTACAACCCAAATTATACCAATAAATTCTGAATGGATTTGGATAATCCTTTGCAGAATAACACATGGACTTCAATTTATTAAGATACAAAGACTAGGTCGGGAGCAAGAGCACGTATACAAAATAAATGACATTTTCAATGTTATCGAATTAAATGTAAATAATTCCCGTATGTAGTTATTAATAACAAAACGTAGGCAGGTATGTGTTTTAGGCCAGTCTCTAGAGATTAATATATGTTGTAGGTAACGAAGGATAAACGAAGGTATGAAGTTGAAGTTGAGCTATGGGAATAGTGGATCAAAAGTGAGATAAACTCTAATAACAAAGTTTCGTTAATACAATGACGTAGGTTTGACAATTTATTAATACTAGGCGTTGCACGCGACTTCGTCCGCGTATGTATGTAGCTGTTAATGTAGCTTTCTATAGTCAGAAGTTCTAAAATTCGCCGAAGAACCAAAGTTGTCAACATAGCCACCATGTCGATGTCGTTGCCAGATCATAGAATTGATGGCCACGAATGGATGGCCATTGAAATGAAATGGCCAGCTAAAACTGGCCATGTGATGGAATAACCGGCGTTTAACTATAATTTTTTCTATAGGTTCCTTCTTTATTTGGAGTTTTTATTAATTCTTTACTTAACATTATTGATATGGCCAGTTTTAACTGGCCATTTCAACAAGTGATCAATTTTTTGATCTGGCCACGACATCGACATGGTGGCGAGACTTAGGAGAAGCTTAAACCCAGCACTTGAGAGATACAGGCTGATGATAATGTCACAAATATTTATGTAATAATTATTATTTTGTATAGACTGTAGAAATAAAAAACCGAAATGCGTTGCTCCGAAAGAGAAATTATATTTTTTATTAAGCAAAATAATTTGACATTTTCTGTTTTATACAATTTCACCGTACTAAATACTAATCTTACCTGAAAGAGAAACAACATTTAAAGCTATTATTTCTATATTCTTGTTTACTTCTTTAAATTATTTTCAATTATTTATTATTAATTCAAACGACTCGTTTTATAATCGTAGGATATTATACCTCCGTGTTATTCCCGCGTTGTAAGCGTTTACATTTATTTATTTATCTGAAAAGATAAACAGATATAAAAAAAACTATGATGAAGAGTATAGAGTAAACAAATGTTCGTTTAAATTTTCTAATTAGTTTTCATTGATGGTCCGGTCTGTGGAATTTGATTAACCTGTGAACGTTTGAAGTTCAATCATACGGTTGGTGTGTTCTTACAGAAAAATATTAAGTTAGTTTTGCATGATTAAAAGCAAATAATATAATGAAATGTTGTTTTTCATTCCACACGCCTTATATGTGAAATACGAGTATTATTCTGTATTTACTCGAAAATACTGATGGAAATTTAAATACTTACCTATATCTTTTTAATTTGAACATTATTCCAATATTAACTATTGTCTAACCAATATTATAAACGCATAGCATATAAAATCATATTGAACAGACGAGTGCAAAATTATTGACTGACCTGTTTAGCCTACCCAATATTTATAAAGGAAAAAAAAAATAGTTAACTTTACGTTTGCATATTTTATCGATAGAATGAATCAGTACAATGTTAAAAAAAAAATTAAAATTTTTAACTAATCATATCCTGGACTGAAATTTACTCCAACGATCCAAACATAACTAAACAATTAATCAATAGCAGTGTTTGTTTTTCAGTACAAGTTAAACTTTCCGAACTGTCCGATCTTAACCGTTAGTACATTTAGTTTGAAAATCAAACTCGAACTAAAATCGCTGATTATAATGCCAATAGATTTAACCTGATTGGTTCAATTATGTCGACAGTTCCGGTTAGTTTCGAACTTAACTTGTTTTGATGTCGAATTGATTTAAAACAATTTTAAATTGATTGTAGGTCAGCGTCAATAGAGCCTTAATGTTGATAGATATTACAAGAGGTCGCCTAGTGCTCGAAATTCGACCATAAACAAAAGATTATATATTACATTTATTATATTATATTAAATGTGAATTGGTGAGTCAAACACGTATCCATAATACTTACATACTTTAATATTATAATTGTCAAAGTAACACTGTCTGTCTGTCTGTCTGTTACCTTTTCACGCTTTAACTACATACTTGCATGCACGCCAGGGATACAGGAAAGGAAAAGTCCTTTTCATCTAGAAAAAAAGGACTTTTCCTGAGGGATCATCTGAAAATATTAAAAAATGTGTCAACAGTGGCGGCGCCATCTCAGCAAAAATTCTCAGCAAAAAGCATATTATATTTTATCAGGTGTCATATTTTTTAATTTTACAATGTGGACCAGCTAGTATTACATAAAAAATATTAGTTTTTTCCATTCCTTCTCCATATCAACTTTAACATTTCGATGTGAACGGACGCTTAAGGTAGTCATCCCGCCGTCGCCTTTTCGCGGGCGTGGTGCGCTCGATGACTCTGTATGGAGCGCCCATATGGGTCGACTCCTTGTCCGCCTATAATTTGGCCCTGTGCGAAGACCGCAGCGGGTCATGGCGACCAGGGTCATCAGAGCATATCGCACTACCTCGTGGAGGGCGGCATGCATGATCGCAGGGACACTTCCCTGGGAGTTGGATGCCGAAGTCCTTGCGGCGGTCTACCATCAGACAGCAAATGCAAGGGCCGGCGGTGCGTGTCCACCCCCAGAAGAGGTAGCACGATGGAGAAGATAGGCTTAGGAGGAGGCACCCGAGAGATGGTGCGACGAGGCAATGCAGCCGGGGTACCGTACCACGTCTGCGATCGCACCGGTGTTGAAGGAGTGGGTAAGCAGGCGGGCCGGCTCGCTCTCGTTCTGGCTTGTACAAGTGCTTACAGGGCATGGATGCTTCGGAAAGTACCTGTGCTACATCGCTAGGAGAGAGCGAACAACCGCCTGCCACGAATTTGTGGCGCCGATTGATACGGCCGACCACACGCTGGCGGAGTGCCCAGGTTGGGTCAATGAGAGGGCGGCTCTGACGTCAGTCGTGGGATAGGACTTGTCCTTACCCGTTGTCGCCAGGGCAATGATTGAAAGTCTTGACGGCTGGAATGCCGTCAAAACGTTTTGTGAAGCGGTCCTGAGTGGAAGAAAGGCCAATGAACGGGGCCCGCGAGGCGAACCCCCAGGCTGATCCACTCAGGCGTCGAAGAGCCGGCCGACGTACCCGGGCGTATGCTGCGGCGCACTTCGCGTGACAACCTCAGAGCGTCAGAAGGGGACGTTTGACGCCCTGAAACACCCAACAAGAACGCGTGGCGGCTCACGGCATTGCAGTGGGCCGTTTAAAGTGAGGCAAAGCCATTGCCCTGAGCTGGGTTCGAAGAGAACGTAGCGGTATGTGGGGATCCGAGGATAAGGCCTCGCTGTGAACTTGGACCCACACATCACCGCTGATGGTGGAATCCGGGGGGTTTCAGTGGGTATTCTCGGTGATAAGTCACTTCATCGGGCGAGTCCCTCGTCGACTGTCCCTCGTCGACTGTCCCCGTCGACGAGGGATAGTGCGTGAACGTCATTTCCTCTCCTAAAAAAAGGTAGTCATTCCATCCTATCCCATACATAGACTGGGAAAGTGCTAAAAGTACAAACGGTAATGTATGAGACGGAGTAATGTCCAATAATACCTGCTTAATGGTATGAAAAAATAAATAAATTTTAAAATTAAATTTTAAGTTGAATTCACGAGCCATTTATTGTTTGACCTATTTGTCGTAATTATCAACCCACGCGTAAACAAGCATATTTATGTTGATTTGATCCGTCATATTAATTACCAAACATTAAGTAAACAATTCAAGGATGTTAGAAGTATTATTAACTATGGAATACTCAAACAATATACAAATTAATGACGATTTTCATTAGTTGTAGTTATTTATACTCTTAGTATAATATTAGTTGTATTATATTACCGTAAAAGTTATTATGGGAATGTTGTCAAAGCTGTGTACGCCTATATTGACATGCTGATACGTCTTATACCTATTAGCATATTGTCTTATACCTATTAATTGCGATTACATTTTTGAACGAAAAACTAAGGAGGGAAAACTTCTTTGGGCACGTTGGGCACTTTTGGTATGGGGAAAAAAGCATTGAACTCGCGAGACCATCACGTCACGCTCAGTTGATTTTTTTAAAGGAAGGTTGGGCACTTTTATTAGTATGAGGAAAAAGCACTGAACTCGCGTGACCGTCACGTAACGATCAGTGACTTTTAATCTTGAGTGAGATTTTTAGGAAGGTTGAGCAATTTTGGGATGGGGAATCGACGCTTAAAATCTCCAATCGACGATGTATGTAGGAGGTAGGGGTTACACGAAATAAAAACGAACTGGTCAAAGTTCAAACAAGTTGGTAGAAAAGTTGGTTCTCGTATCGATAAATGACAACAAATCAAAGGAATGAATTTGTGAACTATTCCAAGCCATGCTACCATCCATCTGATGCTACCATCAGAGTGCAATTCAGGCAGTTGTATCAGGATGATTTTTCATCTTTGCTACATTTTACTAAAAGATTAGTCCGTTCAAGTTAGATGGAAGTAGATATAAAATTGTATAGTGCTAAGAATAACTATTATGTTAAAGTCGACATACAGGCTGACTGTCCACTTGATGCCATAATTATAGGTGGCTACCGTCGCCTATAACACAAGCAACTGCCGACGATAGTAGGATTAAGATCAAGGGAAGGGATTATTTTAAAGATGACAAAAATAATGCTATCCTGAGTTTCTTTCGAGGTTTCTTATCGGGATGGTCATCATCTTGCCTTTTTTTTCCGAAACCCTGGTAAATTTAAGTTTATAATGACGATCATAAGAGTTGAAACCTAATTGATAGGCAAATGGGCTCCGCAAACCCTTACTCACTCACCGAAACACAACAGCACACGTGCTCTTATTTCACGGTGGTCTCCTGTAAGGAGGTGGTTACTGCCGCCAAACGAGCTGCCCAAATGACTGTAAAACACACTGGGCTCTGCTACTACTAAGCTAGTTAAAAGTTAGTTCGTAAATTCATTAAGTAATTGAGTTTTTTTGATTACAAAAGTCAAATTATCAATACTTACGCGATTTACATAATTAAATGTGAGCGGTTGTGAGAGTTAATGGAAATATATGTAGAAATGCGTAAAATATAATGTACTCACTTCGACAGAAGAAAGACTGACAGCTTTTATTACATCGAACGACCCTAAATGCATAGCCACCGGTCGTAAAAGATTTGATGACGTCGTAAAAAATTCGGAATATGATAACAGATTTTTTTCATTTTAACTCAACGTGACAGTAATGTCGTTTTTAATATATCTCAGGTACTAGTCCAGTAACCTTATAATACAGACCTTGCGTTAAATCCGGTAGTTCTGATTTTTTGATAATTTGTTAATTGTCTCGAATGTATTGAGGCCTCGAGCACCGAACACAACCTTGACATAAATTGAAAAAAAAATACGAGAAATTTTGGACTAGGTACTTTAGTTTTTGGTGACTAACCCTAAAAGACTAGTTATCCAAATACTTAGAACTACTTAGAACGTTTTTAAAGTAGATTTTAAATTTTCTACGATATGATACTAGAACTATCCCAACTAGGCAATATTGTGTACTATAGCAACCGAGAGAACATTTTCTCTTGTTCCAAACGGTGTGAATGAAAGCAAAAAGAAAGATTAGTGACTCCTAGTGGACTCAGTTCAGTCGCTCTAATGACACTATTTTTCGTTCAAAATACAGTTTTGTGGATTCGCTCCATTATTACATTACACGGATTTGTAATATCTAATTGTGGTTGCGGGGATGAGAATTTAGGAATTTAGTTTTATGTAGCCCATTACTTGATTATGTTAAGAATGTACCGTATCTTTGTTTTTGCTTCTATTTTCGGTTAGACACATGAAACTTTTGTGTGAAAAGTGTAGCAATATTAAAAGAAATGTGTCCATACAATCTGCAGTTTTTAGTATGGTCAATATTATTATACTATAGGTATACTTTAGGAAATCTATAGTAAACTGAATGGGCTACAACAGACAGCAGATGCGGTAATAAGATTTCTGTTTAAAATTGAAACTACTTCAATAAATTCTGTTGCCGCTAAGAATTGAAAATGTCCTTTCTTAATCCATCAAGATAGATAAAGATGGGTTTACTGGCGCGGAGTTAGTTTTAAAAGCATTCAACCATAGTTTGGTTTGGTTTGAACTAAATTACTGGAACAGTTAACTATTACTTTTTTACTGTAGTTGAATATGGGAAGTAGATGAAATCAGTTGAATCATATGAAAGTACAATAAATATAAAAATATACACATATAAGACTCTTTCTGCTTCTGTTTGTTTCTCCGCCAACTTTTTCTAAACCACTTAACGGATTTTGATACGGTTTTCACTAACGGAAAGAACGACAAAGTATATAATTTCTAGAAGTCGGGGGCGGCTCGCTAGTAATGAAAAATTGGCACTTAGGGGTTTAGAAACATAGGTTTATTTTTTAACAGGCGTAAGTATTCGCTAAGAAAGGATTTTTGAAAAATTTCAACTCGGTGCAAAGTTTCAAAATGAAATTTCATTTTAGCATAAAATATTTGTTGATGTAATTTAAAAGCTGTTATAATAAAATGTTGTCTATAATTTCAAATTAGCGATTTGGCTTTTCTAGAAACAATAACACAGAAGAGTTAATACCACGCTTACGATTTTCTATCGTAGGTACATAAAATGGATTTAGGTTCGCTCGCTGCGTTTGCTCTGTGATTTAACACCAAGTCTTGGCTCCGTACTTAGATGTAACTGGAAAGTTTATAGAAATATGTACGTTGGGTGTTACAGACGTTAACTTTATTGGAGTACATTTTTGGCAGTTTTCATTTTCGCGAGTTTGCGTCGTTAGATCTGAAAGTATCACGTTTTTCTAATTCTCCTGAATTCTGATTCTAAGTTTAAACCCAACCAGCAAAATGGTGCACTATAGCAATCGAAAGAACGTTTTCGGAATCACTTTTTGTGTTTCATGCATGTCCTATAACAATGATGGAAACGTTTACTCAGGCAGGTTTTTGGCACCATTACACGCTCGTTAGTGACATAGCCGTGTTATTGTGGCTCCCACATCACATAAGTACCTGGCTACACAGAACTACAGAATCTACACTGGGTAGCCAGGTCTGTAGTTCTGTGTTAGGGCCTACCCTTGCCTCAAATACCTACCCGGAAATGTCTACCATCTCTCGGAATATATCTATGAACAACAATTACATGACTCAAAGTATGCCAGCTCTTACGTACACATTCGAAAATATAGTTTGTTGAATTGTTGACTATTTTTCACTGCAGTGTGTATCGCAGTGAACCCATTCAATCTTCACTGAGCATGTTACCTAAGAAAATTACTAGGTGTCTTTTCCGGAAACTCGTCTACTTAAATGTAAAATGCACTTTCCTCTTAGTAATTGTATATTTTTGTCTTTTACAAAGACACGAGACTTGACTTTTTGGTACAGGACAAAATTAATATGATAATGACGGTAATATTATCTGATAACTAAACTTTAGTGCATTGACATAAAGTGGAAAGACGTCAAGCAATTACATTTTAACAACTTGGTAATAGCAATGTACGATGCGTTCTGCAATCAAAATATGGACAACCTGTCTAACCACCACCCTTTAAGAGAAGATTAATATGAATTTAGCATATGTCTTGTACTGTATCTCTATCCTATACCCACCTTATTCCTCTGTCCCCTCCTTATTTATCTCTCTCTTTCCCTCTCTTTCTCCCTCTCTGCAGTCAGTTCTTATTACTGACTAGCTGGTGCCCACGACTTCGTCCGCGTTGAAAAATATTAAGTAGCCTATCCTGTGTCCCGTACGTCCAAATGTTTATCTACCAAGTTTCATGAAAATCAGTTAATTCGTTCTAGAGTTATGGAGGAACATACATACATACATACAGAAAAAAACTAAAAATCGTCAATTTAGTTTCAGTATCATGTGTAGAGCCTATAAACACGATATCTCTGAAAACAAAGTAACTTACTCCATGACCGACCCTTACAGATTTATTATTAGTATTGATAACCGTGGTACAAAATCCCAGTTACGACTGCACCATCCGCCTCTATCGCCACCTTCTATAGTCGTCTTAACCGCCTGCCAAAGTGTATCAGAAGAGCAGGATAACAAATCCATTTTTTGTCCTTTTTTGCGGATAAAGGACAAGGAATTGATTTGTTTTCTAAATGTAAATCTCCTTTCTGAGCTAAACACCTCAGAAAAGATATTGTTTCCAAAATCTCAAGTTTCAAGTTAAATAGCCTAGCTTTTGTCTGTAATTGGATCCTTTCGCAAGAACGCGAGACAGAACAACCGATGAGCAGCTGAATACTCAAAATTATTAAACAGCGAATAATAGCTGGAACAAAATTCGGCGTTCAAACTGAATTCAATTACAACAGTTTATGCGGGTATTAATATTGTAAATTGTTGGTAGTAATAATAATAAAAAAATCATTTTTTTCTATTATAAGTTACTAGTTGTTGCACGCGACGTCGACCACGTTGATAATGTAGCTTTCTATAGTTGAAATAATTTTTAAAATTGGTCCAGTAGTTTTTGAGTTTATTCATTACAAACAAAAATACAAATCTTCTCTCTTTATAGGTAATATAGTATATAATTAATGTAGGCTTTAGTAAAATATTCGTTTTAATGTATTTAAGCTTGACAAATTATTATCACAGTTAATTCTGTCCTTGGAAATAAATATCCAAGTAGTTTCGTCCGTTTAAAAACATTGGTTCTTGGTCTTGGTCTTTCATAGTAGCCTATTTTTGTAAACATAATTGAAGTTTGTTTTAAGTAAATACTTTTTTTAATTTGACCTCTCAAAGGTAGCGGATAGTATAGGCTAACGTTAAAAATGCATCGAAGGATACATGCCCCGGGCGGGGGATAGTCGACTCATTATGATTTTTAAGTATCCTTAAGAAAGTACCCTATTGACGACACTAAGGGCTATATTTCACCAGGACACCATGGCGGCGCAACTCCACCGTGGTGTCCGTAAGCTACCATACTAGACACCATACAGACGAGTGAGTGAGACACCATACAGCGCTGTAGTAACTAGTGGTGGCGCGCGCGACCAGCGTGGCGGCGCGACCAGTTAACATTCTGTGCACGCGTCCGAGCTGGTCGCGCCGCGCCGCCAAATTGTTTGCGCAACCAAACGAACACCAGGTGAGTAACTCTCTATAGAGCTGTATACATTTTGTTGGTAGCGGCGACTGGTTGTGCCGCCATGGTGTCCCGGTGAAATATAGCCCTAAGGGCCTTAATCCAAATGAAAAGTTTTCTAACAATGTATAGGTACATTAGAATTTGATTTTAATTAGGCAACCAATTAACATTTAGATGCTAAGTTTTAGTCTATTAATACAAAGCCTAAATAGTTGTTCCGAATTTACCACAGGGTCGATTTATAACAATAATCTGTGACAACTTTAATCATGACAGATGACGATCGCCTTCATTGTTTAGAATAAGATAATGATGATTCCATTAGGCGATGGCAAGCGATCAACAGCTCTATAGTTATGTTAATAAAACTCAAATTCTATTTGACTTATATTTTGAATGTTAGATCGTTCATTTATTTATTAACTGTTAGTTTATTATTTGGATTGTAATATCCCCTTAAAATATCAAATATTTAATTCATCATTTATGTATTATTAGTAAAAGTATCTATATAGCTATCAATACTAATATTATAAATGTGAAAGAAACTCTGTTTGTCTGTCTGTCTGTCTGTCTGTCTGTCTGTCTGTCTGTCTGTCTGTCTGTTACCTTTTCACGAATTTACTACTCAAGCGATCATCATGAAATTTTGCATACACGTTGTCAGTGATACCCACAACAAAAACCCTACAGCAAAACAAAATAACTAACAATAGATACAATATTACTACCTACATTGCCACTTATAGGGTTTCATTATGTAGTGTAGGACTTATTAAATAAATTAAATATTAATTTTCCTTCGGTGTATTCATGACATTGAGCTAGTGTATTGTTTCCAGTGTATTACCGAATAAGGTTTACGATTTGATAACAACTTATCTATGGATACACCAACCACACAAGCCATTGTGAAAACCAAATTATCGTAACTCATATAGTTTTATAGCGACTCTATATTTCGTATAAAAGGTGCATAAATACGCGATGAGTGTAACAATTCGTTAATAGTTCAACGGAACTGCGGATAGCTCACTGACAACATTAAATATACTGAAGTGCTATTCATTGTTATGCAATTGTATCCGAATGCTTTATATGGCGTTCGATACAATAATGTATCAATTTATACTCGGTTAACAGGCGAATGATTCGTCTAATTTTTAGCTCATAAAAAAGGATACAATATATATTATGACTTTTTTTTAACGTTGGGAAATCCTCTTGGATACCTGGCAGTGTAGGGGACACTGTGGAGTTATGCCGGATTCGTACCGGCCAAAACCCAAAGACTTTCTAGCGCGGCCGTTGATGGGCGGGGTCACGGGGACGTTATGACACGACGTCAGTGCACCGCCATGGTTATCCAGCCACGGCTAGGTGTAGCATTTTGGTCAGCATTTAAGTACTAGGTTATCCAAAAAAAGTTGCTGACCAAATATAATTATTTTACTGATCATAATATTTATTCCTAGGTACTATTTAAATGTCTTAAGAAAATTATATTTTACATCTAAATTTACGATTGCATTTATAACTAATTTGCGACGAATTCACGGTTTCGCAAGGATTCAGCCAGTATTTGTCTGCAAATTATATACAATTCTTTCTATAGTTTATCGCTCTTTGTATCAAAATCCGCTCGGACAGAATCGGACAATGATTTTATTTTATAATATGTATAATATGTTACTTTATTTATCAAATGTAAGTAAGTATAATACCAAGTGTATTAACATTTAATTTTAATATAACGTATTAATATAATGAAGAATATGATAATGAAGATTTCCCATTTTAACAGTTCATTAGCTGAAGATGAGCTCATTATGTAGGCATGAAAAGCTTTAAGTAATGCATCGTCGTTGCAGTATTAATATGTGATATACAGTTTAATGTATTGGCAAGCAAATTTTCTTGAAACTAAAGTTTATTCATCATCGAAGTCTTGTAAGGTAATCACATTTTTTGTGACTAGAGCTATGTGTGGATACATTTTCATGTCATCAATTCAGAGAATATTTTATGATTTACACCTTTTATTGACACATAGGTAATATGATGAGTTATATATATGGGGAACACTATATTATTTTATTGCTACTGATTAAGGAGAAAAGCCGAAATAACAGTAATAGTAGAGCTAATAGCACTATCCGTTTCGCTGTCACATGGGCAGTCCGTTTCGCGGAAGTAATCACCCGCTTATAGAAAAGACCACCGTAAAAAAACAGCACGTGTGCTGTTTGTGTTACTGTAAGTACCTGCTGCTTACAGCCAGAGGTTCGCATTGGTAAGAAGAATAAGAAGAAAGAACTACCAATTTAACTGGATGTAACAATAAATAAAAACGCTGTTAAATATATTATGATAGACAGAATTAAAAGAGGAAATTTCATAATATAGTCTACGAAAATAGCATTATGTCAATAGAAAATACTCAATAGAGATTAACGGCGTTTACTTAATAAACTTAATTGATTAAGTTATAGACAACAACAAAAAGTACATCCTTTTCTCTGCACAACAACTTTTCATATTAAAATCTACTAACACAATGTATTTGATGATCCTTGAAAAACTATTTAAAAAAGATTTTACTGAAAGTTAACTTATCCAAAATTAATTCTTGTGGAATCCTGCTTATTTGAAACGAAAAATGTAGTCATAATACAAAAAAGAGATTTTAATCATGAATTTTCTCTCAAGACTAATATTAATATCTAGTGAAAATTATTTTTATAAAAGTTTCCCATTACACGGTTGCTGTGATATAATGCTATGTATGTATAATTTAATTGCGTGTCATATATATGCTAATATGGGCTCGCCACAGGTAAAGTAACTTTGGAACCTTTGTTAAAACTTATCAAATTACCGTAGAAGTTACAGGAACTACTCGACTTGCCTCCTCTTTGTCTGCTTGTTGAGACAATATCTTCATGACAACGAGGTATTTTATAACTTCCTTTGAAATTGTACTTTTCAGGTACTTACAATGTACTTTCAAAGGTACACAGCTACTTAGTTAAAAGTAGAGTTAGTGGTTTGAATTAGACGAGTCGAATTTAAAAAAAAAAAAAACGCTTTTTAGTTCCAGCAGTGCTAGCCGAGTGGTTCAAACGGCTGGAGTGTCGAGTTGAACCTCAGAGTGTTCAACTCGACACTCGATTTATGTGTGTGAATTATGATTAATTATATTAGGTTTAAGTAGTTAGTGGTCTCTAACTGTGGGCTTTGTAAGAAAGCTCAACGTCGCTCAACGAGCTATGAAGAGTGCTATCCTCGGGGTTACACTGCGAAATCTATAATCAGGAATGAGAAAATCCATAGACGAACGAAAGTTATCAACATAATATGGCGGACCAGTACCTCTACCATGAGTTATAATGACTGCACTCGCTAGCGAGAGCGTAAAATACTTATATGGAAATATTTCAATTTCAATTTGACATTCAATTTGACAATGTCAACTGTCAATGTCAGTTTTTCATGTAAATGTTTTACGCTCTCGCTAGCGAGTGCGGTCATTGTAAACTCATGGTAAAAGTCTAAACGAAGTATTTAGGAAACAGGATACTTTTAAGTTTTACTAAAATAAAAAAATATTTTATATCTGTTTAATTCAATGAAAACATCTAAAATTTCTATTTCTACAGTAAATTTTTTCCTTACACTTCCTAATGGGTAATAGGTTCATTTCACGCTCCTTAATTGGGTTAATTTTGTGCTGATATCTTCTTTTGTTGTCTGAGTTGGGTCATGATAATTAAATTGGCCAATATTGTGCTCGCATACTGAAATAATGAACACTATTAAATATCTAAATTAATAAAAACTATTATAAAAAAAAGAACTTAAAAAAAAACTAGCTATTAAAAAAGCTAAAATCTTCCTTGTTTAACGCTCTTTCGATTAGTGAAAACCGCATGAAAATCCGTTCAGTAGTATTTAATATAATCGCGAACAATTACATGCAGACAAACATGGCGGGGGCTCTGGCGACCGAACTGCGTTCAGTGGACTTAAGACCGTCACAATAATTGCATTGGAACCGACGTCGGTAAACACAATAATTGCACAGTTGCTATTAAAAAAAAAAAAAAAATAACTAACGCCTGGCCAAAGTGTTATAGCAACAACAGGTCAAGCGTAATTCCTTATATATTTTTACAACGCTGACGAATTTTCGGGCACCAGCTAGTCTTTTATAAACTCTTATGCACACATAATAAAAGAATGTATTCGCTTTGTATTCGTTTAATAAAAAAAACTTATCCGAGCTATTACTCACTTTAAAAAAGAACTGGTTGTTCGCTGTATAAAAGCCACATATTTCAATATTTATTTTGACCAGTTGATGCTGATTGCGCAAGTGTCGAAGCTGAAATTGGGTCACGTGACTAAAAATTATTTCATTTATTTTTGCCATCCATTACAGATACTATGAATGAAAATAAAATACAAAATCGGCGGAGTAGGTAAATAAGTATGCCAGTATCTGATCTCTACTATATTTATAATTGTTATTAAAATCTGAAACTTATAACGCGATAAAAATGTGTTGTACAATTTGTGCAGCCCGTTTGGCGGCGGTAACCCACCTCCTTACAGACCATGTGTGCTGTTATATTTCGGTGAGTGAACACGATTCTTTGGTATACACATAACACCAAATAATCTGTTTGGCAATTTATTTGATAATATAAAAGAGGGTTCAAATAATTAATGTTCAATAATTAATGTTAATTAATGTTTAATCTAGTTCAAATAAAAATAATGTAACGTCATGCACGAAATGACAAAGATAGCAATAGCAAGTCACTGAACTTTCAAAGGAAAACAGACCTTATCATTTTGCAACATACAAAGAATGTTCAAACTTATTTTAAGTACCTATCTAAAATATACAACAATTGTTTACTTCTCCCATAGGACAGGCAGAGCCTAGTATGGCGGACAGAAATATCCTAAAACTAAAGTTATTATTCTGAAATAAATCTCTCTAAATCTCAAATTTAAAGCAGTAGATAGGTAAGTGTAAATATTTAAATACTGGCAGTAAATTACCACGTAGTTACAGTGCAAGAGTAATTTTTCAAGCAAACGTTAGTCAACCACAAACCTCCATTGTAATTCGTTCGTCGTCATAAAGAAAACTGAGTTTACGTAGTATAATTGTTCCCCTTTTGTACTGAAAACAAAAGATAATAAACATTAACGAAGCTATTCACACCAGAAGGGAAGAACCACAAAAAAAAATATTGAGATTTGAATTCGGTAGAAGTTTTTGAAATTACTTCTTTTCATTCTGACCACTGGTTTTAATATTCGCGTACATTCAACTTTTTCACTAACAAACCTTTTGTAAAGCTGAAAACTTACTAACATTTAGATGGGCGCAATGGATTCAGAAAATGATTGTAGTATGATGTGATTGCAATAATAAATTTTTAATTAATTTATAGTGTCACGGTTTTCATATATATTTTTTTATTATTATATTTACAACACATAATTTGTGTATCTATAATTTAAAAATAGTACTTTTGTACTATGGAAACTGTACAACAGACTGGGGATCAAAGGATCAAAGCTAGCTTGATCTGTGTATTAGTATACATAAAATTTCAATAAAATTCAATAAAATTTGCTTACATACATGTATAATCCTTGGATTATAGGAAATCCAAGGATTACAAAAAAAAAAATTAAACAAATAAAGACAGACGCAAAATAGAAGGAGATAAGTGCCACGGTTTGACGCCGGATGTAAATTACCTGTGTGAACCTGGAACCCGACATGGTGTAATCTTTTTTTTTTTAAATGCATACGTTTGTACTACGTATGTACTGGTTTGTACCAACTTTTTTTTTGTTTGTACCTCAATGGATTCGGAGATACGAAATTTTCAAAATACTCAGAACCCGACTTGAAGGAATCGATTTTTTTTTAAATGCAAACGTTTGTACTCGGAATGTACTTGTTTGTACCAATTTTCTTTTCGTTTGTACCTCAAGGGGTTGGAAATTAGGGGCATTTCAAAAGTTGCAAAAATGGTAAATCTGATAATTTTAGAGGAAATCAAAATTTGCTAGCGGGGATAGATTCTTAGTCGTTTGTACCCATTTGTACCACCAAGAGATTCGTTTGTACCTCAAGGGGTTGGAAATTAGCGGCATTTCAAAAAGTGCAAAAATGGTAAATTGATATTTTTTCAAAGGAATTCAAAATCTGCCAGCGGGGATGGATTCCTAGTCGTTTGTACCCATTTGTACCACCAAGCAATTCGTTTGTACCTCAAAGGGTTCGGAGATACTAAATGTTCAAAATATTCAAAAAAAAGATAATCAAAATCTGCGAGCGGGGATAGATTCCCAGTCGTTTGTACCCATCAAAACCACTGAAAGATTCGTTTGTACCTTAAGGGGTTTGG
Source organism: Synanthedon andrenaeformis (assembly GCA_936446665.2). NCBI lineage: Eukaryota > Metazoa > Arthropoda > Insecta > Lepidoptera > Sesiidae > Synanthedon > Synanthedon andrenaeformis. The sequence goes on along the minus strand of OW387799.2, from coordinate 4,337,681 downwards.
AGAATCTAAATTTTCGTAATATACGGAAACTCAATTGGAGGAATTGATTTTTTTTAAATGCAAACGTTTGTACTCGGTGTGTACTTGATTGTAACAATTTTCTTTTCGTTTGTACCTCAAAGGGTTGGAAATTAGCGGCATTTCAAAAAATGCAAAAATGGTAAATCTGATATTTTTGGAGGAAATCAAAATTTGCTAGCGGGGATAGATTCTTAGTCGTTTGTACCCATTTGTACCACCAAGAGATTCGTTTGTACCTCAAGGGGTTGGAAATTAGCGGCATTTCAAAAAGTGCAAAAATGGTAAATTGATATTTTTTCAATGGAACTCAAAATCTGCCAGCGGGGATAGATTCATAGTCGTTTGTACCCATTTGTACCACCAAGGAATTCGTTTGTACCTCAAAGGGTTCGGAGATACTTAATGTTCAAAATATTCAAAAAAAAGATAATCAAAATCTGCGAGCGGGGATAGATTTCCAGTCGTTTGTACCCATCAAAACCACTGAAAGATTCGTTTGTACCTTAAGGGTTCGTTTGTAGAGTAGCGTTTGAAGCATAAAGGTAAAAATTACTGTTGCTTACTCCTACTTCTATGGTTTGAAGCGTCTATGTACTTCAAACGCTATGCGCTTTGGAAAAATAGTCTGCTATAATATTATGCTATGCGCTATTTAATATAGCGCTATTTAATATGCCACCTCTAATCGTATCAAGCAGACTTCATATTAAACGAAGCGCTAACATTTAAATCTGACTGTCGAATCCTATTTTGTTAGGAAGCATTCTTGAAATTAATACTGTAGTGTTATTACTTTTTGCTAGAATACCTCGGTGTCTAAAACTTAGTGTTGTTTAAGAATCTTTAAAATTAAAAAATAATAATAGTGTATATTGTCAGTGATAATTTATGTAACAATGACATGGCTATGGACTCTTATACAAATGGGAAAGCTTAAAGATGCTTAGCGTTCTAAGAAAGAACTACAAGTGTATGTACTATAGTGTAAATGATACATTTAATATCTATTTTGGTTGAAAGCTTCTCAAATTGTACTTCTTGAATTACCCAAAAACACATTAACATATTTACACACAATACATTCTAAGAATAAAACAACATACCTCATTAGCTAATGTAGTGCATCTATGCGTAAAGTAGGCGGTTCCCAATAAATTCAATGTTATGTAGAGAACTGCTGAAATTTCTACGATCAGCACTTGAGTCCTGGATGTTAAATACAAAATTACCCCGTAACCCATGCAAGCCAATGTTATTATCCCATTTATATTGATGACCAAAACAGATGGCCCAATCAACTTAGATATATCTCTACGAGTTTCTATCAAAACTAGATTCATTCGTTTCAATTTTGAAATTTCATCTACAACCTCTTTTACTTCACTGGTAGGCGTTTCTGCAATTGTCTTGAGTTTCATATTGAATTCTGCTACAGCCATTTCACAAGTTTTGACAATTACACCGAATTTTATAAATGTTAATACATTGACTCTATTCGGGAATTTATCTGTCAATAAATCGTGTACCGATTGTAACAGGTCACATGTGGCTTTACCTTTAAACCACATTATAGAATCGATGATCCACACAATTACGATAACTAGAAGAAATATTTTGTCAGTTTTAAAACTTATATTCTTTGCCTTAACATCGCATTTTTCTAAGACATTGTTAACAACATCTTTATACGAGTCATAGAAGACAATGTGTCTAATGATTACAAAGGATATGCATATTTTCAAGGTCCACTCCACTGTGTCTTGTAAATAGTACTCCATGTTTGTAGTGTCATGGAAAACCGAAGTAACAATAACGACATTGTAAAAGAGAGAAATTGATGCGTATGCGATCCAAAAGCATTTCGCTGTAAACACTAGCCAAGGTCTTTGGTTGTTTTCCATTGTACTGCCAAAAACACCGAACAATTGACACAAAATTGGTATTGGAAAAGTTTTTCTGACAACGTCGTTAAACATCTTACTAAATGATACTAAGTAAAAAATCTAGTAATTAATAAGACTTATTTTAATGTGTCTTCTTTAAAATTTGCTTTCACATATTCCAATTACTTAGGTAGTGAATTCAAAGTAAGAATTAACCTTTTGTGGTTCCTTTTAACCGAGTGAATTTTATTGAATAAAGCATAATTCTTTTATATCGTTTATGGATTCCATAATGTATTCTATTGTGATTTTTATTAAATGTATTGGAAGTATAATTTCTTTCATTGGAGAACTTTTACCGTAACAATGGAATGATTGACGATTTCTTAAAAGTCACTGGTTATTAGGGTATGCTAAAATTACTTGTGAGTATTATATTATTTATGTTATAACTAATGGAAGGGGAGTGCCCAATCATTTAATTATCCATTTCATATAACCCATTTAATAACTAATCATCTTGGTCGCTTGGCCACTGGACGCAGTGCGATCGCGCGTCACATCCAAAAAGCACGTCAAAAAAGCGGACTGCTTTTTCCTGTTGGTTCGATTAAAGAATTAGTCTATGCTATATTGTTTTTATTTAATAAATAAACAATAAATGACCAAGATATTGTTTTTCTTAAAAAAAATAAAATAAAGTAATACGAGTACGTCCACCGTTTAGTTCACACTGTTTCTCACTGACGCCATCTAGGCAAAGTTTTTTTAATCGCAGATTAATATTAACTGCGTTCACGAAATGATTTGAAAAATGTGAAGACCAACCTATGAGTAGCTAAAATAAAAAAAAAAAAATTGAATATAATTTACCGTTATTTTCTTATTTTAATGATATTTAAAACTAATATTAAAGACATGCGATTTATATTTTATCTTCGTTTACTTTTTTGACATATCTTAATTACGAAACATGGTTTAAGGACACGTTCCCGAAATGATTATTTGGGTATATTTTTGTTTCAAACTATACCTGTGTACAATAGTCTATTTGAATGCGTATGTTTTATGTTAGTGTTAAAATGTTATTTTTTACACAAAAACTTTGTCCAAAGCAAAATGTTCACCTCTATGATTTTGACCCATACACCCGTTAATTTTCTTGTTTTATTTAGTTTTTTTTTGATTTATAATAGAGATTAGTACTCAAATTTAAGAAGCAAAGTATTGTTTCGATAGGACGAACTTTTCTAACGACAAACATTAGGTACTAATAAACATTAGTAAAAAATTTCTACAATCACAGAAGGTCCGGTCCAAAAGTTTTATTGTTCACATATTTTTGTCAGGAGTATATATTTTTATTTTTCAACGCTAGAAAAGGGTGTGCGGATGAAGTCGTGGACAAAAGCTAGTTCTTAACAAAATACTCTCCGCATTAAGAGAAAACTAATTCACAATCCAACCATTTTTCAGAACAATTGTTTTAACAATACTTGTCATGTTTTCAACGGAACCTTGAAAATGTGTGTTTTATTGAAGTTGCAAACGGAATAATGCAACGGGTTGCGTCCCCAATGTAGAAAAACCAATTGGAACTCTGTAAATAAATTACGTCGGAACTTCACGGGCTAGGCGTACAGTTTTCCGATTTTTTTTTATATATTCTACACTAGGTAAATAGATTTGAATCGCGAACGGTCGAGTGTTTCCTAGTACCACTACCGCTGTTAGGGGCGTGATATATGTGTTGTAAATAGCTACCGAGTTTCTTTTGAAACCTGCATGCGAATTTCTTTAAAAACTTGAATTGATGTAAAATGGGATTGACATTTAAGTTGTTTTTAATTTTTATTACTGACTTTTTTCATGTGAGGGAGGTTAACATGTGGCTACTGTTGACTGAAAAACAAGCAAAATCAAAAAAGGAGCCAAAAATAAAATACATATTTTTGTTTTATAAAATAATACTCTGAATTAATTCAGTTCAATAAATGTACTGGTGAAATTTTATTAAAAAATGCTGATCAAAAACCAGAATCAGTATAGGTGCACCGCCATGTTAATTTTTGATTGATGTTTGTGGATATATTTTTTATGTGATTTTCTTACTTTTCGAACAAACAAACTTCTTCTTACTAGCCGAAACAAACAAAATTTTTTTTTTGAAATGAGTTAATTCTCGAAATATTAAAAAAACCGTTCCATACAAAATGTATGAGAAGTAGAATTTTCTTCATAATTTTTTTGTCGTGAATATTTTCTTTGTTAAAACAAAGAAAATACTCCAATAAGGAAATAGCAATTATATTTATTAAAATATATATAATTGCTATTCGGGGCGATGACAAATTCAACAAAACAAAGAACATAAAAATCGACTGAGACTTACGTCTCTTACGTAGGCGAGTGAGCCGCGCGGCACTTTATTTCTTGACATTGACTCCCCTCCCGTACCCCATTGACGCCTACATCCACTGACCTGTAAAATACCACTAGACAGGCTGCTGTTAAATTATTTTTATGCCTATTTGAAAAACGCAATTTTGGCGCTGTAGGCTATACATATTTATACAATCCATATCTATGGAATAAAAATATGCAAACGTCTAAATTAGTTCTCGGGACAATCGAGGGCGGCGTTTCAAAATAGTGCAAAAAATTAGCTGTCATTTGTATGGGACAGCCTGTCCAGTGGTATATTACAGGTCAGTGCATACATCGCCTGAGCGGCGACGGCGCGACATTTTTCTAATACTAACATTTTTAATTTTGTTCAAGTGTAATTTTGTGTCAATTTTTGGCATCCATCCATACGTTAGAACCGACAAAATGCATGTGTTAAGAGCATTCATCAATTGGAATCACGCTGGAGTCGAAATTTATGATTTCAGTAGTTTCAGATGTTTTAGTTTGCAGATAAGATGTTAACGTCATATTATTTGTAATATAGTTGTATAATCTATGTAGTAAATAGCTGAAAAATATTTTAAAGTGAATTTTCATTAGAACATTTTTAAACAGCCTTTTTTTAAACTAGCGGTCGACGGCCTACGCAGATAAATATACAAGTTATTAAAAAATTTATACAATCTTTTAGAACATTAATGACTTCACATACTAGGTCCAAGAAAAAACAGAAATATCTCAAATTTGATCCTAAAATAACACGTTTAATATCACGAAAAATTACTAAAAGTGACACTTTTGATTATACTTTTCTTGAATGAAAATTTACAGAAATCGTATGTTTTTTTCGACTATTATCTAATAAATGAAATGAATTTTTGGAAAATCAATATTTTTATAATTTGTCACTTATAATTTTACTAATATCTCGCTTCTGCGTCCACCGTCGACCGCTAGTTTTAAAAAAGGGTTGCTTAAAAACTGTTCTAATGAGAAAAGTATCCCAATATTTTAAAATATTTTTCGACAATTATCTAGATTATAAAACTACAAATAATATGACGTTAATATCTTATCTGCAAACTAAACACATCATGGCATTATGATCCGTCGGGAATCATAAATTTCTGATTCTGACTCTGTAACGCTCTTAACGAGCACTTTTTAAAATAGTATGAGAATATACCACGAAATTTCTCAACGAGAGGATTCCTGGCTAACTATTTATACATTCCACTATGTTTGTCCATTGAGAATTATCAATATAATATGTGTTTGAAGAATACTACTGCTCATCGTCTCAGTGTATTTCTTCACACTTATAAATAATTGATCCTTTATTTTTAAATCAATCATGAAATATTTAATAACTAATAAAACAAGGAATTTATATTATTAACTTCAATGTTCATAAATAAATATTCATTTATATCCATTATAGATTTTATGGAACTTGAAGTCGTCTGTAAGAATAAATGAAATAGCAAACGACAAGAGTGGAAGATAGTAATTCTTCGGTCCAACGAAGCGAGAAACTTTAGCAGGGTTCGGTTATGGATACCTATATTAGTTTTATCATTTATATGTACTTATAACTATGATGGATATTATTATGAAGTTTTAAAAGGTCAACACGCACACGTATATTGATTGTTCAATAAAATAAATTAATAGATCTTGTATTAAGTATTTAAAAAATACAATAGAAATTAACATTTCAAATATATTATTACCAACGTGGTTTATTTAAATCACTTTTGTACAGCTGTGGTCTTGAACGGCAAATTCACTTGGTTATCTCGCACACTACTTGATACTGCTGATCAGATAAAGGTATACTGGGTCAGTGGTGTCAGGGAAACACCACCGAGGAAACAGTTACCGAATTCCTAATCATCGATTATAAATTACGTACCGAAGCTAGTAAAATCTCTTCGTCAACTAGGAAATTGGCTGATTATCTTCAAACATCTAGTTCTATAGTTATATTTTGGTAATTTATATTATTTATAATAAAGCACTAAGCATCAAGTATAAATAGAACATACACTGTATGCCGAAAAATGACGCGTACAAAATCTGGAACTCACAATTCGTAAAACGTGCTCTCTAAATCTGTAACTAAATAAACTTCGGTTCAATTGATTCCACCAAGTAATTTACAAAATTGTTGACTGAATTTTCACTTCAATTCTGCTGACAGCATTCAAAACAATTCAGCAATCGAACACGGAGTTAAAAATTGTATGAGCAAATAAAAATGTAAGGTGAGCACGACTAAATAAAGAGTTCCTCGATGGCAAACGTTGTTCAGTTTACCTAATGGCGTGGCCACAGTTTTAGCGTTAAAGAATTTCATTCGGTATCAAAAGGAGTTTTCATTGCATACTGTATAGTGCAACGGTCAAGATTTTTTAACGTGAGAAAAAAATACAATTTATTTAGACCGTCAAGCAGCGAAAATTTGAATACCTTGCACACATGCTAAGACTTGAGATATGACATTTTTTGTCTCGTGCCAATAACCGAAAACACAATACATTCGCGAGCGAGACTTATTGAACTCGCGCAAATAATGAAACACATATTCCAATAATATTTTTTAAAAAAACTTTCTAGATTGTATTGTAGCTATTGTCAACCCAATTTTTTCATTGCATACTGTATAGTGTAACGACCAATATATTTTTTAACGTGAAAAAAAAAGTAGACCGGCAAGCAGCGAAAATTTGAGAACCTTGCACACTTGCTAAGACATGAGACAAATTCTTAAAGCTTATCATGTTTGATAAAGTTGCTTGCAGAATTGGTACAAAATAGAGAAAAAAGTTGTGTCGACGTGACTCGGAGATTTATTACGCGTAGAGAAATTTGATGGGTCTCCTAGTTGTTTTATCTTGAAAGGGTGTCAGATTAAGAACTTTGACTGCCAACTTCTACTCATTTGAGAGTGATCGGAGTGCACATTTTGTTTGGCGACAGAAATCAAAGTTAGTACAGTAATATGGCATAGCCTGTCTGTTGTATATACCTATCATAAGGTCGTACCTTATCATAAGGTTCCTCTAAGAACCAAATTTGTCGACATAACTAAGAGAATTACCAAGTTTAGGTAGAACAGGCCTGTCACATCTGTGGCAGAGCGGGTAAACGATGGTGTAGAATAGTTTTCGAATGGAGGTCACGAAATGCAAAGCGCAGCTTGCAAACGACAACAACAAACAAACAACCTGAAAGGCATCTCGAGAAACGCCTGTATGCGAAGTGCAGAGGACCATGCGTGATGACTAGACTTAAGAGAGGCCTAAGTGCTACAGCGGAGAGAGACACATGCTGGTGATGATGATAATAAAATAAATGTTTAAGGTCAAAACAAAAAACTGACCTTTAACTTATAAATGACTCATGAATCGTTTTATGTTTTTATTTCTTACTTTATAATTTAGTATCCATTAGGTACGATTAATCCGTCAATCACGCACTAAGGTAGAATAAATATTTGAGTTTAAAAGAAAATTACTTTAAGTATGATATACCAATATATATTTAAACCAAAGTTTTCGATTCTTGCCTTCAACCATGCTTAAAACATGCTTGTCAAATGTGTCAGCTTAATAACAAGATAAAAGATAGTGGACTAATATTATATATATGTGAAAGTAACTCTGTATGTTTGTCTATTATCTTTCCGGTCATCATAAACTTTTGCAACGGCTAATAATAATCGGCTAACGTATTAGTTTGGCCATTGAACGAAGAAATGCTGCCAGCGTCCTTGGTACAATGCCGCAGGGTCCATTCTTATATTGAGTTTTAGTTTTAGGTAAATATGTAAATATAGATAAGAACTGGTTCACATTGACCCATATTACAAAAGTTAATTTTTATGTGATGAAATGCTTGTATTTCATTATTATTATTATTATGTACAAAAAATTGTGCAATTATTCCCAGTAGTTGATTACAAGTAGGTACATAAAACTAGCATTTCATGTGGCACTTTTCCCGAGGGCTTATTTTAAAATATAGAAAAAGTGACGGCGCCGTCGTTGTCACATCTTTGTAAAGATGTCATACAATTTATCATACATTTTCTTAGGCGTTATATTTTTATTTTTCAATGCGGACGAAGTCCCTGGCACCAAACAGTGTTGCATTTTGCCAGTATCCAAAATGCAAAAAATATGACAAAAAATAAAACAATGAAAAATCACCAAGGCAAATTATATTGGTATAAGCTTTCATTTTCAATGTTTGTGCAAATTTGCAAATACGTTGCTAATCTTTATTCATCTTAGGTAGTACATTAATTTGCAATATAAAAACATCAAACTTCTTGTTATTGAACTTTTCAATAGGATTTTAATCACAACCTAAATTATTTCCTTATACTAGTTCGAAATAGTTATTTGGGTTACAAGGGGACAAAGTAATATTTTGTTCCTCGTGGGCGTTCTTTTGAATTCAGAGTTAAGCGAATTCCAAAGTAGAATCCTGAACGTAGCGAGGAATTCAACATACGACGCCCAAGAACAAAATGTTCACACACATTTTTCATCACTTCCTATGAGAAAAAGAGCCACGTCTCGAAATCGTATGAAAAACATTGGGCTGAAAGTTTAATAAAAAAAAAACATTATGAACATTTATATTTAAAACTCGGACCAATCAGAAGAGAGAAAACTCTCATGAGTACAAAACTGTGTTTCCGCGCTCATAAGTATAATCCAAATCTTTCCAAAGTTCGAATGAATAGGCATCTTCTGGCAGAGCTCGCTCCATCATAGGCTTCATTTTCGCTACATGGCTGGATCCTGGCCAAGGGCAAACACATATCTAATAAAAAAAATTAAAAAATAATTGAATTTTATCATCTAAAGCCAATTATCGCTTTTCGAATATAGGTGTGATGAAAAAAGCATTTTAATTTTTTCTCTAGTGCATAATGTTTTATTAAATCTAAGCCAACGAAGTCACAATCAGAAAGTGAAAAATTCGTCATGAATATTTTCTTTAACTTTTATTTCAAACAGAAATATTTAATAAGACAGAAACACATTTGCAACGATAACTGAAATCTCATAGGAGACATGGAAAGTAAATCAGTAACTGCCACGTCCTTTTCATAACCAAACCTCACTTTGTCTGAAAGAAGAAAAATATCACGTTCGATCTCCCGCGGGAGACACCAGAAAATATGTAGCATTGAACGCCACTGGAAATCCACAGAGACCTTTAGAAAATATGGGAATTGGTGATAGTTGAAAACGTAGCCTAGATCTTTACAATAATAACATTTAGAAAGATATTCTCTTGCTGATACGTGTAGCAAACTTGTGTCTGAACAAACAGCTACCTATATATATATATTTTATTAGAGATGGGTTTGCTCTTGGCCAACATTCAGGTGTGTAGCGAAGATGAGGCCTATGATGGAGCGAGCTCACCCAGAAGATGCCTATTCAATCGAACTTTGAAAAGATTTGTGTTATTTATCTATGATTTATAATATTTTATTTAGTTAGTTATAACAGATAAACGTTATAAAATCTGGTGGATTGAACGTTTCATTGCCGACACATTACTTATTGACAGCGTTACTTATTGATACTTATAAAAGAAGAATTGCTTTTATAAGCAAAATATAATTAAATAAAAACATTTTTTTACACCGCTAAGCAGTGATATCTTTTTTTTTGGGTGAGCCAAATGCTTTCTAGCTGAACACTTGAAACCCAGTCGTGATTACAATTCTTCAAAGTTCATCATGTACGAGTACGAGTATTATAACAGATAAAATAAATTTTACATATTATTTGTCTGCTACGTACAAATAATATGTACAATTTATTTTATCTGTATCATCATTAAGAACAAACGTTCTCGTTGTTTAATGGTAAATACTAAAACAACGCTTTGTAGCGTGTTCATACACTTCATACATCACTGCTGGATGCGCTACTAACCTGGATAACGCCTCAGATCCTGTATTTTATATATTTTTCGGCCTACATGTCATTCACGTATCATTTACATCACATTTTTCCCTTGTTTCCTTATTATCTTACCGACAGCCTGTTTTCCGAATGTCTGCTATACTTTTTCCTACATTTTCTCATACTTTTTACATGCATTTAGTCATCATATAATTTCAAAAACGTAAATTTATATATTTTTGACATAATCTCTTTGTTTATTTATTTCGTTGCCATAGTTCCCATAGTATTTTGACATCATGCTTTCTCATTACATTGTTGCTTTCTCGCTCATTTTTTATTCCTTTTTATATACAACCTCACCTCTAAATTCGAAATGTCCTGGCCATATATATTTATTATTTTCTAAATTTAATTTTCAAAATATTATTTCGAAGGTTTTCCAGCCGGCTAGACTGAAAAAAATCAATGAGTGTGTTGTCGCTCCTCTCTGCGATACAACATTAAAATTTGGCCTGTCTTGCCTATCTGCTTCGTGTCATTCCGGAAGTCGGTGCTGAGACTCCGGACGCACTTCTCTACAGCAAAGTTCACTTCGCGTCGTTCCGTGAGTCGGCGCAGAGACTCCGGACGCACCCATCTCTGCTTTCCGTCTGCATCGTGTCGTTCCGGGAGTCGGTGCTGAGACCCCGGACGCACTTCACCACTGCACGCTTCACTTCGTGTCATTCCGCGAGTCTGTGCAAAGACTCCGGACGCACCCATCGCCGCTGCCCGTCTGCATCGTGTCGTTCCGGGAGTCGGTGCTGAGACCCCGGACGCACCCATCGCCGCTGCCCGTCTGCATCGTGTCGTTCCGGGAGTCGGTGCTGAGACTCCGGACGCACCCATCGCCGCTGCCCGTCTGCATCATATCGTTCCGGGAGTCAGTGCTGAGACCCCGGACGCACTTCACCACTGCACCCCAGACGCTGTTTTTTTTTAATCTTTATTTAATCACCTGTACTTCATTCATAACACTCTACACAACTTTCAAAATTCATCCATTTTTTTATATATATTTATTATTTGTAAATATTTTCAAAAATATATCTGTAAATAATTTTCATTTTTTTTATTTTAACTGTCGCTTCACGACAGTTTGGCGCCCAACTAATTTTTCTAAATTCCCACACCCCCCTAAATTCTAAAACAACACTTCTTCTAGTGCATTTTCTTTTGATTTATTTTCGGATCTACATAACCCCCCTAAATTCTAAAATAACACTTCTTCTAGTGCATTTTTTTTTGGATTTATTTTTGGACCTACATTTCTTTGTCAATATAAAACCTTCGAAATTTTATTTTCTTCATTTTGCTGTTTCATCTCACTACATTTAACATATTAATATCATTTTATCTTTACAGAAGGAAATAAGGTAAATTTGAACTTTATTTGTATTCTGATTATTTCTTTTAAAAAAACTTGATTTGTGTTTTTACAATTATGGCTGAACAAATAAGGTTCAATCTACTTTATACATAGCGCACGCTATGTATAGTGCTCATTATGAACTTCGACGTTTTTTTTTAAGGAATTTAATGTCGGTGATACCGTTTGGCTTAAGAATCGAGTATTAGGAAATGCTGGTTCGTCAAGTGTAAAGTTTCTAAAAAGCTTTCACCGTTAGTGTATATTCTCGAAGACACCAACGGAACTAAGGGCAAATGGCATATCAAAGACATTAAAACCTAATTAAACCCAGTTTCATCATTTCATCTCATTTATTCATTATTCAAAATTTTTATTTTATTTTATTATACAAGCTTTTAAGCCTGTAAACTAAAGTTTTGGAGCAAAGGCTCTATTTCTTCTACGCATGAACTAATGCCGCGAAGCCTCCACTTCAAGCTCTAAAGCTTGAAGTTTAACTATGTAAGATGAGTCTTACGTAGTTTTATCTTCACCTCTTAAGTGCTATACTTAGCGCTCTACACGAGCGGCTGACTACTCGTTAAATTAAGCCCTAGGTCATTATTTTTTTACAAAGGAGCGGCTGACAACTCCTTAAATAAGCCTTACCCGTCATTTGGGATCACCCTTTTCGAGTGGCAGTCATTGAATGTGAACTCCACCCGTACCAGAATGATAGAAGACGGTGTGTTTGAAGATGAATGCTTGAGCATGTCTGATGATGTATGAATCTGCAAAGCTGTGTCCCCTGGATCTGTCTGGTTTTTAATCAAAATTTTCTCGGTCGAAAATTTTTCTGGGGTTGTCGGGGAAATGTAGCGTGTTCATACACTTCATACATCACTGCTGGATGCGCTACTAACCTGGATAACGCCTCAGATCCTGTATTTTATATATTTTTCGGCCTACATGTCATTCACGTATCATTTACATCACATTTTTCCCTTGTTTCCTTATTATCTTACCGACAGCCTGTTTTCCGAATGTCTGCTATACTTTTTCCTACATTTTCTCATACTTTTTACATGCATTTAGTCATCATATAATTTCAAAAACGTAAATTTATATATTTTTGACATAATCTCTTTGTTTATTTATTTCGTTGCCATAGTTCCCATAGTATTTTGACATCATGCTTTCTCATTACATTGTTGCTTTCTCGCTCATTTTTTATTCCTTTTTATATACAACCTCACCTCTAAATTCGAAATGTCCTGGCCATATATATTTATTATTTTCTAAATTTAATTTTCAAAATATTATTTCGAAGGTTTTCCAGCCGGCTAGACTGAAAAAAATCAATGAGTGTGTTGTCGCTCCTCTCTGCGATACAACATTAAAATTTGGCCTGTCTTGCCTATCTGCTTCGTGTCATTCCGGAAGTCGGTGCTGAGACTCCGGACGCACTTCTCTACAGCAAAGATCACTTCGCGTCGTTCCGTGAGTCGGCGCAGAGACTCCGGACGCACCCATCTCTGCTTTCCGTCTGCATCGTGTCGTTCCGGGAGTCGGTGCTGAGACCCCGGACGCACTTCACCACTGCACGCTTCACTTCGTGTCATTCCGCGAGTCTGTGCAAAGACTCCGGACGCACCCATCGCCGCTGCCCGTCTGCATCGTGTCGTTCCGGGAGTCGGTGCTGAGACCCCGGACGCACCCATCGCCGCTGCCCGTCTGCATCGTGTCGTTCCGGGAGTCGGTGCTGAGACTCCGGACGCACCCATCGCCGCTGCCCGTCTGCATCATATCGTTCCGGGAGTCAGTGCTGAGACCCCGGACGCACTTCACCACTGCACCCCAGACGCTGTTTTTTTTTAATCTTTATTTAATCACCTGTACTTCATTCATAACACTCTACACAACTTTCAAAATTCATCCATTTTTTTATATATATTTATTATTTGTAAATATTTTCAAAAATATATCTGTAAATAATTTTCATTTTTTTTATTTTAACTGTCGCTTCACGACATTATTGAAATAACATAATATTTCATCCAAAATGCCAAGCAATTATGTTGATAATTTATTGAATTAAATAATCCATCCTGACTGCAATGTAATACTTAATTGTACTCGACGAAAAGGTTTGCAACACCCTCTCATGTTAAATTAAATTAAATTCGCTGCAAATAAATTCACGCTTAACTAATTCGCTTTCAAATTATGTATTTAATAATTTATTAACTTTATTATAAACTAGCAGTTGCACGCGACTTCGTTTGCGTATTTTTATAAAATATAGCCCATGCTACTAGCTGATAACGTAGCTTTTTATAGGTGAAAAGATTTTAAAAATCGGTAAAGTAGTTTTTGAGTTTATTCATTACAAACATACATTCTCTCTTTATAATATTGGTAATAGATTTGAAATTTTTTATTTTTGTGTGTAAATTTTACATTTATTTTTAACTCAACATACATACATATACGTCCTTTTTAAACGGATCGGATTTTGAAACGATACCGAGGGGAAAGTGTAGACTTCTGACTTTTCTGAGGCGTTACATACGAATTAACTGGGTCAGCTAGTATTTAAATATAAAATTAATATCAATAATAAGTATGTACCTTTTAATATTTTTTGATTTATTATACAATATTTTGTCTTATTAGTACATTGCTGCGTAAGCGGTTTAAATAGCGAATTAACGAAGATTAATTGCTGTGTTAATTTAACCTCCGAGTTTTTGATGATTGTTAACATTTTAACTTTCGCCTTGTAATCGTTGCGTTTCTCCATTCAGTCCCGGATTTGATGGGTTTTTTTTGTTATTTTTAAATGAATTTATATACTAATATTATAAAGAAAGAGTATTTGTAATTTTGTATGTTTGTAATGAATTTCAAAAACCAATGGGCCGACTAAAAAAATTTTCGCATATAGAAAGCTATATCATCAGCGAGTAACATAAGATTTTATAAAGTAAGGATTTTATAGAGCGGACGAAGTTGCGTGCAAAAGCTAGTAATATTATAAAGGGAATGTATTTTTGTTTTTAATGAATAAACTCAAAGACTTAAACTGATTTTAAAAATTCTTTCACCTATAGAAAGCAACATTATCAGTGAGTAATATAGGCTATCCGTACTAATATTATAAATGCGAAAGTTTGTTTGGATGTATGGATGTTTGTTACTCTTTCACGCAGAAACTACTGAACCAATCACCATGAAATTTTGCATACACATTGTCTGGGACATCAGAAAGGACATAGAGTACCTTTCATCCAGAAAAAAAGAGACTATTCCCAAGGGATCATCTAAAATGAAGGAAACTAACTTCTGGTTAAGTGTAATAGCAATAACGATTTCAGGCGATATATTGCTTTTTCAACGCGGACGAAGTCGCGGGCACCATCTAGTATTTTATAAAGTCACGCAGAAAAAGTCGCGTGCAACAATTAGTAATAAATAAACTGAAAAAATACTAGACTGATTATCAGAGAATAATGTGAGTCTACTTATATTTTATAGTCACGCAGACCAAGTCCCGTACAACAGCTAGTGCTATACATATAAAAACACTTACTGTTTTTGAAATTTTTAAGGGGTCAGCTTTAACTAGTGAATCAATTGACCATAGGCGACATAGGCGAATTTTTAACTTTTTTTTAAAAAAATTTAACATTTTCACTCCGACAAAGCTCTATGGATTTCATGATTTCTATGGATTACCTATTACATTCAAAATTAATGACTTAAGTTAAAATAAATGATGTTTCTACAATATAACTTCTTCTCTTTTAACTCCTATTGATTTAGGTGAGTGAACAAATTTCGTTGTATTAGCGTATTAAAGTTTTAAACATTCAATCAAGCGTTTGAGATTTGTAACCAATTTGGAGCTAAACAATAGAATCAAATGTTTGTCATATTTAATTAACAATGAGACTCGAGTATTTATTCGTTACTTATCGTTACAGCTTTATGTATTTACGTAAAAAACTAAATTAGAGATTTTTTTTTTAATATTAAGGTTGTCAGACAGGCTGACGGCTCACTTGATGGCAGTGGGCTACCGTCGCCTACAACACAATCAACGCCAGAGGTACAGCAAGAGCACTGCCGCCCAACGATATATGTAAGGGATTAGGAAAGAAAATATGAAAATGGAATTTAGCATCCCTTAGATACCCGGCAGTGTCGGGGACATTGAGGGGTTATGCCAGATTAGTGCCAGCTAAAAACCCAACAACTTTCTAACACGGCGGTTGATGGGCGGGGTCGCGGGGACGTTATGACACGACCGGTGCCCCGCCACGGCTTTCCAGCACAGGGAGGGCTACACACTCCCTGTTAGAACCCCGGCGTACCTGAATACCTAAATACTTCATCATAATCATCTGTAATCTGTCCACTTGATGGTAGGTACAAAGATCCTGAAAGTACCTTGGATGATTGCAAAATTCGTTGTTAGTTTCCTATTATCCGGTCCTTTGCAATCGTACTAGGATTTTTGCAAAAATTCCGTTTTTTCCGATTATACTGCGATCTATATAGCACATCTTAGATATATATCCATCTCTTTTCTAAAATGAACCTAATTGAAGTATCACCCTTCGCATGATAGAAAAGTCTTCGTTTTTCTTAGCCGCACCGCAAATGAGACATGTTCAAGGCGACTTTTACCCCGTATCGCATTCAACGTGTTAAACAAGCTAATTAAAGATAAAAGCCGATAAAAAGCATATAAACGCAACAGCAACGCATACAGCGATCATTCACAAGTCGTACGTGAAACAAAATGCACGCTAAACTGTTCATAATATTTGTTTCTTTAATGCTGTTTTGTCATTTAAGCGAACAATCTTTATTGGACGATTTATCTGCTGGTGGAAAATGTGAACTTCAAGGGAAATCAGTGACGAAAGGAGATATTTTACGTTTGAGTCAATCTGAAGGGTTGGAGCAGTTCTTGAAGATATATTACCCTGATGTATATAGAACAATGAGTTATAGTTGTGTGCTGTAAAGGTTTTCGTGTCTACAAACAAAAGTATGTGACCGATTAAAAAAAAAAAAATGAAATAATGCAGTTTTTTGTTTACTATATTTTTCGTTTTGAGATTATAAGGATTAATAATGTCGAGCTAAGTGTAGTGTCGAGCTCGGCACTCTTTGGGTTTGGATCCTTTCAGCTTAGATTGCAGATTAGTCGAGGGGCCTTATATCTGAGCTTGAGAAGTCACACCTGCCTGGTTGTTGTTATTTGATTGTTGTTTTTCTATTGTATTTAATAATGATTTTATTAATGTAGTATAACGATTTTATTAATTAATGGCCTCAATAGTCTCCATTATTATTTGTCTGTCCACATACAGTATCAATAAGGCGGATATTTAGCTACGATATTTAGATAGTTATATATAACATTAATATTTGTATCTATTTAAATTTTTCCAGTTACATTAGATTAATATAAAAAAATATATAGATTAATAGATAATATGTAGCTACAAGGTGGCTAAAGAATCAAACTGTAGGTATCCCCCCGATTTTGTTATCATCAGTTTTAAACTACGAGAAAAGTAAAAATCAGCGCAGGGTGCCTCGACCTCGCCTATTCTACGGCCGCGCTAGGAATTCGTCGGATGTTAGTCTGGCATAACCAAACAGCGTCTCCTATCACTGTCAGGTATCCATGAGGATTTCTCAACGTTAAAAAAGGGTGCACTATATATTTATACAAAATTCAATCGAGAAAATTTAATCAGTCAACTTTTTCATTAATCCGGACTTTTCAACTCAAAATGCTATTTGACAAACCCTTTACATAGCTGACATCTACTTTCCTAGTCACAAAAAAAAAACTTTCCCGACAATAAGTTTTCCTTCAGCATTAGATATTCAAAGAGTTTGTCCTTTTCCAATCAGATGTTATTCTCAAGCTCAACTCTTAGCGTCGCAAAGAAGTTTGAAAGCCGTATGAAAGTCAAACATTGATACGGACCGGGTTTATTTGAATATTATGGGTTCACGAATAAAAAATATTATATGGCTATGATACTACTACTTATTATAATTTACTGAATTAAATCTGGCGTAAACAGATTCTGACCTAAACCGTATTTTTCAGCAATAATCTGGGCATAGCATAATGCTGTAAACTTGTTTCTGGACGAAAATTAATATCTACTTACTCAGAAAAGGTCCGTAAGAGTAAAAAGTATTTTAATTTTTTTTTTAATATTTGAATTGTGTCAACAAAACAGTTTATTTAAGTGAAAGCTTCTTTACTGAAAACTTTCTTTCTTTAGTCACGCTCTGTGAGCGACACCCTCAGTGACGTTTAATTGTATGAAATCTACCCGAATTAGTACGTACTTTTTGGTTTATAATAAGCTTAACTTCCTCAATAGTTTACTGTTTATTTCCCACACTAAAACAGCCCAACGCGTCTAAAGAAGTTTTCACTTCAAAAGTGATAGTTTTAATTCCTAAAAGTGAAAACCACTAACCAGGGCAGACGAAGCAACAGGTCAATGAAGGAAGAAAGAAAATCAAGGCTATGAAGTTAAGATGAGATTTACACAGGGGCATCTCACATTTATCTACTCGTAATTTTATTTATTTATTTATTAACACACATCACTATCATTACAGGCATGCCTAATGCGATAGCGTAGCCTTATCGATACTTTACATAAAGTAATATCATAATGTTCATCAGACAATCTGTAGCTGAGCTATGCTCTACCACCATTCTTACTGTTATAGATTAGTGTTTTAACAGTGAAATATTATTTCAATAGGGCAATAACAGTCTAACTAAGGACTGTTATAACATTGGAATTGTTGATACGAATTATTAGTACATATAGTTAGATATTAGTTGTAATTTATTATCTCACCCTTATTATTAACCCACGGTTATTGCCACCAGAAAGACGGACTTTATTACTACGAAATGCAAGTAACTGCATTGCGAGTCTCGCTTTATAGAAATTCGAAAGCGAAAATCTTGGTAGACCTCTCTCTATGTGCTGTGGTGTGAGGATCTGATTTGTTGACATTGTTTGAAGGTCGGCCACAGGTACAACTTTTATAACATTCTTCCATATATTATTGTTTTTGTTTACATAGAATTTATTTGAAAGATAAAAAAATAATTCTTTTTCTGATGGTTAAGTTGTATTATTATCTGTTATGTAAAAACCATAATTTGCGAACAGATATTAAATTGTTTCCTATCCTTAAGTATTCTAGTTTTTTCATTTAGACGGAGTAGGTCAGCTTCGTAAGAGCTTGGATTCCGAATATGTCTGATTAGGTTATAATGATCCGGAAGCCTGTTTCTTACTAAATTGGAATCTCATTAGGTATAATCGTTTGAAAAATCACTGCATGGATATAACATATAATTATGATTATCTGTAGATACTTTAAAACGTATTATTTTATTGGCTATTGGTTACTTAATTAAATAAATAAATAAAAATAAATACTATCAAAAGGATTCTCGTTTTTAATTTAATCCATACAAAGTCCTCCGCCGCGGCTGTCTGTCTGTTCGCCATAAACTCAAAAACTCCTGCACTGATTTTCATGCTGTTTTCACCAATGGATAGAGTGGTTCTCGAGGAAGGTTTTAGTATATAATTTGTTACGTTTTTGTATACATTAAGGAGGTGTCGGTACATTAAGGATGTGCAAAAAAATAAGTCGTCTGGGAGCTTTCAACGAAAACGCTGCCTAAACCCTTTGAGACATAACATAATAATGTATGGTGGAATTGTGTATCTTATATATGCCTACAGAAAAGTCCGCGATGGACTTTACAATTTCCCGTAAAAATAGCGTTTGGAATGACAATTAATAAAGCGCAGGGTCAAACATTAAAAGTTGCGGGAGTATAGAAGTCTATACTAAGTAAGCACACAGTGCTTTTCGCACGGGAAATTGTATGTTGCCATATATTTTCTGTAAAATACCCATCCGAAGCCGGGGAGGGTTGCTAGTATTAAATAAATTCTAAAGGTCGTTCGAAAACATTTGTGCAGTTTTCTGCTTATTGTTCTTTTTTAAAAATTATTTTAAATTAATATCAGCTACATCAATGCTTACATTACATGACACACTGCCGCGAGTTCAATGATTTTATCCCATCTCAAAAATTGTTCTTTTTAAAAATATTTTAAAACTTATAATTACACAGAGCTGTCAATTTCGGTTACATTACATTACATGACAATGTCGCGAGTTTAATAATGATTTTATCCCATCTCAAAAATGCCCAACAAAAATTTCGAGTTTTGAAGCGTACACAAACTAACAACATTTTTATATATGTTCTTAACATAGCAGGTATAAAACAAAGTCGCTTTTCACCCGTCGGTCTCTCTGTATGTATTCTTAGATCAACGGATTTTAATGCGGTTTTGACCATTGGAAAGAGCGTTAAAGGAGCAAGGTTATTATATATAATTTATAGAAAAAATTCTGCACGATGCTAGAGGCGGCCCGCTAGTATCAAGATAAGAATATAACTGAAAATAATTAAAAATTCCCCAATGTTTACGGTAAGGAAAATTAATAATTACTTACTTGTTATAACGTGTTTACATTAAAATTCAATTACTTTCACGAAAATAAAAGAAGAAGCAGTAATTGCTTTAGTGGAGTAATTTAAAATAAACATTCTCTGCGTCCCTTAATTCGCATTCAGCAGTAGTTTCCTTTTTCATATTTTAATATTATAAAAATTTTACTCACATTTTTTTCGAGCACTCAATTTAAAAGAACTTTTAAATTTCAAATATTTTTTAATTCAAAGATAACGCTTAAAAATATTATAAACTAACCTCGACTTATATTGAGCCCGAACTCGCTGTATCTGCTGTAAGCTGCTGACGAGTTAGTTATCCCGCAAACTACCGTCAAAGTAACAGTATACAAAATTTCACATTAATCGAACCTGTGGAAGTTAGTGAAATCCCTTCGTCAAATAGGAAATGGGCTGATGGTTTTCAAACGACTGAAGAGATCTTCATAAGTTATATTATAGCTAAGAACCAACCCTATCAAGTCAGATTTTAAACAAAAAATAAACCAGATGAAAATCAGTCCATCTGTTTGGGAGCTACAATTCCATAGACTCAGATACACATAGATACACGGACACATACGTCAAACTTATGTCGCCCCGTTTCTGCGTCGGGTGTCGGGGTTTAACAAGCTTATAATTAAAGCGTGAGATTATCGCATATTTTGGAGCAGTGATCGTGAATATTTGCAGGGCACGCTGCAATACGCTATCATAAAAAAGGTTGACCGTCTGGTGACAGTAACCATTTATTTTCAAAATACCGATGTGAGATCGTATGTTTTGGTTTTTCGGTGATATATTAAACAATACAGGCAGGCTGACGGTCTACTTGATGGTAGATGTCTACCATCGCCTATACTACAAGCAACGCCACAGGTTCTAACTACTAAATCTGACGAGTTAGTCCTAGAACACTATCCACAGCGCCATCTAACGTTAAATAATTGTACTTCTTAGGTGACGCTGACGTCATCTCGCGTGTTCTGTGTTCTATCCTCATACAAAATTGTGCCCAACGCGCCTAAGAAAGTTTTCACTTAAAAATAAAAGATTGTATTTAATATTGTAGTATAATAACATCCGAAGTGCTGTACTAATAACGTCACAATGAAAGTAAGAGCGTAATTGATTCACGTCTAATTGCCTCAGGAGCTGTGTTGTAAATTTTTAATGCGAGGTCTCGAGCTTTGTAATGAGACCGGACAAAGTGGCGGTACAATATTTACTCTAATTGCCACTAGCTGTATGTAGGTTAGAGTGCTGTTTCAGGGCTTAAAAAATATTAAATGAGAAGGCAGCCGATGCACAGTAAACAAAATTAAAAATAACCACATATTCACTAATATTACCCAAACTTCTTATTTATATAAAAAAATAAATAAGAAACTTAATATTTATATTATGACACACTATAATCGCAAAAACGCCCTGACAGACTGGCTTAAGACCCTAAATTATTATGAAACCGAATTTTTATTAAGACTAATTAAATATTTATTATCTAAACATTATTGTTAGATAAGTATCTTTCTAACTTATTGTTAGAAAGATAACACTTAAATGGAATTAAATTAACTTAATTTAATTAATTTAATACTTAATACACTTAATATATAAACTACACATTTATATAATGTAAAAAGACATACAAAAAAAGTTACAAAAAAGAACTTATAGAGGTTTCTTCAGCGCATTCAGCCTAAGCCAATAGATATACTCGTACCATAAGACGCTATTTTCAAATTAATTTTTATAATACAAAAATCAATTGGAATTAAAATTTGTACAAATATGATTTTATTACTAAACAACTATACAATTAGTTTGATTTTGCACAAGTACGAAAATAATCACCCATAATTGATAATTGATCACCGATCATAAATAAAATCTAAATGGTCAAACAAATCTTTGGTAATTAACCTAACTAAGTAGCAAGGAAATCGATGTTAGTTTTTTTACAATTATGAACCAAGAAACACGAAAGCACCTGTAATGAAGACATTTAACCGTGAAATTTCTTTTCTCTCGCTCCGTAGTAACTTCATTGAACATCAATTAATTCTACGTGGAATGGAATTGAGCATCTCTCTTTAATTAATGAAGAAAACGTTCTAGAATTCTCCGACTGCAAGAAGTTTTTTTGCTGTAAGAAACTTATTCAACTTTCCAGTCACGAAATGAACCCGACCAGGAACAATGACTGGTTCGTCAATGCTGAAAAGACTCGCAAAAGACAGCAGAAAGTAAAGTTTTTTTAACATAGTTTAAAGGCATAGAACGTCTACTGTTGGACATAGGCCTTCTGCATAATTATCCAGTATGACTGGTCAAAAACAGCTTGCATCAAGCGTCAACCCGCGGCCCTTATTAGGTTGCTAGTTCATCTTGCCCCGGCGGCCGTGGTTTTCATGTTATAAATGACGCGTATCAAAGTTTTCGAATTATTAAGCTAAGAGAAAAAACAAAATATTGCTGTTTACTTTTATCGTCTATGCATCTTTAATAAATAATAAAAATTTAAACAAAATTTTCTTGTTATTCCACCAAAATCTCCAATGAAAAAACAACCGATAAATCTGAATCTGGCCATGATTCATTGTGTAAGTAAACCCTCCCGGATCATTATGTAACAGTACACAGTGAGCCAATTACCATTTTTTTAAAATGTGTCATAACAAAGAACATGCAAGGTTATTTAAAAAAAATTAGCATGCCATATCAAAGATATGCAAGATAAATTTACTATCTTCGTGAAAAAAATCATTTATTATATACAAATGGAGGAGCTACGTGAGTTTGAAATTCATGTGGCTCATTGATGGACTGGTAACCCTACAGTAATTTTTCCGTCGCAGCATTTTGCATTTATAATATTATTAAAATTTTGCAACACCTATACCAGAATTTTCTTTCAGAAAAATATAAAAGTGCCTAATAAAGATAAA
The DNA here is from genome assembly GCA_936446665.2 of Synanthedon andrenaeformis. Taxonomy (NCBI): domain Eukaryota; kingdom Metazoa; phylum Arthropoda; class Insecta; order Lepidoptera; family Sesiidae; genus Synanthedon; species Synanthedon andrenaeformis. Next base: position 4,314,483 of record OW387799.2, on the reverse strand, counting down.
GGTACATTTTAAGTACCGTTCGCGAACGCAGTTAATTTTGTTTGTAACAATGTTAACTTGACCTTTTTAAGTGTTTAATTAACTAAAGAAAGAACAGATTGGAAGTCTGCTAAACAATAGTACTAACCTGAGTATGTGAAATTATACTTTACGTTTGCAAAGAGAAAACGCTATATTAAAAAAATACCTTTAATACTTTAACATTTTGTAAGTACCTTTGTGTTTGCGGGAACAAAGCCTCTTATTTTTAATCTCTCTAATGTGTTTGCAATTTTTGTGTGCACGTTGTAGCTGGGTTAGATTTGTAGGGACGAGAGTGAAGTTGAGTGCGTTGATTTTGTTTTGTTGTTAGTAAAAAGCTAAATTTTGTTAAGTGTTGGTAGAACACTTAAACCCTTAAGAAGCACTAGTCTAAGCTTTAGTCCCAGGTGCCTTGAGTAGCTGGGATAACACTTGAAGAAAAACCATTATTTAATATCGACGCATCGAATGGCTGAGATACGACATCAACATTTTGGTCAAAAATCTTGTTTCAAGCAAGATCTCAATTTATTTTTTGTGAAGGTCTGCAGGCAGGCTGATGGTATATTTTATAGTAGGTGTCTATAAACATAAGCAACGCCATTGTTTGTAGACCATTAAGAAGCCTTAGAGTCTACGATAAAAAAACATTATTAAATTTGACTTACTGAATGCCTGAGATGGGCACACACGATCAATCCATGAACTGACATGAAGCCAAAATTTGATCGATAGATCTTCTCATTTCTGTTTCGATCTCGCAGTGTAACCCCGAGCATGGTCCTATAAAATTTGTCTATTAAAAATAATAACAAATTATATTATTAGGTTACATAGCTAGAGTTATGTACATACGTAACATATGTTTCAACACCACAGAATATAATGAATACTGAAACTATACCAAAACAAAGATTAAACAAGATTAAACAGTATGTATGTGCTAAGTAAACAATCAACTTTGCAAAGCTTATTAGATAAACTGGTGCACATCTGTTACTGAATGCATTCATTAGGGGGATTACAATTCCAACCCGTACTAATTATTTCAATGACGCCTCTTCAGTGCGAGCGTAGAACACATTGCTCAAACAATGTGCAATTTGAGTGAGGGCATTCGCAGGCGTGTTGCTGTGAAGTATTGTATGACTTATTATCTCGAAGCAATGAATGAAGACTGAAAATAAGTGAAGATTTTAAAGCTGCTTAGCAGTTCCATACTATGGAATTCCATGATTACTTACTTAGTTACTGGTCGTAGCAATACATTAAAAAAAAACATGACATTTCTGAGATATATTAATAAGGTTTGGATGGAAACATAGAACTGAAATTAATTTCATATTTATTACAATTGATTCTTAAAATGTGCAGAATTTTTGCGTGTTGAATAATTCTTGTAATTATAAATTAAAAGCCAATAAAGTTTTTTCATGAAAACAGCTATGATGTACATATGTTTAAAATTGGGTTGTCAATAGGTATAATGGTTTTTCTAAAATAGTGAAATTGCTGGCGTAGGTATATTTTATTATTTTCACGAGTTCAATAAATGCCGCTAATGTCTTGCATCGCATTCTGTCTACGGTTGTTCGCATTACAGTAAGTTGAGACAACAGATTCTCCCAAATTAACCGATTTCACTCGCTCGTACTGTGGCGTTGCTTATTGTAGGCGACGGTAGCCACATACTATCAAATGGACCGACAATCTGTCTGTCGACTTTCACATTTAAAAAAAACTAAGAGATTGAGGCCTTTGCTCAAAAATGTATTAATTTTGTTTTACATATGACATACATACATTAAGGATTTATTATTAAAGAAAACTATCACCTTTTCAATAAAACCAATGGTAATTGCAACAAACAAAAAGGTACCTTCAATTCTTGATGTAACCACTGTTTCCACTTAACGCTATGTGACTGCAGTTTAATCAAATGCTATTGTGTTAGACTTTGTTTATTGGCTGTGTCTAAATGATGCACTTTGGTCAAAATGCCAGTAAAGTCATGTCTGTAATGCCAGTCTGTGGCGTTGCTTTATTATAGGCGACGGTAGCCATCTACCATAGAGTAGACCGTCAGCCTGTCTGACCACCTTAACATAAAAAAATGTGGTGTAAATACTTAAGACCTTAAGAATGTTTTATTGCAAAAGAATAGTATTATAGCAAATCTGTAAAAGATATTCTAACAGAAACAATACAGTGTTTAGTTTATTTGAGTTCTAGTTAAGTTTTTAATTGGTTGCCCACTAGCAGGTGCATTCAACGGGTGGAGATAAAAAGTTTTGAAATTAAAACTTAGAGCACGATGTATGATACGACTTGATAGCGAACACAGTTCTTTACATTCTTTGTTTAGTTGAAACAATAATTTGAATTGCGTGGAACTTTTGACTGGCAGATTCGTAGCGGCTTGTTATCTAAGACTGAAGTGTACATTGGCGCTAGACTTTTCTATAGATTATTATTTATTCACAAAGGTACGTGCGATGAAATGTTTGAAAAGGAAATTCTTCCTTGGTTCAAAAGTTTTTAATATCAGAGTTGTTTTACTTTGGAGTATTTTAATATCAAATTTTAACTGCACCCACAGAGTACTTAAATTAATGAAGCTGAATGGAAGTCATGCAATACGGAGGTTCGCAAACATGCACTCCTAAATGAAAGGCGAAGACGAAGTTGTTAGACCGTAATTTAGTACTTTTGTCAAAGCAGTCAATTTTGTCGTGTTTCTGACTACGTACGACGACTGACTTTGCGGTGAGTTGTTCACTTGACCTAATTGGTCTTGGAGTTAGCATTCGAAAGCACTTTTATGCATGGCACAAATTACAAACGAAAGCGGAAAATTTGAAATCGCGAAATCATAAGTAATTAGCATTCAGGATTTCTTGTAATGTAATAATCATTTTTATATTTATCAGGTGAATCCTACTAATATTATAAATGCGAAAGTTTGTTACTCTTTATTTAATATTACCTGTATTAACATATAGAATACTTATTATTCCGAAAATATGTTAGGTTCCCGAAGGATCGTCTTGAAATATATAAAACTGTGGCGGCGCCATCGTCGTCATAGCGATAAAGATGTTGGGCTCGTATATACTCGTATATTTTCTCAGGTGATATATTTTTCATTTTAGAACGTGGACGAAATCGTCCACGTCCCTAATCACGAAATATTAAGGAGTGAAGTTTCTTGATTGGTGAGGTATCAGGCGGGGATGTCAGGAAAGGGAAAAGCACCTTGCTCGCTCTTCTCAGTGCCTATCGTGACAATATCTGAAATCTGTGAAATCTGGCAACAAGCAGGCTTAATTTTAATTCAAAATGGCCAGTACGATAAAACGGTAATTTCAAATTTAATAAACCGCTTTACGTTTGACTATGATGAGGGACTGTGTTATGGGACTATACGTTAATATTGAATGTCTCATGATACAATAATTTTCCGCTTCCTGTTATGAAATTAAACCAAAAAACTAACAATCTCTTGACGGCTATTGTACTCTGTGCAGAGGTTAATCTAATTGCGTTGACTCGGGGGGTGTGAGACGTAGACGCTAGAGGGCCACTTTTTAATGAAGAGCTCTTAGACCTTTTACTCTCATTAGGTCACTAGGGAAATGATTGCGACTTTCTAACAATATTATTTATAATTAAATGAGAATACGAAAATTAATATTAAGTGAAAAAGCGCTGGCTTTGGCTTTCTTTGAAGCAAGGAATTAGGTCGTTTGAAAGAGATTTTTTTTAGATCTGATCGAGAAATAATTGAAGTACCTATCATTGGAACGGATTTCAATAGCAAGTCTACAAATTTAAGAGAAATATGATTTGAAAATCACATTTTTATTTTACAAATAAGAAAATAAGCATTCGTTTACGTGCTTAAACAAAACTTATACTATACTAGCTGGCGCCCGCGACTTCGTCCGCGTTGAAAAAGAAAAAAGTAACCTATCCTGTGTCCTGTACGTCTAAATGTTTATCTACCAAGTTTCATGAAAATCAGTTAATTCGTTTAAGATTTATGGAGGAACATATATACATACAGGGAAAAATTCTAAAAATCGTCAATTTAGTTTCAGTATCATGTATAGAGCCTATAAACACGATATCTCTGAAAACAAAGTAACTTACTCCATGACCGAACCTTACAGATTTATTATTAGTATTGATTATTATACTATTTCTTATAATTTTTGTACAAACACACATAGTCAATATTGTACATGTTTATAAATATTTATTAGTTAAGGTTTTAAAAGAATGTTGATTTTTAATATTCAGTTGTGTGTTTTATATTGTATTAATCATCATTTCTGTTAATATTATTGTCAGCTGATTAGATGACGATAAGATTTACTTGTCGTTGGCAATGAAAGAATTTATCTTCTCTATTCTATTTTATTCTCTAGCCGTATATTTTCCGTCTAAATTTCTAATTCGACACATTCCACCATTAGCTATGTCTAACTTAGTCACGGACAAAGGCTATAATTTGTAATCATAGTGAATCACTTTGTAACGCTGTGTTCATTAGTACTAATGGACTCTACATATTTGTTCGTAAATGAATGCGAAAATGTAAACTAATCCACAGAAAGCTACGCGAATTCGCTTCGACTGCGTTTTTAAATGCCAGTTAGGAAAACAATTCTAATTTAAAAACTGTTTCCCCAATGTTTCCCTCATTCGCATTTTTATTTTTGGCAAAAAAACCTAAATGATGGTTTAGTTTGAATTCTATTTCATGATAAAAGCCGGCGGGCTGACTGGCGGTTCAATTTATGCGTACTCTGTAGCCGTTTAGGGACCATGAGGTATACTATAGCACTGATGACTCTTATAGCACCATATTAGCGACCTGCGCCCGACTTGTCAATGTGTTGAAATTTTCAAGTGCTTTTTTTTAGGATTCTCCCTTTAAATTGCTTTCTGCGTCTATGTGTCTGTATGTCTGTCTTTATATCCGCTAACTCCTCCTAAACCAGGAAACAGATTTTTAAGCGGTATTCACTATCAGTTTTTTGAAAATCCTACAAGTATCCAGATCCGTGTGTTAAATAAATTTTATCGAAAACCGTTATTACAATATCCATACATATAAACTTTCTCATTTATAATATATACTAGTGACCCGCTCCCGGCTTCGCTTGTTATGTATGAAATTTTTTATATACAAAAACCTTCCTCGTTTATCCATTTTTCCTAAGTGAAACCCGAACTAAAATCGGTTGTCCAGTTTTGGAGTCCATAGAAGACAAACATACTTACATTGATTTTTATTTATATAGGTACCTAGCTACTGTTGGAATAATTAAATTTAGTATAGGTACAAAACTTATCTTAGATTCAAATTGTTTAAAGTACAACCGTTGCATAAAAATTCATGAGTCGCATAAGCAACTTAGTGACAAAGTAATAATAAATTTTATTTAACTAAAGTTCTTATGTTTTATTTGGCGCCCATAATCACTAATAGGTACAGTAATGAATTTTGGATTCGATCACGTGTTGAGTAGCGTAAATTATGGCGCGTTCCTATAATATGTACTATGTAACCTCGAGAACATTTTCCAGACGAAAATACAATGTCGAATGAAAAATCTTGAGCTCCCACATTCACGATCTACTATCTAGAGAGTAGTTTGTACGAAGTCTTGAAAAATGAACTACTTACAACCCCCTACAGTTTCATCCCCGAAGAAAATGTTCAATGAATGTGAAAATTTCTCTTCGCCTTCTTCCTACGAACTAAAGAATGATAACCGTGAATTGATAACAAAACTGACACATTTGTTATTTTAAGCACTAATATTATCCAGTTAAGACCTAATGCCTTTTCACATCTATTTAGATCTCTTCAGATAAAATTTTAATATCCAATAATACAATGGACAGTCAAAAATGTAGGTAATAATTAAAAGGTTACATAGACAAATAAATTTATATAACATATGACTACAGAATCTTAAATTCATATACAACAGTTAAATTCATTCACAGCATTCATTCACAATTCCCTTACAGAAGACCGTATTGAAATAACAGCACGTGTGCTGTTGTGTTTTGGTGAGTTTAAGTAAGTAGGTACTTGTGATGTTAGCTTGTGTTATATGCGACCTACCGTCAATTAGTGGAACGTCAGCCTCTCTGACTACCCTTGCATGAAAAAAGACGTAAATCGCCTTAACATGCTTTAAAATAAGTATTCTAATACTCGTATAATAAATACAAAAAAATCATACATACAATACTTACCTGTGAATTATTACGGGAGTTGAAACTTTGCGAAGAACGTTTCTGCTCGGTGCTGTATGTTGGACGTCCTCTAATCAAGGGTAACTTTGCACCGAAAAGGATAGCTCCTGATAAATGTGACTGTCATTTGTGATTGGTAATTTCCTGAGACGTCATCGTAGAGGACTTACACATATCGTAAACTGTATCTAACCACGAATATTTTGTAACGTTTTATTCTGAAAAAATGTTAGGTTTCTGTTGGATTTTCTGTGGAAAGTCGCGGGCACAGCTAGTACCTAAATAATAACTAATGACAATAATAATAGCTGAATTCAGAGTAGACAGCTTCTATGCAACTATGAGGAAACGGTGTGCATCTCGCAGGGTTCGGGTCAGCACTAATAACGTCCTCAATGCATTTGCCGAGAGTCTTAACTGTCTGTACCTGAACCGTTGTTGTATGATTCAGTTACTGACTAATGAAAACAGCAGTAAGTCGACTTAAAATATTTTTACTAACATAGACTAACAATAAGCTAAACATGTTTTATTATAATACATAATTACTGTAAATCGCATACTTAGTATAGTTAAATATAATAATAATAATTAGACTTTACAAGAACAATGAACCTAAAACTAAAAACCTTAAAAAATATAATATAATTGCAAAATATATTATTAAAAGGAGTCCCTTTAGGCAAGGTTCCGAAGATACTGGCAGTGTTCCCCCTTTGAATAGCTAGACTAATTCTTTGTCCGAGGTAGCTGCCAGCTCTTCGGTCTCCTGTGATGTCGACTAACCTTTTTGCTATTTCCTTAAAAAGCCTTATAGTGCTAGGACCCCATGGACCAAGGGTCTCGACACCGAATGTGACAAAATCATATTCGGAGCCTAGACCTCTGTATTTGCATGCTTTAGCTTTTTCAGCCGCTTCACAAGCCGCACCAGCTCTGTTGTTGGTTCCATGTAGATGGGAAGGGGCCAGCGTGTCTGAACAGGTTGCATCCCATACCAGCACCCGGCCCATCTTCCATGGAATCAAACTCATACCGTCCGGTCTCTTGCCATCGTCTCTTGCAACACCAGTCGGCTCAAGTAGACTTGGCACGTTGACGGTGGCAAGGGACCGGCGTATGATATCGTTAAGTGCGGCATGTCTCGAGAAGCGGCCTGCACTTTTTTGGCATGACAGTCCGTGATGTCCTAGCTTGTCGACGTCACTGCCACAGGGACATTTATGAGGAGCGCAGACCGGAACCCCAAGCCGTAGACAGGTTGCTAATCGGAGCGTGTCAGGCTCAAGAAATGTTCCTGTATTTGACGAAGGGTACGCGTGAAGCCAGTAGCCGGCCTCATGCGCACCCACGGCCAAAAGCCTAGCACGCGCCGAACCGCTCAAAAGCTAAAAAGATTGTCATAAGTCAATTTGCAGTTTATGTCGTCCCAGCTCCTCTGTGAATTTGAAGAAACTGGAAAATTTTGACCTGGGCATGCAATTAAGAAAGCGTTATACAAATAAGAAAACAAATAAGTTAAATGTACCTAAAAGATGATTGGACATGGTCGAAATAAAGAGTTTATTATTAATAATAACAATTCGAATTGTATTGTTATGTTAACACTAAATGTTATGTTTCATATGAGTGGTATTGTTGATTACATATTAACTTCGGGTACATTCGCACAAAAAATTTACATTTTAGAGACTGGGTAACGTATCGAAATATTTCCCAACGAAAATACTCCGAAAGGAAATGTAACGAAATTAAATAATATTTGTGCAAATCTTAAAGCCAAGGTACATTTTAACAACATGATCCTCTGTCAATGTCAGCCGAACGCACCTGTTACCAGGAGGATCGTGAAATTCACCTAAATAATCGTGGAACACGATATTTTCCCCATTTCTCACATAACGTAGCTCCTAGTGGCTTGAGATTAAAGCTATCTCGGAATAAGGTCAATCATGTTATACGCATACTTTAAAATATCGACACATTATGTATTCTTTTGACGAGCTTGCCTGTGATTGAGTTGATATTGCTTGATTACCTTGAAGTTGAGAGCGTAGTTAGTCAGATAAGATTTTATTTTATGCAGGCAGGCTGACGGTCCCCTAAGTTAGCAGAATAACATATAGAGGCGGACAGCAACTTTATCCTACTAATATCATTTATAAATGGGAAAATTTGTGAAGTTGGATGTTGGTTACTCTTTCACGTAAAAATTAGTGAACGAATTTGGATGAAATTTTCCTATTAGTTTTAGCTAAACTTTTAGATTAAACTAATTTTTAATATGAAATTTCGTTGTATACAAAAAATTAATAATAATAAATAAATAAATTATGCAATTTAAAAAAAAAACACAAGATGATTTTAAAAAGCACTGGCTATTGCATAGTGTATCCCATCCCTAACGTTGTAATAACCATAGTCGACATCAGCTTCGATAAAAGTAGGACAGACAGCAAAAAAATTGCAAAATATTCTATGTCGTTAATTCCAATTGCTGTTAATGTGATAAATAGGGATGGGGGTCTGACCTATGCTTTGGAGGTTTATAAAGGCGGTTTATGTCCAGCAGTGGTAGCTTAAGAGTCTTAATATGATAACGTTTATAGTTAATGTGCAATCACGCAACTAATAATACGTACGGCGAAAGGACTACCGCTTACACCTTATCAACAGCCTACCTTCAGATCTATGTAACAATATCACGATTAGAAATATTAAATTTAAGTTAAAACAATATTTTTTAAATTGTAATAAATAGTATATAGTTAGATTTTAATAATAATTACAAATGATAACACGAGATTAAACCTCAGAGGTTTTTAGTCATTTTACATGTATTTTATATTAGCCTTAAATTTGTTTAAATTATAAATAAATTAAAAATAAAAACTGTCTAGGTAATCTATAAATAATAATTATAATAGTAAATTCTACTAACCGGATATCTGCTCGAGTATGTTTAAACTAACTAATTTTTAAACTAAAATTTTTAAAATAAATAAAAATAAAAGGGTGACGCGTTGTCAGACTGTACACTGACTTACGGATATTACCACTCATAAGTTCCATGGAGTTGCATCTTCGAGATTGAAATGTTACTTGTTGACCTGAAAATTAATATTATTACCGTATTTTTCTCGTTTTTAATATCAATTCCTCTGGAACTTTCCAAGAGTTTATTGATATTTATTTTAGAGCTTTCTTTTTATATAACTTACTTCGATTCCTATTCAATTCAATTCAATTCAATTATTTATTGCGAAACCATAAGGTATAAACTATATTAGCTTGCAAATTCTTGGGACATAAAATAAAGATGTTCATGAGATGTCATTCCACTCCAGTCATTGACTGGATGTCACCGTCACAAAAAATGGACGTCATTGTATCTTATATATTTTGCAATCAAAGGTGGGTCACTGAGATCAAATAGAGGTCAGAGAAATTGGAGTAGATCGGTGAAATCACTTTGGTATTTTAGGTTATCACTCAGATTTTAACTTAGTGACAATTCTCACTGCGTTTGGTGGCAGTAACCTAACCCGTGAAGACCACGGTGAAATAACAGCACGTCTGTGTTCTGTTGTGTTTTGTTGAATAAGGGTGCCAGACCCCATTTTCCTATCCCTCGCCATCCCATCCCATTTCCCTATTTTACTATTGTCGGCACGCGAGTAAAGCTGCGCGCTACAACCAGAGGTTGTACTTTGGAAGCAGGAAACCTAATAAATATATAAAAACATATGTAAAATATATGTAAAATATACAGATAAAGTGTTCCTTACTCATACAACCTAAATCTTTTCAAAGTTCGAGTGAATAGGCATCTTCTGGGTGAGCTCGCTCTATTATAGGCCTCATCTTCACTACACGGCTAGATGCTGGTCAAAATCAAACCTATCTCCAATAAAAAAGGGAAGGAATCGAACAGCATGACACAGCATCGATCGTAATGTAACAATGTAAACCGATAATGTAACAATTAATGCAAAAGGTAAGTTAAGTAGTTAGAACAAAAACAGAAATCATAAATAATATATTAGTATTTCTGTACGTGTAATTTTATTGCAACATTTTTACTCTACGTCCAAATGTTGGAATACGGTGAACGCGAGTGTATGTAATAATAATATTATCTAATCCCAAAGGAAATAAGGGGATTCCCAACAAAGGTAGGAGATTTAGTAGAAGGAAATACATGAAAAGCAATTAAGCCGATATACTCATGTGGAATCAGAACTGGTGATGTTTGATTGAGATCTTATTATATATATTATTAACATATGTAGGTATATGTATAACTACTGTAACTTTATTATGTTTTTGTGTGCTTACAATGTTATATTGATGTATAGAGAAATCTGTAACCTCTTTTCTCTGGAATAGAACTTAGTATCGCTTATATAGAGCAGACTTTAACAGCAGATAGGTTTCTCTCACTTCATGTAGGTATAAGACGTAGAACTAAAATTGTATTTGAGACTAGCTGGTGCCCACGACTTCGTCCACATTGCCAAACAAAAGATATAACGCCTGACAAAATGTATAAAGCAATATAACGCCCGCCACACATTGACGCCTGACCAACGCCTGATTACTTTTGCTCCTGAGGTGTTTCCATCTACCTACAATATGGACTACTTCAAGCGAGCTGTAAACAAACTTTTACAGGGTAGGCAGCGTACTAGCACTCCCCTTGGTGTTGCTTGTGTCCTTAGGCGACGGTAACCACCTACCATCAAGTGAGCCGCCAGCCTGTCTGCCACCTTTATATTATAAAAAAAGCCTGTATGCGGACCAGATCCGCGCGTGGGCGAAAAAACGCATGACAGGAAGAGGGCCCTAAACGTTGGATCTTTATTTTTACATAGCTGGTGCTCGCGATTCCGGCCGCGTGGAATATTTAGCCTATGTCCACCCTGAAAATTAAATTCTAACTATTGGGTGAAGGTTTTTTTTTTAAAATTGGATGTAATATTATTAAATGAAAATATACTGGTTTTGTAAATGATTTTATAATATTTAAATTAGAAACGAAATACAAAACTGTTCACTAGTGATGCTACGGAGCAGAGAGAAAATAATCATAGACTATATATAAAACTAATGATGCTATACATTGCAAGGAATACTATATATACACAGACTACATACTGAGAGAAGGCGCAAATTTGGTTTTATTACAACACTCCCCCTAAATTAATGCCTTCTTTTAATTTTACAGATCATCAATTTTACATTTTATATTTAAAGCAAAACATCAGAAAATAAGTTTCAACATTTAACTATCTTTGACTACTCGACAAGATTTAATTCCAATTTTATCTCTAAGATAACAAAACTTCATTTTACTCAAAGGTTTCGTAAAAATATCAGCATATTGTTCGTTACTGCACACAAGTATGGGAGAGTTGGTGATCGTACTGCTTTCCAGCTTTTACGGGATCGGGAGAAACGCGTGCAGCGAGTGTGCTATGACAGTTTTATATCTAGAGCAGAAAGTAACATTAAACGAAGTAGCAAATACTTTTGGTCTTTTGTTAAGGCCAAAAAAGGCTGCTCCGACTTGCCCGCGACAATGACACTAAACAACATCTCATCTGGTGATGCCAAGGAAATCTGCGATTTGTTCAACAAATGTTTTCACTCTGTCTTTGAACCTGACGTTGATCCCAATCTCATGTTCAACACTCACAGCGCACAACCAAACATTCTATCATCTAATTCTACTCTCATCAATTCGATTAATATCTCTGTGGAGACCGTGAAGAACTATTTGAAAAATTTGGACATAAATAAAGGTTCTGGCCCGGACAACATACCACCAATTTTTCTTAGAAATTGTCGCGAGCATCTTGCTGTGCCCTTATTCATTCTATTCAATCAATCGCTGAGTACTGGTACGATGCCTAAAGTCTGGAAACAATCCTATGTAATTCCTTTATACAAAAATGGTGACAGACATAACATTGCTAATTATAGACCTATATCGAAACTTAACACTATTGCCAAATTATTTGAAAAAATTATATATGACCATATTTTTCCCCTATTAAGGCCTACAATTATCAACCAACAGCATGGATTTGTAAATAAAAAATCCACTGAAAGTAATGTTTGTGAATTTGTACATCGGGTTGCCTCCGCAATGGAAACTGGTTTCCAAATGGACGCTATTTATACCGATTACTCGAAGGCATTCGACAAAGTAAGGCACTCGGTACTGGTGCGTAAGCTACAAATAGCCGGTATACACGGGGATCTTTTACGATGGATAACATCCTATCTTCGTGAACGAAGCCAAGCAGTGACAATTAAAGGGTTTTGCTCCTCCTTTCTTCCGGTCACATCTGGCTTGCCCCAAGGCTCGCATCTGGCTCCTCTATTTTTCAACTTATTCATTAATGACATTGTAAATGTTTTTAACCAGTCCGATTTTCTATTGTACGCTGATGATATGAAGATTTTTAGAAAAATTAAAACAATATCTGATTGCATGGCCCTACAAAGGGACCTTGATAAATTTATGAGTTACTGCAAAAATAACTATTTGGACCTTAATATTAAGAAATGCAATGTAATTACTTTCTCTAGAAACCCTAAGCATATTAAATATGAATACAATTTTGACCACGTTACTTTAACGCGTGTTATAGTTTCAAAAGACTTAGGTGTTCTACTGGATGGTAGATTGACATTTGACGAGCATCTTGACTACATAATCTCCAAGGCCTACCGCATGCTCGGATTTGTTCTGAGAGTCAGCAAAGATTTCAAAGCCGGTTCAACCCTCTCTCTCTTATTCGACTCCTACGTCAGACCTCTACTCGAGTACGGGTCTATTGTTTGGAACCCGCAATATAAAACTCAAATTAAGAGGTTGGATAGAGTGTTTAACTTGTACTTGAAACATCTTCAATATAGATTTAACAATGTACCTACGTTTGCATCTCTTGGTCATAGACGTGCTCAGAAAGATCAACTGTTTTTATACAAGATTATAAATAATTATATTGATTCACCATTCTTATTAAGCAATATTGGATTGAGTTGCCCTCGAATAAATTCGCGCCGCAAGTGTTCGTTACACATTCCGTTCTGCAAAAGGAATTATACAAGTAATACCTTTTTGTATCGCTCTTGCAAATTTTATAACGAGCACTTGCTAGATCTGGATATTTTCAGTTGCCCTATAGGAGCCTATAAACGAAGCCTTAAACAAGCTCTCGAAAATATAGTTGTGTAGTCTCCTCTTTGTTATGGCCTGTTTATTTGTTTATTTTGTATGTTATATGGTATTTGTTAACTGTTTCTTGCTTTTTTTGTGTTTTCTCCTAGCTCGTAATGACTTATAATTTATATGTTTTAGTAATTTAGTGGAAACTTTGCTGATTTGTGATCTTCTTGTATGTATATGTATAATGTGTAGCGAGATATTGTTTGTTTCCCTAATATAAATAAAATAAAATAAAATAGTTTAGTTCAATAATTTTAGAGTAATATTTTTCTTTAATAAAATGAAACTTAATGTCAATATGTTTGCACCGTTTGTGAAAGTTTATATTTTTAATTACACTTATAGCACTTTGATTGTCTAAATTCAAGCACACTGATTTTTGATTAAATTCACCGATGTCACATAACAATTGTTTAATCCACATAGCCTCTTTAGTAGCGGCACAGGCTGCCATGAATTCTGCTTCAGTGGTCGACAGAGCCACTGTTTGTTGTCTCTGAGAAGCCCAAGTCACGGCTGCTCCATTTTTGGTGAAAACATACCCTGTGACTGAACGTCTTGTGCTAGGATCGTTAGCATAATCTGCATCACTGTAGCCAACTATTACATTTGTTTCTGACATTGGTGTGTAGCACAGACCGTAGTTTTTAGTTTCTTTTAGGTACTTGAAAATTTTCTTTACAGCGTTCCAATGCTTTTCATTGTAAGAATTTAAAAATCGACTCACCAGGCTTACGGCGAATGAAATATCAGGTCGACTTACTGTAGCTAGGTGCATCAATGAGCCAACTGCTTCCCGATATGGAATGTTCTTTTCTGTTTCTCCTCCTCCATTTTCCAACTTCACATGTGGGTCAACTGGAATGCTGTTAGGTTTGCAATTATGCAGATTAAATTTATTTAATAACTTCTCAGTATAGTTTGACTGATGTATAAAAATGTACTTGTCACATTTCTGTATCTCCATACCAACAAAATTTCTCAGTGAACAGGTTTTTACTTTAAATATTGACTGCAAGTCATTAATTAACTCCTTTAAAGTTGATATATCTTTTGCAAATAATAGTCCGTCGTCAACATACAAACACAGGTAACATTTAGCTCCATTAATAGTACCAACATATACACACTGATCGGCTTTACTATTGACTAGCCCAAACTTCTTTAAAACAGCATCAAATTTTAAGTTCCAGCATCTGGGAGCCTGTTTTAAACCATATAGTGATTTATTGAGTTTACATACCTTATTAGCTTCGCAGGTTAAACCCTCTGGTACGGTCATATATATATCTTCTTCAAGTTCACCATATAGAAAAGCTGTTTTAATATCTAGTTGAATAATTTGAAGATTGTGTTGTACTGCTTCTGAGAGTAATAGACGTATGGAATCATACCTGACAGTCGGAGCGAATGTTTCCTGGTAATCAATACCCTTAGTTTGTGAGTACCCTTTTGCACAAAGCCGGGACTTATAACGTTGACCTATAGGTTCTTCTTTGATGCGAAACACCCATTTACATGCAATTATTTTCATATTAGGAGTTTTGTTAACCAATGTCCAAGTATTATTTTCTTGATGAGAATCGAGCTCTTCTTTTATAGATTTTATCCATTTTCTGGCATCAATAGACTTTAATGCCTTTTCATAGTTTTCAGGAATTTCATTTTCTGATAATTGGTCTTCACAACACAGGTAAGAACTTTGTTCTGGTTTCTTTACTTTTAAACATTGTCTTCTGGTTCTTATTATCATTTCTTTTTCAGGTGAAGATTCTACACTTTCATCGGGGATGTACTCGCTGTCCGACTGTGATTTGCCTTCGGTCACGGTGTCGAATGAGTCATCACTTGAAGTTTCTTCTGTATTACTTTTAATACTGTTTTCATTTGTAGTTAATTCAATCGGTACATAATCTCTTTTAACTGTTGACTCTAAAAATATTGCATCTCTGCTTTTTATTACTCTTCTTGAATTAGGTAATATGAATCGATACCCTTTAGTATTTTCACAGTAGCCAATAAAAATTAATTTTTGTGATTTTGAATCTAACTTCTTTCTTTTTTCTTGTGGTAAATGAACCATTGCCTCACAACCAAATGTACGCATATGACTGACTTTAGGTTTCTGTCTAGTCCACATCTCTTCTGGAGTTTTATAAGACAGAGATTTTGTCGGCGAACGATTGATAATGTAGGCAGCTGTATGAATTGCTTCAGCCCAATAGATTTTAGGTAAGTTAGCATTTAACATCATACATCTCGCTCTTTCTATTAAAGTTCTGTTCATGCGTTCAGCTGTTCCATTTTGTTCTGGTGTGTAAGGTGTGGTTGTTTGATGTATTATTCCAGCATCTTTGAGAAAATTTGAAAATTTTTCATTAACATATTCAAGTCCATTGTCAGATCTGAGAATTTTAATAGTGCGATTTAACTGATTCTCAACTTGCTTTTTAAATTCTTTAAACTTTTCTAGGACTTCTGACTTGTTGCACATAGTATACACAAATATTTTCTTTGAGTAGTCGTCGAGGAATGTCACAAAGTATCTGGCTTTTCCCAATGACTGAGTTTCCATCGGACCACAGACATCTGAGTGTATCAATTCAAGTAGATTTTTGCTCTGAGACCCTTGATTTTTAAAAGGTAGACGTGTTTGTTTTCCTTCCTGACACGTTATACACTTAACATTCTCTTTAACTCGACTTAAGTTTAAGTCTGCAGTGTTCTCGGACAATTTCTTCATACTTTGAAAATTCAGATGTCCCATTCTCTGGTGCCACAGGTAAGTATCTTGCTCAATAACATCTGATATGCATGCATAGCCATCAGGCATGTTCAGCCGGTACATATTGTTTATTAAGCTTGCTGTTGCCACTATTACATTGTTTCTATTAAGAATAACACAGCCACTCTTATTAAACTTCACTTGGCCACCATTGTTAATAATTTGACTTACTGACAGCAGGTTCGTAGCTAGTTCAGGTACATATAATACATTTGTAAACAATATTTCATTTTGTTGGCCTTTTTCATTGTAAACATTCAAGCTTATTTTTTCACAGCTTTGAACAGGCAATGTTTTACTATTTGCAACTTTAATGCTTTTAATGTATGAAGTTGTTTCTTCTACAAACAAATTATTGCGTTTGGTCATGTGTACAGAAGCGCCAGAATCAACATACCATGCATCGGAGAATTCAGAAGAAGCTATGAAGACTGCGGCATAAGACGAACTGTTATGATTATTTGTATTCTTCTGATTCTTATTTGGTTTAGTTGATTTACACTCAGGACTTTTATGGCCATATTTGTTGCATGTGTAGCAGCGGGGGCCTTTAGAAAATCTTTTATTTTTGTAATGAAATTTCTGACTTGTAGCGAGAGCAGACGAATCACTCTCAGTTTGTTTGACGTCTTGTAATATTTTAGATTTAACTGAGTCAGAGGAAATCTTCATACCTGAACTTTCAATAGCTATTATCATTGGCTTATAACATTCTGGTAGACCAGATAGCAAAAGTGTGCCTAGCCATTCGTCATCTACATTAAAGCTAATGTTCCTCAACTTATGTGCTGTTGTCATTATTTTACTGACATACTCCTCTACATTTAAGCATCCAGCTAGTGTAGTATTGCATAAGTCTCGCAGCAGACCAACTCGGCGTGTCAGCCCGGAGTCATCAAATGCACGAGATAAATTTTCCCAAACTTCTTTTGCAGTGCTTGATTCTTGAATATGAATATAGTTAACAGGATCAACAAGAAGAATTATTTTCGATCTGGCTTTTGTGTCACGCTTTTTGTCAAGCGTATTTAAATTTTCATATTCCACGCAATCCCACAACTCTTCGTGCTGCAGATACGTTTTTACAGCAAAACGCCATGTAGCATAATTATCACGGCCGGTTAATTTCTCAATTAATGCCAGTTGATTATTTGATGACATTTTGAATTGATTTGTATAGCAGCCCTTTGTTCTCACAAAGCACAATGCCTTTGTAGGTTAGGTATTTTATCCAACTTATATCCAATGTGTATCAAACTTATTTTATGAATTTTTGCACTGATTTTATTTCTCAGGCTTTCTGGGCCTTTAACCTAATATTATTAAATGAAAATATACTGGTTTTGTAAATGATTTTATAATATTTAAATTAGAAACGAAATACAAAACTGTTCACTAGTGATGCTACGGAGCAGAGAGAAAATAATCATAGACTATATATAAAACTAATGATGCTATACATTGCAAGGAATACTATATATACACAGACTACATACTGAGAGAAGGCGCAAATTTGGTTTTATTACAACAGGATGAATAGTTTCGAAGATTACCACCTACATACACACAAACATACAAACTTTACCGCTTTATACTATATTGGTATAGATAATCTTGTACATTATATTTTTTTTAGTTTATTATTTTTTATAAATAATAACCTCATCGAAACATTCTTTAAACAGCGTCTAGTATTAACGGTCGCCAGACACGCTGACGATTATTACGTTATATATTATAAAAATACGTATTTTTATAAAATTTATATTTTATAAAAATACGCAGACGAAGTCGCGTGCAACAGCTATATAGATATAGTTTCATTTCTATTAACAATTTGAATCGTTTCATACGGTTTTATAAATAGATACACACACATAATCTGAAACATGAAATAGCTTTGAAATGTGCGATCTATTGGAACTCAATTATTGTGTGCCAATGGCCGGCAGATTGCTATTTTCAAGCCAAATATTACCTTGCAAATAGAGAACGATATTTTAGCAAACCTGGCCCGTAGATTAAACTCTTGAATGCAGTACTTAGTTGATTAAAAATAAATTAAAATTAACTGTAAATTAAATAATTATAAAATCTACGTTTATAATTTATGTTTTCGTTTTAATGAATAAACTAGTGGATCGATTTTAAAAATGGCAAGGCACGGTGCAAGTCGCAGTCATTTGGGCTTCCAGTAACCACCACCTCACAGAAGACCTCCGTGAAATAATAACATGTGACGTTGTTGTACTTTGTTAGAGAGTGAGGGACGCCAGAGCCCATTACTCTATCTCTTCCTTATTTCTTATCCTTAATTATCACTTTTAGCACTTTCTGTAACTTTTTCAGAGACTAAAGGCTTATTATTATTTTTATTTTTTTAATTTTTTTTAAGGGTTGTCTTAGCCCATTCAAATCAAATAATCTACTATTATCATAACACACTACAATTTCAACAACAAACACCTTATTCTTAAAATTCTTTAGCATTAGAAAGGGATAGAGGATATCCCTATCCCTTCTCTATCCTTAATCCAATTATGGTACTTGCAGCACTTGTGACATTGCTTGTGTGAGACGGTAACCACCTACCATCAAGTGTACTTACCGTCAGCCTTTCTGTCAAGTAAAAAGTAAAAGAAAAAAATGCATCTAATTACCATTAATAGTTATATATTTATATCGAAAATAAATGATTGTACATATTAAAAGAAAACAAAAATCTGCAAAGAATTCAAAAAGAGCTACTTAAACTTCAATTAAAACGAAATTAGATTGTCTCTGTGTTTTGCTGGAAAACAATGATATTGTTAGACGATATAATTTAAAATAAGACAATAACAAAGATGGCTGCGATTAGCATATTGAGTTGAGCTGAGACACAGATTTCTGTTCTAAAACTGCCAACTGTGGTTTTCGCCGAATCAATATGGATGTCGCATATGGTCACATTAATAAACGCAAATGCGAACAGCGACCTCTGTAGAGATAACTTGTTCTCTCGTGTTTTTGTCGCTTTTTTATTTTACATTATAATTATAATATACTACCTGACCTGGCCACGCTTCGCTGTGGCCTGGAGATTGCTTAAATAAGTTTTACTAGCTAGTGCCCGCGACTTCGTCCGTCGCCACGTTGTATAATAAAAAATATATAAGCAATTATAAGACTATAACGCTTGACCTCTCTTATTGCTATAAGAGATTCCCGAGATGATCCTCTGATCTGATGATCGGGACCCTCTGAAGTACTGTTTTTCTGGATGAAAGGTATCCAGGTATGTATTTTCCTGTATCCATGGCAACGTGTATACAAAATTTGAGTAAATTGTGTGTAGTTAAGCCGTGAAAAGGTAACGGACAGACAGACAAAGTTACATTCACATTTATAATAGTAGTATAGATAAAAAATAATAATAATATTCTTCAGTAGCCTACAGTAAATGATATAATTATAAAAAAATACACTAGGAATTTTTAAGAAAGAATCACTAAGAAGAAATAGTATACTGGGTATGTTTTCTAAGAATTAACAAAAATGTAATATATACTCAAAGTATTTCTTTAAGCTGACTACCATTTAAGTTTTTATTCCATTTCGTTATAAAGCTACTTGTATAACATTGTACACTTGTATAACTTTTTCATGTTAAACCGTATCAATGGGTGAGTTAGAAATCAAATTGACTGCGACTTAACTGGGTTGTTTTGCTTTAACTTATTTCTTTATAACATTATTTCATTAAACTCTCAGACCGAAATATTTATTGTAATTTTGTATGGTTTCTGAGCGGGAAATATTACGAATAAATTCCCTTTTATATGTGCCCCGTTTTGAATGCCATATTATTTTTTCTTTGTGTATGCTACATTCTCTTTCTGCTTAATCGAGGGAAATTCTTAGCAGCGGTTACATTGTACATTCCATGCCCTGATTTCGAAACATAGAGACAAAATACAAGTTTTAAGCTAAATTATAACCTAACCCCTCACCTTCTAGGAGTTGATTATCCCGCAGACTACTAGATGCTTGCAGCATCAGGTTAAGGTTACCATTTCATGTAAAAAAATAGCGCTGAAGTAAACTAAATTTCACGTCAATCCAACCTGTGAAAGTTAGTGAAATATCTAAAAAGAGTAAAAGACTGCACTACTTACATTATGTTACATATTTTTATTCAAAGACAAGCTATAATATAATTAAAAATTATAAACCTAACCTCTACATTCTAATAAGTCCAAATACGCTATATCTGATGTAAGTTAACAAGTTGGGTACCATCCCGCCATTACCATAATGATCTTGGAACTACCACCGAAGTAACAGTATACCTACTAAATTTCACATCAATAGAAACTATGGAAGTTAGTGAAATCGTCTGGGCTGATGAATTCACTTTATCCAGATCTAGATCTAGATCTTACAAGTGCACCTTAACCCACTCGTCCAATGAGCTCGTCAAACTAGCTTTGGCCTGCGTTTTAACTGCGAAAAAAAGCGAATCTCAATCTATATTCTATATGAAATAACTAGCTGGTGCCCGCGACTTCGTCCGCGTCAAAATGTTATATAGCCTAAAGGCTTTCTCGATAAATGGACTATCCAACACAAAAATAATTTTTCAATTCGAACCAGTAGTTCCTGAGATTAGCGCGTTCAACCAAACAAACTCTTCAACTTTATAATATTAGTACCTATAGTATATATTATTTAACTCATATAGCTACTTGTATATTAAAAAGAGTATGTATGTAATGTAATATTAAAAAGAGAGAAGATTTGTATTTTTGTATGTAACGAATAAACTCAAAAACTACTGGGCCGATTTTAAAAATATTTTCACCTATAGAAAGCTATATTATCAGCAAGTAACATAAGCAATATTTATAAAGTTACACTGGCGAAGTAGCATGCAACAGCTAGTATTCTATAAATATCCAAGCTTATATAAAATCTATTGCATTGTAATGTCAGTGAAGTTATGAATGCAATTCATGAAAACAATGTAAGTAATTTGTACCATTAGAAATTGGACTCAAAATGTGAATTTTATTCCAAAGGTAATAAGAGTCATCCTTTTCATAACGATGTAAACATTTATGTTGAATGTTTACAGAAGACATCTCGGTATTCTCCCCTATTAGAGACAAATTTATGTTTCAAGAAATCGTTTTATACGTGGTTATTTTAGGTATTATTTAGTGATGTTAGTGGCGAACGTTTAATTTTGTTTCGCTTGTTTTACAGACGTTAAAAACATTTGATGTCGTCCGTTGCTTTGATCTTTAAATGGGGAATGTTTTATGTGCGCCATTTTAATATCTTATTTCAAACAGGGGTTTTTTAGTCAAGCAGGAAAACTCAAAATATCATTATTAACCAAAAATTGCTCTTTTTTAACGTTGGGAAATCCTCTTGTATACCTACCCGGTAGTGTAGGGGTTGTGCCGAAATCGTACCGACTAAAACCCAATTACTAGATCGTCAGATTTTGAGCTGTATTTGTGTATTAAAATAGTTGTAATTTATGTACCTACAATATCGCTAGTACACACTGTCATATTAAGCCCGTCACACACGTAGCTATTAATATATATTAATATAAATTATAGCTGGGCATATTATTACATATTTTCTTTACAAATATTGAAGAGACCACACACGCAGCTATAAAATCTTATCTTATCTTATCTTATCTTATCTTATCTTATCTTATCTTATCTTATCTTATCTTATCTTATCTTATCTTATCTTATCTTATCTTATCTTATCTTATCTTATCTTATCTTATCTTATCTTATCTTCTTATCTTATCTTATCTTATCTTATCTTATCTTATAATTAATAAACTATAAAGTCTATAATATAAAAATGAATCCCTAAATGTGTTGCTAAGCGCAAAACTCGAGAACGGGTGGACCGATTTTAATTCTGTCTTCACTCATGGATAGAGGGATAATCAGGGAAGGTTTTTATGTAAATAAATGCACCCCGGGCGAAGCCGGGAGCGGACTGCTAGTATCTTATAATACTAAATGAGGAATTGTTGTATGCCACGATGATCTCGCAAACGGCTCTGACAATTTTGACGAAAATCTAGGGTTAGAGGTTTTTTATCTTCGAAAAAATTCGTTTTAGGTAGTTTTTTTTAATGGAACGGTTACAAAAGTAATACCGCTTGCTCGTTTTATAATATTTTGAATAATTAATTATTAATTTAAGTATTCTTGATATTTGTTTTTTATAATGTTTCATAGACTTTCTTTCTTACGTGTAAAAAACTTTAAACTTTTCATTACCCCGAGCAAAGCTCGGTCACCCAGTCTAGTATATTTCTATGACACCAACGTACCGTAATATATGTATGTATACTAGCTGGTGCCCACGACTTCGTCCGCGTTGAAAAATATTAAGTAGCCTATCCTGTGGTCCCGTACGTCCAAATGTTTATCTACCAAGTTTCATGAAAATCAGTTAATTCGTTTCAGAGTTGTGGAGGAAAATACATACATATATACATACAATTTAGTTTCAGTATCATGTATAGAGCCTATAAACACGATATCTCTGAAAACAAAGTAACTTACTCAATGACCGACCCTTACAGATTTATTATTAGTATTGATGACTAGCGGTCCGCTCCCGGCTTCGCCCGAGGTGCATTTTTTTTAACGTAAAAACCTTCCCTGATTATCCCTCTGTCCATGAGTGAAGATAGAATTAAAATCGGTCCACCCGTTCTCGAGTTTTGCGCTTAGCAATACATTTAGCGGCCCGCTCCCGGCTTCGTCCGCGGTGTATTTTTTCTAAAATAAACGTAGCCTAAGTTACTCCTTATTACATCAGCTACCTGCCAATAAAAGTTCCGTCAAAATCGGTCTAGCTATTTCAGAGATTAGCCGGAACAAACAGACAGACAGACAAAAATTGTAAAAAATGTTATTTTGGTGTATGTACCGCAATTTACATAAACAAAAAGTAGCCTATGTTACTCCTGACGACCCCCTCTTCATGTCTGCAAAGTTTCATCGAAATCGCTTCAGCCGTTTCTGAGATTACCCCGGACAGACAGACAGACAGACAGACAGACAGACAGACAGACAGACAGACAAAAATTCTAAAAAAAGTTATTTACGTTTTAACAGCATGCGAATAACTCTCTAAGCTTAGTTTGAGGCAGTTTTTCGCAAATCACAGACAGACACTCCGATTTTATTTATATAGATGATTATAGCACGGTATTATAGCTACGTTTGTGACGGGCTTTATACAGTAACGAGAGATCCTTAAACGATAAATAATTACAATTACATTTCCACAGATTAATATTCAATTAATTGTTGTACCAAATCAAACCATGCCAAAATTTAAATTAAACACAACAACATGGGGTTCTTCGTGAGAAATTCGGAACATGGTATAAATAAATATTATATTCTTTTTTCGCACTAATAAAATGGACTTTGGTGGACAGTAACATCATTCTTATATGAATACTAGCTGGATCTTGCGACTTTGTCTGCATTAAAATAAAAAAAATAAGCAACATAACGCTTGACCGCGCGTTGCTATAACATTTTGGCCAGGCGTTAATTTTTTTTTATATGGATGCAAGGTCAAATTTTCATGATGATCGGTTGAGTAGTTAAAGTGTGAAAAGGTAACAGACAGACAGAGTTACTTTCACATTTATAATATTTAAAGTATGGACAATTATGAATTTGTATGGATTCATAGTGTTACATCACTTGCAAAATTGCACCCCTGCGAAGCCTTGACCGGTCGCTAGTTAATAATAATAAGATACTAATATAAGCCCCCGGGTTCCCCCCGATTTTTGTCTGTAGGTACATAAACCATTTCCGATGAACGATGAACGATTCCATCCAACGATGAAAATCGGTTGGGTAGATTAGAAGTTCGTGGAATAACACACAGGCGGACTTCATTTTATTGTATTTTATAAGACATAATGTATTACTTATTATAGTACAATAGCACATAAAATTGTGATTTATGTGCCGCATTGCCATTCCAAATTCGCACATGTTCTGGTAGTTTAATAAAAGAACCGTTTTTAAGGTTTTTTAACGGTAACATGTTTCACGGTCGTTATTTTTACGTCGCGTCACTAAATTTGATTTTGAATGGAAGTAATAAAATTCAGATGGTTCCGTACTAGAATTGGACAGATACGATATTTAATATGATTTTATAAAGCTATTTTAAGTAACTCTTTTTTTTAAAGATGGTGGTCACTCAGTCAAGTTGGGGATTGAAAAATGCTAAAGAGAAAGGGAGATTTCCTTTTACTCTCTCATTAAAATACAACAGCTCACATTCTAATACCTGAAAAAAGATTCCTGAGTACTTAAATGATGTGAGTGATGATCGAGAGAAAAGCTTTCATCGGGACATAAAAGAGATGGAGAAACGACACCAGGGACTGTGGAATACCAAAATGATAGGTCATTATTGTTGGCCACAACAAAATGCATCACATCGAAGAAAAACCTAACTATACTTACAGGAAATTTTACCAAGAAAAAGATAAAAATAAGCATCCAATATTCGCATTTAGTTATATAATATCATTCATTGTAAGTGATGTTTGTAAGTTAATAAAAAAAGCTTTGATTTTTTAATTTTAAATTTTCTCTATTTTTTTTTTAATATACAATTTATGTCTTATTGGAAAAGAAAAGGAAATAACGAAGTTTAACGGTATCCTAGACTATTTAATAATAATAGACTATTCAATAATAAGACTATTCAATAAGAATTAAAAATCGACTACATGTCATGTTAGTCATAACGTCTTCACGAACCATTCAACAATATTTTTCTGTTATTGATAAAAGTGTCACAATCAAGGCCTGTGAGACTAAAAATATCCATTTGCAAACACAGCTTAGTAATTAACAGGGGAATGCTAGTTCAGTAAACGCTTGGTGCATTTATACGACGCATTTTGCCCTGTAATTACTAGTACCTCGCTATAATCACACTGCGATAATATACACTAACGTAACATATGGGAAATATACCGTGCAATCAAACAATATGACATGAAATTATGACTTTTTGGTATTGCCAAAGTTAAATATTGATTCGATTTATACATATAATAAAATGTCTGTAAATTTAATATTTAAAAAATGTACAATGTACAAGTTGTACTTATATATTACCGAGGTCAAAAAATTGGTTTTAGAATGTATGTCGGTTTATCTGTGCGTTTGTGCACGCTTATCTCGGAAACGGCTAAACCGATTTGTATACGGTTATTACGCTGTGACGAGGGGGGCCAATTATTTTTTTAATTTTTAAAAGATACCTCGGACCACTAACATTTTTCCAAGACATAAAGTATCCTATATGTTAATATAGGTAATAAACTATCTGTGTGACAAATTTCATCAAAATCCGTTAAGCAGTTTTTGTGTGAAAGAGTAACAAACATCCATACAAATTTTTCCTCACAAACTTTAGCATTTATAATATTACGTAGTAGGATTGTTATATACATTTTTTGTGGGCGAACTTATAAAAATTTTCGAAGAGAATTTAATTTTAAGTTTAAAAAGAGAGTGGGTAATAAAACCAGGGAGTGGTCGTCAGTCGTTAATCATAATAAAGGAGTCGTTGACACGGAAATTTCGATAAAATTTGATTTATGGACACTCAACAGACGTCGTGTCAACTCTGTTTCCGTTGCTGTTTTAATTTTTTTTATTTTTAAATTAGCTTCTGACGAGTAGGTATACGAAAAACTCCCCGACCGGGTCGAACATTCACTAGGACTGGTTCCGCTGCTGGAAGTTGCGGTCGAGGGAAGAGAGGACGAAGCTCTCCCACCGGAGGTGACCGAGGCTGAGCTGGATGCCGCCCTACTTCGTCTACGCAGGAAGGCAGCAACTGCCCCGGGGCCCGATGGCGTGCCTGGGCGAGTACTAGCTCTGGCCGCGGGGCCACTCGGGTGCCGTCTCAGAGAGTTGATGGACCTCTGTCTCCTGCACGGCTGCTATCCGCGCAAGTGGAAGGAAGGTCGACTGGTGCTAATTAAAAAGGAAGGAAGACCGGCGGACTCCCCGTCGGCTTACCGACCCATCGTCCTGTTCACGAGGTGAACAAGCTGTTCGAGCGAGTTATCGCCACTCGCCTCGTTCGGCACATCGAGGGAACTGGGCCGAACATTAGCACCAGCCAGTTTGGATTCCGTCGTGGTCGGTCCACAATAGACGCGATAGCAAGCGTGCGAGACCTGTCACACGATGCAGTAGCCCATGGTCAGGTTGTAATGGCGGTGTCGTTGGACATTGCAAACGCCTTCAACAGCCTACCGTGGCGCTGTATCATGACTGGATTAGAATACCATAGAGTACCAGCATACCTGCGCCGGATTATCGCTGCGTACCTCACTGAGCGCTCAGTGAGCTATCCGACTCGGACGGGACTGCGACACCGCCATATTACATGCGGAGTTCCACAGGGGTCGGTCCTCGGGCCGCTCCTGTGGAACATTGGATATGACTCAGTTCTCAGAGGCGCTAATCTGCCGGGCGTCGGCGTGCCGTGTTATGCCGACGACACCCTAGTAACCGCTCGAGCACCGGATTACGGATGGGCGACCATTCTGGCTACGGCTGGCGTGGCTCACGTCGTCGAACGAATCCGGCGGTTGGGGCTCACCGTAGCCTTAAACAAGACCGAGGCCATGTGCTTTCACGGGCCTCGGAATGCACCACCGCCGGGTTCAGAGATAACCATCGGGGAGGTCTCTGTTAACGTGAAGCCCACGATGAAATACCTCGGCCTCGTCCTGGACAGCCGCTGGAGATTTGAGGGACACTTTCGGCTCTTAGAACCGAAGTTGGTGGGGGACGCTGCCGCCTTGGGCAGGTTGCTCCCAAACCTGGGTGGGCCAAACACCGCCTGTCGTCGCTTGTATGCGGGGCCAGTGCGGTCGATGGCTCTATACGGAGCCCCAATCTGGGCGGACGGCCTACGTGCGTTAGTGCTCAGGATCGTCCGGGGTTATCGGACAGTGTCCTTCGAGGCTGCATGCGTCATGGCGGGCACGCCACCATGGGATCTCGAGGCCGAGGTGCAAGCGACCGTATATCTGGGAATTGCAGATGTACGGTCTCGGGGAGCTCAGCCTCCGCAAGAGGTTATTTCGCGAATCCGTTCGCGTGCACGCGAAAACCTCCTTCTGAAGTGGAGCGAGAGGTTGGCCGAGCCAAGTGCAGGCCATCGCACCATAGAGGCTATTCGTCCAGTCTTGGACGAATGGCTCCAGAGGAGACACGGGGCTCTCACGTTCCGTCTGGTACAGGTGCTCTCGGGACACGGCTGTTTCGGGAGCTATCTCCACCGGGTGGCTCGTCGGGAGCCAACTCCAGAGTGTCACTCGTGTGCATGCGCTGAGGACAGCGCACAGCACACTCTTGCGGAGTGCCCTAGATGGACGGCGCAGCGAACTGAGCTCGCTGCGACCATTGGACTGGACTTCTCTCTGCCGGCCGTAGTAAAAGCTATGGTCGGCAGCAGAGACGCTTGGCGAGCGACTCAATCCTTCTGCGAAGATGTCATCTCGCAGAAGGAGGCGGTGGAGAGAGAACGAGAGGACGACGTCCTGTCTCATCCTCTCCGTCGCCGAAGAACTGGACGCAGGCGGCTGGCGTACGCTCGCCACCTGGATCCCTGACAGGACTAGGGCGGTAGATGGGGACACTATCGCTCGCTTCATCCTGAGAGGCACGGCGCAATTTGGCAGTTCGGGTGCGCCGTCCCAATGAGCAGTGTCCGGTTACGGACCCCCGCGGCGGAGTTGCGGAAGAGTGTTCGTCCGACCTCGCAACTTCGCCTATAGCGGACGTGGAGGACGCCAAGAGGTTTAGTCGGTAGGTCTACCCCACTACCATCTCGGGGCAGGAGTCCGACATAACCCACCGGCCTGTCCCCGGGCCGGTGGGTATCCATGATGGATTCCTCTTGTAAAAAAAAAAAGGTATACGAAAAACTACTGTAAAACCTTATAATGGGTTACACAAATGGATGTATGCCAAAATGTAGCAAATTACTACGATAATATGTGTACCCACACACGCACACACACACACACACCCACACCCACACACACTCACACACACATTATATATATATATATATATGTGTGTGTGTGTGTATATTGTTATTACTTTTTAATTATTATTTTTGTGATTATAAATTTTAATACCTATGTCTAATGTCTAACTTATTTTCAATGTAGTTACTTAGTCTTTTATAAATTAAATAAATACGCCTCCGCGTCTCTAGAAATTCGCAGCGGCCTTTTCTAAAAATAAAGACTGTTCATAAATATTAGGTCGAGTTTACCGCAGCGCATATGTACTTAAATTCTCTTTAGAGAACCAGGAAAATTGTAGGAATGTAAACTCAAAGAACAAAGTAAACGCTGCGTCTGAATTTTTCCGAATTAAAAACAAACGCCTTTCGAAATTATTTTCTAGGTTTGTTCCCTGTAGTATTATTGTGAGAACGAGTAACACGAGAACAAGCCTCACTAGATCCAAAGATTTTCAAAAGAGCTGTCTCTCTCTCTCTCTCTCTCACTCTCTCCGACCGATCCCTCATTGCTGAGGATCGTGGTCACAAAGTGAGCCGTTTGACTAGCCCGTTGGATGTATAGTTAAGGTACTTGCCTAAACCCTCTGTTCCAGGGTCAACTTTGGATATGAACTTTTCAAAGTTGGCTCTAGTCTGGATTTGGAAAGTAATGGCAGGGTACACTGCGTTTAACAGTAATTTAGGGATCCCGTCTGGCGGCTTAGCCACTACCACACAGAAGATAGTGAAATAATAACATTTGTGCAGTTGTGTTACGTTGAGTGAGTAAAGGATGTCAGAGCCTATTTTCCTATCGTTCATAATCCCTATACTTAATCTTATTGTGGTCGGCACCGATGATGTTGCTTGTTTTGTCTTGGTGTACTAAAGTTGCACACGTTTTCAAAAGTCTTTATTGTGTTGTCAGACACAGACACAGAACATTACGATAATTCATTATGTTACTAATATACAAGCAAAACCGGCTCGATAGATTTGGATGAAATTTGTCACACAGATAGATTGTAATAGACCATTTGAGTGTTGATCGCTATAGGTGCTGCGAGTTTACTGCCAACCTTTATAATCCGTCATTCTTGCTGCCGATCTAAAATAAGTAGCACACGATTGATGCATCAACTGCAATGATTTTCTTTATAACTTTTCTTTTATTGTGCTGTGATTTTTTTTTATTCTATTAACAGTTTTAATAATGAATGAGTTTGCGAGTATCAAATTATATAGAACAAATAAACTTTTGACTTGATTTTTTTTTATCTCTTAGTCGTACTGCAAATTTTAATATTAATAAGTGTTATCAACTTTTAACGCTTAACTAAGTTGCGATAAGCTTAGTTATGCTTTAGCTGTCTTCCGAACATTATCATAAAAAAACCTAATACTTCACCCCTAAAAAATAGACATTGCCTACATTCAAACAGACGTACAGTTATAATATTACAAGGATTTCTCATTTTCATATAAGAGTTAAAGTAAGTCAAAAAACTTTTTACAAAAATACATACAATGAACGTGAGCTGATAAATAAATGAATTTCTAATGTCACATAAAACACAACAATAAATTTGAATTAGAGAAGGCAATTACAGTGTCAACAAAAAAAAAATCGGCTATGATTTCGCCAAAAAAATCGTTTGAAAAACATTTATGCACAGAGGGAGAACAGGCGATACGATCAAGGTATAATATTCCCATCGTTGTGAGATTGTATCGCGTCGCGAAATTCATAATTTATGAACCTATGTGCGTTTTGATATATGCCGATACGGATATAGAATTTCTGAATTCGTCACACACGTTTCTTTGGTACTAAATTAAATTTTCATCTATACTAGATTGAACACAATACACTACTGTGGAGTTAAATTATTTAAAAACAGCAAAAAAGCTTAATCGTGTTTTTAAAGAACCCCCCCCCCCCACACACACACACACACACAAACATGTCTTATACTGAAGAGGGTCATGAAAATCTGTGCAATTAAGAACCGATGACTTGTTATTAAAACTAAAATTTGTTCAAACGTTGGCCCAATGTTTGGCGAAATGCTCCAAGCTTCCGCATTACGGAATATCCGATGTGTACGTATTTAATTCTTGATGCAGACATTGTCACTACGACCCACAAACCCGTTTCCATTCAGAGCACTCCACATAATTTTGAGAGGTGCGGCGTCATCAACTTAGTGGGCTGATTCACGCACTCAGACTAAGTTTTAATTAAGAGCTACGATCTGTTTCTCTACCAGTGCACAAGTACATATTTATATATAGGAAATGTTTAAGGAGCGTTTAGGATATTTTTATATGTTGAAGGGTGGCAGACAGGCTGACAGTTAAGTTAATGGTAGATGGCCACCGTTAACTATATAAACAAGTACGGCAAGGTTACAAGTGGGTTTCCGACCCTGATAGGAAAGGTATAAAAAGGATGCCATCCATTTCTTATTCCAGGTCTTCCAGGAAAAAAAATTAGGTTTGCGAGGGATCGTCACGGCGATAAATATTATCATCATCATGAGTTATATTTTTCATTTTTCAATGCGAATGAAGTCGCGGGCACCAGCTAGTAAAGGGTGAAGGCTTACGAGCGGATTGTATAGTAACGGGCTCTGTCCCTTACCTACTCAATCGCCAAACACAACAGCGCAAAACCTTAATATTATAAATGTGAGAGTAAACTCTGTCTGTCAGTCTGTTACCTTTTAACGCCTTAACAACTCAACGAACCATCATGAAATTTTGCATACACGTTCTCAAGGATACAGGAAAGAGCATCCAAACTTTTTATCCAAACAAGTACTGTTCTCGTGGGACCTAAAAATAAAAATAAAAAAAAACTAACGCCTAGTAAAAGTGCATATGTCAGGCGTTATATTGCTTATAGCTATATTTTTCAACACAGACGAAGTCGCGGGTACCAGCTAGTGCAGTTAAAAGGTGGTGTTTACTGCCGCCAGACGGGCTGGCCAATTTATGACTACGAAATGCAATTTGTCCTGCCACTACTATATTCCTTCCAGTACTATATACCGTTGCGAACACCGGAGTAGGATTTTATGTATTCGTTTAATATATGACCGTAACTTACGTTTCGTTTCACGTGTGACTAACATGCAGAGATTGACGTGTGATTACAATATTGAGAATATGCTGAAGGAATATTTTTGCAAGCAAAACATATTTTAATTAATACTTTGGTTATTAGAAGAACTTTATACATTTTAACATATTTTTTATCCTTAGTATTTAGTTAGTATTTTTTTTAATGTAAAGTAATTAGAACTGTATAGGAAAATGGGTGCTGGCATCCCTTACTCACTCACTACTGATCCTTACACAACAGCTTAATTAATTTCATATTTAATACAATTAATTTAAAAGGTTGCAGAATTTGTGACATTTTCGTGGGTTGAATTCTTGTAATTACTGACTAAATAGCCAATACTGTATTTTAAAGAAAACATCCTACTTATAACGTACATTTAAAATTTGAATGTCAATACCATCTATAAAGTTTTTTATAAAATATTAGAATTGCTGGCGTATGTATTATTATTTCCGCGAGTTCTATATGTGGCATGCATGACAGTTATTCGCATTATAGTAAGTTGAGACAACCAATTATCCTAAATACCTATTACTGACTTCCCACACTCGTACAGCTGATTTTTAATTAAAGTTCGTAGGTGACAATTAAAAAAAAATTAAAACAAGAATACAAAAAAAAAATCTCATATTCTATGAAGCAATAAAATCTAATATGTGTTTTGCGTAATAAAAGAATGGTATTATCGTATCGGCAACATCTGCGGCGAGACAGTTTATTTTGTGGGTAAACATCGAGGGTGGATTTCTGTTAATATATGCCAACATACTTAGGTGAATGTTCTGTAGAGTTATCTTAAATATATTCTAAGATATTTTTCGGTGTTTTTAACTTTGTTTATTGTTTAGAATAAGATATGTTGTATATTGTTACTTCAGTGGTATTTCCATGAAGTGATAACCTTGATCTGATGCTGCAACATCATATAGTCTGCGGCAAAACCAACCCCTCAGCAACTGACAGCAGATATAGCGTGTTTGGGTTCAATAAAAAGTTGTGGGTTAGTTTATAATTTTAATTACGGCTTATTTAATTTTTTTATTTGATCTTAAAAAAAAGAATAAGAAAGAACAGAAATAAGTACCTACAGTTTATTTATCTTTATAATTTCCTGACTTTTAATATCATAAACTTTTACCCTCCTCGTAAAAAGAAGTCGGTCGTATCTTCAGTCTATTGCGCACATAGAAGCCTCAACCTCTTCATCGTTGTTGAATCTTTGCCCCTCTAGGGCTTCATTGAGAGGACCAAATCGATGAATTGTTTATGCCATGCTAACACTGTAGTTCGTAAAAGAGCCTTACTTAAGAGGTCGCTAGACGATCATGCGGCATGACATGCGTTTACGTGAATTATCATGCTGCATGTCATGCCGCATGATCGTCTAGAGACCGCTATACGAACATGCGTCTATGTCAGTCATAGCTTGCAGGATGAAAAATAAAAGGAGCTATCAATCAACTGCCAGCACGTAGTTTCATGTCATTCACATCAATCAATACAATCAAACGGTCATGCATGCATGACAGCACATAGCGCATGTCATGCTGCATGATCGTCTAGGGACCGCTTTATTATTGAACTGTGTCACGTCACATCAGCTTTCAAACAAAAAAAAAAAATCGGATCTAAATCGGTCCATCCGTTTCGGAGCTACGATTCCACACATATACACGAATACACACGTCAAATTTACAACACCCCGTAACCGTTTTTTGCGTCGGGCGTTGGGGGTTAAAAAGTCTGGTTTATATTTGTTTTCCCTAATATTTACCTATACGAGTTATTTTTGTTATTAGAAAAAATAATAATATTAAATTTAATTAAATGACAAAATTTAACTAGAGTTAAATTTAATTTAACTAAAATTTAACTAAATTTAACTACATGATTTCGATATAAATCTAGTTAAGGATTAATCGATAGTCTACCAGTACAACCGCATATGCGGCTCACAGTTTGACGGCACGTGTATAAACAATTTAGATTAGACACGCAAATTCCTATGTGACAGTTTTTTGTGGTCCAAACTAAGAAAGACAGCCATACGTTAAAGACCATTTTGGTACACTTTTCTGTAAATTGTGAATTACCAATACTTTTCAATGTACCAAATAAACATTTTTTATTTATTCATTTAGTGCTTTCTTTCTTTCTATACATTTTCAGTCGAACACCTTATTTGTATTGTTTCAGAAATTTCAATTATGTTATTTTGAAGATTCCTTTATTTCTGCTTTTTCATTTGGGTGGATATTAACGAAGATGTATAGTGCAAATATAGCAATGTTACTGCTTAAACTGTTCAAGACGTCGTATGTTCAATCGTATGATTTCCAATTTCCATTCTCTTCAGAATGACTTAGAGGTTGATATTTTTCATGACAGCTTCAATTGTTTTAAAAGGAAACTCTCAAGGTCTAAAAATATTGATTGCTTTCATTTTTACGATGTTTTGTTTCATGTAGATATATGTATTTATTATTGATTATTATTATTATTTCTAAATTTTCAACATGACAACATGTAACATGTAGCTAGCTGTAAATACCTGTAATTGGTACACAAATGTAAACGTGTTTTTATATCTTATAAGTGTATGTGACTAGTTAATTTTGATGTACTGTTGGTGTTTCTATTAAATAAAATAAAAATAAAATAAAATAAGACGTTACTGCTTAAACTACTGTGGCACATGGTCACTCTTATTATTTTATTTTTTATATTTTACTAACGACCTGCTCCCGGCTTTGAACGTGGTGCAATGTAGGTTAATACCCATTATTAATTAATACCTTTAATATTTATTCTAAATATTAAAGTATCAATAAACAAAGAGCAGCACCTTAAATTTCTTGTAATATTTTAAGTTGAATTGCAATTACGACTTAATTGTCCTAGATCTATTTATGAATTTACTAGTTAGTTAGTTTTACTTTAGAAGTATTAACAATTACAATATAAGCAGTACGAGGTGTTTGAACACAAAGATGACAATTTCAAGATTTTAAACTAAATCTATACCAAATTTATTATAAATTGATTCATAGGTTCAGCTCTAAAGGTAAATACAAAGATACATACAGTAATCTATTTCTGTATGTAATAGTATGAATATTGTTATCATTAGAATAGTGTCATAAACCGGATTACTCATGGTAATGACGTAACTTCTTGAAACATTACTCAAGAATTTATAAGATTTGTTGTAATATACATAAAACGCCAATTATTATGAACTTGGACGTTTAATTAACTTTATCCCGCTGTCGCTTGTCACATGTCACTGGTTGATACGAAAAAAATGTGGGGTGATACGGTTGATGTGATTTATAGCTACGATTCGTTAGATACGGCTTGGTAACAGCACGTGACATTTTGTAGTGAGCCAAAACTATTTCCGACTGCATTTTATGGGGCTTACGTCGCGCAAGATGTGTGTGAATTACTTAAGATAAGTTCTGGGGTAATCTTGAGCGAGTTTAATATATAAATAGAGTAACTAAGTTTTTTATGCGTTAGGGCGAGATTAGATATTTTAAACGTTTATTTCTTTCGCTTAAGGCGCTTGGAGTCGTCAATGACGTTGGCCGTCTGGCCCGATACACCCGCGCCGCATACAGGAATTAAGCCGGATTTACATTACGAAACAAGTTTCATGCATGAACAAATTAATTTCATGACACTACTTTTAGTACTTGTAAAACTAGTTTCATTCAAAATAATAGTGTCGTGAAATCCACAGTATGTCTGTGTTCATGACTGCGCCAACATATGTTGTCATACAGATGTTATTGTATAAAATTAAGAAAAGGTTGTCTCGAAAAAAAGACGTTGGTGTATTCGAGGGTGGCTAGCAAGAAAGCATCTGGGAGCGACACAGTTAATATCTGAATTAGCAGATGAAGATCCTGAGAGCTATACAAACTATTTTCCAATGAGTGAAAATCATTTTCAATTTTTTTTTTGACTAACGCCGCCCTCACCACGACAAAAAACACACGTGCTATCAGCGTAGGCGCTTTCGCGACACTAGTTTCGCGTCGCGTAATAGATGACATTAGTTGCATGACACTTACCAAAAATCGCGCGAGACACGAAACTGTTTCAGTGTCGTGAAATCGATGTATGCATTGTAAAACTTGACGTTTACACGTGAAATTGTTGATGAAACTAGTGTCGTGAAACTAATTTTATGCCACTAATTTCGTAATGTAAATTTGGCTTTAGTATGTCTCGATGTTTTGAATGAAAATGTTGATTGATAAGCTATATTGTGTTTTTAGCGACAAACTTACAGCAATTGATTTATATATGTATATCAGATTAGATATGGTAATTAGTTTTAAGAGAGGTAGGGTGCATTTTGTTCCCCCGACGCCCGACGCACAACAAGGGTGTTATAAGTTTAAACCGCGTGTCTGTCCGTGGCAGCGTAGCTCCCAAACTGATCGACCGATTTCTATCTGTACCTGCCTGGATCGTTTGACCATAACAATTATAAGTAGACAGCCCATTCGAAAGTTCTAGAGGGTTTCTTTCGTTATAGGGTGTCGATATTAATTTTCTTTGATTTTTTATAACGGTATAGCTAATAAATTTATCAAAACTCTAACACGGGACTTAATTATAAGTTGCCTATACCTAACAGGGCTCACTTAAACCAGTAAGGGCTGTTTCACAAAGTCACAAAGTAAGTAAAGTTTTAATTAAGCTCTTCCAAAACTTAAATAACTGTTACTTTAAAGTAAAGAAGTAACCAATCTCTCTCATGTTTAGGTATCAAGGGTTAAATATTTTGTTCATTGTGTACTTACTTGGTGCACAAATCATAGTTATTACGAGTATATAATACTAAAATAGTTGTATGAATTTAGAATCTTTTAAATCCAGGATTCATTTTCGGTTAATTTAATCAGTGATTTTATAATAACCTTTCGAACAGAATTTGGCTTTAACACCCACAAGGTGGACAGACGAACTGATAAGGGCCGCGGTTCAACGTTGGATCCAGACTGCTTCTGACTAGTGTTATTGGAAATGTATGAGTGAGACCTAAGTCCAGCAGAGGACGTCTTGTGGCTGATATAATGAAGTCTCTGCAAGTTTATTATAAATCGTAAACATTGACCGTAACCATAAAAGAATTACGGGCGTAATACTAATGTAATTTAATTACATATATATACTAAAATATAGAAACGGATAAAGAAATTCAAATGGAATCTATTGCTTTATTGTTGTATTATTAAAAAAAAATATAGAATAAAAAAATAAAAAAAAATCATTTACACTTTTTTGTTTAATAAAAATAACATGAAAAATGACAAAAGTAGAAATTATTCGACAACTAGAAATTATAGATTTTCTAACAAGTCTATAAATATAATCAATCATCTCTTCTGCTTCATAGTGCAGCTCAGCCTATTCTCTGCGTACCTAATACATACAATACAATAATAGTATAAACGATTGGCGAAATATTTAAGCAAAGCATGCATTAACAATACACAACACTGCACTCCTAACAATGCCGATTTGCAGCGGCTTGCACCAGCTTGCAACGATTTAAGCCACCGACACAGTAGGTATAGCGCATCAACGAACAGTAGTTAAAGATTATTCAAATCGTTAAGAACTTCAGTTAGATTAGTAACAAATAGGATGTTTAAAGTCTCAAAAGATCAGTAATTCTTTTTTAGTTATGACGCGATTTATCGTTGTTATTATATTATTAGAATAAAATAGTTTTATCCTAATTACTTGGACAAGGACATTAGATTTTGCAATCTTTTAGGTTATGTAAAATATCAATTTTCAAAAAAATAATAAATAAATAAATAATAATGGCATCGAAGTAATGGCTACTCTATATTTAATTTATTAATTTAAATATGAATAGTGTTATAAGTTTGACGTATAGACATTATCTTCTGTGTTTTCTATAGTGTGAGAGTGGATTTACATAAGGCCGGCAGAGGACACGACGCGTTCACACAGAATTATATGAATGGAAACAGCTGAAATATACGATCCGGCCATTTGAAATAATACACGAATATTTTGTAAAGCAATTTTGAATTTATATTAAATGAAAAATGAAACATCACAATTTTTCTTTTACATTGTCAGCTTTTAAACACAGAGATTCAACGCAAGTAAACTGTAAACCTTTACTAGGTGTAATATGAAGTCGCTGTAAAAGTAAACTGTAAACTTTTACTAGGTGTAATTTAAAGTCGCTGTAAAAGTGAACTGTAAACTTTTACTAGGTGTAATTTAAAGTCGCTGCAAAAGTAAACTGTAAACCTTTACTATAGATGTGTTTCGGTGAGTAAGTTATGCCAGAGTTCTCTATCCCTCTCCAATCCCTGTCCAAGGATCAAGACTCTACTATGGTCGGCACCATGTAGCAGCTGCAGCGTTGTTTCTATTATAGGCGATGGTACCCACCTACTATCAGCCAGCCTGTGTGTCTACTATGACGTAAAAAGAAACTTCCCCGAACAAGAAATGTGTAGGCGGGGTAAATGCTATGAGCTATAAATTATAAATTTTGCTGCTAATAATAATGATTAATAGTATCCTTAGCGCAGAGAAACAAGAGTTTTCTAAACAAATTTTATAAAGATTTGTGTGTTTGTAATGAATAAACTTAAAAACTACTGGACCGATTTTCAAAATTCTTTCACCTATAGAAAGCTACATTATTATAGGCTAACATAGGCTATATTTTATAAAGTTACGCGGGCGAAGTCGTGTGCAACAGCTATAGTAATCAATAAGACTAATGAATCTACTAATCTGCGAGCGCAATGTTTCTTTCACGCACTCATAATTTGCAGTGCTACTTGCATTATTCGTACCGCCCAGATTGCCTTTGTATGCACCCCAGCTTGTACCAGTCCCAGGGCCGTCTTTACCCGGGGGTGCAAGGGGTGCGGTGCACCCGGGCGCAGAGCGCCCGGGGGCGCCTTGCCGAACCCTGAATATTTAGATATTTCATTGAATTTAACGCCATTGCACAGTTTAATATACTTGTTACGACAAATACGTATGCCCAAAAGTAAATATAAAAAAAATAGTCATCAAAAATAATCATTGTTTTACTTTTATTACGCTTTCGGCGCTTGTCATACCGCTCATGATGTGCAAGCTAAAATGACTCTTATTACTACACAAATAAAAATTTTATTTAATACAACACGCGCGCGGCAAAATCTCTAATCCAAAGAGAGTGTATAAAACTTGGCACATTGCCGCCCGGTCGCCCGCACTTGAAGCAAAATGATCTCTAAGTCAATAAAGTGTGTGACGCCGCTAAAAGCTCATTGGAAATTACAAACTTTTTCTCTATTGTCCAAGAAATCTATGTATTTTTTTCAGCATCCACATCACGCTGGGATGTAATTATGAAACAGATACCTACTTTGTCATTAAAACCTCTTTCAAATACGCGTTGGGAAAGTAGATTTGATGCTCTTAGAGCACTACGTTTTAACATGGATAAAATTTACGATGCATTATACTCTATTTTTACAAATAACAAGTATGATAGCGACACAAAAAACATAGCGAGTTCATTAATAGCCAAATTAAAGTCTTATAGATTCATATGTTCAGTAGTTATATGGTACAATATTTTACTAAAGATTAATATTGTAAGCAAAAATTTGCAAAAATCAGACGTAATTATTTCAGAGGCTACCAAAATGATTAATCTGGTTAAAAAAGATTTGGAGCAATACCGCACCGATAGTGCGTTTGAACAGTTGTTATCTGATGCAAAATTAATTGCTGAAGAATTAGAATGCGAAACAGAATTTAAAGAAACTGTTCGTCCACGTCCCCGAAAAAGACATTTTGATTACGAGGCTGCAGATGAGCCCATTTTAGACCCAACCAACAAATTTAAAGTATGTTTTTATTTTTTTATACTGGACACTGCTATCTCTAAATTAAATGAGAGATTCGATTTGCTGACGGAACACAATTCAGTTTTTTCACTCTTCCAAAACATTGAATGCTGGAGGAAATTAGAGTTGCATGAAAAAAAATCTCAATGTTCTCGGCTCCAACAAAAACTAACATTTAAAAATAGATTTGATATTGACGGGGAGGATTTATATAATGAATTAGAATTGTTACCAATGTTTTTTCCCAATGCATCAACAAGCACTCCCACTAATATTTTAAGCTATATATATTCTAATAATTTAATCTCCTCATTTCCTAATATCTCAACATCTCTACGTATATATTTAACACTGCCTGTTACAGTAGCTGAAGGTGAACGATCCTTTTCAAAATTAAAATTAATAAAAAATTATCTTCGGTCAACCATGACCCAAGACAGACTGACAAACTTAGCTATTATAAGTATAGAATCCAAAATTAATATAAAAATAAATGATTTAATTAAAATCTTTGCCGACTCAAAAGCAAGAAAAATTGAGTTTGTTTGATGTATGTACATACAATAAATAGATATTTAGCAATTAAATAATAATATAAACGAGAGTTGGAACTTGGATTGCTGGTGTTTTTCGCCATTACAATCACTGTTAATTGTAATTAACTCATAATTCTATTGATTTCTCAACTAACAGGTTCCTTCTTTTCTTTGTTTTTGCATCATGTTCTTTTTCATGTTAAAATAAAAGTATAATTCTTCACTTTTTTGAAAAAGTAGGTACCTTTTCTAGAGTGTTAATTCCAGAAACTGGACATAATGTCTCGAATGGAGAATAGTTTTGTTTTTTATTTGTATAATTGGGTTTAATTTGTATAATTTAAGTTTAATTTTAGTTTTGTATTTTAGAAAAATAAACAAATTATCAAAATTACGTGTATTGTGTTTTCTTGGTTGACTAGGACCCCTTTCATACTGCAGTGTGTCGTCGGTCGCGTGCCACGCTGCAGTGTAAAAGAAAACGAGGGCGCAGGCTGAGCCCCGCACCCCGGCGCCGAATAGACTTAAGACGGCACTGACCAGTCCCCACCCTACTAGGATCCGCTTTTGTCAAGGGATTTTAGTTACCAAGCGCTTGTATTAGCAAGGATTTAATTAAATAGATGTACCATTGTTATGTGAAACATATTCTCTTTATATGGAGAAAAGGAAATTTAATGTTTTAGAAACACGTTAAACGGTCGGCAACCGAACTTGAAGACGCAATATATAATTGTTCTATAGCTTGAGTATTTTTCGACCAATTAATTGGTCGGTTTGACTTTCTTGATCTGATGAACTATAACATATTAAGCAAATCTGCATATTGTACAAAAAATTCAATAAGACTATAAGACTTTTAAGTCAATCTGCGATTGGCTAATGTGGGTGATGCTCTATAGCTTATTTATACTGTCGCATTGAGGAAAATTTTTTTGCATGACACCAGATGTCAAAATTGAATGCCACATTAAATCCAAAATTGAATTTCTGGAGCTACTGCATCTATTTGAAAATAATCTTCCACGACATGAAAGAAATTATTTCTATTTCAGGTAAAATCAGGGTAAGAAAAAGTTCGTCACCTTAAAGTCGACATTTGCTTGCATCCGGGCAATAATTATCAGTCATGCCAAAATTTCATTTGAAACATCTGTCAGTAGTCTTCTTAATGTTTTAGTTCCAAAAGGTCTACGACTTGATAAAGGAATGAACTTGAAAACTGACGAAGGTTTTCGTACTCCGACTGTACATTATTCCAAATAATGTATTTCAAGCATACTTACTAATTTTCCTAATACCACCCGAGCGAAGCCAGGAAGTTCTATTATCACATACAACGGTCACATCGTAATCCTGGTTTTACTGATCATATTTTAAATGCTTAAATAATTTTAACAATGTTTTATTATTACTTCATGAGAATTGCTTCCTTAATACAAATTTTATTTGAAAAGAACATTGACTTCAAAATGAACCTTAGTGCAAATTACACAAAGGCTTATTTTGAACGCAAACTTTGTACGCCAAAGTTTATTACAAAATATCCAAATGCTGGTGACATTTTATTGTTATTTAAATTGGTAAAGGAAGGAATACATTCATCCTCAAGTCTTTTATAAAGTTTGTACGAGAAAAGTTTCTTGTTAGCGGCACACAAAACATCTCGAGTCCTTTTACAAAATTCTAACAAGCAATTTTTATATACAGATTACAGTAGATACAAATGGTGCCTAAATTATTAAAAAAAAAAAAAATACATGTCAGTCGTTGGACTACACGTCAGAAGTGAAAACAGCTTCACAAAATTATTGATCGCAAGAAATACAAAATGTCGATTTCGGTAAGGTAAGCTAACATGACGAGTTCAATGATTTTACCCCATCTCAAAAATTGTTCTTTTCTTAAATTATTTTAAATTAATATCAGCTACATCAACGCTTATATTAAGTAACATGACACTGTCGCGAGTTCAATGATTTTATCCCATCTTAAAAATGCCTAACGCGCCTAAAGAAGTTTTCACTTCAAAAAAATTAAGTTGATTAGTGGCACGTGTGTACATGAATACTTATTTTACAAGACGAATAAAAAAGTCCGCTTCCCTTTTTTAGACGTTAAAACATATTAAAACTCATTAAAACTCAACAACTTGTTTTTTAACTTATTGTTGTGTTTTAATAATTGAGTAATCTAGTTATAATTGAGTTTACTATTGATAATATAGAGGTTTTTTTTATTGAAGATAATCGCTCGGAAACAGTACCTACTCTTTTTCTAGAATCTAGATGAAAGGCACCGACAACGTTTGTGTGAAATTTCATGATTATCGATTGAGTAGTTAAGGCGTGAAAGTGTAACAAACAAACAAACTCACTTTCACATTTACAATATTATAGTCGGGATGGTAATATTTTGATACATAAATTTTGCCTACTGGTTGAACTAATGTTCAAGAGTCATATCATTCATATTTCGCATTACCTTGAATATAATTTAATACACATAAATTATGAATTTGAGTGTACTATGAAATCAATATGCAATCTACATTTTATAATACATTATATCTAAAGATAAAGCATACTTATGGTAGTTGAATCAAAACTACTATTTTTAATATATAGTTGAACTTACTATTTTTAATAAAACCTTATTTTATTTATGCCGTAGACCTGGTAGGAAGCCTGACGGTCCACTTTCTGGTAGGCGACTACTGCCCTCTATAGACACAAGCAACGCTAGAGGGGATTCACCGTTTTTATAGAATAAATAATAACCAGCAGAAAATGGGCTCTGGGATTCTTTACATAAATGTATTGAATAACACAATGTGTGTGTAACATAATATATGCGTGAGTGCACATATATATGTGAGTCCTGTTTGTTATATTACTGTGGTCTTTTGTAATTAGTGCCGCCAGATGACCCGGACAGTTTTTGTATGCGGAACGCATATTCGTGCGCAACATTAAAGTTTTTTTTAAATTGCAGTATATGCTTTCTAAAATCTAGTATTAAAATACATTAGAGGGATATGTGTAAGAAAAAATAATTAAAAACTTTTGTAACATCAATTTAATTTAAGATTATGTATTACCAACTCAGATATCTCAAAAAAATTAATGAACCTGAAAATAGTACTTCTTAAATTCCGTATTAGTATTTCAAAATAAGGACCAATTTACATAATTATTATTTAAATTTTAAATAAACTTTCCCCACATTTCTTGTAACAATGTTACTTAGGGGTGGACCAGACATTATCACCCCTTATTAATATATTAATTCGCTACCCTTAA
Organism: Synanthedon andrenaeformis; assembly: GCA_936446665.2. Classification (NCBI taxonomy): domain Eukaryota; kingdom Metazoa; phylum Arthropoda; class Insecta; order Lepidoptera; family Sesiidae; genus Synanthedon; species Synanthedon andrenaeformis. The sequence continues at coordinate 4,271,166 of OW387799.2, read as the reverse complement.
AATAACTTGGAAGCCACCTAGATCCCGTGTTAGTATAGTGTAAGTGGTTATAAATATTTAACATGTGCGTGTTTTACACAATTCTCTGACACTGTGATCCTTCTTTTTATTAGATAACTAGCTGGTGCCGACGACTTCGTCCGCGTTGAAAAATATTAAGTAGCTTTTCCTGTGTCCCTTACGTCCAAATGTTTATCTACCAAGTCTCATGAAAATCAGTTAATTCGTTTCAGAGTTATGGAGGAACATACATACATACATACATACATACATACATACATACATACATACATACATACATACATACATACATACATACATACATACATACATGCATACATACATACATACATACATACATACAGAAAAAAATTCTAAAAATTGTCAATTTAGTTTCAGTAACATGTATAGAGCCTATAAACACGATATCTCTGAAAACAAAGTAACTTACTCCATGACCGACCCTTACAGATTTATTATTAGTTTTGATATTCTTGAGTGGTTAGGGGTTATTGAGAGCTTGCTTGTACTACATAATTCCATGATTACAGGTTAGTTATTGGTCGTAGTAATTGCAACAAATTATTTCATAACATACCTACCTTAATAAAAAATCCCTGAAAAGTCAAGATTGAGCAAATTATATAGTAAATTTGGCATATTGAAGATATTTTATAAATTGCAAATGATAGCACGAAAAGTCAGAATGGCAATGATTGTCTTTTGTGTTCAAAATCGAGAAAATACCTACCTATGTAGCAAAAAGTGTATGAGTAACGTTCAATTATTCTAAGTACTAATGTTACGTAACAAAATTTGTAGAAAACTGTGGTAGCGTAAAACGAAAGTGGATTTAGAAGTAAACTCGAGTTTTCCGTGACCTCTCAATCACATTAACCTAAAATGTAATAATTTTAGAAGCTGATCTCGAAGGTCTTTAGTTCCACACCTAAATTAAAATCAAGTACAGTAGATAGGCAAGAATACTTGCAATATAAAAATATATATTTGCAATCCACGCTAATGTTATTAAATAAGAAAGTTGTCTCTCTATATCGAGGCGAGTACAGTCGATCGATAGTTATTGTGACTTAACTATAATAGACATCATAGTAATGAACCATAGCTCTCCATAGCTCGTTGAGCGAAGTTGAGCTTTCTTACGAGGCCCATAGTAAGACCACGTTTCAGCGCCATATGTCATCACTGGTAACACACATTGGTCGGAAACTTTAGTTGAGGAAAATTGAGGAATTTTGGACGAGATGTCTCGGAGCTTCCCGAATGCTGCCCATCAGAGCTGGGTAATATTAGTATAGATAGGTATATAGGTATAGGCTAGAATGTAGATGAAAACAAAGAAATTAAAATTCATTTGCAGGTTGATAGATGAGAAATATTATTTTTACTGTTAGCGCTCAGCAATTTCAATTCAATCAGCAAAAGTTTTTTGAGTAGGAGTGGTGAAGAAAAAAATCGTGTTATAATATATATGTTCATGTGTGTAGATTTTACTTAGTTTTAATAAAATAGCAACAGCTCCTCATTTAAACTTGACCTCTGTGAATTTATTAGAGGTGATTGAGTTAATAATAACACTGTTGTTATCGGCATGTAGAGAGGTCTTGTTATAATGGTTATAAGAAGGGTTTGTCACCCTTGTCATTACTAAATTAGTTCTATGACATGAAGCAAGCGGTATTAAAATTTTAATACAGGAGGGATAGAAGTAGGGTATCAACAATTCCTGTGAGACTTTAATAGACTTTTTATTTTTTTTACGAAACAACTGGCTGAAATGTAATAGTGTTGTATATTTTTTGAATCAGTTTACCGAGCAATTTTATTTGCTACCTCACTCGATTGGTTTCTAAAAAAAAAATACCAAAAATTGATAACTTCATCTTTTAATTTAATTTTGATTGATGACATTCAACTTTGCCATCTGACAAAGGCCGCAGATGGTTTCATGGTTCTGAGCGGTCCTATTGAAAAATTGTAGGGAAGCCCTATGACCAGCAGTGGACGTCCTACGGTAATGATGATGATAATGATGATATAAACATAATATGACATAACAGTATAACATGATATAAAAGTACCAGTTATTTTATAATAATATTAATAATAAATAATTTATCGATGTAAGTTTTTACAAAACATTTTTTCAGATATTTCACATTTAATATAATTACAAAATACCACTGGTTCGGAATGCTGCTTCTAGGTGGAAGAACTCTGCAAGAAACCCCCTAGTTGCTCTATTCATAAACCATCAATTACATAATGTGCAACAAAATTTTGCAAATTGACTATAACATTGTAATAATTTAACTTCAATGATGTTTATTTATCATTTATGTAATCCAATATTTTATAATATATATTTTTGTATATGTTTTAGTTATATAATCCTATACAACTAAAACTAAGCCAGCAAATATCACACGTCCCTATTAAATACAATACGTTTTGTTCTATTTTAAGATTTTAATTAGTTTCTGACTAAACAAATATGATGGTCGCTCTACCCGTGATAGTTTCTGCACGCGAGGGGTTACTGTATTAAATTATAAAGGATTTACAGATTCCGAATGTAATGTATTGGAACAAAGTGTGTGGTACAGTTGTTTTGCATTGTGTTCAGCGTTTAGAATTAATGGGTTTTAATTAAATGTGTCGTAGCGTAAAGATTTAGTGGGGGATTCTGGGATTACATACGTCAATGTTAGAATTTACTAATATAATTTAATTGTATAGAATATATATTTTATATATTGACCTACCATCAAGTGGGCCGTCATCCTGTCTGCTACCCTTTATTGAAGAAAAAGAAAATAATTTTACGGAACAGATATCCTTTTGTAGACACTTCAATGAACTACCACCCCAGAATAGATAATAGCACAAGTCAACCACTTAAAACTTACGTGAAGAGCTATGATTAGGCTATGATGCGAACATTCGATCACTTTTCCTGAAGGCGGATGATAGATAATAGAAATTCAGTTCAAAACTGCACCGTCAGTGAATGCCGCCAGTGAAATATGTTCGTGATATTGAATATATGTAGACTGGGCAATAGTAAAAACTATTACTTTCAATTATAAGTAACACCTTTATTTATATTTTACATTACTTACCCCTTTTTATGTCTATGCTAATATCATAAAGATGTAAAGTTTGCATGTTTGTTTGTTCTTCGAATCTACTTATACGATTTAAAAAAAATCATTAACCACTAATTAGAATAGAACTTCAGGATGGACTTAGGCTAAATATCCCAATAGGACACCAGCTAACAACAACGTCCATCCATATTTAAGTAGGATTAAATTTGAGAAATCCTAAATTGTTGGGACTTCTTTGGTGGGTTATACCAACTATTAGCAAATGTTTGAGCCAACTCATTTGCATCTATATATGTACCTTATGGTCCAAACACAGTTGGACCAGCAGTCCAATGCCCGAGTGCTATGTCGGCAAAGTTATAGATGCAGCCGGGAAACTTCATTAACACACAAATTAGACATTAAAACGTGTGGAGTGGGAGCGATGAATAATTACGGTGTCAGCAAATTTAACTTTGCTGTTACCCACACTTGCTCCGCGGGGATCCTGACAAAGTTATGATTAATGACACCAAAACAAGGTTGTTGCACCCAGAGCTGAATCGCCGGGAATATTTATAAAATTCCTTCCGTCGGGAGTGCCGAGTGGATTGATGAATCGGTCGGCACGCTTCGTTAGACGCATGAGTGTGTAATTAAATCCGAAAAATCTCCACGCGTGTACGTAGTCCTGTAAATTGAGAATGAGTTTTAAAGAGATTATGTATCATTTTAGTAAACTATTTAAGTCTATACTCTGGTCAGAGTATTCTATGCTGACCGGAACATAGAACTGAAAGCAGGCCTCGATACGTACGCACTGGCGGTGGTTAAGTTCGTAGGCACCCATTTGTCAAGCTCTTGCCAATTTGACACAAATGGACTAATATTGTTTTTTATGCTAACGTTGAAAGCTGGTGCTAATTCAGCCTTAGCTTGAGTATCATCAGCTTTCAAAATAGCCTTAAATTCAACATTGTCGACCAAAGTTTCGTTTGCCAAAATATATGAGCAATAATTTATTCAATTCTTTTGCTGTTATAGTTTTTCCAGGCGTTGGATTTTTATTTTTCCTTTAAGAAAACGTAACAGACAAACTCACTTTCACATTTACAACATTAGTATTGCTATATGGTATTGATGGAATAAGCCTTGTAGATAAGCTTTGACTTCGAATATTATATGTATCTTCTCGTATAGTTGGTCACAGAATAATATAAGGTACATTTAAATGCCGCAAGGCCTGTCTCGAAGCCCGTTTTCGGACATACAAATATATTGTCTGCAGGAAATATGTTAATATTCATTTAAAGTTTGCGTTAACCGCTCACAACATATATCACTCGTGTTTGGCTTCATAAATTATAGCTAGTGAATATTCCGTTGAACTATGAAAATAAATCAACTTTGTCTGTGTAATGTCCATTATAATAAATTTTTATTTTATTATAATATTTTTTTTAATCATTATGTTTGTTATAATCACCTCTCTTTAATTCATCTTATCGGGGGAATTTAGTTTTTGACCTTTTTGTGTAGAATGTCATACTATTTTGAGTTACTTTGTGAATTTTACATTTTACTAACTGATCCGGCAAACGTTGTTTTGCCAAAAAAAGAAATTGGCGTGGGCCACCCTTATCGTTTAGGGTTATACAAAATAGTTTACGACCTATTCTCAGACCTACCGAATATACACACAATTTTTTTTTATAAAAATCGGTCAAGCCGTTTCGGGGAGTTTTGTTACAAACACTGTGACACGATAGATATATAGATAGATAGATTCTATATAGATTTATTTCACAAAGAATTACAATGACCCGAATTTTGTGTTCCCAATTAGAATTTGCAATCTACACGTAATTTTGATTTATGGTGTTGGCATGGATCATTACCATAACACCCTCCTACCCCTATACGCTAATACCCAAGCGTAAAGATAGATTTACTTCTATCTAGTTGATTCGCTTCTACCAAATTTAATTAGTCCATCGTAAGATTATAATATAGGTAAACCTATATATTTAAACCTATTATTAATTATTTTTTTTAATATTAAAGTTGGCAGACATGCTGCATCCATACTAATATACTAATAATAATATGTATATAATATTATAAATGTGAAAGTAACCCTGTCTGTCTGTCTGTTACCTTTTCACGCTTTATCTGCTCAACCGATCATCATGAAATTTTGCATACACGTTGTCAGGGATATAAGAAAGGAGGATATAGGGTACCTTTCATCAAGAAAAAAAAAACTGTTCCCAAGGGATCATCAAAATAAAAATAAAATTACCGCCTGGTTAAAGTGCTATACCAACACGAGGTCAAACGCTTATATGAACTTTAACGCGAATGAAGTTGCGGGAATCAGCTAGTTATTGTATAAAACGCACATTTCACTTAAAATAACTTTACTGAAGCACCAAAACCACTGATCAAACAATTTCATTACGGTATTGGTACTATTGTAAAGAGCTTAATTGGAACCCTGACCTAAACAAACGTGCATGGAGCTACTAAATTTCACATTGCCTTGTGGTGCTTTATCTAAATCTATGCTAATAAATAAAATAGGTGTTTATTTGTAATTTCAAAATAACTGTTTATTACTAAATGTATATATCAAAGTATATACGGTACTTATAACAAAAAAAAAATGTATGTCAGTCTATCTGTCTGTTTGTTTCATCTAATCTCCGAAACGGCTGGACCGACTCTGACGGGACTTTCACTGGCAGATAGCTGAACTTACAAGGATTAACTTAGGCTACCTTTTTAAAAAAATAAAAATATATATAAGCAGTGACAAATACCGCTTGTGCCCCAAGAGCATTGTCACAGCAAAGTGAGGGATTGGGAAAAACAACAGCACACATACTGTTAATTCACAATTAAATTGCAATTACTTTTTTTCTAGATGAAAGGTCCTTTCTGCATAACTGACAATGTGTATGCAAAATTTCATGACGATTAGTCGAGTACTTACGACCTGAAAGCTTAACAAACAAACAACAAAAAAAGTGTGCTCAGAAGCTGCATGAGCTCATACCGCCTTCCCCTTTCTACCACCGGACATACAGACGTACGGTTACCATCCTCATCTTGTCGAAATTCCTTTTTTTCGAACCAAGCGCTTTAAAACTTCCTTTATAATGCGCAGGCGCACTGCCAAGGTTTGGGACACCCTTTTTTTTTTTTTTTTTAGCGTTGGGAAATCCTCTTGGATACCCGGCAGTGTAGGGGACGCTGCGGGGTTATGCCGGAATCCTACCGGCTAAAACCCAACGACTTTCTTTCGATCGCGGCCGTTGATGGGCGGGGTCGTGGGGACGTTATTACACGACTTCGGTGCCCCGCCACGGCTATCCAGCGCGGGGAGGCCTGTGCTCCCTGTCAGAACCTGGGCGTACCCGAAAGTGGAGGTACGCCGGCTATCCCGGGGGGGAAGGTTTGGGACACCCTGCCGGCGTCTGTATTTCCGAGTTCATATAAATAAATAAATAAATATCTTTACACATTCCACACAGCACCATCTAGTTCCACACCAAGCAACTTAATGCTTGTATTATGGATACCAGACAGTTGATATAATACATAGATTACTTTTTTTTTGTAAATAGATACATATTATAAATACAAACATCCATGACTCAGGTACAAAGGTAAATGTTAACATAAACATTTGCCCCTAGCGGGATTCGAACCTGTGACCGTTTGGTTAACAGCTAGGGTTACTAGCCACTAGACCAAACGTGTCACTAACCCAAATCTTTTCAAAGTTCGAGTGAATAGGCATCTTCTGGGTAAGCTCGCTCCATCATAGGCCTCATCCTTGCTACACAGTTGGTTGTTGGCCAAGAGCAAAACCATCTCTAATAAAAAAAAAACTGACGCATTAAAATATTTGTTGGGACAAACAAAGTGAACAAAACATATAAAGTGTATATACACCTTAATAAGTGATCATATTTGACGTCTTAAGCGTAAATATTCAAGTATTCTCTTCGTGGTTTCATATTCGCATACTAAGTTTCTTAGCAACTTCATGTACGTCGCTCGATGTTAGAAGACGATTACCGTGCGGTTTACCCTTCTTGATTGGTACTTTCAACTAGATATAACATAGTTATATTTGTCTAGGTTAATTATATAGGCAAGTTAACATCACAGTATTAACGATCCCATTATTAATATTGTGCTCATAATCCCGGTTCGGAAAAGTTTATCTTATGAAAAATTATAGAGGCTCTTATATCGATTGGGTCTGTACCTTTCTAATCTCTGATTTTATGTTAAGATCGTCCGTCGACTTGACGGTAGGTGATTAACGACGCCTATAGTAGATTTAAGGATATGAGATTAAGAAAAAATACACCGATACACAACACCGGAAACTTCTGTAAGAGGGTGGTTACTGCTTCCAGACGGGCTGCCCAAATGACTGCGAAAATCCAGACCAAAGCCAACTTTGAAAAGTTCATTTCCAAAGTTGACCCTGCCAGGAATTGAACCCGGAACCCTTGAGACGGAGCGTTAAGGCAAACACTCTAACCACTCATCCAAGAGACTCAACCCGTGGCACAACTACGTAGTTCCACGGGGTAAGTCTCTTAGACTTGTGTTAAATTATACAGCCGATTGTGATGCAGTTTTCTCCATTGTCAAAAAAAGTCTAGATGTTTGAAGTAGTCAAAAAGCTTCTTAATATTTATTGTTCAAAGTTTGGTTTTCATTTAACATGGATTTTTTTAAGAACGTAACCGTAAAATAGTGATAGCGATAAATAAAATATTTCTACGGAGACCGCATCATCATTATCTCGACCGAAACGAACCCCGACCCTTCTCATTAGAGAGCAAATTATCATGAAATAATAAAGTGATGCGTCGGCCCCTCCAACATATTGCTCGGTCGTAATAATGCAAACTATGACTTGTGAATCTGTCCGCACAACATGCCGCACAAATGTCGAGGAAAATTTCAATAATTGGAAAGTTGATAGTACTGAAAATTTACACAATTATTTATAGAGATAAACACCAATTTATTAATGACCTGCACAGCTGCTAGTTCTCTATAGGTCCTGCCCTCAACCTTCTTGCAGATGGAAAGGCAAGGCATTTGCAATGCGCACTTGTAATTTGTGCAGCAATCGTCAATACCATATTATTATAGACTACAGCATTTATACTCTTGTATTTGGGTGCATTTTTATGTTAAGATCGACAGACAGGCTGACAAGCTACGCCACAGCTACTGCGAGAATAAGGAATTAGGAAGGGACAGGGTAATGGGCTCTAGCATCTCTTAGGTACTCACTCACCAGAAAACAACAGCACATTCCTGTTATTCAACGGTGGTCTTCTGTAAAGGGATGTTACTGCCGTCAGACGGACTGCCTATATATGCAAAACGCAGTGTGCCCTGAAAATAAAAATACAAAATTTAATAGCCCAGTCAATGAAGCCGTAACTTTGCCATTTTGACCTGGGTGAGTAGAACCAACGGGAAAATGTGCGTTAATAATCCTGCAAAAACATATCAAAAATGCAGGGTCCTAAATCACCGGAATGATTTGCAAAAAAATTGCAAAAAGGTGAAAAAATGACTTTTTCTCAAATATCTCGAAAACTATAAGAGATATGAGAAAAGGTTTCAAATAATAGTTGTAGAGGATTTAATTCTCTACAAAAATGATTAGAATGAATTTTTGCGTATCGGGCACCGTTGGCACGGAAATCACGTTTAAAGTATGAAAAATTGAAAAATAATTTTTTTTTGGCTCAAAATAAAAAAATAATTTATTTTCCAAATAGGAGTGATTTTTTCTGCATCCCGCGAACATTTCCTAAGAGATTACCCTTTCATTGTTGTACATTTATATTGTTTATAAACAATTAAAAACTTTAAAATTCATTTTTAGCCATCTTAAAATTATTTTTTTGATTTCATTTTCACACCAATCGATTTAGAATGAAGTTTTCTATAAGATTAAGTTATTTTTTTAGACAAAAAAAGATTCATCGAGATTTAGCTTAGAAATGGGTTTTGGGGAACTTTCTCAGGGATCCGACACTGGCGATGAGAGAGAAAGACTATAGTTATGTCTCGCTCGCACTCACACAAAATTTCTGCGCGTGCGCGGCGTACGAAAAAGCATGCGTGCGAGAGAGACCAACTTTTTCCAAATGAGAGGAAGAAGGATAGAGTGAGGCGCGTGCGCACAGCGATTAAGAGTATAAGTGCGACAAAGACAGATTTTTTTACATAAGAGCGAGAAGGACAGAGCGACATGGGTCCGCTCAACTCAAAAAATCGCGTTCGGCTCCGAGTTGCGGAATTTTTTTATTGATAAACGATCTCCAAAAACGTTATTTTAAGCTATATATCAATCGATTCAGAATCGAAAACTGAATCGATTACACCCACTCCCATTTTTAACTTTTTTTTGTAAATTTTTTTTTTTAAATTAACTAATAAATGAGTCATTTTTCATCTGGAAAAAGTCATTTTAACCCATATATTAATCGATTCAGAACTGAATCGATTACACCTATTCCTGTTTTTGATTGTTTTTTGTAATTTTTTTTTTAAATTAACTAATAAATGACTCATTTTTCATCTGGAAAACGTCATTTTAACCCATATATTAATCGATTCAGAACAAAACTGAATCGATTGCACCTATTCCTATTTTTTATTTATTTCTTCCAACATTTTACTGTTAAATAGAGAAATAAACGTCTTTATTCGGACGTCATTCCAACCCAAGGCCCAAAAATTAATATATGGGTTGAAATGACGTTTTTTAGAAGTAGAAATCACTTATTTATTAGATAATTTAAAAAAAAAATTACCAAAAAAAGTTAAAAATAAGAGTGGGTGTAATCGATTCAGTTTTCAATTCTGAATCGATTAATATATGGGTTAAAATGAAGTTTTTCCAGATGAAAAATGAGTCATTTATTAGTTAATTTAAAAAAAATTACAAAAAAAAAATCAAAAATAGGAATAGGTGTAATCGATTCATTCTGAATCGATTAATATATGGGTTAAAATGACGTTTTTCCAGATGAAAAATGAGTCATTTATTAGTTAATTTAAAAAAAAATTACAAAAAACAATCAAAAACAGGAATAGGTGTAATCGATTCAGTTCTGAATCGATTAATATATGGGTTAAAATGACTTTTTCCAGATGAAAAATGAGTCATTTATTAGTTAATTTAAAAAAAATTACAAAAAAAAATCAAAAATAGGAATAGGTGTAATCGATTCATTCTGAATCGATTAATATATGGGTTAAAATGACGTTTTTCCAGATGAAAAATGAGTCATTTATTAGTTAATTTAAAAAAAAATTACAAAAAACAATCAAAAACAGGAATAGGTGTAATCGATTCAGTTCTGAATCGATTAATATATGGGTTAAAATGACTTTTTCCAGATGAAAAATGACTCATTTATTAGTTAATTTAAAAAAAAATTTACAAAAAAAAGTTAAAAATGGGAGTGGGTGTAATCGATTCAGTTTTCGATTCTGAATCGATTGATATATAGCTTAAAATAACGTTTTTGGAGATCGTTTATCAATAAAAAAATTCCGCAACTCGGAGCCGAACGCGATTTTTTGAGCTGAGCGGACCCATGTCGCTCTGTCCTTCTCGCTCTTATGTAAAAAAAATCTGTCTTTGTCGCACTTATACTCTTAATCGCTGTGCGCACGCGCCTCACTCTATCCTTCTTCCTCTCATTTGGAAAAAGTTGGTCTCTCTCGCACGCATGCTTTTTCGTACGCCGCGCACGCGCAGAAATTTTGTGTGAGTACGAGCGAGACATAACTATAGTCTTTCTCTCTCATCGCCAGTGTCGGATCCCTGAGAAAGTTCCCCAAAACCCATTTCTAAGCTAAATCTCTATGAATCTTTTTTTGTCTAAAAAAATAACTTAATCTTATAGAAAACTTCATTCTAAATCGATTGGTGTGAAAATTAAATCAAAAAAATAATTTTAAGATGGCTAAAAATGAATTTTAAAGTTTTTAATTGTTTATAAACAATATAAATGTACAACAATGAAAGGGTAATCTCTTAGGAAATGTTCGGGGGATGCAGAAAAAATCACTCCTATTCGGAAAATTAAAAAAAATTATTTTGAGCCAAAAAAAAATTATTTTTTAATTTTTCATATTTTAAACGTGATTTCCGTGCCAACGGTGCCCGATACGCAAAAATTCATTCTAATCATTTTTGTAGAGAATTAAATCCTCTACAACTATTATTTGAAACTTTTTCTCATATCTCTTATAGTTTTCGATATATTTGAGAAAAAGTCATTTTTTCACCTTTTTGAAATTTTTTTGCAAATCATTCCGGTGATTTAGGACCCTGCATTTTTGATATGTTTTTGCAGGATTATTAACGCACATTTTCCCGTTGGTTCTACTCACCCAGGTCAAAATGGCAAAGTTACGGCTTCATTGACTGGGCTATAACGTCTGATAAAAATATGAGCAACAATAATTGGTATAAATATTTTAACATCTAAGAAAAAGAACGCGGCAAAAGTCGTGAGAAAAAACTAGTATAAAATATAAATCTAAAAGTAGATACATGGGCAAAGTTTCGATTACTCAGCCCTCTTTTTCTATACATTCGTATAATTTGAATTTAGGCCGCAACCAATCTAATTGAAACAATGCTAACAAACAAAACTCATTGTCTTCGAGTTAATCACGATGCGAACAAAGCGATCTGTCTTAATCTTGAACATTTGTGAAGCATTAAACACAATTTATATCTTGTCGCCAGCCCTTAGAAACCTTTAAGGGTTGCGCAAGAAACAATAATTTATAACCTTTAAGCTTTAATTTATTTGAGAAACTCCTCCAAGCTTTTGTCGTAGTCACCAACCCTATTGATGTATGTATCTATAGATACATATAACTACACCTTTACAGAAGACCATCGTAAATTAATAGCATGTGTGATGTTATGTTACGATGAATGAATAAGGAATACCGTAACACAACTGTAGTCGACTGCCCAATTGCAGAACCTGTGACGTTACTTGTGTTATAGGCGACGATTGCCACTTACCATCAAGGGGCTGTCAGCAAGTCTGTCGACCTTAACATTAAAAAAAAATCTTGTAGATAATACTTACATTGATAAATTACAAATGGGTGCCTAGCTAAATCGCTTGAAAAAGTCCATATTATAGCCAAATGTAAACACTTCAAAAAGGAAATTGTAAGTTCCTATTCTGTCCATTAGCGGGTTGAAGTTTCTATTCATCCGGACGATTCGCACCGGCACTTCTCACCTACTGAACGGATTTAGATGAAATTTGGCACACAGATAGTTTGCTACCTGGATTAACATATAGGATACTTTTAATGCTGGGAAAATGTAAGGTTCCCGAGGGACAGTCTAAAAATATAAAAAATTTGGCGCCACCGTCTTCACAGTGATACAGAAGTCTACAGAAGTATTTCTCAGGTGTTATATTTTTCCTTTTTCAATGCGAATGAAGTCGCGGGAACCAGTTAGTATTGCAATATTATATGCACAGGCATATAGGTACTTTACCAATGTTTGTCTTTACCGCTAATTCACGTCAATATAAGTAATTTCTAATCCGTAATTCGAGTAACGACATAGCCTGTTTAAAATATTTTCACTTCGTGACCAAACGTAATAAGGCCTCACAGAAATATTCACATCAATTATTTTAAATGCCTTATTATTTAATGTCAAAAAAAACGTGATGACATCCCTAGATGCCAATTTAACGCACGCAACACACGTGACAGCCCTAAGGGAATATGGACAGATAATCTTGGAACATTATTCAGCCGTAATCAGAGAGAAAATATGAGCCCCTATAAACATTACAGGTTTCGCGAAGATATCTGTTTAAAATAAACAATTGTGTGCAATAACATCCCTTTTTGTTCGGGTAGAATGTAAAATTATTTTGATACAAAGTACAACTACATTAGGTAAAAGAAATTTTGGTATTAATTTTAATAAACAATATTATTTAACGTTTATTTCAAACTACGAGTATTGTTCGTATCGTATTCTTCTTTTTAGTAATATATTATTATATCACTATATAAATCTTAAAACTATTCTCATCCAGTGATTTTGGGTAGGACAGTCATATTTTGTCATAAGTTTGAATTGTGTGTCTTCGCATTTGTTGTGTGTCTAGGCATCGTAGCTCCCAAACGGATGAACCGATTTTAATACGTTTTTTTTGTTCTAAACAGACGTGATCTAGATAGTTCTTAGCTATAATTTATGAAGATCTGTTCAGACGTTTGAAGATCAGCTTATTTCCTAGTTAATGAAGAGATCTCACTAACTTACACACGGGTTCGATTGATTTGAAATTTGAGCCCATCAAATCAATCGATCAATAGAAATTGGAATTATAATTTTAATCAATACTAATGTTATAAAGAGAGAAGATTTGTATTTTTGTATGTTTGTAATGAACACTGGGTCTATTTAAAAAATTCTTTCACTTATAGAAAGCTATATTATCGGCGAGTAACATAAGCTATCAATACTAATAAATAAATCTGTAAGGGTCGGTCATGGAGTAAGTTACTTTGTTTTCAGAGATATCGTGTTTATAGGCTCTATACATGATACTGAAACTAAATTGACGATTTTTAGAATTTTTTTCTGTATACTATGTATGTTCCTCCATAACTCTGAAACGAATTAACTGATTTTCACGAAACTTGGTAGATAAACATTTGGACGTACGGGACACAGGATAGGTTACTTAATATTTTTCACCGCGGACGAAGTCGTGGGCACCAGCTAGTATTTTATAAAGTTACGCAGACGAAGTCGCGTGCAAAAGCCAGATATAATGTAAATCGGTTAGCTTATATTTTTAATTATAGCTTGTTAACTTAAAAAATTTAATTTCTCAAACACTATATTTAGTTTTACACTTAATATGAATTCCCTTTTTTCGATTTATAAACGAAAATTAAGTGTCCATATTTCAATCATATTTCCATCCACATTTAGAATTTTAATACCTACACGAACCAGTCATAAACTTTGTCCATAAGCGGTTTATTTGTAAAATAAATACCAATTTACACCTTTCTTCCACGCGTTATTCTGTCAAAATGATTACTTAGGGCACTTAAAATACACAGCAATAAAAAAACAGTAGTCAAATTATTTAGTTACTGGAATTATGATTATGGAGTTAATCTTTGTATATCGAAAGTTTGAACGGATTTATAGATAAAATTTGGCAGAGATAATTTTTTACCTGGATTAACGTATAGGTTAGGTACATTTTTCCATTTACAGGACTTTGCTTGTATTATAGGTGACGGTTACCATCAAAGGTCAGACAGACAGACCGTCAGCCTGTCTGTCTGAACTTAACATAAAAAAGACTTACTATTCTTAATTTTTTCGAGTGTAAATTTTAGACTGGTGGAAATTTTTTAAAAAACCACGTTTAACGGCATTTAGTCAAACTTTTTGTCACCGGGTCTTTTTAGACTAATTTGACACAAGTTGACACCGGGCAGAATCGTGTTCAGCGGGGTCGGATTAGTCTAAAAAGCCATATGGCAAATAGTTTCACTAAATGCCGTTAACTGTTCAAAGCAGGCGATTTTTGAGATTTTTCCACCAGACTATCTACTGTGTCGTCATTATTGTGACCAAGATGTGACATTAGAATATTCCCGTTGCGGCATATTGCGTCGATCCATCACGTCACGAGGACGGAGAAATGCGTTGCATGCGCTCTAATACGTAGATTTATTGTAAAACAACTGGCACTAAAGACACGTACAGGGAATGGCACAAACAAATACGGCAAGTTATTTCTTAGCAACAAAACATCTTTTTGTTTCTGTGTCCACTGGCAGAAACGTCCTTTTTATATTGAGTTCAGTTTGAAGACAATAAATGTAAATTGGCTTTAAGATCTACTCAGTTTTGTGGGCTTTCATAAAATATTCTAAACATAAAAAAGTACGTGAAAAGAGATCTAAAGATCCTTTTTTATATTGAAAAGCTTCCATACCACACTCATTCAAGAACTACTTAATACCAACTTTCTCACACTGAATAAATCAAAACGCTTAGGTCAGGTCAACTGTCCATTTAACTACAAGTGGCTATGCCAATTATAAACACGAATAACACCAGTCAGTATTCGTGTTTATTATTGGACTAGAGCAAGTGCGCTACAACTCTGATAGAATAAAATAGGGACAAACTGGATAAAGAGGAATGAACAATCTTAACAAGGTAATTGACATAATTTATTAGAAACCATTAATTTTATTTGAAAAAGTATGGGTAATCAGGGAGAGTCGACTCTCGGCTTTCACCTGCATAACCTGTTTTGTGTTTGAGTGTTCACAGTGTAGCATATCTGTTTTGATATACAAACGCCTAACACTCAATACTTGACACCCCGTATGGAAGCTGTCGGTCGAGTGTCTAACCTAGTCTAGCCTTTAAAATGGTCCGCTGAGCCTTTTCAGTACAGTATGTTGTATTATTCAAAAAACACAGACATAAATTTCTGTATCGTAGTCAAAACTTGAAAAACATAAAAAAACATTTTTTTGCTTTGTTATTGGTGTGATACTTGATATAGTAAGACTAGCTGCTGCACGCGACTTCGTCCGCTTAATAATAATGGCTCAATAGACTATGTTACTAGCTAATAATGTAGCTTTTTATAGGTGAAAGGATTTTTAAAATCGGTCCAGTAGTTTTTGAGTTTATTCATTACAAACAATAATACAAAACAAATTCTCTATTTATTAATTCTCTCTTTATAATATTAGTATATATATGCTTCGTTATTTATATCCTTAAGAAATTTTGTTAATACTATGCATTCACAAACAAAAACTCAACTTTTTAAGTTTACAGCAAATAATATGATATTTTGAGTTTGTTATCTGAAATATGTAAACTAAATGCACATTTTCAATTAAAAGTCTCGTTAACAATTGTGTTTTCGTTCCAATTAGCAATTCATTTTGAGAATTAATGACGTGAAATCAGTTGTGAGAATTTTTGATTTGAGCAAAAGTACGAAAATAATAATCGAATTAAATTTTTGTACGTCTGATATTATGGCAAAGTTTTTCAATCATCGCCCTATCCTCATCTCAACAATTTCTCAATGATAAATAAAGATATAATTATGTAAAACATAATATATAAACTCGATTAGAAAAATATCACGATGAGAAATCAAAAACATTCTCACAATCTCTTCTAAAAAAATTGGAAATTTTGGGGAAATTAAATTACATTCTTATCAGGATTACAAACTTGAGTCTATTTTTTAAAGGGATAAAATATAAGTACTCTATAAATCGCTTATTTACTGTAATGCTGGGCTCATGTTGAAGGTTTAAACTTTTAAGATTATCTAAACAATTATATGTTGTGAGAAAAGACGAGATAGGCCACAGAAGTTTCGCTATTGACTAGTTACTGCTTAGAAAACCTGTAGGATAGAGATGACTGTTTTTGGGCAAGTGTTCAAAATTATTATTAAACTAGCTGACCCGGCGAACTCCGTTTCGCCACCAGATGGCTTCGTTCGTTCGGAAATTTTTCCTGAATTTTCTTTGCTATAAACCTCACGGAGCCCGAGACCTTTCCAACGAATGCAAAACCGTGGAAATCGGTTCGTGCGTTCTGGAGTTATAGCGTCAGGAAGGAAAACCCGACTTATTTTTATATAGTAGATAAGAGGGGTGTTCAATAAAAAATAAGAATGACAAAGACCCAGTTATCTTTTAATACAACTTATTTTATTTTTAACATAGTCACCTTTTAAGTTAATACACTTGATTTTTTCTAGACTTCAAATTCCCTTAGTAAAAAACTCTTTATCCTGAGCCTCTAAAAAACCGTGTACTGCGGCGACTACTGCCTCATTGTCTTCAAATTTTTGGTCTCTGAGGTACCCTTTCAACCGCGGAAAAAGATAGAAATCACTAGGAGCGAGGTCCGGTCGATGTGGAGGATGTTCCGTCAGTTCAAAACTAGCATCTTCATTGGCAGCTATCGCAACGTTGGACTTGTGCGCGGGGGCGTTATCCTGGTGAAACAAAACAACTTTAGTGAGTTTGCCACATCGTTTCTCGCGTATTTCGTTGCGCAATTTTTTTATTTGTCCTGCATATAAATACCCGTAATTGTGGCTCCATAATTGAGGTATTTGATCATTACCACCCTTGGCTGTCCCAGAAAAGAGAGCCCATGATCTTACCGCAGGATGGAGTTGCCTTAAATTTCTTATGAGGAAATGACGGTCTCTTCCAAGTCATGGACTGCTGTTTCGTTTCCGGGTCATAATGATGAAGCCATGTTTCATCCATGGTTATGAATCGAGACAAAAATCGATCAGAATCTGCTGCAACAAATCCAAACAGCTTCGTCAAATCCTTAGTCTGGTTTGTTTCTGCGCGTCCGAAAGCATTCTGGGCACCCAGCGCGGACACTTTTTTTCATGACCATGTGGTTGTGCATAATATTGTAGACACTCGCTATCGAAATCTTCATTTCTTCAGCTATAAAACGAACTGTAACACGACGATCCGCCAAAACATTTTTTAACTTTTTAAATAATTTGTTCGGTTACTGTCGTCGCAGGGCGCCCCGAGCGTGGGTCATCGTTGGTGGAAGATCTTCCTCGCTTAAACTCAGCACATCAAAGAGCAACTGTAGAGTATGGAGGAGCATGAACCTCTAATGTTCCTTGCAAGTCTTGATTTATCTGCTCCGTAGTAAAAAAAAAATAAGCAGAGATATTTAATTACCGCGCGATTTTTAATTTTCTCCATTTTCAAGAACACGTTCCGAACGTTCCGTTTCAAGAACGTAGAAAACAAATGACAATTTCTAAAATACAAATGAAAACTTTTTAAATTATTATTGTAACAAATTACAACAATCTAGGCTTTGCCTGCCAGTACAATTTTTTTGTCTTACCAAGGAGTATCTATTTCATTCTCACTTTTTATTGAACACCCCTAGTAAAAATTAGTTTCCTTATTTGTGTTTATTACGGAAACTACCGTTTCGCGGCCAAAAAATAATATGAATACAGTCAGCATCCCTAGAATATTGTCTGTATGATTTGGTGGATACACATAAAAAGTTAGTCCATTACTAGGATGAGCGTGATAGACTAGCCACATTACATTGCATTATTTATGAGCTGATAAGTAAAGTGTGAAAGTACATTTAGCTTTGCTGTAATTCTCCCACATTATTTATTACACACATGTGCGCATTGGAGGAGCGCTATATCTGTACACGCTTGACAGTCGTCCTGTCATCCATCATTTTCATATTTGCTCGGAAATGAGGTATTTTTGGAGACAAAAACGAGAAACCGAGCAGTCGTACATAAAATAATTTTCCCTTTTCATTTATTTTTCATTAGCCTTTGCTTGCGATTATTGCTCATGTGCTTTTGTCAGGCTTTTATTCTTATTTTGGTAGATGGTGTTAGAAAGGAATGTTAAAAATGGTATGGACATTTACACCACAACTTCAGACTTTTTATTTCCAACAATAGACCCCTGTTCATGCTTGTTGAATCGAGTTTGCTGTTTAAACAAAACATGCCAAACATGCCGAAACGTTGTCCCAACAATGTGCCAACGGCTGTACCAATAGTTCTTATTATACTGGTCGGTTAAACTGTGCTATGTGGGATCGTAACCGCATAAGCATATCGGATCTATTGGGAATATTCGCCACCCTTGGTGTCAACTCGTGTTAGCTTACCCTAGTTTGATTTGCGTTCCCAAAGTCAAAGGGGAGAGGGAGATTCGTGAAACAGATTGCTCAGGAAATCGAGCGAAATGCATCTTTTTATTTAACAATTATTAGTTTTTGCCCACGATTTTTAGTCCCAATGAAATTTCTCTCTCTCTCTCTCTCTCTCTCTCTCTCTCTCTGTGTGTGTGTGTGTGTGTGTGCCTTTTCAGTCTTGAAGGTTAGCCGTTAACTTCCTGAACTATCTGTCACAAGCCAACTGGAGTAACTGCTCGGCCAAGGCAATTCCAGTCCACTCTTATATATTCTCGGTCATGACTTTCTCCTTCGCCCAGCGCGTATGATGTAAATTTTATTATAGTCTAAATTACTAGGTATCGCATGCGACTTCGTCCGCATGTATATCGCAATGTATATTATACTCATATACTAGGTAAATGATCACCAACTACTCGCGAGCAAAAAAATCCACTCAGGATGTACGCTCGTAGTCAAAAGTGTCTGGCACAAAAACTACTACATCCAATTTATTTTTGCTTAAAATTCCACAAAGCCTTACGCTATAGCTTAGGCTTAAAAATAAGTATAGCTTTGAAATAAGTATACACACGTTGTACATTTTGTTTTATTAATTACAAAAAAAAGGTTAAAATTTTAGAGGGATTGCCAACATCTTGAAAATACTGGTGTACAGAAGTTGCGGTGTGTGGGTGGGCATTATCTTGCATCTTTTTGATATCTTTTTGATGTGTACCGCTTTCTGCCAGATCCTGTACGTCTTTAAAAGTTACCAGTCTCCTGGTATCTTCGGCAGACAGTCTTGATACAGCAGACTGGCTCATATTCAGCATATGAGCGACTTCACGTTGACTTTGGCCTTGTTGCAATAGCCCAACCGCTTGAGCTGCTTCTTCGGTGGTTGTGTCCATTTTCAGCTAATATTCTTGACTGTATATGAGAGAAATGTGTATTGGTAACAAATTTGATATTTTTTTAAAGCCAAAGCGTAGAACGTTATGTTATTTTAAACAAAAAAACAAGTTGTAGTTTTCGTCCCAGATACTTTTTACAGCGAGCGTGCGCTTGACTTTTATCATTATCTTTATGTTGTTAGTTACCCCATTAATATCTTAAGAACGGCACGAGGAAGTCACACAAAATTTAAGAATTGTACCGATTTTCTAAAAAAGTGGATTTATATATATTATATTGCGTGTAACATTTGACCGTGAATCAGGCAGCAAAATGGATTGTAGACAAAGTTACCCCCGGAGTTGCAAAATTAGGTCAAAAACGTTGGTAGTAGGAATAAATACACAAACTAAATGTAAGGACAGTTTTATTTGTATTTGAATTTGGGAGAAAAGGGACGTGACTCCGAATACGGCATTGGTGTTATACCGAAACTGACTCGACGATAGAAACAGTCCTCTTTCCAGAATGAAATTAACAAATATCTACTCTCTGGATTTCAAGGAAATACGTGTTTCGGGGTGCTTTGAGTCTGTTTTAAATTTGTCTCACGTACCCTTAAATACGTTATTATATACGAGACTCTCTACTATACCATGAATGGTAATTCTTAATTACTTTTTATATAACTTTCTATCAAATTTGTGAACTAGGTTGACAAAATTAAGGGCCGCCACATACAGTCGGAATTCCGTTTCGGAAAAAATCAGAACGAACTCTACTGTATGTATGTGGTAGATCCATAGATTTGTATTGATTTACTGTCTTGTTTTTATACTCCTGAAAAGTTATAAATTATCGTATAACTACGAACTACCCCGATCACTTTACCTTTGAAACAAAAAAAAACGGATCAAAATCTGTCCTTCCGTCTGGGAGCTACAATTCCACAGATAGACACACAGACATGTCAAACTTATAACATCTAGTTTTAACGTTGGGCGTCGAGGGTTAAAAAGTTCCGCGGACGAAGCACGGGCAAAATCTAGTACAATATATTCCCTAAACTTATTTAGCTTTCTACACATTGATAAACTAATGTTACAAAAATTTAGAAATTAAATGTTATAATTGCTTATACAACATTTTATACAATTATTTATTTTTTCTTATTATTTTTCTTTGACAAATTATTTTGTCTTTGACATTTTTATCAATCGCTGAATACAGATATCAAAGACAATAGGCACCGTTTAAAAGGAGCTTTGTTAAATTGGCAACGAGTCGTTCATAAGTCATTCTATTGAGGATCGGAGCGATCCCTATTCAGTTACTAGTCAATATATCAGCGGGACGGACAATAGACTGCTGGACAGTATAGTATAACTGATAAAGATAGAAAATTTCTACCGTACCTTTTGTGCTGCGATCACAACAATAGAGAATTTATGCTCTTTAAAATAAAGTTAATCAAATACATCTTCTATTACTTATATAATAGTTTGTCCAGTGTGACCAGAGGAAAACCACAGGAAATTTTGACCTAAATACTTGAAATTTTGGCATCCACTGACGAAAAGATCCACTAAGGAAGAATTTTTGGAAATTTCACCCCTAAAGGGGTAAAATAAGGGACGAACGGTTGTATGGAAACCCGTCATTTTTAAAGTTAGAAGCCTGAAATTTCATATACAAAGTTCTGATCACAAATAAGCAAAATTAAATTCGTATTTCAGCGTTTTTTGAAAAGTTCTCCCCTAAGAGGGTGAAATAAGGATTAAAGGTTTATATGGGAAGACCGTCATGTTTGCAGTAAGAAGAATGAAATTTAATATTAATGCTTCTCAGCAAAAATAAATACAAACATACGTATTTCTTCGTTTCCCGAGGGATCGTCTAAAAATATAAAAAATTGGCGGCGACATCGTCGTCATCAGCGATGTCACATATTTTCTCAGGTGTATTTTTCATTGTTCCACGCGGACAAGGCCGCAGGCACCAGCTAGTAACTTATAATAAAAATAACTAAGTGAAAACAAAATAAATCTCTGAGTCAAAATAACAGCTGAATGCTCTTCAAACCTTGTAGCATCGAATTGTTCGAATAGTTGATCCATTGCTCACACAACAGAGGTTAGTATTCCAGTGTAAGAAGATATGTATCCTCCTTTTGTGTATTCTGTGGCTACACAAAGTGAGTAGGTACTCTGTTGAGTTATTCCAATTAATGCCTATTCCGACTTTTTACTGCGCGCAATAGATATGGCGTTCATCCGCATTACTTGAATACGTCGTTGCTGCGCAAGGTCAAAACTAAGAACTGTTTACTTTTGAACTAATTACTTTCTGAGGAGTTTCCATCCGCTTAAGCATCTAGAAATCCTATGTTGCTAAAGTCCTAAGGTAACGATGATTAGTTTTTGAATTGAAAACTTCTTTAGGCGCGTTGGGGATTTTTGAGATGGGAAAAAAACCATTGAACTAGCGACACTGTCATGTCATGTAACGTAATGTAACCAAAATAAAAAAAGAACAATTTTTGAGATGGGAAAAGATCATTGAACTCGCGACAATGTCATGTGATGTAACGTAATGTACTAAGCAAACAACTGCATATGAAAGTAAACTTACTAGATATGATAAGGATCAATATGGTATACACCTCTGACGAATCTAGTTTCATATCAAAATCAAACCTTTTTAATGGTTTCTCATTATGAAGTTCAAGTTAAATAATTATGTTCTATTTAATTGTCATTGTGTGTCAGTGTCATATATTTTCTCTTGTATTTCTTGCGATCAATAATAATATTTAGGTAAATACTAATAAGGAATTAGTATTTACCTAATTCCTTAATGCCAAGGAATTTAAATATCATACAATTATTTTTGTGAAGCTACGTTTTCACTTCTGACGTGCAGTCCTACGACTGACATGTTTTTTTTAATGTTATGGTAGACATGCTGGTATTTCACTGTGCTCTTCTGTACGGGGATGGTTACTGCCGCCAGACAGCATTAGTTACCACGTAAATCGTCAGCTTATCTGACACCTTTTTTAATATATAAAAAATACTTCTCGAGGTCAAATATAGCGTTGGTGTTGAATACCACCCTGTCTTTTATTCTTAATTAATATTTGTATTTAGAACGGTAAGTTTTAGTGTACTTTGACTACATACATAGTTAGTGTTAAAGCTTTTACGGGTAACTAGGTCTCGAGAACAATGCCACAGTGCAAGGAAAGCAGTAAACCATATTTTGACGTGCAAAAATCGTCAATAAAACCATTGATTTCAAATTTGTATATAAAATATTTTGAAAACGCTACCTTCACAAAAATAATTGTAATTTAAATTTTATTAGTCAGGGGTGTATACCATATTGATCCTTATTATATCTAGTAAGTTTACTTTCATATGCAGCTGTCTGCTTAGTACTTATATACAGAGCTGTCAATTACACGGTTACATTAAATGTCGCGAGTTTATGAGAACAAATCACAAAAACAAATTGTACGCCACCCTGATGGATATCAGGACAAGAAGACCCTAAAGCCATAAAAAATATTGCCACAATTTTCCTTTATTCCTAATTAAGTTAAGGTTACAGTGCCAAATGTAATGGAAGCCATTTTTGCTGATTATGTAGTCTGCAATGGTTAGTTAAAAGAAGATTCCAATAGATGATCTATAAGCGTTTTCATAGATCATCTATTGGCGTACCTACACATTACTGTTACACAAAGTGTGCATAAAATTGTTCACAACTTTGTTCGTATGGGCATGAGTTTGTTTGAGTTGAGATCTGTACGGGTCTTAATTTAGGTGTTAATGTAAATAAAGTGCTTCATTTATTAGCTTTATGGTGACTATTTGCATACTGCTAGAGTTTCGCATAGTTTAATAAAGTGATGACGTATGGCGCAGAAACGTGGTCTCTAACTATGAAAAATAAAAATATAATGATCTCCACGGCTCGTTGTACGAGGTTCAGTTTTGCAATTACTCTACAAGATTGAATCACAAATGTGGAGATCCGTAAACAAACGAAAGTCACTAAATAAACCTGGCGAAATTAAGTTGAAGTTATCAACTAGTCACGCTAGTCACGTCTTTAACGCGCCTAAAGAAGTTTTCACATTAAAATAATTATGGCGTATGAAAAAAATTATTATTATTATTCTCTTTATTCATCTTTTTTCTTAACATTAAATTTTTTACAATATAAATATTTAAAAAAAACAATATATATTATAAAAAATTTAAAATTAGTATGCCGCAAGTAGCGGGCCAAGGTCCAAGCTACCGGTGGTTAGGGCTGCAGAGTGAGGAACCTCCTGACAATTCGTGCCGTGTCCAGAAGTACCGCCTTCTGTATCTGACCCTTGATCCATCCATCTAGCGAGAGACTCTTAAGATGTTGGTCGAGGCTCTTCGCTATAAGACCATTCGCCGATATGACTATCGGGACGATGATTGTCGAATCGACATTCCACATGGCGGTCACCTCGTGAGCCAAGTCTATGTACTTGGTAAGTTTGTCTTTCTCGGCTTTCACGAGATTTTCGTCATGTGGAACAGTAATGTCAACAAGCATCGTCCGGCGTTGGGATCGGTCAATAACCACGATGTCAGGTTTATTGGCGACAATAGTTCTGTCCGTGATTATTGAACGATCCCAATAGAGCGTGGCATGACCATTTTCGAGAACGGGCGCAGGCATATATTTGTAATATGGTACTTCAAATTCAACAAGGTGATATTGAAGAGCAAGTTGTTGGTGAATAATTCTGGCTACTTGGTTATGTCTGTGCAAATACTCGCCATTAGCAAGATGAGAACAACCGGAAATAATATGTCTCAATGATTCTCCTGGACGGTGGCATGCTCGACAAATGTCTGCCGTACCGTCTTTGAGAATATATTTCCGGTAGTTTCTCGTCTTGATAACTTCATCTGCTATTGCACAGACAAAACCTTCGGTTTCCCCAAAGAGGTCACCGAAACGTAGCCAGTTTATTGAAGCGAGCGGGTCTACATCGGGTCCGGTGAGGGCTCGATAGAACCGCCCGTGCAATTCCTTGCTCTTCCATACCTCCCTGCGATTCTCGGTACTTAATATAACTGGTTTGCGCCAGTTCTCGTTAGATAAGCATAGGGGAGTGAAGTGTTTGTCAACTGCCACTACATCATGATGTATCCCGCATTCGATGTTAAGGAAATATTCCCTGAGACTGCATATTTCTCGGTTATGAAGGTCCTTGGCATTCAGAAAGCCGCGGCCCCCCAGTTTCCGAGGGATATACAGTCTCATAACAGACGAGCGCGGGTGTAACATCCGGTGTATGGTGAGCAGTTGACGAACCCTTCTGTCCAAGGCATCTAGTTCAGTCTGCGTCCATCTTAGTATGCCAAAGGAGTAGGTTAACAAAGGCATAACCCAGCTGTTGAAGGCGCGTACCTTATTACCACCCGACAAAAGACTCTTAAGTACTTTTGTTAGGCGACAAAAGAAGCGCTCCCTCACCTTCTGTTTCATGTCCCTATCAACGATACCCAAAGACTGTGACATACCAAGATACTTATAGGTTTCGATTTCAGAGAGAGATTTAAAGGTCACTTCAGTGAGTTGTAAATTAGAAGAATTTACAACCTTGCCCCGCTGTACATGCATGACCGCACACTTATCTACACCAAACTCCATCTTTATAGAGTTGCTAAAAGTTTCTGTTATTTTCAGCAACTCTAACAGATCCTGGCGTTTGGATGCGAATAGTTTGAGATCATCCATGTACAGTAGGTGAGAAATGACCTCTCCCCCCCTCCGTAATCGATAGCCTAGAGTTGAATCCTTCAGCAATGTGCTGAGAGGATTCAAGGCTAAGCAAAACCATAGTGGACTCAGGCTGTCGCCTTGAAAGATGCCTCGCTTTATGCTTATTTCGTCTTGCGGACCAGAGACGCTCTGTAGACTGCCTGGTTGATGAAGAACAGTGGTCCACTGCCCCATGCACATTCCCAAGAAAGATCTTAGAGTTGAATCAATTTTATACAACTCCAAAATCCTTCTCAGCCATGAATGGGGCATCGAATCATAGGCCTTCTTATAGTCAATCCAAGCTGTCGACAGAGTCCCTCTGTTCCTTCTGACATTTTGACAAATGGTCATGTCTATGAGGAGGAGCTCCTTAGTACCACGGGACCCAACTCTACATCCATTCTGAGCTGGGGCCAAAATATTATTAGCAGTTATGTGCGAGTTAATTTTTGTCCTCAGAATGGATGTGAATAATTTGTACAATGTTGGTAAACATGTGATGGGTCTATAGTTTTTGGCTTCCGTGGTACTACCTGATTTGTGGAGCAGGAAGGTGTTGCCAGTTGTTAACAGACGAGGGAGGGCACCGATATCAAGGGCTTTTTGAAATTGCATTGCCAAACATTCGTATGAGCACCGAAACCATTTGATCCAAAAGTTGTGCAATCCGTCCGGTCCAGGACTTTTCCAATTCTGGGCCGTGCGAATAGCACAACTAACATCATCGGGGCTTATGGTAATAGCCCCCATGGGTTCGATGTGTTCACACGTCTGCTTGACAATGTTTATCCAATCGCCCTCCTTGTGCTCGTCGGAAACCGACCAGATGTCACGCCAAAAGTTTACCATAGCGTTTTCATCTGGAAGCTTCCCGACTTCCTCACGGTTATCGGTTCCCTCCCATTGTCTGTACACCTTCCTTTGGTCACTTTGGAAGAGGCGGTTCTGAAAAAATCTGTTCACACGTTCTTTGTAGCGGCGTATTCTGTTTGACCACGCATAGACTTTTTGCTTCAAGAAATCAATACGTTCCGTGACACAGGCCATGTACTCTTTAGGTTTAATGTTAGTTCCTACAAAAGCCTGAGCCACGAAACGCATGACTCGTGGTCGTTTATTACCATTCTTGAAGCAGAGCAACTTTGCAATGAGAGTCCTAAACGTACTGATACGTTTCTCGATACGAATCTGCCATGTAGGGATGCTTGAAATATCTCTCTTTTTGTGAGCAGTATCTAAAAATCTCACCTGGGCAATGCGACATACAGTGATGGCCTCACAGTATAGTATCGAGATCGTATCAGTTAGGTCTTTGCTGTCCTGTATATACGAGGACAGCAAAGCGTTTACGGCTCCCATTAAAGCAAAGTTACGTCTATTCGCAGGCAAACGTGGTAAACGCGGTCTGTACTCGTTTGTGGAACGATATCTCAGAATCGTCTCCGCCAAAGCCCTCCTCAATTGCTCATTAACCTGGGTACTTACTAACTCGCTCGCACAATCTTTCTCGCCGTCAACAGGGTCTATAAGCAGCGGATGGTTGGTTGGTTCCGCATTCGCCACCGCAGTTGGTAAGATCTGTGACGTCACAGAAGTCGTACGAACAGGTTGTGAGTCCAGGCGCAGCCTATCAAGTGCAGACTGGTCCAACAGTTGGCACCGTTGGATAGCCCGCACCTGATCCGACAGTCGTTGAGCGGTGACGGTGACAGCTGGTTCAAGGTCCTGAAACAGAGACAGCATCCTAGCACGGTACGCCGTCAGGTTAGTTCCCCCCTCTGTGGCCCCGTAATAGGCTCGCATGCAGTTCTCATTCATTGTCTGAGTCCATCGCATGCGTCGCACTACACCACCGGTAGCGAGGGCCGGGCGCGAGGCGGATTGCCTCGCAGGCCCCAAGCATGCCGGCAGTGGGGGTCGTCCTCGTCGCGCAGGTCTTATTGGCGGCGAAGGCGGCGTCGGCTCGTCCTCGTTGCTCGACGTGCTCTTATCGTCGGCGGTTAAAAATTCCTCCGCCGAAGAGCACGGAGACGACGATACGGGCGGTGGTGGTGGGCGTGCGCTCATTTATTATTTATTATTATTATTTATTTCTTTTTATTAACGTTCATCCTCTTGGATACCCGGCAGTGCAGGGGAGACTGCGGGGTTATGCCGGAATCGTACAGGCTAAAACCCAACAATTTTCTAGCGCGGCCGTTGATGGGCGGGGACGTTATGACACGACATCGGTGCCCCGCCACAGAACACGCTCTCCTTAGCGGTAAGTGGTGCGAACAACTACGATATAAATTTTTGACTCAGACGAAGCCGTTTCTATAGGCTAGTTTTATGTGTACCGTTGAAAATTTTGTTTCAATGCGTCGTATAAATTGAGTATAAGCTAGTTTTATCTTTATGACTCAATTGAGAATAAAACGGTACCCAACAATCGTAAACTGACCGTAAAAACTAAGTAAGGTACTTATTTATTAGTATTGAAAACAATAAGAGCCCAATGGTTCACCCATTGCTTGGCCGGCAATATGGCATACGAAGGTTCGTATCTTCATCGGTCCCAATACCTTGTTTGTATGTTTCCCAATTACTTGTGTAAGTATAAGAATATAGTGAAGACATCGAAATAATATATCTTTGCAAGCAAGTGTAGGTGTAAATCAAGTAGATCTAAAGGTGTAGGAGAACATCATGTTTTTTTTAAGGTAAGGTCGTCGGACAGGCTGACAGTCCACTTGATGTTAGGTGGCAACCCTAACTTATAACACAAGCAACGTCACAGGTGCTGCGACTACTGTGCCGACCGTAGTAAGGGTTTAGGAAGAGATAGGGAAATTGGCTCTGACATCCTTTACTCACTCACCGAAACATAATCAGATACTGTGGTCTTATTTAACTGTGGTCTTCTGTAAGGGAGTGTTTATTACAGCCATACGAGCTCCCCAAATGACTGAACCACTGAAATCGTGTAAACTTTTTTTAAGTTGTAGGTGGCTACCGTCGCCAATAACACAAGCAACGCCATAGGTGCTGCAAGTTTGCTGCCGACCAAGGGATGGGGTAGTAGGTTCTGGCATCCCTTACTCACTCACCGAAACACAACAGCACATATGCTGTTACATAGTGTAGCAGCACATAGTATATCAACTAGACAATTTCATATCTACATTTTTGTTCGAGCGCCATTAATATGTAATCGTTCCGTTCTCAATTAATTCAATATTGATTCACGACAACTGTGTATTTAATATTTACGAGCTTTTTCCAAATAATAAAATCATACGTCTGCAAGCGATACGCGTGAATGGATTTAACCACAAATTCGTATACCTACGTGCATTCACTGTTGACTTCTACAACGTGGTACATGACATGAACTTTTAAATTAAGTTTTAATTTATTTTAAGCAGTTTTAAGTGATCGCCCCCTTAAAGAAGACCACCGTGATATAACATTATGTCATTGTATGCTAAGTGAGGGATGCCAGTACCCCACTTCCCTATCCCTTCCCAATCCCTTATCCCTGATCCTACTGGATAAAGGGACAGATACAGAAGACGGTCTTTTGGCGGTACTTCTTGACTGCACGTATTGTCAACAGATTCTTCTCTCAGCAGCCCTAAAAATTCTTCTCTGGGCCTTGCTCCGGTGCCAGTGGATTTTAATTTTAAGTTTTATATGATATTTATTGTTTTTATACTTGTGTAGGTATATTGTAAAAAAAAAATAGAATTAAGGATGAAAATAAATAAATAATTTTATCTCAAAATAGAAAATTCAAAATGCAATCAGAAGGAGGCGTCAGAAGGAGTCACCGTCGACCCGCGGTAATGATCAGCTCGTCTGTGTGGTACCTTGTGGGTAGACGCTGCTCTTGCCGATCCGGGCCTCAAGAACTTTCCGGCCCCAGTAACCGTCGGTTCTCTGTATTATATGTCCTGCCCACTACCACTTCAACTTACTGATCCGCCAGGCCCTGTCTGTAACTTTCGTACGTCTATGGACTTCCTCATGCTTGATTCGATCTCGCAGTTCATTTCGAGTATAGCCCGTTGTTCCTCTCCATAGTCTACATAATAATATTGCATATTATTGCAGTTACTTAGTAGATAATCTGCGGCCATCCAAACGATTAGAGTGATTGTCTGGGTAATTAGATTAATAATCAATATCGATGGATCTATAGTTAATGAATAATATTAAGAACTCATGGTAACGTTGTTAAATACAACAGCCGAGTTGGAAATCGTTAAAGTAATGGTCACACCTTATTGTTTTATCGTTCATGCATAATAAACGCGCCATTCTGCGGTTATGGTGACAGATGGTGACGACCACCCTTTATTACGGCCTATAAAAGATAGAGTAGGTAAGTATAAGATATTGATATATTCCTATAATTTAGTATGCACTTAATTATAATATGATCCAGTATTTTAAGATGATGGCTATCATATTTTATTGTTACTTTAGCAATATAAATTAATAGGTATATCGGATTACAAAATCTTTCCTATTATTAATACTAAGGTTCAGTTCAGAATTAATATAGGTAGTGAAAGAACTTTTCACAGTGAAATTTCAGCGCTTCTGAAGATTATCTTCCATAATAGTCTCACAAAATTAGCTGTATCTCTTCTTTATATTATTATATTATAAAGTGTTATAATGATTAGATTTTGCCTGCGAATTTATACGCGTGTCTTTATAAATAAAATTATATTATTAATCTCAAGTTTAAACTACAACATGAAACTATGAAGTTTCGTAAAATTTCAGTCGGCAGTTTTTGGGTGAAAGAATAACTAAGTATCATCAATAAAATAACATTTCGCATTTAGAATATATAATTCAAATTCAAATTTTTAAAAATACAAATACCGTAAAGCACTTTCAGAAATGTATAATACCACCCCACCGGTTGTACATACTATTATTATATAATGGATAAACAGATCGTCAAAATAAAAGAATTCGAAAATAAACTTCTAACATTTGACTAAAGATAACGCAGCAGAACTGAAAAACTGTGAAGAAATAATAGAGAAAAACATAAATATTTTACCTTTACTTTTAGAAGTAATATAAAAAAAAACAACACAATGGAAAACCTCTCAGTAAAAACAAAGGAGTGAGGGCTGTGATAGCAAATGTCATTTTCTAGTTTAGGTTGAGGGCAGACGCGCAGAAAATTGGATACGTCAACATCACGAGACGGTGGGGAAAGTCAAGTCGACTTGCTACCTAACTACACTTGAACAGTACGATTACTATTTGACGAATTCTTATGCAAATCGACTATTTCAAAGGGCCTCATTAAAATATCTCACATGTTCTTGGTATTTTCGGGCACCAGGCTCTCACACAGTTACAACTATTGCTTGTAACTTGTAAGTGACAATTAGGTTACCCGTGCTATGTGAAAAATACTTTATTACGTTTTAATAAATTAACTTTAAGCTGAGTTTAATTATTATTAATTTTATTATTAACTCAATTATGTACTACAATCTGTCACAGCCTTAGTGGGACAATAAACAATACATTACATATTATATTACAATACTATTATTTACTTACATTACATATTACTTAATATAATGGTAGGTATTACCTATATCCTAACTAATATTATAATTTCAAAAGTTGTTTGGTTGTTTGTTATATTTCATTCCTTACTCTATGTATTTAAAATATATATTATTTAAGTTATTTTCAATTATAGTGCGTTAGTTAAACTTGTAAATTGGGCTTAAAGTAATACTGAGAAAAGCCTAAGAATATACTCAAGGCTGCGGCTCAGATTTTACTTGTTTTAAAATAAATAAATCATTGTTTATGTTAAAAACAGTATACGGTATACAAATTAGAAGAAAGTTACATTTTCGCATTGATGGAATAAACATAAAGATTAGTAACTCACTATCAGCGCATGGACCTTAAAAACTGTGTCCAATGAACACACTATCATTCAGTCCCACAAAGGACACTATCTTGCATACCTATACGTACCTACTGTTGATACAAAATATATGTAGTTTTGTATGAACGGTACGGGGAAATAACCGCTTTGGATTTGGTGCTACGCTACGCATCCAGCGTAGCAGTGACTCATTTTATGCGTAGCTCATAGCGTAGCAATGAAATCATCAAATTCATCATCCATACTAATATTATCAATGTGTAAAGTGTCTGTCTGTCTGTTACCTTTTCACGTCTTAACTACTCAACCGATGATGATGGAATTTTGCATACACATTTTCAGGGATACCAGAAGGAACATAGGGTACCTTTCATGTAAAAAAAGGATCATCTAAAATTAAGAAAATTACCTAACGCTTGGCAAAAGTGCAATAGCAATTTTATTTTTGGAGTTTACTCCTTAAGAATCGATTTGCATATGTATATAAGCCCATCGTATGAAAATTCATGGGGGTAAAATCAAAATTGTTACACGAATGCGTTATGTTTATGCGTTATTTACGTTCTATTTTTTGAATATTTTAGAATGTCTGAAGTTTCAGAGATATTGCGCCATCTAAACCAGGGATTCCCAAAGTGGTCGATATCGACCCCTTGGGGTCGATATCGGTTTCCTAGGGGTCGACATAAACGAAAAGTGATTTTGGGGGTCGACGAGGTCTAAAAATCGACCCCTATTATATTAACACAAGTTCTTATTTAAAACTTTCAAGATAGGTAAGTAGGTAGTTACTGTATTGTTTATGTTGTGTTACGTGTACTAAGAATAATTAATATTTTTGTAGGAAATAATGTTCCAGGAATGTAAAGTTTCAAGTTCGTACAAGATGAAAAACTCGGCAAGTCTATGTGGACAAGTTTGTGCAAGATTGAGTTGGAGCGTACGTCTTTCAGCGGCGTTTTGACTTGCTCTCTATTTGACGATAAAGTGCTTATCACACTATTCAATTTGAACGATTCCTATTTAGGAATCTAAGTAGTGAGCTCGTGATCACACTACGCTAAATTGATTTCTAAATCGAAGATATAGAGTTGAAAATGGATAAACTCTTAATTGAATCCAATCTGTTCTAACTGCGATCACACCTTCCGATTTCCTAAATTGGAATCGTTCAAATTGAATAGTGTGATAGCGGCTTTACGCGAATTAAGACGAACGAATTCATGATCAAGTCCAAACATGTTCCTGATATTTTACTATTTAACGAGCTTGCATTTAGGTTGAAAGTTCATTTGCGTTTTGAAATTCGTTGGAGCTTGAACGATAAAAACTCATATAGCTAAGTACTCATTTATTTCAAGAGATTACAAACTTATTACAAAGCTAAATTAAGTGAAGTAAAGTGACTGAAAAAGTGTTAAACACAACATACAACATATTTTAAATAGGTATGTATAATTGTATTTGTAAAAATTACTAACACTTAAGTCTTTGGTTTTCGTTCTTATTCTACCTAATTACCTAATACGAAGTTTCTATACCTAATTACCTACTGTAGTTACTTCCCAATATAGGTATCAAAGTTTATCAAAGAGTAAGTCAGTAATACTTAACAAGAATCCATTAACTGAGTGTGATAAAAATAAGATAGTGTGCAAATTTAACAGTTTATTATTGTTTTTTATTTAGGTTCCTTATTTTTTTGTTTGCAGAATTACTGAAAGTTTTATGATGGCGGACACGAAAAAAAAATGCAGACAATACAGTTTGGACTACTTGAAGTTCGGATTTATTGCATCTCCATCAAATCAACACTTCCCGATGTGTCTCATATGTGAAAAAGTATTTAGTAACGATGCCATGAAGCCTTCAAAAATGGATGACCACTTATCAAGAGTACATGCTAACAAAAAAAGTAAGCCCTTGTCATATTTTCAAGCACTGAAAGAAAAACTAGACAAAAGGCCATCCATAGGATCGATGTTTGCGTCATCATCTATTCGAGACAATGATGGTTTACGAGCGTCCTATAATATATCTTTACTAATAGCGAAGTCGGGGAAACCCCATACAATTGGAGAGCAGCTTATCTTACCAGCCATTGCGGAGGTCCTTAACAATGTATTGCACAAACCCGCACATGATATTTTAAAGAGAATACCTTTGAGCAACAACACCGTTCAGAGACGCATAGATGAGATGGGACGCGATGTGGAAAACATTTTATGCAAGTTCTTACAGACCCGCAGATTCTCTCTCCAGTTGGACGAGTCTACATTACCCGGCAATGAAGCTCTATTGTTAGGATATGTTCGATTTATCAAAGATGAAAATATGTGCCAAGAACTGATTTTTGCTGCATATTTAGAGACTGATACTAGAGGAGAATCGATTTTTCAGGCCGTGGAACATTTTTTTACTGATAAAGCTATTCCATGGAAGAATATTGTTTCTGTTGCGACTGATGGTGCACCGTCTATGGTTGGTCGTCATCGTGGCTTTATAGCTCACTTAAAGCGACAACTGCCTGATGTACTGGTTATTCACTGTGTGATTCACAGGCAGCATTTAGCAGCAAAAAAGCTGAGTCCTAGATTGCATAAGTCTTTACAATATGTAATAAATGCTATCAACAAGATTCGAAGCAATTCTTTGAACTCTCGGTTATTTGCTCAACTATGTGACGAAAACGACGAAGTCTTTACTCGGTTACTTCTGCACACTGAAGTTCGCTGGCTATCAAGAGGCTCTTGCTTAGAAAGATTTTCAGCCCTTTTTGAATCTGTGTTGGAGTTTTTACAAGAAAAAGATCCGAATTTGAAAGAAAATCTGAACAATTGTAAAACAGATATTTATTACTTGACTGATATCTTTGGAATGTTCAACAAAGTTAATTTGCAACTACAGGGTGATGATCTTAACTTGATTAAAACAAAATCAATAATATCGGCCTTCGTGGGTAAACTAGTTCTTTATAAACAAAATTTAGGCAGAAAAGAATATTCGCAGTTTCCGCATTTGTCAAAATTACCAAAAATGCTTCAAGATGATGACATTTTATTATATGTTACTCACTTGGACGCATTACACAAGGATTTTACGGAGAGGTTTGATGATCTTTTAAATTTACAAATTCCTCAATGGATAATAAATCCGTATAACACCACAGCCATAGAAGAAGCCAATGTGATAATGCAAGAAGAGTTGATTACCATCAGCACAGACGAAGAGCTTAAGCAAAAGTTCAACCAAGGCTATCAGAAGTTCTGGTTGCAACGCAAAATTGAAACACAGTATCCTACATTGTGGAACATTGCTGAAAAATACCTTATCGCTTTTCCATCATCATATCTAGTTGAAAAAAGCTTCAGTGTGGTAACAAACATTTTGACAAAACAAAGAAACCGTTTGAAAATCAACGAACGTGGAGATTTAAGGCTGCAACTCACTAATATTGAACCGGATGTAGCTAGATTGGTAGATAGTCACCAGGTTCATCCATCGCACTGAATGTTTTATTTTCTCTTTGCGAATTAATAGTTTTTAAAATATAATTTCCTACCAACTTAAGATGCTTTATGTATTAATTTGTAATAATTATAAATTAAACTTGATATTTACTGAATTGGATTGTCTTTTTATTTTGTTAAATTTTGACGAGAAAATGAAATCAACTTCACTCACTTAACCAAGTGCAAAGTTTTCTAATTGGCACCTTAGTACCTAGGTATTTTGTACCAATAGGAAAAAACTAAAGATAGACTAAGATAGATAGCTGCTTTAAGTTAGCGGACCATTATGAATAAGGGGGTTGGTCTTAAAAGTAGGTAATTTGACCATGGGGGTCTGAGGTAACAGTTCATTGTTGAAAAGGGGTCACTTGTCCAAAATAGTTTGGGGAACCCTGATCTAAACAATATTTTTTTTAAAAAAAACAATGTTATTCTTTCAGCGTGATCGAATTTTTTAACGCGGTCGAAGTCGCGGGCGCCAGCGAATTTAAATATAAATTTGTCGACTCCTTTACACGTATATTATAGTTTTATTAGGCTCATTTTTCGATTACATAATGTAAGCAGCCGGAGGGTAAGAACATGGTGTATAATATGTATTCATACAATCAACGCATTTTCGTTACTACACATAGAATAATAATAATAATAATAAATCATTTATTAGATGTAAGTTTTTACAAAACATTTACCCTCGTCAACATTATTTTATATTTACAAACTACCACCGGTTCGGAAAGCTGCTTCTAGGGGGAAGAACTCGGCAAGAAACCCCCTAGTTGCTCTTTTCATAAATCAATTAATCAATTTACAACAACACGTAACAATACTTAGCTATCTATTAACACCATATTCAACTCCAAGGACGTTCATCATTTATATAATCTAATATTCTATAATAACCCTTTTTGCACAGGGTTTTCTTAATATAAACTTTAAATTTATTCGTAGATAATTGTTGTATATTAGCAGGAAGCCTGTTGTAGAAGCGTATACATTGACCCATAAAAGAGTTGCTAACCTTGTGAAGACGAGTTTTATGCAATTGAAGCCTATGCTTGTTTCTAGTATTCAAACTATGAACATCACTATTTCTACTGAAAGTGCTAATATTTCTGTGAGCAAACAAAAGATTTTCAAAAATGTATTGTGAGGCTACAGTAAGTACATTTATTTCCCTAAACTTATCTATTAGCGAGACCCTGGGACCGAGCTTGTAGATGGCACGAATAGCCCTTTTCTGTAACACAAATATAGTGTTTATATCCGCAGCATTACCCCAAAGTAAAATACCGTACGTCATTACACTATGAAAATAGCTGAAATATACTATCCTCGCGGTATTTACGTCAGTAAGCTCACGAATTCTTTTAACAGCATAGGCAGCCGAACTTAATTTAATGGCTAGTTTATTAATGTGTGGTCCCCATTGTAGTTTAGAATCTACATTTATACCTAAGAATACAGTCGACTCAACCAGCTCAATGTCTTCGCCATTTACGTGAACATTATGATCAATTTGTTTGACATTTGGTAAAGTGAATTTAATACATTTTGTCTTTTTATTGTTCAACGAAAGATTATTAACATTAAACCAATCAATAACCTTAGACATCGCCAAGTTAACATGCTCATGATACTTTCTACGGTTAACTTTAAAAAGCAATGACGTATCATCTGCGAATAAAACAATATCATGATCGTTAATATAATAAGGAAGGTCATTTATATAAATAAGAAAGAGTAACGGACCCAGAATAGAGCCCTGCGGGACACCCATAGTCACTAATGATCCCTGTGATCTAGTCTCACCCACATTGACACTCTGAATTCTATTACTCAAATATGATTTCAAAAGATCCAATGCTACACCTCTAATACCGTAGTGTGAAAGTTTCCCGAACAAATTTTCATATTTAACACAGTCAAAAGCTTTGGATAGGTCGCAAAATATACCCAAAGCATCCTGTCTATCCTCCCAAGCTTCATAAATAAACTTCAGCAATTTTACTCCAGCATCAATAGTGGAGCGACCCCTTGTGAAACCAAATTGCTTATTAGACATAAGGTTATTCGATGAAAAGTGAGAGTACATTTGATTAAACAAGATTTTTTCGAAAATTTTACTAAGAACCGGAAGCACTGAAATCGGGCGAAAGTTTGAGGGGTCCGTATTACTACCAGACTTAAATAGAGGTATCACTCTGCTCAATTTCATTTGATTAGGGAATATGCCCATAGAAATACAACAATTAAACACGGCTGCTAAATGAGGAGCTATAACGTTAATTACTGATTTTATTGTTTTAACAGACAGTCCCCATAGATCTGCCGTATTTTTCTGCTTTAAAGATTTAAATGCACTTACTATATCAATAGGCCCTATAGTTTGAAATTGAAAATCAGTGGTACATTCCGGTACACTCGCTTTTAAGAATGCTAATGCGACACCAGGGGAGGAGTTAAGGTGCCTTGTAGTGACCAACGGGACAGAAGTAAAGTAATTTTCAAATGCCGTGGCTACCTCCACCTCTGTTTGTAACCTACACCCATTTACAATTAGCTCCAAATCCTGTTTGCTTTTTACTGATTTTCCAGTTTCACTATTGATGATATTCCAAATAGTTTTAATCTTGTTTGAGGACATTATTATTTTATGTTTCAAGTAGATCGATTTTGCATTGATACATACCCGTCTAAATAATTTTGAATATTTTTTAACAAATTCATAAAAATCTGAACTTTTATTATAATTTCTCTCTTCGTAGAGTTCAAATAAGCGTTGTCTACTTTTATTTATACCCGTAGTAGCCCAATCACTAAAACTCATACGACCATTTAAAACTACTGTTTTAGGTGTGAAAATTTTCTTGAATTCAGCAATCAATATGTTAAAAACTTGGTTAAACATATTATTCGCTTCCTTATCCAGACTAAGCAAGGAAAGTTTACCATATAAACTGTTTTTAAAAGTATTTAGTCTTTTATTAGTAATAGGTACTAATGTCAATTCATTTTTACTGTAGTTCATCGTGTACCTTTCAAAAGTTACTAATTGACCAGAGTGATCCGAATCTAAATTATTAATTATTGATTTATTAACTGGAATTATGTTAGAAAAAATGTTATCGATACAAGTAGCACTTGATGCAGCAATCCTAGTCGGTTCACAAAATACATTATTCAAATTATATGATTTAAATAAAGCAAGCAACCTAGTAGATTGACTAGTGCTTTCCAAGATATTTACATTAAAATCTCCACAAAAAACAATAGTTTTGTTCATTTTGCATACTTTGCTTAGCACAACATCTACAACTCCTTCAAAACAATCATATATCGCACAGGGCGGTTTGTATACACTTATAACAACAAAACCTTCAAGCTCCACACAGGCCAGCTCAGCAATCCGCTCAACAGAGAGACTCACAATGTCATTTCGTTCCTTATATTTTAAGTGTTTACTAACTAAAATTAGAGAGCCACCACGAATACTGTTAACTCTGCTGAAAGAACTGCCTACTAGGTGGTTATCGAAATTAAACATAACCTGATGACTTTGCAACCAATGTTCTGTAACACAGAAAATGTCAATATTATTATGGTTCATGAACAATTCAATCTCCAACTCCTTGTGTGACATACCCTGAATATTTTGGTGTACTACATTAAGTAAATTTTTGTTACACGTTGGATAAAGATTAACAATATTTTTTTCTATTAAATTTTCATTATTTTCAGAATATAAAGTGCCAGAGGCGTACTCTGTTGTCACAGTATTTAATTTAAATAATTGCATGTCAACACCTTAATTGGTGATTTGTCAATAAAAGAATTCTTTGCTAAATTTTTAGCAGTCACATTAAAATAAAAGAATAGCATATCAGCTATTTGTCTCTTAAAAGAGAAAGGAATTAAAAGTTGTCCTTTATAAAAATATGTTTTTCTAACAAAACTGTTAGTGTCAATGACATGTACATTATTTTTGTAGCAAGACCAAGTATGTAAGCACATATTTAACTTATATCTAATATTATTTTCTTGAGCTGACAACCTGTTACTATAGGGGAGTGTATAAAACACAATTTGCTTGATTTTGAAAGAAAGTAATGTGTCATAGAAATGCAATAATTCTTTTTTATTTAAATTTCCCCTATTACCAACAAAAATTATAAGAGTCATGTTAGGATTTAATTTGGAACTACTTATTTTTGTCATCACATCGAAATATGAGGCATTAGGCATACAATGATTTATAACTGGTTGTCCTAACTGAGTATTTAATAAATATTTAGAAAATAGAAACTATCTGTAATTATATAATATTTTCGACAGAAGTACCAAATTGAATAGAAAAAGTCCTATCCCCTGCACCCGAAATCGTTCACACTCAATATGAGTGAAATCCAATTTACATCGTCCCCTTTTTTGTCTGCACCAGCGATACTCAACCTGCGGCCCGCCAATCTTTTGTGAGTGGCCAGTCATTGGTCAGTAAAGCGACTCAAAAAGTATATGTAGTGCATGAAAAAAAATCTTTTTTATTTGTGACGCTTTGCCACGCGTTTTTAACCCCGACGTAAAAACGGGGTGTTATAAGTTTGAAGTGTGTGTGTTTGTGTATCTGTGTGTTATGTCTGTGGAATTTGATCCGGTTTTTTTTGTTTGTAAGCTGACGTGATCGAAATTGTTCTTAGCTATAGTTTATGAATATAGGTATCTGTTCAGACGTTTGAAGAGTGTTTGAAGATAATCAGCGTCTTTCTTGACGATGAAGAGATACTAACATCCACAGGTTCGATTGGTGTGAAATTTGGTATACTATTATTTCGGTGGTATTCCCATGACATGGTAATGTTCATCAGATGGTGCAGCGTCAAGTAATATGCAGTATACCCAACTCCTCAGCAATTTACAGCAAATATAGCGTGTTTGGTCTCAATCGAAAGTTGCGCAGTTAGTTTATAATTTTAACTGTAGCTTGTTTATTTATTCATAAATTCAACAGCCCTTATGGCCCAAGATCTCAGGTCCCCCAGACATAAATTATATTCTAAAGGACAAAAAGTGTTCTTTTTGAAGTTAAATTTGAAGTAAACATATTAAGATAAAAAAAAACTTGTTATAACCGATAAAAAAAATAGCCCGATCGGCAAGTTACTTGTTGGATGCTTCTGGAAAATTCCAACCAATTTCATTGGTGTGTGTGACGCTCTGTACATTTTAAGTGACGCGTAGTGGAATTTCTAAATAATTTCATTCCAAGTGTGAGAATGTTGGTCCTTTAACTTTAACATGAAGTTTACCATAGATTAAATATCAAGCGTAAAGTAACGCTTGACATTTTCGGGCTATAAATGTTTCGTCAGAAAAGTTCCCTTTTGAAGCCGTATTCTTTTACGAAATTTCCTGTATGTATAAAATCGTCAAAATAGATTTAACCGTTTCTTGATTTTTTTCTAAAGTTAAGGTCGCCAGACAGGCTGACGGTTTACTTGATGGTAGGTAGGCTGACGATGCTTGTGGTATGGCTACCGTCGCCTAGGTTCTGCATGTACGCTGCCGACCATATAACATTATTCTTTTGGGATACCCATATATTCTCTGCCACATCTCAGCGAATATTAAAAAAATAGCTATCTTTTGACCAAACCGCCTGACCAAATTTAATATAAGCCGGAAAATTTAATCAATTGTAATTTTTGTAAGAATAAAATTTTATAAAGACGATAACTAAAAATAATAATAATACTTCGCGGTTTTTTGCCCAGGTTTGTCGACATCAGAAACCCCAATGTGTAGATAATTTTTAGATTTTAGTAAGGTTTTGTATGCCTTTTTGTTCTAATTTAATTTGGCTCTTTTTTTTGGATTTATTCTTTATTTTCCCCTTTGTATTTGATTTATTCTACATATGTAATTTGTGGTGTAAAAAAGAATAAATTTTATTTAAAAGTAGGTATAACAAGTCTCTAATGTAATAGAAGGATCTGAAAATCGTCGACCTGTATGTAGGGACAACACGCCACCTTGTAAGTTCAAGATTAATGAGATAAATTCGTATTATCTTTTGCAAAAATACTAATATGCCACAATGTTTAGTCTTGTATTGTTACAAGAGATGTGGAGATGTATTTTTAGAAGGAATTTTTACTCCCCTATTTTTATCCCCCAAATTGTAAGTCGCAAACGATAAAATTTCATTTGCATCTATTGCTGTCGATTTTGTACTACATCTCTAGAGGGTTCTTTATTTTAAGAGTTGGTACTGCCGAAAAACGGAAATTTCTTTAGTGACGCTAAATTTACGAAATAACACAAGAATTTTTTTATTACGACTAGCTGTTGCACGCGACTACGTCCTTTACTCTCTCATGATGTAGCTTTCTAACACTGTACTGGACACTGCTTATACCGGTAATAATATACATACATCGTATATTTTATTTCTCTTATAGCCTAAGTTATTCTTTATAACATCAGTTATCGGCCAGTGAAAATCCTGTCAAAATCAGTTAAGCCGTTTCGGAGTTTAGCCGGAACAAACAGACAGAGGAGAGACACAAAAAATTACGATTTTATTAAATGTATAATATGACGAAGTTCGCTTTAGAATTTTTACCTCCAAATTTAGCAGTATTGTATTGGGTTGGAAATAACATAAGTACCTCCATAAAGGGCATCCGCGACATTGATAAGGGTATTCTTATCTTGGCGCTTCCTTAACGAAACTTTTTTTTACTACGCTATTCATTCTTCTTAAAGGTTATTTGCGGTGTAATTAAATGAATTTTAATTTGGGTCGAGTATTTTATTGGGTTAACTATAAAAGAAGCATTCAAGTTTATGAATAGGAAAATAATAAGTTACTAATAATAGCGATATCAACATTTGTGGGTTGAAATAGGGATCAACATTTGGTATTTATTTACAGTTAAGTATGACCTAATCCTTACTATTAATTTAAATGTAATGTGTCTTTCTGTTACCTTTTCACGTCTTAACCTTAACCTCGTATCCTTAAGAACGTGTATCCATTTACATATACGTTCTTAAGGATACAAGAAAGAACAAAGGGTGCTTTTCACCCAGAAAAAAAGTACTGTTCCCAAGGGGTCATCTAAAAAAAAACACTTGGCAAAAGTGTAATAGCAATGCAGATGCCAGGCGTTTTATTGCTTATATATATTTTTTATTTTTCAATGCGGATGAAGTCGCGAGCACCAATTAGTAATACTATAATGAGATAACTCTTGGTCTGTGGCAATAATGAAGTGGTATCGCATTTTGCCCCACCCTAAATGCTTGAGATAGTCATGAAAACGTTAAATAATTTGCCAACGGTAATTTTAGTAATTGTTGCTCGGTACAATGTTTTCATCTTAACTCGCAAATTTTCATATAAACAAATATTTTTTTATCGATTTTAAAAAAAGACCTTAAATCCTAATGTACCAACGGCTTCGAATATTCAGAGCGTCAAAAACGTCTGTGCTGTGATAGTCGAACGACTGGGTAAGAATTTTTTTATTGTACAAGTAAACTTATAATGCGATAACAACATTTATATCGTACAGTGTCCATATACGAGTAGTTGGATAATGGCTGACGGAATTTTTTCAACTGAAAACTCAAGCTACCATTTTATATGAGATTCTACAGGTGATAGTACATATTTTTTTAAATAAATGATTCATAGTTCAGCATGCATGCCGCCTTGAAATTGAATTAGTTTTAGATTTCACAGTAAATAATAAGACATTATTATTATTTTGAAACATTTTTTACGTTATTACTTAAATGATATGATGAACTGTCAAAAAGAAATCAATTTTTATGAGTTCGAATACGAGGTGACGGTCATTACATGAGACATTAGCGGTCGGTGTGATGTTTTATTTCCGTAACCACCTCCTTACGGGGCGAAGACCAGTCCATAGCTAAAGTATCAAATATTTTTTTGTTGGATACCCGGCAGTGTAGGGGAGACTGCGGGGTTATGCCGGATTCGTATCGGTTAAAACCCAACGACTTTCTAGCGCGGCCTTTGATGGGCGGGGTCGCGGGAACCTTATGACACGACATCGGTGCCCCGTAACGGCTATCCAGCGCGGGGAGGGCTACGCTCCCTGTCAGAACCTCGGCGTACCCGTTAGCGGGTACGCCGGCCATCTCGGTTTTATTTCGTACGAAATGTGCGAAAAGCCAACTTTAAATTTAAATTAAAAAAAAAAAAATAGTAGTCTCGCAAATTTGGGTTTTATAGATCTTC
The DNA here is from genome assembly GCA_936446665.2 of Synanthedon andrenaeformis. Lineage (NCBI taxonomy): Eukaryota > Metazoa > Arthropoda > Insecta > Lepidoptera > Sesiidae > Synanthedon > Synanthedon andrenaeformis. The sequence continues at coordinate 4,227,797 of OW387799.2, read as the reverse complement.
AGCCAGATTATCAATCTTTATATAAAAAAAATCCACATTAAAGATTTTTTATGTCGTCATTCAAGATGTAAGGTAGGTACTTATGGGTAACTAGTCTAGGAAGAATATTTTATTCATTAAAGACCTAACAAAACCATATCAGTTTAGAATATCGATCTTTTATACTATAAATATACAAGTTGACAAATGGCTTTTTCATTACAGTGTTTCCTAGATATAGATTATTAGACTCTGCTATTAAAGTTATGATTAATTACACTAACAACTCAAAAAGAGGTAAAATTTGTTTGTTCATAGTAGGTAATTTTCAAAATATTCATCCAATTAAAAAAAAAACAGTGGCACTCGGTGAGTGCCGACAGAAGTGAAAATTTGAACAATTACCGTTTATTTACAATTATTGATCGCAAGAAATACAAGAGAAAATATATGACACACACTATAGACATTAAATAGAACATATAATTATTTAACATGAACTTTATAATGACAGACCATTACAAAGGTTTGATGTTGATATGAAGATTATTGGTCAGAGGTATATACCATATTGATCCTTGTCGTCATGTCTAGTAAGTTTACTTTCATATGCAGTTATATGCTTAGTACAGATGTGTTCTTTTATAATTGTCAACAGAGTTGTCGGTGTCGGCTACAAATCGCGAGTTCAACGGTTTTTTCCCATTTCAAAAATGCCAAACGCGTTTAAAGAAGTTTTCACTTCAAAAAAATCTTTCACCAATAAGTTAGACTAGAATTTATTTCAACGCGGAATAAATCGCGGAACTAATCTATACTAATATTATAAAGGGAGAAGATTTTTATGTTTGTAAAGAACAAACTCAAAAACTACTTTCCTGATTTTGAAAATTCTTTTCTTTCACCTATAAAAAGCTATGTTATCAGTGAGTAACATAGGCTATATTTTATAAAGTTGCGTGGGCAAAGTCTTATGCAACAGCTAGTGATTTATAAAAAGATAGAATGTAATGATTCGTAGCACAGAAGCCACCCCGTAAGTAATAAAGCCTCCGTCAAGCTGCCGGCTTTCCACTACGCAATATTTGTGTGAAGATTACCCGTTATTTATGGACAGTCAACATTGTTTTTCGGATTCACTTCGTACTACTGTAAAAAGAAACTGGCCGGGTCTGACGTGATGTTGAAAAGCGAAAATTCGAATCGTATCGTAATTTTCGTACGTAGGTACGTAACTGCTAAATGTCTAAGTTTATGATAACAATAATAATTTTACTACATCATCACAGATAGGACTGTTCTAGCGAATAGACCTGATATTGTGTTGATGGATCGAGACCAGTAAAGGGTGTTTTTGTTGGACGTAACTTGTTGGGTTACGTCCACCAAAAACGTGGGCTGTTGCGTCCGCTTGAATCACCCCAGTCGTTATATCCGTCAAAGGGTTGATCCCAACCAGCCTCAGTGATAACCTGAGATGGTTGGGATTCCGCGGCGGTTCCTTCCCGGCCCAGATGCAGAAGGCGGTGTTTCTCGATACGGCTAGGATAGTGCGTCGGTTTCTGTCGTTGTCGCCCTGAACCACGACCGGCTGTGCTTCTGTCGGGGGTGACACCGTCTCTCCCTCATTTTGGCTTTTGGAGAGGGACACCAGTTAAATTGAGTGAATAATAATAATTTTTATAAAGATAATTTATCTATAGGTAAATTACGCTCATTTTTTTTGAGCGTGTTATATGTTTTATTTATCCTACGAATTCGAATATACCATATATAAAAAAATATATTTGATCTTTTAGCTATCGAGTGGTGTAATTAAATGTTGGGTGTAGATGATAGATATGTGGCTACAGCTAGTTATCATCACTTTCCTGAACTGCTCCCGTCTATGGAAGCAAATTTAAAGACTTTTCAAGTCAAAAACCGTCGATCGACTTAATACTAGATACACAGTCTCATACAAAACAAAACACTATAAGTGGCATAACTCATATAGATATGTCATGCATTTACATATATTACAAACTATGTAATGTAATGAAACTTATGCATTGAGGTCGTAACATTGTAAAACGCATGAACGCATCCGGTTGAACGAATCGAATTATACTAGTACAAAAGCGCACCCAAATGATCAAGAGGGTGCTCATTTGCTAAGGACGTTTTTTTTATAGCTGATTGTGTATCTAATATTATATCAAAATCAAAACATTTATTTATCAATTAGGATTCTCCAAAAAACTCTTATGATCGTCATTATAAATTTAAATTTAAATTCACCAGGGTTTCGGAAAAAAAGCCAAGAGGACGATCCTGAGAAGAAACCCCGAAAGACTCTGGATACCATTCTTTTTGTCATCTTTAAAAAATAAAATTACAACAAATAGGTAGACTTAATACAAAAAAATCAAAAGTACATATGCAATACTAAACATAGTATAGTCGATCGACGTCAAAAACCCTAATAATAATAAAAAAATCAGAAAAGTTGATTTTATATTTTGGCGTTTAGTATAGTGTAGTTTAGAATCTAGTGGATGCGATACTTTAAACTAAAATCACTTTAAATGGAATGAAACTTTGATTCAAACTTCGAAACGAAATTACGTTTCAAATCTGCTAAAAATATTTTCTTATTGAGCCCCAGGCTTTACGCAAAGACCAACCTATTTTTATTTTATTCTTTGAGCGGTCGTTAGCAGGAGTAATGTCCCCCGAGAGAGACGGGTGGAAAATTATTTTTTACGTGTGCTGTGGATTTATTAATGAGACGGTTCCTCCTATATTTCTTTAGTCAAAGTCCCTTATCTAATAATCGTGATTGTACGGAGCACAGAAAGCCCTGACCTTGAGCCATATAGGACTGGCATGAATGAAATAGTAGGTATTGTATGTAAGAATTATGTATTTATGTAAAATAAAAAAGTTTAAATTTCCCAAGACCTTAAGTTGACCTTAAGAAAGGCAATAATTTCTTGATTTAGTGACATGATTTCTTTGTGGTTAATCTCCAGGTTTATCCCTCCTGTTAGGTAATCCAAAAGTCAATAGGTAAATATACTTTCTGTTATTGGGACATGACCGTCGTAGGTATAGTTGTTATGTACATATAGAATATCTTTATACTTCGTCCAACCATTTATTTAATTTTTGATAGCTCGAGTAAATGAAGTCCTAATGCATTGCTGACTCGATTTCTTATTATAATCGACTTTATTTATAGCGAAGTTTTAATGGATTTACCACATTGATATGGCTCATCATTTAGTATTATTTAATGACTATAACCATACTCAGGCCTTATATGTTATACCTACTCATTCCATAACTAACGATAACTATATAATATTTTATATACTAGTTAGAATAAACAATGTTACTAAGGATTAAAGTAATGATTCCAATGTGACGATTCGTTAATTAATTAATTATTTTCTACATTAATTAATCTAATATCGATGTTGTATCGGTAATTTTAAGTCTGTGTGTTAGATGATCCAAAGAGTGTCACTATATTACGTCGCCCGAAAAAATGAATTATAACAATTATATTGTGAATTTTCTCACATTACTGCGAAGTAATTATAAACATACCTAAACATTGTAACAAAGGCAATTTGTTAAAACGAATTTTTATTCTCATAACATAACCACTGGCCAGGCTGCTGTCAAATTATTTTTATGCCTATTTGAAAAACGCCATTTTGGCAATGTAGGCTATGGAGCGAAAGTACATTGAACTAAAACTAGTCATGCAATAATTAAAATTGTTCATGGAACATTTACAGATTCCTCATGTTTCAAAACTCAAGCGGACACAAATAAAATTAAACACTCCCTAAGACATCAGCAAATAGAATAAAACACACTATTATACAAATCCATGGAATAAAAATACGCAAACGTCAAAATTAGTTCTCGGTACTTTCGAGGGCGGCGTTTCAAAATGGTACATGAAATTATCTGTCATTTGTATGGGACAGCCTGTCCAGTGGTATATACCTAATTACACGTCAGTAAAATTAGCCGGTGGTCTTCTGTACACTTCCATACAGAAGATCGCCATGAAATAACAGCATGTGCGCTGTTACAGTTGTTTCGGTGTGTGAGTAAGGATGCCAGAGCCCATTTCCCTATCCTTTCCAATCCTTAATGCTACTGTAGTCGGCAGCATACTTGCAGCACCTGTGGCATTGCTTGCGTTATTGGCGACGGTAGCCACCTAATATCAAGTGGACCCTCAGCCTGACTATTGATCTTAACTTAAAAAAAATACATGCTATGTTTTAATTTTCTGTCACATGGATCATTAAAATATGAGTACGTAATTAGAAAGGCGCCCGATTGTAGTGACAATTATTATTTAAATAGTTAATACAATTGACGATTATTTTCGGGGACGTTTACAATCCTCATATAGATTTCACCCCACTTTCCAGTTCAGGAGAAATGCTATCTCTTTCACTCCCCGAACGAATGAACAAACACAGACTAGTGCGTTTTGATACCTCGCGCCAGTCAGACGCTGAGGCGCGTTCAATTTTTAAATTTTGAAGCATGGAAGATCGCGATTTACATTTTTAAACGGACGCGTGTTCTAACGTTCCAATTTTAAAAGTTAAAACGCGTTCAGAAAAAGAAAAATGTGATTTTAAAAAGAAGGTTTTCTGTAAATTATTAGAGCTACCTTTTTTGGGAAATTGTGAAGTGTTTTTGTTCGTCGCAACTTAACTAAATTTTAAATTAAAATTATAATACTTATAGTGCAGTTGAATAAAAATATAATAGTGTAGAAAACTTTAAAACAATTTCTTAAATTTTTTTTTATTTTTTTTTAAGTGAACTTGTGTTTTTGGAAAATTGTGACTCAAGGTAGGTTGCATGTTATTGCATTTTATAATAGCTAAGTCCTTGAATTTTATTATTATTTGTGTACTTTTTTATGAGAATTTTATTGTGAATGTAGAAAAAATGAAAGACGAAAAAGACGCATCTATGTTCAACTAAAAGACTTAAAAAGTAGGTACCTATGCAAACAAAAAAAAATCTTTAACTTAATAGTTTTTTTTAATCAAGTTTTAGAATATCTAGGAAAACACATAATATTAATCTTTCATTTATTATTATTTTTTAATTTGTGTAAATCACTAACATTTGATTTAGTAGAACGATTCATGGCTCCGATTTTAACCAACTAGCGACCCGCTCCCGGCTTCCTAATTTGTAATAAAACCTAATTTGTATGTTATAGAAAACTTAATTAGGTTTTATTACATGTACAAAAATTTAATTAAAAACTTATCTAACTGATGGTAAAAACCGCATCAAAATCTGTTGCGTGGTTTTGGAGGAGTCAGCGGTCAAATTAATTGGTCATAATATAGACGGATGCCGAAAGCGACTTTAAATTATACTAGGTATATGTAAAGAATTACATACCTAGTATTATTTAACAATAAATTCCTAGCAAGAAGATATTTTAGACCTTTGTCTCAGTAAAAGATGTCTGTCCCTCTGTGTACGCTTAGATATTTTAAACTACGCAACAGCTTTTAATGCGGTTTTCACTAATGGAAAGAGCGTTAAAGGATGAAGGTTTTTATATATAACTAGCTGTTGCACGCGACTTCGCCCGTGTAACTTTATAAAATATAGCCTATGTTTTGCCATATAGCCATCGACCCAGTAGTTTTTGAGTTTATTCATTACAAACATACAGAAATGCAAATCTTCTCTATTTATAATATTAGTATATACTGCCCTACTAAGCGCAAAAGCGGTATCTCAGAAAGATCGTAAATTTGATTTTTATGCCTAAATTTTATTTTTTTTAATTTTTTTAAGGATAGCCTTAAAAAATACGCATCTAATGAAATAAGTCTTTTAGCGCTACCTTGTTAAAAACATATGAAAAAATCTTAAGAAACAATTCCCTATCTCAATTTTACCTTAAATCACTAGAGGTCCTAGACGTTTATCAATATCAATGTTTTTGTCATTTTTAACTGTTGTAATAACAAATAAACCCAATATAATATATATAAATTCTATTTAATAAGCAAAAAATTCAATATAGGTTCAAACTTCTTTAACATAGCTTCAATTATCTCGAACCTCGTTTTCATTTAGATACCGCTTTTGAGCTTAGTTAGACAGTAAGTATAGATTGCACCAATGCGAAGACGGAAGCGAGTCGCTAATTTAATTTAACTGTAGAAAAAAGAAATGCGGGCCATACCTATTGAGTTCCGCAATCATAAACTGGTCGCATTAAGGCGATATGCATTATTATTTAACGTTGTTTTTGTTAACTGCAGTTTAAGGCTGTTACAGAGTTAGAATCAGAAATTTATGATTCCCGGCGGACCTTTTTTAAAATTAGCGGTCGACGGTCGACGCAGAAGCGATATATTAGTAAAATTATATGCGACAAATTATAAAAATATTGATTTTCCAAAAATTCATATCATTTATTAGATAATAGTCGAAAAAAACATACGATTTCTGTAAATTTTCATTCAAGAAAAGTATAATCAAAAGTGTCACTTTTAGTAATTTTTCGTGATATTAAACGTGTTATTTTAAGATCAAATTTGAGATATTTCTGTTTTTTCATGGACCTAGTATGTGAAGTCATTAATGTTCTAAAAGATTGTGTTATATTTTTTTTAATAACTTGTATATTTATCTGCGTAGGCCGTCGACCGCTAGTTTAAAAAAAGGACTGTTTAAAAATGTTCTAATGAAAAACTACAAATAATATGACGTTAACATCTTATCTGCAAACTAAAACATCTGAAACTACTGAAATCATAAATTTTGACTCCAGCGTGATTTTAATTGATGAACGCTCTTAATACACCTCTACACAGATACACAAATAAAACCGTCTTGATTTAACAGGCTGTTTCGTTAGTTAGAAATGTCAGGGAACATTATCCTTCTTTATGTCTTATCCTTTATCCCATCAAGGTAAGCAGCGCATTTGTTTAATGCTAATAGAATTAAACAGCCGTCTACGTGAAATTGCTTCTTCTCCATAATAGGTACTTACATGACTTAATCAAAGTAATTTAAACAGGTTTTATTGGTGAAGTATCCACTGCATACGTCGCTTCAATAATCCTTGAAGTAAAGTAGTTAATATTACATTATGTAATAATTAGCGACCATCTCCCGACTTCGCATGGATATAATTTTATTCTAAAATTTTATCGCTTATATACTTTATAAAACTTTATAAAATATAGACTATGTTACTCGCTGATAATGTATTATAGCTTTCTATTATAATATACTTAGGTGAAAGAATTTTTAAAATCGGCCCAGTAGGTTTTGAGTTTATTCATTATTATAATATAATCTGCAGAAAAAAGCCGGACGCGGCCCGCTAGTTATCCATTAAGACATCTAGTTATTGATTTTTAACATGTCATTATAGTACCGAAAAAGACAACCATATTTATATATCAAAGAACCCTAGAATTAATTTTAATTCTACAGCACAGTAGGTATAGATATATATGCAAGTACTATCAACATTTTCTGTACATGTCTTACTTGAATTGCAACTGTGTAGCAGATATCTCATGAGATAAATAGAACAAGTGTATTCCTTTTGTCTGTCCATCATGTACCTACTTTTGACGTCTACTTCTATGCAACACAATGCTTGCTTTATAGAAGTTTGGTTCTACGGGAAATTGTGCTTTGCAATCTAAGCTAAATGACTTGTAATTACAAGCCTAGATTTAGAATAAGCTTAGATTTAACTGTTCAGCTTAGATTTAGACAACAATAAATTTAGTTGTTCACTTGAAGCGGGCTAAGTCTAAGTTAAAACTTTGTTTCTTCCTTTAACTTGTATATAAACACATCGGCACATTTTAACAATCTATTTTAAATATTTAAAAAAAAAGTATAATCCTATATGTTGATCCAGGTAATAAACTGTCTGTGTGCCAAATTTCATCCAGATCTTTTCACAAACTTTCGTATTTATAATATTATATTAGGATGTCGCTGTGCTCTTTTTAACAAGTTAATTGCCATACAACGCGACGTCGCGTTAAGCGGCCTATTATGATGTGACCGTTAACGCGACGTCGCGTGGTGGTGCCTTACAATAATGTACGAATAATAAAATAGCGGCCATTTAGTTAAGTTCAGCATTTCGGCTTAGCAATCAATAAACTCACACAAAAAAGTATAACAATACTTTGACAAGCTTATTAAATTCCTCTTGACTTAGCAGCTATAAAACAATTGAGTCTGATGGACCGGAATAACATTTTTCGCTGTTTTTTTTATGATTTTTATTCCTCTCTAGAACGTCGCGTCGCGACGCAGTCGTTTCGAGGGCCATCAAAGTTTGCGAAACACGCGGCGTACTTTACAAATCCTTACTTGAATGTTGTGTAATGTACACCTGTTTCTGTTGGGTTTGAGAATAATAAAAGGCATAAACGTATGTACATGTTTGGCAAGCGAGTAATTTTTTGACTAATATGCTTCTAACAAGGGAGATCCTTTATACATAGAAAATATTATGTAGGTATTTTTTCATGAACATTTTTATGTTCTCAAATAACCCGGCGGACGAAACCGAGTGGCATTGCTAGTGGAATATGACATTTAAAAATATTAAATTGGGTTTTTTTAATGAGTCCTCATTCAATTAATTAAACCTTCAATTAAATTATTATTTATTAATTTTATAATTTAATAATATTAGATATTATATTTAGTATCATATTTAACTCTACCCAATTAATGGGGAAACATAAAACCAAAGAAATATTTTCTAATATCTTCCCATCACGCCCATTTCAATTTGTTCTACCATCTGTCTTCATCAATTTTCACGTAATCTTCTATCCGTGCACTGCAAACCCGGTGGCATTTATTTCTGTAATCTAAGAAAATATGATATACAAGAGAAACAATAAAAACGTAATAACGAAATCTAATTATAATACAATAAAATTCCTTTGTACAAATAAATTCATGGCCCACTCCGTACAAATCTGTTCGCGAATCGTTTGAAACGGGACACCCCCGATTAAAATCCGTTTCGCCAACTCAAATAAATAAGTTGTCGCTATTGGTTATTTGAGCCAATATTTGTGACAGTGTTTGCGTCAAATATTGGCCTAACAATTTTCTAGGTAAAGTTCACTTTAAATGCATGTTTGCATTTCCCGGTAGGGGTTCGGTTGGCATTGAATCAACGATTTATAGCAACCTTCCCCTATCAATGAAAGTAGGTGATGAAAAGGTACTCACACTGACTGTTGTCAGACAAACTTCGTTTTTATTGTCAACTTTTTTAATAAAATTATAAAGGATGCTGCGACCATTTAAGATGTTTTATCAGATTAATAAAAACTTTTGTTTTAACAAAGTATCTTAGAAAATTGTACACAAGTTGATATACGAATGATCTCAAGATATGTCTAGGAGCCACTATGAGTTTTCATCCGTCATTTTTTCATTATTTAAAGATAATTCATTTTTCCAAATAATAATTTATAATTATATAGTCATCAAGCTTAATTTTAAGATAAAGTTTCATAAATAGTCTAAAAAGTTTCATAACTATGTAAAAAGGGTTAAAAATGTCAAGACATTTTTACTGCGGCGAACGTAATCGGCGTTTTATAAATTTCTATCGAAGTTATGATGGAAGGAATTCACCAAAAAAGGAATATTTATAAAATTTATTATTAATTTACTTATTGTGTAGGAATTAATATAAATTTTTCACACAAATTTCCTTCATCACCCGCACTATTTATAGGCCTTAAGAGAGATCCAATAGATTTTTTTTTAATTTATATTATTATACACATGGAGATTTTAGTCAGTCAGATTTAGATAAGTATAGAACTCAGTCACTAAAAAGTTTTAGTCAAAGTCACAGTGGTAATCTCATTTAAACTTGTCTACAATGCTAATAGTGATCAAAAATACTTGTAATACACGATTAAAGCCGATTAGCAGATGGTGTATTGAGTCGTGTTCAGAACAAATCACGGCTCGCTGCCTTTCCAATTTATATCCGCTCGTGGTCTTTGTATTACATTTTTGGTAATGTTTAGCAATCCAAATGCGACCCCAGCGATAAGGTTTGATTATTATTTCAAGTAATTCTCAACTCGATTAATTTTTGCGTTCCACTTACAGTTCGAAATGAAGTGAAAACTTTTTTGTAAAGAGCTTTCGCGTTCCTTTATATTATCATGTTGAGAAGAAATATCATGTAAGAGATTCCTTGCGCTTGAATACTTGACAATTATTACTTTTAATAACATTAAATGTGTTTATAGAGAACTAGCTGTGTTCCGCGGTTTCACCTGTTATTTAATTTAAATTGCTAATTCTCTGTGGCCTGTTTATGTAGTTATCTCTTAAGGTTTTATATTTTTTTATAAAAAATAAATATAATATATTTCGACTAGAACACTTATCGGGAAAATAAAATGGAAAATAAAGCGTTACACTGGCAATGAACCAGTAAAGTACTATATTTTATGTAAATTTTTACCTTGCTTTGCTTAAATGTGTCTTTAAAAATATTTTCTATTTTTTGATTTTTACGTAATTCAAAGACGCTTAAAATGATTTGGAATAATTTTTTGCCATAGCCCTTTAAATAAGTACATTGGGACTGAAATAAATAGATGATTCTAATTTATTTACTTATAAGTAGTATAATAAAAATCAGGCTGTATATGACTATTCAAAACATGAAAGAAAATAGATTTTGACGAAAGAGAAAACATCTCGTTGTGCGTAAAGTTTTTTTTTCTTTCTTTTAAATTCACTGTTACGCAAACTTTTTCCTTTGAGCGAGTTACTTTTCCTAATCGAGTTATAGCTCTCTATAGATTTCGAGTTCATGGACCGACGCCTTTGTGGGAGGAATTTGAATGAATCTTTATCGACTTGTATCGTCTTGACAAGAATGGGTGTTCATCGTCACTCTATAAAATATCTTATAACTAAACATATACTTTATATATCTCGTTGCACATTGCACAAGTTTCCACTAATTACTAGAACTTATAATAAAATATACATTTAAAATTTAAAGTGGAGATTGGGATGAAAATAAACACATATTTTTATCACATAGATAGTTTTCTACACTATAGTAAATCTTAATACGCAATATAGTTAATTGATTTAAATTTAGCCATTATACTTACATAGTTTCTGTGCTTCATTTGGTATGTTATTGTTGTAGGTATAGATATACATATACACCTTAAATAGAACGACTTATTTTATAGAACCTTATTCCTAATACTTACAAAATTTCTTATTTAAAATACGAGTATAAGTAGAAAATTTACATCCACTCTGATAGGCAAAGGCCTTTCATTATAACATATATTTGATACTAGCTGCTGCCCGCGACTTCATCCGTGTTAAAAAAAAAAAATATTACACATGAGAAAATATATAAGACCTTTATCGCAGCCACGACGACAGTGCGTCAAGTTTTTCATATTTTCAAACGATCACATGGGAACCTAATATTTTCCAGGATAAAAAGTAATCCTATATGTTAATCCAGGTAATAAACTACCTGTGTACTAAATTTTATCCAAATCCGTTCAGTAGTTTATATGTAAAAGAGTAAACAAACATCCATCCATACATCCATGTTCTCAAACTTTCGCATTTATAATATTGATTATTATGATTGCGGGTAGGATTATGATTTTGGTCATGCTATTTTCAGTTCCAATATTCATGTTTCAACTTTGCCATTCCTTAATCCCAAGATTTGGAACTTGTTTAAATCAGAGTTATATTAATCTAAATTAAAGAGGAATTAATTCTAAAGTTCTAACTCTTCTAACTGAATTTGTCTTAATGAGATTAAGAGATTAAAGACGTATCTCTCACAAAAGAGCAACGAAAGAGGACTCCTGACTTTATAGCGCCAAGAAATGGAAAAAGTTTTATAAACGCAAATAACTATAATATCACAATATATTGTGTTTTGGTCCGTTTTGCTCTAAATACTATGTCACTTACTCTAGATAATACATACTAATTATAAATGTGAAAGTGACTGTCTGTCTGTTACCTTAATTTTGCATACATGTTGTCAGGGATACAAGAAAGGAGATCTAGAAAAAGGTATACTGTTCCCGAGGGATCATCTAAAATTAAGAAAACTACGTCTGTCAAAAGCCAAAAGCAATAAACATGTCAGGCGTTATATTGCTTATGTAATTGTTTTTATTATTTTTCAACGCGGACGAAGTCGCGGGCATCAGCTAGTTTTTAATAAAACCATTGAAGTTAAAAACTTTTTTCATACAGAACTGTTATCATACATACATTTTCCGTTACATAATCTACTATATAAAAATAAGTCGGGTTTTCCTTCCTGACGCTATAACTCCAGAACGCACGAACCGATTCCCACGGTTTTGCATTCGTTGGAAAGGTCTCGGGCTCCGTGAGGTTTATAGCAAAGAAAATTCAGGAAAAATTTCAACAGAAAAGCGGGTCAACAGAACAGCCATCTGGTGGCGAAACGGAGTTCGCCGGGTCAGCTAGTTTGTTATAAATTACTCACGATAAAAAATGCACATTTGAAATTCGAGGAGGCTCTTACAGGATAATTTACTGTTTGCTAAAGATTTTAATAGAAAAAGCTTTTCAATAATGATTCTTAGGGTGGGTTGCACCATCTAACTTTAACGGTAACCATATCCAAACCAGTCGTTAAATCTTCGGTTAAGCATAATATGCGTTGCACCATTTTTACAACGGTAAAAATGACGTCATAACTTAACGACAACCGTAACCGCTCGATATTGGCCGGTCAATGTTATTGTTACGGTTAAGTCAACTGTCAACTTAAGTATTTTGTTTTTGTCTGAAAATTTTGATATCATGTCTTTAGTCCGTGATATACTATGGGAATCTAGTTCTTCTGATGATGACAGTGAATACAATATAGTGGCCGAAATGCGAAAGAAAAAAGTTTATCAACCTCGAATTGATCGATTCCGAAAATGTATACATTTTTGTGTTTATCCAATGTCCACAATTATTTGAAGTCTATTAACTTCTTCCTTGCGTTCTCTAAAACCCAATAATGTAAAACAATGAGTAGAGTAGATGTACCGGATTATGAAGGTACGTAATATGTCTGTGTGCAATATAGTATATTAATGTATTTTATTGTAAATTAAATACAGCTGGTGTATTAAGATCAATTTATAATTAAGCTTATAATAAAGCTACAACTTAATACGCGTGGCGTTTATTGCACTCATATCTAAAGTAAGTAAATAAATCTAGTTAATCAAGGTTCAACACATTAGAAAAATGTAGGTAAACTTACTTTAAGCGGTAGTCTGCCATAATAATTTCATCGGTGCTCGATCCGGCACGGTCCATTATTTTGATGTACAAAATAAAATGCTTTATTTACTCCTTCAACACGTTAAAAACACAAAAGCTCAAATATTCGAATTTGTTTTGTGACAGGTGACTGAATGTTGCCATAATAAAAAAATTATTACCACAACAACTTACGAAAATTATATGTTTTTATAATGGCAACCCCTTTAACTTTGACAGTGACGAACAATATCATGGTGCAACATGCGATTGTTAATTTCGACTGTCACCGTTAAAGTCACCGCTAAAGTTAGTTTTGACTTTAACAATAACCAAGCCTACGGTGCAATCCACCCTTAGTAAAGTATTTAAAAATATCTCCTTTTTGTGTAATAATGAATACCAGCTGTGTTTACTCTTGAGACTAATAGGCTGTATCTGTAGGCAAGTTATTATCTACGTAAGTAATATTGGCTATTAGGTAATATTCTTAGTACAGAGTGAATTCCACAATCATAAACATTTAACTACCCCCTCACAGACGGCCATTATCAATCAATAGGTATTAGCCCGTGTTCTGTTGTTTTTCGGTGCTGATATATTCATTTCGGTTCGGTTTCGGTTACATTATATTCATTACATTACATTACAGTGTCACGAGGTCAATGGTTTTTTCCCGTCTCAAAAATGCGCCTAAAGAAGTTTTTACTTCAATAAAAATAAAAAATAGGTGGCAGTGTAGATACCCGCACTTTTTATGGAATTTCTTGTATTGATATGATGGTAGTCACATTAAATCAAGTGGACCGTCAGCTTAACTGCTAACTTTTACTTAAAAAGAAACTAAATTTTACAAAGTCTCGACAGGCAAACTGACGGCCCACTTGATGGTAGGTGGCTACCATCACCTACAACACTAGCATTACGCAAAAGGTGTTTCAACAAGGAGCGCTGCCGACCATGTGATATAATTAATTGTATTGGCGCAAAGAAATTGAGCGTGTCATTGTAACGAATACTTTATCTATAAGCAGCTTGACGTGAACGTAATACTCTAAACAAGATTACTGTGTTTTAAGATATAATTCGTACACAAAAGAATTACTACTTCTGTGTGGGTTTCACAATTATTTTAATTCTGTTAGTTGCTCACATATAAAACGAGTCACAGATTTTCCTGTTCCTTTCTTTATTCCTGGAAACGTGTATAAACAAAATTTCACTAAGATCGGTTCAGTAGTTACCTCGTGAAAGCGTAACAAACAAACACTCTCTTTCACATTTATAATATTACTTTTATTACGGGAAATTGTTTGTTATGTGTTAGGCAGGCCGCACACACGCAATAATATTGTAAATAAAGTGCTTATTGACAATAATATTGTGTGTGTGCGGCCAGTATTTCGGTATTGTTCAATATTATTGTGGATTTCCAGAAATTCTGATTTCGACTCGGCAATATCGGGGGGAGGCAGGGGTATTGTCAATAATATTGTCGTTTGCGGGCGCGCGGCAATATTTTAGTTGAAAAAAAGATAAAGATAGATAAAGATAAGATAAAGTGAAGGCGATACTAAAGTTAATAAATAGCTTTTGAAAGCTGCCATCTCTCATTCTCATGTAATTTTTAAAATCATTTTCTTCTGTAAGTTGTAGTTAATTTATTAGATTAAAATGACTTAACTCAGATTTTTTCTCATCCAGTTTTTAATCCATCGTTTCTTTCTTGATTGCCTTTTTTGAGAAATTAAAATTAATGCAATAATTAGGTGCCTAGGTTTTCCGGATAGGGCAAGCCCGGTAATTTTCTATATTTCCTTACTTCATCATTCTTCAGTTTAAGACAAACACTAGAGCACAATGAGGGCATTCTGTCGCTACATCATACTAGCGACCCGCTCCCGGCTTCGCCCAAGATGCGATTTTTTTTTATTTAAAAAATTTCCTCATTAATATTTTTTTCCATTATTGAAAACCGTATCAAAATCCGTTGAGTAGTTTAGAAGTAGTTTGCGGAGAAACAAACTCTCTGGGGGGAGGGCTATGAGCTCCACATTCTCTCGAGCTCAATTCTCAAACTAGACATCTGTGCCTATTTTACTTCTTTCTTGCCTTTGTTAATTAAATGTGTCTACTTACAATACTTTGATAATAATTTGTTAATAGTTATTTTATAATGCTTTTACTTGTTTCCTAAAATCTTTACAACATAACTGACGTTAAAATCTTAGTCTAAAATCTTTAGTTTCACAATTGTACACTGACGTAGGTATAAAATATTAAACTGAAGGTGTAAAAATTAAAAGCAAACATGTAACTAAGTAAGTACACGGGGGATGGAACTATGAAAGCGTCAACATGATTATTAATTTGCTTCACAAAATGAGTTTATTATTACGAGCACGCGTCACGGCTCTTTCATTACGCCACCGCAACATTTCCATAATGTTTGCATTATAAAGATGACATCTATTAGAATTAATGTCGCTCATTGTGAAAACAAGTACTCATTTTAAAACACTTTTGTGAGTGGCAGTAATGATTTTGTGGTACACCTATGATGTTTTGTTACTATGTTGTGGTTATGTTACAGTTTTTGTAGGTCCATGGTTACAGTGTTATGATTATTTTCCTATGTTTTAATTGAAGACGTGAGTGGATGAAGGTGATATGATGTCCCATAATTCCAATTTTGAATAAATCGAGGTTAAAGTTTTACTTTTAATTTTTGAAATAAATCGCCACGAAACTGATTTTTGTAGGTATGTACTAAATTAAGTTGCAAAGCTGCGTAAACAACCTAAAATATTAATTTTATGATAGCAAATTTTTTTAAATAAAAAGTAGGCTTGCAACGAATAGTATATTCGGCAGTATACCGAATACCGAATATTCGGCGAGCCCCCTGACCGAATAGCCGAATATTAGGCAAAAGTATTCGGCCGGATTTTAGCGCCAAAACTTGTACAGACGTGATTGTTTCGCGCTCGTTTGTTCTAATGTACTCACCGCCCGCGCGCCCGCAGTTGCTCTGCGCGGTATATTGCTAACGCACTGCATGTTTAGACAAGTTTATTTCGTGGATATCGTATTATGCCGGCTCCACATTAATGCCGTGAATTCACGCGCGAATTCACCCCGTGAATTCACCTTACCCTTCTAAATTTTGATTACAACAATAATTCAAATACATAGAATCCTTAACTTTTCTAATACAGAAGATGATTATGTACCTGTGTTATGTACCAATGACTACTTAAATGATTATAAGAGAAATAAAAAGATGAATATATACGTAATGAATCGATATTTTTTTTTCATTTTACCAATTATCTCCCTATAACAAAATATATTACTTAAGTATTCGGTATTCGGCCGAATAATATGTAGATATTCGGCATTCGGCCGAATATAATAAAAGCAGCCGAATAGTAACCGAATATTCGTTGCAAGTCTAATAAAAAGTGAACATAGCATAGCTCCTTCTTCCATTAACAAAAAAAAAACACCTTTCTGCACTTTTTGCTTTTTAAAATTAACTGTACATAACACCTTTTTCAACTTTCTATTTTCCAAAATATGTCTTAAATAGACGATATTAAGGTCTGTAATCATTTATATGGACATACGTATTACCTTCATCAACGCAAAAAAAAAAACGAAAAAAAACCAAAAAATGCGTCCTATCACCTTCATCCACTCACGTCTTCAAATATGTCACTATGTTTATTGAGTAATAAATACCTACACCGAACCAGTACTACTAACAATTACTAATTGAGAACCATATGTCATTCTAGTAGACAAAGCAGCGATATATTACCTGAATAAAGATATCTCGGTAGTTCGGTATTATATCGATGAAAGAAATGCATAATAAAAATGCAGACATAAAAAGCGAAAGAATATATATTCTTTCGTGTATATACGAGTCAAATATGCTATATGGCTGTCAAACATGATAACTGAGGAAGAAAGATGAAGAAAACCTTGGCCAACAAAAAATGAAAAGTATATTATCAGAAAAATTGTTTCAAACTTTTCAAAGCATTGAACTCTTTGAATCTCACGAACGCTGTCCAACAACATATTAAGGTGTATAACGCCGATTTGGCCTTGAATTATTAGGCTGATTTCCCCGCGCCACCCTCTACAAGAGATCGACCGCACAGAGATGGCAAAGAGTAGTATGGAGACTAGACGACAAAGGCACGACATAGTCGACTGAGCCTACTTTACTGCAAATACATACTACAAATTTATAGTTATTTACAATGTAGAGGGATAATTCAGTAACAATGAAGCGTGTTTTGTTATTTAGGTAGTAAATTATGTTACCTAGTAAAAAATTTTACCCGTCTGCGCCACAACGAGGGTTATGTTTTTAGAGTGTATAGCGGCGCGCTCCCGGCTTGGCCCGGGGTGTATTTTTTCTAAAATAAACGTAGCCTAAGTTACTCCTTATTACATCAGCTACCTGCCAATAAAAGTCCCGTCAAAATCGGTCCAGCCATTTCAGAGATTAGCCGGAACAAACAAACGGACAGACACACAAAAATTGTAAAAAATGTTATTTTGGATGTTATTTTGGATTTTTTCTAAAATAAACGTAGCCTAAGTTACTCCTTATTAAATCAGCTACCTGCCAATACAAGTCCCGTCAAAATCGGTTCAGCCATTTCAGAGATTAGCCGGAACAAACAGACACCCAGACAGACAAAAATTTGGTTTGGTTATGTGGTTGGTTTATTTTGGTGTATGTACTCATATATGGTGTATGTACGTATATATATTCATATGCATGTAGTAAAAAACGGTTATTTCAATATTACAAACAGACGCTCCAATTTTATTTATATGTATAGATGTATGTATATTTCTTTATACGAATATAAAATATATGGTAAAAGAGCCAAACAAAAGTTTTTATCAAAACTAACAAATTTTTTAATTTTCAGTAAAAACAATTGAGTTTTTGCACCAACCGTGCAAACTTCGCGTGGTACGTTTTGTTTGGGTAACGCTAATGCCGGCGGTAATAATTTTTTTTTAATTTTGATATTTTTTTTCAAATTCACCAAGTGAGTGAAGTGACAATAAATTGAGACAAAAAGTGGTTTTTTTTTTCATTTTGATAAAGATTATGAACTTTTTAGAGCGAGAATCTTGCTTCTTCAATTTTTTCAAAAAATCTATCGAGTGGATTAAAGTGGATATCTATTAAATGGAAACTCTGTGGGGCTTTTTAGGGTATATTGAACTGTAAAAGGCACACTTAACATTTATTATTTTCTCCATATTTTTGATTCAGCGCTTGATTTTTCTAAAAGCTATCAAAAGCCCTTTTTATAATTTTTAAAATTCATGTCAATAGAATTAAAAAAAAAAAATAGAAAATTTATTCACGTTTTCATTTTGTTTTCGTTTTGTCTTGTCTTTTGCCATGTCTAATTGTTTTGGTTTGGGTTTGGGTCTTATTATTATTAATTGTGTAATTTTAAAGGAGGGGGGGGGGAGTAAGGGGGGAGCGGAGGGAGGCTGGGAGGATGGTGTTGATAGATTACCCTCATCCTTTCAAATGATACCTAACATGGGGGGTCTATTTGTAACCGTTGACCATGGTTACGTCAAATTTTTTATCTCGTCCAGACGTCCCCGATGAGCCCAAACACGACCCGGCTGTGACGCGCCGTTTCCGAGTTACGGTCGGGGGGGTCCGAGGGGGGCGTCAAATTTTTTATCTCGTCGAGACGTTCCCGATGAGCCCAAACACGACCCCACTGCGTCGCGTCGTTTCCGAGTTACGGCTGAGGGGGTCCGAGGGGGGCGTCAAATTTTTTATCTCGTCGAGACGTCTCCGATGAGCCCAAACACGACCCCACTGCGTCGCGTCGTTTCCGAGTTACGGCTGAGGGGGTCACCCTCTAAACGCCACCCTTCTATCCCTCATAGTTTCCGAGAACCGCTCACCAACTTTTTACCAGAACGGTGTACCGAGGATATCGGATTTTTCTGGAGGTCACGGGGGCGTCCCCTACGCGACCACCTACAATAGGGAAACCCCCCACCGCTCCTTCTAGGAGAACAATTCGATGACTCACTAGATACGTGAGTGGGAATCCGGCTTTATAGTTGCTTTATTTATTTATTGTTTATTTATTTATTAGGCTTATTAATTTATATTGTATTAATTAATAATTAATTATTATTAATATTAATTAATAATTAATTATTAATAATATTAATTAATAATTAAATTAATTAATAATTAATTATTATTAATATTAATTAATTAAATTAATTAATTAAAATTCATGAAAACTTTCCTTCCTCGTTTGGTTTATTTTTGATATATTACGTTTTTGCCTCCTTTGCTTACTTCCTATCTTTATTAAATTTAGATAACAAGTATATATACAGATGAATTATTAATTAAATATTCAAATTGAATATTTCAGATTATTAATAAATTGAATATTATATTACAACATAATTTATATTTAGTTTTTTAAAGATTTAATTAAAAAGACAAAAAAGAAAACCTATTAAAGTATCATGCATATATATCATCATTATACACTATCATGCACTGTCTGTTCTGCCACTAAAATGTTTATTCTTTGTTTATTACGTAAAAATTAATAATTTGATGAAGCGCAACACGGCATAGGTCCGTCTAGCATCACGACTCGCCCCGCACTGATTTTATGGACGAGAACGGGCTAGCGCTGAGTAAGTGGGGAAATATTTTTGATAAAAACATTATATAAAATTCAATTTTACGAATTTTCAAAAAGCGCTTTCAACAAATCATGCTACATTCTTATCTTCATAAGTGTACAAAATTTCATAATCTTTTGATAAATATTGTAGAAGTGAGATTGTTATAACTGAAAATAAAAGGGGTGAGTTTAGAATTTTTTTCCTGAATCAATTTCAATAAAATCAAATTTTTAATCCCAACAAATCATTCCTCATATCTTGTAGATAAACATATATTTTTTTCGCTGAAGAAAAGGCGTATATATAATGAATAATACTGTTACAAAATGTTGCAAAAATTCAATTTTTTGGAAGGATAAGCCTTAAAAGCAAAAATTATTTTTGATTTGGTAGTACACTTTCCTGGACTATTAATTATTCCTTCTCTGTTTTATCAAACGTTTGCAGTTACTGAGTAAAATTTGTAGATATATATATTATATATAATATTATTATTCCCTTTACATTCGACCTTCAATAAAGTAAGGCCTTTACTAATTTGATAGCTGCAAATAGGGATTTCACCTTAAACTGTTATTATATTCACATTTGTTAAATAAACACGTAAATATTCGAAATTCGAACGTAAAATATAAATATACTTATCATTAACCCCCGACTCAAAAATCGAGTGTTATAAGTTTGACGTCTGTGTCTGTCTGCGGAATCGTAGCTCCCAAACGGATCTTTTTTTATAATTTAAGAGAATCCCAATATTTTAAATGGAAAAGTAACTGTCTGCCTGTCTGTTACCTTTTCACTTCTTAACTACTCAACCGATCTTCACGAAATTTTGCAAACACGTCAAGGATACAGGAAATACAATAGGGTACCCTTCATCCAGAAAAAAAAAATTGTTCCCGAGTGATCATCTGAGAATAAAAATCATGGCTGTAAAAGTATAATAACAATAAAAATGTCAGGCCGTATATTTTTTATTTTTAAACACAGACGAAGTTGCAAGCACCAGCTAGTAAGTACCAGTCCTGAAGCCGGCTTGCTTCCTAGGTTGGTTATCATAAAAAGATCCAGTTATTGGGCATAGTATTACTTTTGCAAAAACTTTGTAAATGTTAGACATCACACTAATTGGTCTATAGTTATTAATTTTACATTTGTCGCCTTTTTTTTGTTGAAGGATAATTGTCGATTCGGTCCATTGTGTTGGAATTCTTTTAGTGCATAATATGTCGTTGAAAACGCTAAAGAAGTTTCCAGTTCCTCTGTTAGCCGCCAGTCTTTAAGGTGTATAACGCCGATTTGGCCTTGAATTATTAGGCTAATTTCCCCGCGCCACCCTCTACAAGAGATCGACCGCACAGAGATGGCAAAGAGTAGTATGGAGACTAGACGACAAAGGCACGACATAGTCGACTGAGCCTACTTTACTGCAAATACATACTACAAATTTATAATTATTTACAATGTAGAGGGATAATTCAGTAACAATGAAGCGTGTTTTGTTATTTAGGTTGTAAATTATGTTACCTAGTTAAAATTTTTACCCGTCTGCGCCACAACGAGGGTTATGTTTTTAGAGTGTATAGCGGCGCGCTCCCGGCTTGGCCCGGGGTGTATTTTTTCTAAAATAAACGTAGCCTAAGTTACTCCTTATTACATCAGCTACCTGCCAATAAAAGTCCCGTCAAAATCGGTCCAGCCATTTCAGAGATTAGCCGGAACAAACAAACAGACAGACAGACAAAAATTGTAAAAAATGTTATTTTGGATGTTATTTTGGATTTTTTCTAAAATAAACGTAGCCTAAGTTACTCCTTATTAAATCAGCTACCTGCCAATAAAAGTCCCGTCAAAATCGGTTCAGCCATTTCAGAGATTAGCCGGAACAAACAGACACCCAGACAGACAAAAATTTGGTTTGGTTATGTGGTTGGTTTATTTTGGTGTATGTACTTATATATGGTGTATGTACGTATATATATTCATATGCATGTAGTAAAAAACGGTTATTTCAATATTACAAACAGACACTCCAATTTTATTTATATGTATAGATGTATGTATATTTCTTTATACGAATATAAAATATATGGTAAAAGAGCCAAACAAAAGTTTTTATCAAAACTAACAAAT
This sequence comes from Synanthedon andrenaeformis, assembly GCA_936446665.2. Classification (NCBI taxonomy): domain Eukaryota; kingdom Metazoa; phylum Arthropoda; class Insecta; order Lepidoptera; family Sesiidae; genus Synanthedon; species Synanthedon andrenaeformis. The sequence goes on along the minus strand of OW387799.2, from coordinate 4,205,591 downwards.
TTTTTAATTTTCAGTAAAAACAATTGAGTTTTTGCACCAACCGTGCAAACTTCGCGTGGTACGTTTTGTTTGGGTAACGCTAATGCCGGCGGTAATTTTTTTTTTTTAATTTTGATATTTTTTTTCAAATTCACCAAGTGAGTGAAGTGACAATAAATTGAGACAAAAAGTGTTTTTTTTTTCATTTTGATAAAGATTACGAACTTTTTAGAGCGAGAATCTTGCTTCTTCAATTTTTTCAAAAAATCTATCGAGTGGGACAAAAAAGCGGCTGAGTGGATTAAATGGAAACTCTGTGGGGCTTTTCAGGGTATATTGAACTGTAAAAGGCACACTTAACATTTTTTATTTTCTCCATATTTTTGATTCAGCGCTTGATTTTTCTAAAAGCTATCAAAAGCCCTTTTTTATAATTTTTAAAATTCATGTCAATAGAATTAAAAAAAAAAATGTAGAAAATTAGAAGAGTAATGTAGAAAGAGCCCAAATACGATCCGGCTGTGACGCGCCGTTTCCGAGTTACGGTCGGGGGGGTCCGAGGGGGGCGTCAAATTTTTTATCTCGTCGAGACGTTCCCGATGAGCCCAAACACGACACGGCTGTGACGCGCCGTTTTCGAGTTATGGTCGGGGGGGTCCAAGGAGGGGGCTTTTTTTTGGTGCCCCTGTAGACCGGATGACACTTTCCTTGGTGACTACCGATCACCCTCTATGACTTTCTGCAAACGCCACCCTTCTATCCCTCATAGTTTCCGAGAACCGCTCACCAACTTTTTACCAGAACGGTATACCGAGGATATCGGATTTTTCTGGAGGTCACGGGGGCGTCCCCTACGCGACCACCTACAATAGGGAAACCCCCCACCGCTCCTTCTAGGAGAACAATTCGATGAGTCACTAGGTACGTGAGTGGGAATCCGGCTTTATAGTGGCTTTATTATTTATTTATTAGGCTTATTAATTTATATGTATTAATTAATAATTATTAATATTAATTAATTTAATTAATTAAAATTCATGAAAACTTTCCTTCCTCGTTTGGTTTATTTTTGATATATTACGCTTTTGCCTCCTTTGCTTACTTCCTATCTTTATTAAATTTAGATAACAAGTATATATACAGATGAATTATTAATTGAATATTATATTACAACATAATTTATATTTAGTTTTTTAAAGATTTAATTAAAAAGAAAAAAAAAGAAAACCTATTAAAGTATTATATACACTATCATGCACTGTCTGTTCTGCCACTAAAATGTTTATTCTTTGTTTATTACGTAAAAATTAATAATTTGATGAAGCGCAACGCAGCACAGGTCCGTCTAGCATCACGACTCGCCCCGCACTGATTTCATGGACGAGAACGGGCTAGCGCTGAGTAAGTGGGGAAATATTTTTGATAAAAACATTATATAAAATTCAATTTTACGAATTTTCAAAAAGCGATTTCAACAAATCATGCTACATTGTTATCTTCATAAGTGTACAAAATTTCATAATCTTTTGATAAATATTGTAGAAGTGAGATTGTTATAACTGAAAATAAAAGGGGTGAGTTTAGAATTTTTTTCCTGAATCAATTTCAATAAAATAAAAATTTTAATCCCAACAAATCATTCCTCATATCTTGTAGATAAACATATATTTTTTTCGCTGAAGAAAAGGCGTATATATAATGAATAATACTGTTACAAAATGTAGCAAAAATTTAATTTTTTGGAAGGATAAGCCTTAATGTCGTTATTTTGAGTTTGAATTTCACTGCTCCATCTGAGTGAGACAAGTCTTCATTCTAGTTTAGAACATTGTTGCGGAGAGTTCTCTAGATTTATGCTCGTTATGCAACTGACAGTAAACTTGTCTAACCTATTTAGATTAGATATTGATAATTCTAAGCAATTGTAGCGTTCTAGATTTAGATTTTCTATTGTATTTTATGCTTAGGAACGCCGAATACTCAAATACTTCTTAAAATTTACGGAAAAATCAATTTCATCCATACTTGGTTAAGGTTTTATGTGGTTTTATGCAACCGTCGTCTATAACCATCTATAACACAAGCAAACGCCACACGTGTCGCAAGTGCACTGTCAACTAACAAAACCGGGGGCTATTCGCTAGTGTTTGATAAAATTCCCAAGATAAATACAATTACGTTTAACAAAATATACACCTAGATTAAAAAATAAAGTCGCTGTTATTTTCTGTCTGTTTCTCCACTAACTACTTTTAAACCACGAAACGTGTTTTGATACTGTTTTCACTAATAAAAAGAGCCATAAACGAGTAAGATATTATATTATGTTTTGCAGAAAATATTGCATCCGTGCGAAGCCGGGGTCGAGTCGCTAGTAAAAGTATAAAGGAAATAACTTGGTGAATCCAACTTCGGAAAAGAGGTCAACCGCCAAATCCAACCCGGCTGAACAGTGTTCGGGAAATTACGTTGTATCTTCACGTTCCGATACTGCAGTGCTTAAAATCTAAAGTTTTTAATAATTTTCTGATATCAGTGACGACTTCTGTTATGTTTTAACCTCCGACGCCCGACGTAAAAACGAAAATTTGACGTTTGTGTCTGAATTGTAGCTACCAAACGGAGGGACCGATTTTGATATGTTTTTTTTTTGTTTGAAAGCTGACATGATAGCTATAATTTATGAATATCTATCGAGGCACTTTAAGACCTTCGGCCCATTTTCTAATTGACTAAGGGATTTCACTAACTTCCACAGGTTCGATTGATGTGAAATTTGGTATACTGCTACAGAGGTGGTGTTTCCATGACATGGTACCTTGAACTGATGCTGCAGTATCAAGTAGTCTGCGGGACATCCAACTCCTCGGGAACTTTAAGCAGATATAGCGTGATTGATTTCAATAGAAAGTCGAGGGTTAGCCATACGAGACAGAAGTCCTCTGAAGAGAAAAGATTAAAAAATAAAAATAACTATTGTGATCGGTCAAATAGTGTAGAAGTCTTTAACTACCATAGAAGGTAGGAATTATACTGAAGTTAACTACATACAAATATTCATTTTTATACGATTATATATTATTTTATATATTTAATTAGTGGTCGAGAAAATTAAAAATTAAAATTACGGCTTTCTGAAAAAAAAACATCTCTTGCAAAAATAAAATACAATCTTGCTAAAACACATTTTTCCCCAAGAGGTCTGTTTGATCCAAGCAGGTTAAGTGAAAGGTTAGCTGTGGTCCAATTCATTAAATCTGCGCGAAAAGTCTTCTTCGTCTATATCTACATAATTATAATAATAATATCTACAATAAATATTTTTCAAATGAAATCAAATCATTTTATTTTTCGAGACAATTTTTTTTTTAATTTTTACTTGTCTGTGCGTTAATCTCAGAAACGGCTTAACCGATTTGAATGCAGTTTTCATTGATCTATAACTTAATTTTAAGTCATTAAGTCTTCAACCGTACAGTCGGGAAAGTACGGTTATTGTTCCAGTAAAATAAAATAAGTCTAGCGAGCTCTCGCATAGTCACAATGCTCAGCTAAACCATACACGTACACGTTCAAACTCGTTTGATACCAACATACGAAATTAAATGAACTCATTTAGATGCAAAACATATTTGATGATGCGAAATCTAGTATGGTCCTTAAGTCTAGTATTGGCCGCCACCGCAGTGCTAGAGCGCCTTCTCCTGCGGGGTGAGGTTGATATCGCCCTCATACAAGAGCCCTGGACCCTAAATGGTACGGTTTTGGGACTCCAGTCTGCAGGTAAAATACTTTATAATACCTGTGGCTCAAAGCCCAGAGCTAGCATAGTTTTCAACAAAAACATTGAATGTTTGCCAGTGCCAGAGTTATGTACTGACGATATGGCGGCAGCTTTTGTCAACATCAAGGGCAGGGAGGGAACTCGCATCATCGTCTGTTCTGCGTACCTACCTTTTGAAGGACACGACCCCACGGTGGAGCTTGCGCGAGTGGTGGCGTACGCGCATCATCACAAAGCCGAGCTACTTGTTGGAGCCGATGCCAATGCCCATCACGTAACGTGGGGCAGCAGCGACACAAACAATAGAGGGGAGTTACTACATGACTTTCTCTTAGTTAACTGTTTACAGGTACTCAACAGAGGGAGCAAGCCGACCTTCGTGACAACTGTAAGACAGGAAGTTTTAGACATAACCTTCGCCACTGACAATATGGCCAAGTTCATATCAAACTGGCATGTCAGTGAGGAAAGCTCTATGTCTGATCACAGACAAATTCGTTTTGATCTAGCAACATGTACAAAAGATCAAACTGTAACGTACAGGGACCCGAAAGCTACAGCCTGGGATGTTTATAACAACAAACTAAGGCAAAATCTTGAGGACTTCCCTAAAAGTATATGTACACCGGAGGAGCTAGAACTTGCAGTGGAGGCTATCACGAGGGCAATAAGGAGTGCCTTTGAGGAAAGCTGTCCACTCAGAACGAAGCACTCCAAAAGGAATGTACCCTGGTGGAACTCAAGGCTCAAGAAGCTACGAGAGAAAACCAGACGTTTATTCAACAAGGCAAGAAGAACTCTTGAATGGGAGAACTACAAGAATGCCTTGACTGAATATAATAAGGAGATAAGGAAGTCCAAGCGTGCTGCATGGAGGAAGCTCTGCGAGGAATTAACACAAATGCCTCAAGGGGCTAGAATCCATAGATTGCTCGCGAAGGACAAGCCTAGTCAATTAGGGCTGCTTAAAAGACCTGATGGCTCCTTTACGAACACTGAAGAGGAGACTCTTCAGCTGCTGATTAAAACTCACTTTCCAGGGGCTCGCAACTTTTCGATCGGGTCAGACACAACGCCTTTACACCAAAGGCCTCGAAACGAGGACCGAAACAGAGCGGCTGTTCTCATCCGACCAAATGTTGTGAAATGGGCTATTGGTTCATTCAAGCCCCTGAAATCTAGTGGTGAAGACGGACTGTTGCCCATATTATTACAAAAAGGCATAGACGTACTCACGCCGCATCTGGTAAAGATCTACCGGGCAAGTTATGCCTGGGGATATATACCGGAACAATGGACCCGGGCTAAGGTATTATTCATACCAAAGGCAGGGCGGAAGGACTATGCTCTGCCTAAGTCCTTCAGACCAATTTGCCTAACGTCCTTTATGCTTAAAACTTTAGAAAAGATTCTAGATAAATACATAAGGGACAAAGCCCTGGCCCTGAAACCCATTCATTCCACCCAGCACGCCTATCAGAAGGGAAGGTCCACTGAGACTGCCCTGGTTCAACTAGCTGACAGGGCGGAAAGGGCTCTGGATGATAAACAGATAGCTCTGTGTGCATTTTTGGATATAGAAGGCGCTTTTGACAATACTCCCACCAACACACTAGTGAGGGGACTACAAAACAAAAATGTGGACCCGACTACAGTTAGGTGGGTGAAGGCCATGCTATCCAAACGTAAAGCGAAAGTCGAACTACACGATACAGCGCTTACTGTAGCAACTACAAGAGGATGCCCGCAGGGCGGTGTTCTCTCGCCACTGCTCTGGACTCTTACAGTTGATCAGCTTCTGTGTAGGCTGGCGGAACAGAAGATCGACACCCTAGGTTATGCTGATGACCTAGTGGTGATCATAAGAGGCTTCTGCCAAAGCACAATTTCGGCCCTACTACAGAAAGCCCTAAATATCATTTGCGAATGGTGCACAGCAAATGCACTGACAGTAAACGGTGACAAAACCGTTATAGTTCCGTTTACCAAAAAGAGGCTGCTGGACAAATTAAAGCCACCTCTAGTAAATGGCAAACGAGTTGAATTTTCCTCAGAGGTCAAATATCTGGGAGTTACTTTCGACCAGAGACTAACGTGGAATGCACACATTGAAAATGTGATTAATAAGGCTAAGGCAGCTTTATGTATCAGTCGTCGAATGGTAGGGAAGAGTTGGGGCCCGTGTCCAAAGCTCACCTACTGGCTGTACACTGCTATTGTGAGGCCGATGATCGCATACGCCTCTATAGTATGGTATAGAAAAGCCAACCAGAAGACGACTATGGATAAGCTTAATGGCCTACAGCGTTTGGCATGTCTGATGATAACAGGAGCCATGTCGAGTTCCCCCGGAGCATCTCTGGAGGCAATCCTGGGCTTACCGCCTCTAAATCTATTTTTAGAGAAAGAGGCGAAAACCAGTATGCACAGGATGATGAATCGGGGTAAACACAATTGGCTGTCCGAGGTACTCAGAGCTCTAGAAGACTCAGTACTAAGGGATCCCATCCTAGGCATGCCCACTGATACAATGTTACCACAGTATATCGAAGAAAAATCTTACACTGTGGAGTTACTCTCAAGAGAAAACTGGTAAGAAAATAAAATCTCTTGGGAGGAAGGTAGCCTTTCTTGGTATACTGATGGGTCCAAATCAGGACCTGACGTAGGCTGTGGAGTGTATGGCAGGGACCAGAATTACAGGACCAGTGTAAATTTGGGACAATACGCCAGCATCTTCCAAGCAGAGGTCTTCGCCATCCTAGAATGTGCGGAAATCAACCTGCGAAGAAACTACGTCAACCATGTAATTTATATTCACTCGGATAGTCAGGCTGCACTTCAAGCACTGGACTCGGACTTTACAGTCTCAAAGCTGGTGCGAAACTGTGTAGACTACTTAAATACTTTAGAGCGCAAGAATAAAGTGGTCCTAAGATGGGTACCTGGCCATATAGGGATTGAAGGCAATGAACATGCCGACCAACTGGCTCGAGCAGGCGCAAAAGGTAGGCTAATAGGTCCTGAACCTATGTGCGGACTACCTAACAGCCTAGCTCGCTGGACCATATGGAACCAGTGCTTTACTAAATCTTACAAACGCTGGACTAACTTGCCAGGTCTGAACCATTCCAAAGCGCTCATAAAAGCCTACAGTCGAAACGTGACGAACCAGGCTATGTCGCTTAGCAGGAGCAATCTGTGTATGCTAACGAGGGCTCTAACGGGGCACTGCTGCCTCAATAGGCACCTCAAAATAATGGGTCTCACCAGTACGGGAGAGTGTCGCTTCTGCCACGAGGCAGAAGAAACACCAATGCATATCCTGTGCGAGTGTGGCCCCTTGATGCACAAGCGCAGTCACGTCCTAGGAAGCCACACAATGGCTTCTGAAGATGTGAGGAATGCCTCTATCAAAAAAGTACTACAGTTTCTAAACGCGGTAGGTATAGGTAGAGAGCTTTAGTTTACGTGGCGATCACAATATTTCAGCAATGGACGAAGTGATACTGGTTCTCTAGCAGACCAGAAATAGCCGCTAGGAAGATAATAATAATAATAATAATGGTCCTTAAGCCCGTCACACACGTAGCTATAATATATATAAATATAAATTATAGCAAGGCATATTACGATATATTTTCTATACAAATATTGGAGTGACCACACACGCAGCTATAATATATATTTCTATGACGTCATCAACATATACTGTAATATATATTATAGCACGGTATATTAATAGTTTGTGACGGATTTTACGCTTGCATATTTTGTTTGAATCTTACTTACTCTACAGAGGTTACGACACGTTTCACGGAGACATCAATTTTTAAGCCGGACCGATTTTTTGCAGGAAACTGTTTATTTAGTCATAATATAATTTATATGTAAGAGTTCACACGTGCATACGATTTTAAGATCCGGAAAATAACCGAGACGGACAAAACTTTACATCCGATTTTGCGACTTTAATCAGACGCGGCACACGGAAAAATACCGGATACGGTTCAGTGGCAATAACATTTTAATACATGCATTGGCAAGTCGGCAAGTTATAAAGGAACCCATCGTTGTTAGTTTTTTCACAATTGGGTTTAACCAATAACTTTTTCTAGGTCGCCTTTGGCGGCGATAATACCAGTATATGATAGCAAGAGTTTTCACATCCATCGCTTCCAAATGGTAGTGAGAGACTGAACGCTTTCCTGCAAAAAACCGTATTGCATATTCACACGGTACACCCACCATTCGGTTTTTTGTAGAAAAGCAAAACCGAATGCCGTGTAAACAGAGCATTCGATTCTGCCGTATACGGTAAAAATCCGATCCGCCTATACATGACTCCGTGTGAACGGAGGGTTATATCTAATTTAGATGAACAGACTTTTCGATCTCTTGATTTCTTTTTAAAACATCTTTGATCTTTATTAAAAAAATGTTATTATATTTTTTTAATTAGATCATTTAATAATTTTAAACAAATATTTTTCGGGCAGCACTTGAGACTAATTAATTTATTTGGTAATGAAAACGTTTTACGATGAAGGCCACTTGACAGAACTTCTAATTAGTAATTAAACATCAACGAAGAAAGAATAACCAAAAGATATCGTAGTTATTTATATAATTTATATTTTTTAATGAAGGCAGGTACTCTATGTGTGTTTTCCTAGTAATAGCATCGTGGTGATGTAAAGATCTGTAAGAATTCAAGAGCCCACACGTTGATAACGATACTTACATATTTATTCATCATAATCATCATCATCATCATTAGCCGTAGGACGTCTACTGCTTGACATAAGCCTTCCCCATAATAATCCAATATTATGGGCAGAAGCAGTCTGGATCCATCGTCGACTCGTACTTATCAGATCGTCTGTCCACCTAGTGGGTGGACGTAATGAAATTACCATTAAATTGTCGTATGATACTCGTATGAAATGCACCCTTCCTTAAATTTTACAATACATTAGTATACCTAATTCTGACCGACGACCAGTTGTTGATAATTCATCTGACAATCCCGCTGGATGAGTGGTTAGCAGCACTTGCAGCATCTGTGGCGTGGCTTGTTGTATTGGCGACGGTAGCCACCTTCCATCAAGTGGACACGTCAGTCTGTCTGTCGACCTTCACATAAAAAAAAAAACGCCGCCGTTATGCGTAGAGATATGCGGGTCGTTACACACTTCCGGTGTTGGTTATGATCAAGATCATATGTGATGATAATCGCCCAATAAAAAGAACCCCCTCTTTCTTCTTTAATTAAAAAAAAAGAAATATCTACTGAAAATGGCGTCTTAATATAGCATTGTTTATCGCAGATGGTGTTCTAAGCACTAAGTTGTTGAGTAAATTTATCCCTTGCATCCCCATTCATCGACGATCATTGTAAATTCACTGTAGCTCCCATTTGTTAAATGTTAATTACCAACATGGCTTACTTGTAGTCTCGAAACGGTATTGCAATGTGAATGTGCTTTATTCACTACACAAGCAAACTGTAATTTTCGGACCACAATCAATATTGAATGGAGTAGAAGCGGTATTGTAACACAGCGTGTTAATGGGACAGCTATTCAGGAAACAGGAACGCCAGGATACGAACCTGGTACCATCGTGACGGCAGCCTGTCTAGTTTAGACAGAACCATCTAGGGAAACTAAATAAACCATGGGCGAAATAAGTTGAAGAACCCGTTGGATGAGTGATATTATTTATTTATTTAATTTATTAATTTAGCAGCTAACCTTACAGCGTTTAACAGTTCACAAATACATTAAAAAAAAGGTTTGGTCCCATCTCGTCAGAGTTTCAACTCGTCAGAGTTTCAACTCGTCAGACTTTGAGTTTCAAATCGTCAGAGTTTCAACTCGTCAGAGTTTCATTTGGTCAGAGTACATCAAACAAATTATAATTCAAATTTTATTGAATTAATTACAATAAATCAATTTTAAAATAAAAATAACCCAAACGGATAGACCAAATTTGATAGATTTTTTTTCGTTTGAAATCTAATTAGTTCGAAGTAGTTTTCATATAATTTATGAAGATTTGTTCAGCTGTTTGAAGATCATCAGCTCATTTCCTAGTTGAAGAAGGGATCTCACTAACGTCCACAAATTCGATTGATTTGTAATTTGGTGTACTGTTACTTGGTGGTATGTCCATGACATGGTAACGTTGACTTGATTCTTCAGCATCAAGTAGTCTGCGAAATACCCAACTCTTCAGAAACTTACAGCAGATGTAGCTTGTTGGGCTCATTGGAATGGTCTCAACGGAATGTCGGGAATTAGTTTATAATTTTTAATAACAGCATTTAAGCCCTGTTTATCTTTCATTAAGCTCTGGTTTAGTTTATTTATAAGAGCAACCTGTTATTTATTTATTTAATTTAGAAAGAACAAAAAATGTATAACAAGTAAAATTTTCTTTTTATCGCCATTAGTAGGTGTTTATTTTAATAGTAATATTTCATCGCCATAATAAGGGAAATGTTGTAGTTATTAGTTTTATTTTAATTTTAAAATTGATTTATTGTAATTAATTCACATTAATAAAATTTGAATATAATTTATGTTTGATTGTACTCTGACGAGTTGAAACTCTGACGAAATGGGACCAAACCAAAAAAAATTATATATAGCCTATGACAAGGTTAGACGTAATAAAATTTATAAGAACAATTTAAAAAAAAAAGTAAGAACAATATATATACATAATATATATCATAGATACATAATTATATAAACGTATCTTGGGAATTCTGGTATGCCACCACGATCTCGCAAACGACTTACGATTTTGACGAAATTTGATTTTGTCGGTTTTTGAGGACTAGAAATCGATCTGTCGGGGTCTTATATTCGAGAAAATTTGTTTTGGGTAGTTTTTTTAATGGAACGGTTACAAAAGTGGTATTAATGAAAGTATGCCTAATTTTTTTTCTATAATGTTTCATAGACTTTCTTCCTTACATGTAAAAAACTTTAAACCTTTCATTGGCCCGAGCGAAGCTCGGTCACCCAGTCTAGTTATATGTTACATTGTACGTGAAAACATGTATATAAACACATATATGTGTGATTGCGTGTGTGTGTGTGCGTGAGTGAGTTTGTTAGTGTTAAATTGTTAATGTGTGTGTTTAAAGAGATACAAATCTTTTCTCTTTATAATATTAGTATAGATAACATTTCGTGACTTGGACTAGCTCCTTAGATTTCTCCCTTGCCATAACTCCGACTTATGGAGCGACTATGATGGACCGATATTTGCGAGTTATGAAAATCGAAGTTCATCTATCAAAGACCATTGAATTCTTTTGCTCATGTCCGACCAATTCCCTAGTGAACATTGAACTTCGGCCTATCTTTTTATTCATATTTTCCGCGAATTTCTACGTGAGATGTTTTAAGAATTTGCTTAAGATAATCAAATGTAATTTATTCTATCTAGCTCACAAATCACCTAAATATTTTTTTGAGGAAAAAATATAAATTAACTACAAAGAATAAATAGTTATTTTAATTTAGAAACATTGAAATGAATTGAGTATAAGTATATATTTTTGCCGACAGTCCTTAAAATAATAGTCAATACAGAGTGACACGCATTAAAACTAAAATATAACATAAATTATAGCATTTTCTAGTGAGTAGTTTTAATTTCTTAGTTTTATTAATAATACTTGTTATTTAACACTTAATAAATAAATAATTAGAAAGATAAGTAAAGTAATATCGGAGTCTGAATAATTTAAATAGCTCAATAAAGTAGGTATGTATTTAGTCTATTGTATAATTTATCTAATAAAATTCAACATAGGTAGTTAGAATTTAATGTTTTCCTTTTATTAATATCATCAAATTATCAAATAATATGAGGTGATATTATTTAATGAGAAAAATATTACATATGCTATAATAACATACACAAATAATTAAAGAATATCTTTCTATATTTTATTTTATTAACTAACTTTTTCGTCAAAAATTCATCAAATATTTTTAGGAGATATTATTTTGATAACAAAAATATTACTTATTTTGGAGTAACACTATCGTAATAATTTGATTCAGCTTCATAGTGAGTGCAAGACCACGTAATATCATTTAGTAAAAGCGAGTGTGTATTTGGGAGTCTGTGGAATCGATGAGGAGCTTCAGCTTTCTGTCTAGCTATTCCCTAATACCCTTCGTCCACTACGAGACTATAGAGCGAGACACATACGAGATTTATCTATTCTATCTCTATTTCGTACGTCCACGGTGTTATTGTGAGAGCGCTCTATGTTGTTTTCTAGATCATAGTAGACTTCTCTACCATAGACTAGTATACACACTGCGTCCACGCTGAGACTATTTTAAATCGAGATCTCTCTCAGCTCAGTTACAATCATGTCGCAATCACGCACAGCCGTCGCACTCATTATTTTAGCGTCGCATAAAAAGAATAAAAAACGAAAATGTTGGGTGAGAGATTGGATAAAAGAACGTTCACAACAAGGTGCCTATAATAATTTATTCCGTCAGTTGGAAGCCAAGGATGAAACTTATTATAAGAATTTTATTCGAATGACACCTTCCGATTTTCAATTTTTACTTGAACTAATTTCACCGCGAATAAAAAAGCACGATACTGTTATGCGAAAAGCTATTACTTGCGAGGAACGGTTAGCAGTGACTACGATTTTTGGCCACAGGTAACTAATTATTTATTTTAATACCTATACATTTTTTAATCTTTAATAAGAACATATCGAGTAAAATATTACGCCTTATCGTTTATTTATTTATTTATTATGTATATTATAATATTAGGGGTTAAAGTATGAAATTGCCGATTTGTACTGAAAAATAAAAATTCGTTTTTTTTTTAATTTAACATATTTATTTAATCAAAATAATTACCATTATTATCTATACATTGCTGCCATCTAATAGGAAGCTCATTTATGCCTTTGCGATAGAACTCTGGTGATCTAGATTCGACAAACTGTGTGAAAGCATTTTGCACTGCCTCCTGAGAAGAAAACTTTTTATCACGCAGAAAATTGTCCAAATCACGAAAAAAATTGTAGTCCGTTGGAGCAAGGTCTGGCGAATACGGAGGGTGACGAATGGTTTCTAATTGCAGTTCCTGTAGAGTCTGCAGATCAGTCAAATCATGAGGCACCCATTTTTCATATATTTTTATTTTATTGATTTGACGCAAATGAGTCAATATTGTTGGTAAGGTAACGTTAAACCATGCCGCTAATTCCTGGGTAGTTTGGCTCGGATCGGCTTCCACCATCTCTTTCAAATCATTGTTATTCACCTGTGTGGGCGGTCTTCCACGTGGTTCGTTCTTCAAATCGAAGTTTCCATCACGAAAGCGTTTAAACCAAAATCGCACAGTGCGTTCATTAGCAGTCCCCTCTCCAAACGCAACATTAATATTGCGAGCTGTTTCTGCCGCGTTAGTTCCGCGTCGGAACTCGTATTCAAAAATCACACGAATTTTCGAAGTATCCATCTTTATTGTCTAAGCTGAATAAAAAAAACAACTGAAAGTTGATAATCGAATGTTGCACATTTTTTAAAAGAAGAACTACATAGGTACCGTATGAAAAAAGTTTCACTCAAAAATCTCAAACCATGAAGGTTCTATGTCAATTCGAAGTACCTATTACAATAAAACGGCAATTTCATACTTTAACCCCTATTATAAATAAATAAATTGTGTAGATATTAACAGTTAACACCAACTGGTCTACATAAGGTCAGTGTTTTACAAAATACATATACAATAGCACCTTGAATATTATAATATGTATAATTGTATACCCTACATATTTTAATACAAAAAATTCGCAGGATCGGATCGGCTGACCTAGCGAGACTGCCGAGAGTTTTTAAAACAAATAGAATTCTCGTAGAGCGCCCTACCGATAATGTTGTCTCACTCTCGCAGCTGCGTACACGTTTAGCTCTATCGATCTATCATAGACTGCCGAGACACTCTAGCTAGTTTGATCTCGCTTCTGCGTACACATATAGATTGCTCTACGAGAGTAAATCTCACTCTATTCTCTCACTCGTGGACGAAAGGCATAAGGGAAACGTGTCTAGCCAACGCGCGTTATTGAATTAGTTTAACTGTATTCTTGTTACCACAACAGTAAATGTTTTAGTGAGATGTGCTTTACCATTGAATACTAGCTGGTGCCCGCGACTTCGTTTGTGTCGAAAAAGGATATATAACTATATTACTGGTACAAGGTGGTACATATTACTATACTAGCGGCCCGCTCCCGGCTTCGCCCGGGGTGCATTTTTTTTAAGTAAAAACCTTCCCTGATTATCCCTCTATCCATGAGTGAAGACAGAATTAAAATCGGCCCAGCCGTTCTCGAGTTTTGCGCTTAGCAACACATTTATTGATTCATTTTTATATTATAGATAGATAGATGTGCCAAAAAAGGAGATAATTATGATAATTATATTACTAGATAGATCATCAATCATACTCTATTTCTGCGCCCGCTTTCTCCTAAACCACGCAACGGATTTTGCTACAATTTTCACTATCAGTTAGTTAAATTTTCACGGAAGAACCTAATTAAGTTTTTATGTTAAGTAGAAAAAAAAAACTTTGCAACCAAGTCGCCGTAACTGTCCGCGTCTGTCAGTTTCCCCGTAACCACCTAACGGATTTTGATACGGTTTCCACTAATGGCAAGAATAAACGGGGAAGGTTTGTCTATATAAAAAATTGCGCCCCGGGCAAAGCCGGGAGCGGGTGTCTAATATATGTATAAAGATAATAACTATTTTTTTATAAGACATAATATAAGATAACAAGACTAAGTCATCCTTATATATATAAAAATTACGTGTCACATGTTTGTCCGCGATGAACTCCCAATTTTGATAAAATTTCGTAACTTGTAATTTGGTCCAACTTGAAAGACAGGATAGTTTATATCTCATTTTGTTTATTATTTTTTTGCAAATTATATAATATTTTTAACATAGCGCCATCTGTTGATACCTATTCAATCCAGCAATTATTTATCTGTGAGTTCCAAAAGATTCTAACAGATGGCGATGTAAGGTAATTTTATCAGCTGGATTGAGTAAAAAATTGCACCCGTGCGAAGCCGGGAGCGGGCCACTAGTAAGATATAAGATACAAGGTTTGGATCTTCCTGCCATAGTCTGTGTTTCCGAGCTCATATAACCTAAATCTTTTCAAAGTTGGAGTGAATAGGCGTCTTCTGGGTGAGCTTGCTCCATCATAGGCCACATGATGTTACACATGATGCCACAAGCCCAATTCTTGAGGAAGCTACTTATCATAGCGCTTATGAGCTTATGATTACAATGTCGGGTAAGACCGTGGCATATATCATATTATGAGTTTTTTTTGGAAATAATCATTTATTAGTTTAAAAGTTTGCAATTTATTTCTGGCAACACCTCAATGCCAAAAGTGTCGCTTTTATTGCTGTGTTGGAATTGCTATTTCAACTTATAATGACATACAAAATTTATTTATACTTTTCAAATGAATATATTTTTCTTTTGAATACATTTCCCAATCAATTTATCAATGCGTAAAACCTTGAACAAGCAGTGACCTTGAACAAACATACATAATACAAATCGAATGGATTTATGGCGTACAAAAAAAGATTCAATCAATAAGATTGGAAATGGGTAATTCTGCACCAGCTTTATAACCGCGCGTACTACAGTCTACATTAATTCTAAATTTCAATTTTGTGTGTAGTCGTTCTTAAAAAGGCAAATAAGTAGGTACTAGTCTTAATTAAAAATTATTTAAAAAATCTGACTATTAGTTCCAGAGTTTAACGCGTTTAACCAAACATACAAATTTTTCAGCCTTGTTATATTAATTATTAATATGGATAAAGGCGTTGTCCATTTTTATCTGTTTCTCCGCTAACTTCTTCTGTAAAAGTAATTATCCTAGAATCCCATGATCTCGATATTAGAGCCAAGTGGAGGGTGGCTTTTTAAACCATGCTAAGGTTTTTGATACGCTTTTTTTCAATGGAAACAGCGTTAAACCAGATTGAAATTCTCAGCTGAGCATTCATATTATGCCTGAAATAAATAAATAATTAAAAAATATTCAGTGAATACTTGAAGTAGGTATAAGTGAATATTCAATCCTACTGTAGTCGGTAGCGCATTTGCAGAACCTGTGGCAATGCTTGTGTTATAGGCGACGGTAGTCACCTACCATCAAGTGGACCGTCAGCCTGTCTGCCGACCTTAACATTAAAGAAAGTACTTACAGAATAAAAGCAAATACTTAGGGGACTGTACTTAAGACGGTGCCGAGCGCAAACTGGTACAACGAATATGTTTCTCCCATTATTTCTCATCTTACTACAATATATGAATAAAACATTTCAACATTTCCCCTTGGTCGGGCGATTTCTCTAAAAAAGATGTTGTTCCATACGACCTTCGTACTGATTCGCGCATAATTTCGGTTTATTCCTTTCATGGCGTATGTAATACGTTGGTTATTTGAGAATCGATAATATAGATTTGCATAAAGGGGACCCTTGTTTCGAGGTAGCAAAACTTGTGAAATTCTCCAAAATTTTATTTCATTATTTACCTCAGACCAAATAAGAACTATAGACAAAATTTTTCGGAAAAATAGAAAATAGTGGAGCCGGTCTTATAAACATGTGTGTGTAGGCCATTTACTGTATTGAGATTTTGTGTTCCAAGCTATAACTAACCTAAATTTTTATTTATTTCTATTTATGAAAATTTTGATTTCCAAGTTACTTACTTGTGAAAAGTGATTCCATCCTGCGTTTTATTTTTTGAAACCTGGTTTTTACACATTTACACTACGCAATTGTGTATTTTCATTAGTACCTAAATATTTTAATAAGGCGAGGCGTAGTTTGTGTTACCGTGTATTACAGTTTTACCGGCTCCGGCTTCACTCTGCCGTCCCAAGGGCTCTATATTTAGCTCTTATTTTTTCTGAGGTATTTACGAGTAAAAAGTACATTACCGATGCTCAATATCACTTCCATTGTGATCATCTGCAAGATAATTCTTACTTCGCTACTGCTAAATTCACATTAGGTATTCTTTATTATAGTAGATGGCTTATAGTTGATTGTAGTTGTCTTACATAAAATATTATACTTAAGCTAATGACCTAGTAGTCTAAAATTGACCTGAATACCTAAATACTGAGTCCATTAAAATCAATCAGTATGTGTATCGATTTGACTAAAATAGAAATAACCTTTTTACAACAGTTTGACTAATAATTTATTTGAAACGATATGTTACACGAATGATCACATTAAATCTCTGAATCATTTTTTGATATTTTAAGGTCGACAGACAGGCTCACGTGATGGTTCACTTGATGGCAGGTGGCTACCGTCGCCTATAACACAAGCAACGCCACAGTTCTGCAAGTGTGCTGACTAATACAGTAGGATAATTAAAGATAAGGATATGAAAAATGGGTTTTTGAAATGAAAATTAATTTTCACAAGCTAACTTTACTTATCAAACGCAGTCGAAACACCGCCGGGCAAAATATGTTTTAAAAAGATTCGTTCAAATATTTTTTTAAAATTTACAAATTTAATATTTACATCAAAATTATTGCTTAAACCTATCTATATTTGTTTTGTGTACCGACTGTTAAAAGGGTAACATCAACAGTATTTTTGCGCTAAAACATTAAGGCATTGATGCACAAGATTTATCACCAGTCGTAACTAACTTGGCTACTGTCCAGAACGCAAAAACATTAGATCGCAATTTTAACTCTCCGGGGGGTAATCAGAGGCAATAAAATTTTCAACTGCCGACGATTAGTTTGCTGCTTTGGTACAATTGAAATCGATTTTGTGTTTAGAATTAAGTAACTAATGATCTAATGAAACCATTCTTGTAAATACTTACCAAAGATCGATATTAATGAATAGTAGGTAAGAAACATTCCTAAATTAAAAAAAAATGTCTTATGTTCTTAAACATTTTTAAGCAATTAATTCAATTAATTCATTACTTCTGTTTTTTTTTTTTGAAATTGTATATACAATGGTTTTGTTCCCTACATTCCAAATGATGAATGTATGTTGTTTCTTTATATCTATTTCATAATTTTTATTTATCATAATTTCTCCTCTTTTCAGTATGCAGAGAGAAGTGGCTTCTAAATTCAACTCGAGACACCAAAGATAACAAAGTGTTAATTAAAAATGACTATAAACCTGAGTGTTTTTGAACTGGATACAAAACAAATGTGACGCTAAATATCAAACAGTGCCAAAACAATGTTTTACTGCAAACTACTCTATGCCACTATTGTTCTGCTACTCAAAGTTGAAATGTTAAACACAAGTGCTACGGAGTCTAAGAGGTCTTCCATATTAGTTGCGCAGAGTGCTGACGACATGAAATCATTGGAGCTGTGTACAACTAGAAACCAGCAGAGGTTGGGTAATGTTTTTGGGAACTTCACAAGACATCATAAAAAAGGTAATTTCACAAATTATTGACAATAAATATTCTTGAAATTAGAAAAAAATCTATAAGAGGATTTAACTTTAAAACATCAATTCGAAATAAGGATGAACTATGGAGGGTAAAGGGTAAGAAGTACCGACTCATATGACAATTAAACTGAAAAAAAGAAAAATGCTGTCTAACAATAAAATAAGGGTTCTAAAAGTGGCCAGAATGGCGCTAGTGTAGCATATCTTATATATATATCTTTGTGTATTTCTATTACTTCTATCTATTTATCTTTGCCTAATTCACTCGACAATGCTACACTAGCGCCATCTTAATTTACATGTATTCTGGGACCACTGAGTAGTCCTCCTTACCTCTACCCTCCATAGGATAAACAAAACTATGGAATTTTACGGTACGTTGAATGAACATTTTGTGAGTGGACAGTCCACTGAATGAATACGCTATCAAGTGGACAGTTTGCTGTCTAAAATCAATGAGAAATAAATCAACCCTAAGTCGTTCATTCTTTAAGAACCGTCCCCTTGACTCGACTGGAACGTGATTTCAAATACTAACATGAACGATCTACTCTTACGACCTTTCACGTTTCCATTCAAGAGCATTAAGTGTTATTTCCTAAGGCCTGCCTTTTATTGAGCTGGTTTTCCGTCTCCCTTCTATTTAAAACGTAGACTTTATACAGAAATAATTAATGGAACGCCCTGAATTTGCCCGAGACTGCTTCGTCATATTAGGTATGTCGTTCTTCATTTCATATACAGGGTGTGGCCCGTAATAAGAGCAATAAATTTAAACGATGATTCTATAGAGTATACGCAGTTACCTTAACCTAATCATAATGCTCCAAAGTGCTTATACTCAAGAGATATAGCAATCCAAAGTTACAATACGTAGTCAATGAATTTCATGATCCGCTAAATTGTCGGTTATCATTCGGTAGATATCTAGGTACAGGGTACTGGGGCGAGAACGATCATAAATGACAATGTCAAGTACTCCGACTGGACACATTATGTCTGTAGTAGTACATTGCTTGCTCGATTAATTTTGTTAGAAAATAACAGTAAATTTGTTTTTCATTTTAATTAATTGAAACTATTTGGAATTAATAACAGATTCGTTAAAGGATCTATATTTTAATTTATTGCTCTTATTACAGGCCACATCCTGTATAAGCCCGGGGTATGAAAATGGAACTTCACAATTCGTGTATCATAATTCGATCATAATTATGATACATGAACATGTGATGTTCATGTATCATAATTCGAACAGAGATGGCGCTGATTTTAATTCGTTATGATAAATGTTTTTATAATTTTTATTATGTATTTTATAATTGTTCGTAAGGAGTAAACTCCAGTCGTGCGTCAGAGCTGACACAAACACTTTTTCTAGCGTTCTGGTGTAATTTAAATAACCTTCTATATTGCATCAGTAATACATACCTCAGTAAGTTGAAGGCAGTGGGCAGGGCACATTACACGGAGAGCCGACGGCCGTTGGGGCCTCAAGAAACTTCAGTAATTTCAATCATTAGCCAGTCAATTAGTATCATTCACGTATCCGCAGAAGGACCATATTCCACCTAAAAGGCCATCAGGCTCCCCGTCACGCATTTGTGAAAATGGCCCTAATAATTAAGAGAATAGGTAGCTGTAATTATATGTTATCATTCTCTAGCTGCACCTGCCGCATTCCTATTTGATCCTATCAAGCTGACTGTGTTACTTTGCACTTGATGGAAAACTTTGTAATCTTGTGAAAAACTATTATTCATATTAACGGAACATCTATGTTGTGTGCTTATTACGTATTCTTAGGGACTCTTTCACCAACTACAAGTAAAGTGTTGATTATTATCTTCCTAGCGGCTATTTCTGGTCTGCTAGAGAACCAGTATCACTTCGTCCATTGCTGAAATATTGTGATTAGTTGATTAGTTACTTTTCAAGTAACGCTAATTGGCGAGTAAATGTTACGAGTATCTTGTTTCAATTTCATTGAAATAACCCATTGAGTACTGCTACTCGAAGATGGTGAAACTCGTACGCTTTCTTACCGGTGACTTTAAATGGCGGTTAACCTACTTGACACTTTACTCATAGATGGTGAAAGAGGCCCTTAGTCTACTAACATTTATTAATGACCTGACGGTTGTGTGGGTAGTAGATCGTGCCACTTTTATAATTTAGGTATTAGTAGGTATTATTAGCATACAATGACAGCTTCATGAGTTTCCAGTATGTGTAGGTAACACACCATCGCATAACTAATGTAAACTTCCAAAAAAAACGTTATTTTTTAGTGTATTGTACTTTTTTAGTTATTTAGTGTTCATAAATAGTTTTTATGAACAGTGTATCTAAAAGTTAATATAAGTGTACTACTTACTATAAATGAAAAAATAATTAAATTCGTCTTCTTTCTTTATAATATTAGAATAGATTTAATTGCGTCATTACGTTTTTCAGGTCACAGAAGGAGAACAACGACATCCACAACTCAAACTACATTGATATACACAACATTGGATATAGAAGGATCCACTGAAACTTACACAACAACTACAGACCATAATGCATACACTACATATCCGAAACTACCTAAGCCTCTTCGTCTAATATTAGACAAAGATTACACAGATGTACATAATATAGATATGTTAGAGGAAAAAATTAACGAGCTCACAGCTCGGGAAAGACATCACAAACATGAAAGAATAGATAAGGAAATTGTGAATGAATTAGACGATATATCATTGACAAAATTTACAAATAAAGTTAAGAGAATGTATAGAGATTCAACAGCGTCAGTTGTTAATAAGTTAATAAGTAAGGGGTCAAAGAATGGTATATTTTTGACTGAAAATTGTACGACAGTTACAGCTCAAATAGGAACAACGGCCGTATTGCATTGTGAAGTTAGTGACATCACTGAGAACACGGTAAGTAATTAGTGTGTGTTTTAGATTCAAATAATATATTGGGTGTTATATGTCAATCGATGTCACTTGTCAAATTATAACTTTAATTGTTCTATGGTTAAATAATACCTTAATACAAACTTCTGTACATGGAGACTAGAGGTACGGAGTACCAACTTACATGGGTGTTAAATTGAAAAAGTGGCAAGCTAAAAGCATTAAATAGCGGTTCATAAATTGACCAGAATGGCGCTAGTGTAGCATTGGTGTTTGATATGATTGATTTGTTTCGTAGTTCATGAAACCACTGTAAATAAAATGCATATAAAATGCTACTAGAGCGCCACGCCCCAATTCTACTACAGCACCGCCCAATTAAGTGTATTCGACGGACACTTTCTCGTGTATAGAGTTGGGCCTCCTTACCTCTAGTCTCCATGCTTCTGTAAGAAGGACTGCTTGATCGATGGTTTGGGTGATTGTTGATAATTATTTAGCCCTAAATCCGAAACTATTGCATTTATTTAGTTTTGATTACATACTGATTGTATTAATCCATAAACAACATGTAAATTTTCTCATTGAATTGGTCTAAATCTCATAAACTTAAACTTTTAACTTTAAACCTTTCTTTCTTCCTAGAATGAAGATGTAAAAAAACATAAAATAAACAATGAACAACACGGGGTGAAAGAAATAAAAAATACATTTACAGCTGAATATCACAGTTTTGATGCATTTAGCCCTGTACAGCCTGTTTTGGTACTTTTAACGAGACCTTTCAAAAATACTAACACTCGTTAGTGGCTACAAAAAATGAATACAACGCCACCTCTAGTTGAATCAAACCGCTTTGTTCATCGAATATCACGTTGTTTCAGCAATCAATATTGTTGTTCGTAAATAAAACCTTTAGTTTTAATTTTGGATTAATACCTATTTCAATTTTTTTTTGATTAATCATTATTACATTATTATAAATATTACATTAGTCAGGACACTCTTTTTAAGTTTATACCTGTACTAGCAGAAGTCCGCACTCACGTTCTTAAAATAGTAATAACTATCACAATGAAATTCTCAACAGAGGATAACATAGTAAAATAGATAGAAATACAAGATAAAACAAAATTGAGATCAGGGATCAACAAAGAAGCAACCGTTGTAGATATATGCGAGCACACTACTAAAATAATACTTCAGCAAAAAATTCTTTTGATGGTAGGACAACTATTCAGATAATAATTAATTTTTACAACAGTTTAAGGGCCTCTTTCACCAACTACAAGTAAAGTGATGATTAGTTACTTTTCATGTAACGCTAATTGGCGAGTAAATGTTACGAGTATCTTGTTTCAATTTCATTCAAATTACCCTTGAGTACTGCTACTCGAAGATGGTGAAACTCCTACACTTTCTTACCAGAGACTTTAAATGGCGGTTTGCCTACTTGACACTTTACTCAGAGTGGTGAAAGAGGCCCTAAGACTTAACAACAATAGTCATCAAAGCATTTAAAAATCGATTCCACTACGTCAGAGGTCACAGCATTTAATCGACCGTAGACTTCAATTTATTTCCGTAACTGAATTAAATTGATTAACTGGCTGGTACTAATTATGTAAACGGCTCTATTTTAGCGTCGAGTTTCAAATTTGGAATTCCTTTACTGGAAATGTCTACATTGAAATATTGACGCCAAAATTCTCGATAGAGGAAATGTGGGTCATCGATGTGCGCAAAAGAAATGATACTAATCAACACTGATATTTCAGGTGACATGGATTCGAAAGAAAGATTACTCCCTTTTATCTGTTGGCCTTGTGACGTACAGTGCGGATAGTAGATTTTTTTCTGCCCACGGAAGACATGTTAAGGTAAAATTTCATAGAGATGCGTTTTTTTGAACTACTACTACTTGAAACTACTTATATTAAGGCCAGGCTCTGTGAAACTAAGGGAACTTTAAATAAATGTGCTGAGTCAACCACATATCTGATCAATGTGGAATTTACATATATATATATATATATATATATATTGAGACCTTTATCTGTAGATTATCAAGTCAGAAACATAATTAGGTGATTTTCATTCGATACATTTTTTGATCGAAATCGGCGCCTTTTCCGGAGAATATTACATTTTTCTACTAAACGGCTTGAGTTATATCGCCAAAAAACTGCTCGTAGCAAGGAAACATTGTTTACCAGTGATTGTCAAAATAAAATAAACTTAGGTTTATTTTTACTCCTATAATTAACGAAAACAATTTTGAGACTTACGTTGTTTAGTTCCGAGCTAGTGCATACCAAATCATGCTTCAAATAATGTACGCAATATTCAACCTTACGTAAGCTGTATCTTGCGATATATTAAAAAAATTCTAGAGAGCCGCCGAGCAACTTGTAACTCTCGGGTGGCGGGACGTAGGGCGGAGCCAGCGTAGGAATTTTTTTCGTGGGGCCTGCTCTTAATGTACAAGCATAAAGTAACTGAGAATAAGAATAATATCAGCTATTTAATAAAAAAAAGTGTTTGTTTATCCCCCGGAAATATCTTGGCACCTCCAGAGTTAATATTTTTTTTTAATAGATATAGTTGTTTCAAAGAAGAAACAAATTTAGAGTAACCGCTATCTTACTATATATAACTAGCTGTTTGTAACTATTCCTTGATAATGGTGCTTTCTATAGGTGAAAGAATTTTGAAAATCGGTCCAATAGTTTTTGAGTTTATTCATTACAAACAAAAATACAAACATACAAAAGTACAAATCTTCTCTCTTTATGATGTTAGTAAAGTATAGATTATAATAAAGTAAAAAGGCTCTATAAATTTTAATTTTCCATTTTATTTTATTTTTGAAATATTATTCCTGTATTTCAGTAACAAACTGTTCGTTAATAATGAATTTAGATTGAATATTAAAGATATATATCCCTGGGCAAATAGTTGTTTATTTTCTTTACTCGCTAACATTTATTTGATCCTCGGAAAACTAATCAAAAAGTTGCACCGACTTTATTCAGGACTGGGCCCTACACATAAGGTTCGCGACGTCAGCCGATGCGGGGTATTACGAGTGTCAAGTACCAACGCATCCGCCCACCAGTATCTTCTTCAAACTTACGCTCGTTGGTTCGTTCATAACTTAACTAATACTTATACTAAATTAATTTTTAACTAATTTGATAAAAAATTTCATTCATATTTTCATAAGGTTAAGTAGGCAGGCTGCCGGTCTACTTTAATAGCAGATGGCAACCATTGCTTGTTGACACAAGCAACGCCATAAGGGGACGCAAGTGCGTTTGATAGGATAAAGAACTAGTAACAAGGATGGGATAGAGAAATAGCAGTTACATTACGAGTGTATTAAATTAAGAATTCCTTAATAACTGCTCATAACTTAAGCATAATTGTAGTTTATAACTGCAGTGCAGTGCATTAATTAAAATAAATTGAACATTTCAGAGCTTTGAATATTTAATAAATGAATAAGTAAATAATTAAAAGACCATATTCTACCGAACTATTTAAATCATAAATTAATCTATATCAAATTCCTATCGCTAGAAAATAGCTCCTCAGTACTCCATAACAAAGTTAACAAAGAGCATCTAGTCCTCATTTGCAATAACTACAGTAATCAGTATACTCTGTATAGAATACAGAGTATCCTGATACTGTAGTTATAAACTTGGCAGTCGCTCTGGCAGCATTAACTATACTTTTACAGAAGACAAACCTGATATTCTGCGCAAGAGTTGTTCTGATTCGGTGTGTGAGTAAGGATCGCCAGAGTCCCTTCTTCCTTTATCCCCTTTTCCTGTTAGGTTGCTAGCGTATCAACTTGCAACACCTATCCTAGCTATCCTAGCCTACCAACACCATATTACCTAGCAGGCTTCCGTAGCTACCTAGGTACCATCAATTTTTTTCTGGCTGTTATGTTCCCATAAAATTCTGAATTGGAAAAAAGTTTCAAGAATTTTTTAGTCCATCAGAAGGATTTAAGATTGAGTGAAAGAAGATTTGGTATATTATAGTTTGTGCTAACAAAGTTTTTGTATATAAGTATTATGTGTTCTTATTTAACAGCTGCTTTCGCTGAAATAGTGGGTGAATCGGAGAAGATAATACACGAAGGCTCAATGTTGAAACTTGTCTGCGTAGTCCGAAGATCTACAGAACCCCCATCATATGTGTTCTGGTACTTCGAGAACAGGATGATCAATTATGATCTTAGTGAGTATACTCACCTAAGCTAACCTTTTTTTAGTGAAAATTTCTTTACGATATTTTTGGGTATTGTCATCAGAAATTTTAAAACTTTGCAATTTTTTTTTGTGTAATCCTAAATAACTATGCTCTTGATTGCAGTCATGAATTAAATAATTAATTGTGTAAGTTTTTTATAAAAAATAAATTTGAAATGAGTCATCGTTAAAAACTTTGGCAATTAAATTAAAAAAAAGGACAATTTTTATTTTTATTTTGACGTAAAGTCCTACTACTAACGGTTCTTTCATCTAAATTATGCAGAGCAAAGTGTACTGTAGCTAAAGTTTTTCAGCTTGATTGATTTGATTGGTAAAACAGTTTTTTGTACGGTTGGCGTCAGTGTCATAAAGCTAGATTGAATACATTTAATTTGCTAAGAGCTTTTTTGACTGAAAGAGCTTTTTTACTTTTTGTTTCCTATTTTTTTTTAATAGTTTTTTTTTTAACAGAAATGATTCAATTAAAGACACAATTTGTTTTATTGTTATTATTTATTGATCGAAAACACTATTTGTTAAATGAGTCATATAGTTGCAAACGCAGCAACATAACTTTTGTACAAAAAAACGGCAAATCGATTTTTTTCTTATATAGTTACTCATTTTTGTTAAAAATTTGCAAAAATTACAAGTTGAAAAAAAAAAAGATGTTTCTGTCTTTGCAACTAAGTATATGACTCAAATTAAAAATTAAACTGATGAATGCGTTGTTGACGCATCAGCCTGTGTCACTCCACTGCTCGATGTAGGCCTCCACCACGCATGGGCTTCTGTTTTTCGCATCCAGCCACTTCCTGGCGAAGCCCTTTAGGTCGTCTGTCCACCTAACCGCAGGGCCCCACGCTTCGTCGTTCAATTCGTGGCCTCCATTCGTGGCATCCTCTGCGACAGATGTCACCGCCCTGTTGCCACTTTATGATTTTTGTTAATAGCCACTTTGAGTTGTTGTTTCATTCTATTGTTTACTTGGTTAATTAAGTTGATTTTTATTTGGATTTCTTTTTATGTAAAGGTCGTCAGACAGCTGACAGTTCACTCGTATTCTTCGTGTTCAGTTCACAGTAATAATTTATTAGGCACAAATTAAATTTTTCATGAAACGTATAATTGAAAAGCTTGCTCACATATCAACACGAAAACTGAATACATGAAACGAGAAATGTAATCAATTCATTTAGTCGAATATTATCTGTGTTTCGGAACATTTATAATTTGATTTTGAATGTCTATATTTATTAAACACAACTGAAACTAGTAGATAATATAATAAATAAAATTATAAATTCGAAAGTCAGTTTATTTGTTACGCCTTCACGCCTTAACTACTACTCCGATCATCATGAAATTTTGCATACACGTTGTGAAGAATACAGAAAAGGACCTTTCATCCAGAAGAAAGTACTGTTATCGAAGCAGCTAGACGGTGTCGCGGGCGAAAGCTAGTTCTTCTTCTTCGTGTGCCTCTTCAGTCCTGAAGGTTATCCGTTAACTTCCGAACTGGTTCCTGTCAAGAGCCAACTGGAACAATTGCTCGACCGCAGCAACTCCAGTCCACTCTCGGATACTAAGCCATGACTTTCTCCTTCTCCCAGCGCGTCTCTTCCCTTCCACCTTACCTATCATAATTCATTGGAGCAGACATCTATCGCGCCTATAAGCACTTGGCCAATATATTCAATCTTGCCTTTTTTGATGGTCTCCATCATCTTTCGGGACATTTTGACGCGTTGGAGAATGGAAAACTAGTTGGTAGATTATAATTTCTATCAATCCGACTTGCAAAGGGTATTAAAGTTTTATTAAAGCTCTAACTGGTGCCCGAAATTTTGTACACGCTGTAGTTCGTTTTTTGAAAGATCCACAACAACCTAATATCATATTTAACAAGGATTAGAAGTAGCCTATATTTTAATTCAGGCATTCATCAATTAATCAGTGAAAACCGCATTAAAATCGGTTTAGCAGTTTCTGAGATAAGCGTGCACAAACGCACAGACAAACAGATGAAAATTTTAAAAACTTTTTTTTTAAAATATTTAATGTATAGACTGCAGACACGGTTCGTTTACGATTTTATCATATGATATGTATATGTATTATTATCTGGAATCGAATCCTGAACCTTCGTAACAGTAATTAACCGAACCTTATGCATTCAACAGATGGCGTGAGCGTGCACAATGCGCATACAATGCACAATGCACACACAAGCGAACTGGTTATTGGCAAAGCTGAACCAAGACACGCCGGCAACTACACCTGTGTACCGGCTAACGCTAAGGCCACTTCTGTCACTGTACACGTAGTTCAGAGTAAGTATTTTTCAAGTGTAAGCTTCTTTAGGCACATTGGGCACTTTAGGTGTGAAGAATTTTGTTTGGGGATAAATCACTAAACTCGCACGGCGACTAAAGTTAGAGCCGTGTAGAGCGAAGTCAGTAAAACTACGCCATCGCCATGTACATACACAATATCTATAATATATAAAAGGCAATGTATATATGTATGTTCCCTATGGACTCCAAAACCGCTGAACCGATTTTGATCGAATTTTCAGACAATCTTCAGATTAGTCCAGCGTGTGATCCTGTGAAGTTTGGTAGCGATCGGACGCGTACAAAGTCGCGGGCAAAACCTAGTTTACCATGAAAATGCCTAATTGCGTACTAGTGAAGGGTGTAAAAAGCAGTCATTAATAAATAAAAAGCAGGATGGCATCACATTGCACACGTAAATAAACTTGAAAATCAATATTTTCAATAAAAATACGCAAAAATTGAGGCTACAGCTTGGAATAAAAAATCTCAATTCAGTAAACGGCCTACGCAGACATGTTTATAAAACCAGCTTCACTGTGTGGTCCGCAAAATTCTGTCTATAATTCTTATTTGGTCTGAGATTACCATATAAAATAATACCTACCAAGCGATTATGTTAATAGTTCTTTGTATAATTCTGTAGGCGAAACCCCGGCGGCAATGCAACATGGGAACAACTCATCGGCGGACAGACAAACTGCCCAACTTTTTATATATTTAATAACTTTAATGTATTTTAGTATACTATCGCATAGTTATAATGAGTTCGGGTAACGTCTCTTTAAAATATTCTAGTGTTTTAAGAAATGTTAAGGAGGATGTTTTTCAATTGTATCAGACATTGTAACTATGTTTATGTTATATTTTATTTAATAAATAAATGTTTAGCATTAATATTTGTAAAAGAATTATGTTAATCTTTAGTTTTAAAATTAGTTGTTTAATTATTTCATAATTTGTATAGAATTTAGTAATGAAAAATTAATGTAAAACTAGCAAATTCGTCAGCGATAAAAAATCCAAATAATATCTAAATAGTATATCAAATTTATAATCAATCTAACCTGGCGACAACAAGGTACCTAATGATCTTCAAACGCCTGAACGAATCTTCATAAACTTTAGTTAAGAACCATCTCTATTCAAGTCAGCTTTCAAACAAACAAAATCGTATCAAAATCGGTCCATCCGTTTGGGAGCTACGATTCCACAGACAGACACACGGATAAAAAGATACACTGTAAAAATATGTGTACGTACACAGATACACACACTCCAAACACTCCGTTTTTGCGTCGGACGTTAAAAACATGTGATCATAAACAAATTGTGACATTGTTCCTCACATGTTTCAACCAAGAAAATATTTTTAACAAATTTTTTACAAGTTTTGTAAACGACTGTTCTCATCACTTGTTTAGGTGTAAATGATAAAATAAAACACTGGAACAGAACATGTAAAATACTTGTTTTATACTTTGCTGTAAACGTGGGGTAAGCAATAAACACAAATGTACGCATCTCATCACTAGGGTGACAATATAAGCCGTATTTATTTGTATTTATAAGAAAGTTGTCTTAAAATTTTGCTTATAATTAGAGAAGTTATAAAATACCTACGTTTTACGAATTTATTCTTACTTTAAGAATTGTTTAGAGTTAATGTCTATTGTATTCTTTAAAATCGATGGTTTTACTGTAAGTGCAATGTCCTCTATATAGGTTATTGCTTACTTCAAATGTCTATTTAGTGTTTAAAGTTAGACTTGACTTGTCTAAGGAATTGGGAAAATGATTTTGTTTTAGATATTTGTATTATTATTTTTTTATCGCGCTTTAATCACTAAGTTAAAAATAACACTAGATAGTACTGGATGCAAAGTAGGGCGCCTTTTGAAATGAAAGGCCACCTTTTCTGGATTAATTTTAAATAATTTTTAATTTTGAATATGGATTGCAAAATAACTCGTAATTATTTTTTTTAATAATAATAATTACAAAGAACAATTTTAATTATACACTAATAATTCATAATTTATGTTTAATATTTTTTTTTATAATGATGGCTATTATGTTTTATAATCTATTTTGCCTTTCTTGAATCTGTATAATTGAAAAACGTCAACAACTTTCAGAATTATATTACAGTTGATTAAAAAAGTATACCAATCGAGTACAATAATGTTAAATGTAAATAAATTCTGTGAAATATAATCTAAAAAATATTATTGAGCTAAATAGATAAGGTATTTAATTATCTGTCACTTGTAATAAAATTAAGAAATAAATAAGAATTTTGAATTTAACGTGCCAAGTTCGTTTGTTTTATTCCAGAATAACCCTCTCCAAACTTCTACTGGGTGGAAAATTTTATTGAATCAATTTGTACTTCAGTAGTATTCATATCAACATTGTGATCATCTCAACCCTGGGACGTCCACCCCTCACATCCATAATATTTATTTGTAATAGATAGCCGTTACTATTTTCAACTCTTTTTTAACTTTACGGTCTACTAGTTGGTAACCGCGACATCGTCCGTGTTGAAAAATAAAAGATATATAAGGCCTGACATCTTTATAATTGTTTTTTTTTAGGGAACAGTATTTTTTTCTAGTTTAAAAGTATCCTATGTCCTTTTCTGTATCGTACAACGTGTATGTAAAATTTCACAATGATCGGTTGAGTAGTTACGGCGTTAAAAGGTAACAGACAGACAGATGGATATACCTACAGTTCACATTTAAGTATAGATTTATAACAATCTGCTAACTTATAAAAGTTAAAGATGTCTTTCAACTAATTATCTTCAAGATAATTATCTAGTCTAAGCTAAACAATAGGTACATTTTTTCTATTAAAATTAATTTGGTATAGAGATGTCCCCATGTAAAAAGATACTTAGTCTGCATAATAAAGGTATTGTACAATATAAGTGTTAAGTGGAAAGTAATCTACCTATACGATAAGATTCCACTACAAAGAAATAGTGAGTCTTTAACCAGTTAAAGATTGAGAGTGGTTTGAAGAGTGGTCTATTTTGAAAATGATGGTTTTGCCAGGACTCATTACGGATTGAGAAATTTTTCCTTGCTTGGTAATTAAAATTCCCGTTTAGTCCAGTCCAATTTAAGATAGTTATGATTCTAACAATTTTATCCAACAAAGAAAAGCATCCTCTATTCACACTTTGATATACAAGAGTACATTATGCTATTATTTCTTGGTGTACTTGTGTAAAAATGTGAGTACTGTCAGTCCACTTTCTTGCAGAAGACAGGGTTGGACTATCTATTTTAATCTTAAAAACTCCATTCCTTCGCAAAACAGAGAAGGAATTTATTCAAATTACTTTTTGTTTTAGAAAATAGACAGACAATGTTGTTTAGTGCAACACGGTCAGAGAGAACAGATGCTTTGATAGAGTCAGCAATGAAGAAGGAAGTAGAAGTAATAAATACCAACGATGATAATATTATGGCTACTGTTGACGGATTGAAACAAGGATGAGCTTGTTTGATAAGTATAATTTAAATCAATCCTTTTACTGTCAAAATGTAAAATGTGCCAATAGTACCAATAGATTTTTTTTTAAATAAAAAATTTTTCTTATCGCAAGTACCTTGCCTGTTGGGTTCTTTCTCTGCACGCCACACACAACGCAACAAAATTGATGTATGGTACACGAATTTTATCGTTTTTAAACTTTGAATAACTCTCCTGCCAACGTTATAATACTATCGTTGCAATAATATTACTAAGGGGCGGTGCAAATTTGAGGAAGGCCGGCAAACACCCGGCAAAGTATTGAAGTTTTTGGCAGTTCAGAAAACTGATGATAACAAAATCGTGGATAGTTTGATGCTGTAGCAACATATCTATCATCTACATCCAAAATTTAATTACACCACTCGATAGCTGAACGATCAAAGATTTTTTTTAGTTTATATGGTATATTCGGAGATATACATAAAATACGATTAAAGAAAATATTACTTGTAACGTACACGCGTGTTCACATAAAATACACGGCTGTGTCCACGACACAGCCACACCCCATTTTTTTAAAATATTATTTTGTACCTTAAACGCTTGTAATATGCATTGTATTATGCTATAGCAAAAATCAGCGTGCTGCAGCATTCCACCGTAGCATAATACAATGAAATTTGAAATTTATTAAAACCTCCTAAGGTACAAAATACAATTTAAATACCGTGCCATGCCGTCCTCCAACGTGAGACGGCCCTTACAGCATTTAGATGACAGGCTCAGTTCTATTTACACCTAATACTCGTATATGTCTGAGTCGAAGTTAATGTCTCGCGTCAGACTTGTGTCTTCGGTTGAGACAGTGTTATCTGAGTTCTCAAATTGGGGTTGATCGAATCTTGTATAATTCAACGCCAGTAAGACACAAGCCTGTGCTTTCACCGCAAAAAGCCCTATTTGTAGCGACACTTAAATTCTATGACACTCGGTCGAAATATCAGAGAGTATTGGAATCCTGGGTGCGAACATCTCGAGCACGTTCGAATTTCACTTGGCATTTCACAAGGTGTACACTTGGAAGATAAGGCTACTATATATTGCTCACACAACAACAGTTAAATCCCCTTACAAGAGATGTAGCCTCCTTTTGTCTGCTACTGGCTATAGAATGGTGAGGGATAATTTTTTGGGGTGTCATCAATGCGGAGTTCAACCGCATTAGTATTTAATCGAACTGAAGGTACGCTTTTAAGAAAATGTACGGACCTGTTTGCACCCGTACAGTTGCAGGTCTGTGCAGTGGAGCAGAGGCGAGTTTTTTTTTTTACGAGCGAAGAAACTTTCAAAAAGTAACTTATGACAAATACCGCATGCAAAGACAAATGTTATAAGGTTATGTGGGATTCTTACCGCACTAAAACTCCAACTCGGGATGGGTATGGTCCCCGGGCCGGGAGGTCCCTCGCAGGCGCTGGGTCGCGCCTCGGAGGTGAGAAGTGGCGCGGCGGTCGTCCTCTTCTGATGTGGTGGCGGGGCAGCTGTGCATCGGGGTCATCACCAGCAAGCGCCGCGTTTACTGCCGTGATGGGGTCATCCGGGTCCAACAGGATGTGTCGGGGTCTTCGCCTGAAACGAGAAAGAGTGTGATTAGGATGGGGAGTGTAGATTAGTAAGCTGGACACTAGCGGGTTGGGATGGCGAGGAAGTTTTTCATAGTACTTCAGGGCGAAGTCCTTGATGCACTTGACAATGGAAGGGAGTTTTGTGTCGTGGTGGAGATCTACATTGCGACTGTACCATGGGGGGCCCACGGCTCTTCGCAGAAATCGGTTTTGGAGTGTTTGTAGTGATTTGATGTGTGTGCGTGCAGCGTGTGCAAAGACAACGCTAGTGTACGTCATGATTGGCCTGATGGATACTTTGTACAATGTCACCTTATTTCTAAGGGACCTTGCACTCCGTTTGCCTAAGAGGCACGTCAGGCGACCCAGGACGAACGCTGCCCTGTCCCTGACACGCTTTATGTGTGGGCCGAAGGTGAGTCTTCGGTCGAGTGTGACACCGAGGTATTTAGTCTGATGAACCCAAGGGATGACGCGGCCCTGGAGGGTGATTTGGCCGAGTGAAGCTCGGTCAAGGCCTAGGGCGTTTGGAGCGCGGGGAGTTTGAAGTGAATGGCCCCGGGTAAAGTACATTTCTGCACTTTTCTCGGGATTCACCTCAATTCTCCATTTATAGAACCAATCGCCGAGAGCGGTCACGGCGGTCTGTAGTGTGCGAGTTAAGAAGCCTCGGTGTCGTTCGGTGAAGTAGATTGCCGTGTCGTCTGCAAAGAGAGACAGCTCGACCCCCTCTGTGCGGGGGATGTCGTTGGTGTAAAGGGAGTATAGTGTTGGGGAGAAAACTGAACCCTGAGGAACGCCTGCCCTTAGGGGGCGGGGGGACGAAAGAGTAAAGAGTAAACTAAAGAGGCGGCTCGCTATATATATAAATATCTATCTCTTTCACTCTATTATTGTTGTCCCTGTCACTGCTATTATTTATATAAGGGAACATTGTCTATTTTGTTTCACTTCCATACGAGTATGAATTTCAACTATCTATTACGAACACTTTTTATACGAAAGTATAGTTTTATTTACGTTTTATTTGTTACCGACAAATTATTATAATCTGCGCAGGTCCTACTGAAATGAACTCTTATTGTAAGTATCTATATAAGGTTTTTATTTATATATAACTGCTAATACTTTGACGCTAGTCTTTGAACTACATATGTAGGTAAAATAGAAAATATTTCCTATGTGAGAAATTCCTAGATATCAAAAAAAAATATCCAGATGGAAAATGCATTAGAAATGGTGCAAAATAGAAATGAATCTAATGCTTCGAAACAGAATCTATGAGGAAATTAACGTCAAAATTCACCTCCAACTTTCCCCTTTCATTATTTTCTAAAGGCGTACATTTTCAACTAAATATAACTCCTTATTGAAACGGACAGTCATTATATTTTCTACTGGGATAAATCGGGCCATCTTTTAATAGGCTTAAAAAGTGTTAAAGTTCACGCTAAATACCTTTAAGCCTAAATAAAACCTCACAGCACCGAAGCTCGGCTTGAAGACCTAGCAACGTGAATGCAGATCTCCGACCTGATTTTCACCAAAGCGGTAATTAGCGGATGAAAGCAGAGAGCCGTGTGCGTTGATAAGCTTTCGTACTGTCAGCAAAAAAGTTAGCATTAAAGTTGGAGTTACATTTTCACATATGTTATCGCTTTTATACTTGACTGAGTTACTTGACTTTTTTTACAAATGTGAAATAATTATAGTATTTAGGGTTCTATGGAAGAACTAGGTTGAGGGTTAATTTAATAAAATATTTGGTTAAATAAATGAATGACAATAAATGTACATACATAGAACATAATATCATATTAATCTACATATGTCTATCATTTTAAATCACTATGCTCTAACTTCTATTTTCTGTCATAAACCACATTTGTCTTCATAATACGCAGTATTTATTTTTTGTCTGACTCTTTTAGAGTAGGTTAATCTAGCTAGACAGCATAAAAGGAATAATGAAGGTCTAGATTCTAGACCTTCTATATTACTCCATTTATAGTCCTTTTCAGCCGAGCGAGTGGTTAAGGAGCTTGCCTTAATGCTCAGTTTCAGTGGTTATACCATGTTCGATTCCCGACAGGGCCAACTTTGGAAATAACTTTTCAAAGTTGGCTCCGGTCTGGATTTGGAAAGTATAGTAGCAGGGCACACTACTTCTCCTCGTCATTTATCAGCCCTTCTGACAACAATAACCACCTACAAAGGTTACAGTGTATCAGCAAGTTTGCTGTTGTGTTTCGGTGAGCGAGTAATTTTTGCTATCCCTTCCTAATGCCTTATCCTGCTAATGTAGGCATTGCACTTATATATATATATATATGTTACGGCTAAAAAGATAGGTGTGAACATAAACTTAAGTTTAGCCGGCTAATCTTAAGTTTATCTTCGAGAGGCAGCTAAAGTTCGACATCATGTTAGTTTGCATCGTGAATTTCCATCTTTAGCCGCTTAATGTGCACATTAAGCGAAACGAAACGGCTAAAAATGTTTCGATGGATTTCATCGAATAATAATGTTCTTTGTAATTCGAAATGCCATTCTAGTTTATCATGTTCAAACAAATAGCTCCTTTTTTATGATAAGGTCGACAGACAGGCTGACGGTTCACTTGATGGTAGGTGGCTACCGTCGCCTATAACACAAGAAACGCCATAAGTGCTACAAGTGCGCTGCTGACCATAGAAGGATTAAGGATAAGGGATAAGAGAGGGATGGGAGGGATGATTTTATTTTAATGACTAGAAATTGTTTTAAGTTATTAACACTGCAGAAGTTTTATTTTGTAATTTTGTATACCTACATAAGTATCTGTAATGAGAGTGATTATTTTTTAATAAAAGTCTTCGTGTCTAAATAGTAAACTATTATACCGTTTCCTTTTTCATTTGCTTCTACATTTTTAGCCAAGGGCCTGCAGTTACACTTAAGTTTAGCCGGCTAATGATAGAAGAAACTAACATTTATGTTCACACCTATCTTTAGGCGTAACATATATATATTATTTATAATTTTAATATAAAATACATGCAAAATGATAATGGATGGGTGCTCCATGGATTGAGCTGGCAAAGAAGGATAATTCGAACTTATGTTCTATATGTAAATGCGACTATATTTCCGTAATATTTATTTTTAATTTTAGGTGAGACTAATGTTTTTCTAATTTTAGATTTTGTTTAGATAAGTTTTGTAGGTTTGTCCATAACTAAAAGTCCGTACTGTATATAGGGTGAACCACCTATCAAGTGAACCATTAGCCTAATCTTTATCTTTATATATAATTTATTCTTTATATATAAATATAAATTTTTTTATGTTGGTTTGTGTATGCTTCTAAAACTAGAAAACTTGCCGACGGATTGACTTGAAATTTTTACACAACATTGCATTTAAACAGAGAAATAATGTTATATACAAAATTCCAACGGAAATCGAATTAAAAAAACAACTTATTTTTCATACGTTGACCTCTGTTATTGCAACTGTGGAATCTCGATAAGTTTGGCGCCGGGTTTAGATAAAAAAATGGACCTATAAATAAAAAAATGCATACACCTACTCCTGAAGGTTTGCGGAGACTTAAACCAGCTCTACCCTCATCACTGGTTTCCTGTGTAGATAAGGTAAGGTAAAGACCTACGACTACTATATACCGTCCCAGAAAAGATACCATCTTTTAGTAATAATCATCATCATTTCAGCAAATCAGTAAAATTAATCAGGTATCTAATGTTTGATCTTGCTTTACAGGTAAATTTTTTTAATATATTTCGACAATTAATAGCTAATATTACTTTTAATTTCTAAAACAAATCTACGCACCAAATTAATTACTTAAATCTGATTGATGTTGAGTATTCTCGACAAAGTCACACCACCTAATATGTGAAGGAGTCAGTAGAGCAACTTTTTTTTCTTATTTTGTTTTATTTATTATATCTGAAATAACAAACATTTTATTATTTCTAATAACAGCATGCTTGATCTTGTTTCTATATAATTATGTTTTATGAGTGAGCAAGAGTTGCCAGAGTCCATTTTTTTATCTCTTACTCAATCCTATGGTCAGCAGCGCAATTGCAGCACCGACGTTGCTTGTGTTATAGGAGACCGTAGTCACCTTTTCTTTAGCGTTTAGAAATCCTCTTGGATACCCGGCAGTGTAGGGGACGCTGCGGGGTTATGCCGGATTCCTACCGGCTAAAACCCAACGACTTTCTTTCTATCGAGGCCGTTGATGGGCAGGGTCGTGGGGACGTTATTACACGACTTCGGTGCCCCGCCACGGCTATCCAACGCGGGGAGGCCTGTGCTCCCTGTCAGAACCTGGGCGTACCCGAAAGTGGAGGTACGCCGGCCATCTCGGGGGACCTTACGACAGGCGGCAATCAAGTGGACCGTCAGTCTGTCTGACGACCTATATATGTGTTTAAAATAGAACGAAATGAGTCGAACAAATTAATGATAAAACACTTTCTAGTTAATATTGATGTTATTGACCGTTATTACGTTAATTTATGTTGTTACTTTATTAACTTTTTAAACACACGACGCGGGCATCGGGACGCAAAATAGGGGTGTTATAAATTTGAATTATGTGTTTCAGTATCTGTGTGTGTCTGTGGCATCGTAGCTCCTAAACAGATAAACCGGTCTAGTTTTTTTTTTACTAAAAGCTGATATGATTGAGATGGTTTTTAGCTATATTTTATGAAAATCTGTTCATGTGTTTGAAGATCATCTACCCATTTCCTATTTGACGAAGAGAGTTCACTAAGTTTTACAGGTTCGATTAATGTGAAATTTGGTATAGTTGGTTAGTTTATATAATTTTTAATTATAACTTGTTTATTAATATACCTAGTTTACACTATTTATTTACATAAATAACATTGCCATGCACTAAAATATCATAGTTATTACCAATTAATATTTCTCCTATCATTATATACGGTGGCGGTTTGAAGGATATTTTGTAGGTAAGAGGCGTGTTTCGGACAGATGCTGAAATCCAAGGGTATATTGTCTATACATCCCCTTCCATTCATCCGTCGGACAATCCTAACGGTCCCTTTGGAGATCCCACAAACCATTCTGACTTCTATATATGTTAACGGGTTTATATATAAGCTCTGTGATTGATATAATTCTTTCATCTTTTCCTTTTACCGCGTTCTTTGGCTTTTGTTGAAGGAAGTCGGAAAAAACTTTATTTTCAGTTGAATTGATTCATATGTTTTGTTTGTAACAATGGTACATGTTATGTTTGAAAGACAAGCGATAGCGTGTTTCTTTGTCTGTGAAAATATTTCATGTAAGGTAAAATATTTTCATTAGGGTAAAACCGGGATAGATGCCCCACTTTTTGACTGTAGGTTTACTGTAGTCCAAGAACATACTCGAGCTCGCACTCCTTTCTTTTCTTTTATATTTTCGTGGCATAGTTCTGCTAAAATCAGTAAAAATTCCAAATATAAATATACGTAAATACATAAAAAATATAACAGACACTAAAATATTTTAAAAATATACACTTACTTCATATATGGTTTATGGAGGGATAGCTGCCCCTAAGGGCACCTATACCTCGAAAAATCAGGGCAACTATCCTTTGTGATAGGTATAGGTGCCCAAGTATTTTTTAAATAAATTATAAACAAAATAGCATCTACTTACACCTATATGCAGACTCAATGAACCAGTATATTGATGTTATAAAATATATATCGGAAATTATTACTAATTATAAAGTTATACGACGCAAAATATTAACCTTTGAATCTTTGACGTGTTCGTGAATTTCGCCGCGGATAAAATTACACTCACGAGCGAAACGCGTCCTCACCGCAAGATTGTCCGTGGGTACCTTAGGTGGAGGTTGACTGCGGCTCTTACTTACACAATTAATTCTTAGTCGCGAGTTCGGGAAGTTAGGTTTTTAGAATGTGAGGCATCTATCCCGCTGGGGCATCTATCTCGGTTTTACCCTATCATTTTTGCCTACAGAAACTCTGTCAAAACGTATACAACTTTTCCATGGCCAGAATTCCACATCTTCGCTATTTCTACGCATTGATTGAGTTTACAAAAGAATCGCAGCAACAGCCTACACAGATATTTACCCACAGATCTGTAATTTTTACAGTTATAAATATTTTATGTTAGTATCTAGGTTATATAGACTACTTAACCACTTAGTAGGTTATATATCTAAACATGACGACCGCTAAACTCCAACAATATTTGTCCGATCATAATGGAAGATGTCACGTATATTTATTTCTTCAAAAAGCTGTCAAACTTCTATGCAAACAAAGCCGCGGGGTACAGCTAACATCATATAACATGAAAATTTTATTTCAATCTCAAAACGGCACAAATTTCTCTTACAAATTCGCTGTTCTTGTATTAATGACACATAGTGCTCACCATCAGGTAGTGCAAAGCGATCATTACAGTCGTCGAAATGAGTTTGGCAACTGCAGACAACATTGCCACTAATTAGCCCGTGCCATCCGTAATCAAAATGCCATTAATGTAAAACGTCCACTTTGCTAGTGAAAGGCGATTTGTCACTGTTACAATGTCACGTGATTTCGTGTAAGCCACAGCTTAATAAACTTTTAATTGAATGTAATATGTATCCGGATATAGGTGTTCACATTTTTTTAAATGTTTTTTTTTTTAGATAATTTAAGGTTTAGGTAAGAAGAAATTATGGATTTCATTGGGAAAATATCGTGTAATTTGGTGTAATGGAGTTTCATAGATATTTTCATATTTATTTATGAAACTAAATGTAAATTTTATATTCTGAATTTTATAGATCTGAATTATTCACAGGAAATTAAGAAAAACTTTTATTACTGAGCTCCAAAGTGTAAGTGACATCCGCTATCTACCACGGCTGTCCAGCGCGGGGAGGGGTACGCTTCCTCTCGGAACCTTGGCGTACTCGAAAGTGGAGGTACGCCAGCTATCTCGGGGAAAACCTGCCACTACTACAGTGTGCTTTATTGAGTCTGTCATTAGTTACAGTAGAGTATATTTAACTGACTGTGACTACACTGTCCTACATTTAAATTGCTTGCAAATTTCTCCTCTGTGTATGTGGATAGAGGAAACCAAGTTTAGATGATTTTGATGAAAGGGATCACCTTGTCCCACATTTAATTAATTTGGGACATCTATTATATTACGAATGTAGAAACGCTTAGCGGAAATACCCATATGTTTCGTAATTTACTATTAGATTTGTACTAATATTACAAATTAGAATATGCGTACAAGTGATAGTGGTGATAGTGTTGCGCGTTCGGGGACCGCCAGAACACTAGCGGCTGCGCAGAGCCTGACCTGCGTGTTTGGCTAGCGGGCTGCGTCAG
The DNA here is from genome assembly GCA_936446665.2 of Synanthedon andrenaeformis. NCBI lineage: Eukaryota > Metazoa > Arthropoda > Insecta > Lepidoptera > Sesiidae > Synanthedon > Synanthedon andrenaeformis. The sequence goes on along the minus strand of OW387799.2, from coordinate 4,165,235 downwards.
CACCGCTACAATATTCCCCCTCTTATTGAAAATTTATTTTACATTTGTTTATACACATATACGATCGAAAAATACAAAGAAAAAAGTAAGTTACAATTTATGTTACGTTTATTCCTAGGTTAATTTTATTATACAAAGAAAATGTTATGTTAGTATGTACTTACAATTAAAACAATTTGTTGTAATACTATGGCTGTTTCTTTTGTACTGCATTAAGTCCGCTGTGCAAACACAACTTGCGGTTGAGGCTGAGGTTGTGGTTGCTGGACACTGATTCTTGGCTGCATTTGTTGTTGCATCCAACGTGCACTTCTTGTTTTGCATTTGTTATACAGGAAATATAGAAATCCTATGGCTAGCATAATGAGTACTACCATCATGATAGATCCATGTAATTTCAAGTGTGTTTCTATCTCGTTTGTGCTCGCGCCGTTCGCACCATTTTGCGCGATAATTATTTCTTCCGGTTTGCTGTAACTTTTACCCATTTCTTCAAGCGTACTATCTAATTTTCGGAATGGATGTGGATCAGTAATGATCATACCCTTGCGATGAAGAATTTTAAATGATGAATTTACTTTGAACTACTCTATTATTAAAAATTTGATTACGTAAGCGCAAACCTCACCGTTGGTTTCGAAACACGGCCACTGCGTGTGGTGTAAGTTTTGGACTTTTCGCTGTTGATTGATCTATCATGATGATCGTTTACATTTACATTTTTATACTGATCTAATGACTGATATTTACTCTCTAGCGATCCTTGACTTTCTGTTTGATTGCTAAACCCTATAGTATAAGCGGGTTTAAGCCTATCAATTGATACTGAGCTTCGTTTGCCAAAAATATCGATTGTATATGACTTTTCTCCTCTCTTGATAACTTGATATGGACCTTCGTACGGTTGGTGAAGGGACCGCTTGTTTAAAAAAAGGGCTGTTTAAAAATGTTCTAATGAAAATTCACTTTAAAATATTTTTCAGCTTTTTACTAGATTATACAACTACAAATAATATGACGTTAACATCTTATCTGCAAACTAAAACATCTGAAACTACTGAAATCATAAATTTTGACTCCAGCGTGATTTTAATTGATGAACGCTCTTAATGGTAGGTCGCTACCGTCGCCTATAACAGCAGAAACGCCACAGGTTGTACAAGTGCGTTGCCGACTAAGGATTAGAGATCTGTAGCCAGATCCAGGCCAGAATCAACTATGAAGAAGTTATTTCTGAACTAGATTTCTGAACTTGGCCCTGCCGAGATTGAACTCAGGCCGGCTGAGACAAAGCATTGAGCAAGGACTCACTCACCGAAACACTTTAGCACACGTGCTGTTATTTAAACGTGGTTGTTGTAAGATATGCCCAAGTGTTTACGTAACCCAGTGTGCTCTGCCACAACGATCTAAGTATTGTACTATACCGTCAAACGTGGTTTAATTAGACTTCCAGGGGAACATTGACAGATTTTTGGGCTAAATTGACAATGGGATAGAACAGGTCTGTTGGTGTCTTTATAAGTTCCATTGATTGAGCTGGCAAAGAAGGATAATTCGCACTTATGTATGTTCTATATGAATGAGCAAGAAATGAGTGTGCGGAATTTGTAACAGATCCAAAAATCCGATATTTGAGTATGAAGTTTATGAAAAATCCGACTGATTTAAAAGACTAAGTTATTATTTTATCGCTGTGATTGTAATACTCGTAATAATAATTATTGCATAGAATTATTGCATAGAAGACAAATTATATTTTTGAAGTTAAATTTAGCTGATAATTTTTTTGAATCATCTCTGTGAATCGTTTACTTTGTGATTCTTTACCTTTAATAATTAAAAAAATGTTTAAGCAAGTTTTCAGTACTTTAATGTAAGTTACTGAACCTTTAATTGTTCGTTATTACTGTAAGAATCTCTATTCCTGATTTAATTTCTTAAAGTTCTTATTGTTACGAAAAAATATGGTTCCTAATAAAGAAATGTTGATTATTTTCTCCTTTTTTATTCAATTTTCAGACATTATCACTCAAAATAATGAATATTGCTTCTTATTTTTGTAGAAAGCTTTTATGTACGCTTTTAAGCGATTACTTTGACTTGCAGTGCATTTCATTATTCAAAATAGCTCTTCACTGGGTAACTGATACTTGAAAAACAAATTAAAAATAATAGAAGAATTCATTTTTTCCCATTTGAGCATTAGAGTGTATAGCCAAAGGACTAATTGTACTATAGAGATAAAAAAAATCAAACATTGCAGAAACGCGTCGTAGGAACAATAAAAACCCTCAAATGACGGTACTAAGTTTGTATAAGAAATCTATACATTTTCATAAAAACTATTTGTACACGTTGTACGAATGTTATCGAGGTCAAAAAATAGTTTTTAGAATTTTTATGTATTTGTCTGTTTGTGAATACTAATCTCTAAAACGTCTTAACTGATTTGAATGCGGTTTTGGCTGATATATTGCAGCCAGATTTCCGAAAGATTTAGTGTTTGTTTTATTCCAATTGAGTCACATACAAAAAAGTTATACCGAAACACAGCTAGTGTCGAATATATTTAAACATTTAACAGTTCAGCACATCATGTTGCTGAACTGTAAAATAGTTTGATATTTTGAACAAAAATATTTTTCTAAGAGCAAACATCTTCATCGCATTTTGTATCTATAAAAATGGTGGCAAAGCTCCACCTGTTAGAAGCCAGATCGTAATAACTGCATACGAGTCAAGAGATGAAATCACTACGGTTTGTAAGTAAGTGCTTGCACTTGTATTATAAATATGAAAGTACTCAGTCTGTCTGTCTTTTACACTCTCACGCCTTAACTACTCAACCGATCATCGTGAAATTTTGAAATTTGATAGAGAAAAGGACATAGTGTGCCTCTCATCCAAAAAAAGTGTACTGTTCCCTAAGGGATCATCTAAAAAATAAAAATTCCACGCCTGGCAAAAGTATAACAGCAATAACTTATGTCATGCATTATATCGCTCATAAAATATGTTTTATTGCGTCATTTTTTTTTATTTTTCAACGCAGGCGAAGTCGCTGGTACCAGCTAGTAAAACATATTATGTGGAATAGGTAATTTATTTTTGCTTCTACCTCCCGCATTATTCGGAAAGCAATATGTTCATTTCTTTGCTTCTCGTGGAACATAGCTAGAACTGTGTCAAGAACATTGAGTTTTACGTTACGGTCATCGCGATTGATAGTACTTATATGAATTATGAAAGCTTGATTAATAGTACATGAATTATGAAAGCTTGATTAATAGTACATGAATTATGAAAGCTTGATTAATAGTACATGAATTATGAAAGCTTCATTAATAGTACAAGAATTATGAAAGCTTGATTAATAGTAAGTACATGAATTATGAAAGCTTGATTAATAGTACATGAATTATGAAAGCTTGATTGATAGTACATGAATTATGAAAGGTAAAATCCTTTTTACTTTTAGTAATTATAAACTATTAGTTAGGTTATTAGTATTACCGATGCAATCAGCCAATAGCCATAAAGATATTTTTTATGTTAAGGTCGACAGACATGCGGTGCAATGATTTAAAATTAATGTTATTGCGTTAACTTGTGTCCATGAGAAACTGTGAATTTGAATTGCTTCAATACATATTTTAAGAAACAGCCGTTTTATATGTACTTTGACGACATGAACCTTAATTTACCAAAAGTTTTCCTTTAGTATTCAATTCCCTTACGGTAACTAAAGTTACCGATTGAAACATTGACATGTAGCGTTATGTAACAGTAACCTTCTTTCGATCACGCAATATCAACATTATTGTTCCTTAGGGTTTTTACAAGGGTGTTTACACACCAAATACCTTATGTATGAATACACTACGAATTATTAAAATTAGAACAGAGTTAAGCTTAAAACTGATCTAATAACGAATCTAGCAAATTGACAGACAAAATATTGTAGTAAAAAAAATACAGCAATTGAAGTGTAGTTTCACAGTTCTCGTAGGGCTCTTTACTCAGATACCGAAAAGCATAATAAAAATTGAGTTAAGGTTAATTTAAATATTTTTATATATAACTAGCTGGTGATCGCGACTTCATTTACGTTAAAAAATAATATACCCATATGAGTAATATAACGCCTGACATCTTTATCGATGCGGCGACGGTGGTGCCGCCATGGCGACAGTGGCAGTGACAGAAAAGTAGCATTAACACGGAGTGAGGCTCACGGTACACGGGTGCCATGTCCGAGTCCCATAAATCGTCTTCTTCTTAACGTGCCGCTTCTCTACGAAGATTGGCGACGATAATGGCTATCTTGAACTTGGAAGCGTTACACGAAAAGGGGAGCGAGTGCAGTGTTCAAACCAAACCACTCTCTCAACAAGGATATATTTCTCCTGCCTTAAATCAAATTATCAAATGAAATCATTTATTTCTTAAAAATAGGAAAACAATATTACTTTTTGACGTCGAAAAACTACTACAAACGTCTCGGAAACAAAATGACGGTCTAGAATAGAAGATACGGCGAAAAAAATTCCAGCAATCGCTATTTTTAATATGAAATTACAATCGTGCTAACCTTGAAAATATTAACAATGCATTTTTAATGGTCAACATATATTTTAGCAGGGTTTCGGAAAAAAAAATAGCCGAGATTATGACGATCCTGAGAAGAAACCCCGAAAGAAACTGAGGATACTAATTTTTTTGGTCATGTTTAAAATAAAATATATAACCTCTGATACTATTTCCTTGTATTTTCCCTTGCGTCAACTAGTTGAAGAATACGGTGTCTTTCGCCCCTCATTACTTGCCCGAAATACTGCATATTTCATAGTACAAATCAATAATATATAAGTTCATAAATCATAGTGAAAGTTAAATATGTATATCGTATAGTAAAAGGTGCAAATACATACCTGCATGTGAGTGAAAACAGGACTTATCATTCCCTTTTTGTCCTAACCTATTGAGGATATTTTCATATTTGATTTAGGCTTTAATTATAACATAATTTGTTTAGTGTAAAACAGCCTTTATGACACAAAGTAATCAGATTACGAAAGCAATTTAGCATATTTCTTCGTAAATTTCATCGTCGCAAACCCCGATTTGTCATTAAATGTTTCTTTTAATAAACTATATGCAGACAGCTTATTCACTTTACTTTATGGCAGTTCTGTTACTTTAGTTCCGTGTTTGTAAATATGTTTCGTAACCAGTTACGGAAAATTTTGTTCGTTGTTCTTGATATAATATTATTTGAAATATAAGTTAAGCCCCTACACAAATTGGCGAGAAAACAAGTATTTAGATAAATTTATACAAAAAAATAACAAAGAATTTAATGTAAAGTAGGATTAAGGCTAAGAATTTAAAGTAGGATTAAGAACAATAAATTAAGAAGGAATAAAAAAATAAGCTCCAGCATCCATTACTCATTCAACAAAACACAACAGCACAAATGCTGTTATTTCACCGTGTTATAAGGGGGTGGGTCAGACCACCTGAAAGGCTTCTCAGGAAGCGCCTGGAAGCGACGACAGAAAACCGTGCGTGGCTGCGAGCCTTGGGAGAGGCCTATATCCAGTATGGAGGCACACAGGCTCATGATGATGATTATGATAATGAAATTGATATATGAACTAAATTATTTAGTAAGAAAACCTGATAACCTGGTTTTATGGTAATTGTAACTAAGTGTAATTAGAAATTCTTTTGCATGAAGATAAAAAATTTCGTTCTATATTTTCGGCAACAGACACGCTGGATTATTTAAAAAATATCAATTCCCCTCTTGCAACATCTGAAGTTATGAAGCGATTAAGCCATAAAAAGTTTGAACATCATACTCCAAGGTACAATATATCGTGAGTAAGGGCCTTTAACTATAAATAAGTATCGAGCTTTTATGTAATTGCTACAATAGAAATGTTTTTTAATATTTAAGCCTCTTTATATAATGAGCTTTTTAGGACGTAAAACTTATTATGGTTACGACTTTACTAAGCCTTGATTTAAAAGTTAATCCCTAGCGAATCGTTTTGGCTTCGCACTACAATATTTTATTTACATAGTAAATGTTTCTTCAACATATTTTGCAGGTAGATGTGATCTTGGCGCTCAATAAGTTACACAGTGAAAAACAAGCGATGTGGCCTCTGTTTAAAGAGAGAAGATTTGTATTTTTGTTTGTAATGAAGAAGCTCAAAAACTATTGGAACAATATTCAAAATTCTTTCACCTATAGAAAGCTACATTATCAACGAATAATAACATTTTCTACAAAGTTAAGCGGACGAAGTCGCGTGCAACAGCTAGTCTTTTAAAAGACTCACCTTAATGTATACAAAAACTTAATAAATTATATACTAAAACCTTCCTCGAGAACCACTCTATCTATTGGTGAAAACAGCATGAAAATCGGTGCAATAGTTTTTGAGTTAATCGAGAACAGACAGACAGACGTGGCGGAGGACTTTGTTTTATAATATGTAAGGATTTACCTAAAGTTAAAACGATTACGGGTGCCTATTACACCCAATCGATCCCAAAGTGCGTTAAGCAATTAAAGAAAAACGCCGAGGAACAAGCAATCTGCCTAGCTGGTTTTGGGGTTTTGACCATCCCTCCTATTCTCTAGGCTTAGCTCCTGGTGAGATTCACTTATTACCAAAATTGAAAGAGCTTCTTCGTGGAACCATGATAACGCAGGTATGGCTGCCATAGAGGAGGTTTTCGATACTCAAGTAAAAATATTCTTTTACGAAGGAATAAAAAAAAAAAAACCTTACCTAAAGTGTAAGTAAAGACTAGGTGACTATATTGAAAACTTAATATAAATAAACAGAAATTTTATTAATTTAATTTAATTATAAGAACTTTTTGATTTACCCTGATACATGATTTAGCGGTAAGGATGTTTTTTTTCTTCGATTTATATAGGTTTTCCATTGTTATGGGTATTTCCATTAGTAAAAAACCGTATCAAAATCCATAAATACTCGTTTATAAAACGAGTATGTATTGATTTGTACGGTCCTTGTTAAATTATTTACTTAACAATTTTTGAGTAAACCTAAAAAAATTCAAAATATACACAAATTAACTGTTATTTCGAAAAAAAAAATTTATATCGTTTCCAAATTCAATGCATTCCCAAATCTACCTAATGAACTGTTGTAATAAAACCAAATTTGCGCCTTCTCTCAGTATGTAGTCTGTGTATATATATATATAGTATTCCTTGCAATGTATAGCATTATTAGTTTTATATATAGTCTATGTTGTTTTTCTCTCTGCTCTTTAGCATCACTAGTGAACAGTTTTGTATTTCGTTTCTTATTAAAATATTATAAAATCATTTACAAAACTAGTATATTTTCATTTAATAATATTAGGTTAAAGGCCCAGAAAGCCTGAGAAATAAAATCAGTGCAAAAATTCATAAAATAAGTTGGATATACATTGGATATAAGTTGGATAAAATACCTAACCTACAAAGGCATTGTGCTTTGTGAGAACAAAGGGCTGCTATACAAATCAATTCAAAATGTCATCAAATAATCAACTGGCATTAATTGAGAAATTAACCGGCCGTGATAATTATGCTACATGGCGTTTTGCTGTAAAAACGTATCTGCAGCACGAAGAGTTGTGGGATTGCGTAGAATATGAAAATTTAAATACGCTCGACAAAAAGCGTGACACAAAAGCCAGATCGAAAATAATACTTCTTGTTGATCCTGTTAACTATATTCATATTCAAGAATCAAGCACTGCGAAAGAAGTTTGGGATAATTTATCTCGTGCATTTGATGACTCCGGGCTTACACGCCGAGTTGGTCTGCTGCGAGACTTATGCAATACTACACTAGCTGGATGCCTAAATGTAGAGGAGTACGTCAGTAAAATAATGACAACAGCACATAAGTTGAGGAACATTGGCTTTAATGTAGATGACGAATGGCTAGGCACACTTTTGCTATCCGGTCTACCAGAATGTTACAAGCCAATGATAATAGCTATTGAAAGTTCAGGTATGAAGATTTCCTCTGACTCAGTTAAATCTAAAATATTACAAGACGTCAAACAAACTGAGAGTGATTCGTCTGCTCTCGCTACAAGTCAGAAATTTCATTACAAAAATAAAAGATTTTCTAAAGGCCCCCGCTGCTACACATGTAACAAATATGGCCATAAAAGTCCTGAGTGTAAATCAACAAAATCAAATAAGAATCAGAAGAATACAAATAATCATAACAGTTCGTCTTATGCCGCAGTCTTCATAGCTTCTTCTGAATTCTCCGATGCTTGGTATGTTGATTCTGGCGCTTCTGTACACATGACCAAACACAATAATTTGTTTGTAGAAGAAACAACTTCATATATTAAAAGCATTAAAGTTGCAAATAGTAAAACATTGCCTGTTCAAAGCTGTGGAAAAATAAGCTTGAATGTTTACGATGAAAAAGGCCAACAAAATGAAATATTGTTTACAAATGTTTTATACGTACCTGAACTAGCTACGAACCTGCTGTCAGTAAGTCAAATTATTAACAATGGTGGCCAAGTGAAGTTTAATAAGAGTGGCTGTGTTATTCTTAATAGAAATAATGTAATAGTGGCAACAGCAAGCTTAATAAACAATATGTACCGGCTGAACATGCCTGATGGCTATGCATGCATATCAGATGTTATTGAGCAAGATACTTACCTGTGGCACCAGAGAATGGGACATCTGAATTTTCAAAGCATGAAGAAATTGTCCGAGAACACTGCAGACTTAAACTTAAGTCGAATTAAAGAAAATGTTAAGTGTATAACGTGTCAGGAAAGAAAACAAACACGTCTACCTTTTAAAAATCAAGGGTCTCAGAGCAAAGATCTACTTGAATTGATACACTCAGATGTCTGTGGTCCGATGGAAACTCAGTCATTGGGAAAAGCCAGATACTTTGTGACATTCCTCGACGACTACTCAAAGAAAATATTTGTGTATACTATGTGCAACAAGTCAGAAGTCCTAGAAAAGTTTAAAGAATTTAAAAAGCAAGTTGAGAATCAGTTAAATCGCACTATTAAAATTCTCAGATCTGACAATGGACTTGAATATGTCAATGAAAAATTTTCAAATTTTCTCAAAGATGCTGGAATAATACATCAAACTACCACACCTTACACACCAGAACAAAATGGAACCGCTGAACGCATGAACAGAACTTTAATAGAAAGAGCGAGATGTATGATGTTAAATGCTAACTTACCTAAAATATATTGGGCTGAAGCAATTCATACAGCTGCCTACATTGTCAATCGTTCTCCGACAAAATCTCTGTCTTATAAAACTCCAGAAGAGATGTGGACTAGACAGAAACCTAAAGTCAGTCACATGCGTACATTTGGTTGTGAGGCAATGGTTCATTTACCACAAGAAAAAAGAAAGAAGTTAGATTCAAAATCACAAAAATTAATTTTTATTGGCTACTGTGAAAATACTAAAGGGTATCGATTCATATTACCTAATTCAAGAAGAGTAATAAAAAGCAGAGATGCAATATTTTTAGAGTCAACAGTTAATAGAGATTATGTACCGATTGAATTAACTACAAATGAAAACAGTATTAAAAGTAATACAGAAGAAACTTCAAGTGATGACTCATTCGACACCGTGACTGAAGGCAAATCACAATCCGACAGTGAGTACATCCCCGATGAAAGTGTAGAATCTTCACCTGAAAAAGAAATGATAATAAGAACCAGAAGACAATGTTTAAAAGTAAAGAAACCAGTACAAAGTTCTTACCTGTGTTGTGAAGACCAATTATTAGAAAATGAAATTCCTGAAAACTATGAAAAGGCATTAAAGTCTATCGATGCCACAAAGTGGATAAAATCTATAAAAGAAGAGCTCGATTCCCATCAAGAAAATAATACATGGACATTGGTTAACAAAACTCCCAACATGAAAATAATTGCATGTAAATGGGTGTTTCGCATCAAAGAAGAACCTACAGGTCAACGTTATAAGTCCCGCCTTTGTGCAAAAGGGTACTCACAAACTAAGGGTATTGATTACCAGGAAACATTCGCTCCGACTGTCAGGTATGATTCCATACGTCTATTACTTTCAGAAGCAGTCCAACACAATCTTCAAATAATTCAACTAGATATTAAAACAGCTTTTCTATATGGTGAGCTTGAAGAAGATATATATATGACCGTACCAGAGGGTTTAACCTGCGAAGCTAATAAGGTATGTAAACTCAATAAATCACTATATGGTTTAAAGCAGGCTCCCAGATGCTGGAACTTAAAATTTGATGCTGTTTTAAAGAAGTTTGGGCTAGTCAATAGTAAAGCCGATCAGTGTGTATATGTTGGTACTATTAATGGAGCTAATTGTTACCTGTGTTTGTATGTTGACGACGGACTATTATTTGCAAAAGATATATCAACTTTAAAGGAGTTAATTAATGACTTGCAGTCAATATTTAAAGTAAAAACCTGTTCACTGAGAAATTTTGTTGGTATGGAAATACAGAAATGTGACAAGTATATTTTTATACATCAGTCAAACTATACTGAGAAGTTATTAAATAAATTTAATCTTCATAATTGCAAACCTAACAGTATTCCAGTTGACCCACATATGAAGTTGGAAAATGGAGGAGGAGAAACAGAAAAGAACATTCCATATCGGGAAGCAGTTGGCTCATTGATGCACCTAGCTACAGTAAGTCGACCTGATATTACATTCGCCGTAAGCCTGGTGAGTCGATTTTTAAATTCTTACAATGAAACACATTGGAACGCTGTAAAGAAAATTTTCAAGTATCTAAAAGAAACTAAAAACTACGGTCTGTGCTACACACCAATGTCAGAAACAAATGTAATAGTTGGCTACAGTGATGCAGATTATGCTAACGATCCTAGCACAAGACGTTCAGTCACAGGGTATGTTTTCACCAAAAATGGAGCAGCCGTGACTTGGGCTTCTCAGAGACAACAAACAGTGGCTCTGTCGACCACTGAAGCAGAATTCATGGCAGCCTGTGCCGCCACTAAGGAGGCTATGTGGATTAAACAATTGTTATGTGACATCGGTGAATTTAATCAAAAATCAGTGTGCTTGAATTTAGACAATCAAAGTGCTATAAGTGTAATTAAAAATATAAACTTTCACAAACGGTGCAAACATATTGACATTAAGTTTCATTTTATTAAAGAAAAATATTACTCTAAAATTATTGAACTAAACTATGTGTGCAGTGACGAACAATATGCTGATATTTTTACGAAACCTTTGTGTAAAATGAAGTTTTGTTATCTTAGAGATAAAATTGGAATTAAATCTTGTTGAGTAGTCAAAGATAGTTAAAAGTTGAAACTTATTTTCTGATGTTTTGCTTTAAATGTAAAATGTAAAATTATTAATCTGTAAAATTAAAAGAAGGCATTAATTTAGGTGGAGTGTTGTAATAAAACCAAATTTGCGCCTTCTCTCAGTATGTAGTCTGTGTATATATATATATAGTATTCCTTGCAATGTATAGCATTATTAGTTTTATATATAGTCTATGTTGTTTTTCTCTCTGCTCTTTAGCATCACTAGTGAACAGTTTTGTATTTCGTTTCTTATTAAAATATTATAAAATCATTTACAAAACTAGTATATTTTCATTTAATAATATTATGAACCTTGCTCGTGGAATTTGTACGGTACACGTGTTATTTGGAAATATTACCGGCAGTATTTCATTTAATGCGATTTGCGTCGCACGATATGGAACAATAAAAATTGAGTTTCAAATTTAGGGCAAAATAATGCCATAATTTACGATCATTTGTACGTCATTTCTCAAAGGTGTCGTTTTAATATTCATTATTAATATCTAGCTACCCGCTCCCGGCTTCGCACGGAAACTATTTTTTCTTTTGCAAATTATATAATATTATTAACATCTGTTGGATACTTACACAATCCAGCTGGTAAATTACCTTACACCGCCTGTTAGAATCTTATGGAACTCACACATAATTGAAAAAAAAAAATATGCTGGATTTGTAAGTATCCAACAGATGGCGCTATGTTAATAATATTCATATTATGTTCATATTATATATGAAAAAAAAAAAATTTGTTAAAAAAAAGAGAGATAAACTATCCTATCTTTTAAGTTGGACCAAATTACTTAAGGTTTTTGATTATAAACTAATTGGAATGTTACAAAAAGCTTGCTATAATACATCAGTGAAAACCGAATTAAAATCGGCTAATTGTAAGCCGTTTCTGAGATTAGCGCGCGCAAACAGACAAAAATTCTGATATTTTTTTTTAACCTTGGCAACATAAGTACAAAGTGTACAATTTTTTTTTAATGTACAGACACGGCTCGTTTACGATTTTTATTACATTACGTCACAATGTACGTCACAAAAGAGTGACTGATCGTGAACGGAATCGTGTGGGCGGAGAATGAAGCAAATGAGTCAGTCAGTCGGGCAGCGCCAGCGACCGGAGGTTTACTCGTATCTGAAATAAGCCTCATACGCCTTTGCAATACACTTGTTAACTGTTTGAAGCTTCGAATTTGATTTGCCTGAGATCTACGCCATGAACCCTTCACCAGAAAAATCTAATGTACGGCAATGCTGTCGCTCAGCCATCCCTGACGCGCGCCGAATGACATTGATAGGCGTCGTTGCTTAGCAATGGTATTTTTTTTAACCGTAACTAGGCAACGGTTACTTAACGACGGTAACCCGCCACATTTTTTTTTATACATTTTAGATACCTAATCCCTCGGGAACAGATCATTTTTCTGGATGAAACGTGTATGCAAAATTACATGATCGGTTAAGTAATTAAGACGTGAAAGCGTAACAAACAAAAAACAACTCACTCTCACATTTATAATGTTACTTGTAGATGTTGTTTTATAGTCCGGTAAATTTAGACATTCAAGGTTACATAAATTCCCAACAAGCTGAAAATGAGTAATATTGTTCAAAACATAATTAAAAACAAGATTTCAAAATTCCCCATCGTTCCCGTACGTGGAAAAAAATTTACTCAAGGTCAAAGGTCAAAAAAATGGGTTTTTTACGATTTTCACCGAAACGGTAAGTTTTATCATAAAATTACCTCAGACAAAAATTGTAAATCATAAAATTATCTATAAAAAAGGTATGAATACTTTTTTCCTAGGAGCCACCGTTTCTGAGATATAACGATTCATAAAGTTGTAATCGTCATAATATGCATAAGTACGCCACGTATATACATCTTTGAAGCTGTAATAAAGTAAAAATATTTTTTCTATTGGTGATTGTAACTTACACTTAAATTATAAAATATACATAAGTATAACTATGAGAATATTCAACATGGTGGTGAATATTCTCATAGTTACACTCATAGAATGGTGATTCAACATTAGAACATGACCGGCCTTGTCAACTTGTACATGCCAGAGAACAAAACAGCCCAGCTTTTTTACAACCGCATTTAGCACTGCACCCCTTTTTACAGTTGCAAAAAATGGTGTTTAGCAGTTTTTCCGGCGCAGGCGGGAGTAAAGTCTGAATTGGTTCTAATTCTAATGTATTATCGACCAATTTCCAACCCCAGTCTTTTGGGTCTAGCTGATAACCAAGCCACACTTGAACTTGATAATATACCCAAAAAAGATGTTGATGAGCAGCATCTGAAGTTGGAGGAAGACAAGCTAATTGCACTTGTTTTTTATTTCGGGTGTTTTTAACGAAACATCCATATCGATACTAATCTAAGCAGGTAATTTTTTCAGGAGCATAGAAAGAAGAAAGCGAATTCCGTTAGTGATAACTTCTTGTGGAGTTGAATCACTTTTTTTAAAAACTTCAGCACATTGAACTAAATCTTGTTTTTCAAACATTTTAAAGACTGTTGTTTTTCCCCTCCTGTAAAATGCAGACGTCGTATCACAGCCAGGGACTGGGTTTCATTTCACCTAATATTCTCATAGTTATACTTATGTATATTTTATAATTTAAGTGTGTTAATTTTTTTTTGTTTTTAATTTAAAAAAAGTGTAAGTTACAATCACCAACCAAGTTTATGAATCGTTATATCTCAGAAACGGTGGCTCCTAGGAAAAAAAGTATAGATACCTTTTTTATAGATAATTTTATGATTTACAGTTTTTGTCTGAGGTAATTTTATGATAAAACTTACCGTTTCGGTGAAAATCGTAAAAAACCCATTTTTTTTACCTTTGACCTTGAGTAAATTTTTTTCCACGTACGGGAACGATGGGGAATTTTGAAATCTTGTTTTTAATTATGTTTTGAACAATATTACTCATTTTCAGCTTGTTGGGAATTCATGTAGCTTCACTATCATTTTTTAGTCTAATTTGACCGGACTATTATAATATCACGCACAAATATCGCAAGACTAATTGCCGAGGTTGACCTCGAAAAGAAGATGGTGAAACATGGCCGCTAGTCGTGATAAATGTGGGTGCTTTTGTGAAATACTTTTGGTCTTTACCTTTCCTAATATTATTCCCCCGAATACACATAAATTTTATAGATCCTGAATCTAGTTTTCAGTGATTTTAATTCAATATACGTGGTAATCTACGGTGTTTGTCAAATTGTTTCAGAAGCTATGAGCGTTTGTTCCAAATGTATTTTATCGAGATATATATATATATTTCACTGACAGCAGGGGAATATTTTCGTTGGAACAGTCAATTAAGGAGCTGTAACATACGTTTACAGTATGCGAGTAATACAACATGTAACATACGTTTACAGCGTTAAATGACTTAATAGCGACGTTAAATACTAACAGAGCATGGAGAAATCGGGCCTTAGCCGACAATTCTTTTATGGCTAGACCAAAAAGCTTCAAATATATTATATGTTGCAGTAAAATCGAAAAAAAAAACCTGATTTTTTGCAAAAATCCTAGTACAATTGCAAAGGATCGGATAATGGGAAACTAATAACGAATTTTGTAATCATCTTAGGTACTTTCAGGAGTACCTCAAATGATCAGAAGTAAGTCGCGAATAAACGCTCAACTGTCATAAGTCTTGAGCGCTGATTGGCCGAAATGAACGTTACTTACTGACGGATGCGCTGATTGACCAACCAGAACAGAGAATCTATACATCATTGACCAATCAGCGTTTGATTTTCTAATGGTTCTAAACAAATTGGGATTTTTGCAAAGATCCTGAAAGTACTTCAGATGATTACAAAATTCGTTGTTAGTTTCCTGTTATCCGGTCCTTTCAAAAATCCTTTTTGTTCAGGCGTTTGAAGAGACGAAGCTAGAGAAGTCATTAACTTCCAAGGGTTCGATTGATTTGAAATTTAGTGTACTTTTAGTTTGACGGTATTTCCATGACGTGGTAAACTTGACTTGAGGCTGCAGCAGATGCAAATTACAGTAGATAAATTAGATTATAGGTTAGACCAAAACAGCTTTTTTTTTTAAATATTCGTTGAAGGCTGAGGAAAGTTCTTATGTAGAAAAAAATTGTAAAAATTGCCAGAAAATTACATACGTGCGAAGCCTGGGTCGGGTCGCTAGTTATACAAAAATTTTGTTTGTTCATTGGTGAAAATTTTATTTCATCTCAAGTTCAATTTAGATAAAGTGTTCATTTATCCAAACCTAGTTTTATTTACTTCGAAAAGTTTCCAATCTATTTAATTAGCATTAAGAGCGTTCATCAATTAAAATCACGCTGGAGTCAAAATTTATGATTTCAGTAGTTTCAGATGTTTTAGTTTGCAGATAAGATGTTAACGTCATATTATTTGTAGTTGTATAATCTAGTAAATAGCTGAAAAATATTTTAAAGTGAATTTTCATTAGAACATTTTTAAACAGCCCTTTTTTTAAACTAGCGGTCGACGGTCTACGCAGATAAATATACAAGTTATTAAAAAAATTATAACACAAACTTTTAGAACATTAATGACTTCACATACTAGGTCCAAGAAAAAACAGAAATATCTCAAATTTGATCCTAAAATAACACGTTTAATATCACGAAAAATTACTAAAAGTGACACTTTTGATTATACTTTTCTTGAATGAAAATTTACAGAAATCGTACATTTTTTGGACTATTATCTAATAAATGATATGAATTTTTGGAAAATCAATGTTTTTATAATTTGTCGCATATAATTTTACTAATATATCACTTCTGCGTCGACCGTCGACCGCTAATTTTAAAAAAGGGTTGCTTAAAATCAGTTCTAATGAGAAAAGTATCCCAATATTTTAAAATATTTTTTGACAATTATCTAGATTATAAAACTACAAATAATATGACGTTAATATCTTATCAGCAAACTAAACACATGATGGCATTATGATCCGCCGGAAATCATAAATTTCTGATTCTAACTCTGTAACGGCCTTAATTGTTTTAACCTTATTCCTTCGATGGGGCAAACAGTATTGCAGAGTCAATACTTTGATACTTTTGCTGACTTTGTAATAAAACTCAAGTTTGTTATTCGTTTTGTGTTTGACTAAATGATTATTATATAAATGATTTTATTTGGAAAATAGCGAACCGGCTTCTCACGAATGCATTATTTTTTCTGTAAATTATATAAAGAAACATTCCTCGTTTAACGCTTTTTACAATAGTGAAAATCGCGTTAAAATCCGTTGCTTAGTTTAAAAGATCTAAGCGTACATACATACAGAGGGACAGACGGCATATTAGAGATTTAATTTGGTTCTAAACCAGGCTAAGACAATATAACTACCATATATTATTTTCATAACCCTAGGTAGGGATTTCAGCTCAGACATTTTTTCTGTTTTTATTTTTTAGGTTAATGCCGACAGACAGGCTGACGGTCCATTTGATGATAGACCAACACCTATAACACAAACAACGTCACAGCTGCTCCAAGTGATCTGCTTACCATGGTAGAGTTAAGGATAAGGGATTAGAAAGGGATGAGGAAATGGGATCTGACATCCTTTACTCACTCACAACAGCACATATGCTGTTAATTCACTGTCATCTTCTGTAAGTGGGTGGTTACTGTTGCCAGACGGGCTGCCCAAATGCAATGTGCCCTTCCAATACTAAATTCTAAGTATTTTTTTACACATATTGAAGTTGTATATTTTGGTAATAGCCTTAAGTTTTTCAAATATGAAATATGAAACGTGCTACTAACTAAGGACGCAAGAAACACTCGGAGGGCCAGACCTAGTTATTCTATGCAGTGTTCCCAAGGGAGAAGTTTAACGGCTTTATTTTGAAAGTTAGTTCTAACAGTAATCGTACCCGAGCCTCTTTGGCTTGAAAGCCAACAAAATGAACCAGCATTTAACGGACTCTCTTGAAACATATTTATGAACTTTTAAAAGAGCGACCTGTATTTAATTTCGTAATAAAGTAAGCTAACATTTTTGCGCAGCTTGGCTGCCTTCTGCAACCTCTCTGCTGAACTACAGATAAAAAAAAAACACATTTAAAAAAGTTATTCATAAAAAAAAACCCTCAGGGTGACAACGACAACTTCCTAAAATGACAACTTCCTAAAACGTCTATTCCAAAATAGACAATTTCCGAAAATTCCGTTCTGTAATCATTTACGAGTATGTATTTAAAGAAACTGATGTAAGTATACTCTACGTTCCACAACTCCCCACGTCTATTGGAATAGTGAACAAGACTACGAAACAAACTTTACCACAGCCAGTTCACTTCGTATTTTCCCTTTGAACAAGACAAACGAAGAATAAAAGATACACACTATGCAGGAGAGAGAAGAGAAATTTAATAGTAACAAAAATACAACCACAATAGAAGTCAATCTAAATTCAAGTTTCGTTGCAATTTTTTTCGAGTCTAGATTAAAATCTGAACGTTTTTGTCTCGAGGGTGTAAATAATGCAGTCTTTTTTATATCAGAAACAAAGATACTGGTAAGTATAGAGAACTTTTTCCACAAATTAATTTTTTGTTCAGCCAACACAAAAGAGGTGAGAGTGGTTTTTGAAATAATGTTTGTTGTTCTCAAACGCAAAATTTTAAATCGACACTGTAATTTTCAATTTATCTGTGTAATTAATTGTAAATTATAAAACGTTTCCAGAAGACAGCTGATATGAGGGTGTAGTGCGAGTTTTCCTCGATCAAATACCTCGAACGCTTCAACGTGAATTTGTATGGGAATGAAGGAGCGCTACACGTTAGCCACTAGGTGGCGCTGCTTCATTCCCATACAAATTCACGTTGTTGGTAAAACTCGCACGTCGTCCCTACGCAACGCTACGTCGCGTCGTTGACTAATAGATACAACTCTCTCCACCTTGACTGAAGTCCGTGCCCAAGAGTCCAAAATGTCCTACGTCAGTGTGAATCAAATAAAAGAAAGGGTATCCTAGTATATCCTATTGAATTAATAAATCAATATTACCCTATAGAAAATAATAATATTATATTATGAATTATTCATTCTATGAACTATATAGTTCATAATATTAGGTTTTTTTTTTTACTTTTTGCCTTCAACTGTAAGTCATAAAATCGTTCCTAATTGTCAGTACAAGGTTTGTTAGATGGAGATTTTTTGAAAAATTCCCAAAAAAAAACGAATATTCGAATGGTAGGTACTTTTTTATGAAATTGATAGGGCAGCGAATTAATCGCTAATAATATAGCTTTCTATAGGTGAAAGAATTTTCAAAATGGGTCCAGTAGTTTTTGAGTGTATTAATTACAAACATACAAATCTCTCTTATTATAATATTAGTATAGGTATTACGTTATCAACACTAGCCGGTGTAGCGGTGCTGACGCAGCCCGCTAGCCAAACACGCAGGTCAGGCTCTGCGCAGCCGCTAGTGTTCTGGCGGTCCCCGAACGCGCAACACGTACCGTAATAAACAGTGCACACAAAATATCGTCTATCATTCCACTATCACCTATAGGGACCATATAGCCAGACACTCCCACATTGGTGACCCCGAACGTTAAATTGGGCAAAGGTGATAGTGACGAACAGTGAGTTACAAAGGACATTATAACAAATTCGTTAAATAATTGTGTTCGAAACGTGTCCGACGTGTGACCTACTTACCAGACAGCGGTCATTGTGCGCCGAGCACATAGCAACGCACACACCTGTTGACGTCATACGAACGTGGCACATTCAAATTAATAATAATGGAAGGAGTACAGATTAACGACCAAGGCCAGTCTACAGCTTACACAACGCCAACAGACGGTAATCATTACGAGACGACGTACCAAGGCTATGCAAGTGGCGGGATACCCATAACACCACGGGATATCAACACCGAAGCAGCTGGAGCAATGAGCACGAGCTTATCAGGAGACCTGGCAGCTATAAGTATCAACTCACGACTCCCAGAATTTTGGCCACACATGCCACGACTATGGTTTGCGCAGTTCGAACACACACTGCTACCACAAAAGACAAGTGATGACATCAAATTCCACATGGCCATATCAAAACTAACTCAAGATGCGTTACAGCAAGTATCCGATATAATTTATAATACAAATCTAAGTAATAAATACCAAGTCTTAAAAGAACGACTATTGCAAGTATACGAGGACTCGATTAACGCTCAGTTTAAAAAATTAGTCAGCGAACTCGAACTCGGCAGCCAAAAACCGTCACAACTCTTACGCAGGATGACTGAAGTAGGCCGCAATATGAACGTGTCAGAGCAAATATTAAAGAACTTATGGTTAAGTCGATTACCAGCATCAGTAAGAGCCAGTTTAGCTGTCACGCAGGAGACGAACTTAGAAAAACTAGCCATCGTGGCCGATAATATCATGGAACACATCAACGTGGGAGAAGTTGCACAATGCAATGCTATCAACCCATCATACTTACCACTAACGGAGATGATGTCACAATTAAATAAATTAACATTAGAACTAGCATCCTTACGCAACGAAGTGAACCGCGGACGCAGTCATTTCCGAGGCCAAAGCCGCGGAAGAGGATTCGGAGATCGTCGACCAAGATCACACTCCCGCAGCAGACCAAGATCAAGAACAGACAATCCCAACTGGTTATGTAGATATCACTACAAGTTCAGAGAACAGGCAAGACGCTGCGAACAACCCTGCAACTGGCAAAACAGGAAGAACAACCAGGAAAACTAAATGAGGTACGTATAGGAACAGGCGGCTACGTACCCAACAGCAACCATCGCCTGTGTGTAACAGATTGGACAAACAATCTAAAGTTTTTAGTGGACACTGGTGCAAATGTATCCGTATTACCAGCGACAAGAAAGGACAAAATTAACAGTGAGTTATCCCAATATCGTTTATTCGCCGCGAACGGTAGCGAAATCAGAACTTACGGTGTAAAATCATTAGTCCTTAATCTTAAGCTTAGACGTAATTTTAGATGGACATTCATTATTGCAGATGTTTCACAACCTATACTAGGTGCCGATTTTTTAGCATACTATAGATTGTCAGTAGATTTAAGTTCTAAGAGATTGATAGATCAAATAACAAATTTAAACATCCTTGCCTCTCTGGTTGATAGCGAACATTCAACTATAAATACCATAGGTAATGACCATCCTTATTATGACTTATTAAAAACATTCCCAGACGTTACGAAACCAATATCCTTCAAGGACATTCCGTCACACTCGGTGACGCACCACATAGATACAACAGGTCCACCCTTATATACTAAAGCAAGACCACTACCACCAGATCGCTACAAATTAGTCAAAGACGAATTTATTCATATGCAAGAATTAGGTATATGTCGACCATCTAAAAGTGAATGGGCCAGTCCACTACACATAGTACCCAAAAAGAACGGACAATTACGTCCCTGTGGCGACTATAGGAGATTAAATCACATCACTAAACCAGATAGATATCCAGTACCACGGTTACATGATTTTACATATATTTTAAGTAATAAAACTATATTCTCTCGCCTAGACATTAATAGAGCTTACCATTGTATTCCAGTAAATGCGGATGACATTAAGAAAACCGCTATCATAACACCTTTTGGTCTATTCGAATTCGTGCGAATGCCCTTTGGTCTTTGTAATGCAGCACAAACATTTCAACGCTTCATGGACCAAAGCGTATTATCAGGATTGAATACAGAATTACAATCAGATTTTTATTTTGCATATTTGGATGATGTCATAGTAGCTAGTGATAACGAAGAAATGCATAAAAAACATTTACAAGCAGTATTAAAAAGATTTAATGATTTCGGTATCACAATTAATATATCTAAATGTAGTTTCGGTCAAAAAGTAATCGAATTTTTAGGTCACGAAGTATCATGCAAAGGCATACGTCCACTGGAAAAGAAAGTCGAAGCTATTATAAATTTCCCGAAACCGGAAACTGTAAAAGATTTAAGACGATTTTTAGGAATGGTTAACTTTTATAGACCACATATCCCCAATGCGGCAGAGATACAGTCTAAATTAAATTCATATTTACATAATACAAAACGTAACGATAGTACTAAAATTAATTGGACGAGCGAAGCGATAACGCAATACGAGCAGTGTAAAGTAAGCCTTACGAACGCAGTTACGTTATCGCACCCGTTACCCGACACCCCGCTAGCACTCATGACTGACGCATCGAATACGTGCGCGGGCGCTGTTTTACAACAAAAGGTCAATAATCAATGGGAACCTTTAGGATATTTTTCAAAAAAGTTTTCAGACGCTCAACAAAAATATTCAACATACGATCGCGAACTTACAGCTATTTACTTATCAGTACAATATTTTCGTAAAATGTTTGAAGGACGTCAATTAATGATATACACAGACCACAAACCCTTAACGTACGCTTTTAGCAAAAAAAGTACAGACAAGGAATTACCAAGACGCACTAGGCAATTAGCATACATAAGCGAATTTACAACCGACATACGCCACGTAACAGGCAAAGGTAACGTAGTAGCAGATACATTATCCAGAATAGAGAGTATAACGTGTCCCACTAACATTATCTACGAAGATTTAGCAAGTGAACAGTCAACGGATGACGAGTTAAAAGACCTATTAAATCGAACCGACAGACAGAAAGACAATTCACAATTTAAGGAAATATATTTACCGAACTGTGAACACTCTTTAGTCTGTAACATGTCTACACAAAAAGCTAGACCGTATCTAACAGAAAAATATCGTAGGATTGCTTTCGATACATTACATAATCTTAGCCATCCAGGAATAAGGACTACAAAAAAATTAATAAAGGATCGCTACTATTGGCCGTCTATGAACAAAGATATATCACTTTGGAGTAAAAGTTGTATTAACTGTCAAAAGTCAAAAATCCAACGCCATACAATGTCAGAACTAGGTCAATTCCCACAAAGCGGACGACTAGAGCATGTACACATAGATATAGTAGGGCCATTGCCTACTACAAAGGAAGGCTATAGATATCTTTTAACAATGATCGATAGAGGAACAGGTTGGCCAGAAGCCATACCTATGCGCGAAATTACGGCAGAATTGGTAGCTAGAAAATTTTTCGAAATCTGGATTTCCCGTTTTGGTTGTCCTAGACGTCTAACGACAGATCAAGGTAAACAATTTGAGAGCAGTTTATTCACTCAATTATCAAAATTTTTAGGTATAGAAAAAATCCGTACGAATGCATACCATCCACAAAGTAATGGTATGGTCGAAAGGTGGCATAGATCGCTGAAATCAGCATTGAGAGCGAGACTAAACAATAACTTAAACTGGTACACTGAATTGTCAGCAGTTATGTTAGGCTTACGCGCTGTTCCACGAACCGATACCTGCGTCAGCGCAGCCGAGCTCATGTATGGTATCAAGTTAAAACTTCCGAGCGATTTTTACGACACAAGCGACGTCAGAGAATTCGATTCACACGAGTTCGTAAAAAATCTTAAGAAAACAATTTCAAATTTGAAACCGAGGTCGGTCAAACAACGTGACTCAAGGTCAATTTTCGTACATAAAGACCTACGTGATTGCGAGCACGTTTTCTTAAGAAAAGAAGTCCTAAAATCTTCCCTTCACCAACCGTACGAAGGTCCATATCAAGTTATCAAGAGAGGAGAAAAGTCATATACAATCGATATTTTTGGCAAACGAAGCTCAGTATCAATTGATAGGCTTAAACCCGCTTATACTATAGGGTTTAGCAATCAAACAGAAAGTCAAGGATCGCTAGAGAGTAAATATCAGTCATTAGATCAGTATAAAAATGTAAATGTAAACGATCATCATGATAGATCAATCAACAGCGAAAAGTCCAAAACTTACACCACACGCAGTGGCCGTGTTTCGAAACCAACGGTGAGGTTTGCGCTTACGTAATCAAATTTTTAATAATAGAGTAGTTCAAAGTAAATTCATCATTTAAAATTCTTCATCGCAAGGGTATGATCATTACTGATCCACATCCATTCCGAAAATTAGATAGTACGCTTGAAGAAATGGGTAAAAGTTACAGCAAACCGGAAGAAATAATTATCGCGCAAAATGGTGCGAACGGCGCGAGCACAAACGAGATAGAAACACACTTGAAATTACATGGATCTATCATGATGGTAGTACTCATTATGCTAGCCATAGGATTTCTATATTTCCTGTATAACAAATGCAAAACAAGAAGTGCACGTTGGATGCAACAACAAATGCAGCCAAGAATCAGTGTCCAGCAACCACAACCTCAGCCTCAACCGCAAGTTGTGTTTGCACAGCGGACTTAATGCAGTACAAAAGAAACAGCCATAGTATTACAACAAATTGTTTTAATTGTAAGTACTAAATTACGTCGACCGCTAATTTTAAAAAAGGGTTGCTTAATATCTGTTCTAATGAGAAAAGTATCCCAATATTTTAAAATATTTTTCGACTATTATCTAGATTATAAAACTACAAATAATATGACGTTATTATCTTATCTGCAAACTAAACACATCATGGCATTATGATCCGCCGGGAATCATAAATTTCTGATTTTCTGATTTCTGTAACGGCCTTAAGTGGACGCGTTTGTAATTAGGTACATCATTATGGAGTTAATGATCTTTGCAAATTGGCACTAATTTTACACATATAAATTTATGTCACCTATTAAATTCTAACGTCATGGTGTCTGCTCTATTTGGTTTGAAACGTTGATGTTATGGAAACTCTGCCAGCCTTTGTCAATAATAAATTGTGTCAACTACCACTTGAAATTATATATAAAGACAAGTCTCGTACTTAGTCAAAATAAAATGACAGCACAAAATATCACTTCCAAGAAAAGTGATGCTCAATGCTTAATACTGTATTATTAAGAATCATTAATCTTTTAACATGTCTCAACGAATAGAATGGCACATAATTTATTTAAAAAGGCACATAATTTATAATTTATTATACATAATTTATTTATTATTATATACATATGAATAACTGGTGACTTCGTCTGCATATATATATATATATTATATATATATTACACCTGACATTATATTTTTGCCGAGCGTTGGATAGCCAATGTCCACCCCGAAATTATAATCTATTTGTTATTTTTTTTAAATAGAATGAGTACCTAGTAATAATAATATATAATAATAATAAAGCCTTTATTCAGATCTACAATTAACAATTATATAAAAATTTAAAAGTACACTATAGGTATGTTTCTTGCTTATTGCCTGTAAAGCAATTTTCCATTCGCGTCTATCTTGAGCCACTCTGTTCCATGTCGTTCCAGCTACTTGTTTGCTGTCCTCATCCCATCTTTTCGGTCGTCTGCCTCTATTGCCTCTCTACAAACGAACAAATAAATATATAAATTTTATTATTATTACTATGGTCGACAGCACACTTGCAGCACAAGTGGCGTTGCTTGTGTTGTGTTGTGCTTGTTATAGGCTACGGTAGCCACCCACCGTCAAGTGGACCATCAGCCTGTCTGAGGAGTTTCAAATTTAAAAAAATGTCTAAATTTATTAATCAGAACTCTATTTTTGAACACAGAATTCAGCATTGGGCAATTAAGATTTACAGCATTAAGTGTTTTTCTCACAAAAAATATATTGCAATCGATTTTTATAAGAACCCACTGAAGTTTCCGTGGAAATTTAAAAAGCTTTCCTTCTTTTTCAATTTCCTTTTAACTCGTTCCAAGAAACCACCGTTACGCTAGTCTCAATTGGCGCAGAGCTTACACTTTGCTAAAATGCCGCAACTTTGTACATACGATTTACATGTTACTGATGTTACAAAGTAAAACAAACATTCGTTACAAAGTCAGCGTAATTCGAACACTGCGGCATCAATAAAAGCGATCTCGTAAGTGTTCTTCACAATTAGTAGCCTTTACATAAATCTCTAACTTGTGATTAAAGATCAATGATGTAAACCTGTTGTGGAAAAGGCAAAGGAAAGCCATTTTTTAACGCCATACGCAAAAGACGGGTGTTATAAGCTTAACCTGTGTGTTTGTGTATCTGTGTGTCTGTCTGTCTGTCTGTCTGTCTGTCTGTCTGTCTGTCTGTCTGTGGCATCGTAGCTCCCAAACGGATGACCTATTTTGATCAAGTTTTTTTTTTGTTTTAAAGTTGAATTGATCAAAATATAATTTATATATGTAGATAATGTTTATGGGTTTAAAAATGATCAGAATATTTCCTGGTTGACGAAGGGATTTCACTAACTTCCACAGGTTCCTATTGGGTTACTGGAGTTACTGGGTTATTCAAGTTGACCCCGCCGGGAATCGAACGTCAGGCAAGCACTCTTACCACTCGTCCAACGGGATCGCTTAAACTACTCATAATTTAATAGCAATATTCTACAAGTAAATTGTATCCTCAATTACTTAAAACATCAATAGATAAATTTGAACTAATCTTATCCATTAACGAGTCTTGTCAAAGATTTCTTACATCTTGAACCATTTAATTTACATAAACTCAATTACTGACTCCCATTACTAGTTTAAGGTCTTCTTACAACTTTCATTTGTCACCGTCACAAGTCAAGATCAATTTCAACGTTTCACGGTGTCGTCATTGTTTCAATAATTAATTTTCTTAATTAATTAAAGTTTATTGTTGAATCATATTACTGTTTACTTACTAATTATTGAATTTTAATTTAAGCGAATCAGGTTTTCACTAGGACTTTTTCTCTTATTATAAAATGTATTTGAGTGTTCACTTGATATCTTTATTGTATTTGAGTAGGTATTTACTCAGCGAACTTGACTTGCAGACATATATTTTTCGATGGTATTTACTATTTGTATTAAAAAAAAATCGGGATTATTCAAGATACCCTGTATTACGTACACTTTGTGTTAATTTAATTATGCTAAAAGAACAAATGAGCCGCCGGGTGGCTATTAAAACTTAACGAAGATATATGTTTTTCGTTTACAAATACTATACTTAGCTTTATTCGAAGTAGACGAAAGTAAACATTTCGTATACTTACCTACTTTTGATTTACTAAAAGTACTCGTATAAAAAGGTCAGCAGGTATGCTGGTCCGCTTGATGGTAGATGGCTACCGTCGCCTATTAACCAAAACAATAGTTGCTACAAGTGTAAGTTTGTATGACAGGCTGCGTTATGTAAGGCTCCGATTATACGCTAAAGATCATTGGAGTAAAATCTTTAGCTTCTAACATCAATTAACATATAGGGATTAACATAATATATGATAAAATATCCTATACGTTGATCCATTTAATAAACTATCTGTGTGCCAAATTCCATCAAAATCCGTTTAGCCGTTTTTGAAATTTTGAATTTCTCACAATTTTTCAAATTTATAATATTCGTAGGATATATGGATATAAATATAGATAAAAACACACAAGACAGGTATCGCTGGTACCACAAATAATATAAATTATGTTTGATTTTTTTAACAAAATAAATATAAAGCACTCTATGCAGCCTTTTTTACTAACCTAACCTAACAACTTTGTATTCTTTGAAAGAGATTTCTTCAGATCTGCCAATTTAGCATGGGTTATTTATACAGTACAGTACTCGTCCTCTATGCATGCCTAAATTCGCTTGACGGTTCAACGGTATAAAAAGTCAGGCAGGTAAAGCCTAAAAAACGACGCTTTCCGTATCAGTGGAAACGAATTGTCAATAAAGGTGGCTTTACGTGGAAGACCGTACTTTGCTTATACGTGAAGGCCAAGTCACTAAAATATCACAAAGTATTGTGGATATCGACCGCTAGGTCGATATTAGTTTTCGGTCTTTGTATAACCGTATTATTATATCCTTTCGAACCTTGAAGTGAACTTTTGTAGCAAATTAATGCTTTTGTTCTGTAATCTAATGACAAGCTGTTATGAAATTGAGAGCTGTCAGTTAATTTAAGAGTGAAACTTATTACTTATTCAACCTTCTGTGACACAAATAGACTAGGTATATGGTAGGTATATTTTTATAGAATTTAATAAAACGAGTTTTTAAGTAATCAAATATTTAATATATAAATATTATGTATCTACGTTAAATTAAACTGGGTCGAAGACGAAAAGTATTTTAGCAATTGAAAATTATAATTACATATTTCAATTGGAAATCGGAGCAAGCAAAGATGTGCGACAGAGAATCGTGAAGCTTACTGCGCAGTGTAATAGAGAAGGACGCTGCATAGGAGCTAGTTTTTTTTTAAAGTAAGAATATCCATGAGCATATTTTAATAGGCAATACAATTGCGATTTTTTTTTCTCATAGATAAATATATACTTTTCGTCTGGTAAACAGATGGGTGAAGGACGACCTCACTTCGAACCTTTGACCATAAATGCGAAAATTGTGAGGATGGATGGATGCTTGTTACTCTTTCACATCACTTATTTGGATGAAATTTTGCGCACACATAGTTTATTACCTGGATTAACACAGATGTTATCTTGGAAAATTTTTAGGTTCCCGTGGGATAGTCTAAAAATATAAAAAATGGGGCGATAAAGATGTCAGATATTTTCTCATGTGTTATATTTTTAATTTTTCAACGCGTACAAAGTGGAGGGCACCAGCTAGTTATTAATATTATGGCGCAGTTACACTAAAATTAATGCCAAAGTTCGTGGAAACAATGTTCTTATCGTCTACTCTGTAATATTGATTTAGGTGAGCAATTTCGTAGTATTGGCATTTTACTTTTTGAATGATTTTAAAAGGTATTTTCAAGCTTACTATGATTTGTAGCTACTGTTACCAAACAATACAATCTGTTTAAGGGTCACCTCCCTGAAAATTATGTTTGTTTGCCTTAAGGTTGTAAGTAAACCAAATATATCACCAATGTAAAACTTCAATAATGTAATATTGTTTTAAACCTTAATATAAAATCTATTATTGACTCACCTTTAGTTTGCCAACGTTGTTGTGATCTTGGCGAAGTCGATAAGTGACCTCAACACGATGTTCGAAGACCTCAACAGAGTTTCTCAAAGGGATGGACAAGACAAAAGTTATGTCTCCGATGTCTATATGTTGCGTCCACCCCTGTAAAAGTTGGGAATTCAACTCTCGAAGTTCAATGCTTGCCTAACGTCTCAGGGGCCCGGATTCGATTCCCGACTAGGTCAACTTTGGAAATGAACTTTTCAAAGTTAGTTCTGGTCTGAATTTGTAAGTAGTGGCAGTGCACACTGAGTTTTGCAGTCATTTGGGCCACCCGTCTGGTGGCAGTAACCTCACAGAAGACCACCGTGTAATAACAGAATATGTGCTGTTGTGTTTCGGTGAGTGAGTAAGCGATTCCAGAGTCCACCACCTCATCCCCTCCTTATCCCTTATCCTTAATCCTTCTATGGTCAGTACCTAACATCATGTGGACCGTCAGCCTGTCTGTTGACCTTAATATAAAAAAATAGGTAGAGCCAACTTCAAGAAGCAGTTCAATCGTCGAATCCGGCTCAGACGCTTAGTGGACCATCAGGCTGTCTGCCAACCATAAAATTTAAAAAAAATGATAAGGAAAAGTTATGATAACTGTATTTAAAATTTCCAGTTCCCATAGTAGGAGATTGTCACACGCTTCGTTGACTTTGAGGATCGACCGAATTGAAGCTCTCGTGTTTGTGTTGTTATTACACTGAGAGTGTACGTACTGTATAATGAAACAATGGGTTTGTTAATGTATGCGCATTACGTAACATCTCTTTTTTAATATTAATATTTTCGCAGACACGGTGTCTGCTTTTAACAGGTAGGTTATCTACTTTTTGTTTTATAAGCGGGAATTTATTTTATGCCAAAGTGCTGAAAAATAAAACATTTCTACACAAACGCTGTTGGCACATTTCGCTTGGTAAGTAATAGGGGTTAAAGTATGAAATAGCCGTTTTATTGTAATAGGTACTTCGAATTGACATAGAACCTTCATGGTTTGAGATTTTTGAGTGAAACTTTTTTCATACGGTACCTATGTAGTTCTTCTTTTAAAAAATGTGCAACATTCGATTATCAACTTTCAGTTGTTTTTTTTATTCAGCTTAGACAATAAAGATGGATACTTCGAAAATTCGTGTGATTTTTGAATACGAGTTCCGACGCGGAACTAACGCGGCAGAAACAGCTCGCAATATTAATGTTGCGTTTGGAGAGGGGACTGCTAATGAACGCACTGTGCGATTTTGGTTTAAACGCTTTCGTGATGGAAACTTCGATTTGAAGAACGAACCACGTGGAAGACCGCCCACACAGGTGAATAACAATGATTTGAAAGAGATGGTGGAAGCCGATCCGAGCCAAACTACCCAGGAATTAGCGGCATGGTTTAACGTTACCTTACCAACAATATTGACTCATTTGCGTCAAATCAATAAAATAAAAATATATGAAAAATGGGTGCCTCATGATTTGACTGATCTGCAGAAAGAAACGCGTGTTGAAACTTGCGTTGCCTTGTTGAATCGATACAGAAATGAAGGAATATTGGATTTGTGATGAAAAATGGATTCTTTACGATAATCGTAAGCGGAAAATGCAATGGCTGACCCCAGGTCAAACGCCGCAACAGTGTCCTAAAGCAAAGCTTACCAATAAAAAGGTAATGGTAACTGTTTGGTGGTCTCAGCGTGGTGTTATTCACTATAGCTTTCTCCGATCTGGTCAAGCAATAACGGCAGATGTCTACTGCGCCGAACTCCGAACAATGATAGCGAAACTAGCAGTGAAACAGCCCCGACTTATGAATCGATCTTTACCATTATTGCTCCATGATAACGCGAGACCTCATACAGCACGAGAAACCGTTTTAACTCTACAGGAACTGCAATTAGAAACCATTCGTCACCCTCCGTATTCGCCAGACCTTGCTCCAACGGACTACCATTTTTTTCGTGATTTGGACAATTTTCTGCGTGATAAAAAGTTTTCTTCTCAGGAGGCAGTGCAAAATGCTTTCACACAGTTTGTCGAATCTAGATCACCAGAGTTCTATTGCAAAGGCATAAATGAGCTTCCTATTAGATGGCAGCAATGTATAGATAATAATGGTAATTATTTTGATTAAATAAATATGTTAAATTAAAAAAAAAAACGAATTTTTATTTTTCAGTACAAATCGGCAATTTCATACTTTAACCCCTAATACTTGCTAAGTTTTAAGTGACAGTTCCTTTGTAATATCTGAATACTCACTTTCGCCCCCGACGCCCACGCAAAAACGGGTGTTATAGGTTTGGACGTGTGTGTCTGTCTGTGGCATCGTAGCTCCCAAACGGATTTTAAGATAAATTTATTTAAAAAAATATATTTTATATTAAAAATTTGTTACATAAACCCCAGCTTTAAATTTCTTTTTATAAAAGCAGAGTTTGCACAACCCTTGAAAGCCTTTTTATCCAAGAATATATTTTCACAGCCTGTATAAACAAAATGACGATGAAAATGATTGCGTCTTTTAGTACCTATCTAAAATTGTTACTTTTTTAAATGAGTTGAGCAAATAAAGATTTATTTGATTCTATAGCAAAAGGTTCACCAACGGTTCGGTGAGTGAATAAGGGACTTCAGAGCCTATTACCCCACCAATCCAATCCAAGCCTTTATCCTTAATCCTACGTGACGTTAGCCACCTACCATCAAATGGATCATCAGCCTGTCTGTCGATCTCAACATAAAAAAGGTCTAGATTGGTATTTAGGTCAAAAGACAAAAATCATAGGATATTCGAGTATATCTATATATATAAAAATCTCGTGTCACGATGTATTTTCGCGATAAACTCTGAAACTACTGAACCGACTTTGATCAAACTTCACAAGTATCTGTTATTTCGTCCAACTTAAAAGATAGGATAGTTTATATCTCATTTTGTTTATTATTATTTTTATTTTATTTTTTTTTAATTATATAATATTATTAACATAGCGCCATCTGTTGATACTTATTCAATACAGCAATTATTTATCTGTGAGTTCCATAAGGTTCTCACAGATGGCGGTTTAAAGTAATTTATCGGCTGGATTGCAAAAATCACCCCGGGCGAAGCCGGGAGCGGGCCACTAGTGTGTTATATTTTATTGGTAAAATATTCGTTACTAAAAACATAATATTTTTATCCAATTGGTGGTTTGGATATTAATGTGCTTGCGTTATCTTGCTATCTCGGGGACCGGGTTCGATTCCCGGTAACCAACTTTGGAAATGAACTATTCAAAATTGGCGTTTTCCTGAATCTGTAAAATAATGTTGCGTTTTGCCTTCATAAAAATTTAGGCAGCCCTTCTGGCGACGGTAACCACTCCGCTACAAAAGACACCGTGAAATAACAACATGTGTGCTGTTGTATTTCGGTAAATGAGTAAGGAATGCCAGGGATCTTTAGGAAATCTGCCTATGAAATAGTATTCTTTTATCCATATAGTAACTAATAATAGAAAAAATAAATAAATAAAAATACAAATACTGAACACCAATTATTTATTGTAAGGCTCCCAAAATAAGCTCTATTACCCTTGTGTTATGGGATAACCATAGCAAGGGCATGGGGACAAACTCTATACAAGTGCACACCCAAATCAGAGCCTGCCGGGAAAGTTGGCCCTGCCGGGAATCGAACCCGGGACCTCTGAGTCAGAACGTTACGGCAAGCACCTTTTCCACTCGACCAAAGGGCTCGTCTTAGGATGAAACGTCCAAATTATGAACTTTGCTAACAAAACAGTCTCAAGAATGAATTTCAGTCTATGATTAGTTCATACAAAAATATTTATCGATTTATTGAAGCTATAGAGCAGCTACGGAGTGCCTAGTCGTCTAAAAGGTTGAATGTCTGCCGTCTAAGTTGTTATTACATGAATATATTAATAAAATGTCAATACATATAGTTATTGAATCAATACACTTTCTCTTTGGCAATAAATGGGGCGAATGACTTTAAAAATATTTTTTGAATATGTAGGTAGGCTCACTCTTTAACTCTTTTTTAACCTTCCTTTTATTGCTTAGAACTTACTTACTTGGCTGCGGTATCTAAATCACTCACCAACTACTTATTACTTACGTGATTATTAACACTTACATAAAACCACTTTGTTGTTTCTCCATGATAGTATTTTTAACCTTCGACACCCGTCGTAAAAACGGAGTGTTATAGGCTTGATGTGTGTGTCTGTGGAATCGTAGCTCCCAAACGGATGGACCGATTTTAATCTGGGATTTTTCTGTTGTTTGATTGCTGACATGATCAAGTAATCTGCAGGACACCTAATTTCTCAGCAACTTACAGAAGATGGAACGTGTTTGAGCTCAACAGGATGTCGGGGGTTAGTTTATAATTTTAATTATAGCTTATTATTTTATATAAAGGGGTGGTCCTGTCACTAATAAAATTATATCTTGATTATTTCTACAAAACGTAAGAGCTTTATTAATACCTATAACACTTGATATATTACCTTTTTTTCAATTACGTTAAAAAGAAAATGTCTTCTAAAATTAATTCGACAAGATATACAACGCTTAAACGTCTTTGTTAACGTGACCTTTGGTAAACCAAAGCTTTGTGTTAATATGCAAATATATATCCGCGGCCACCTTCTTCAATGGGGCACTTTTCACCCAAAAATGACTTCTTTTGTAGTACAACAACAATGCATGATTTATAGCCGGACATCTTTGTACAGTCGCGACCTCACAATACGCATTAAGGAGGCCGATACTATGTGCTTATTATGCATAGCTGACGGGTTTTTGAATATGAAACTATTCCTATAATTTTATAGCAGAGGCTAAGGCTATGAAAATTTGGAACCGATAGGAAATCTAAATTTAAAGCCCATACCAATTAGATGGTGAAAATTGATATAGATGATATAGATGTATAATATTTTTTTCTAGATCACAGGAAAAGTGTTGCTCAAATTTGATGTGCTCGATTTAAGATTTGATGGGATCTTCTTTAAGCACGAAGTAAAGCAAGTAAAGCACATGACGATCAAATTATATTATTAGAGAAACAAAGACATTACAAAAGTATGAATTTCAGTTATTTAAGCTAACAAACTAATATGGAGTGAACATGACCACGTACTACTGTTAAGAATTTAATCAATCTGTATTAAATATAAAATCAATATTTAGAAATTCTATGTTGGCTGCATTTTTGAGTGTTTTTCTATCTATTTAGATCAGAGACAATGCTGTGACGATGAATCAAAATATCCAGGACTTGTTACTGTGTGTTACAGAAGACGAGCATAATTCGAAGAGTAATGAATTCCCTGGAATATTATCTCTTATATATCTGTTTAACTATTTATCTCCAAACATTTAAAAAAAGGCATTGACTAGCAGTGAGACTGAAAGGTGTGGTGTTCTTAAAAAACGATATTCATACATTAATATACTTTAGTGAAAATCTTAATACTCTCCAAATAAGAAACTGCGAATTCACGTACAGACAGAAAAAAAGAAAATAGGTAACAAATTAGTTTCACTTGACATAATTTATTGCTGCGGAAATACGAAGAAATGCTACAATTTTTTTACTCGGTGTCTTAAAGTGGGTCGGAAAATTCATGGCGCGTAGAAACTAAGAGGACCGAAAGGTTTAAAGGATTAAACAAGGCTTATGTCTTAGAACGGTCCAAGGAACTTACGTATAGGGCTATTTGGGGACTTTCTTTGGCCTTCCACGTGGAAACGGGTCAAGGGTCGGGAGTATTACACGAAAGCCAGACGTTAGTGAGAATTTATTACTTTTTTTTCTGACTACACATATGGCCGACAAGCTTATCTTTCAGTAATATTTCAAGAATTTGATGTGACCACTTGTAATGTTTTGAATCAACGAATTTGCGCAGATATTATGTGAAAAAATAAGAAAAGTAAAATTAAGAAACAGTAAATAGTTTGAAAAATGTAGATTGTGTTTTCACTGTACTACGAACAAATTGTGGAAGTAACATTTTATAAAAGCTTGTACATGGAATGAACATAACAATTCAATATCACATATTCATCAGCGGGAACATTATTTCACCCTACACAGTTTCAAACAAAACATGCACTCTTTCGCACAAATATTTCGAATATGTGTACCGATCATTGTATTGTATTTTCCCTAATATAAATAAAATAAAATCATCGATTTATTTTATACGTAGACGACAATCGAAACACCGCTCATAAAAACCAGTTAACTTCGAAAATCGTTTGAGTTTAATCGAGGGTGAAGCGTTTCCCTTAATCATCGCACGGGTTTACTTTAATCGTCTATTCGTTGTTGGGAGCGATGAATCGGCTCATTTACTTTGCGATAGCTAGGTACTCAAGGAATTATTTTAAGGCTATCAATGAGACAGTATAAAATTGGGAAAACAATTCGTAGTCATTTATTACAGAGGAGACGTTACGGCCAAAAATGTTTCTTAATACTTTTCTGATCATCCATCTATGTCTATGTCTATGTCTATGTCTATGTCTATGTCTATGTCTATGTCTATGTCTATGTCTATGTCTATGTCTATGTCTATGTCTATGTCTATGTCTATGTCTATGTCTATGTCTATGTCTATGTCTATGTCTATGTCTATGTCTATGTCTATGTCTATGTCTATGTCTATGTCTATGTCTATGTCTATGTCTATGTCTATGTCTATGTCTATGTCTATGTCTATGTCTATGTCTATGTCTATGTCTATGTCTATGTCTATGTCTATGTCTATGTCTATGTCTATGTCTATGTCTATGTCTATGTCTATGTCTATGTCTATGTCTATGTCTATGTCTATGTCTATGTCTATGTCTATGTCTATGTCTATGTCTATGTCTATGTCTATGTCTATGTCTATGTCTATGTCTATGTCTATGTCTAAGTCTAAGTCTACATAAAATATAGTATATATATCTTGTCTTTCGATTAGTGAGTAGTGAGTAATTTTCTGGTAATTTCCCTATTCTGTCTTTATCCCTCATCGTTAATCGTTACATGGGCAACCCCGCCATGGGTTTTAATCTGGCCCGAGTTAATCAGTTTTAATCTATGTCATTTATTTTTCTTTTAATTAATTGGCAATCAACAACTAATTATGCTTTTTATTTACCACAACATATGGCGACTTGTGCTGAAGTTAGGACTTATCTGGTTAAATTAGGACTTATCTTATAAATATTAGCAACGACTATGAATTCACGCGAATATACCACTTACCATTAAGTGAGTCATAAGCCTGTCTGTCGATTTTTAAAAAACAAATAATCTTTCCACCGATTCTTACGATTCCTAGTGGATTTTTTTCATTGTATATCACATGGCTGTCTTTTTACTAAAATGTTGGTTTCACAGTGAATTATTCTTAAATACGGCCTGAGAGTAATATGAAATTACATTCGTTTTTTTTGCAATTAATTTTCTTTGGCCTTATTTAATAGAATCATGAATGAGCATGAGTGAACTAGTTTCACCTATTCACCTAAGGCGATTCGGATCATACAAAATAATCAAACGGAAAATTTGCATATACGTTAAAATTCCCAATATTCCGAAAAATATGGGGAAGATAAATAAACCAGAGTTCTTATTCCCATACAACTAAACGGTCTTGCTCCCCGTGAATTACAAACATCAACACATTATACCTTTATAATTGATCCCGGAGGTCATAAAATACAAAAAAATATATCCAAAAACCCATCGCAAAGAGAGCGCTTGGTAGCCGATCCGACCGTAACTTCCTTTTATTTGGAGTACTATTTAGAAACTTTAGCGATTATTTGTTCACATAATATAACTTGATAACGTTCGTATGACCTATTATTGAGAAGGGTTTTACGATTAGCGGACTCTAAGGACCTATACAGAGTAAAAACAAACTTTTCCATCATTCATGAATCACTGTCGCTGAGTATTTGTGGCTATGACTATTGGCACAAAGTTTGCAGATGTGTATATAGCAAAGGTCATGTAAACTATGAAGAATTATATAAGATAATTATCTAAGTTACTCTGCTGAAAAAACAATATCAGCTATAAAAAATGGGTATAAAAAGGTTCCATAAAAAAGCATAATCAGAAAAAGTATAGCTTTCACAAGTGTGTAAAAACACTGTAGCTATAATTTAAAAAAATACTGGCCAGGTATAATCTAAATTCAATCATACAATGTGCCATTGTTTGACTAGTTTTTCATCATGTAATTTTTTTTTCTGTCCTCTATTCCCGCAAACTGTCCATGGGACATTTAGCTGGATGTTAAGTATTTCCAAAGGACGTGTTTGGAGCAAAATCCAATGATTTGCCCAAATATTATAATGTAATAATCTACGACTCCATAAGGTCCTGTGGCGCACGCCTCTTTAGTCTCTTAAAAGTTGCACCCGGCTGCTTATCCATCAGGTTACGCGCCAGTGGGTTTGGGTGATTTTGGAGTCGCTTGTGGTAGGATTGCAATGACTCTGCTACGACGCTCTTCACAGTCTTAACCCCCAGTTCTCGATGCAGACGATCGTTTTGAATATACCATGGAGCATTGGTAATCATGCGAAGCATTTTGGACTGGAACCGTTGCAATATTTCAAGGTTTGAATTTGATACTGTGCCCCACAGTTGCACTCCGTATGTCCATATTGGTTTGAGTACGGCCTTGTACAATAGAAGCTTATTTTCTAATGATAATTGGGCTTTCGATTTAAAAGCCAGAACATCTTTCTCACTTGTTGACCAAGAGCTTTTCTTTTTGTAAAAATATGTTTGGCCCAGGTCAGACGTCTGTCTAGATAAATTCCCAAATATCTAACGCAATCAGATTGCGGGATCCTTACATAATTTAGTTCCACTTGTGGGCATGTGTCACGTCTTAAAGTGAATGTTACTTGCACGGACTAAGCTTCATTCACCTTTATCTTCCAGTCCTTGAGCCATTGAGATATCTTATTTAGGCTCACTTGGAGTTTTAGAGACGCTTCAGATGCGATTTCATCCACTGCTAGAATGGCTGTGTCGTCAGCATATGTGCCAATAATTACTTTGTCCGCGTTGGGAAGGTCGTGTGTATAAATTAAATATAATAAAGGGCCCATAATGCTACCCTGGGGGACACCGGCTTTGATCTTATAGAGATTTGTTGTGCTATCACCATGTTTTACGTAGAAATGGCTTTCCTCAAGGTATGATTTTATGAACTTGAAATAGTTGACGGGTAAGTTAGTAAGTACTTTATAGAGGAGTCCGTCATGCCACACTCTATCAAAGGCCTGTTTTACATCAAGAAAAACTGCTGAGATATATTGTTTCTGTTCCATAGCACTATTTATTTGTTCAACTAGCCCATGTACTTGCTCTATCGTTCCGTGGCCCTGCCTGAATCCAAATTGATGTCCAGGGATTAGATTGGCTTCAGCCAGTTCAATTATGAGTCTCTTAATGAATAGTTTTTCAAGGACCTTCGAAGGAAGAGGTAGGAGGCTGATAGGACGATAAGATTTTACGTCTGTGAGGTCTTTGCCTGGCTTCGGAACGAGAATTATTTCTGCTACGTTCCATTGGTAACATGTAAATATGACGATTTATTACATAATATTTCACAAGTAATTTTCTACTTTTCTCCCACAATCCTTCAAGTTATCTACTATGTGGCGATTTTGTGTATTTACCTAATATACTTGGGGGTCATGTCATAAACCGTCTATGTTTCTATTGCTTTTCATTAACAAATTGGAATTTAAATGTTACCTTTAATTTAAAAACATTGCAAATACCTCTTCCTAAAAATCCTAAATCACTGAAAGATTTCGTAGCTGGTCACAAAGTCCACCCGGAAACCCACAAATAACTAATGTACTCGTAAATAACAAACTTACAATTTATAAAGTCGTAGCTAATCTAAGTTAAACTTATTCCATCCAAGCATCTCATCTACGCTCATAAGCTACCTTACAGGGTCATACTGCAATAAAAATAGATATATGAAAATAATAATTGGCAAACATCAAAAACGGACGGACGGGCAAAGTTTTTTTTTATAGAACTTGATGTTAGGTGGCTACCGTCGCCTATATAACAAGCAACGCCACGGCAAGTGCGCTGCCAACTCCAGTAGATTTTTTAGTTGTAAATAATATATCATCGCAATAAATATCTTTGCAAGCATTCGCTGGTAAATATTTATCGTAATTTTTTGAACCTAAATGTATGTATTTTTTGTAGCTATAGCTTATATGGGTGTAATATGAATGTGAATTATTATTATTATTACTATTATATCAGCGTGTATGAAATTACAGACAGAAATTAGTACACGCTACCTTTTTTTTTTTTTTTGACGCGGGGAAATCAGCAACCCTGATTCGACTGCCAGCAATGGGGCGCTGGCAGGATATGTGGGATTTCTACCCACTAAAACCCCGCGGTGTTCCTTTGCCACGCGCGCGTGGGACGGGAGAGAGGTGTCAGCGCGAGCATTTCGTCCTGCTCTCCCGTCAGCGTTCGCCCGATCGGGCGCCTCCTTGATATCATCGGAAGGAGGGGGGATGGTAGAGTCCCTCCTCCCCGGATGGCTTGGTGTGTGGGAAGACGTGCCGGAACACGGACACGTCTTTCACCGGAGCCGGGTTAGTAGGTGAACGGATCCCCATATCCGCTCACCCTCAGGCCGATCACGGGGGCGCTTGGAGTACACGCTACCTACCAAGTTTGTAATTAAAGCGCAAAATCCGCATAATGCTTTACACTTGGACCCAATTCCGTACCACCACCAAAACTCCGCACATTAATCTCTGTTCAACTCAGATTTCCTGAAGTTGGCGCCAAAATTTCGACGCAAAATCGGAAACAATTTTGCAAATAACAACAAACCTCATAATTCTACCCTTCACCTTACTCTATTGTTTTATTTTGTATCCAATTTACTCACAATATTTCTATAGTACCTAGGTGCGGAATGTTGTGGAGTTTTGCTTGATATTGAGAAAATATCTGAGATATTTTCTGCTTATTGTTAGTTTAACGTCGATTGCTTTATTCATGTAGGTATCATTTGTTAGTTGAGCAACGTTTGTCGATTTGTTCATAGATATAATTTTATTATTTCTTTTTATCTTAGGGTCGACAGACAGTTTACCAGTTTATGGTAAGATGGCTACCGTTGCATATAACACAAGCAACGCCACAGGCGTGCTACAGACTTGATAGGGATTACTATGACATTCCTTACTTATTTTTCTTCTCATCTTGTACCTTGCTCTTATTCTCCCTTAGAGGTATTTAGTGGTCTGTGGCCATGGTAGCCAAGCCATCGCCCCAGGTTCAAGGTTCAGGTTCAAGTGCAGCTCAATTTGCAATTTTTCTTATATAAATTCACATTTACACATTACTGTTCTTCAAATTTAATCTTAAAACACTTCAAGTTTTGAAGAAAAAACGAAACTGAGATGTTCATTTCTAAAATAAAAATCTTTTCAGACTATTTTGTAGTCTGAAAACGAATATGGTCTAAAAATATATAGTCACTTTATGAGAAAAACTTAGCATACATCTTATAAACATAATTCAAGTCACATCCCCACTACTGATTTTCAATTGAAATTGCAGAGACTGAAATCGAATTACACAGCTAAAGTGCTTTATATATGATATTGGAAAATGTTTTTGCATTATCAGGGAAGCGACAAAATATAAGTATTAAATAAAAAAATAACAATTTCTCATACGTTATCTATTTTATGATAAACGTGTTACTATAAAAAACATCTCTTATATACTAAAGCTTCTTACATTATTATTCACACTTCCTTCAAGTAGCAGTCAACGTAACTTTTTTTTGTTAGACATATCTGACTGATGGTAGAGTGAATAGGTGTCTTCTGGGTGAGCTCGCTCCATCATAGGCCTCATCTTCGCTACACGGCTAGATTCTGGCCAAGAGCAAACCCAGCTGTAAAAACAAAAAAAAAGTAACATACATATAAAAAATACTATAGCGTATTTTGATTGGATGGCTTAAAACGTGTATTTGAGCGAAATTCGACATTATTACGAGAAAAGGGGTTCCGTACCATTTGTTGGCGGGAACTTACAGCAGTAAGCCTTCCTCGGCTTATCTTTAAAATTCGCGAACATCTGTTTTGGTTGAAACGTGTTATGTGGAGGATTTTTTGGAGGTTAAAACTCGTTGGGTCGACTCACATGTAGCACGGCTTCCTTTTCAGCCATTTTAAATGAGTTTGTGCCCGCATTAACTGAGATTTGATACATCGTGTCGTGTTCTAACATGAGTGTGACTTGTTATTTTACACGAAATAGGTAGTTATATTACTTTACATGGTATACTATATTTTACTAGCGACTTCGTTCGCGTATCTTTATAAGTAACTGGCTGTTGCACGCGACTTCGCCCGCGTAACTTTATAACATATAAATAAAATAAAATAAAATAAAATAAAATAAAAAATAAAAATAGCCTTTATTTTCTACTACAATTATTATGTATTTATATGTATATAAGTTAATTTATATTTGTAGTAGTCGCCTCTGCGGCGTAGGCCTCTCCTAAACCCCTCCATATATCCCTATTTCGCGCCTCTCGCATCCACAAAGGTCCAC
This sequence comes from Synanthedon andrenaeformis, assembly GCA_936446665.2. Taxonomy (NCBI): domain Eukaryota; kingdom Metazoa; phylum Arthropoda; class Insecta; order Lepidoptera; family Sesiidae; genus Synanthedon; species Synanthedon andrenaeformis. The sequence goes on along the minus strand of OW387799.2, from coordinate 4,124,119 downwards.
ATCTCTGGTTGAAAATGTCTCTCCATCTTTTACTTGGTCTCCCTTTTTTTCTTTTGTTGTCTCTTGGTACCCATTCTGTTAAACGTTTCGTCCATTCGTTATTATTCATCCTGCAGATGTGTCCCGCCCAATACCATTTGAGTAATCTTGTTCTTTTTCTTACATCTATTATTTTTGTTATTTTTCTGATGTTGCCGCTATTAATCTTATCTGATAGTTTCAGACCAAGCATGCTTCGTTCCATTTTACGTTGGCAGATAGCAATTCTTTCTTCATCTTCTTTCCGCATTGCCCACGTCTGGCACCCGTATGTCAGGCATGGCAGTAATACAACATCGTAGAGTTTTCTCTTTATATTTATATTTATATCTTTATTTTTCATTATTTCTTTCAGTCCCCAATATTTCCTCCATGTTAGAGTTATTCTTCTTTCTATCTCTTTTTCTGTATTATTTTCGAATGATACTAGTTGACCTAAGTATATATATTCTTTTACATATTCGATCTTTCCACTCGTTATTGTAATATCATAAGGTACTCCATTAGTTAAAATCTTGGTTTTGGTTGTATTCATTAACAATCCCATCCTTTGACTTTCTATTGCTAGTTCAGTCACCATACTCTCCAATACGGTGGCGTTTTCCGCAAAGACCACGATGTCGTCCGCGAAGCGCAAGTGCGTTAATGATTCTCCATCCACCTGTATTCCTTTTGTTTCCCAATTTAAACGTCTGAAAATAGTTTCGAGCACCGCTGAAAACAATTTCGGAGAGAGAGGATCTCCCTGCCTTACACCTCTTTGTATTGGGAATTCTGTACCTTCCCGTTCTAGGCGTATTTTGGCGTGACATTTTGTATATATAGTGTTAATTAAATTAACGTATTTCTGGTTGACGCCTTGTTGTATTAATGATGGCCATATAGCTTCAAAGTGCAGGGAGTCGAACGCTTTTGTGTAATCTATGAAACACATATATAACGTCATTCCATATTCCTTTACTTTCTCAATTAGTTGTGTTATAGCTTGTATGTGATCTATAGTCGAGTAGTTTTTGCGGAAACCCGCCTGTTCACGCGGTTGATTTTCATCGAGACTCTTTGTTATCCTGTTTAATATGATCTTTGAAAAAACTTTATATAAATTTGTCATGAGACTAATTGGTCTGTAGTTTCCCAGATCGCTTCTGTCTCCTTTTTTGAACAGTAGTATGATTGTAGATTTTGACCACTGATCTGGTGTGGTTTCGGTTATAAGTATATTATTGAATAATGCTTGAAGAGGTTTCGAAAGTGCAACACATAGTGCTTTAAGAACTTCGTTGGCAATGTTGTCACTTCCTGGGGTCTTGTCATTCTTTTGCGATTTTATTGCGTGTTCGACTTCTGATCTGAGAATGACTGGTGTCTCTATATTGGTATTGTATTTGTTCGATTTTGTACATAAGTAGGAGTAAGTAGTATCTGTAGCAGTGTAGAGCTTTTTATAGAATTGTGTGGCTTCGTTTAATATATCAGGGCGTCTTGATTGTATAGCTCCTTGTTTGTTTTTCAATTTTTCTGTCCATTCTGATTTATCACTCAACTCCTTATAGGCTTTTCGTAGAGCACTCGCCTTACCTATGAATTTTTCAAAGGTATTTTGACGTATTGTTCTTTTTTCTTGTGTAATATTTCTATTTATTTTTTTGCTTATTCTTGTTATTTCACATTTTATTTCTTTTGTTCTCTTCTTCTTGTATAGCTCTTTCCTATGTTCTAATAGATTTTTTGTTTCTTCGTTAATATATTTGTTTATATGTTTTTTTTTTAGTGGTAACTGTTTAAGGAGCTCTTTTAATTCTATTTGTATCTTGTCATATTGTTTTTGTACTTCTGCATGTGTATTTATAGCTCTCATAAATTTATTTTCCCAATAGCTAGCGTCGTCATTGGGAATTTCTGGTAAGTCTCTAGTGTATGTGGCAGTTTTTATTTTCCATCTACGTAATTTTGAGGTCAAGGATAATTCGCATCTAATCATTCTGTGGTCAGAATTAAAGTTCAGGTTTTTTATTATATCAAAATTCTTTATATTTGTTGGTTGATTTGTTAGTATGTAGTCAATTTCGTTGAGATGTTGACCATTTGGGGATCGCCATGTCCATTTTTTGTGTGGTTTGCAAGGGAACATGCTGTTCACGAAGCGGTAATCATTTTCTACAGCAAATTCTACTAGTCTCTGTCCGTGTGGGCTTCTTTTTCCATGTGAATATTGTCCTATATTTTTACTCTCATTTTTTTTAGCTTTACCTATTCTTGCGTTGAAATCACCAAGTAAAATTATATTTTTTGTGTGGATAGAGTCCAAAGCAGATTGTACTGTTTCATAAAAATGTTCTATGTCTTCTTTAGTACATTTCTCTGTGGGGGCGTATGATTGGACGAGTGACCAGTCAGAGTTATCAGATGTTCGTATTTCTAGTAGCGCCACACGGTCCGAAAAGCTTTTTAGATTCATTATATTCTTCTTTAAATGTTTGTTAATTAGAAATCCCACTCCATTCCTTCCATTCGTTCCAGCTGTATGAAATAAAATAAAATCGGAGTGTTCTTCTATTCTTTCCTTTTCTCTTCTTGTTTCACATAAACCTATAATGTCCCATTTTATTGACATAATAGCGTATCTTAACTCTTCTATTTTGCTGTCCGTTAATAAGGTCCTGACATTGATACTTGCTATGTAAAGACTTTGTGATTTTTGTTTCTTGTTTATATTTCTATTGTTAATCTTGTTAAATAGTTTCGGTTTGTGGTTTAGGAGGTGGTGGTCTAACTCCTCCACGGTGACCGGCCGGCTTGGAGAAGGTAGAGAGTTTGGGGAGGCGCTAGTTAGTTTTTTCTTATATCTTCCACATTTACATTTGGACTTGATGCCGTTCGGCTGTTGAGACCTGGCTGCGACGGGCGTAGGAAGTTCGTCATGGTTTGCAGCTTGTTTCTTTTAATTATTTGTTTTGGCCTTTCTTGATCACATACCATTGAAATTACTTTCACTGTTTCTTCTGGCGATTCAGATATAAGACGTTTATTAGTGTTTATTTGTGTTGGTGTGTTTACTACGGAATCTCGTGTCTCTAGTGTCACAATTTTGTCGTAGCGTAAAGCTACTCTTTTTCCTGAGTCTCGCTCGCGCTTCAGTTCTTCTTGTAAGTCTTTACGTTTTTGCAGCACGTTAGGAGGATAATCTTCTTTCAGGTAAATATTTGTACCCTCCAGCGATTTTTTCTTTTTAAGTATCCCTATTTTCTTGCTTGTTGTTGTTATTGTGACAACCACAGGTCTGACTTTTCCTGACTTTTTCTTCCCCATCCTATTAACGTGTTCTATTTCCCATTTCTGGCAAGGTATTTCCATTTTGTTGTTAATGATGTCTAAAATTATGGAAAGTAAACTTTCAAACCCCTTTTCTTTTTCTTCAATGCCAAAAAATACAATGTTTTTCCTTCTCAGTTGTTTATCTAAAATTTCTATTTGTTTTTGTTGTTGTTCAATTTTCGTTTCTAAATGTTTAGTTTTAGTTTCGAAGATGAGGAATTTTTCGTCTATGTTAGTATTTATAGACTCTTTGATATTTAGCTCCATCTCTTTCATTTCTTGCTTGTTTTTCGATATGTCTTCCTGTATATTTTGTAAAATTTCTAAAATATCTTCCATCATGAACGTACCACTTACGCCCTCTGTTGTGATCGAAGCGATTATTAGGTATTGAACGTTTGTACCGTTTTTGCTACTCGAAGATAGATGGCGCTATTGTGGCGCGATTTATGATTTGATGCGTAACTTTTAGGTAGTTCTGCTGCTCGAAAATAGATGGCGCTATTATAGGTGTCTTTGATTACGATAATTTAATTCTAATGTGGGTATTGTTTATATTTATGTTTTAAACAAAATTTTATATATTAACTGAAAAGATTTTACGTATTTATTCTTTTCTTGCTGTTTCCTTGTGTTGTTGTTTACCTTATGATTGTTTCCTTCAGTATTTCTCGAGTAGAAGCGTCTAACACTGCTTTTAATTGTCGGCGATTTATTGGATATTTATAAGTTATAACATATAGCCTATGTTAATCGCTGAAAATGGAGCTTTCTATAGATGAAAGAGTTTTCAAAATCGTTCTAGTAGTTTTTGTGTCTGTTGTTTGTTTGTAACAAACAAATATTCTCTCTTTGTAATATTAGTATAGATATAGATATATTTACTCGTACTATATCTTTACATAGTATAATTTGCGCTTACTCCTCCTAAATCACGCAACGGATTTTGATGCAGTTTTCACCATCAGTTAGATAATATTTTTGTATATATGTATAAAATAACTAAGTTTATAAATTGAAAATTTCCTTTAACGCGTTGGACATTTTTGAGATGGGAAAAAACGATTGAACTCGCGACCTGTTACCGTAACCTAACCGTGTAACCGACTAATTTTAAAAAAGAACAATTATTGAGATGGGAAAAACAGCGAACTTGAATACAGGGAAAAACCATTGAACTCGCGACTTGTTACCGTGTAACCGACAAATCTGTATATAATTATGTACTTTCCTGACGATTAAAAAAATACACACGTAGTGTCACTGTTGTTAGTCTTTCACTCAAAAACGGCTAGACGGATTTGGATAAAATTTGACACACAGATAGTTTATTATCTGAATTAATATATTAGTTACTTTTTTTCCTGGAGAAATGTCAGGATCGTCTAAAATATAAAAAAGATATCAGATATTTTCCCAGTTATATTTTTAATTTTTCAACGCGGACGAAGTCTCGGACATCAGCTAGTATTTAATAGAATAAGAATAATTTATATATATTATAATTATTTTGATTCATTTTAATGTAGATTAAAATCGGATAGGGTTGCCAGTGTTCAAAAAAACATTACAAAAATATTTAATACATTAATTTGAATTTTAGCTTTGACTAGTAAAAGGTTGTATGAAGCGGTTGATGCGGTCAACTGTATTTTTAGTCGAATATATAAATTCTTAATTTAAAACAACTCATTCAATTATTTAGGCAGACATTTTTGTGCGCCTAACATTAATGAAATATTAAAAAAATATAACGAAAATATATCTGAAAGGATGAAGTGTACTGAAAATAGAAATATATTTCACTTCTCCATTTTATTAGGTTTTCATGAATCTTAATTTGATTTAATTTGTATTGCTTGACGCACTGCGATAAATATACTTCTTCTTTTTTAATGTCTTGACTTCATGAGATCTTCTCCGATGATTTTGCCAGTGTCATTTTATAAGAATAGCAATTAAAAATAGTTTTTTTTTTAAATAAAAAAAGGCACAATTCAAATTAAAATCAAAAGTAGCTGATCCCGAGACTAGTCAGTCAAGTCAATTTCACAATTTTTCTTTGAGTTTTCCAAAAAGGGTCCCTCAAGTCCAAAGCAGTAAGGTCAAGTTAATTAATATACTTATGTATAGATACAGTGACAGCGCGCGCTAGACAAGGACTATCACTGTCATACAATTCAACTTTTTTTAAACTGTCAACACTTTTATTACACGAGTTACTTTTTGAAGAAATGAAATCCGAAAAATCTCACCTATTTATTCTTAAGTAATGTGACAATTACTGTGACAATACCTAAAAAAAAAAAACAATTTGTGTAACGTGTGCTAAGATACTTTATTAGAAATACTGTAAAAAAACATTAAAGAATATTTGATTTTTAATTTTATTATAAATGTATTACATATAATACTGGTACATATAAATTTAAGCTTATATATTTTAATGCTTTTATGATACTAATTTTTTGATGTACCCTCAATTATTATAGTGTGTGTGCAGCAAGCAATATGTCTATGTAATTTAGAGGCGAGAGTAGAATTGGCTTTTTAGCTAAAGCAACTAAGTACATGGGATAATGCCCTACACCACAGACTACTTACTATGCTGATTCTACTTTCGTTGCACGATGTTATACAGGATGTTTAGTAATATGCAAAGTAATGTTCATGGGTATTATACTTTTATGGAAAAAAAAATTCTTTTACTTTAATGAATAAAATTATAGCTGAACAATATATATTTTTCTTATTTATTATTTTGTAATCAGGAAATTAATACAGTATTTCGAAATTCTCATCGAAATTCGAATTACAAAACATACGAAATTGTATTTAAAATATTATTATAAATAATTTATTATATAAATAATTTATTATATATTCTTATAAATAATTTTCCTCGTATATGATACTAGCAGGAAAATCTTTATTAGTTTTTATTATATAATATTACTAGCTGTTGCACGCGACTTCGTCCGCGTAAAATATAGCCATAAAATATTCATAAAATATAGCCTATGTTGCTAGCTGATAGTATAATATAGCATTCTATAGATAAAAGAATTTTCAAAATCGGTTCAGTAGTTTAAGAGTTCATCTCGGACAAACAACGTGACACGAAATTTTTATATATAAAGATTATATAAATTATAAATAATAATATATATTTTTTATGTTAAGGTCGACAGACAGGCTGAAGGTCCACTTAATGGTAGGTGGCTACCGTCGCCTATAACACAAGCAACGATATAGGTGCAGCAATTTCACTGCCGACCATAGAAGGTTTAAGAGGAATAAGGAATGGGCTCTGCCATCCCTTATTCACTCGCCCAAACACAACAGCACATAATATGCTGTTATTTCACAATGGTCTTCTGTAAGAGGGTGGTTACTGCCGCCAGACAGGCTGCCAAACGCAGTATGCCGTGCCACTACTTTCAAAATTCAGACCAGAGCCAACTTTTAAAAGTTCATTCCCAAAGTTGACCCAGCCGGGAATCGAACCCGAGGAGTTAGCGGTTATACTACGTAAAGCAATTTCATGTTATACTACGTAAAGAAGATATTAGTTACTAATTATTTAATTATTAATTAATATTATATTATTTAAGAGGTTAATTTGGATTAAATGTTATTTCATTTTATGAAATTTCTTAATTTTTAGTGTAATTCGTTCTTTATGTGATATTGCCATATGAGTTCTTAACACTGTTAACAATCAATTTATTTTCCAACCTAGTTCTAGTTACATAAAGTTTACAAATTGGATGAAATCATTGAAAAGTTGCTCTTGTGGAGGTCAATTTAGAAAGTGATTTTTTTTTAAATATTTGATTTTCTTCTTTCTATTATAATTAAAGCTATAAATTCAAATTAATAATTCAACCGCTTAAGACGCTCCCTAAGAAATAATATTTAAATGGTTAAATAATTTTTAAAGAGGAAATTCCTTGATGTAAATGTAAGTCTACATAACAAACTTACGGAATCTCGTTTTCAAAGCAGTCTTTTTAACATCTTCCGTAAACTTGTTCCTTGAATTTTGAACAGAAATGAAATCGTTAGGTACGGGCGGTGAGAATAAAAGAAACCTTTACATTTTAACTTATTTTCAAGAGCGTTTATTTCTCATACATTATTTATGAATGTTTTAAGCATAATGTAAATTTTTAAATAAAAGTACTGAAAGTATTGGATTATCAACTTCCCCACGTATATAGTCCCTAAAAAATGTGTAGGAACCTTGTCACATTAACATCGAGGTGACGTCATGTGCAACTTAAAAATACAGCGTCTTCGCCGAGCATTGTTGTTAACTATACTGAGAGTGTCGTGACATTACGTCACCAATATGGCGGCCAGTCACATTAGCAATTTGCCCTCAAATTATATAAAAGCACACTTAGAATGAAAATTAGCTATTAATATTTTATGCCATGGTGTGTTTCGGACTTCGGTCATTATACAGGGTGGAATTTTGTAATGCCACCTGTAGGGAAAGTACTCTTAATACTGTAGATAGAAAATTTTACTCAAAGAAAACATTCCTTTATTTTTGAAAAGAAAGAAAACTGCATTCAAAGATTTTCGAAAATTTGCTTGCCACACCCGGGAATCGAACCGACTAAAATCTGAAAAAATTACACCCTGTACTTTTATTGCATCTACCGTTAGGGTCAATTATAAGGATGAAATCTCTCTAACAAACTTGATAAATTAAATGAAAGAAAAACCATGAAATCTTAAATTATTTTAATTATTTACAAAAAATGGTAAACTAACTAATTAGTTGCTTGAAATACACAGATTTATTCTTTTAATGAATTCATTTCTAGTAACCTTTAATAACGTGTTGTGGTGAATACTTATTATAAATCGTATTCTGAACTTCAACTCTCAACTTGTTTACATTCGCATGATTTAATGTAAATTTGATTTTTCACATTGATTCCCTTTTTTACATGATTTTCACATGAATAAATGATAATTATTAATTACTAACATAAGTAAACAGATGGATCTTTGAGTTAAAGAGGTTTAACTTGACTTATTCAATTTATAAGTCCAGATTTCATGGTTTTTCTTTCATTTAATTTATCAAGTTTGTTAGAGAGATTTCATCCTTATAATTGACCCTAACGGTAGATGCAATAAAAGTACAGGGTGTAATTTTTTCAGATTTTAGTCGGTTCGATTCCCGGGTGTGGCAAGCAAATTTTCGAAAATCTTTGAATGCAGTTTTCTTTCTTTTCAAAAATAAAGGAATGTTTTCTTTGAGTAAAATTTTCTATCTACACTATTAAGAGTACTTTCCCTTCAGGTGGCATTACAAAATTCCACCCTGTATATGGAAGTCCAGAGCTACCCCCATATCCTAGTGTGTTTTACCTCCTCTCAAAAAATAGAGGCATGGCCTTTTAGTGGCACAAAAGATAGTGCAATTTATATAATATGTTAAAACCGGTTAGGTACAATAATATTCTAAAATCAATATAATATTATGGTAGTAAATTTTAACATTCTTGAATAATCTCCCTTAACGTAAAAATTTCTTGGCCTTATTTCACAATAAAATATTAGAAAAAATAATTCGAACCTGCTTCGAGCGGTTCAAATAGATTTTACACTTCTGTCTCCATTGAGACCACAATCTCCTGAGCCCCGTAAGAATAAACCATTTCTTTCTAATTTCACTAAACGTCATCGACTTGCAAGGCTCTGATTAGCTTGGTTTACTTAACGATTGGGGAGTCGTGTCAAGTACTCCGAGAGCATAATGGCCAAAGTTCGGCAAACTTGCACCATCAATTAGTTATAATGGGCCCTCCGGACTTGACGGCTTCATTTTTCTTTATGAATAAGAAAGAAATACAACGATTTATGGGGGAAATGTAGGTCGAAGTTAGAAATTAGATAGGTTTGTCCGTTATGAGACCAATTAGTGAGTTTTGAAATACATATTTCAAGTCAGCATGAGACGATCGATATAAAATATTATGTTACGGTTTTTTTTTAACATTGGGAAATTACCCGGCAGTTTAGGGGACACTGCGGAGTTATGCCAGATTCGTACCGGCTAAAACTCAACGACTTTGTAGCGGGGCCGTTGATGGGCGGGGTTGCGAGGACGTTATGACACGACTTCGGTGCCCCGCCACGACTATCCAGCGGGGCTGCATCCGTGCGAAACCGGGGGCAGGTCGTTAGTAACAATATAAATTATTTGATGATATACAAAAAAATGTGTGAAACGCTTCAACCGTGCACAAAAATAGACTATAATAAATATAAAAAAATAGATTACTTTTATCAGAATAACGTTTCACGTAGAATAAATTTAATGTTGGATTTAATTTTATTTATTCAACATTTGCGTGGTAGGAAACACGAGTAATAACTTCTGTATAATTTATAATGTAATACTTAATGTATAAAAGCTTACTTCAACCTTCAACTCTTCAATCCTTTTCATGTTAAGCGCTTTAAACCAAATGCTTACGTTTATTGCATCTAGTTGAGTTTAAAAAAAAGATTGCTTCAGCATTCTAACGAATGCACCTAGTAGGAATTATATTAAGCACCCACTTTAGTAGGGGAAAGCACTTAACTCAGTTTGCTTGACTTTATATTAAAGCTACCAGGTAATTAAGTTGACGTGGTTCAAACTGCGAAGTGTCAGTTGGCTTGTTAGAATATTTCCAGTGAAGAAATATGTTAAAATCATTTATTCCATAAGTGGACTGCTTTTCCGTGTGGGTTCACAATTTCTATGTAGTTATGTTATGCTCATACTTAATACTTCTTCTTTAAAACTGAAATGAATCTTTTCTGGATTCGAATGGGTGATCAGTTAAAAGTAGTCTAGGTTCTTCCTTAGAGTATACTGTGTATGTTCATAGTCGGTTTTAGCTGAATAGGATTAGTCATTTTTTTTTGGTAAGCAACGCCATGTGATCACCATGCTGGTTATTAATTTGTGGTGGTCTTTGGTTGAACAAAGTGATGGTGTAGCGTGTTCATACACTTATCACTCCTGGATGCGCTACTAACCTGGATAACGCCTCAGATCCTGTATTTTATATATTTTTCGGCCTCCATGTCATTTACGTATCATTTACATCGCATTTTCCCCTCGATTCCTTATTATCTTACCGACAGCCTGTTTGCAGAATGTCTGCTATAATTTTTCCTACATTTTCTCATACGTTTTACATGCATTTAGTCATATAATTTCAAAAACGTAAATTTATATATTTTTGACATAATCTCTTTGTTTATTTATTTAATCGCCATAGTTCCCATAATATTTTGACATCATGTTTTCTCATTACATTGTTGCTTTCTCGCTCATTTTATATTCGTTATTAGTTACAACCTCACCTCTTGTTAAATAATAACCAACAGATTATCGATAGATAATTGGCTTTATTCAGCTAAAATAGTAGTTAAATATACGATACATAACAGACAATTAATTGAGTGACAATACCAAGACAATACAATAATAAGCATAGATTATTGGCATAGACAATCGATATACTACACCTCTAAACTCGAAACGTCCTGGCCATATATCTTTAATATTTTCTAAATTTAATATTTAAAATAAGTTTCGAAGGTTCTCCAGCCGGCTATATAAGGCCGAGGGAATTGGTACGAGAAGTAGTGGGCCGGGCGCTTCTCGCCCCCCCGACGCCCGGTGACGGTTCTAAAGTCCCCTCAGGACTGAACCATACCCATCCCGAGTTGGAGTTTTAGTGCGGTAAGAATCCCACATAACCTTATGACAGTTGTCTTTGCATGCGGTATTTGTCATAAGGTACTTTTTGAAAGTTTCTTCGCTCGTAAAAAAAAAAAAAACGCGAAGTAGTGTGTGGTGGACTCCGGGAGTGTGTTGACACGGTCAGTGTGGTTGACTCGGTCACGCCTCCTTCACATCGCCCCGTGAGTCTGCGCTGAGACTCCGGGCGCCCCTTTCACCGCTGCACGTCTACTTCGTGTCGTTCCGTGAGTCTGTGCTGAGACTCCGGACCCACTGTTCACCACTGCTCATCTACCTCTGGTCGTTCCGGGAATCGACGCTGAGACTCCGGGCGCACCCTTCAACGCTGCACGTCTACTTCGTGTCGTTCCGTGAGTCTGTGCTGAGACTCCGGAAGCACTTCACCGCTGCACGTCTACTTCGTGTCGTTCCGTGGGTCAGAGCTCGAGACTCCGGACGCACTCCTCACCATATCGCCCCGTGAGTCTGCGCTGAGACTCTGGGCGGTCTTTGCCTTCACCACATCGTCCCAGGAGTCGGCACTGGACTCTGGGCGGTCTTGCCTTCACCTGCCTCCTTCACACTGCCAGTTTCCTGCCGGCCGTCCAGCTCACGCCCCTGCTCTTCGTTTGTTTATTTTTTTCATTTGTATTCATTACACTCCACACTATACAGATTTCAGTCATTCATTTTTTTTATATATTGTTTGTTAATATATTTTATTAAAAATTATATATCTACAAATCCCTATAAAATTTTATTTTATTAACCGTCGCTTCACGACAATGGCTGATACAAAAACTAAAATATTATGTCCATCGTATTTATTATTCAGTGTACCTCCTCTTTGTTTACTTGCCGTTGAAATATATGTATTTTTAAGGTTTTTAGAAAAATGTGATGGAAAAATCTACTAACAAAAATCATCCCAAATTTTGATATTCAAAGTCGTTTCAAAGAATTTCTTTAAAAGAAGTTTTATTGCCGCGCGTAGTTTCTGATGCGAGCCTGACTTCACACGTGACTCGAATTATAATGTGTTCAGAAAAATCTTGAAGCTTGACGTACCAAGTGTGACTTAATACAGTCTCTGTGTGACAAATACTTGGTCCTTGTGCAAAAATCCAAAAAAAAATATCCATAAAAGTTATATCAAATAAATATTTAAGAATTTATACAGAATATTTTCTGTTACTACGTAGTTACTACGAGTTTACTATATAAATAAAAACTAGCGGCCCGCCCCCGGCTTCGCAAGTATGCAATTCTACTAATTATATATACAAACTACAGATCACTCTGCCCTTTAGTGTACACCTTATTAAAATCCGTTAGGTGGTTCAGAAGAAGTTAGCGGAGAAATAGACAGACGCGGAAGTTATAATATTTTGTAGAGATTAATCGCTAAATGTGTTGCTTAGAGCAAAATTTCATGAACAGCTATTTCATGAACAAAATACGCCATTTTTTTCTTTAAATATTCATTGAAGTCCGAGTAAGGTTCTTGTTGAGAAATTTTTTAAAAATTGCCCGAAAAAATGTGAAAAAAATTTTTTTTTACTTATCCAAAATTTCTAGTTGATATTTCCAATCAAATTTAACAGAACCACGTATATATACAGCTAGTATTGCATACAACTAGCTGGAGCCCGCGACTTTGTCCGCATGAAAAATAAATTATATAATTATAAAAGCAATATAAGGCCTGACATCTATCACACTCTTGCCAGGCGTTAGTTTTTTATTTTATTTTAGATGAATGTTCTTTCCTGTATCCATGATGTGTGTATGCAAAATTTCATTATGTTAGGCATGTGTATGCAAAATAGTTGAATAGTCAATATTCATGGTTGAATAGTTTAGTTAAATTCCCTTCGGTGTCGAATCTCTGGGTCCGTGGGGTCCCAACGCGCTTAAATTTTTTAACATCTTGTCGAAACGTTTGGTCGACATAACCGGCGATAATAGAGCTGGCCATTACCTCGGGCAACAAATTAGCATTGCCATACAACGAGGTAATGCAGCCAGCATGCTTGGGACCCTTGATTTATATTATTAAATATTATACATAGTTAAGCATGAAAATAGTAACAGATAGACAGAGTAACTTTCACAATTATAATATTAGTAAAGATTTGGATTTATGGTCATCCTTACAAATACTTTGATAATCCTTACAATTACAAATGATACAAATACTTGATAACTGTCAAAGTTACCAAAGTTAAAGAAACCTGACAAAGTACTTCAAATAGAACTGCGAATAATCTTGAAACTGAAATGTAATCCTTGTGAATCTTGATTTAATAATCACGATTCACAAGGATTACATTACATCTACATACATACATCTAGAAAATGCATTAAAAAGAAAGTAGTTTTTGTAAAAAGTAATAAATACTAATCCAAGGTTTTAAAGTATCACTTAGAAGCGAAGTTTTTTTGTGCCACTGACGAAAATTGAGAAATGCGAATTTAAACATGGAATATAAATTTATATTACATTTTTATGACTAACTGCTGAACCAATTTTTAATGAAAGATAGTTTGTAGGCTGGCGAAAGCGTAACCTAAATCCTGAAGGTACATTACTTGTAAGCAAATGTTACGTCAAAAACAATATTGATATGAAAACAAAATTTATTTAGGCCAATAGATTTGATTGCGAAATAATATTTTATAAATTAAATCACAGTGGCTTGTAATTTCGTTCGTTTCAATGTGGCTTAGGCTTAATATTGGGTTTTTAGGACCGAACAGGCTTGATTAACTCAGGTATAGGTAATGTACGGGTGTGGTGTCAGTGTAATCGAATCAATTTATGTGAATCACAAGTCAATCCGCCAGTAAGCCAAAAACATCAACGGTTCCATCCATATCATGGGGACTTTGGTATTATATTATTTACTACAATGGTTTATAAATTGATTGACTTGATTGACGTGTCAGTCTTTATAATAATATTTTAAAAAATGTGTGTAAGCTTGAAAAACTCGAGAATGGGTAGACCTATTTTAATTCGGTTTACATATATGGAAAAAGGAATGTTTATCACGTTTGGAGAAGATTTTTATATGTAAAAATAGTACTCGGACAAAGCCGGAAACGGGCCGCTATTATTTTATATATTTTATGTAAAGTATTTATAATAGTTCACTATATTAATAAGAACATTGAGTATACAGAAATAAACAATGCGTATATAATCATATTTGAAAGTCGCGCATTTGTGGCCAAAACCCATACCAAATTACTTACTATACGAAAACACTATATTCGAACGAACTACTTATACATTTACTTCTTAAGTTTAAAGGATTTTTAAGTGTTGTAAAAACACTATACAAAGTCTAACCCGTATATACTCTTATAGTTTCTAATGTTTTAATAAATAACGATGACCGATTTATAGCGAGGAAACGAGCGGGAGTATCTAATTTTCTCAGAGACTAGTCTTAATTTTCCATTAAAATGGAGTATTATGGTATTATAGATGATGACACATTACTAATTAATTAAAAACTGCAACACGAATTGATAAGTCATCACAAAAATGAGAAAGATTAAGATTGAATAAATTTACAATTTTGAAATGTTACTTCAACTCTTAAAAAAAAAATAACAATAATTAATACTGTGTCAATTAGAATTAAAAATCTCACGCTAAAAATGGCACCACGCCCTAACGCATATCTCGTGCATGTTGGGTCGTGAGTTGGATAGCAAAAGAATGGAATGAATTTCGTGGTACGTTCTGTCCACTTTTCTGTGCCACAATAAAGTTAAAAGAGTAAGTAATAGAAAGGGTAATTGTTAAAAATATTTATTAAAATTTGAGTTAAAAATAATATTTTCTGGGCACTGTATGCTCGTGAATCTAACATTTTCGGGAATCTAACATTTTTCCAGGTGAAAATGTATCCTATATGTTAATCCAGGTAATAAACTATCTGTGTGCCAAATTTCATCCAAATCCGTTCAGCCGTTTTTGGGTGATTGAATAGCAAACATCCAAACATACCAACTTTTGCATTTATAATATATTATTAGTTTTCAAATAACCAATCATTTCCATTTTTAGTCGACCCCCTTTAATATTATATAAATACCGTTTTTGTAATACTGTCACTCATATCTCAGTGGCGCTCCGCTCTGCCGCATCCTTTTTAATTTTTAAGGGTATTGCACTCGATTTTAAAACTAAGTTCGTTCGAACATATTTTCAACTTCTTGAATAATCTGGAAGTCACAGAGTTTCCAAACTAATCATATTTGACGATCCCGTTGGATGAGTGGTAAGGGTGCTCGCCTACCGTCTCAGGGGGCCGGGTTCGATTCTTGGCATCGATCAAACGGATTTTTATGTGGTTTTAACAAATGGAAAGAGCGTTAAACGAGGATTGTTTCTATATGCGATTTGCAAAAAAAAATGCACCAGTGCGAAGCTGGGAGCGGGTCGCTAGCGTCATATAAACACGCTTGAGTGATTGAGTAAGGCTCAATCATTCAAACAAAACAAGTTATTTTAGGTAGTCTGTGAGAGGGTGATTACTCCCGCCAGATGGGTTACCCAGTTTTGGACTGTAGAAAGCAATGTGTCCTTTTTTTAACGTTGGGAAATCCTCCGGTAGTGTAGGGGAAACTGCGGGGTTATGCCGGATTCGTAACGGCTAAAACCCATCGTCTTTTTTAGCGCGGCTGTAGATAGTCGGGGTCGCGGGGACGTTATGACACGACATTGGTGCCCAGCCACGGCTATCCATCGCGGGGAAGGGCTACGCTCTCTGTAAGAACCCCGGCGTACCCGAAGGTTGAGGTACGCCGGCCATCTCGGGAAGCAATGTGTCCTGCCACTACTATACTACTAGCCTATGGACGCTATATGGACCCGACTTCGTCGGCGTTATAAAATGAAATATAAAATACACCTTAGAAAACATCTGATATATTTATCGCCATCAAGTGGGTACCATAAAGTGGACCGACAGCCTGTCTGCCAATCTTGTAAAATAATCATTAAAATATTGTTAAGTTCCTTTCCTTTCATGTAAAATAACAACACCAATTAAAATTTTATGCTTTTAGAAACATGACGTATTATTACTATCTTCTTAGTGGCTATTTCTGGTCTGCTGGAGTACCAGTATCAGTTCGTCCATTGCTGAAATATTGTGATCGCCACGTAAACTAAAGCTCTCTACCTATACCTACCGCATTTAGAAACTGTAGTACTTTTTTGATAGAGGCATTCCTCACATCTTCACAAGCCATTGTGTGGCTTCGTAGGATGTGACTGCGCTTGTGCATCAAGGGGCCACACTCGCACAGGATATGCATTGGTGTTTCTTCTTCCTCATGGCAGAAGCGATACTCTCATGTACTGGTGAGACCCATTATTTTGAGGTGCCTATTGAGGCGGCAGTGCCCCGTTAGTGCCCTCGTCAGCATGCATAGATTGCTCCTACTAAGCGACATAGCCTGGTTCGTCACGTTACGACTGTAGGCTTTTATGAGCGCTTTGGAATGATTCAGACCTGGCAAGTTAGTCCAGCGTTTGTAAGATTTAGTAAAGCACTGGTTCCATATGGTCCAGCGAGCTAGGCTGTTAGGCAGTCCGCACATAGGTTCAGGACCTATTAGCCTACCTTTTGCGCCTGCTTGAGCCAGTTGGTCGGCATGTTCATTGCCTTCGATCCCCATATGGCCAGGTACCCATCTTAGGACCACTTTATTCTTGCGCCCTAAAGTATTTAAGTAGTCTACACAGTTTTGCACCAGCTTTGAGACTGTAGAGTCCAAGTTCAGTGCTTGAAGTGCAGCCTGACTATTCGAGTGAATATAGAGTACACGGTTGACGTAGTTTCTTCGCAGGTTGATTTCCGCACATTCTAGGATGGCGAAGACCTCTGCTTGGAAGATGCTGGCGTATTGTCCCAAATTTACACTGGTCCTGTAATTTGGACCCATCAGTACACCAAGAAAGGCTACCTTCCTCCCAAGACATCTTATTTTCTGACCAGATTTCTCTTGAGAGTAACTCCACAGTGTAAGATTTTTCTTCTATATACTGTGGTAACATTGTATCAGTGGGCATGCCTAGGATGGGATCCCTTAGTACTGAGTCTTCTAGAGCTCTGAGTACCTTGGACATCCAATTGTGTTTCTGTGCATACTGGTTTTCGCCTCTTTCTCTAAAAATAGATTTAGAGGCGGTATGCCCAGGATTGTCTCCAGAGATGCTCCGGGGGAACTCGACATGGCTCCTGTTATCATCAGACATGCCAAATGCTGTAGGCCATTCAGCTTATCCATAGTCGTCTTCTGGTTGGCTTTTCTATACCATACTATAGAGGCATATGCGATCATCGGCCTCACAATAGCAGTGTACAGCCAGTAGGTGAGCTTTGAACACGGGCCCCAACTCTTCCCTACCATTCGACGACTGATACATAAAGCTGCCTTAGCCTTATTAATCACATTTCCAATGTGTGCATTCTACGTTAGTCTCTGGTCGAAAGTGACTCCCAGATATTTGACCTCTGAGGAATATTCAACTCGTTTGCTATTATTAGTAATTTGTCCAGCAGCCTCTTTTTGGTAAACGGTACTATAACGGTTTTGTCACAGTTTACTGTCAGTTCATTTGCTTTGCACCATTCGCAAATGATATTTAGAGCTTTCTGTAGTAGGGCCGAAATTGTGCTTTGGCAGAAGCCTCTTATGATCACCACTAGGTCATCAACATAACCTAGGGTGTCGATCTTATGTTCTGCCAGCCTACACAGAAGCTGATCAACTGCAAGAGTCCAAAGCAGTGGCGATAGAACACCGCCCTGCGGGCATCCTCTTGTAGTTGCTACAGTAAGCGCTGTATCGTGTAGTTCGACTTTCGCTTTACGTTTGGATAGCATGGCCTTCACCCACCTAACTGTAGTCGGGTCCACATTTTTGTTCTGTAGTCCCCTAGTGTGTTGGTCGGAGTATTGTCAAAAGCGCCTCCTATATCCAAAAATGCACACAGAGCTATCTGTTTATCATCCAGAGCCCTTTCCGCCCTGTCAGCTAGTTGAACCAGGGCAGTCTTAGTGGACCTTCCCTTCTGATAGGCGTGCTGGGTGGAATGAATGGGTTTCAAGGCCAGGGCTTTGTCCCTTATGTATTTATCTAGAATCTTTTCTAGAGTTTTAAGCATAAAGGACGTTAGGCAAATTGGTCTGAAAGACTTAGGCAGAGCATAATCCTTCCGCCCTGCCTTTGGTATAAATAATACCTTAGCCCGGATCCATTGTTCCGATATATATTCCCAGGCATTACTTGCCCGGTAGATCTTTACCAGATGCGGCGTGAGTACGTCTATGCCTTTTTGTAATAGAATGGGCAACAGTCCGTCTTCACCACTAGCTTTCAGGGGCTTGAATGATCCAATAGCCCATTTCACAACATTTGGTCGGATGAGAACAGCCGCTCTGTTTCGGTCCTCGTTTCGAGGCCTTTGGTGTAAAGGCGTTGTGTCTGAACCGGTCGAAAAGTTTTGAGCCCCTGGAAAGTGAGTTTTTATCAGCAGCTGAAGAGTTTCAGCCTAATTGACTAGGCTTGTCCTTCGCGAGGAGTCTATTGATTCTAGCCCCTTGAGGCGTTTGTGCTAATTCCTCGCAGAGCTTCCTCCATGCAGCACGCTTGGACTTCCTTATCTCCTTATTATATTCAGTCAAGGCCTTCTTGTAGTTCTCCCATTCAAGGGTTCTTCTTGCCTTGTTGAATAAACGTCTGGTTTTCTTTCGTAGCTTCTTGAGCCTTGAGTTCCACCAGGGTACATTCCTTTTGGAGTGCTTCGTTCTGAGTGGACAACTTTCCTCAAAGGCACTCTTTATTGCCCTCGTGATAGCCTCCACTGCATGTTCTAGCTCCTCCGGTGTACATATACTTTTAGGGAAGTCCTCAAGATTTTGCCTTAGTTTGTTGTTATAAACATCCCAGGCTGTAGCTTTCAGGTCCCTGTAAGTTACAGTTTGATCTTTTGTACAAGTTGCTAGATCAAAACGAATTTGTCTGTGATCAGACATAGAGCTTTCCTCACTGACATGCCAGTTTGATATGAACTTGGCCATATTGTCAGTGACGAAGGTTATGTCTAAACGTGACTTCAGTTGTCACGAAGGTCGGCTTGCTCCCTTTGTTGAGTACCTGTAAACAGTTAACTAAGGAAAGGTAACTGTAACAGTTAACGGTAAAAATAAAAGGTTTCGTTTCAAACGGAGAAAAATATCTTCTTTACATATTTACATCGTATAAAACAAAGACGCTCCCCGCCGTCTGTCTGTCTGTCTCTCTGTTTGTCTCTCTGTACGGTTAGATCTTTTAAACTACGCAACGGATTTTAATGCGGTTTTCATTAATAGATAGTGATTCAAGAAGATGGTTGTATGTACAGTTATGTGGTATTTGGATAGCTATTTAGACGGATACGATATCTGTATTTATCAAATCAAATACTTTAGTTACCTTGAGTATTTCATGTACATAATAATTGCCTTTTACACCACGCAATTTAAATTAATATCTTAGGAATAGGTGGGCCGTCCACCTACAAGGTGGTCAAACGACCTGATAGGTAAGGGCTGCGGGTCGACGGTGGATCCAGATTACTTCTGACCGATCTTAATGTAAAATTATGTGGTATATGCTTAATGATTGCTCAAAATTATTATTCCATATAAAATAATATGAAAATAATTTTGTAACAGTAATCTTTAGGCAAAATACAAATATAGGTTCCTGAAATCGTAATAAATATACACGCGTCATAAATATACAAGTGTATAAATGCTTGTAGACATTTCATCAAAGCGAGGCGCGCTTACACATTACCCATTCGTGTATCTTAATATCCTGAAACCCTTTGGTTATAGAAGCAGTGTAGCATAAATATGAATCGTGGATATCAAAGCTTTGGACTTTGAAAATCACCGTCTCTCGGATGAGCAAGCGGTTTGACAATTCGAGCGTTAATCTTACTTATAACTGTTTATTCCTATGATACTGCGTCTATTGTGGATCAGTGAAGGGAATTATAATACTGTAGAGTATTTCTGAAAACTTTTGCTTGTTTAATAATAAAATTGTTACTATGTCACATAATTATGATCATGACGCTCGTAAAGAGGACACTAAGGCATTTGTTAAACCTCTATTATTAAGCATTGGCCTAATACCTAATTAACCTCTATTACAAAATTAGCTTAATGCTTTCGATCTGAATTCCTTTAGCCCGGCTCCAAACGTTGGCGCAAATGTTGGCTCCAATGCAACTTTGCTCCGAATACTATTTGTTCAACATGAGGAACTAAAAACTGGCATTTGCCCCAACTTTGGGGCGAATTTGGCAGTTAGTCCAGATGCATAAACACACAGTCATGTCAAACTTAGCAACACTCCGTTTTTGCGTCGCGCGGTAAAAAAAGTTATAGGTATTAAAGAAGATATATCGCACTTACGGTGCTAAACCGTCACTTCTGTAAATGATATAATTTTTCAGAAGTGTGTTCTTATACTTCTCCTGAATGTAGTTATTTTTTCTCATACTCACATCGATTTTAACAAAAATTGCATAATTGACATTGTAGCCTAGTGTGCTATAAAGACGGGTGATACTCGTACCTGGCTTTACAAATTCTATAGATGGCTAACGATGGACCAAACGCAAGCTTAACTTGCGTTAAAAGTTAAGCTTGCGTTTGGTCCATCGGTTTGAGAGCTATGATTCCATAGGCAGACACATAGATACACCCATACACATATACACAGACATATGTCAAATTTACATCACCCCGTTTTTACGTCGAGCATCAGGGGTTATATTGAAATAAGTTATTCCGTAATGACTTTAAGTGACTTCACAAAAGATATATTTCTATCTCCCCTAATGCTATAAAGTCGGGTGATACTCATACCTGGCTGTACAATTTCTATAGCCATGTTAAGCTTCTTAGCCGCTTTCATTCGGGATCCAAGTAGATCTCGGAGGATTTGATTTGATATTATTGCAGTAGTGTTTCAATTCAATAGACATTTTAGAGATAAAGTTGAACGATTTTGTTACCTAGAGATTTGTTAGACACAAAACACGAGGTTAGGTATTAAAATGACTTGCTACTTCAATGGGTAGGTTTCTTGTTGGCAAATCCAATTTGATAGAATTTTTTTAGATTTAACGTCTTAATAAATCTAAGAAAAGGTCGTCATCGAGAACATAGCGCCCATGGTCACAGGGTGAATATGCTCTTTTTGTGCATCTACAAATAAGTTTAAAAAAAAACTGCCCGAAATTACAAAACTTCGTCTTTGATCGTCCGTATCAACGAAAGTTAAAAGATAAAAATTGTATTCCGCCACCATCCCAAGTAACGGTGAAAATATATGGTAAAATCTATTCAATATCGGAACCATTTCGGCCAAGCCGATAGTGTGAAACCGCAGCTGCGAATAAAAAGGTGAACGTAAAAAGTTTTTCGTGAAGGAAATTCAATTAGTTGCTTTCGTGTGTTTGGTTGTTATCGACCTAGAAACTTCTTCATTATTAATACGTCTTTTTAACATAGATTCAAACGAAGTCATGATTTTTATTTAAGGGAGTTTAAAATGTTAACTAAACTCATGGTCGATCAGTGTTGTAGCAGCGCTTTACACGTCGGAAATATCTCCATTTCGCAACAATCTATTTTAAGTGTAAGTATTTTAAGTATTTTAACCTTGTGGGTTGAACGGACTTCCAAGTCACAAGGTGGACTGAAGACCTGATAAGGGCCGCGGGTCAACGGCGGATCCAGGCTTCTTCTGACCGGTCATATTTAAAATTATTAGGGAAGCCTATGTCCAGCAGTGGATGTCCTGCGGCTGAAATGATACATCAGTAGAGGGGCGCATAGAGCCACACTGTTAAATTGAATTTTTAGTCGGCACAATTAATGAAAAAACGAACAAAGGATTCCTTTAAAAAAACGACTTGGATTGAAATTAAAAGGTTATTCTGAAATAGAAGTAAATGGCAACTTGTCTATAAAAGTGCAGGCAAACGACGTAGCGTCGAGTCACCCGTCGGCAGGCAAGTCGTTTGGTGTGTAATGAGCCGAAACGAGGCCTTGTGAGCGCTTTGTCTTTGCTGTATTTTGAGGCTATTTACAATATACGATTTTCAATGGTATATATTTTAAGGATCTCATGTTATGTGAAGAAAGCCCATGATAACCACAGTTTAGTTAGCATCTTTTGTAAACACAAGCTACACCATGAGCGAGTTGGTTGGATGGATCGCGAACTCCTATAGAAGATACTCGTAAACTAAGTGAAGGTAGGGACGGGATGAGAACACAACAAAGTACTCCCAATTTTACATTACTTAGACATAGAAGATATTAATTTATAGTAAAAAAAAATAACATGTCAATCGTTGGACTGTACGTCAGAAGTAAAAACAGCTCACAAAATTATTGATCGCAGGAAATACAAGAGAATATATATATGACACTGACACACAATGAAAATAATAAATTCATAATGACAGACCATTAAAAAATTTTGCCATTATAACTATTTTGATCCTTGTTACCATACCTAGTAAGTTTACTTTCATATGCAGTTGTAACTTATAATATATTTTATTGTGACATTTAACATGTGAAAATGTAGACGACCTTTTTGGAATATCACTGGCCGTTTTCTATTTTTATTTGAAATTACTGTGTTCTTTTATAATTGTCAACAGAGGTAACGCGGTAACAGTCAAGCGAGTTGAATGTTTTTTTTACATCTCAAAAATTTGAAATTGCTGTGTTCTTTTATAATTGCCAACAGAGGTAACGCGGTAACAGTCAAGTTGGTTTTTTGCCATCTCAAAAATGTCTTGTGTGCTTTGGTCAGAGGTGTATGCCATATTGATCCTTGTTATCATATCTAGTAAGTTTACTTTTATATGCAGTTGTCTGCTTA
Organism: Synanthedon andrenaeformis; assembly: GCA_936446665.2. NCBI lineage: Eukaryota > Metazoa > Arthropoda > Insecta > Lepidoptera > Sesiidae > Synanthedon > Synanthedon andrenaeformis. The sequence continues at coordinate 4,101,015 of OW387799.2, read as the reverse complement.
GTACTTATATATATATACAGAACTGTCAAATTCGGTTACATTACGGAACAGCCACGTAACACGTGTTCAATAATTTTACCCCATCTCAAAAATGCCCAACGCGCCTACAAAAGTTTTCACTTCAAAAATTACATAAAAAAAAAACTATTGTTTTTATGTCAAGGTCGGCAGACAAACGACCAAGGCATCTCCTAAAGTTTTACACTGCTCCAGTGAAACATCATTCACACACGCTTTCATACGAACACGAATGAGGTTGTTGTTTCGCTAATTCGTCTGTTTCTATTAGAAAGAAATCTGTACATTGTAAAGTGCCCTATAATCACATATACGAGTAAATGCGACCGCAGAATTTACAAGTTGTGTTGTAAACCTGAAGTGTTTGAATACAATCACTTACTAAATGATAAACAAATAATTCAAGTTGAGATTCTTTTTTTCTAGATCGGTGTGAGCATTACCTATTTTTTCTAAAGACATGACTGGGCGGCTTTGCAGTTGAATATACAAAGTTTTTCTGAAACTATTTTTGTTTTAAAATGTCAAAGGTATACTATGGTGTCGCTGATTTTTTAAATAACTATTGACTATTTTTTTTTTTAGTGTATGCCGCGTGTGTAAGCTTTGGGCAAAAGCTAGTCTCTTATACTCGTACTTATACTAGCGGGCCGCATACAGCTTCGCACGGATTTTTTTCTGCTATTTATATATAAAACCTTCCTCCGTAACAATCTTTCATTAGTGAAAACCGCATTAAAATCCGTGTGCGTAGTTTAAAAGATCTAAGCATACATACGGGGGACAGACGGCGGGCAGCGACATTATTTTATTTATACTCCCAAAATATAATAAAAATAAAGTAAAGTAATAAAATAAAGTATGAAGTGTATGGCTCTGGGATTACTCCCAAAGTCATTAACTTCATAAACCTTGTCATAAACTGGATAAAAATGGTAAATGTCCAGTAAAATTGGTATAAATTGTTACAACGTAGTACTGCACAAAATCTAAACAGGTACATTGCATTAATTATTTAACAAGATGCTCTTAAAGGTATACATAGAGCAAAATCGTGTCTGTTAGGAATTTGTATCGATCTCACACGCCTCAGTTCTAAGCCACTTAGAACAGAGGTAATTAATTTTGCACTGAATCCAATTACAAGCATCACTTTGGTTGCCAATTTGTACCTTTTTGGTGCGGAGCAATACATTTCGTTAATGGATAGGTATTTTAAATCATTTTATACATGTTTTCTTCCACATTCCTGGACCGTTCTAAGTGCAGCATTAGGGAAACCTTCAGTCTCGTTATTTGGAAAGGTTTTAAAATGCTCTCAGCTACTTTACTCTAATTTTTATGTAAATTTAAAGTGTCTTACAACCTTGTAACGGCTTGCACTCTGTTGTGGGGATGGTTTCTGTTTAAAAAAGGCCAAAACATAATCTGGCTCGAAGGACCATGCAATGGTTTGCAGTTTATGGAGGTGATATTTTCTGTTTGGTTGCAAAAGGCCAAGTTAGAATCTATTTATACTAATAAGATAATATAAATAAGATTTGTATTTTTGTTTGTAATGAATAAACTCAAAAACTACTTGAATTTCACGAAGACCGAACTACTTTATGGACCTAAACAACAATCTTGTTAATCGATAAAATCGCGTGCCTCTGAGCTCTAACACAATCGAATAAGGGGCCGGACTATCTGTCCGTTTCCTGCCGTCCGCCACCTAGAGCCGGATAAAACTCTTTCAGAATTTATTTGAATCTTCTTATGGCGGTTGAGTGGAATTTTGTTTTTCACCATGAAGGTATTATAAAAATTTTAATATTATAAAAATGAAATAGAAAAAATAATACACTATAAAAAATATTTTTTAATACCCTTTTCAATTTGTTGGAATTCTGACTTATTTTTGTAATATGGTCGAGTGGTGTCTGTCTCTATAGGAAGGGGGCTCTATCTTTAGTTCTTATTTTATCTGAGGAATGTACAGGCATATAAATAGTTTGAATTTGAATATGTTGGACACACTTTCCCAACCCAACTATGACATTATAATATATAATTGTAATCGTCTGAATTTCAGACTAATTTATTAAATTGACCCAAATATCGAAATTCCAATGACATCATAAATTCAATAATGAATTATTCATTCGTTCGAAACGTTATAATCACAAAGCTCAAACATTTCCATTATAATGAGTAATGAAATTATGAATCCCTTTTATGATAGACCACTTAGGGAATTACATCACAATGTCTGCAATTAAAATAGCTATTATTTTTTTTGTTATTATTGAATGTTTTGGTTGGGTTTGAAGTAGTGGCAGGGCACACTGCGTTTCGCAGTCTGGCTGCCATAACCACCCCATTACAGAAGGTCACAGTGAAATAAAAGCATGTGTGCTGTTGTTTTTCGGCGAGTGAGTAAGGGATGCTAAAGCCCATTTCCCTAACCCTTCCCAATCTCTTATCCATAATGGTACTGTATCCTATCTACTGTATTAGGCAGCGCACTTGCAACATCTGTGGCGTTGCTCGTGTTATAGGTTACGGTAGCCACCTACCATCAAGTGGACTATCAATAACATGTCAGTTTTTTTATGTCAAACGTCCTGTGTGGTCTTCTGTGACCACACAGGCCGACCTTAACATTTAAGGAAAGTTAATAATGTAACTGCATCTTTGTAAATATTTCAAAATGCAAAATATATCTATCATATTATGTTCAAACAAAAATAGTTCAGAATCATTTGTTTCCATCGCTCTGCAATAAACGCAATAGTGCAATATGCGGATGCCGTCGTAATAGCGAACCACGTCAAAACGATTCACCAGGCTAACTGTTACAACCATTGCGTGATTACAAATGTTATTGCCCCTCTACATATTCGGCGAACGTTCGCCAATCGAGATGGCCATGCGATGGTTGATACGCAACTACACAATGGCGACATTCAATTGTGATCTTAACGTTTTCCGAGATGGACGTGGAAGCATTTGCCGCTGCGACAATATATCTATACCTATCCCGATATATATCTATCCCAATATTTTTATTTTTATTCATTTAATAGTTACAGCATGTAACATTTCACAAATACATTTAAAAAAAACGAATAATTAAAAAATTATATATATATTGTTATATTTTTTTAATTTTTAAGTCTGCATATAATGTATAATATGATTATATAATTATAGATACATGTATATTATAATACATTATATGCAAATACATACATATAGAAACATATTATGCGTGATTGCGTGCATGTGTGTGTGTTAGTGTGTGTGGTACTTCATTATGAGGCCACGTATTAGTCATTTTTAAGAAAATTCATAAATTAATAAACAAAGCGTGACGTCCACACTCAACCGCGTTCGAGCAGGCACTGAGGAATGGACCACGTGTAGATGCGTACCGCCATCGTTGGCCCACTGCCTTTGATGTGCGGCGGAAAAACCGACATCGAAGCCAACCCACGACAATCGCACGCGCCATAAGCCAACCTACGCAAATACGCCCTCCACACGCTCGCCGATCATAGTTGGCCAACGCTATGGCCGAATATGTAGAGGGGCAATTACACACGGATGTTTCAATTGAGCAACAGGCTTCTAAATTTAATTACGGTCCACAACTTTTTTATAAGGTCAGTATTTTATTTAGCACTCAACATAAAAACTGACTCGGAGAATTTTCTTTTATCATTCACTATCGTCCCGCCCTCGGCTTTGCACGTATGCCATTTTTTTTAATATAAGTACACATAAATTATTAATAATAAAACCTAATAAAATTCAATTTTTTTTATGTTAGACCATTAAGCGCAGCATGGGTGAACAGACGAACTGAAAGGGCCGCGGGTTGAAGGCAGCTTCAGACCTTTTGAACATTTACGTAGGAGACCTATGCCCAGTGGACGTCCAACGGCTGAGATGATGATGATTATATACATATTTGTGCCATCTTTCAAGTTTAATGCAGCTAGCTTATTCGCCATTCGCATTATCAATATGTCCACAAAACACAAGTAATAATGGAACGTTTCTAAACACGCCGTTGTTATAATTGAACATAGTATTTTAACTAAGAACTGACGGTTGAACTAACGGACTATTCACAAATGCGTTTCGACGTAATACAGTTAATTAGTTTGATCTAACTTAAAGGTGATATTTCGATGCAAGCGTCGATAGAGTCTGGCGCCAAGTTAGTGACGCCGCGACACAGCGACAGATAATGCTCTATGCAAATACATATATGCTAAAATACCCTGTCGACGCGCAAAAGACGCGCCAATCAAAAACGCGCGTCGTCAGCTCGTTTAATAAACGTCATGACGTGCATAAACTCTAAAACAGAGCTACAATTTCGTGACCCTTCAAATAGTGTACATACTCCCAATTCGACAATTCTTTATTGTACGCAATTTGTTGGGTCACATTTTAATGACAGGATCAAATAAAAATTTGGATCAACGAACCACTATTGGATTTTTTTTAAATATTAGTTTCGATATTTATTATTGGCTTTGGCTGTGTAATTTTTTATATTAGTGATATGACCACTAATAATATTTTTAGTGGTAAAAAACTACTGGAATGACGTTAAAGTCTATGACATAAAGGACATTGTATATGCAGAGTATGCGGGCGACCGCAGTCATTGCATAATAATAAAAAAATTGGCTGCTACTGCTTAAAAAAAAACTAGAAATTTGCTAGAAAAAACTAGATGTAATATCGTCATACATTTGCTTAAAATCAATTTATTATTAGAAATTAACATCGAAATAATATATCTTAGTTCGCTGGAAATTACCTATGTACTTGGTTTTGCAAAGCTTATATTATTTCGATGGTTTTATACTATTTTGAAGACACAACTCGTAGCAGCTAGGGCGATGTAGAAGCGTAGCACTGTCGTAGCGCTACGAAAGTCTACGACAAACATAACAATTAAGCAACAATCAGGAATGAAACGAGTCACACATGTAAATCCTTCAAATAAAACATGGAACGACGTCTTCATTGCCCCCATTTTATCTTACAACCTCACAATCTTTTTCTTGCACAACTCAATTTAAAATTTAGACCTTATGCCTTTGAAATAACGATGTCGAATTAAGCTGAGCGCGCCAAGTGAAGTTTGTAAATCAGTAAAAGCCAACGCCTTTGCCAAATTGTTTCTAGAACATCTTAATGGAGAATGTCTCTACGCTTACGCCAAGTAAATGAAGTTGAAATTTCTGATTTTTTAAGCAAACTAAAATAACGGTTGCGTTTTCTTTTTACTTATGTGACTATAGCTATCATCGACTTCATTTGTGCACATATTTCAAATTTGTAGGCTAAAACTGTAGAATAAAGGAGTTTATTCTAAGGCAGTTATTTTATACTATGACTACAAATAGATATAGATATAGATATAGATATAGATACAGATATACATATATATATACATATAGATAAGATATCTATAATATAGAAAATATCAAAATTAACAGTACCTATGGTCTTGGTACCTATAGATAGCGGTATTCTCTATGCTCGGTGGTTACTACAGCTAGTCGTGTCGTCCACTTTATGACTTCAACTTTTTTTAACACGGTGTACTATAATATAACATTACATTATGTAATGGAGAAAATGGACCTACCCAATTTGAATTAATTATCTTATAGATGATCAACAGCGAGAATGGAACAGATGTATTGTTACAAAAATAGCTGAACACAATCGTTTTACTCGAGCGTTTCAATTTATTCCAAGTCAGAGAGTACGGTGAAAGACGTTTAGTTATTTTTAAATAAATGTAGCTAAATACAAAGCTATTGTTCCATGAAGGAATTCATTGTTTTTGAAAGGAAACAGACAGCTACAATTGTGCGATTGAGTTTTTAATGGATATTTTATGTTCGTTTCGTAGCTTGTTTAGCCTTTGACAAGGGGACAAGACAAGAATAAAAAGTTATTCACTGAATATTTGACAAATAAAAAATAAATATTGAGTGTACCGTTTTTTTAAGTCAATGTCCACAGACAGGCTGACGGTCCACTTGATGGTAGGTGGCTACCGATGGCCTATAACACAACCAATGGCACAAGTGTTACAAGTGCCTTAATCCGACCATAGTTGGATTAAGGGTAAGGGATTAGGAAGGGATAGGGTAATGGGCTCTGGCATTCCTTAACCACTTTTGAAAAGTTCATTCCCAAAGTTGACCCTGCCGGGAATCGAATCCGGTATCCCTGAGACGGTACTGGCCAGTTCCATCGTCTCAGCCGAAGAAAGTCCACTGCTGTACATAGGCCACCCCATAATTTTCCAACAGGACCTGTCAAAAGCAGCCTGAATCCACTGTTGACACGCGGCATATATCTGATCGTCTGTTTACATGTTACACACACATCCTACACTATCGGCGATGATCATTGATCGTGTGGCCGTTTATAATCGGCACGATCATCGTGCAAGCATCCACACAATCGACTGTAGTAGTTTGTCGAACGGTAAGCATACAAGATTTCCTTTGATGCGTACCCGAAAGCCGACAAATCACGGGCCGCAGACGATCACAAAGGAGTACAGCCGAGTATGCTCTCTACACTATCGTATTTGCCCGTAATCATCTGTAATCGCCTTTAGTGGAGTGAGCCATTAGACCATGCCAGGTTGAGTTCATCAACCAGTTGTTATCACAAAGTCTTTTTACTAACTAATCCAATGTACAAATTTTCCTATACTCGTTCTAACTTAGTAGGGGATTTTTACACTATTTACCAATGAACTAAATCCACGTGTACTATTTTCGATAGCGCCACAGTGCGTGAAACGTGCAGAACATTTTTAGAAATTTATGATTTGCATGTTTGATTTCAAACATATAAATTCGCTTCTTTCTCACCTAAACAACAACACAATTTATGCAACATCAAACTTTACCTTCGTCTATCTGTCCATTTCAGAACGTTCGAATTACAAAGTTTCAAATGTAGTTTCAAAACTACGTTTACCTTACACGTTCAATATTAAATTTAATTTTTAACTGCAAACATATATTTGTGGACTGACTGTTACATTCGTACCTATTTGACTCTTGTAATCTACAGAACAAGGTTCAGAATCAACTGTATTTTGTGTTAGGGAAATTTTATTGCTGTGAGTCACGTATGATGATATTATGTGATAGCTAACAGCAAGGTGCCTTTTTTGCTTTATTTCCCCTATTTCCTATTAGATTTGTATTGCAATTTTCTATATTTGTTTTCTCTTCCCAGACATTTTCTTTCGAAATTGGTTTTCTTCAGGAAAAGACATTATGACTGCATTTCTAAATGTTTTAATGTTTTCGATTTAAGAACGGGTTTTATATCAGATCAGGTAGACTTCAAGATACCTAAAGTCTATGATGACAATTTGGGAGGTCAACTTATATTAGGCACTATGTATATCGTAGATACTCGTGTTTATTTTTCGTTCAAACTGTAGAGCCTTAACTAAGTCATCATGTCAATGGATATGACCTTAAAATAACATAAATTGACATAATCATATTATAATAACACAAAATTACTTGCAAATTCATTCTTCGATAGCATTATGAATACCGTACCTATAGGTAAACCAATCCATACCACATTTGTGTACAATGTACATTGTACTGGTACACATATACACAGGTCGTGAGGTAGTAAATCAAGTGACGTCATGTCACCGAACAAGCCATTAGCAACAATTAATCGTTCTAATGGATTATAATGCTGTTACTGCTTCGATCACAATGCACCTCGATAATGTACTCAAGCAAATTGTCATAATAATGTACGAGTATATGCAATACATGTTCGTAAATATACAATTTAGTACACAATATAATATTACTTTTAAAGAGCTTTATTAATCGTTCAATAGCAGAATTAATCCTTTGAAAGAAATTCTGCCTGCGTTTGCGTGTTCCCTTTGTTGTTTGTTCGCTGTCCCTTCCCTCCTTCACCCCCGCTTTTTGTCGCTTTGAGACCATAATAATGAAATATTATATGATTGCTAAACATCGATGATGATTACAAAATAATTCTTTTATTTCATTTAATGTGTTATTATTAAGATCTAGTACTCAGACAAACTTAAAATAATATTTAATAATGATAGTACACCATGTCTCACTCAAAATAATCTTAAAAAAAATTACAAATCGTGCTTTTTTACAAATACCATCACAACTTCTTAAATAATAACAATAACCGAGTATTTTTGGTTTCACCGGAATCTGCAGAAAACAAGACAAGTTTTTGTGATATGTGGTCTACAGAACATTTTTTTTTTCAGTAAAGCCTTAAATATTAACAATATTTTGTCAGTTCATTTTTTATATGAAATGTTCATTTATTTTTTACATATGTTTATTTGCTACAGTACAATACCATTCCTGGAAAGGCACACCTTTCTATAGCATACTAAAAAAAATTACGCCGATATTTTTTATGATAAAAATAATTTTTTTATGATTTTTTTAAATAAATGATTATAACTTTTGAACCATACAAACTCGAATTAGAACTTTAGGCCTAAAATGTACAGAATTGATCCCTCGATGCTTTTGTTTGATTTGATCCATACTTCCAGGGACACCCTGTTATACGACAAATTCCTCTGCATGTATAATGTTTATTTTAAAATCATTGCGTTGCTTTCTCTTAAAAGAAATAACGAGTCAAGCGCTAGGGGCACGATAACTCCTACAAAACCAAGCGTTTAAAAAGAGGCAACAGTTGGGAATTCAACTCCATGTTGTTGACGAGTACATATACTTAGGACAAACAGTCCAATTTTGTAGAGCCAACTTCGAGAAGGTGGCCAATCGTTGAATCCAGCTCAAATGGGCAGCGTTACGGAAGCTCTGAGACATCTTCTCGTCCAAAATTCCTCAGTGTCTCAAAACAAATGTTTTCGATCAATGTGTTTACTAGTGATGACATATGGAGCTAAAACGTGGTCTCTAAGAATGGGCCTCGTAAGAAAGCTCAACGTGTATGTAAAATGTCATAATGATTGGTTGATGGTGAAAACGTACATTTATAATATTAGTTAGGATAACTGAGTGTGTAGTGCGAGTTTTACTCGAACAAACGCATCGAACGCGTAAACGTGAAGGAGCGCCACACGTTAGCCACTAGGTGGCATTGCTTCAATCCCATGCAAATTCACGAGTAAAAGTCGCACTACACACTGTGAAATTTGTCCGCTAAACGGATCGCAAGGTTGATTCCGTTACATCTGATTCTTTATTCAGTCAAAAATGTCCTCTTTCCCTCTCAAGTGTTGTTAGCTTTCATGCCACCTTTTGCAATACAAAAAAATGTTAAAATATATACTAAAAGTTACTGATCCCTTGTTTACTATTCAAGCAAGCTTTGTAGTAGGGAGACAATGTAGATCAATATTATTTGTAGCCTCGTGTATCTCGGTCGACGCTGACGAATTGGTAAAGCCCCAAATAGCATAGCTCCAGCAGCTATGTCGGAACAATTTATTATTTTGATAAATTAATAATATCAATGTCATGACTTCACAGTATGTAACGAAAGTAGAGTACGCATTTATGAGAGTAAAATCAAATGTCACATGTCACACTTTACGCGTTACGGGCTACAATATGCTTCAATACATATTAATATACTCGACCGATGACTCTACTCGACCAAATGATTCGCTCGTATTGGAAGAGATGGCATTTAGAGTACTTGAATAATTTGCAAGTCCGGCAAAAATGGTTAAAGGACGTTTCAAGTCTTAGGATTGGTACTGTCGTGCTACTACATGACGATAATGCGCCACACTTACGATGGCCAATAGGAATTATAGAAAAAACTTATCCAGGCGCGGATGGTGTCGTTAGAGTGGCATTAGTTAAAACGCAAAGTGGTCTACTGAGAAGACCAATAGTTAAATTGAGTCCATTGCCGTCTCAACAACAATACCGCATCTCCTTAAATGTTTATCTAATTCTTCTATTGTTAATTACTTAATTTCTTTCTTTGTCGGCTTTAGTTCACTCCATAATTAATTTCTGTGTTAGTATCCTTTTTTTTTTTTTTTTTGAGAAAACTGTTTCTCAAGGCGCCGGAGGATGGACGCGCCGCTTCAAACTTCCTATCCCCTTCCTTGTCCCGTGCACGACCGTCCAGCGAGGAAGAGGGAGAAGGGAGATGGTGCCGATGCGCCTGCGTCGGACATTGCATGTGTGTGTATATTATTGTTAAATGGCTTCGTGAAGAGAAGACCTTTTCCGAAAACCGCTTATACTGAACTTTAATCACTACGAAATCGTGTAAATAACAAAGATTGTGTCAAAAAAGGTGAAGTGATTTGTGTGTGGAAGGTTGGATGCAACGAGATAATCTCGCGAGGATCATCTTCGCCGAGCGCAGTCCCGACAAGATCCTGGATCCAAGCAGCCCAAATCACGAGGTACGTGTTGTGCACAATTCTTACGCCCCGCTAACGCATTTCAATTTCTCCCTAATTAACCTATGGATCATCCAGCCATCTGCATATGAAGTTTTTCTTCTGGTCCTTCAGCCGCATCCCGCATACACATATATAATATATTTATATCCATTGATATATATTTGTGAATTGAGAAAATTCGCAAACTAATAAAGTTGACAAAATGCATTCATTTACCCTCATTTACTAATCTAAGTATTTTATAATCGTTCGTAACAAGTAAACTCCAGTCGTGCGTCGGAGCTGACACACACACACATTTTTCTATACTAATTTTCTATCGAAGTAAAGTTTGTTACCAGGGAGAATAGAAACTACTTAGCTTTATGGTTATAAATTTAACCAGCTTTTGCCCGCGACTTCAGCTCCATTTTAACGGTAAAGTTTTAGGAAGGGATGAGGAAATGGGCTATTGGATCCCACCGAATTACAACAGCACACATGATATTATTTCAGGATGGTCTTCTATAAGGGTGTGGTTACTGCAGGGGGAACGTGATAGCCCTGTGTCTCCTCTGGAGTCGTAAGTTCAAATCTGGACGAAATGCCTCTCCGGTGCGGTGGCCGGCACTAGGTTCTGCCAACCTCTCACTCCATTTCCGGAGGAGGTTTCCGGTTGCACGCGAACGGATTAGCGAAACTACTTCTTGCGGAAACCCGGGACCCTTGAGTCAGCGATAAAACAAGCATCCTAACCACTCATCCAGAGGGCTCGTTAATTTGTTGTTGCATTCATAAGAGATAATTATTATACAAAAGTTTGGATAGTGATTTAAAATTTATCCTACGAGTATAATCCCTGCAATTTAGTTAGATGCAATACTTAGTCTGGCAATTTTATTTACAAAACTTCCAATTTTCTCTACCAGTAATTACGTCTATTACTTTAAACTACCCGAAAACGTGGGTATCATTAGCGCAACATTTATCAGATTGGGTGTAATTTTCATTTATTTATTGTCGTACCATGGCCACCCTCCAGTCGATTCGCTACGATAATGTCGCCTTTGTTATTTACAACCCTTACAAAACTGTAACACGCTAGAAATTACTGTGATCCTTATCTAGTAAGGTGTATGAAAGAAACATCATAATAACAACTGAATAGGATTTAGAGGGTATTTGTAAATATTATTTAATTTGTAATAATATTTGCAATTGCCAGTCATTTTGGTAGCCCATCTGGCGACAGTAACCACTCTTGAATAATAGCATATGTGCTGTTGTGTTTTGGTGAGTTAGTAATGGATGTCAGAACCCATTTATCTTCATTGTTATTTATCATTCTGTCTTACTTATCTTTCATCCTTCTATTACTAATGTAATCAGCGCACTTGTAGTAACTACCAATGGTGTTGCTTGTGTTATTAGGCGACGGTAACCACCTAATATCAAGTGAACCGTCAGGCTGTCTGTTGACCTTAACATACAAAAAAAATCAAATTTTCTGGACATATCTGGAAAAATCAGACCATAAAATACGTTTAAAAAAAATATTTCTTTGGGTACTTCACAAAAATATCCTTGGGGTATTATCTGTACTTCTATTAATATTATAAAGAGAGGATCTGTATTTTTGTGTGTTTGTAATGAACTCAACAGCTACTGGACCGATTTTGAAAGTTCTTTCACCTATAAAAAGCTACATTATCAGCGAGTAACATAGGCTATCATCAATACTAATAATAAATCTGTAAGGGTCGGTCATGGAGTAAGTTACTTTGTTTACAGAGATATCGTGTTTATAGGCTCTATACATGATACTGAAAATAAATTGACGATTTTTAGAATTTTTTTCTGTATGTATGTATGTTCCTCCATAACTCTGAAACGAATTAACTGATTTTCATGAAACTTGGTAGATAAACATTTGGACGTACGGGACACAGGATAGGCTACTTAATATTTTTCAACGCGGACGAAGTCGTGGGCACCAGCTAGTAATTTATAAAGTTAGGCGGACGAAGTCGCGTGCAACAGCTAGCTAGTATTTCATAAAGTTACGCGGGTGAAGTCGCGTGCAACAGCTAGTGAGTAATACCTATATGGAGTGATTATGTTAAAAGTTGATGTCGTTGCTCCAACACAGTTTTATCTACACCGGAGCAGTGTTAAACTTTCAGTACAATTGCAAAAGGGCGTGACCTATTTGACTGTAGATTTGTTTCGTACTACTGTTCTGCGAACGAATGCTGGTTTTAAATCAGCAATCGTGGTTTTATATTGTGCAAGTCATTTGTTTAACGATATAATGTAGGTATACATTATTTTAATTCAAATGTAAAAAAATACAATGTTGAATATTGTCATTCAATTCAATTCAATTTAATTCATTTATTGCGAAACCATAATGTATAAAGATGTTATAAAATATATAAAAGACCAGTGTTATGGACCCTGTCGGGCATGCAACTTAAGGGACTAGGAGAGAGGAAGCGTAAACTACATATTATATAAAAAGAATTTTATTTTATTTAAATTAAATTTTCAAATTAAAAAATAAATAATATTTACATATATTTACATTAAATAATTATATGATCTATAAAATATTCATTAGTCTTATAGTAACATTTACTATTTAGGATTTTTTTCAATTTTTTTATAAAAATGATATTGTTGTTTTCTTTTTTTAAATTATCTGGTAATTTATTATATATTTTTTAAGAACTAAAAATATTTGAAGAATTTAGTTTTAATCGTGATGTTGGTAATATTAAATTAAATTACATATTTATACATAAAAATCTACGTACTACGCTTCAAAATTTCGAGAATGGTCCGATTTTAATTCGGTTTTCACATATGGAAAAGGGGATAAACAGCCTTATTTTTAATATCCAGAAATTGCACTCCGGGCGAAGCCGGGAGCGGGTCGCTAGTTTCTTTATAAAAAACAACAATTTAAAGTAAATATAATTAGATGAATAAGTATCCAATAATATTTTACAGTTATAAAATTTAATAACCTTAATGCCATACATTTATTTTTAAAGGAATGTAACAAAATCGGCACCTTATGGTCTTGCAAAATTTATTTAGGCAAATTTATTTTTACTAAAACAAAAAGACTAAGTATGTACTTAAAAAATTTTCGCTCAGCAACAGAATTTTTTTAGAGTCCATCAATTAATTGCCACTACAACTTGCAAACGGAATATAACATGGGCGAATAATTTAATTAATTAAAGTAAAAATGTAAACGACAAAACCATTTTAATTTTTCTGCTGACCGTAGTATGTGAGTGTATCTAACAAAGTTGTTTTTCGAGTCTGTCCTACGAAAATCTACTTGAAATCTTATATTTACTAATTTTACTGAAACATTGCAATTATTCCTTCTCAACATTTAGCCAGCAGAACAATTCTGTTAAAAATTTACAGATAGAGATGAAGTTGCCAGCGCGAGGGAACACGAGGGGCATACAAAGATCAAAGCAAGTGCGAATACAACTTGTTCACGCCTGGGGTTATATATACATATGGATATTCTACAGAAACTAAATTTGCAATGTCAAAAAAGGCAAAAACGTGTTATTTTGTAGAATGGTAAAGACCGCAGGTTGACGGTCCACTTTATAGCACGTAGCTCCGTCGTCTATAAAGACAAGCAACACCAAGATGAGGTACAAAGATCGAAGCACAAATGCTCACATAATATATAATGTATCTACTAGCTGGTGCCTGCGACTTCGTCCGCGTTGAAAAAGAAAAAATATAACTCACCAAATATATGAGCAATATAACTCTTGACATATTCATTGCTTCTATTGTTGGATTTCTATTTTTAGGTTATCCCTTGGGAACGTTCCTTTTTTCTGGACGAAAGGAACCCTACATCATTTTCTGTATCCCTGACAATGTATACGCAAAATTTCATCATGATCGATAGAATAGTTAAGGCGTGAAAGCGTAACAGACAGACAGACAGAGTTACTTTAACATTTATAATTATGTATAGAGCATGGATACTAAATGATGCCCGCGTCTTGACCGCGTTGAAAAATGAAAATATATAATACAGATTAATAATATTGTTAGATTGTTTTACACTAAAATAATGCTTCATAATAATAATAATGCCTCGAACGTTACCTCTAAGTGGTTTACCAACAACTTAATGCGTGTGGTAATTAAGTACATGTAAGTACGATGTTATTAACGTAACAGTTTTCCCTGGAACTTACTTGTTAATTACCTATACAATAATATCACTAATTAAATGTTAACCCCAGCTCGTGAGCTTAAAGACGTTATTATATCTTTAAGATCTTTCAAAGCTTGTATAATTACATATGTACTTAGAAGTCTAATAAATAGGGTATTATGGGCTATTGAAGATGTTTTAAATGTTATTTAGATAATTTAAATTGTAGGTGCTTGGATTTTTTAAATTAATATACATATATACATATATAACCGTTCATACGACGACCCGTTGTATGAACGGTTGGAGTGCTTTCATTAAAGCCCCATCTCAGAGGTCGCGGGTTCGATTACCGGCAGGGTCAATTTTGTAAATGAACTTTTCATTAATGCAGTTCATGAAAGTTGACCAAAGTTCCAATGAATAAATAAAGTTGGTGTGGATTTGGAATGTAGTGGCTCACCGGGCGAGAGCACACTGCGTTTTGCAATCATTTGGGCAGCCCTGCTGGCGGCAGTATCCACCCTCTTACAATAGACCCTATGAAATTAAAGATAGTGTGCTGTTGTGTTTTGGTGAGTGATGCCAGAGACCATTTTCCCGCACTTGCACTTGCATCACCTGTGGCGTTGCTTATGTTATAGGCGATTAAAACAGAAAAAAAGATTTGATAAATCTTTTTTCCATCTGTTCATGTCGGGCGTCGTCGGTGGTTAATAAAAAAAAAGTCAGTCGTCAGAAGTGAAAACAGCTTCACAAAAAATACAAGAAATACAAGAGAATAAATATATATATAGGTATATGACACTGACACACAATGACAATAATAAATTCATAATGTCAGACCATTAAAAAGGTTTGAAGTTGATATGAAACTATTTTATTGGTTAGAGGTGTATACCATATTGATCCTTGTTATTATATCTAGTAAGTTTACTTTCTTAAAATGCAGTTGTCTGCTTAGTACTTATATACAGAGCTGTAAATTTCGGTAAGGTAAGCTAACATGACGATATGGATGAAAATCCACATCTCAAAAATTGTTCTTATCTTAAATTATTTTAAGTTATTATCAGCTGCATCAACGCTTACATTACGTAAAGTCACATAACATGAAACTGTCGCGAGTTCAATGATTTTATCCCATCTAAAGAAGTTTTCACCTCAAAAAAAAATATCATTCGAGTAATTCTGCAGAGCGTAAAATAAGAAGGCACGAAATAAACTTAATATTCTGAAGTAGAAAATCGTATACAAATAAAAATAAAACAGTGGATTCATTTGCCCTCTTGAACATTTGAAATTGGAGAGAAATAAGAAATACGACGCTCCGAGTGTTGCACTGTGCTATTTTTCATTAATAGCACAGCACTGGTGAAACAAACAAGAGTGATGCAACACAAATAAAGAAACCTTCCTGTGAACAACAATATGTATACTTGAGAGGACACTGTTCTCTATATAAAACTCATTGAGAAAAATTTCAAAGAATATTGGTTTATATTTTTTTACAAAAAAGTTGGTGTACTTCATAGTGTATTGAATGCCGTGGAGCCCGCTACACCCGAGCCGCATACTGAATTAAGTATAGTATAGTATTTACATATGTTAAGTTGTGTTAAAATTGAACAGATTTTTTTTATTTTTTAGTGTGTAAATTTTCCCTTTGACGGCACTAAGCGCCTTAATACAAGCTACGCATTGTTATGTGCCTTAAATACTATCCCACCCCAATCCTTTAACCTTAATCATAGACTATGGTCGACAGAGCAATTTCAGCAACTGTGGCGTTGTTTGATGCACTTGTTTCAGAGTTCATGTAAATATTTTTAAAGTTCTAGTGAATAGGCATCTTCTGGGTGAGCTCGCTCCATTCTCATCTCCGGCCTCATCTTTGCTGCACAGCTAGATGCTAGCCAAGAGCAGACCTATTATTATTAGAAAAAAATTCACATAAGATTCCATGCCCATAATTAGATACTGAGTTCTCAGACCTCAAATTAAGAACCAAGCGCCTACAACAAATCTACCCGCAACATTTCTGTTCGTGTAACACAAAGTTTCATAGGTATATTGTCTATTGTGAGGCTTGTTTGCCATCTTCGTGCAAAGTACTTGTTGCTAACTTGTATTCAATTCAAGCTATCGTTAACAATTGTGCCAACACATGTTTCGGCAAATGTTTGGATTGCGGTATTGTTTGTTTCGTTATCATCTAATGTAGACATTACACTATTACATGTATGTATATAAGTAGTTTTAAAATTAGTTACTGAAGTGAAAACTTCTTTAGGTGCGTTGGGCACTTTGTCAATTTGATATTGACATTAGACATTGAAGTACGTTGTCAAAGAATTTACAAAGCACCTCTTTTTTTCCCCAAATACTCTAACACAATATAGTTAACTAAAGGTGTCCCGAGTCTTCATTCGCCTTGTAATTTTTCCCTCCATAAAAACTTTTTCCATAAAAAAATACTTTTATGGCGACCAACTTTAGCTCCTTTACATGATGGGCCATGGGTCAGCGCTGGCCTAGCGAGATGGCCTTGCGATGGTTGAAACGCAATTACACGATGGCGACATTCAATTGTGATCTTAACGTTTTTCGAGATGGACGTGGAAGCATTAGTCGCTGCGGCAATATATCGATCTATACAGCACGTACCGTTATTTTCTTAATGATACGTGGTTGTTAGTGTTTGGGATTCCAAATCAGCTTACTCCCCGATATAGTTCTAAAAATGTTCCTACTTCATTATGAGGCCACATATTCGACAGTATTGAGAAAATTCATAAAAATAAATAAAAAAAGCGTGAACGTCCACACTCAACCAGCATCGAGCTGCTCGATGCTGGTTGAGTGTGGACGTTCGAGCATGCACTGTGGAATGGGGGCCACGTGTAGATGCGTGCCTCTATCGCTGGCCCACTACCTTTGATATGCAGCCGAAAAACCGACATCGACGCCATCCCACGACCATCGCACACGCCATAAGCCATCCGACACCACTACGTCCATTATAGTGGACCATAGCGATGGCCCACCGTGTAAAAAAGTCATCAAGGTAATCTGTCAAACTGTGATCGAGTGATAGATGTGACGTCATTTTTCTACCTCACTGCTCTGTGTCGATTAAAAATGTAAAATAATCAAAATTGTTATAATATTATGAATGTTATTTTATATTAATTATATGTAACATGGTGGCGCTGACAAAGAAAAGAAAACGGAAAAAACCAGAAAAATTTAAATTCAAATAAACTTCAAATTGAATTCCAAATTTCTACACATACCTGAATAAATCAGGACTGACGGTAATAAAAATCGGTTCAATGATCTGCAGCTGTCATATAAATCGCAACTAGGTATATCGTAACCAGCTCAGAAACATTAACCACTTAATCCTGCATAAACAGATTCCGCACCTAATTTGTAGGCTAAACCTATTTAATGTAATCCGAGAATGGACAACCACATTACAAATCAGATACATTTATCATATTATACTCGTGTTTATATTATCATTTATTTGGTAAATGTATAAAATGACAAGGAATGTCCATTAGTTTAACGACTGACATATATTAACATAGAAATAGATTTTGTTAACACGCTTTATAGCTTCATTAAATGCAAGAGATACTTAATATTTGCTTTTAGTAGTGGCGGCAGTAACCACTCCGTTACAGAAAGCCACCGTGAAATAACAGCATACTGCTGTGTATCAATGAGTGAGTAAGTGTTGCCAGAGCCCATTACTCCATCCCTTCCTTATCAATTATTCCTTCTATGATCGGCAGCGCACTTGCAGCAGCTATGACGTTGCTTGTGTTATAGGCGACGGTAGCCACCGTAAGGTGACGGTAGCCACCATAAGGTAGACCGTCAGCCCGTAAGGTGGGCTGCCCAAATGACTGCGGAAACGCAGTGTTCTCTGCCACTACTATTTTATTTTTAAAATTAAAATGTGGGGAAAGTACTTATGTGTCCTTACAATACCTATACTGGTAATGTGATATCCCCTTTTCCAATTTTTTTAGATTTTTCTTAAATATTATCAGGGCAGTTGGCAGTATGGGAAGAATCAAAAATGTAATATTTTCACTGTAAAAATTATCCAGGATCGCAGAACAATAAGTTTCAGGTAATATTTGTCTTTAAAATCGCCGGTGTCTTATTAGTGCGCAGTTTTACTATTAGAACAAACCTGGAAGAACTTTTTTCCGAATCATCATAATAAAGGGTTGGCCCAATTAAGGCTAATGGACGTACCAAGTTCAGTAACAGGCTGTTGCTTGCTCTAAATTATGAGCTTTCTGTGAAAGAAATCAGCAACCGGTTGACAATTTTTAATGAAATATTTTTTTACGAATTAAACCCAAGTCAAGGATAGGAATGTTTATTTATTTATTTATTTTGTTTTGAACATAAACCCTACAGCAAAGCAAAATAACATACAATAGACACAGTATTACTACTTACATTGCCAATTACAGGGTTTCATTGTGTAGGACCTAAAATACTTTAAAATTATATTAATTAAGTTAATTACTAATTATTTTAGCTATAGAGTGTGTTTGAGTGTGTGTGTGTGTGTGTGTGTGTGTGTGTGTGTGTGTGTGTGTGTGTGTGTGTGTTCGTGTGTGTGAATTTCGCAGAATTCATCCGAATCTATTTCATCATCATCATCTTAGCCGCAGGATCATCTTAGCAGCAGTGGACTGCTGGAGATAGGCCTACCCATCTCCAGCAGTCGACCGTCGACCCGCGGACCTTATCAGCTGGTCGTCTGTACACCTTGTGGGTAGACACCCTGCGCTACGCTTACCGGTCCGTGGCCTTCACTTATGAACCTTCCGGCCCCAGCGGCGGCGGTCGGCTCTCCGTACTATGTGTCCAGCCCACTGCCACTTCAACTCACTGATCACACATACATAGACTTACACTTCAAACTTATAACACCCCGTTTTGAGTTGGGCGTCGAATATTAAAAATGTTAACAATCGCTACCACTTATGAATTAAAGCGTTTAGAAATTCTTAATAAAGGCTGACAAGTCCGAAGCCGGCAGGGGTGTCCAGACTGGTTCGTTTTAGTAACAGCCAGTATCAATTAATTGTAGTGCTGTTGGGTTCAATGTAACAGCCAATCAAAGAATACAGTTCAAAATTAGACGTTGAAATATTACGTAACGTAACTTTTCTCATATATGTAAGAACAAATCCGTCTCGTAAGGAAAAGGGTGTTTCTGTTAAGTAGGTAATATTAGTTTTCTTTTATTTTTTATTTTTATTCATTACAATACAACGTGTCTTTAATACAAGAAATGACGTGTATGAGAGACGAACTTTTGACCGCGACTACGTCTGCGTCCCTCGGGAACAGTCATTTCATCAACTAGCAAATGAGCTAATGGTATGCAAACGCCTGAAAAGATCTTCATAAATTATAGCCAAGAACGATCCCGATCATGTTAGCTTTGAAACAAACAAAAAAATGGATTAAAATCGGTCCATCCGTTTAGAAGCAAAGATTCCACAGACAGACACACAGATACACACGTCAAACTTATAACATCCCGTTTTTGTGTTGGGCGTCGGGGTTAAAATGCGTATAAATAAGTCGTCAACGTTTCAAAGACGAAATGCATTAGAAGGAATAAAATTCATTTCATTTCAACAGAGCCACTTATATTTAAAGTTGAAAATGCACTTTGAACAAGTTGAGAGCATCCAAGTTATTTGTCGAATTTAATTAATTTCCCGTGTTATTCGGTAAATTTGTTATGTCAGTGTATATTTGCAAAATGTTCAGCTCGAACAGGAATTTACGATTTAAAATATCATATGAAATTATGGAAAACTACGGGAAAGAGAAAAACAACATTTATTTAAAAAAAACTTGACAATACAAATGAAAAACAGAAAAGCGATTCGAAGAAATCCGTATGACAAGAACTTACAATAAAGACCTTATAAAAGCTATGTTCCCAAAACTATTGCTATATACTAGAACTGCAGGTCAAAAGTTTTTTTTTAATTCAATTCAATTATTTATAAAATTTTATAAAATTTATAAAGACCAGTCTTATGGACCCTGTCGGATATGCAACTTAAGGGACTAGGAGAGAGGAAGCTCTCTCCAATTCAGTGTATTTTCCCAAAACTAAAAGTGCCCAACCAACCTGAAGAAATTTTCACTTTAAAAACAACTATTAAAACATTATAAAAGAAATTACAGTTTATCTCAAGTGTACCTACTTCACTCTAACTAAGCCAACAAAACATGACATGTATATACGGTTTTGAAATTATTTCTTCTTTAAATACTTATAGCGAAGACTTTTCTACGTTTTCGCGTTTCTCTTTATTTAATTCAAGGCTTTTTACAGTTTCGGGCGTATAAAAAATGCTCCGTTATCCCATTGTCGGGCCTGCAATTATTTAAAAGGACTCCCTTTTTCTTTGGAGTAAGCGTTCATTTGTTAAAGTACGCTGTACGCACACACCCGGCCGCGCTGTATCTTGACTCTTTTTGTGCGTCTACAAAAAGTCGACGACGGAAGTAACGGTTCTTCTTTGAATCGTCAAGGGTTCATGTGCAAAGAAACAGAGACGCTTGTGTAGTTACACATTTTCCTAGAAGCTTTCTAAACAGTTTCGCGTTTACGTTACGAAATGCAATTTCTTCTGAGTTTTCACACACTAGAACTTCTGAGTTACTCGTATTCGTTTGATAGTTACCTGCTTCTATACTTAAAGGGATGTCTTCTAATACTTAATAAAGCGTAGTAGGATATACATATAACATCTTAATCAGATCGGATCCTCAAACCTACGAATATTTTTTTGTAAATTAGCTAATAAATATTATTAATAATTTATTAATTCATACGTAATACTGTGAGTGTGCAAGTAGCTCTGTCTGTGTGAAATTTTGTATCAAAGTTGTGAGTGATACGGGGAAAAAAGACAGAGTACCTTTCATCCAGAAAAATATACCTATTGTTCCTCAGGGATCAACTAAAATGAAAAAAAAAAAAAACTAACGCATGGCAAAAGTGTAATAGCAAACAAAAAAAGTTATATTGCTTATATATTTATTTATTTTTCAACGCGGACGAAGTCGCGGGCACAGGTCTAGTGATAAATATAGTATATTAAAAAATATACATATATTAAAAAAGTTAAAAGGTTAAGCACAAATGCACTGTCGACCCTGCAGGAAAAAGCTTATTATTTACAGTTATTATTCCTACTCACTTTTTTTTTACAAGAGAAATCCATCATGGCTACCCACCGGCCTGGGGATAGACCGGGGGTAAACCTACCGACTAAACCTCTTGACGTCCTCCGCGTCCGCTATAACTGCGCCTCCACACTACTCGTGAAGTGCCTCGACGAAGTATTCGGGAAAGTTGACCGAAGTACGAAGTGCGTCGCTACACACTCGTTCAATCTCGCGAGGAACTTTTTCGCGTTGCATCGAGTCCTTTGACTCGGGCGCAAAAACCGACAACATATGGAAGTAGCCCGAGGCGAGGTAAAGTTGGACGAGGTAACACGAAGTGCCTGTCCACACTCTCATATTTGCTTCGCCTCGGCCTACTTCCCGAGTAGTGTGGAGGCGCAGTAAGCGAAGTTGCGAGGTCAGACGAACACTCTTCCGCAACTGCCCTCCTATTTACTTACCCTGAGTACTTACACTTATAGAATCTAATTATATATAAGTATCTCATATCTAAATAAGTAGGAATAATAACTATATTATTTCTACTTACTTACACTAAGTAAAATTATACGAACTAACCGTTACTCACCTTTAAACAAGCCCCTAAATTAAATGGACAAAAATTGCCTCCAACATTCATGGTGGTCATAAAAAATTACCGAAGCCCTGACAAGGACAGGATCTCAGCTAGTCATGAGTCCATTTCATTATGAATGGAACAGGAAAAATTCAACATTTTCAAGCAAGTCCTATTCTTGTTTTTTTCGTTCTTGTCAAAGACTAATGGACTAATAGAGTCATGCTTGCGTGTAAAGTTGCTGACTGGGTACATTGTTAACATGATACCTATGTATCTACACTAACAATGTAAAGAGGAAAGATTTGAATTTTTGTTTTATGTTTGTAATAAATTATTATTATTACGTTTCAAAAATTATCTCGAAAATTATTACTCTTTTTAAATTTTAATTATATTTTAAAATTATTAATCTTTTTAAATTTTTGCATAATTAAATCAATTCTAATCAGTGATTAATATACTTTTTAAACAAGTTCAATACATTTTGTAGATTGTAATCAAAATGTGTATCATCAATAGTAATAATAAATCTGTAAGGGTCGGTCATGGAGTAAGTTACCTTGTTTTCAGAGATATCGTGTTTATAGGCTCTATACATGATACTGAAACTAAATTGACGATTTTTAGAATTTTTTCCTGTATGTATGTATGTATGTTCCTCCATAACTGAAACGAATTAACTGATTTTCATGAAACTTGGTAGATAAACATTTGGACGTACGGGACACAGGATAGGCTACTTAATATTTTTCAACGCGGACGAAGTCGTGGGCACCAGCTAGTATACAAATATAGTTGACACATTTTTGTACTGCCTTCTTCTATCAATGTACAAAAATTATGCCTGTGTTCAAAAAATCAATGTCTGTGGCATCTACAATGCTACAGACACAAATGAATAGATACACAGACACACTTGTCAAAAAAAAAAAACAACCTGCTTGCTGCGTCATTCTCTATTATACAGCCTAATGCTTCTCTGTCGCACATCTTTGCTTGCTCCGATTTTCAATTTATAATATTATTATTCAAATTATAGAAAATCCGATCATGAATTACTATTGCAAGGACTTGAGGACGACCTCTTCGGATCTTAGAACAATATTTTATCACTACAAACTTAGTCGCTATAATAACATAGTGAAAATAAAATCTCTATTGAAGAACGTCTTGTAGTAGAGTTCTAAATTTATTCACCTTAGTACAACGTGGGACTATCATACAAACTTAGCGAACAGAAGTCAGAAGATACCTTCTAAATTATTAAGCTACGTGTACATAAGAGGCGTGGTTCAAAAATGTATTCGTTTTCTCACACCGTTCAAATGTGAACCCTTTTACAAGGTGATTAATGTTGAAAATGTTTTGTTCAAATTACCCGAAGACAGCACGATTTTCGTGTCGGTATTGTTTAACCCATCAGATTATTTATTAACTCAATTCGCTGGACGAAGTTTATATTTAACTATTCATTCGTAAACATACTAAAGAATTTAAAATCACACATGAAATACACAACAAGACCATTGTTTTTTGAATACGTCTTTAAATTGTTGGACGCAATTCGGAAAACTGATGAAACAAAATCTGGGAATAGGTACAGTTTCAAAAATTTCAATGTACTTAGAACAAACTTTTTTGGTCCGAGCTAGTAAATGTTCAAATGATAAAAACGCATTTTTTCGCATCTGCTTTGCAGGAAAAAAAAGCTATTTTTTACTATTTTTTTTTAATTTTTTTTCTAATATTATTGTAAATTTATTGTGTAAGTATGTATATATATATTTTTTTTTTTTAAAATAAAGATGTAATGTTGGATTGATATAGAATTCTCTCGAAACGCATCTATTCAGGTAAAAAAATCTGTCTGAACATTGTATTACAAGTGCTATTCCGATTTGCTCCAGTTACAGGCCGCAGCGGTAAAGTAAGCCATTATTGAGTAGTGTTAAATTAACCATCAGCCAACTCGGCATGTCTGAGCATGCATTATTGATGTTTAACATTCAACGAGCCTCTTTCTTTGTGAAAGAAAAAGAAAATTTTACATTTTATTGGTAATCAATACTATCATTATTTTGACAGTTATTTTGTATTTTTTTCTTATGTGTGGCGGGAAATGAAAATATTTGAAAAATACACTTGAAAAATCATGTTACCATATATTTTACATGGACATCGAATGTAGGGATAAAAACCACAACTGTGCACAAATGTCAATAAAAGTGGCCTGCAGGCTGTGGCCTGCGGGCTATGGCCTGCCATCTAAATAGCTTAATCTTAATTATATGGATAGGCTAATGGTTCACTTGTAGTCCAAAAAAAGTTACATAATTTTTTTTTTATTTAAAACTAAATTCTCTATATTTGTGACTTTTTTGTAAAAAAAATATTGTATTTTTGTATAATTTGAGATATTTTTTTCCACCCCTAGTTGGATTCGAAAATTTCTTTCACCTATCGATATTACATTATTATATTCTATAAATTTAATTTCTAAAACAATAAAATGTTTCATTAAATAATTTATAAACTTATATCAAAAATTCCCCTAAGGATCATAAAATTTTGAATTGTTAGTATATTTTCCTTGACTATTGATGGACAACTGGCTACATTTGGCTCTAGCACTGCCACTTCTTACTAGATCAATTCCAGCGTATATTCAAGGGAGCTGCAGAATTCTTGCAGCGTCCACATTATATGTCATTCAATGCCTCGAGAACTACAGTTCCAAAACGAACAGAATAAGCCTGACATTCATAATCAAAAAATAAATAATAATAAACTAGATACCCATTACAATAGATTGTTCATTGTTTTAAAATCTTACAAAGGTTCTCTGTAAGCAGATGTAAGGAGCAGACGTGTTTATCTTAATTGAAGTGTATTTGTACGGCCGTCTCTCAAACGTGTCGTAGGTACTTACTCAAGACGCGCTCCGCTCAACTTGCGTCTCACCGCGGTCGGTCTATTGAATTATTCACAACTTACCTTACCCCAACCTTCGCCGCTGATTCAATCGTGTTTTCCTTGGAAACGATTTGATTAATTTCATTTAAGAAATTGTTTAATTTATAATACTTTCCTCTTGTTGGTTAAGTCTACGGGTCTTCGGGTTTTTATTTTAAGGCGGCCTACCTTTAGAAGGCCTTAGGATATTTCTACCTATGGGATGGATGGATGGATACTGCCGCTCATCAGTTGCCCACGTCGAGCGTCAAAAACAAGTAGTTATAATTTCATGTAAGAAGCCACAACATGGCGCCGCAGTACCTATGTAGCGAAATTTCGCTCGACACGCTCGACGCTTTTTGCGCTCAACGAATTTGCTTCACGAATTGGTTCGTGGTCCAGGCATAAGTTTACTAAAAAAAACTCATAAAAAGGCAATAATGGACATAAAGTCAGTTCTCCTATGTCATCCGTCATTTCACATCATCCGAACATGTGGAAATAAGTGAAATCCCCTCGTCAACTTAGGAAATCCCTCTTTTTCGGACCAAGCGCTTTAAAGCATCCTTCATAATGCCTACTGCCAAGGTTTGGAATTCCCTGCCGGCGTTTGTTTTTCCGAGCTCATATAACCTAAATCTTTCAAAGTTAGAGTGAATATGCAATGCATCTTCTGGGTGAGCTCGCTCCATCTTCGCTACACGGCTAGATGCTGGCCAAGAGAAATCCCATCTTAATAAAAAAAAAAAAATACTCAATCTATTTTTGTTCTCATGTTTAACGCAAAATGCATAAATAAAATTTGTATAGAAAGAAAACAAAGGAATAGTAACATTCCATCTGTTCCATAAAAGTTCTTTGAAAGACAATGCCAGTATTAAAATACTGGCCTCCATTGTAGTGAAAAGATGCGACTGAAATGTTTGAAGGACGATTTAAGTTGTGTTGACGAGATAGAAATTTTATGCCTATGTATTGTATAGTCATCATTTTTATGACAGATATATTATATACATAATAATACATCTTAAATTTGTCATGGAACTTTTTTTCTACAAATTAAATACATAAACCTTCCTCTTATATAGTTATTTTCGTTATTGAAAACCGCATCAAAATCCGTTGGTCTCATTATTATGATGGTCATTTGTGAGAATGTGGTTACTGCCGCCAGACGAGCTGTCTAGCTTTTAACTGAGGAACGCAGTCTCTTTTTCGGGTAGAAATAGACGTGTTCACATACGTATTTCAAATATATTCATTACACTAAGTCCCTCATGCCGAAGCATTGCTGAATCTCCGTTCAAGCGTTAATAATTTGCTTATTGAAATCCTGGAGGCTATCGACTGTAAATGGAACTTAGGCACTATTATACATGTAGTAACCTATAATCATATCTAGATTATGCTTTGAGTCATCCACTAGTCACAGACTAGTCTGTTTTGGATGATGTATTCTAAGAAACGGAATAGTTACTGCGTTCTGAAGTTGAGCAGGCCATCTGGCAGCAGTATGAAGACAAATAGGCTTGTGTTAGTGCGTTAATTTATTTATACTATGCTCGTTGCCCAGTCGAAATTTGGCCGTAATTCTATTATAATAAAACTAGTGACCCGCTCCCCGCTTCGCCCGGTGTGCAAACTCTTTCCATATGTATATGAAAACCGAATTAAAATCGGTTTACCCATCCTCGAGTTCTTGAAGCGTAATATTTGTATTTATAAAAAAGATAAATGCGAATGTTCGTGAGAATGTATGTTTGAGACCTTTCACGTAAAAATGGTTCGTCAGATATGGATGAAATTTAGCACATAGATAGTTTATTAACTAGATTACCATAAATAGGATTCTTTTTATCCTGGAAAAAGTTAGGTTCCTGTGAAATTTACAATAAACTAACTACATCACGTACGTTATACAATTAGTTATACTATTATTCTTCTATACTAATATTATAAAGAGGAAAGATTTGTTTGTTTGTTTGCATTGAATAGGCTCCGAAACTACTGGACCGATTTGAAAAATTCTTTCACTGTTGGGAAGCTATATTAACAGATAGTAACATAGACTATATTATATTTTCAAAAAAATTAGAGATCCTTACTAAAACTCCATTAATGTACGCAGCGGACGTGTGCGGAATCGAATAATATTATAAAGTTACGTGGACGAAGTCGCGTGCAACAGCTAGTATTATATATTATTATATTTTGTCGTTATAATTATGATTGGGACATGAAAATAAATTGCCTTATTTCGAAACGCGATTCTTTCAAGCAATGGTTTCATTAATTAATCAGAGGAAGAATCACAGAAAGTGTAAAATAATCCGTAGTTACATTACAGCCTTAGGTTAATGCGTTCAAAGGACCATTTATCAATTGATGACGCAGACAAATTGTTAACTCAGATGTGGCCTAGTAAATTAATCCTGATTATGTGAGATCGGAACGATCTCGGCGTCACGTCAATCCTAGATTATCAGAGGCCATTGTGTCTTGTTAGCGGCATGAAGTTGCCCTTGCTTGACGTTGTCAAACCTATCGGCTACAACAGTCAAGTTAACTAAAAACTATCTTTAAGTTAAAATAAGTTTAAGTGGGAAAAATAATTTTTGATTGAAACTTATGGCCCTGAAAGTTACAAACATTCTAAACTTAGACATCATTACTTGCAAACTTTGCAATTTGGAAATGTTTGAAAAGTAGACAGGCATTTTAACTGTCGGTTTCCATTGAACATTCACATTTATTTCCAATTGAATATTTTTCATTGAATGCTTCATGCAATGCCATTCCCTATTAAAAGTTTTCCAAGACAAAAAAAGGTATGTCACTATCATTAAAAAGGATAAGTGAAAAATGTGCTTCGCTCAAAGATAGTTGGGTATGCGGGATGCGGCTGAAGGACCAGAAGAAAAAATCTTCATATGCGGATGGCTGTATGCTCCATAGGTTAATTAAGGAAAATTGGAATGCGTTAGCGGGGCGTAAGAATTGTGCACAACACGTACCTCGTGAATTGGGCTGCTGGGTTCCAGGATCTGGCTCGGGACTGCACTCGGCGAAGATGATCCTCGCGAGATTATCTCGATGCGTCCAAACTCCCACACACAAATCACTTCACCTTTTTTGGCACAATCTTTGTTATTTACACGATTTCGTATAGTTATTAAAGTAAAGTTCAGTATAAGCGGCATATAAGCGGGTCTTTTGCGGAGCGGTTCGGAAAAGGTCTTCTCGTCACGAAGCCATTTAACAATAATATATACACACAAATGCAGTGTCCGACGCAAGCGCATCGGCACTATCTCCCTTCTCCCTCTTCCTCGCTGGACGGTCGTGCACGGGACAAGGAAAGGGATAGGAAGTTTGAAGCGGCGCGTACATCCTCCGGCGCCTTGAGAAACAGTTTTCTCAAAAAAAAAACCAAAGAGGATAAGAAAGAAGGATAAGATAAAGCGGACAAAGAAAGAAATTAAGTACTTAACAATAGAATAATTAGATAAACATTTAAGGAGAGATGCGGTATTGTTATTGAGACGGCAATGGACTCAATTTAACTATTGGTCTTTTCAGTAGACCATTTTGCGTTTTAACTAATGCTACTCTTACGACACCATCCGCGCCTGGATAAGTTTTTTCTATAATTCCCATTGACCATCGTAAGGGTGGCGCATTATCGTCATGTAGTAGCACGACAGTACCAATCCTAACACTTGAAACGTCCTTTAACCATTTTTGCCGGACTTGCAAATTAATCAAGTACTCTAAATGCCATCTCTTCCAATACGAGCGAATCATTTGATCGAGTAGTGATTTACGCGTAAGAAGAGGCGCTGTAGAGAGCGGCGCAAGTGGCAAGTACTGCAAAGGAGACGCCATAATAAAATGTGCTGGAGTTAAAGGCTCGGGATGCGGTTCTTCCTGCAAAACGTAGAGCGGGCGCGAATTCATAATAGTTTCAATTTGTGTTAAGACTGTTAAAAGCTCCTCGTAAGTAAGGAGTTGATTGCCAATAATGCGGTATAAATGCGTTTTTAAACTTTTTATATTCGACTCCCATATTCCTCCGAAATGCGGTGCTCGCGGTGATAGCATATGCCATTCGATACGGCGATTAACTAGCTCACCCGATAGTGCTTTATTGTACTCTGAAGAGTCTAAAAGATGATAAAGTTCGTTTAAATGAGACTTGGCACCAACGAAATTGGTTCCATTATCGGAATAGAGATGAGTAACTGGACCCCTCCGGGATATAAATCTCTTAAAAGCGGAAAGAAAAGTAGCAGACGACAAATCTGATGCGAGCTCAATGTGAACAGCTTTTGTCACTAAACAAACAAATAAGCAAATGTATGCTTTTTGACTTCGCTGACCACGACGTCTACATAGCGTAATATTAATAGGTCCAGCGTAATCTACGCCGGTATGCACGAAGGCTTTAGTCTCTTGAACTCGAAATGCGGGGAGGTTAGCCATTTTAGGAGTTTGATACGAAGGAGAACTCCTAAAACAGAAGTTACAGTTATGTACGCGTTGGCGTATAACTGACCTAGAGGATAATATCCAATACCTTTGGCGAATCAAAGAACTAAGAAGAGTGGCTCCAGTATGGCAATTAGCGCGGTGAAAGTGATCAATTATCAGGTAAGTAACATTATCATGTTTAGGCAGCAAAATCGGATGCTTTGCTTCAAAGGGTAAGTTTGCATTTGATAACCTACCTCCTATCCTAATCAATTTGTCTTCAGACATGAATAAATCTAATTTATTTAGCGGTGCAGAGGGTATATTACCCCTTTTTAGATCCTTTATTACATTCGGGAAATGTGCAGCTTGAACTGCACGGAGCAGATAATTTTCAGCGGTATGTATATGAGCGGTTTCTATATTTTTAGAGCGGGTTAGTATTCGTACAAATTGTAAAATGTAGACAATTATTCTTAACAATTTATTCCACGATGAGACTTTACTTGCGAGTAAACAGAGCGGTGAGAGTTCTACGGTATGAGGAGCGGTTGAAATAAAAGTCTTGTTATTAAATTCTACTTGCTGTGTAAGTCTTAGTGATTGCGGGATGCTCTCAAGCACCTGTTTTGAATTGCTCGACCATTTTATTAAATCAAAGCCAGCAGATTTAAACATATTAATTAACTGAGCGGATGCCTCGACAGCATCAGATTCATTTATAATTGAACTAGCCAAATCATCCATATAAAGTTCCTTCTCAGCTATGGCAGCTGCTACTGAAAAATTGGTGCGTTCATCAGCACAGAGTTGGCGCACAGTGCGCATTGCAACGTATGGGCTTGACTTAAGACCAAACGTCACCCTGTTGAACTTGAAAGCACGTATCGGTTCAGAGGTGTCGAAGCGGAAAAGTATTTGTTGGTATTTTTGATGTTCTTCTGTTACACGTATTTGTAGATACATCTGCTTTATGTCGGCGGTTACAGCAACTGGGAAAAGGCGGAAATTCAATAAAAGTAAAAATAAATCTGCTTGTAGATTGGGTCCGGTATGTAAAATATCATTGAGAGATACGTCGCCATTATGGCATTGAGCACTTGCGTCTAAAACTACTCTGACTTTACTAGTTTGTTTATCTTGTCTGATCACCGGGTGATGAGGAATTATATAACCTTCAACTTCGTCCGATGATGACACTGGAGATAAATATTTATTATCTATGTAGTCCATAATTGCGGCGTTATAGCTGAAACGTAAATCCTTGTGGCATAGCTTGCGCTCTAGTGCTAACAAACGACTATGAGCGACAGCGTAAGAATTCCCTAAGCTACTCGGATCCTTAGAAAATGGTAATGCGGTACAATAACGGCCTGAAGAGTCGCGAGATATTGTAGAAGTGTATATTTGTTCGCATTCTTCTTCAGACTGACTAAGAAATTTCTTTGCGGGAACTTCTTCTAACTCCCAAAATTTAGAAAGAGAAGCATCTATATTATTCTCAGTACATGTAAGAAACGAAGCGGTAGGTGAGCGTTGAAGTGCGGTTAGATCGCCCCGAACAGGCGAAGCGGTATTAGCGGTGTCACCCATGAACACATATCCGAACACGGTTTCAATAGCGGGTGGAGCGGGCGGCGCAATAATCTTTCCACTAAGAAGTATAAATGGAAATAATTTTGCTCCCAATACGAGTTCTATCTCACTCGGTATGTGCCAGAATGGATCGGCCAGCGGTATGTCTGCTAAATGACTAATGATAGATGTATTAATATAATCAACGGGAAGTCGATCGGTAATGCAATCGATAACTAATGCGGTTAAGTTAAAACTTTGTTTATTATTTTTCGCGGAAATCATAAAATTGACATAACCTATAACAGGTCGAGAAGTTAAACCCTTTAGAACTGAATTCGTAAGCGGTATAATATTTAAATTAAGTTTTCTGCAACAGTTGACAGTTATTAAATGATTCTGTGAAGCATTATCAATAAGACATCGAACAGTTTCTTTTATATTTTTATCATTATTATAGGCGTAAATACTCGCAGTAGAAAGAATAACTTCAACTCGTTTATTACAAGATAACGTGGTATAGGGGGGTAACTTAGCTGCAGTTACGACAGGTGAGCGAGCGCATAGTGATAACGCTTTGGTAGCGGGCGTCGAAGCCGAAGCGATGACGCAATTGTCTGTACGATTCGTAGCCATGTCCGGTACATCGTTCCTAGCTGTCCGGTCTGCCGCGGATGACATGTTTTTATTTTTAATTATCTAAATGTAGCAAGGTATGGTGTCTCTTTTCACACTGTTTACATCTATATTTCGAATTACAATTTAAAATCGAGTGGGTTAAACTAAGGCAGTTTACACACCCTCGTTTCGATTTAATAAATTCGATGCGATTTTTCGGTAACATTGATTTAAATGCGGGGCAAGTATAGAGTTGATAATGTTCCGAGGTATTACACATAGAACATAAAGAGCTTCTGTTGTAATTATTATGACGAGTTACGAACGAATGTACTGTATTGCGGGGGCGGTTAGAATTATTATTATTGGCGTTATTATTACGTGTAGTGCGGTTGAATGAATTATTATTATTAGTAGTAGTTCTATCTAATATCTTTACTTGACTTTTAATAAATTCGACGAAATCTGAATAACTCGGAATAATTTTATCCCTAGCGGTCATTTCAAAGGCTTGAGCGGTACTTGAATCTATCTTGCGGTATGCTAAGTTGAATAAAATGAAATCGAACATATTTTCAATTTTTAATTGCTTAAGTGCAGCGGCAGCAGCATCAAATGTTTCGATGAAATTATTTAATGAAACTGACTCATCTGAAGCGGCCCTAATGTTAAGTAACGTAAACACATAATATGAACCTAGGGCTCTTTTATCTTGATATTTCTTTGTTAGACTTTCCCAAATAGAAGGATAGTTCTCACCGGAAGGAATTACACCTGCAATAATTTTTAGTGCATTTCCAGTAAGTCTTCCGACTAAATACTGAACTCGATGTGAATCGGTTGTCTGGATTACAATGTATGTTAGCCTTAAATGATTCATAGAACACTGGCCAGTTTTCAATTTTTCCATCAAAGTTGGGAATAGCGAGCGGTGCCAGTGTGAAGGGGGCCTTAGCCGCGATTTGTGGATTTGCATTCGAAGCTATGGGCTTATTTCCCTTTAAATTTACGCGGTATCTTATGACACGAGCAAAAATATCTTCAAATGATGAAAGTGACTGATAATTTGGTTCAACCTCGGGCTCTAATTGTATCTGTATTTCGATAATTTCATCTAATGTTTGCATGAAATCATTACGTAATATGTCTATGGTCTCACTATCAGACATAAAAGTTTCAATCGAGCGTAATTCGGTAGTTGATTGAGCCAGCTGTTTACCAGCTTTGTACAATTTCGTAATACGTTCAAATCTGACATTATTTTTCGCCTGTAATATCTTTAATTTCGACTCCATTGCAAAAGATGGCAAATTAGAGACTGTTTATATATATAAAAAATATGTTTACAATTTTAAACACATATCGAAAGCGTCTGTCACGAATTCAAACAAAAATGTAAATTATCTATTTTAAAGCGCTGAATAAATGTGAATAAATGTGACTAGAAAAGAAATTAAATTATTTATAAAGCGTGTACAAAATTATATATCGCTTTAAAGCGCTGCAGCACAGTGTAAGTAATCTATGTATAGATATATTTTCTTATAAAAAACGAATACAAAAACGCAAATAAATGTAAGATATAAATTAAGTAGGTAAATATTTAAATGCGTAAACACATATTTATTTTCAACCATGTAGGTACTTATTTAATACAATGTTTATGTTATATGCCAAGAAAGTTATGTAAATAAATGTAATAAACTTATCCAAACGAATAGGCTTTATGCGATGCGGTGCGGGCTAGATAATAAATAAAAATATGTATGCAATAATGAAAATCGACCGAAATCGGCGTAAGCGGTTTTACTATTTACCCACAGTGGGCGCGGTATTAACACGAAATCTCGTCTAAATAACAATACGCATGAACTATGGGAATGAATAACAAACTGATAATGTTTGCTATAAAGAAAAGCGGTTATATGCCGGTTTGAATCCGGTTCGTTAGGACCATCTTATGGGTATGCGGGATGCGGCTGAAGGACCAGAAGAAAAAATCTTCATATGCGGATGGCTGTATGCTCCATAGGTTAATTAAGGAAAATTGGAATGCGTTAGCGGGGCGTAAGAATTGTGCACAACACGTACCTCGTGAATTGGGCTGCTGGGTTCCAGGATCTGGCTCGGGACTGCACTCGGCGAAGATGATCCTCGCGAGATTATCTCGATGCGTCCAAACTCCCACACACAAATCACTTCACCTTTTTTGGCACAATCTTTGTTATTTACACGATTTCGTATAGTTATTAAAGTAAAGTTCAGTATAAGCGGCATATAAGCGGGTCTTTTGCAGAGCGGTTCGGAAAAGGTCTTCTCGTCACGAAGCCATTTAACAATAATATATACACACAAATGCAGTGTCCGACGCAAGCGCATCGGCACTATCTCCCTTCTCCCTCTTCCTCGCTGGACGGTCGTGCACGGGACAAGGAAAGGGATAGGAAGTTTGAAGCGGCGCGTACAATAGTAAGTCGCTTCCATTCATAAAAAAATCCTGTTACTCAGTTCCAGTAGGAGAAAATTCTATTCTAACGCTACAATATAATTACTTATATTCGTATATGTTCACTGTAGGTAATATTCTTTCTACTTAATCTTCTATTTTTCTATTCTATTTTATATTATACTAGTAGCCCGCTCCCGGCTTCGTACGGGTGCAATTTTTACTCAATCCAGCTGATAAAATTACCTTACTTCGCCATGTGTGAGAACCTTATGGAAATCACAGATAAATAATTGCTGTATTAAATAAGTATCAACAGATAGAGCTATGTTAATAATATTATATAATTTGCAAAAAAATAATAAACAAAATGAGATATAAACTATCCTGTCTTTTAAGTTGGATCAAATTACATAAAACCGGTTCAGTAGTTTGGGAGTTCATCGCGGACAAACAACGTGACACGTAATTTTTTTATATATAATAAAGGATTAATATTTTTCTGTAATATATATGTAATTTTTTTTTATATTTATGCATATTTTTAGGTTTTGTAAATTCAAGCATTTGTTGTAAATAGGTTTATTTCACTGACATTCACTACTTTCTATTAGTCTCAATTTTGATATAATTTTTTTTTTCGTTATCTGGAAAGTTATCCGGTAGTTTTGAAAATTGGTGATTTTATAGATTAGGATTATAGATTTAGGGGACGGCTACCCAAATGAGTGCGAAACGCAGTGTGCCCTGCCACTACTTTCCAGAGAAGAGCCAACTTTGAAAAGTTTATTTCCAATGTTGATCAAAATTGAATCTAGGACCCCTGAGACGGAACGTTAAGGCAAGCATCCTTACCACTCGTTCAAATGGTTCATCAAAATAAAAATAAAATGTTAAAAATCATTGGTTAAAAAGTTGTCAAAAGAGTTGTATTTTTGTTCGACAAATAAATTTTATCACGAAAAAAATTTTAACTGAAGCAAACTCGTTCGCAGCAATTTATTTCCTTTCTATTTTAGATTTGAAGCTCGTAGCAGACGAGTCGATGCGCAGTAAGTTTGCATGAGTAGCTATTGTGCATTCAAATTCCACATTACTGGCTGAAGTTACCACGCATTGTACAAAACGGTGCATTCATAACGTCTGCGATGCTTAGCCAGAGTGTGGCCGCTATTTCGAATTCATTCCATTCATAAGGCACGAGTAGATAGGTGTGTATTTTTTGTTGTTTATTTAGGGCCAGTTTTATAAACGACATACCTTTTTCCCGTTCGTTACAGTGCTAGTAACCGAACGGTTAACGGTCTGTCAATAACGTTTACTGACGGTGGTTCTATAAAAGAAATTAAACATTCGGTAGCTGCCCGTAAAAATACGCCGAAGTTTATGAATATTGTCGATGGTTTCGTTGTAGTCTGTCAAGAACTGTCAAGTGTCGCGTCACAAACACATTTATTTACATAAATAACAAAATAAACGATACGTAAGATAAACCGACCTTAACATAGTCAGTAAAGAGGCAGTAAACGCTAGCTGTCAAATTATACTGTTGACGAACAGTTGTTTATAATACACTATATTATACTATTAGATCTTTTTTTCGTCTATTTGATATAAAATTTAACTAACGGATCGTTATAAAACTGGCCCTTAATATATTGTTGCAAATTCTGTGAGTTTACAGTTTGTTACCTTTTATTTATATAAAAGGATACAAAAATGTACTTTTTGCAGAATACTTATTTTATGTTTTATGTTAATTATTATTTTTATGTTAAGGTCGACAGACAGGCGGACCGTCCATTTCATGTTAGGTGGCTACCGTCGCATATAACAAAAGCAACCATAGCAGACGATAATAGAATTAAGAATATGGGAGGAGGGGATAGGGAAATGGTCTCTGGCTTGTCTTATTCACTAACCGAAACACAAAAGCATACATGTTGTTATTTCATGGTGGTCTCCTGTAAGGGGGTGGTTACTGCCGCTATACAGGTTACCTGGGGGTGACTATGAAACGCAGTGTGCCCTGCCATTACTTTCCAAATCCAGACCAGAGCCCACTTTGAAAATTTCATTTCCAAAGTAGACCCCGACGGGATTCAAATACGGGACTCCTGAGACGGAGCGTTAAGGAAAACATCCTAACTGTTAATAAAATTAAAATATCGAAATATTATTTTTTTGAAATTCATTCGAAAAAACATTCTGAAATGATATTTAATAAGCAAAGGAGATAAGGGTTTGGCTTCGCTGTTTTTTTTTTAATCTATAAGGCTGAGAAATGAAATCAAAATAATATGAAAATGTGAATACCAATAATTTTATGAAATACAGAACTATGTTTGTCGAGTGCCGCTGGATTAACTTTGCTCGTACTCGATATTACCCATCATGCAAATACCTCACATTTGTTCGGAGTGTTTTAAGAGTGATTGGAAGAAAGTTGCTCGTCTGCGCTATCTTCGGAAACTGTGCCAACTCAAGTTAGCTCCGAGTGAAATTCGGAAGTTGCTAAAACAAAGATAAATTTGAATCGACTTCACCGAGATTAATGTGGTAACTTTCCGATGGACTCGGCGACGAAAACAAACGTCTCGTCAATTTTCCACATTATGAATTAGTCCTTGAATGATTTTGGCATTTGCTTTTAAGAAACGTTGTATATTGCTTACTCCGTCTAAACTTCCCTTTGTGTTTGAAAATTTTATTTGTATTCGAGTCTTAATTCGATCTTTTGCGATCCGTCTCGAAGGTTTCATGGAAATGACTTTTCCTTTTTGCCTGATTTTCCTCGAGAGCTTTAAAAGTAACTTTGTGTTACAATTTAATAAATGTTTTATATTTGTTAAAACAAAAGTTCGAGCTGTAGGTTTTTTTTTAAACAAAGATGGGCAAATAGGCTCTGTTGCCTAAAATAAAAGTATTATCGAAAGAGGATTCAAGTGTTCTGCTCACGTTTATAGGATAAAGATCAGGAATAGAAATGAGATTAGTGGACCTGTCAATTCTTAGTAGCTTACTGTAACAAAACAGAACACAATGCTGTAATTCAACGGTCGTTTTCAGTAAGAGGGTGGTTACTGTCGCCAAAAAAAATCCCAGTTTGTCAATAAAGAGCACTATACAGGGTGTCCGGCTTAATGTATAACCTTGAATTCCAATCTAAGTCTAGTCTAGTAAATTTAAATTTATAATGACGATCATAAGAGTTTCTTGAGAAACCTAATTGATAAATAAATATTTTGATTTTGATTTGATTTTGATTTTGAGTCATGACCTATACATAAAATTAATAATATCAGGGAAAATAATTCCTGTGGGATTTTCAAAAGAGGAACTACACCGCGCACACAGTTGCTGCGAGCACCAACTAGTTGACAATAAATATCTAATATTACTACAGCGTATCATAACTATAACTGCACACAGAAATTTATAAAATTATAGGCAATTAAAACTGTTTATTACAATAAATTGTTAAAAAAAAACTTTTTCTCTTTCACTTATGACTCGACTATAATAACTTATTGCTTGTGTTATATTTCGAAGTAAATATTTGTGCACTTTGCTTTTTTATGTTTTGTTAAACTTGTTTACTACCAGCTGTCTTTTAAGTGTCATCAATTTAATTTCATAATTTTAACTTGACTTAACTAAACAATCGTAAAGAAAAGTCTGTATTTATTAAAATCACAAAAGGTGACACAATGGCTTTTTTATATGACAAAATTACCGGGTTCAACCTCAATTCCTCTAACATATAACGTTACGTAGTTATTATTTTAACATTTGACACTGTCGAGAGGGTCGTAAGAGGGACACCTTTTGATTTATAAACAACACAGGTGACCCGGTTGTGTTGAAAGTAAGCTTATATAGAGTCCAAGTCATAAGTGAGATTTATTATTTACTAGCGGTCCGCTCCCGGCTTCGCCCGGGGTGCATTTTTTTTACGTAAAAACCTTCCCTGATTATCCCTCTATCCATGAGTGAAGACAGAATTAAAATCGGTCCACCGATTCATTTTTATATTATAGATTTAATAATAAATTATAATAATCTATTTATTTAATTTGAAAAAAATCTTTAATTTTAATGTGCTTTCGTGCTAAGATGCTATTACGACAACGCTGTACTAAGTATATCGTCAAACTAAAAAAGAAAAGTACGAGAGAAAACATTTATAAAATTTGAAAACACTAGAGTTAAAGCTTCGATTAGTGTGTAGTCAGAAAATATTCTCTGACCTGAGGTTTTCGGCCATCTTACGTCGTAAGGTCCCTCGAGATGGCCGGCGTATCTCCACTTTCGGATACGCCGAGGTTCTGACAGGGGGCGTACCCCTCCCCGCGCTGGATAGCCGTGGCGGGTATCGATTTCTTGTTATAACGTCCCCGCGACCTCACCTACGGGTGCGTTAAGAAGTCGTTGGGTGTTAAGCCTGTAGGAGTTTGGCATAACCTCGCTGCGTCCCCTATTACTTCCTAGTATCCAAGAGGATTTCCCAACGTTAAAAAAAGTGTTTCTTGCCTTAACGCTCTGTTCCAGGGTTCCCAGATTCACAGCATGGCCGTAGATGGGCAGTGCCATAGGAACATTGTGTCACAACATCCGCAACAATGGAGTCCGCCCTAGGAAAGAGTGGAAACCCTGCACTAGGCTATCACTTTTTTGACCTTATCTTCTTGTGGTGCCTATTCAACTAGAGAAGGTTGGTGATCAGCCTGGAACAGTTCTCTTTGTTTCTTTATCGTTGAAACAGCTCAAATGATTTAGCTTACGAAATCATTAAATAGTAATTTTCTGAATCTGGAAAACTTATGACTTAAGCCCACATTGTGTTTTTACCGCAAGTTCGCCATCCCTCAAAGCCCCAAGGGTACTCGCGTGCAGGCGAATTAGTATGAGTTATGAATGTTCGTTTAAAACTGTTATTATCTACTATTTATTTCACACTAAGGCTTTTAAAATGACGTTTTCTATTAATCATTTTTAGTTGTGTATCGCATAGTAGAGCCCATTTCCCTATCCTTTCCCAAACACTTATCCTTAATCCTATTATATAGTCAATCTCACCAGTACACTGTGGCGATTCTTGTGTTATAGGCGACGGTGGCCTACATCAAGTGGACCGTCAACCTGTCCGACATTAACATAAAGAAAACACAGACATACTGATACACAGATACACAGGTCAAACTTATAACACCCCTATTATGTGTCGGGCGTCGGAGATAAAAAATAAAGTATTGTTTGTTTATTGAACCGTATTGTTGATTCATGAATCCAATCATAATGTAATCCTATGACTTAAATAATTGATTCATAAGAGGTTTATTGCATTTCTCATTAAGATTAGCGCAATTAATTGTTAATTTTCCTTAAGTGAAATGTGCGATGCATACGTATAATTTACCTATATTTACTATTTTAATTACTTCAAAGCAAAGAGCATTAATGCCTAGTGTACACTGGTAGAGTAAACGGTAGAATCAACTAGCGTACTATTCTACCAGTTCCAAGTACTCTACCAGTTTTAGTAGAGTAACTGTTTACACGAGAATCATCAGTCTTTTATAGAAACTGGTACGTCACACTGATCGAACACTATGAACACTCATCGAAAAATTGTAAGAAACCAGGGGTGGGGGAAGGCAAGTAGTAGAGAGAGTAGCTTGCCCGCGATGTAGCTACTCTACTCTTCCATATTTTAATACTCTACTCATACTCTACTCTACCAATACTGTTTACATTAGTATAGTTAGTAAGAAAAATAGTACACTACCATGCTACTATACCGTTTACTCTACCCGTGTACACCGGGCTTAAAGGATAATCAATGAAATTATTGATACTTATATATACTTACCTATTTACAATTTATAACTAGTTAATTTTGGAGTCAGTTTAATTGTTTTAGGGAGTATTTTTTGGGGGCAGTTTAATTGTGCGGCTTCACCGATTATTATGTAGCTCCTTATTTATTTATTTTTCAAAATACTTACATAGACGTATCTAATCTCATTTACATTTCGGCTTCTCTTTCAAAACACGGGTATTATTACGTTTGTAAACAAGTTTCAAACCCATATTTGTCTAACTTCCATAAAAAAGATCTCATAAAGACAACCCCGCAGTTTCTATTACCTACCTGCCAAGATTCATCAATTATACCCGCACGGAGAACGCAGAACATGTCTTAATTATTCTACGCTATCATTACATTCTGAGAACACCTATAAATTATCTTGCGAAAAGGTTGGTGTTAAAACGAACTCTCCTTGCATTGTAATGGAGATCAAAACCGCAGTCGAATGTGCCCGACGTAATCGGAAGGTCCACATACATAAATGATGGCCTAATTTTTGAAAACGAGCAGTGTGTAGCGTGACTTAAATGGCAGCGGAACCGTAGAGGCATTATGCGTTGACCCGCCTGTAAGGTCAGAAGGGTCAAAGGCAAAAAGGTTAAAGGAATTCTTGGCATACGGAGTTTGGTTACTTATTATCAAGAAGTTTTAATGACACCGTATTGTCAAAATAATGTTTTAAAAAACTGAAGTATATTTCTTTTATGTAAAGATGTGCACGGCAGGCGGTCTGACTGATGCTATACTTGAAAAAAAAAAAAATTAAAAAAAGATTTCCAATTTTTTCCAATTTTTCTCTTCTTAAAAACCTTTCTCGGACTTCAACTAATATTTGAAAAAAAAAAACAAAAAACAAATTAGCTGAATTTGTCAAGCTGTTCTCAAGTCTCAACAATAAACTAAACAAAAAATGCATAATTTTCATGCATCTATGTAGAAGGTGGCTCGTTGAGCGACGTTGAGTTTTGAACTTGAATTCAACGAGCTATGGTGAAAGCTATGCTCGGGGTTACACTGCGAGATCGAATCAGGAATGATGTACGAAAGCTACCGACATAAGCCGACGGTTAAATAAGTTGAAGTGGCACTGGTTAGGATACATAGTATGAACCGGACGTACACGTCGTCTGCTACGCCGACGACACGCTGGTCGTCGCGTGTGCAGACGACTACAAGGCAGTGACGAGCTTGGCTACGGTGAGCGTCGCTCTCGTGGCCAAGCGTATCGAGTTGTTGGGCCTGCGGGTGGCACCCGACAAATCCGAGGCCATGCTTTTCCATGGTCCGCGGAAGGGTCCACCGCAGCAGGCCCACATTAAAGTCGGTAATGTGGACGTTGCCGTCGGAGTGCACATGCGCTACCTGGGGCTCACCTTGGACTCCAGGTGGCGATTCCATGAGCACTTCCGGCGGCTCAGCCCCAACTTGATTAAGGCCACCTCGGCGTTAGGTAGCCTTCTGCCAAATCTGGGCGGACCGAGTGTCAGCTGTCGCCGTCTCTTCACGGGGGTGGTGCGCTCCATGGCGCTCTACGGAGCGCCTGTGTGGGCGGACGCCCTGGATCGCCACAACGTCACGCTCCTGAGAAGATCTCAGCGAGTGATGGCGACCAGGGTGATACGCGGATACCGCACCATATCGTGCGACGCCGCGTGCGTTATGGCGGGTACCCCCCCGTGGGACCTGGAGGCCGAGGTTCTGTCCTCGGTCTACGATAGTCGAGCGGCAGCTCACACTCGGGGCGTTGCTGGTCCCCTGCCGGAGGAAGTGCGCCGCACGGCGCAGAGAGCCGCACTGGCGCGGTGGGCCGAGAGGCTCGCCGAGCCAACTGCCGGCGCTCACACCATCCGGGCCATCGCTCCAGTCCTGGAGCAATGGTGCAGACGCAGGAAGGGTGTGATCACTTTTAGGCTGGCACAGATTCTGTCGGGGCATGGTTGCTTCGGCAGATATCTGTGCAACGTCGCGAGACGAGAGAGGACACCCTCCTGCCACCATTGTGGTGGCCCGGAGGATACAGCGTACCACACGCTGGCAGAATGCCCAGCATGGGATCAGCAACGGGGCGACCTGACGTCCGTTGTAGGTGGAGACCTATCGCTGCCGGCCGTGGTTCTGTCCATGGTCGGCAGCAAAGAGGCCTGGCAGGCCATGATCTCCTTCAGCGAGGACGTCCTCTCGCTGAAGGAGGCGGCGGAGCGGGCGAGGGAGGATGCCGCCCTCGCTGACGACATCCGTCGAAAACGATCCGGGAGGCGGAGGAGGCTGTACGGCCGACTCCAAGCGCCCCCGTGATCGGCCGGAGGGTGAGCGGATATGGGGATCCGTTCACCTACCAACCCGGCTCCGGTGAAAGACGTGTTCGTGTTCCGGCACGTCTTCCCACACCCAGCCATCCGGGGAGGAGGGAGTCTACCGCCCTCCTCCTACCGATGAAATTTTGTTGGCGCCCGATCGGGCGAACGCTGACGGGAGAGCAGGACGAAATGCTCGCGCTGACACCTCTCTCCCGTCCCACGCGCGCGTGGCAAAGGAACACCGCGGGGTTTTAGTGGGTAGAAATCCCACATATCCTGCCAGCGCCCCATTGCTGGCAGTCGAATCAGGGTCGCTGATTTCCCCGCGTCAAAAAAAAAAAAAAAAGGATACATAGTATGAAGAGCCGACTGGACTCGGAAGGTTCTCGAATGGAGGCCATGTCCACCCATAAGGTGGACAAACTCTTAGTTGATAATGACCGCGGGTTGACGATGGATCCAAGCTGTTTCTGACCCGGTCCTATTGAAAAATTATGGTGGACATCTATGTCCAGCAGTGGACGTACTGTCACTGAGATTATGATGTAGAAGGTACGCATCGGTGTAATAGGTGGACATCAAGGAGCAAGTCGTTTCCCGTTACTGTCATCCCATTTGAATAGTATTTTCAAAGAATATCATAATAAAAATGAAGTGTAGGTATTATGTAATGTCATAAAATGTACCTACAGCTACACTTATATTCTTTCGTTAATTTTTTTCCAAATATTAAGTTCTTGATATCTTGAATCTTGAAGATCTATCGTGAATAAACATTTTCAAATTACGTAGGTATTTTTTTACTAGCGGAGAAATCTTCAAAAGACACCCTATGGCAAATTAAAAATTAACACCTGAATAACGCTTGACATCTTTATCGCTCTGATGACGGTAATGCCGCAATTCTTGACGATTTTTTTAAAATATTTTTAATCCCTCGGCAACCTAATATTTTTTCTGGATAAAAAGTCAAAAGTATCATATGTTACTTTAGGTAATAATTAATCCAAAAATATCTTATACGCTCAAAGGAAATATTACTAGTAACGTACCGGTACATAATATATTCCAATAAAACCCACGGCCGACTTCAAGACAAAGCCTCACCCTATTTTTACATCCCGATGTCGCGTTTATGAGGTCTACATAGTTAAGAACATCGCCGGGTGCAGTGACATTTTTTTTTATTTTGCGGTGTCGATGGCCACGGCCGACGGGAGTAAATCTTTTTCCGCGTACGTCATAGATAATGTCTGACAGTCGGTTCAATCTAGTGTTCGTCGACTTTTTTTTGGAAAAAATATGAAAATCCTTTATGGAATCGTAGTTGAATATTTCTTGCATTCAACGCAATTCAGGTTGTTACCTGCAAAAAAAAGATGCTGGTTAGAGATTCAATTTTACTACTGAGTATTTGAAGTAAAACACTTTTTAGGTTAGGTTAGGCTGTGTATTGGGGAATTTGATAGTGGGGTAAAATAGTGAATTCGGAGCGACACTCAGGTGGCGTTCAGTGACGTTCAGTGACGTTCAGTGACGCTCAGTGACGCTCAGTGACGTTCAGTGACGTCCGGTGAAGCTTAGAGAGGAATCCTATATGAAAAGTGTGGTTCGCGTTAAGGAACGAAACGATAGCCATCATAACCTGCCGGCGCAGCGACATCTGTCATCAAACAAATTACTTTTTTAAACTAAGTTGTCAATTCTAATGTGAAGTCCTACGACTGACGTGTTTTTTATGTCAAGATAGACAGGCTGACGGGCTACTTGATGGTTGGTGGCTGCCGTCGCCTATAACACAAGCAACGCCACAGGTGCTGCAAGTATGCTGCCGACTATAGTAGGATAAGGCATTGGGAAGGGATAGGAAAATGGCGCTATGGCGTCCCTTAATCACTTACCGAAACAAGGAGGTTTTCTAAAAGGAGGTGATAATTGTTCGTGAGGGACTAAAACAAAAAATATTTGAGCAACACCTAATAAAAAGGGCCGCGAACAAAGTCGCGGCTAAAACCTAGTGAAATATAATTGCTATAAAATTAAGTATTTTATGGCCGCAATAAAGGTATAGTCGTAATACGAATAATTAATTTACTCTGAAGCGACAAAGCGGTTTATACTACATTTCTCTTTATTGTAAAAAATAATTCTTTTTAATTTTACAGATACCTTGATACATCGACATGGTTTTGATGATGGAAACTTCAGTATACGTTAGTTTCATTTTGAACCCAAAACTTTTAGTAAAGCTGCTAATATTTGGACTATTGTG
Organism: Synanthedon andrenaeformis; assembly: GCA_936446665.2. Taxonomy (NCBI): domain Eukaryota; kingdom Metazoa; phylum Arthropoda; class Insecta; order Lepidoptera; family Sesiidae; genus Synanthedon; species Synanthedon andrenaeformis. The sequence continues at coordinate 4,056,025 of OW387799.2, read as the reverse complement.
TAAGTACTTATATATGTATAATGGTAACGTGGAATGAACTTATTGTTAGTTCGTCTTATTTTAAGTTAAGTTGGGCTAATCGAAAATCACGAATCAAGCTTATTGGCGACAATATAGTCCTGCTCGTGATTATTGAGAGGTCCCAATAGAGTTCAGAGTAAATATTTCACAGAAAAGGTGCAATATGGTAATGCACTTCGGTTCATACTTTAAATGCGCTCATGCAGAAGCTTATTCAACAAAGTGTTAGCTGATGAAAATATTTCTAGCTACTTCTTTGTGTACTCTCCATTAGAAAGATAAGCCACAAAATTCTTAGCATGAGTCAATGGCAGCCCTATTTGTTTGTAAATGTAATATTAATAATTTATTTATTTCAGACATATTAGTCCATACTTAGTAAATTACATAAAAATAAACATAAATTAAACTAAACTATTTACATCTTCAAGTAATAATAATAACACATAATACACAGTGATCAAGCCATCATTTGCTACCATGAACCTCGCTCAAAAAGGTTCGAATGATCCGATTAGTTTAACCATGTCAGCACGAAAGCATTGTCTTTCATCACAAAAGTTGATTACTAGACCGGCCAATCTCACCGGTCAAGCTTCTTTTCTTGAAATGCACAATAGAATTTTATTCTGTCTGGCCATATATTATTATTTAGGTACGAGTATATTTCTGACTTATATTTTGGTTCTAATACTTTGAAAGCGTTGTTATAAGGGCGTTTAATTTTCATATTTATTTTTTCCAATGTTAGCTTATCCTGTGTCTTAGCAATGATAGTCAGTAATATCCTTTTCAGTAACATCTTTATTTACATTCGAAATAAATCGAAATCTTCTGGATATTGCACTGGACTCAAGGAAAAAAGAGAAATCCCTTACCCACTCACCAAACCACTTTGTAACTTTAGAACACACACATAACTGTAGAACCACATACCCTAACTCCTTATACAGATCAAGTATCCACTAACAATGAAAATTGATTTTATATTTTTAAATTAAATCTAATAAGTGATGCTGTCTCTATGGTGTGTTGTAATTTTCTGCATTGCTGAAGGGTCTATCGACTCTAACATTAAAAGAGTGAGAGAGAGAGAGAGAGAGAGAGAGGGGGGGGGGGGGGGGGGGTAGAGAGCGCATTTTGTATGTTTGCTTGTGGCAAGTTTTCGAACCACTAGATATTTTAAGCAAAATCATTCAATATTAATTCCAGATGGACATAGATTATTCTAATAAGTTGATGACTTTCTGTTAACAAACAAATTACGAGGCTTCGAAATTAACATTTTTGTATTTTTTAGACATAACAACCTTCCTAACAACAGTGAACACTCAAGTCGCAGACGGAAAAGATTGGGTTACGTTAAGTTTTAAAGAATGGTTCGGTTCTCACGTGAAAGACTGGCCAAGTCTTTCAAATGCAAGTCTGGACATTGTTTCGATAAAAGTTACCGAGGGCTGCAAGGAATGCCCTAGGATATATTTGCCTGTCTGTGGAAACGACAATGTGACTTACACCAACGAATGCCACATGCACTGCGCCAACATTAATAGAACCAGACATAATAGTACGGACATAGTGAAATTAGTCAGAACTGGGCCTTGTGATTTATTTCAGGCTCGTCGCTTTATGGGTGAGTTTTGGGAGGAATTTGAAGAGTATATGAAAAAAAAGGCAGAAGAACTAGAAAAAGCTTTAGAATCTATGTTTAAGAATACAAGCAACACTATATTTATAAATACTACTGACGGTAAAAATATTATAATAGTTAATGGCACAAATGTCATTATTGATCATGTTTTAAGACAACACAACAATAGTGATTGAATTGTCCAGTTATTGAACACTCATTCAATAACTGGACAATTATTGATATTTACTGGAGGTATTTAGTAAATGATTGATGAATTATTTTTCTTTAATTTCAAAGTAGAGCTACCAAGTACAGTCGGGATACTTCGTCAGTTTTCAAATTCATTCCATTATTTACTCGTCGACTCTTAGTAGCTTTTGAAACTAAAATACGTATTATTTTTAAAGGTGTACCTGGAAAAGTGCATCCTTCTAAAATTACAATCTAGTAAAAGACTAATAAGTAATTTTACTACCTAATATAACCAAACCTAACCTAATTTACTAACTGTAATATTTACTAAGAATAATGTACATTAACACGACTTATTGTCTATTAAGGGGAAAACACTTTGATATTGTGTTTTTTTACACAACACAGTGTTCTTTGATATTATGTGAAAGACGTATGAAATGAAATTTTTACATCACTGGTAATTGCCCTGGTGCTAGCAAATGTCGACTTTAATGTGACGAACCTTTTCTTACCCCGACTTTACTCAGCTATGCTTTACAAAACAGGTCACAGAGTATATCTATATTATATAACCTTAGAGTTTTTCCAGTGAGAGCTGCTTAGTTATCGTGTAAGTTAGTTTCGTCTTTATGTTCTATTAATGTTAACAGACAGTCTGGCAAGCCACTTGATGCTGTTATAGGTGACGGTAGCCTATCAACAAGTGGACTTTCAGCCTGTCTGCCGACATTACACATTAAAAAAAAAACAATACTAATTGTATGTCTTTATTTGTTAACTTTTTACATTTTCATGTTTTTTATTGAACAAAAGCACAACTACTGTATGGAAAAGGATACGACAAGGTAACATAAAAGCATCGAAACACAAACGGGATATCTATTACAACAAATCTCCTTAAACACTCGTTTCAAACTAAACGGGTCAGATAAATGGGACATTCCTTTGTTATCAGCTATCTTTACCCCCAATTCTTTCCTATACTACAGTACTGTTTGCGTGCATTGATGAAATTGGAATTTTAAACTAGTAATATAAATTTCCACTAACAATTAAGTATGGGTTGCATTTTAAAAAGAAAAACAATCTTATTCGAGGGATCGTTTAAAAATATAAACGTCACCATCGTCAGCTATAAAGATTTATTTATTTATTTATTTATTATATTGCACAAGGCCTCCAACGAGGCAGGCATCAAGCAAAATCATCAACGTTCAAGTTAGGCAACACTTGGCGGATGCCGCCCCAATTACTGGAGGCACGCCCTGCACCAGTGAAAGTTCTAAGTAACATCTAAAGTATTAAAACTAAAGATGTCAGATATTTTTTCAGGTGTTATATTTTTCATTTTTCATTTTTCAACGCGGACGAAGACGCGGCCACCAGCTAGTTTATAATACTTCGGTGACCTCGGTACTCATTGTCGATGACAGTAGTTAAATTCCGTTAAGCGGGTTGTCAGTTTGCTTGACTTTTAATACAAAAAGCAAGTTCCAATTTCATTTGGCGTCACTATAAGCCAGTGAAACGAATCAGACACGAGATTGCATTTTCGCCCGTTGACTGAGGATTTGGGCTTCAGTGTTATCTATACGTGCGTATTCTCCCACTTTCTTGTTTATTGCTTACTGATTTACACCGGGCTATATACATTCTCGTATCGGCTAGTTTCTCAATAGACATATGAAAAAAGCTAAGTATAATTAAAAGTTATAAACCATAACCCCTGACTTTCTATTGAAACCAAACACGCTATACCTGCTGTAAGTTTCTGATTGGTTGGGTATCCCGCAGACTACTTGGGGGATATTTGGGGGCTATCCCCTAAATAAAATAGATAAGTATTAAAATACAACGACTAATTAAAAAACAAACTTATCTGCCCTCAATTCTCGTTTTATTAATTACTCAATTTAAAAAAAAAATTTACTCATTATAGCAACAAAAATTAGCAATTAAACTTTGGTATATGTAATCAATTTTTTTCCTGAAAAATCTTCGATTAGTATAATTATAATTTCAAGACCAAGACCAAGACTGACCCTGCAAGATTTAAGCAAGAACAAGACTAAGCCTGCAAGACTCTTGCGTCTTGCAATTTAAATCAAACCACTGAGACCACGAGAGCGGAACCGCGGACACAGCTAGTTCATTATACATCATAGGTATTGTTTTACTATATGTAGTTGTTTTTTCCAGATTACTCAAATATATATATATATGTAAGTTTTTTGTAAACAACCCTCGAGAAGGGGTGAAAAAATTCCTGTACTTACCTCAAATTTCGATTTAAAGCCTTATTTGATTGGACTATAATAGGTGATTGCAAGACTTGCGAGACTCTTGCTGCAAGACCAAGACCAAGACCATGACTGTGAGCGCAATACCAAGACCAAGATCAAGACCAGGTATATTGACGCAAGACCAAGTCTCGTCTTGGTCTTGAATTTGGGCAACACTAAATGGAATCCGGCCATATTTAATTACTATCTAACTAGAATACAACTGTGGAAACAATAACACAAATTCACTAGTTGGACTTCCAAAACCTTTGCAACTGAAAAGCGATAAGCGGGAAATAGAAGATTTTTTTAACTTACTTTAAACTCTCTATACATAGGATTCGGAAATTGCTAGTTTTTTAAAGACATGTAAAGTCTTGCAATCCAATCGTGGCTTTAACTCCTAACATTGAGAAGGCATGTGTCTAACAGGAAACCAAAAATGGCATAGGTCACAAATCTATGTCTGTGCTATCTATACTAATATTATAAAAAGAAAAGATTTGTATTTTTGTTTGTAATGAATAAAATCAAAAACTACAGTGGACAGACGATCTGATATCAACTGCATTCTGACCGGTCCTTTTAGAAAATTATAGGGGAGCCCTACGTCCAAAGGACGTCCTGTGGTTGAGATGATGATGATGACACCTATTCTATTGTGTTTTGGAGAGTTAGTAAGAAAGGCCATGGCCCTATATTATTAAAGTCGCCAGCTCATTTTTAACCATATAGCGTTACTTGTATTACTAGGCGATCGTATCCATCTACAAATAACGGGTCATCAATACAATCAAGAGAGATAATGATGATCATCATTTCATTCTGAATTAATATCAAAAATACCTAATCCTATAACAGAATGTCTCTTGAACCATACGTGTAATCCCCGAGAGATTGTCTAGCCGCAGCATGCAGAGATCACCAAAACGTAATCTTGTTGCGTAGTGAACTTTGAACACATCAACTAAAATGTCTTATTATCTTTATGTAAATTCGAAACATGGATAAACCTTTCATTAACTAAGTCAAGTAGTATAATAGACTGTACTGATGCCACAATCATAACTTCCTAGTGAGTGTTGCTGCAATATTCAATTTTAAACAAAACAATTATGAAACAACGAAATATATATAAATTTTAATAGTTTATTCCACGAGATCACAGCGGAACTGTGCAATTGTATTACGAAAACGCCTGTTATAAGATTATTGCATTAAGGAGTTGTAAAATTTTGTTCCTTAACGAATTTGTGATGGAGTTCAACAATTAAATTTAAGAAACAATTGTGTTTTACGCTTGCGGCATACTTGGACTGTATTTGACGCTTTAGAATGTTGTGGTAGCTTTTAGGGAGAAAACACGATATTTTGAAATTCAGCCACCAACAACTTTATCGCTTATTATATTATTTACCTATGTGTTTAATTATTTAATACTAACTGTAGGCACGCGACTTGGTACATTATTAGCTAGTAACATAGGCTATATTTTATAAAGTTACGTGGATGAAGTCGCGTGCAACAGCTATCTCTACTAATATTATAAAGAGAAAAGATTTGTATTATTGTTTCTAATGTATAAACTCTAAAACTACTGGACAGATTTTAAAAATTCTTTCACCTAAATAAAGCTACATTATCAAAGAGTAACATAGGCCATAATATTTTATCAAGTTAACGAACGAAGTCACGTGCAACAGCTAGCTTTAATTATAAACGACCAACTAAAACTTGGATCACAGTGGATTAAATATTACGAAGTTTAATTGGTTACATAAAATAAAAGCGTAATTGAACAGCCAGCAACACATTGAAAACTTCTCAGCAAATGACCAATTTCATTAACTCCTGCCAACTTATTAATATTAAACCCTCGACTTTTCAACTGTGAAGTGAAGCCAAACTCCGAGTGCGAACCCTATTTCCCAGGATAAAAGGAACTATGGAGCAATAGACAAAAACAGTACTGTAACTTGTTTTTGATTCTGTTAATAAATTTATACTAATACCAGCGCCTGGCTACGCCCGGAGTGAAATTTTTATACATGCAAACTTTTCCTGTTTATCCCGATTTCCATAAATGAATTAAAATCAGTCTAGCCATTCTTGAGTTCTTGCGAGACAAACGCACGGCAATTGATTCTTATATATAACTAGCGATCCGCTCCCGGCTTCGCCCAGGAAAAAACTTAATCAGGTTTTATTATAATTATATGCAAACTTTCCCTGAAAAGTTAACTCAATTTTAACGGTTTTTTCTGGATCAAAATCCGTTGCGTTGTTTATGAGGAATTAGCGGCCATACAGACAAACACGGAAAGCGACTACAAATTATAACTATGTAAAGAAAGATAATATCGACGGTTAAAAGGATATAGGGGATAATAACCGACACTGCTCGAAAATGAGTTATGAATGTCATCTTACTAATATATAAGATTTTTTTGCTCTTTCGATTGCGCTTTGTCTTTACGGTGAAATTTATAGTCGCTTGTGCCCAAGACTAATTTACTGAAGAGCTAATTTTTCATTCATTCAGGTTTTTGCAGAATAATAATAAAGGCGAATTCTAGATACGTTACTGTTTTTTATTTTGACCCCTAATTTACTCTGTACAGAAGTTTTAAGCCTCTTCCAGCTGCTTTATCTCTCAACTGAGAGCTATGAGTGTGCTAAGAATAATTACAGATGTTATATAATTCGAAATAATCTTTGTTTTAACTGGTCTATCAAACTTAAAACCAATGACATCAATATTATGTGTATGAATTTGATTTTATGCGAATGTTATCAATTTATGTAATTACATATAGTCAAACAATTCACCATTGAGTTAATATTTTCCAATTTGCATTTATATAACCGTTAGTCATAATTATGTACTAGAAATTTAGTAGTCATGCCAGATACACGATGTACAAAACATAAGGCAAATCAAAATTAGAGACAGGACACTATACAATATAAATGAATATCTTAGGAGAAGCCGTCTTGCACCAACGCGACGCGACGCGTCGATGGGGCTCGCTTGATGCAGCGCCCGCGTTTCACTACCCGCTGTCGTGCGAGCGGGTCGCTAGTTATAGTCATTATAAATGTAAGAGTTTGTGTAAGGATGCATGTGTAAACGTTAATCAGCAACAGCAAGGTCTATCAGAATAACTTCTATATTATTTATAGATAATAAAATAAAGCAAATGCCTGCTTCGTTATGTTATTAAACTTAAACATTATAACGTTAAACTTAAACATAAACGTTATTTTATGTTTTAGTATCTGTTAACGCTTGAAACCTTTTTAAATTATATACCTACATAGTTTTTGGCACTAGTGAATTCTTTGACTAGTTAATAAATAACTTATATATTTATTCAATCAATTGGTATTATTTACTGTTTAAACGATGTCGACTTAGTTAAATTTTCAAGGAGTACTTAATCTTAGGCTATTAATTAGATCAAGTTTGTACGTGGAAGGTGACAAAATTTTTGAATAATTGACGCTTCCAAAGAACATACTTAACTCGACACTAGAAGGGTTATAACTGTTTTCCGTCATTTTCCCACTAATTGCACGGGAGTAGAAAAGTGTTTTGTTTGTCCTTTTTTATACACACAGCTTGTATTTTTCTGTGCTTCTTATTTAATCCATAGGGTTCCATTTATTTATCAATGCGAATTATCGTTTGGGTCATTATGCATCTAGTCTGTTCATACTTTTAAATTTCATTAAAAATAAAACGGTAAAAAAAAATAACAATAAATACAACAATAAAAACAATAACGATAAAAAAGTCTTAAAATGTATAATAATTATTTTATTTTTATTTGGGAAACATACAATATCTCGATACACATTATACAGATACATACAAGAAAAACAGGAATTGGGAAGGGATAGGGAATTGAACCCTGGCATCCCTTACTCACTTACCAAAACACAACAGCACACATGCTGTTATTTCACGGTAGTTTTCTGTAAAAGAGTGGTTTCTGTCTCCAGACGGGCTGCCCAAAAACTGCGAAACGCAATGTGCTCTTCCACTACTAATTCTTGTCTTCTTCTTAGAGGTTGCAATGTTTTTTTAGGAATTTTCATCAGTTTAAAAAGTAACACGACAAAAATGGGTTAAGACTTACAAAAACCAACTTATGATTATTTTTTATAAGATATCGTCTTCCAAGTGAACGGATCTCACAATAAATGATCCTGAGAGTTTAAGATTAAGTTAAATTCAAACCCGAAAGAAGATTTATGAATGGTGTAGTCAATGATGCTTTGTAAGGCGCTTATATTTCATGCCCATATCTAGCTTCTGTACCTCTTCGCCGTCAAGATTCTGAATAAAGCTCTCCACATTTATCTCAATCCATTGAGATGGGAACGTCTCTTGAAGCTTGATCGATCACGAAATGAGAAGGGGCGATTTATAATAAAAACGGAACATTTGGTGGTGGAGTAACAGTGTAAATTTGATTGGCAAATCTTTTGTCGAAGAGGAAACATTCTTCTTCTTCTTCTTCTCTTTTAATGTCTTGACTCCATCAGATCTTCTCCGATGGTTTTGCCAGTGTCATTTGTAAAAATAGCAATTTAAAAAAGACTTTTAAAATAAAAAAGGCAAAATTGAAATTAAAATCAAAAGTAGCAGATCCCAAGACTAGTCAGTAAAGTGCAGTCCACAATTTTTCTTTGAGTTTTCCAAAACAGGTCCGTCAAGTCTAAAGCAGTCAGGTCAAGTCTAAGATACTAAAGGAAACATTAAATCTCTTGTTATGTTAGATCAAAGAAAAGTCAGAATTGAAAAGTTAATATTTGTTTATTCGTCAGACATGCTGATGGTTTACTTGACGGTATCCACCTAGCGTAAGTATAACATAATAAACGCTTTAACGCCTAAGGTGACTTCCCCTCTCGGCATTTTTTTTCTAAATGAAAGGTACCCTATGTCCATAGCTGTTCTCATGACAACGTGTATGTAAATTTTCATGATGATCAGCTAAATAGTTAAGGCGGAAAACGCAAGAAACAAACTCACTTTCAGTTATAATATTAGTTAGGATAAATGTTTTAGAGTAAATCTGTCTTAGAATATGTTAAAGTTAATGTAAATCTGTCTCACTTTAACAAGTTTATTCTTTCTCTTCTCACATAAAAAAATTAAGCTCATTACAATAGATCTTTGTTTTATACATTTCACATTGTGAGATAGTTATTCCAGTTAGTTATTTCCCTTAGTAGAAAATGCGAACCTTTTTCACCCCCTTTTAAATTTGCGTTCATTCGCGCGCTATTTCAATGACGTCACCCCGCGAGTGTGATATTGAGGAGGGCAACGAGCCAAAGCATGTAGGCGCAAGAACGCAAGCGCTCGACTCGCGCTGAAGTGTAAACGTTAGCGTGGTCGCTTTTCCCGGAGGCTGTACTTTAATGTTTAAAATCTCAGTCATTTTTGAAGATAGGAAAAAAATAAAAACCGATTATTTTTCTAGTTACCTGTTTATAGATATGCTAATAACAAAAAACATTGATGTGACTTGAGTTTTAACATATGAAAATAAACGGGGAAATTTTTTATATAAACAAGGAATATTCTTATATATAAAAAACGCACCCAGGGCGAAGCCGGGAGCGGGTCGCTAGTTAAATAATATAATTTACTACAAAATAAATCTTTTATTGCTTCCTATAACGCAATAATTTGTATGTCGTTCTTGGCGTCAGTGTGTCAGATCCCAACAAGAATTATGAACAGAAAACTGAACAGGTCTTTGATACAAACGACATTTTTCTTCACTCCATTATTATACACTAAAGATTGATAGCATAGAACTTTTTCGCTATTAGCTTCAAGTATTGGTGTCGATTTGGGGGATTATGTGTGCGATTTTGTAGTGAAAGAAAACACAGGGGCGGCAGCTTAGATTTAGTCCGGGTTGAAAAATAAAAAATAAAATGGCGACCAATTTAAATTATTTTTTAAACAATTTTAAAAACTTTTAAATAATCTTAAAATAGATAAATATACTAAATAAAATAAAATAAAATATGATAAATAAAATAAATGTATTGATTATAAAAACATTTGATGACTGTGAAATTTTTTTCTAGTTTAATAACTGGTCGGGTTAATAAAGAACAAAAAAAATATATTTTCCCTCGCTACTTGTGAAACAAAGTTACCAAGGTGAACACTGGAAGGTCATAAAATGTCAACACGTCTGGCGGCAATACTGCCTCCTTACAAATGAGCAATTGAGCACCCTTAAAGAAAAGCACTTAGCTTGTATCTCTACTGAAAATATTAATTGAAATATTTTTTATACCTTGTACATGAAAGCCAATGATGAGTTTAGAAATTAATAGAAACCAACACCTCGAGAACTTTCCTTAAAATTTATATCGAACTTGTTAATCTTCTGTTGTTGACATTTAATTTCCTATCGATCAAACAAATAATCGGGACTGAAGTAGCAAGTGTCATTATTAATATTGGAATGAAGTCTGTTGTTCTTAGCGTGTTTAATTATTTTTTTAATTATTTATTTTTGTCAAAGGACAATAGATTTCTAATCATTCTATGAATATTAAGCATGTACTTTTACAGATGTACATTGCGGAAATTGTGGAAACAATTAAAAAAACAAAATTAGTAAAATTAACTATAATAATTTACAACATAAGCGCCTTTTAATAGGGTATATAACAGTTTCAACGCTTACGGGCGTCTTTTTATACGAATTTCTGAACATGATTTTGATTCACGTAAAAATAATAAATACAAAACAAACATAGAACAGGATAGCAGAATTCCATTTTTATTTTTTGGGACAATTAAAAATTAAAAATAATTGTTGCTTTTCTTAAATTTTACTATCAAGTCACTTTTGGATCGAAAATTGTTAGGAATGTATTTTAAAAATATTATAATTACAAAACTCTACATTCAGAGAGACCTATATATACCAACAGTAGAGCATTGTTATGGAGGTTCCTGTGTGTTTTAGTTTCATTAAATGCGTTAAAGATGCAAAGCGTGCAAGTTGCACGCTTAAAGGTGAAAGGGAACATTTCAAGCCTTCGAAGATACAAATCACAGAACACAGTAAAAGAGGTTATATACAAATCATATTTTTCTTATACATGGGGCATACCAAAAGTAATTGGATGCTCTTTACTTAATAATTTTATATTGGTAAGTTATACACTAAATATATTTTTCTTTAAAATGCTTATTTTAGTGAGAATCTGGAGGTAATTTTTCTTGCAACAATGGAACTTAGTCGACGTGATTTTCGCGCTATGATTTATTATGATTTCAAAAAGGTCTAAATCCCCATGAATGTTTTACATTTTTGGTTACTAATTTTGGTGAGTGCTTGTTCACAAGCAACAACACATGTTTATTTAAATGGTTTGCTGAGTGTAAAATAGGAAGGGAAAGCTTTGAAGATGAGTCGGCAGCCAACCGCAGTCACTCAAGAAAATGTTTACAGTTGAAAAATTTATCCATTAAAACCGACAAATTATATATCTAGAGCTTGAGCAAGAACTAGGTATTGGATCAGCAGCGATGAAAACCATTATTCACTACCACCTTTCACTCCGTAATCGTTGTCCCGATGGGGCCGCTCAAGCTAACCGATGAGCAGAAAGACCGCCGCGTAGGTTTATGCCGATTTATAATAGAAAAATTCGATGGAGGCGAGAAAAACAAGGTATACGATATACTTACTGATGACGAAACATGGCTGTATAAGTACCTCCTCGAAATAAAGCGACAATTGACCGTGTGGTGCTTTGAAAATGGACCAATATCAACGAAACGTCGCCGTGCGCGAAGCACATAGAAACAAACGGTCGCCACGTTTTTATGTAAAACTGATCATATTACTACTTTGGTGCTAGAGTCATGTCATGCTAAAAGCAGTCAATTCTGAGTGGGATGTGACAGTTTGTGTCCCAGCAATTTATCAGCTCGGTGTAACAAGCGACCGAAATCGGCAAATACGGCAACTTCTTTGGCACCACGACAGCGCCGCGCTGCACACGTCCGCCAGAAAACTTGATTTTGATAATTCATAACATGTATTCATCCTTCCTCACTCAACATATTCTTCTGACTTAGAACCTTGCGATTTTTACTTGTTTCCCAAAATCAAAGAAAACTTGAAAGGCAAGAGATAAGAGCAAGCAAGATACACTGGCTGCCTATGATTTCGAAGTGGTCAGCGATATTTTTCAAGTGGCTTAAACGCATGAAAAAGTGTATACATGCTCAAGGTGAATACTTTGAAAAGACTTGAAGACTTGAAATAATGAATATTATAATTTTTAAATATCTAGGTTTTTTTTGGCATGCCCCTCGTACCTCCTTCCTGTTGGAATAATTTAATTTTATATAGATACAAAAACTAATCTTATATAAATGTTACGTAATAAAAAAATTTCAAACGTAGGTACAAAACACCCCTCTCACCCTTTATGACACGAGACGTTACAAATTTTCTTCACTTGCTTTTGCGCTCTCTACTACAGACGCATAAACAACATAGAGACAAGTATTAATAATTATTTCATTTAACTAAAGTTCTTATGTTTTATTTGGCGCCCATAACTCTTTTTCTAATACTTCCGATATTATGTTTCACTTCTTACAACAACACTTGATACACTTTCTATACCGGTTGGTTCGCTCCACTGACAGTACCTAGAAACGGTTCCTAACGAGAGTTACATAAGCTAAGTTAACTTGTAAGTTAGTATCTAAGTTTTTATCCAGCGCTTTACAAACTTCCTACTATGCGGTGTCGCTTTATACGGTCCTCGGACACGGCCTAGATTAGACTTTGACTTAGAAAAATCTATAGACTACTTTTTATCCTGTAAATAATCTACATCTGTAATAATCTAAAAAATTCCAATACACAAGTAGGTACCGAAGTGGAAAAAAGCTAAAATGCTGTATGGCCACAAGTTGCGTGAAATATAAGCGTTATTTAATTTTGGACAGTTTCAGGCAGTGAGTAATGTTGAAGGCGATTAAACAATCCGAATCTGACCCGCTCTACATACCATATGAGTGGCCGAAATTCGATAGGGTATGGCTACAATTAGCCATCCAGTTTTTAAAGTTTATTTCCTGGAAAACAATTTGTCTTTAGGTGCGTCAATCTTCTGATGGAATTTTATAATGTTGTGACTGGTTTCTGTGGACTAAATATCGCAATCATTCGACTTTTATCACTATGCAAACAATTTTTATTATTATTTTTAAATAGCATAATTAGTTAATATTTGCCGAATATAAAAATAATATTACACAGCCTCAAAATCCCTCAGGAACCTAAGATTTTCCAGGAAAAAAAGTGGTATGTATGTTAATCCAGGT